>CM057455.1:0-2400000 GCA_016271365.2 Neoceratodus forsteri | reverse complement strand
CTCAGTCGTAAGTTTTCAGGTCAGCAATATAATATTTTGATTTAAAAGTTCCATCACAATTGTTGTTGACTATCTGATAACTAGAACCAAATAAAATCAATTTCTGGACAAAACTTAATAAAAGGTATGGGTCATTAATCAAAAAAATCCAATGAAAAAAAGGCAGTGGTGTGATCCCTTCTAGATACCTCTTTCCAACTACCCCTTCCGTTCCTCTGACTCTAGCAGTCTTTCAGTTCCATCCAGTTGAAATTCCTCTGGATAATCTGCATTCTCATTCTGACTCCCATCATTTTGGAACAATCTTCCAACCTCCTACCACCTCTCCCCTGTTATCTAGCCTTCAAATCCTCACTTCAAAATTTCTATCCCCCTTCTGCTCTTGTCCTTAATCCTTAACCTACTTTTTACTAGTCTCTGACTTTCCTCTCCTCTGTGCCCTTTACATACACATATGGGGCTGCCAGAGTGTAGATGTGAACCATATACCACTCCTAGAACTGCAGTTACAGGTGAGTAACCTATTCATTTCTGACCTTCCCGTGCAGATGTGCTGGAGCAATGCACAATCATGTTTCAATATATTACCAGTTGCAGTACAGCATTATTCCAACCCATCAAACACAAGCTTCGTCAACACCTCCTTGCCATAAATACATGTACCTGCCCTCACTAGCTCCCTCTCAAAGACTCTGGCTTCAACTCCTGAAGACAGTAATTACAACTGCTGAAGGCTGTAATCCAAACTAGCACTTTTTCTACCCCATTAGTTGTTACCCCTGGGTAGGCCTGATTCTGCACTTCCCCAACCCCACCACCCTTCCTCAAAGTGCACTGTCTTACCTCACCCCCAGTCCACTTGTTACTCTACCCTCATACATCCCCCACCTACCCTATCCTGCTACCCTAACTCTAGTCCTCTCCTTGCTATTCCTTCCTTCTGTGCTCAATCCTAATACTATTTGTACCCCAAGAACACAGGCATACAATGTAGAATGCCTCAGTATTGTCTACCCTTGTTACAGAAATTGTAATGGTATACCTCCACTTTATATGTATATGTACTCTTGTCCCTGTTTATTGTGCCAGTTTTGTTAATCAACTGATGCGGAACCAATTAATGAGCATCTGCTCAATTGTACTGTCCAACATAATAGGGAGGCAGTATAGTGCAGTGGTTTAAGGCTTTGAGCTGCCAAACTGGAGACCAGGGTTTGAATCCCACAGCTCCCACTTGCATGCTGTGTGACCCTGAGCAAGTCACTTAACTTTCTTGTGCTCCCAGGTTGTACCTGTAAACAAGCTTTCAACTTAGTGTGTCTTTCCTGGTAAAATAAAAGTAAAAATAAATTAAAAAAAAGATTTAAAAAAATTTGAAACTCAATTTGCAGACTGGGTGGGCCGAGCAGCCCATATCTGCCATTAAATTCTATGTTTCTATGTTTTTATGGTATTTACTTATTTATTTTGGTGGGGTTTTTTTGCACTTTTTATACATTCTACTGTTTGGTCAACCCAATCTACTATATTTAATTGATTTTTGCCTTAGTGCTGCATTGTTCTATAACATCTCATATATTATAAAAGGTAATTACCTGTACTTGACTGAATGTACCATACATTGTTATTTCCATGTCACTATGCACCCTTTCTTCCCTTTCCCTGGACCACACCTGGAAATGAGCCTTGGTTCAGTGTGCCTTTCCCAGTTACCAAATTTAAAATAAATAAATAAATAAAATTCTGAGCAAAAAAAAAAAAAAAAGATCTACAGTATGATTGCTAGAAAGAGAATGATTTCTTCCAGGCCAGAAAGGGGTACTGAGCAGCACAGTGGGACAACAAAGTTAGAAATTAGACATCAACAGAATGGTTGGAACTCAGGATAGCAGCAGGCTATGTAGACAACACCAGATTATTCTTTCTGCACACAAGTAAAAGGAACAGTGCAGGAGAGGAATAAGCCCTTGAAAATAGGGGTTGGGATGAACCCCTCAAGAGTTAATGGCTGGGATCTGTAATAAATATATAGAATAGTGCATGGGTGAGCATCCACAACAAGGCTGTGTTTCCATTGAGGGAGTTGATGGCATCATACAGACCTCAAGAGTGAAGCACGAGTGGTCTCTATGACGTCATCTCATTCTGAGATGAAAAAACAGCTTTAGTTGTGGATGGTCACCCATCCACTATTTTATATAGTATATGGTGATCCGAAATGTGGAAAGTGTAATTTCACAAGGTTCATACCTTTTGTTCAGACTCCTACATCAGTCCTTGGTACATTGACATTCTCTCCACTCCTGGCCCTGAAGATTCCAGTCCTCCTCTATGCAGTTCTACCCCAAAAGTTACCAGTTCTCCTCACTGCAGTTCCACTCTGCTCAGACCCCCATAACTGCACCAGTAAATAAAATTAAAAAAAAAGAAGAAACACTGAAAATGGATAGTTTGGACACACAGAACAGACCATGAAGTCTGTGTCCAAAGTGTCCTGATGAACTGTTGGCCCGACCACTCCCTAAGTGACAACACCATTTTATCCTGTATTTTTTGAATCCACACATTGAATCAGTCAATCAGGTGGCTGAACAAGTTTGAAAAGTTGTTATACTATCGATCCAGCGACAGAACAATAGTACAATAACTTTTCTGACTTTTGAACTGTCCTACAGCAAGATTTTAAAAGTCACTGTTTTCTATCTGTAATAAGCCCTAACCATATACTATACATCACTTCAGTGTTGAGTAAGGTTCCCTGTTGGGGGAGAGGGATCATTGTTAGAGTCCACATCCTCTAAGATAGCCATGATGCAGTCATTTGGACATTATACCTACTATGGTTGAAGACTGATGGGCATATCAAGTCAGTAGTGCTCCCAAGGGGCAGCCAAGATATGTCCTAGAATCATAGTGGAGCTAAAGGAACAATTGGTGGTGCCAGCTGAAATAATCTTTCAGGAGTCTGTTTGGACAAGTGTTATGGAGTTGATTAGGAACAGGTACATGTGGCTTCCATCTTCAAATAGGGGACAAGGTCAGATCCAGGCCACTATAGGCTAATGAGTCTGATATCAGTACTAGGAAGCGCCTGGAGGAAATGATCCAGGACAGAATAATGGAACACTTGCTTGAAGCTAAGGTTCTTAAACATTTTTACAACTGCTTTATGTGGGACAGACCATTTCAAACCAACCTGCTCACTTTATTTGAGGGGCAACAAAGGAGGTGAATATGGGCAGGGCCATGAGCATAGTTTTCTGGACTTCAGCAAGGCCTCATGTACTGTTCTGCATGACAAGATTCTAGGGAAAGTAAACAAGCATGGTACACATAACACATACACAAAGTGGACCAAAAACTGGCTTTGGGTCAGGAAGCAGAAGGTGGTGATGGATAGGAACTATGCTGACTTAAGAGGAGCCAGTGGCATCCTTTAGAGACTGGAGCCGGGGCCACTGCTCTTCAACATTTTCATAAATGATCTGGAAGCTAGGTTCTCTAACAGACTACTTATTGTATGTTTGAAGATGACAGTAAGTTAGCCAGGATGCTGGAAATTTCCCAGATGGTAAGGAGACCTTTCAGGTGGAGCTGGATAAGCTGCATGATTGGTCTGACTCCTCTGGCCTCATATTCAATGTAGCCACATGCAAGGTCCTAAACTTAGGAAGGAGAAACATAGGCAGGACTTATACTCTATGTAGTGCTCTTCATGCTGAAATTGATGAGGAAAAAACCTAGAGGTAATACTAGACGAGGGACTGAAGCTGCAAAAACATTATATGGCCTCTGTCAAGAGGCAAAAAAAAGTTCCAGGATGCCCAATGCCTTAACAGGGCATGTATTTATTTATTTCATTATTTATTTATTTAAGTGTTTTACCAGGAAGGCATACTGAGCAGGCTACTGCTCAATTCCAGATGTGTCCTGGGGAAGGGGGTGGAACATACACAGTTGAGGAAGCAAATACAAAGTATAATACTTAATACATAGAGAATAGTATCTAATGTAGACAGACACAACACATTAGGTATTGATACAGAGACAAGAATAGCAGGAGAGACAATTGATACTGTCTCGTAACAGGCACAGTTTAAATATAGTGAATAAATTAGTGGGAAAAGTCCTTCACTGGCAGTCCCATAGACCAAATACACAAATATGAAAGCTCTGCACCAATATTTTTGAATATTTCTTTATTGTCTTCTTCCACCAATATAGCAAAGTTTCATGCTCTTTAAACCACTTTTTCAGGCACAGTGATTAAATACCTGTTGTTTAGTTCATTCACATATATCAAGGAAATATACTCCTGCCAAAAACTTAGTTACTCCAGCTTGCAACCTTCCCAGTTATGCCTTCAGGATGGGAAGGGGTTGTCAGAGGGGAGGGAATAACAGATACTGAAATTCCAGAGAAGAGGGTGTTGGATAGCCTAAGATCTTTTATGGTGGGCAAGGCTCCGGGTCCAGATGGAATACATCCGAGATTGCTGAAGGAACTAGCAGAGGTGCTAGCAGCACCCCTAATGAATGTATTCAACTCCTCCCTACAGACAAGAAGTGTACTACTTGACTGGAAAATGGTGCACGTGATACTCATACATAAGAGTGGTCCCAGGGATGAGCCAGGAAATTACGGGCCAGTTAGCCTCACTTCCCTAGTGGGGAAATTAATGGAGACAATCCTAAAGGCATGGTTGGTGGAATTCATGCAGGAACACAGGCTAGAGGATGACAGATAACACGGATTCGTCAATAGCAGGTCCTGCCAAACAAACCTGGTTGAACTCTTCAACTGGGTGACTAGGTCACTGGTTGGGGGAAAGGCAGTTGATGCCCTGTAACTGGATTTCAGTAAAGCCTTTGACTCAGTGCCACATGGCAGACTGATAAGTAAATTCAAGGGCATGGGGGAAGGGCAAAAACTGGTTAGGTGGGTGGTAAGTTGGTTGTGAAAAATAAAACAAAGGGTGGTAGTAGGAAAGGAACTCTCAACACCCCAGGCAGTCATCAGCGGTGTCCCACAGGGTTCAGTCCTAGGACCAGTACTATTCAACATCTACATAGCAGCTATAGCAGAAGGGGTGGAGAGCAAGATAAGCCTGTTCACCGATGACACCAAAATGGGTGCAGTGGTGGATTCTGAGGAGGAGGGGAAGGTGCTACACAAAAATTTAGAGAAAATGGAGAGCTGGTCAAAAACATGGCAACTGAAGTTCAATGCTGGGAAGTGCAAGGGTCATGCACTTAGGGGCAAATAACCCAAGGAACACCTACCACATGGGGGGAAAGATTAAAGGTCACAGAGCAGGAAAGCGATCTGGGGGTGATGGTCACAGGGATATGAAACACTCGGAACAGTGCAGGTTGGCAGCGGCCAAAGCCAACCAAATACTAGAGTGTATTGCCAGAGGGATCACCACAAGGAACAAGGAGGTGAACCTGCCGCTGTAGGGATCACTGGTGAGGCCTCACCTGGAATACTGTATACAGTTCTGGTGCCCTTACTGAAAGTGGGACATCAAGCTCTTGGAGGGGCTCCAGAGAAGGGCAGCCAAATCGATAAGGGGGATGGGGGATAAGCCCTATGAGCAGAGGCTGAAGGAGATAAATATGTACTCCCTGGAGGATAGAAGGGGCAGGGGAGTTATGATTGAGACCTTCAAGTACCTGAAGGGCGTAAATATGGTTAGCACTGGGGGTATGTTTCAATTGAAGAGAGGGGGGATCACTAGGGCCCATAGTGTGAAGCTGGAGGGAGGAAGATTCAAGAGGGAACTGCAAAGGCGTTACTTTACAGAAAGAGTGGTGGCAGCATGGAACATACTCCCAAAGGAGCTGTTCTCTCAGAGATTGGTGGAGAGTTTTTAAAGAGTGTGGGATACAGTAAACAGCAGAATAAACATTGGAGTTGACCTGACCCAACGGTTAAGCTCAGTAAAGGACAAGAAAGGTGATACTGGTGACGGGGGGGTGACAGCACTGGTGTAAACCATGAGTTGCATAATCGAGCAGATGAGATAGACCTTTTTGGCCTGTATCTGCTGGCTTTTTCCGTATGTTCATATGTTCTTAATTCTATCTGTCCTTTGGACTTCATGCATCATCTTATAAATTCTGGTGTACAGAAGTTACTGATTTCTCACTGAGAGAAGTGGAGAAGTCGTCTACTCCCTATCCATCCCCCAGCTGGAATATAATCCCTAGGAAATGCCATATTGTTCAGGTATAATTGTGTAATTTGTTCCTAATATACCGTACATATTGGACATTACATAAGAAATTGCAGTTAGGGCTACAAACATACAGATATTCCAGCAGAAACAGACCACCCGGTCTATAAATGTCTGCTCAAGTGTGCAGCCAGCCCCCTAGATTGCCGCTGCCCCAACCCCTTCCCCATCTGTCATTCCCATGACGGCTACAGCCCCCTCCACCCAGATCCTCCCTCATGCTCTGTCCCATGTCCTCTTAAAACTTCCTACTGTCGTATATGATACCACCCCCTCTGGTAGAGTGTTCCATTTAGACACCACCCTCTCCAGGAAGTAGTGTCTCCTTATCTCCCTCCTAAATTTTCCACCCTCCAATCTTAGTCCGTGCCCCCTCATGTCCCTACCCTTCCTCAGTTTAAACACCCCTTCACTGCTAGCTTTGTTTATCCTCCTCAGATACTTGAACATTTCAATCATATCCTCATCCCTCCTCTCCTCCAGCATGTACATATTCAGCTCAAGAAATTTTCTCAATATTGTGACATTCTCAGTATTGTGACAGCCTTAATATGCACTGTTCTTAATAGGCAAATTTCACAGTAATTCTTTGTTAAATTATGGTATTCATCAAATTAAAGACATTTTATCAGATATCTGCAAATATCCAGAGAAAGTCTTGCAAAAGAGCAACACCACTACAAGCCTTCAACATTAAATGAGTATAATGGAATCCATGTTGTAGAGCTGGCATAACAGCAGACATTTCAGAGCTGACATACAGTAGAGGCTCATTACTTCTTGTGGAGATACTGTATATGGGACTATTGGCAGTGAAAACTTACAAACCAGCCAATCCCCAGAAGAAATGGAACAGACAGGCACCTGCCAATCACGATCACTAATTAGGCTTCAAGCAAAGAAGAGACAGTTTCAGGTCAGAGACTGTGTTCTAGCTGGAATGTATGCTGGTGATTAAAACTGAATTGACAACTTAGCAACAAGTTTTGGCACCATTCTTAATGTTTTCAAAGATATGACTATCCATAGACTGAAGATTCTGCTAATGTCATGATTAACAACTTACACTTCGAAGCTTTTCGTGCATCCTATGAATCTGAGGCTATGATACATCATTGCCTGCATTTAAAAGTCCTAGGGATGAATATTCAAACAGTTAGCCCAGTGCTAACAGGAATAGCTCAGAGCTAAGTATAGTAGATATAGTGCAGTCAATAGTCTCTGAGCCTAGCTGCTGCTACATTCAAATAGACAATGAGTCATTTAGTGTGTAGTTTGATAGCACTAAATATACCACTGTGCTTATGCAAATACAGTAAGTCAGACCCCATGTACACAGGCTGCATTGGTATATTGAAAGGGTTTTGGAACCACTAAAAAGTTGCTGTGGCAGTACTACTTTCCACTTCCAAAAACCGTTTAACAATGAGCACAGTGGTAGGTAACTCCCTCCCCTCCAGGCAGCAATGGTGCCATGTTTAAATAAATATTAGTGCTTCCCTACACTCACCTGATCCTCGTTGTTATGTAATGCTTATCCCTGGTGTCCAGTGGTCCCAAACCCTGACCCAATCACCACTGGCATATGTTGCTTATTCCCTATTGACTGCTGATCCCCACAATCTTACCAATCTGTGTTGGATTGTAATACTTATACGGGGGGGGGTCTAGTGATCCCCCATCCTTTCCCAATCCTTGTTTGCATGTAATGCTTACTCCCTGTTGTCCAGTAGTCTCTCCCCATCCTAGTAGCCTGTTGCATTCCCCTAGGACAGCAGCAAGGAACTACCCTCCAGTCAACTACCTAGCAAGCCATCATCTGTCTCTCATAAGTCCTAAATCAATATATATATCTGTGTATTGATACAAGACCTCTGGTCTGAAACTAAACTAAATTTACTTTTTTTTTTAGTGCATCAATGCACCATGCATGCATGTGGAGTTACAGTATTTTCTCTTTTTTTGTTTATTCTATTTATACCCCTGTCGTGCTCTGGAGCTGCCTCTCCTTCACGCTGCCATGACCCTCAGACATTCCCCTACTATCTCCCCCAAGCCACCTTACCTCAGATCTGCAGCCATCCTCAGGATAGCCCGGTGTAACCCTGTACTGGGTGGGTCCCTCTCTTCCAAGGGGGAAGGCACCAGTAGGGGAGGAGAACAGCACACTATTTTTCCTTGGTCCCGGGAACTGCTGAGGCTTTCCGTGGCTTCCTGGGAGTCTTCAGACATGTCCAGGGCTAGCAGCCATCATCCAGCCAGTCCCCAGAGTGGTATTTCCATTTTTCCTGGTGTTCCCTGTATTGCGTTTCTCTGCTGTGCTCCTGGTCTCCACTGGGGGCCACTGCAGAGTGACCATGCATCCCTAACCCACCCCAGAGGAGGACAGCAGTCCTATGGATGCTCCATCCTATCCCTTCCCCTGCCGACCCCTGGCGCCTGAGTCCGTTCCCGAACCTGGGTTTCCAGCGTGGTTCGAGATGTGGCGTCCAGCGCCTCAACCCTCTGTGCCACCTGGCCACCTTACAGTATTTTCAAAAAAATTCTTGTTTTACTTATGTAACCAGCTCCCCAGCCTGGGGATAGTCACTGATGCTCATTTACACAGCGGGAGCCCACAAAACAAAAATCCACTGACTTTACCTCCTAGGCCTGTGGTGAGCCCCTATGTGCTGGGATGTCATTTCAGCCATTGCATGCAGTAAATGAACTGATTAGCAGGTAGTTTCTAGTAACTGAATGTCCAAATCATTTTGTAAAGTTGAACGTAAAAGCTTATGATTATATTATTACAAGGGGAAAATCATAAATCCCAGCCAAGCTTATTTCAGGTAGTAAATATTCCACAGGGGCAAAAGTCTTTTCTGTAAATTCCAATGTCCCAATAGGGAAGCACTTTGTTTGGGCACTGGCCCTTTAACCACAGCTACTCACAGATGTTTTGATTGGTGAGAGCTGGCAGCATGAGACCCCAACTCCAGACAATCACTTTCACTTTGTAGGGAACTTCAGTTTCATATCATTCCCTGACACACATTCAGTACTTTCACTTTCTCCCCCGATCTTAAACAGCAAAGTAAGACCACAAAATAAAAAATTAAAAAATTACTGCCAAAATCGTTTTTATTTCCTGACAGCATTCCTCATGCATTACTGTAGAGCTGTCACAATTTGCCCAACCCCTTATCCCACTGCCACATGCCTGCTCACTGGTTCATTTCCCCAACCAGTACTATGCATCACAAAACTGTCAAACTGCAAGATAAGAAATAAAACAAAGCAAAACAAAAAAAATGACCAAATCTTTCATCACAGCCATATTACCCTTACATCAGTGCAACTATTGGCAATAGTGCAGAAGACCAGACCTGTTTCACAGTTTTGCTAGCCCTTACCTCCCTGCTGCATGCCCACTCATGGACACATTTCCCCCACCGGCACTTTGTCCAACTTTATGCTGGCAATGAAGCTAGGGTTCCCAGCTACTCCTAAACAGAAATCCACAATGACGAATCACCGGCTCTCTACCTGCTGACTCACACAGCAAATTCATGGAATCATGACATGCTGATCCATGCACAGCTGCGTCACCCTAACAGAAAGCCATTTGGTCATCCAAAAAATGCTTATACATACTAAAACACTTAAAAAAATACCCCCAAAAAATACTTCATAATTAAAGTCTGGCATTGCATTAAATATGCCATGGCCCTATTACAAATTTCACTGATATTTCCACTCATGCTGTTTGACATTAAGACATCACTTGTGCCTTCTCCACTCGTGATGTCATAAGGTCAGACTGCACTCAGGAGAATATCAGTGATATTTGTGGTAGGGCCAAGGCATCTCCAACCCTAACACCCCACACCCACCTTGTCTGCAGCATGATGGGTGTGCCTTGGAGTTGTCAACCCTAACACACACACCCCAATCCATGAGTAAATATGCTGAAATGTGTATAATACAGGAGAAAGTGTAAGCATTAGTGATATCAACCCCAAGGCACCCCCCATGCCTGTTGCTGTGTGCAGGGTGGGGGAGAGGTGTTAGGGATGGAACCCCTAACACCACATTTCCTAGCTTTTTCCACTGGAACCCTAACTGATGCATTATCAAAGTGTTTTGCAACAAATTTCCTTACTTTTTGAGATAGAATAATTGTAACCTTATTGTTTGTGGGAGTGCAGGGGCCCTTCCATTCATAATTTTTGACAGATTGTAATGGTATCCTTATTTCCCTGTGGGAGCTCAGGGCCCACTGGTCCATAAGGCCTGCCCTCCCATCGCTCCTTAATGGTAATCATATTTGCACGTGGGAGTGCAGGGTAATTTTTGAGATATTGTAATTGTATCCCTATTTCCCTGTTGGAGCTCAGGGCTCTCTGGGATCTGTGCTCCTATCAGTCTATAATGTCATCTATGCATAAGTTTTGAGATAGTGTAGTGGAATCCTTATTTGCCTGTGTTAGCGCAAGGCCCTCTGGGCCCTGTCCTCCCATCCCGTAATGTGCAGCACCAAAGAAATACCTTACATTGCAATGTTATCCTATAGAAAACACAGCAAGATCTGAATTCTCTGTAACGCAACACCAAATTAATATGTTTTCACAAAACCAGGAAAAGGCCCACTGGTGGGGCAAGCTCCTTGAGCCCTGAAAATTTCAGAGCAAAATTGCAAGCCGTTTCTTCACAGCGGAGTGACAAAGAATTGACTGTGTGCACCTCACATTACAATGTTATCCAATGGGAAACAGAGCACAATTTAAACCCACAGAACTCCAGAGCAAAGAAATATCTTTTCACCAAACTGGCAAAAGGTACTGTACATCTTTGGGGCAAGTCCTTTGTACCCTGAAAATGTCAGACCAAAATCACAAACCCCAGGCAATAATCAAAAATTCAGCTCAAACATCTGAGGAGACAAATTACAGTACATCCAATGATAGGATATGACAAAAATTGCATGTATTTTTTAAAAATGCAAATAAAAGCACAGCTTGCAATGGTACATATAAAACAAGTAGCACCCCTCCTCCCTGGAGGCTAGTGTCTATGTTTTCCGTTGCTCTGATGCTTTTTCAAAGAGAAGGAACTCCTCCCCTGATCAAGTAATTAAGCCTCACGCAATGAATGTGCAAATGTACAAATAAATATTGATTCTCTAAGAGTATGCCATCATTTTCTACACATATGATGCATAAGTCTATCTAAAAATATACACTATCTAAATAGCAGCATACTAGTCAAACTCAGAATCAAAATCAATCCCTAAATGAATCAATACAGGGACGTCAGATATTTTTTATTCATTACTGGATATTTCATCTAAGTCTTTTAAGAAAGGGTGCCAGCTTAAATTTACCATTCAATCCTGGATACATACTGGCTCTGAGTTTGTATTGTGAGAATTTCTCTCCACAGAGAAGTTTGTTCTCCAAATCCCCCTTCCCCCCTCACGACCAAGTCTGACTGTTTCCAGACCCTTAAAAGTAAAGTTATGTCCAGGTCCAGATTTGTTAATGTGGAATTCTAAAGTATTTTCTATTTGGCATGACTTTATACATCTTGAATGTTCCAGCATTCTCAATTTGAATTTCTGTGTAGTTTGCCCTTTGTAATAACAACCGCATGTGCATACTGTAATGTAAATTACAGCCTCTGTAATGCAATAAATAAAAGATTTTACCTTATAATGTTCTCCAGTCCTAGGTAATATAAGGTCTGGTCCCACCTGTATAAAGTTGAAATTTCCACATTTAAAGTTGCCAGTAGGGGTGGATCCAGTGTTACAGTACCATCTCCATCTTGAAAGCTGTGCACAAGAAGGTCCACAAGATTGTTACCCCTATGATAGATCACCATTGGTCCTTGCACTACTGTGTCCTTTAACTTGGGTTCCACATTCAGTATGTGCCAGTTTCTTTTCAAGATCTCTTCTACATGGGAGGCCTATGTGCTAAAAGTATTTGAAATCATCTGTCAACTCTCCTGCTCCTCCTCCTGCAGCTTAACAATTGAAAAAAAAAAACATTCTTATATCCTCTCAGTTGAATTTTTCTTGAGCAACTGTGCACTCCTTACACTATCATCGTCTTCTTCTCTCAGAATTTCTCTCAAGTACCAGATTAAATATTTCATGATACTTCTTTATCCTGCAGGGTTGAGTGCCATGATTCAGTCTCCCTGCCACAGTTCTTGTTATGCACTTGTGGAGAAATTATGAGAAAAGCACAACACTTTAGGGTAAATTGTGAGAAAAGCACAACATACAGAAATTCTGTGTTCCCAGAATTTTTCTCAACTATCAGAATAAATATATATTTTTTAATTTATTTATTTATTGTATAATCCGATTTACAGCCTTTGAGCCAGCAGCTCATTTACAAAGGTATCTCGTCACAGAGAGGGCACACATGGTTAACATAATTTACTGAGTACAGTCAATACAGAATAACAGATTTTTTACATAATTACAGAATACAGACATACTAAGATCATATAGTTTTACATAGGTTGCATGAACAGAAATACATAGTATTACATACAATTGCTTGAACACATGTGTAATTAATAAACATTTCAAGTAGTACCAGCAGGTACTGCAGAGGAGAGAGGGCCAGGGGAGTGGTGTGGGGGGTGGGTGGGTGGTGGTGTTCAGCCCAGTGGGCTATGTCAATAGTGCCAGAAGAGTAGCAGAGCATCTTTTAGTGACAGGTGCAGCAGCAGGTGTTGAGCAGCAGGTCTCCCAAGGCAGCTTTGAAGGGGGCAATTTTGGCAGTGTTGGAAATGGCTACGGGGAGTGAGTTGAACCAGGTAGGGGCTCTGTAGCTGAATGACCTCTGAACCCAGGTGGTCCTAGTTCTGGGCACTAGTAGACCTTGTCCGAAGTTCAGGTGGTGGCTCTGGGGGGTGTAAATTGGATGGAGGCAGACACCCTGGGGGGGGATAGCCCAAGTAGAATCTTCTTGGTTTGCAGGTCAGTTGGGTAGTGGATGCGTTCGTCGAGGTTTAGGAGATTGGCCATGTCATAGAGTTGTCAGGTGTGGGTGAGTCATGGGGCACTGGTCAGTAGCCTGCAAGTCTTATTTAGCATGAGTCTAATCTTGCTGAGGGCAGTGGATTCAGCAGCACCATATACTGGGAGGATGTAAAGAATAAGGGACATTACTGTGGACGTGATGGCAAGCCTGAAGGCATCAGGTGGGAGGCAGTCCTTGTGCCGGTAGAGGATGCCAAGATGTGCATTTGCAGCAGATGCAAGGGCAGTAATGTGGGCATGAAAGGTGAAAGAAAAGTCAAATGTGATTCCAAGGTATTTGTACAAGTAAACGTGTCTGAGTGGTCGACAAGTGCTGGGGAAGATTTGTAGGGGACTTTTGCTGGCTTTGTTCTGGTGGTGGGCGAAGAGCATTGCCTTAGTTTTTTTTATGTTGATTACTAGTCTGCTCTTCTTAAACCAATTCTCAGCATCATTGAAAGAGTGCTGGAGGGAGTCTTGGAGGGAGGTGAGATTTTTGTGAGCTGCATAGATCACGGCATCATCAGCATATAGTAGAATATTGCCAGAATAGGTGCTAGGATGGGTATTTAGGTATAGGCTAAGAGTAGTGGGCCCAGGATAGAGCCCTGGGGAACCCCTGAGTGGATGGGATAGGTTTCTGAGAGCACCCCATTTATTTTTGACATGCTGGGAGTGGGCTGATAGGTAGCTTGCACACCAGGAGAGGGGACCAGCAGAGAAACCTGTATGGTTGAGGGAATTTTGTAGGAGTGGGTGGGAGACAGTGTCAAAGGCCTTAGAGAGGTCAATGAACACTGCCCCAACTAGGGAGCCGAGGTCCAGGGAGGAGTGTAAGAAGTTGGAGAACTCCATTAAAGCTGTGCCTGTACTGTGACCAGTGCAGAAGCCATGCTTTTCTGGACACAGGATGTAATATTTTGCTAGATATTCAGTGAGTTGGGTGGCCACTACCTTTTCTAAGGCTTTGGAGAGGGGGGGAAGAATGGAAATTAGCCGATAGTTGCTGGGGGCGGACCGGTCACCACCTTTGTGAATAGGTGTGACTGTCGCAGTTTTCCATGCTGTGGGGAATTGCCCCAGACAGAGGGATCAGTTCAGTAGATCCTGAAGTAGGACCAGGACTTCATCCAGGACCAGCCAGAGTATTTTTGGATACAGGAAGTCACTGCTAAGACTGATGCCTTTTAGTGCTTTAAGCAGGAGTGGTTTGGCTTCCTGAACGGATACCTTGTGTAGGTAGAACCGGGGGCACTGCAGATCTGAAGGTGGCAGGTTGTGAATAGGGTCAAAAAAGTTACTTGGGAGGACAGGGCTAAGATCAGTAAAGGAGGAGTTTAGGCAGTTGGCAATGTCAGTGGGGTCAGTGATGATGGTGCCATTGACTGTAAGGTGGGCTGGGGGGGCAGAGCGTGATTTCCCAGTTATTTCTTTTATATTGTCCCAGAAGTTCCAGGCGCAGCCCCATGAGGAGGTGAGGATGGCCTGGTAGTGGTTAGCCTTGGCTTTGCAGATGGCCCATGCGCACCTGTTCTGGGCAGCGTTATATACCTGTCTGTTGGCTACCAACCAGTCTCAGTGGCTATATGCCAAAGGTTATTCCTGTCCCTGAGTAGTTGGAGTAGGGCAGGGGTAACCAAGGGTGCATTTTGTGTTTTGGAGCGTATCATGATGAAGGGTGCAAAAAGATCACAGGCCTTGGTAAAAGCTTGTGAGAATACGTCGAGGGCAGTGTCAACGCTCATTGCATGGCGGATAGGAGACCAATCAATGTGAGCGAGGAACTGCCTGAGTTTTAACAGTCCTCCTGGGCAAAGGCACCTGTGATGAGTGGTTTGTGCTATGGGTTTGGGGCTGGGGGTAGACCAGAGGAATAGGAAAGGGGAGTGGTCGCTTAAGGAATCTGGGAGGACTTGAATATCGTGAATCTTTTGGGGGCGGTTTGAGACAATGACTTCAAGGAGGGTGCTTGTCCCTGAATTTTGGTTCTGTCTGGTGGGTTGTGAGACAAGTTGGGTCAGGTCCAATGCAGCGAATGTGTCTCTTATTGTTGAGGCAGTGGGACTGAGCCAGTTTACATTGAGGTCTCCTACTAGGACTTGTTAAGCCTTATGGGGGAGGGAGGAGAGATATTCGGTGAGAGATGATATTGCAGGGGTCTGGTTCCTTGGGGGGATATAGGAGACTGTGAGATAGAGGGGGATCTTGGATGGGTCTGGGGTGAGTTTGAGGATAAGGGCCTGGGCACCATCTACAAGCTTGGGGACAGAGAGGGTGTGGCCTACGATGGTGTCACGAGCATAGAACGCACAACCACCTCCACGTTTACCTACATGATCCTCACGATAAAGGGTGTAGCCTGGGAGGGAGACAAAGGAGTCTGGGTTAGACTTAGTTAGCCAGGTTTCTACTAGGGCTATGATGTCTGGTTGGTGTGATATAACCCAGCACTGAATGGCAGCAAATTTTTTAAGCAGGCTGCATACATTCATGGAGGCAATGCGGAGTCCATTGGACTTAGTTGGTGGATTGGTGGGGGCAGAGCCTGGGTTTGGGTGGATATTACCAGAGAGGAGTAATAGTATGACTAAGGCTCTAGCCCTGGGATGGCAGTTTGTTAGTTTCCTGTGGGTACGTTGAGAGGCCGGGCAGGCAGTGGGTGAACAGGGGATGGGCAGTGTTTGGAGGGTCTGGAAGATATGGAGGTGGTGTAGCTGGGGTCAGAGGTGGGATTGGGGAGGCAGCAAGGGGTGGATGCAGGGTTCGGTGTGCATTGACATGGTGGTGGGTGGGTGGGCTGCAGTGGTAAGGTATGTGGGTGCAATTGTCCATGGGCAAGGGCTGAGGTTTGGCTGGTGGGAGGTAGGTACCAGGAAGTGTAAGAAGATGATACATATAAGGTGGAGGTTAGCACTCATGATGCCAGGTAGTCTTAGAGTTAGACCATAGTGGCTGGGAAGGGGGAGGCAAAGCTTTAATAGCTGTAGGAATCAAGTCAAGATTTTGCTGGCTTGGTGAATAGAGCTGCTGACTGCAGACTCAAGTTTGCTGGATTTGAGACCTGTGGTGGGACAGTGGAGTTTTTTGGTAGATTTAAGGAGCAAAAGCTTTAAGAGCTTTAAGATCCAATAGCATTATATCTTGGCTTGGTGGCTTCAAGGCAGAGTTGCCGACTTTGGGGCCAGGTAAGCAGGGTTTGAAAACTGTAGTGGGTCAGCAGACAGTATTTATCTAGCTAAATTATGGTGCCAAGAAGCTATAAGAGCTTTAAGGAACCAGAGTAATTTGTATCGGATTGCTTTCCCAGTGGTAGAGCTGCTGACTCAGGTGTCAAGCTTACAGGGTTTGAGATCTGCAGTAGGACAGCAGAAGGTATTTTTTTTAGCTGAGTATGGGGCCAAAAGGTATAAGAGTTATGGATCAGAGGGAGTTAATAGGCTGGCTTAGTGGTAGAACTGTAGGTTGTGGGGTCAGTGGTACAGGGTTTGAGACCCACAAGGGACAATAGTAGATAAGGTGGGAGTAGAGATTAGGAGGGTGCAGAGTGGTGTAGGTGAGGAAGAAATAGTAGTTAGGAGGGTGCTATAGCGACTCCTAGTGGCCAGTGCCAATAGTAGCTGTAGGTAGGAGTGGAGATAAGGAGAGAAATGGAGTGGTGCCTGGGAGTGCACAGCAGCAACCCCTAGTGGTCAGCGAGTCTAAGCTGCAAATGGCAAAATGGACACTTAATAGGGAGATGTCATGCAATATGTCATGTGACCTGTATGCAGCAATAAATGGAGAGCCGGTGGTGGGTGGGGCAGTCAGCACATAGCGCCAACTGGCTAAACACCTCTCCACAAACAGGCTGGATGGAAGGAGGCTTTACCTCTTAAGGCTCTCTGCAGTCCCCTGCAACAGGCTCCTTAGCTGGGCAGTGTTTTGAATATCTAATATGTGAATGTCTTGTGCAACAAGGCTGAACAATACAATGTTGTCCCACCACCACAGTTCTTGTTACACACATTTGGGGAAAATGTGAGTATAGCACAACACCTTAAGGGAATTATGTGAAAAGCACAAAGGGGGCCTATGCACCATGGATCGAGTCACCTATGCACTGTAAATACAGTACATAGGTGTAGGTAATACTATGCCCTTGAGCTGTGCAGTGGAGAATCTTCATATCCCCTGTAGCATACGTGGAAGGGATGCGCGTGTCCCTTCCACAACTGATCTCTGTCTGTTCAAAAACAAACATGTTGCTGGTCCCCAGTAGCTATGCATATATGCAGAGCTATGGCATAATTAAGCTTTTGTGCTGAATAGCATCACAATATTTTCCCATCCTGACACATACTTTTCTCACAGTCTTTACTAGATAGTAGACACAACAGCTGCACAACACTAGATAGATGACCCCAAAGGTGTCACAGCTGATTAAATCTTTAATGGCTACAATGGATCCATTTTTTTGGATTTATAAATTCCTTTCCCTGTGAGATGACACTACAGTTTATGCTCCTTTTGCATGCATAACATCTCACACCATGATTAGGTATCCTGGTAGGGGTCACAGGCAAGAACACCAGCACCAGGTTTCCAATACAAATAATTTAATGTGCTAAAATAGCAAACAAGATAAATGGCAACAAACCATTTATCTTGTACGCAATTTTTGCACTTTAAATTATTTCAGCTGGAAGCCTGGTGCTGATGTTCTTGTTTGTGACTATCCAGTGTTTTACCATGCACAGGCTTGTAAGAATGGAGCAGTGGTTTGTTGCTGTTATCCTGGTAGGGGTCCTCCTTTACCTGGATTGTTTACTGTGGACTAGTTTGTCTTTTAATGCAGTAGCACTTCTATAAGTCATTCTTGGAGGTAGGGAACAAGTTGTTCCAAAGCTTTGTCACCCTTCAGTACCAACCAATGAGTCTTGATTATATTCTTCTCTTGTTTGGCATTTGCTGAGAAGGTTGTGACAACTTTGCCCATCCTGTTTTTTTTTTTTTTTGCCCAGCAACATGACAGAGTTTTACAAAAAATTATCATTTTCACAAATTGTGACACTTTGAAGCTCAGCACCCACACCACTGACTGGAATGAAACTTGTCACATCAAGAGATCTCTGGTCCCTAATAGTGCATGAAAAATGTCATGCAAATCACTTGAAAGGTTACAAAGTTATTAAAGTGCAAAATGTTGAGTTTAACATAGAAGTGGACATTGAACACTAACTCTAGGGGCACAACTGTGCTCTATGTGTAAATATATATATATATATATGTCAGATACATGGATGGAGGCTTTTTCCCATACAAAATGTCAGCATTTATTTCCCTGTACACCTCTGGCTAAAGTATCAATTAAAAGTATATACCAACACTAATGAAACAACTACTGCTATATACCTTCACTACTTAAAAATATTTACCTACACTAATGAAACAATTAAAAGTATATGCCAACATTAATCAAAAGTATATACCTACACTACCTACAGCTCTATGGGATCATACTAATTACAACTAATCAACACATCAGTTAACCAATATACAGTCCCCCCCATGTCTCACCAAACAGTCATGTACCTCAAAGCTGCAGCTGTCTCTGTCTCTCCTAAGACACCATTCCTTCCATGTTGTTGCTGCCAAGCTCCCTCAAATGCTTCTTCCAACCACAGACAGATGCTGCTTCCAAAATTACACAAATGCCTCTAGCGACTGCAAATATATACCACTTGTCTGAACAGTAATGGCATGTCACTCCTGACTGCAACCGCACACCACTCCTGACTACAGTTGTACATCACTCCTGACCACAGTCAAAAACTAAGGAATGGACTGTCCCAGCCACATCTCCTTAAATAAAAGGACCTTGCACCTATGGAAAATAACTTGGGCCAAAATACAGCCAAGACAAAAAACGCTAGTAAACTGTGGAAAAACATTATGGCTAAACAGCAAAATGAGCAAACACAGAAATGATAGCAACTGAGATGTTCGGCATAATAACCAGCCTAACATAGAAACATGGAAGTTTACTGCAGATAAGGACCACAAGGCCCAGCCAGTCTGCCCATTTCTTTTTCTACCTTACAAATGTGCCATCGGCCTTTGCTCTATCAGTAGACTATCTATTCATACTCATCAGTATTGCTCCCTTATGCCTATCCCATGCCTGTTTGAAGCCCTGCACTGTATTCATAGCCACCACTTCCTGAGGTAGACCGTTCCATGCATCCACCACCCTTTCTCTGAAAAAGAATTTCCTCACATTCCCCCTTAATCGGCCTCCCTCTAATCTCATGCTGTGTCTTCTTGTCCTGCTATTGTTCTTATATTTAAACATGTTAGACTCTCATCTTGTTAATGCCCTTAAGGTGTTTGAATGTTTCGATCATATCATCTCTCTCCCTCCTTTGCTCAAGGGTATACATACTGAGCTCCATTAATCTGTCCTCATATGTCTTCTGATGCAGTCCCTGCACCATTTTGGTGGCCCTTCTCTGGACTGCCTCAATTTGGTTAATATCCTTCTGAAGGTGTGGCCTCCAGTACTGCACGCAGTACTCCAGATGGGGCCTTACCAGTGTCTTGTAAAGAGGGATTATTACCTCCCTCTTACGACTTGTGATAGCCCTACTAATACACCCTAACATCCCCCTAGCCTTACTTACTGCTTTAGAGGTCTGCTTGGATGATTTCAGGTCATTGGTGATAATGATGCCCAAGTCTTTTTCTTCCTTTGTGACTGCCAGCAACTTCTCTCCCAGCCTATAGGTGGCTTCAGGGTTTCTCTTCCCTATGTGCATGATCTTGCACTTCTTTGCATTAAATCCCAGTTGCCATTCTTTTGACCATTTTGCTAGTTTATCCAGATCTCTTCTCATTCTGCCCACCCTATCTGGATCATCTACTCTGTTGCAGATCTTGGTGTCATCTGCAAACAGACAAGCCTTACCCTCCAGTCCATCTGCAATGTCACTAATGAAGATATTGAAGAGGACTGGCCCCAGGACTGATCCCTGAGGTACCCCACTTGTGACTTGCATCTCTTCTGACTGTATACCATTTACCACCACTCTCTGTTTTCTGCCCGTCAACCAGTTTGCCACCCAGTTGACCAACTTCTGACCCACCCCGAGCCTACCCAGCTTATTTATCAATCTTCTATGTGGAACAATGACGAAAGCTTTGCTGAAATCAAGGTAGGCAACATCAACTGCTCCCCCTTGGTCCACCACTCTGGTTACCCAGTCAAAGAAATCTATGAGATTAGTTTGACAGGACCTTCCTTTTGTAAACCCATGATGCCTTGGATCCTGTGCCCCTATGGATTCCAGGTGTTGCACTATCCTTACCTTAAGGAGTGCCTCCATAATCTTGCCCCCTACTGAGGTAAGACTGACTGGTCTGTAGTTCCCTGCCTCCTCCCTGCTACCACTCTTGTGGAGCGGGATCACATGAGCCCTTTTCCAGTCTTCTGGGACCTCTCCTTTGCTCAGAGACTCACTAAACAGTTCTGATAATGGCTCTGCTAGTTCCACCCTTAGCTCCTTAAGTACCCTGGGATGCATGCCATCAGGTCCTATTGCCTTGTCCACCCTGAGCTTAGCGAGCTCTTGTAGGACCCTTTCTTTTGTGAAGGGTGTAGTGCTCACCTCCCTCGCCCCTGTGTCCATGGTGCTGAGTTGTAGGCCCTGCTCTGCCTTCTCTTCAGTAAATACTGAGCAAAAGTATCTATTTAGGATAGATGCTTTTATAGGGTCCTCCTCCTCACACGCCCCCTTTTCTCCTTTGAGCTTAGCGATACCCCCTCTGGACTTTCTCCTTTCACTAATTTATCTATAGAATGTCTTATCACCTTCTTTTACTGTTCGTGCTAGTGTTTCCTCAGTTTGGGACTTTGCCTGCCTTCCTGCCTTCCCTGCTTCCCTTAGGGCAGTTTGGTATGCCTCCCTATCTTCATCCCGCTGTGTTCCCTTATGTTTTCTGAAGGCCAGCCTTTTGGCTCTGATCTTTTCTGCTACTGTATTTGAGAACCAAAGTGGTTTCCTTCTCCTTTTGTACTTCCTTTTCTGTCTAATACAATGGGATGTTGCTTCAAGTATTGCATCCTTAATGCTTGTCCACTTTGCCTGTACCCCCCCATCCTGATGTATTATATTAAAAAAGCAGTGAGTAAGGGTGGCACACTCAGATGTATACCCATCTCAGAGGCTAATTAGGGCAATAAAGCCACTCACCATTTGGGCTTGTGTCCTGATAGCCCTAATTTAAATTGTGTCCTGATAGCCCTAAGTTAAATGGCCTTTCGTCTGTTTAATCCCCAGATCGCACTTGCAGGAACATCCTGCCCAACTCTGGGTGTCCCCTACAAAATGCTGTATGCCCTGTGCAACAGACAGAGCTTTTATTCTTTGTGGCTACTACCTGTCCTCTACCACTAACTCTGGTAGTGCTACAATGATTGCACTACAACATATCCGATAGAGCAACAATATTATGTGTGTTTATGATCTGTGTGTTTGTGATCTATTACTGTCTTACCTGTAGATGAACTGTCTATTCTCTCTGTTGATGCTCTCCACTGTGCTTACACATGATACTGTGCTGTAATTATGTACTGTGATGTGCTGTAATGATGTAATGATGTACTGTGATGTGCATAATGATGTACTGTGCCCTGTACCCCATTTGTTGTAATCTCCTGGGTCGTTCTTGAAAATAGGCATACTACTTGTCTAGTGTACTTACCCGGTTACCAAAAGCTAAATAAATAATTAGGCCACTCAAGGTGTATACATCCTTGTACTGTATAACACCCTTACCCATTATTTGTTCTATCCATAAAGTTTATTCTCTAGAGATAATATATCTTTATCTGTATCTATCTGTCTATCTGTTGTACCTGTCTATCTGTCTGTCTATCTATTTATCTATCTTTCTATCTGTCTATCATTATCTCTCTATTTGTCTAGTTATGTGCATATACACATTCTTTATCTTGTTTCTTTTTCTCGCCTCTGCAGTGTAACTGGTGGGGGCATCCAGCCACCGTTTCTGCCTGCCCAGGGAGCAGCAGGCTCACTCACATGACAGGGGTCTGATGTGGCCATGCCCTGACCCACCGGAGGGCCCCTCTATGCCACTCCAAGCCAGGCCGTGCCTAGACCACCCAACGCTATTCCACGACAGTCCTCCAGGCAGTGCAGAGCATGGCCATCAAGCTGCATGGCTGTGCCCACCCATTTTCCTCAGAGTTGTGACCCCCTGGAGTGTGGACATGCAATCATGTCAGAGGCACCATGTGCCGACATCTGCTGCACTCCACCACAATGGCACCTGCTCTAGTAGTTCCGCTGGTCATCACCAGGGGCCACTGCAGAGTGGTGACATCCCTCAGCCCTCCCAAGGGATAGGAGAGCAGTTCCTCGGATGCTTGATCCTATCCCTCCCTTGCCAACCCCTGATGACCTGGGCACCTTTCTGAACCTGGGTTGCCAGCATAACATGAGATGTGGCATCCAGCACATCAACCCTCAGTGCCACCAGGACAGCCTACATATACACATTATTTGCAATGCACCATTTAGCGTTCAAGTTAATGCCATAGAAATATTGCATTAGGGTTTTGAACCTTAACTCCCCCTCCAAAACACCCATGAAAAGCAAAAATATAGGGTTTTGGTTCTCCTGACTCTTCGCAAATCAGTGATGGGCTCTTCATTGGGGTTTTCAGCCCATATCCTCCAATCCAAAGCAGAAGGTACAGCTCCAAGCCAGTGAATCATAGTGATACACTCTTCAAAGGTACAGAAGTATGTCTCAACACATGTTGCCAATAGAATCTGCTGTAGCTTTCTTCATGTAGGGGCATGAGGTCCCTGTGAAGAAAAGAGATCACTTCTGATGGTGGGCATTAGGGTTGGCAACCACATGAAAGACCCTACCACTGATTTGCCAAGACTCAGGAGACCCAAAACCTTATGTTTTTTCTTTTTCTTCTTGGGAGTTGGGGTGGGAAGTTAGGATTGGAAACCATAATGCCATATTTCCATATTTTTCTGGCATTAACTTGAATCGTAATGGATGCATTAATGCAGTTTTTGAAAAGAGTTTTCTTTCATTTTGAGATATTAGAATTGTATCCTTAGGATCTGCGTGAACAGATGCAGATGTGCAGGGCCTTCTAGACCCTGTGCCAAGGGAATAAGCTTTTAATCTATGGAAGTAAAGGGCCTCCTGGGTCCTGCACTTTGGTGCAGCAATATATGTCAAAAATGCATGGGGCTGTCTGGTGGATTGCAGAAGCACAGGGCTCTCTAGGTCCTACAGTTCCATGTGGCTGCAGATACAGATACACAGGGCAAAGAATCCATCTCTCAGCCAAGGTGCATCAACCTCTGGCACCCACAAGTGCACACCTGCAGGGTCCTATGTCAAAGGAAGAGTTCTAGTCGCAATATGGTACTTGGTTTCTTCATGTAGGGCAATGAGGTCCCTGTGTTCTGAAAAGAGATCACGTCTAACCTTGTTTGCTCAGTGGAGATGTTGGGCATAAGGGTTGGTGGGAGAGAGGTGCTGGCAGCACCACTGGAAGCCCTGTTCAACAGTTCACTGGAAACAGGTGTGGCACCAAAGGACTGGAGGAGGGCAAATATAGTCCCTCTCCACAAAAGTGGGAGCAGGGAGGATGCCAGCAATTACAGGCCAGTCAGCCTGACCTTGGTGGTGGGGAAACTAATAGAATCACTACTAAAAGAAAGGTTTGTGATATATGTCAAATCCAACAGAGCACAGGATCTGAGGCAGCATGGATTCACAGTGGGAAGATATTATTAAACAAATGTGATAGATTTCTTTGACTGGGTGACTAGGGAGGTGGATCAGGGAGGGGCAGTGGATGTGGCCTACCTGGATTTCAACAACACCTTTTGGCACCATCCCACATAGGAGGCTAGGAAACAAGCTGTGTAACCTGGGAGTGGGTTCCAGGGTGGTAAACTGGGTCACAAATTGGCTGAGTGATAGGACACAGAGGGTGGTGGTGAATGGAGTTCAATCCAAAGAGAGGGGGGTGACCAGTGGGGTCCCGCAGGGCTTGGTGCTTGGACCAATTGTCTTTAATGTCTTCATAAGTAACATTACAGAGGGGCTGCAAGGTAAGGTGTTTCTCTTTGCAGATGACACAAAGATCTGCAACAGGGTTGACTCTCCAGGAGGGGTAGAGAAAATTAGAAGGGACCTAAGCAAGCTTGAGGGGTGGTCAAGGGTGTGACAGCAAAGATTCATTGCAAAGAAGTGCATGATTATGCACTTGGGGCACATAAATGCAGAGGAGGAGTACATGATGGGGGAGGTACTGATGGCCATCAAACAGGAATGGGATCTGGGAGTAATCATATCTGATGATCTGAAGTTTACCAAACAATGTGAGAAGGCTGTGAGGAGAGCCAGTGGAATGCTAGGGGGCATAGGGAGAGTTTTCTCCAGTAGAAGGAAGGATGTGGTGATGCCACTGTATAGTATTTGGTGAGACCTCATCTAGAGTACTGTGTCCAGTTCTGGAGGCCACATCTCCGGAAGGACATAGACAGAGTAGAAGCGGTTCACAGAAAGCTAACATAAATGGCTCTGTGGCTGTACCAAAAGTCATATGAGGGGAGACTGGAGGATCTCAATATGTATTCCCTGGAGGAGATGAGAGAGAGGGGGGATATGACAGAGACTTTCAAATACCTGAAAGGTGTAAATAAGGTACAAGATAGTAAGATCTTTTAAAAAAAAGATGTTCAATAACAACAGGCAATGATTTATCTAGTTATTTATTGAAGTATTCAGAAAGACCTTTGAGTCAAGGACTCATTTACAAAGGTTCCACGTCAGACAGAGGTACAGAGACAACAACTTACAGAGTACAGTACATTGGTACAAGCATAGGAGTACATGTGTGTTTAGTAAATGGCTATCAGAACAGGATAACAGAATCTTCAAGACTTTAGTACAGCCATAAAATTACAGAGGATACTGTAATGGGCTAATGGTCATAAGTAGAATCAGAGCATTACGGCAAGAGGACTTACCAATGTAGTTTAATAGAAAATAACAGCCATACAGTTGGGTATGCACTGGCAAGAGGTATGGGGAGGGGGGATGAGGGGAGTTCAGACAAGTGACCCCATGAGAAGGGGGGGAAGTCAGAGGCAATCACATGGGTTAGAGGCCAAAAGGTGTTCCTTTAGATGAGATTTAAAGGGGCCAAGCCTTTTTTCATTAGTTATGTGGCTTGGTAGTGAGTTTATCCAGAAAGATGCCTTGTATCTGAAAGATCTTTGGAATTGGGAGGTCCAGCAGCAGGGTACCAGGTGCCATGACTTGTCTGTGTTACAGGTTGATCTGACTGCTGATGCTGGGTGCATAAGAGAGGAGAGAGCGGGGGGGGGTGAGACCTAGTGCAATTTTTTTGCCAGTACGCAGGTGTGAAACTGGATCCTGTTGTCAAGGTTTAGCCAATTGGTGGTGCTGTAGAGGGAGCAGGTGTGAGTGAAATGATCACAGCTGAGGATGAGGTGGCAGGCCTTGTTTAGTGTGAGATGGAGTCTGCTGAGTGTAGAGGTAGACACAGTGCTGTAGATGAGAATTCCATAGTCCAGGAGGGAGAGAACAGAGGAAGAGATGGTGAGCCAGAGGGCCTCGGGTGTGAAGCAATGTTTGTATCAGTAGGGCACTCCAGTTCTAGAGTTAAGAGCAGTGGATAGTTGGTGAATATGCTGGTTGAAGTTGAGGGTTGGATCTAGCATAATACCTAGGTATTTAAATGCATTCACTTGTTCAAGTGGGGCCTGAATGGCATCGAGAATTTGGGGGAAGTGGTTCTTAAGGGCATTCTGAGGGTGCGAGAAGACCATGACTTTTGTCTTCTTATAGCTGATTATTAGACGCTGGGCAGAGAACCATTTTTCAGCCTCACAGGAGTGTTGGATTGCTTGGTGAAGTTTAAGGGGGTCTGGATCAGAGGCGTACAGGATTGCAGCATCCACTTAGAGGAGCATATTGCTTTAGCAGGCAGACGGGATGGAGTTTAGATATAGACTAAATAACAGATGGCCTAGAATGGAGCCCTGTGGAACACTGGAGTGGACTGGGAGGCTGTTGGACAGGGTGGTGACAATCTTGACCTGTTGTGTTCTATCTGACAGATAGTTGGCAAACCATCTTAGGGCATCCCTGGAGAAGCCAGTGGTGGAGACAGTGTTCAGTAAGAGACCATGGTTGACAGAGTCAAATGCCTTAGAGAGGTCCACAAAGATGGCCCCTGAGAGGTGGCCATGGTCCAGGGCAGAGTGGATATGCAAGGTGAATGCAAATAGGGCTGTGGTGGTACTATGCCCCTTACAGAAGCCATGTTGCTGTTTACATAGTAGGTTATATTTCATTAAGTGGTCTGTGAGTTGATCTGAGACAATACACTCCAAGGCTTTGGATGGGGGGGGGAGAATGGAGATAGTGCGGTAGTTGATAGTGGAGGTGCAGTCACCACTCTTATAGATAGGGGTAATGGAAGCCGATTTCCAGCGGGTGGGGAATTTCCCTTGGCAGAGGGAGTAGTTGAGAACATGGGTGAGCGGGTTTAGGACTTCAAGGAGGGTGAGGCGGAGAAGTCTCTGGTCTAGGGAGTCACTACTGTAGTGGGAGTGGCTTAGGGCTTTGACAGTGTAGGGTTTGGCCATGAAGATGGGGGGGTAGACATAGGGGCAATGTGAGAAATAATTTTTTATATGGAAAGGGTGGTGGATCCATGGAAACAGCCTCCAGGCAGAGGTTGTAGGGGCAAAAACAGTACAGGAATTCAAAAATGCATGGTACAGACATAAAAGAACTCTAGTTATAGGAAATAGAGGATAATCTGCAGATCATTTAGGATCTGCAGTATATGAATCAGGTAGGGAAAATGGGAAGACTAGATGGGCCATGTGGACCTTATCTGCCATCAAATCCTATGTTTCTGTGTTTCTATGTTTCTATGGCTTGTGCAGCAACCATGCATCTACCTTTTGTATGCTGGGGGTGATATTGCATGACAGCACTGTTCCCCCCAGCCCTCAGCACATCCAGCTTGATCAGTGACCTCACCCTGAACTTAGCTCACTGACACGGGATCACAAAGTACTACCTGCTGTGATAAAGGCTGGTTCTACACACCACATTTCTTGATATATATATATATATATATATATACAGTATATATATATATGTATCTTTTTTTAATTTTGACCCCAAATTTTCAAGATAGTCATTTTATGACTCCCCATGTAAAGGTGACATGTGGCATTTATACAATACTATCTGAAACATAATTTATTTTCATTTATTTCAAAACCAGGAAAGGCACACTGAGTCAAGGCACCTTTCCAGCTGTGACCCAGTGGGGAGGAGAAGGTAGAACAAGCAGAAGGCATCATGGTTATTCATAAAGCGGTGGACAGGTCCCAGAGAGGGACACAGAGGGGAAAGAAGAGTAAGAGAGGGAGCTGCAGACTGACTTGGGTACTGTGGTAGTCACCCAAGAGACTGGTCTCAGATCCTCCTACTACATCCCTCCATATAGAAGTAGCACAACTGCATGGGGAGATAGGGAAGCTCTCCCAGGATGTTATTGCCATAAAGAAAGCATTGAAGTGTTGCTCCAAAATGAATGAAGCATTCTTCAGGGTCTTACAGAATTTTATGGTGGCATTAAACCTTCACTTACATAGAAACATAAAAGTTCTCAGCAGATAAGGACCTCTTGGCCCACCTAGTCTGCCCAGTTTTCCCTGCCTACTGTGCCACTACAGACCCTACTCAATCTCCGGTTGTCTCCTCCCCTTTATTTACTGCCAAGATCCCCTTGTATCTGTCCCATGCATGTTTGAATCCCATTATCATTTTGGCACCCAACACCTCCACTGGAACCTTATTCCAGGCACACAGCACCCTCTCCCTGAAGAAGTTATTTCCTCACATTTCCTCTGAGCCTCCCCCAACTTCATAGCATTACCCCTTGTCCTTGAGCTTCTTTTTCTATGGAAAATGCTACCTTCCTGTACCTTATTAATACCTGTTAAATATTTGAATGTTTCTGTCACATCCCCTATTTTTCTCCTGTCCTCCAGAGAGTACATATTCAGTTCCTTGAGCCTCTCCTCATAGGCCTTTCGATGCAGGGCTTGTACCATTTTGATAGCCCTCTTTTGTTCTGCCTCCACCTTATCAATGTCCTTCCAGAGGTGTGGCCTCCAGGACTGGATGCAGTACTAGAGGTGGTGGGAAAGGTCAAGGAGAAAAAGGTAGCATTCAGAACGTATAAGGAAATACAGAAAGAGCAGGAAGAGAACTGTACCAGTTAAAGCAGAAGGAAGAGGGGAAGGCAGTCAGAATAGCAAAAACCCAATCTGAGGAAAAGATAGCCAACTCAGTTAAGAAGGGGGATAAAACCTTATATAGGTACATTAGGGAGTGAAGAAAGATGAAGGAAGGGATAGTGAGGCTTACTAAAGGGAAGGAAGGGTGAGCAGAGGATGACAGTGAAAAAGCAGGGATACTGAATGAATACTTCTGCTCAGTATTCACAAAAGAAGAGGAGAGGGTGGTACCTAAATCAAAGAATAGAAACACTCTGGATAGGGAGGTTGATACCAGTCCATTCACAGAAGAAAGGGTTCTGAAAGAACTCTTAAAACTGAAGGTGGATAAAGCAATAGGGCCTGATGGGATTCACCCAAGAATTCTAAAAGAACTAAGGGTATTTTAACAAATCATGGGAGGATGGTGCGGTACTGGAGGACTGGAGGAGGGCAGATGTTATTCCCCTTCATGAAAGTGGGAGCAAGACAGAGGCAGGAAAATACAGACCTGTATGTTTGACCTCAGTGGTAGGGAAAATGATGGACTCACTTCTAAAGGAAATAATTGTTGAGTTCCTAGAGGCCAGTGGGGCACAGGACCCAAGGCAGCATGGATTCACAGCAGGAAGATCATGTCAGACAAGTCTAATAGATTTCTTTGACTGGGTAACCAATGTAGTAGACCAGGGAGGGGCTGTGGACATGGCCTACCTAGACTTTAGCAAGGCATTTGACACAGTCCCACACAAAAGATTAATACACAAGTTAACCAGTCTTGGAGTAGGTCCCAAGGTGGTAGCCTGGGTAAAAAATTGGCTGGACAACAGGATAGAGAGGGTAATAGTAAACGGAGCTTACTCTGAAGAAAGGAGGGTTACTAGTGGGGTACCTCAGGGTTCAGTACTGGGACCGGTCCTCTTTAATGTCTTCATGAGTAACACTGCCGAGGGAGTGGAAGGAAAAGTATGTCTCTTTGCAGACGACACAAAGATCTGCAACAGGGTTGATACAGAAGGTGGGGTGGAGAGGATGCAAAGGGACTTGGCAAGGTTGGATGCATGGTCAAATGTATGGCAGCTTAGATTCAATGGAAAGAAATAAAAAGTAATGCACCTGGGAAACAAAAATGCAGGGAAAGAGTACACAATGGGGGGTGAGATAATAACAACAGAAATGGAAAGGGACCTGGTGGTAATCATATCAGATGACCTTAAGGTGGGCAAGCAATGTGAGAAGGCAGTAAGGAGGGCTAATGGGATACTGGGATGCATGGGTAGAGGCATCACTATTAGAAAACAGGAAGTTGTTATCCCTCTGTACAGACAGTTGGTGAGACCCCATCTGGAGTTCTGCATCATGTTCTGGAGACCCCATCTCTGCAAGGACATAGACAGGATGGAGGGTGTCTAGAGGAGGGCAACTAAAATGGTGCAGGGTCTGCACCAGAAGACACATGAAGATATATTAAAGAAGCTTAATATGTATACATTCGAGGAGAGGAGGGAGAGGGGGGACATGATAGAAACTTTCAAATACATCAAGGGAATCAACATAGTTCAAGAAGGTAACATCTTTCAGAAAAAGAGATGTGCAAGAACAAGGGCGCACAATTTGAAGATAAAGTGGGGATGGCTCAGAGGTAAAGTGAGGAAGTATTTTTTCACGGAGAATGTTGTGGATGCATGGAACAGCCTTCCCGAGGAGGTAGTGGAGACAAAAATAGTGGGGGAATTAAGAATGCAAGGGACAGACATAAGGCAATTCTAGTGGGGGGTAGGAGGAAGTAGGCTGTTGGTTAACTAGGATCTGCAGCCTTTGCATTAGGTAGGGAAATGGGCAGACTAGGTGGGCCAAACTGTCCTTATCTGCCATCAAATTCTATGTTTCTATGTATTTATCTGTACAGAGGTAATATTACCTCCTTCTTCCTACTGGTGATACTCATCCCTATGCACCTGAGCATCCTGATAGCCTTCCCCACTGCATTATTGCACTGCTTGGCTACCTTCACATCATCAGAAATGATTACCTCCCAGGTCCCTTTCCTGTTCAGTGGTTGCCAGTACTTCTTGTCCCAATTGGAATGTAGCCCCCAGGTTTCTAAGCCACAAGTACATGATTTTGCACTTTTTTACATTGAAACCCAGTTGCCAAACCCTTGACTATTCTTCCAACTTTTTCAAATCATCCCTCATTTTTTCCAGGTCATTGTTCCCAGGCCATGGCTTGATTCTGTAAGTCTTTATTCTCCTTTATTCCAGGTATGTTATTGGTCTTGCTGTCTCCTTTATTCTTATCTTCACTTGTTGAAAAAAATAAAAAATAAAAAAACAGAAACAATTTTTTAAATCTTATTTTCTCTCTGCCCTGATTTCTGATGCTGCTTCATGCTATATGTTTAAATGTTCTGTCAGCTGTCCTCCTTCTTCTGCTTAACAATAGAAAAAACATTCTTATATCATTTTTCTGGTGTTTCACTTGAGGAACTGTGTGCTACTTACACTACAGCATCATTGTCTTCTTCTCTTAGAATTTTTCTCAACTACCAGACTAAGTATTTCATGCTGCTGCTTTCTCCTATAAGGTTGAGTGCCATGATTCAGTCCCCCTGCCACAGTTCTTGTTGCACACTCAGGGCTCACAGATCTACAGGAATTCCTGTATTTTACAGGAAAACTGAACCATTTACATGGAAGTTGTTGCTATAGACTTGCAATAGTTACATGGGCAATTCTGCTTCCATATGAAATATTGTAATCTACAGGAAAACAGGAAAATTGCCCTAGATTTACAGGGAAAAAAACAAATCAATCTGGGAGTGATGCATACTTGTGGATAAATTGTGAGAAAAGCACAAAACTGTAGGATAAATTGTGGGAAAAGCAAAACATACATAAACTTTGTGCTCCCAGAATTTTCACAACTATCAGAATAAATATCCTTTGCTACAAGGCTGAGTGTAATGATTTTTTTTTTATTTAGTTGTTTAACCAGGTATAGCACACTAAGCTGGAAGCTTTTTTACAGGAGCGACCTGGAAGCACAAGGAGGTTAAATGACTTGCTTAGGGTCACACAGTATGCAAGTGGAAGCTGTGGGATTCAAACCCAGGTCTGGTCTGCTGGAAGTCACCAGAGTTGCAGCTCAGAGCCTTAGACCACTGCGCTATACTGCCTCCTGATTTTGTCCCCCCACCACATTTCTTGTTACACACTTTTGGGAAAATTGTGAGTATAGCACAACACCTTAAGGGAATTGTGTGAAAAGCACAATGGGGCCTTGGTACCATGGATTGGGTCACCTCTGCACTGAAAATACATGGGGTGTAGGCAACCCTATGTCCCTGAGCTGTGCAGTAGGGCTCTTGCATATCCCCTGTAGCATACATGGAAGGGATGTGTGTCCCTTCCACACCTGATCCCTGTCCATTCATGCAGCTATGCCACCATGCAGCCCAGGGCGAGTGTCTGGGGTGTGTGCCCATACTCCACACCATTCAAGAAGACACAGAGTGCCAGGCAAAGGGGATGCAAGATCAGAGTAATAGAAGTAAAATCTGTAGCACTCACCACCACAAACCAGCTTTTAAAGGTTACTGTAAACATTGAAAAGGCTGAAAAGCAGGTTCCAAGTTACTGGTGGAAAAATCTTTATTTCAGGGACAGGAATACAAATAAAAGCATTTCCACCAGACAACAGAGTACCTAACATGTTTCACACTATATTTTGTGCTTTTTTAATGTCAAGGCACCGTGTTAATGGACATAATTTACTGTACAGTGGCTGTCCTTAAAGCTATATATATATTAAGAATAAAAATGCCCATATCACACAGTGTCATCATAAATAACGTGCATTAATTAACAACAATTAAAAAATCCAACTGTAACAACACCCATAAATAGAATCAAATTAAAAAGAGTACTGACATTCCTGATTTTATAATACTGCATACCAGTAATTTTTTTTTAAAGTTTGTGCTCTCATACACTCTGAATTTGAATTACTATTTCCATAAATCCCTGCTTGCCATAATCCAGTATGTAATGATGGTTCAAAAATCCTTTAACATCTGGGGCCAGATATTCAAAACTTTGTGCTAAGTGCAAACTGATTGCACTGGGACTGCACTGCGATGGCTCCAGACTGCCATATTCAAAAGGCCAAATAGCACCGTCACAATGTGTTAGCACTAAAAGATAATGTATGCACAGGGCAAATTGAGGGGTGGGGACATGCATACAGGCACAATGGTATATTCAAAACCATAGTGCCGCAGAATGTGCGTTAGCACAAAATGTTGTGCGGTGCAAATTATTGCCTTTGAAAAGGTAGTCTTAACTTTGGGCAAACCAGGAATGAGGGGCATGGACACAGCAGCAACAGGCTACAAGGCTGTATGCAACAACAGCAGCATGGTGCATCTGATGACTGCGGCCAATGAGGAGGCAGAGAGGGCTGATGGCCACCTTGCACCACTCCATGTGCCATGAAAGAGACATGCTGCACAAAGAAGGCACTGCCCATGTTGTCATCATCTGGCAACAGTTGCAACCCTGCCAGGCATTTGCAGATTCCCCAGCACCCAGCGGACACCATGGCAGTGCATCCACACAGCACATACCTCCAGTCCCCCCATTTGGGTACATCAACACAATCCAGCACATACATGCAGCACTGAGGGAATAGACCGTGTTGAGGGGAGGGTGTACAGGTGGCCAGGCTGCACAAATAGTAGGTGCTGCCACAAGGCTGGGGTCATCCACACAGCATACATGTTCCAGTGACGGGAATGCCCAACACCAGTGTGCCTGTCTAATTGCATGTGTCTGTCTCCCTCAGGGCACATACTGCACACCTGTACATACACCACATCACACATGGCCTGCCATGTGTATATTACTGAGAGTATCCCATGCGATTGCTGCAGCCTATGTAGTTGACAGGACAGCATGACAGTGGTGTCCAGTGTCAGAATACACCAGCCAGCTGGGCCTGTCACTGTGTGGGGAACAGCAGTCATTGATACCTGACACACTGTAGGCATTGCTGTGTCCTTCACAATACCAACCACTATGTTACTGTATCATCTGATACACACTGTAGCAGAAACAACAATATGTCTATGGCATGCAGCACCACCACCCATGCCAGTGGTGCTAGTCCCCTGGGTCACAATAGTCTGCTGCTGCTGCTGTGTACAAATGTAACCTGTAGCTATCAACCTGTTGATCTAGTCTGACATACAGGTGGTGCTGTGAGCAGACCCAGCCTGCAGCTACAACCTGTGTTTCCTCTCTGACCTACAGGTGGAGCTGTGTGCATCCTGAAATAGCGCCGGGCAATCTACATGGTAATGCATGTAAACCAGTCCTTAATGACATGCTAATGTGGCAGTTTGCCTTCAGACTGCCTAAGTAGACTCATTTACATATCAGTTCTGAACACAACAAATCTTTACTAGGATTTACTAGGATTTTAATGACATAGGGGGTCATCAGGCCTATTATATATGTTTCCCACATAAGTGGGATAATTATACCAGTAAGTTATTATTATAGTACGCATGCTCTAAATAATTTTTTAATATTTCCAGATTAGCACTATCTGTTGTATCCTGTGAAAGTTTATTCCATACAAGTGGTGTTTTGACTGTGAAAAGGTATTCCCTTTTAAGTGTTTTAGTGTTTTCAACCAATATTTTCTGATTGTGTAAACAAAGATCATTTCCTGTATTGCTATAGTACATATTAAATTCCTGTAAACCATCCTGACTATGTATTATTTTAATATAATAGTAAAAGATCTCCTCTTTGCCTTCTAGTCTCCAATGTGTGCAGACCAGTGTCCTGCAATCCATAAAAATATTGCTCAGTTTTTAGTCTAGGAATGTGTCTAGTTACTTTTCTTTGCACAACCTCCAGCAATTTAATATCTTTTTCTAAGCACAGGGACCAAAACTGTAAACCATAGTCCAGGACAGGCCGAAAATAGGTTTTATATAAGGGTATAATAAGATGTTCTGATCTTCCTAAAAATTCTCTTCTTATTCTTGTAAGTAGGGACTGAGTAGTGTTGGCTAGTTTTCTACACTGACTATTAGACATAAAACTATCATTAACTATAATTCCTAAATCTCCAACACAACTGGGTGATTTGATTAGGGTTTGATTAAGGATATAGGAATATCCAGGGTTATTTTTGCCTATGTGGAGAACTACACATTTTTCTATATTAAATCTCATATTATTTTTGCATGCCTATTTTTCAATTTCTGCAAGATCAGTAATCAACTGAAAATGTTTGCCTAAAGTATTTACTTCATCACCCAACTTGGTGTCATCTGCAAATTTACTTATATAAGATTTAATATTTTTGTTCATATCTAAAACATAGATGTTAAATAATAAGGGTCCGAGTACTGAACCCTGGGGTACTCCACTACCCACATCGCCCCCCTCAGATACTACGTTATTTATACACACCCTTTGACTCCTATTTAATAACCAGTTGTATATCCAATAAATCAGATAGCTATTAACTTTTAAAGAAATGTTTTATAATTAATTTATCATGATATACTCTATTGAATGCTTTAGAGAAATCCAATAGGATCACATCAGATGGAATCGCAACATCCAAGCTTTTACTGATACTATCATAGAAGGTAATCACATTTGTGGTGCATGATCTCACCTTAACAAAACCATGTTGTTTGATATCACTTTGGTTCGTTACTTCTAAATGCTGCAGCAGCCTGTTTTTAATAAGATGTTCCAATAATTTGCAACAGTGTGAAGTAAGGCTGATTGGCCTATAGTTGTCAACTCTACCCTTGTCACCTGATTTATGAATGGGTACAGTCAATGCTTTTGTCCAGTCATCTGGTATACAACCTTCATATACAAACATATTGAAAAGTAAAGAGAGAGGGGTAAGCCAAAATATGGCTAGTTTCTTTAAGTAATATGGTGTTTATGACATCAGGTCCTTACTGGAATGGATATTAAACTGTTCTATGAGATTAATAATTTCATCCTCTAGGAAGTATACCTCTTCAGATTTTATAATATCAGGTATTTTATGATTTGATGCTTTAGTAAATACTGAACAGAGATATGAATTGAATTTGTTAGTGACTAATTTATCATCTATTATGACCTGATGATTATCCTTGAGTGGTCCCACAGCTTGGACCCTGTTTTGGCAATTGGTGTTCATATAGGAATATAATAATTTCCTATTATTTGTATTAGCTATTTGTAATTCTAACTGAGTTTTCCATAATCAGATTTTTTTTAACAGATTTTGTGATTCCAGATATTTATCCCATCTTTCCTTGGAAGGTTTAGACTTAAATCTGTAAAATAATCTCTGTCTGTTTTTGATTAATTTTTTAATTTTTTTATTCATCCAAACTGGTATTTTACCTTTATTATTATATTTAATCCTAATAGATACGCAAGTATCTTCTATTTCCAGTAGTATTTCTTTAAAGTTATTCCATGCATGTTGAATTGATTCGAACCCAGGGCTGTAAACCTGTCTATGTTTTGGATCCTTGAGCAGATTTGAGGAAAATCGTCTCTTCGGTAATCTTCTTCTGTAATTTTGGATTTTGAGAAATGTCTACCTTTGTTTAAGTGATATCTGATAGTACAATGATCACTATTACCAAGTGCTGGTGCTATAGTCATATTTTCTAATTCATCATCTATATTTGTTAGTAACAAGTCTAAAAGATTGTCAGTCCTTGTTGGACAATCTACAACTTGTTTTAACACAATGTTAATACACAGGTCAATAAAGTCAGTTTCGGGGGGTGTGGCCTGACACCAAGCAAGATGGAGGTTTAACTACAGAGCTCTTCACTGACTGACTGAATCTAACATCATCCTCTGTCATCCAAGGTCATGAATATTATCTAATACAGGAGAACAAAGTAAGGAAGGATATTAGTGCTACCAGGATTATTTTTGGCAATATATTTTTATAATTTCATATAATTTTTCTGGAGAGCTCACTGAGACCCTACAAAACATAACTATGGCCTACTCTGACAAACAATTTGATCCGTTGGAGAAAATAGAAAGCATGTTTAATAAACTATCTATGGATATGCAAGATATAAAAACTGCTACACAATATAACACACAAATGATGGAAAGTATAGATTCCAGACTGGCCTTCACAGAAAATAAAATTTGTCTCAACGAAAAAGATATACAAGAAATGCAAGCTATTATTAGAACTCAGGATCAGGTAATTAAAGAACTACATATGAAGGTGGAAGATCTAGAAAACAGAACTCGTAGAAACAATTTATGCATATTTGGCTTCCCTGAAGGAGTGGAAGACAAAAATACCACTAGTTTCCTACAACAAGAATTACCGAGTATACTGCATCTTCAACCCGATGAAGATCTAACTATAGAACGGAGTCATCGCTCACTAGGCCCAAAGCCCTCTACAGAACAAAAACCATGACCTATCATTGTAAAATTTCTTAATTATGCCAGCGTTGAGCTAATTTTGAGGAAAGCACGAGAAATAGGTCAACTTAAATGGCAGGATTACAAAATATACATCTATCGAGATTTTTCAAAAGAACTATCTCTGAAACGTAAGGCGTACACTAATGCTAGATGTCTAATGCACCAGATGGGAATTCATTTCAATTTAAGATACCCAGCAAACATGCGGCTTTACTTAGAAAATTCAACAAATGATTTTTATGATTCTGACTCCCTTATGTCATTCTTGAATAACTATTCTGTAACCACTAAAAAAGAAACTAATAAACAACAAAACGAACCCGCAATCTCTGCCTCTGAAAATCTGGCTTTAAAGGGAGCAAGCATAACAGATTGTTACAATGAAAGGGAGCCTATGTTAACTTTAACTGATAGCTCATCAAAGGAGAAATCTCAACATGGACAAACAACACCCAAATCCCAACAAATTACTTCATCGACAAATGAGAGCAACCATAAATCCATTAATAAGGATGCCTCTAAATGTATTTCAAAGCCTATTACCTTTACTGGTGTTACGATGCAGAACAAGTATGCCGTACTGTAACATCTACCCTCCCAATGCGACGATACAGAAGCAGATGCTGGCATGCCGATGGGAGAAGAGGCCGTTTGCGATCAAGTTGAAACTTCGTGGGCAAGCTATGAAGAAAAATCCCCTACTAAAAATAATGAACCTCCAAAGAAGAAGCGCAGAGGCAAAAACAAATATAAAAAATGATAGCTCTCCAATTAAGCACTCAAAGTGATTTTTGCGATGTGAATTTAATTTAGTAATTTCATCTAGCCATCGCTGTGGGTATTATAAGTGGGAGCCTTGATTTAAAGAAATGCATTAGTCCCAATACCTTTAAAGTTTGGAAACTATACAGAGCTATGAGATAACCCATATTCTCTAGAAGCAACTGCATGAATAAGTGGCTGTGGCGGGACTAGAAGTTAGGTACTGCTAGCTATACATTTAAAAGCTCAAGACAGTATAAAAGCAAGTCTTACAAGAGAGACCTGTAATTAACTCTGGGGCAACAAATTACAGTTAAGGGATCATAAAATAAATGAGAAAACTGTCATTTCTTATACCTGGACTGAGATGAGACAGTTACACGGACGATTCTCTCAGCATTACATAAATGCTCTCTGACTAATCAATCGCCAGACACCAATAAAGAAACCAAAACTTAACAAAAAATATTGGAACTGCTATCTCTGAAAATATGGGTTTGGAGGAAATAGATGGGATAGGTTCCCGTAAAGAGAGGAATCGTCCGCTGATTATAACCGAGATCACAATACAAGAACGGTCTAATTAGGGGCATGTGAAATTAGGACCACAGCGAGCCATAAGATTAGAGAGTGAGTGAGATCTCAGTTTATGATTGGGGATACTGCCACTTCTGTTTTAAGACTCATCATCTTGGTTGGCATTATTGTGTAGAGTGGTTACACCGCCTTGAAACATTTGTCTTCCCATAGCGAATATTTAGAAGCGGAATTCGGCTTATCGAGGGAAGAAGAAGCCGATTGTGATTATGCTGGATTACATGATTAAGCAGTGGAAAATATCCCCTGTCAGAATACAAGATTTATTAAAGAAAGAGCATTGAAATAAGGGCGGATGTGGAATTGGCATTTCTCTACCTGGACATCTGGGGTGAACATCGCAAAGCAACCTAATTCACTTTTCATATTTAACTGCTACCAAAGTATTGTAGCTGAGATCGTTGACTTATATAATATAATAGTTTTAATACCTTGATAGTATGGAAATTAATCAGAGCTATGGGATCTTGAAACTCTAATGACATAGCAACAGCTGTAAGTGGCTGTGGCGGGACTAGATTCTAGACACTGCTTGACATAAGTTTAAAGCTCACTATAGTATAAAGGAAGTTTTATTTTTTTACAAGAGAACATTGCCATTGATATTTGCCAATAACAATTTCATAATCATTGGATTATAAACTATGACAAATATGGCATTTTTCTTTACTTGTTGATCGTGATGAGTCAGTTATATTAATATAATCTCACAGTATTCCATAACTGATCTAGAAAATGTGCATAACATTGTACCTTGATGCATAAGTTGGCTTAATATGATTTATTTTACAGATCATTTATATAGAGTACCTGCTTATATTTAATTGATAAATATATAATTAATAAGTAGGCTGGTACAAAATTTCTATGATGCAATATCATTTAATATAAATTACCTATATAGGGTATTCTTACGGCTTGCCAAGTTTTAGGCATTGTATTTATTGATTATTGTTTATACCAGGATCCTTTTATATATTTATTTATTTATTTATTTATTTATTTATTTATTTTTTCCTCTCTTTCCTTTCCTTACCAGAGATGATGATAGATTCAGTTAGGTTAGGGAATTATATCTACAACTTTAATAGAGCTAATAATACATCTTTTATAATCCTAATTAAAGGATTACGTTAAACAATATAACATAGACACTGTTTGATCATATTAATTTGTTTATTACACTTAGGAGGATTGGATTAGTCCTTTTCTCTGTTCTTTTTTTTTATTAGATTTCCTCTCTCTAGGTATAAAAGCTGCGTCCTGATATACAGGAGGTGGTCTTGGTCTTTTGTATCTGGCTGTTTCTAAGACCGACCTTTTCCGCTCTGTATATCTGAGATGACAATTTTATTTTATACTTACTTGTTGTGGATGTTTAATTTTGTTAAGACTACAAATGTTAGAGAGAGCTGCATAGATAATCTTCAAAAAGAGAAATGTAAGTTTGTTAACTTAAGAATAGTTAAAATACCTGCCAACATGAGGACAAGTTACAATATATATTATAATTCGCTCTATAGATCATTGCTGCATATTACTTTGCATAAGAGTCCATTGATATATACTTACTACTTAAATTGGTCAATAACTTAGATACATAATGTTCAATCTAGCATTTTGTACCTGGAATGTCAAGGGACTCAATGCACCAAATAAACGCAAACAAATTCTAAATTATCTAAAAAAACACAAAATACAAATTGCGTTACTACAAGAAACTAAATTATTAGATGCAGACAATGACAGATTAAAAAGAGATTGGGTCGGTCAAGTGTATGCAGCATCAGCTACTACAAAAAAAAGAGGTGTGGCCATATTGTTACATAAAAATCTGAGATGGACGCCTTCTAACATACAGAAAGATACTGATGGCAGATGGCTTATCATAACTTTTAACACCCCATCAGGGCCATTAACCATAGTCAATATCTATGCACCAAATTCAGATGACCCTAAATTTTTTCAAAGTTTATCCCAAATGTTTATTACATTGAATATGTACAATTCCCCGATGTTAATTGGAGGGGACTTTAACTTTACTTTAGAAGCATATATGGATAGAAGCAATGGTTCATTAGACAGTCACCCTAAAAGTTTATCTGTTATCACTCAATTTATGCAGGATTTGGGCCTATCAGATATATGGAGAACTTTCCATCCTAGAGACAGAGAATATACGTTTTATTCTTCACATCATCAGACATACAGTAGAATATACTACTTGTTAACCTCACCTATAATAACTGCAAATACAATTGACATCAACATTTTACCATTAATTAAATCAGATCATGCTCCAGTTAAACTTCTAGTCACATGGGGTCTTCCCCTTAAAAAATCCTTTGCATGGAGACTAGATCCCTTATTATTGAAGGATCCGGAATTTGTCCCCTGGATTAAAACACAAATAGAAGAATTTATACAAATTAATGACCCAAGAGACATGTCTATGAGTACAATATAGGAAGCACTTAAGTTACACTGAGGCAAAATAATCAGTTATGCAGCCCATAGGCGGAAGCTCAGGGGACAAGCAATTAATAACCTTGAAAAATTACTTGAAACAAAGCAAAACTATATTCTAGCAATCCTCATCCTAATCCTTTCCTCGAATCTGCATTATGAAATCTTACAATTAAGAATGCAAATCAATGAGTTAATATCTAGAAAGATGGAAATTGCTTTACTGAGAATAAAACACAAATTTTGGGAAGGGGGCGAGAAAGGAAGCAAAATTCTTGCTTACAGACTTAAGATGCAACAGACAGAATGTTACATAGCTGCTTTAAAGGATGATAAAGGGAAGATTCAAACTAATGAATCTGATATTAATCAGATAATGACATCTTTTTATAAAAAACTTTATTCTTCACTCCATACACTGTCAAGTCTGGACATTTCCTCTTTCTTAGATAAGATAGCACTTCCATGTCTCTTGCAAGAGATAATACAATCTTTAGATACACCATTTACAGTGGAGGAGATAAGAAAGGCAGTTCATTCTCTCAAAAATGGACGATCCCCAGGTGGGGATGGCTTCCCTGTGGAAATTTACAAACTCTGTGAAGAACAATTGTGTCCTTTATTATGCAAAGTATTTCATGAATCATCTTTATTAGGCCAACTACCGTATACTATGACAGATGCAATAATTACGATCCTTCCAAAAAAGATAAGGATGCAACTAATCCAGCTAATTATCGCTCAATATCTTTACTTAATACAGATGGAAAGATTTTAGCTAAGATTTTATGATAATCGTATAGAACCATGTATCCAAACTAATTCATAAATCTCAAGTGGGCTTTGTCAAAGGTAGGATGGGTTCTGATAACTTACGTTCATTAATAAATCTCATTTACAAAGCCAAATCTCTCAAATCTCCTGCAGCAGCGATAGCAATAGATTTCGAAAAAGCCTTCGACTCTTTAAGTTGGAATTTTCTCTTTCAAGTACTGTCTCGTTTTGGCTTTAGTGAACAATTTTGTTCCTGGATTAAACTACTTTATACCAATCCTCATGCAAGAGTACTCACTAATTCTACTTTATCACAGACATTCAGACTAGAAAGGGGTACCAGAGAAGGATGCCCTCTCTCACCTTCACTTTTTATTCTAGCCCTAGAAACTTTTGCTGCCTTTATTAGACAGAACAATGAAATTAAGGGTATTAACATCGGTCACATACAATATACAACCCTGTCATATGCAGATGACATGTTAATTCTATTAGAAAATTTAAACACATCTGGAAAACTACTTAAAGACATTTTCGCTTTGTTTTCAAGATTTTCGGGATTAACAATTAACACTCAAAAATCAGAAATATTGCCATTGAATAAATACTGTATACCGAATATGAATATACATTTAGGTTTTCAATGGGCCCCACATTATATCACCTATTTGGGGGATTAAAATTTCAACTGATTTTGACAAAATATGGAAAAACAATCTTCGGCCAATACTTACTAAAATTAAAGCAGATTTGGATAGATGGAAAAGTTTGAAATTATCCCTACTCGGCAAGATATCGGTAATTAAAATGAATATTACTCCTAAAATCTTATATTTGTTTGCCTGTATCCTCCTTAAGATATCTCCTTACTTTTTGGAAAACATTGACAAATCTATAGGAAACTTTATATGGGAAGGAAATGTTCCGAGGTTTAATCGTATCAAATTACGACTACATTGGTCGTAAGGTGGATTTGGCCTACCTTGGTATATATGGCCTATATGTAGGCTTTCGTGAGCTCACAAACTATTAAGTGGTTTATGAAACCTAATCATAATGTTCGTTATGGTATGATATGGAAACTGCTCTATCTATAGGATATACACCTAATAGTAACATCTACTTCCCATTATCTTCTAAACTAAAAAAAATCCCACAATTAATGCATCAGTTCATTACTGGTTTAAAATGCATAATTGGCTTAAATCTGACCCTTCCCCCTTATCTTTTACACCAATATGGGGTAATCCAAGATTTATATTAGAAAACAAACCAATATATTGTAAATCTTGGAGATATAAGAATATCCTATTTTTACACGATATTCTAACTGATAATGACAACTCATTAAACTCTTTTAATAATATTCAAACAAAATGGAACATTCCTAAAGAAGAATTTTGGAAATATCTACAAATCATGCAGGCCATACCTCTGATCTTCAACAACTTAGTAAAACGGAAGTATCAACTTCATATATAAATACATGGATTAATATCTCTCATGGCTTAACCAGCAAAATATATAAGTAGATTAGAGACATATTACCAAACCAATCACTTTTGGAAGAGATAAATGGAATGGATATTAAATATAAATATTACAGATTCTCAATGGAATAGCTGTTGGAGAAATTGTCACGATTCCTTTAAAGATATCGTAGTAGAGTTAATTCAATCAAAATTTTACATTTATGGTACAAAACACCAGCTCACTTATACAATATAGGTCTAGCCCTTAACAGTAAGTGCTGGCGATGTGATGCACCAAATGGAGATCTCTTACATATATTATGGACCTGTAAACCTATATCTGACCTATGGCACACTGTTCATATATTAGTCACCCAAATTATTAGACTTGATATTACTTTCGATCCTAAATTTTGCTTGTTAGGAATAAGGAATAATAATACAAAATTAACAAAATACCAGTTCAAATGGCTCCAGATCTTATTTATGCAGATTAAGAGATTCATTTTAATCAAATGGAAAACTCAACTTATACCTACTTTAAAAGATATTTTTGACAACCTGACTCACATCGCATCTCTGGAAAGAATCTCATACCTGATAGTAGACCGACTCAATGAACATTACTTGTGCTGGCAGGACTATCTAAATTTTCTTCAAACTCAGAAGATATAACAGATATTACCTTTCTCTTTCCTTTTTTTTACTTTCAGATATATCTTTAATATGGATGTAGAGTTTAAACTAACTTTCTATGCAGCTCTAGTTTAGCATAGAATATGTTCTTTGTATTTTTCTATATTATTAATTGCAATAAAGGGTGAACAGAATAAGTAAAAAGAGAAAATAATTTTGAATATACAATTACATAACCCTTTTAAGACACCATTTACGTGTACTAGTATATTGGTATTTTGGCAACACATTATATTTTATATATTATCATCTGTTGTACCTTGTATACAAAATGTAATATCATTCATATTTGATTTTGTACTGTGTACATGTGTAAATGATAAATATCTATTAATAAATAGATTAACTGCAAAAAATAAAGTCAGTTTCTTTAGCATCGGAACCATTTAGATCTAACCAATTTATTCCTGGGTAGTTGTAATCACCCATCAATAGTAAATCACCCAGTGTACTCATTTTAAATATTTCTTCATTAAGAGCTTGGTTATATTTAGGGTTGGCAGTTTTCAATTTTTATTTTTTTATAATTCTGATGGAAAATATCAATTTTTATTTTTAAACCTTTTTCCCAAGTTTTATCGATTTAAACTTTACCAGTTGCATGAAATTATGGGTTTTTAAGCATTTATTTTGATTTGTATGGATTGAATTTTCACTGTTGCAGTTAATGACAGCAAATGCTGAGGATTTACAAACTGATAAAAGCACAAATTGTTATATTCACATGTCAAAATAGCAGCATAACTTACTTTTTCTATCTGGAAATTTAGATTATTATCAAGGGAAATATTTTTTCATCTATTTGTGTGTGAGCAGTGAAATCGACATTTATCTACATTTACCGATTTAAATCTAATACTGCCAAGCCTAGTTATATTCATTGTTGGCAGCTGGTGATCTATAACAATTTCCCAGAATAATAGGTGATCTACCTATGGGTGTAATTTTAACCCAAATTGTTTCTAGATTAATATTGGTGCAAACGGGAGAAGCAATACTACTGGATTCGACTGACTCATGCACATATATGCATACACCACTACCTTTTTTATTACCTTCTCAATCCTTATTATAAAGCCTATAGCCAGATATGTTCATAATACCATCCAAATCCTGGTCCCACCAGGTTTCAGTTATGGCTAGTATATGAAGATTTCATAAGGACATTAATGTTTCCAACTCAAGTTTTTTAACCAAATTTAAACTTCTTGCATTTGTAAAAAGAACATTACAACCATCCACCCTTATTACTTTATTATGCAATTTACCCTCCCCCCATTACTCAGTTTAAAGTATTTGAAATAAATTTCAAGAACTTTCTGGCCAATAAACTACTTTCCCTTTTGCTCAGTTGCAATCCATCCCAAGCAAACAAGTGTTGCCTATCTTTAAACTCATCCCAATGTGTAATACAGTTAAAGCCCTTATCAAGACACCATTTTCACAACCAATTATTGACCTATTTAATTTTATTGATCATTACATTTGTTGCACGTGGAACTGGTAGGATCTCAGAAAAGGAAATAACACAATTTTTTGCCATGAAACTATCACTTAAAATAATGAAATCTTTCTTAATATCTTCTAGATTACTTCTGTTGATACTGTTTGTACCAGCATGGATAATTACAATAGGTTTATTCCCACCATTCCTCAAAATATCAGTAGTCATTAATGTAATATCAGATATGGTGGCTCCTTTAAAGCTACTAGTTGTTCTGTTCTGCTTATCAGGATTACATATATGCCTGTCAATCTGCTTTATCATAGAGTCTCCAAGTACAAACACTTGTTGTCCTACTTCATTTTCAGGGGAATTTTGCAAAGGGTGCTCAGATACAATAGTATTATTGTCAGGAGGGGAGATTTGGACATGGACATTTATTTCCACAGCATCAGAATCCCTTGGGATTTGGATTGATGAAATATGTTTGGTGTTTTTGTCACATGTTATAGGATTAGCTTCTCATTGGTTGTTAGGACTGCCATTGGAAACTTTCTCATTGATCATATTTGAAACATCATCCATAATAATGCTGTCATCCTAATCACTCAGGATAGAATACTCATTGTTAAGAGGTGGTGAGAAATCCATGGCCCTTCTACCTCTTTTAGATTTTGTCCCCGGCAAATGTGTTAGAGCCGGGCAAAACAAGTTTGCCCAAGGCAAACCTGTCAGAACCATAGCACAGTTCTGCAGTATTTGGCTTGCAATGTTGTTTGCAGTTGTTGTGAATCCACTTTGCCAGCACCCACATTGGCTACGTAGTTCAACTTCAACTTACTTCATCTTTGTGTTCACTGGGCTGCTGTTGCAGTTTGTACTGCCTGGTTGCTGTATTCAGAGCAGTCTTCTTTGCTGGGCTATTTTTGCACTGCACTCTCCGCCCTGTTTGCACACCTTTGTTTTCATGTTATGTTCAACTGATTTTGCCCTGGGGCTATTCCATTGATTATAGCACGCAAATAGTTTCAGGCTATTTTTGCAATCTGGGCAGTGCTAATTTTGCCCCGGGGTTAAGTTTTGCATACTGGGCCCCTGGTCTTCTTCAAATAAGGTACCTGGAATCTTTCATCTAGAGACAAAATGCATAATAGATTGTAGAAGAACTAGATGGGAAAAGAATGACTAAATCAGTCATTACTAACTAGATATTAACATTTCAGAAATGGTGCTAGGTCAAAATCTGATTTGAGACCTGGCCACTCACTAGCACCTAAAGTGAAAATCCAGTATGCTTCCTTATGTAGAACTTTCTGATCATACTCAACCCTTCCCCTCACATTGGGTGGGCATTCTCAATCCCTTTAGAAGCAGACTTATGTTGCTGGTCTCCAGTAGCTATACGGATGTGCAGAGCTGTGGCATAAATACATTTGTTATGCTAAATAGCACCACAATGTTCCTCCACCCTGACAAATAGTTTTCTGAGAGTTTTTCCTAGATAATAGACTCCACAGTTATACAACACTAGATAGATGACCCCAAAGGAATCACAGCTGATCAAATCATTAATGGCTACAATGGATCCATTTTCTGGATTTATACATTCCTTCCACTGTGAGATGACACTACAGTTTATAACCCCTTTTGCATGAATAACATCTCACACTATGATTTAGTATCCTGGTAGGGGTCTCATTTTCCACAGGTTGTTTACTGTGGACTCATTTTCCCTTTAATGTAGTAGTTCAGTCATTCTTGGAGGTAGGGAACAAATTGTTCCAAAGCTGTGTCCCCGTGTAGCACTAGCAAATGTTTCTTAATTATATTCTTCCCTTGCTTGGCATGTGCTGAGAAGGTTGTGACAAACATTCTCATATCCTGGTTTGTCCTTGTGTTACAGTCCCTAAGTACCAATTCCCTCCTATTCTGACTCCTAGCAAAAGATTCTACCTTGTCAGTGTTATCTGGAAAATAACCTCTCTCTCTAGGAACCTTTTCTGAAAATCTGCAGCTCCTTGATTAAATGCTTCCTGCATGCCATAGTTCCTATGACATTGGAGATATTGGCCCTTAGAAATACTCATGACTGATTTGTGGAATTGATAGATGCTACAAACTCTTGAAGTTCTTCTGTGGTTCCATGCCACACAGCCACAACATCATCAATATAACACTTCTAGAGGCACAATTTGTCAAAATACTTGTTTTATGTAGTGTAACAGATGTTTTCCATCTCCCACATACCCACGTATAATATAAATTAGACACACTGGGGGAAAAGGTTGCCCCATTGTGGTCCTCTTCACCTGAAACCAAGTGACATCTAGAAATGAAAACATAATAAAATGGCCTTGGTGGGGTTCACTAGCTTCATACAGGGTGCCCAAGATAAGGAGTGCTCTGTTGTAGCTGTATTTGTGGACCTCACCAAGGCCTTTGATTCAGTTTGACCATTGTCTGTTGCAGAATTCCTTTTCAGCTCTGAATCTTTCAAAGGATGTGTCAGAATGGTAGTCAAACTACCTGAGCAATAGAGTTCATAGAACAAGAACAGTTGATATTATATCACAAAATAACATCATAAAGTGTAGGGTACCCCAAGGATCAATATAGGGCCTCTTAATATTTTCCATATATATGAATTTGACTCCAGATATATGTCAGAAATCATCAAAGACTCTTTATGCAGATGAGGTTGTAATTTTCTGCTTCAGTGAGCAACCTGAGGATGCAGTTGAGACAGTGCAAAATGACTTTTTATTGGTTCAAAAATATTTGATGTCAAAGCATATGTTATTGAATGTTCAGAATACTAAAACATTGATCTTTACAGGATCGAGAAAAACATCAGAGCTTATTCAGATTGTTGACCTGAATGGCATGGTAGTTGAGCAAGTCAACAGCTTTAAATATTTGGGAATAACTTTAGATTCCAGTCTTACTTTTGAACAACATATCACTAATACAATAAAAACAACACATCAAAGATTGGGAGCTTTATACAGAGCTAAGCTTTTCTTGACTCCTGAATCAAAAAAGAATCTTATCCATAGTTTTCTTCTTAGTGTTCTTAACTATGGCCTTATCATCTATCCTGCAACAAGTGAAAACATTTTGTCAAAATTTAAAAGTCACCTATACCTGCGCCATTGGGTTCATGACTAACTCATCATCAAAAATCCATCTCTGTGAGTTGTTAAATAAAAATCAGGGTGTCCATCCTTTGAAAATAGGATAAAAACTAGAATGGGCATATTTCTTTGCAAGGTTATTAATAGCTTCTTCCCCAGTTCTGTCCAGTCCTTATTTTCCCATAGTATTAATGCATGAGGTACCAGATCTCTAAGTAAATTTGTCTTCAGATTACCTTTATGTAAAAAAAAACTTTGGACAGAAATCCTTATAATATAGGGTCCCACTCGTTTACAATATACAATTCCAAACACTATTTCAAACTGTTCTACTCTTGCCTCTTTCAAAAATAGAGTAAGATTATAACTGGATACTGTAAATGACTGTTCTTGTAATTCAAGTTCATGAATGTCCTGTTCATATTTACTGTTTATATTGTTTGTATATATTGTTTTATGTATGTAATATGTTGTTTTTGTAAAAGTTGTTGCTTGCGAAAATGGGGACTAATGCACATATTGCTTACAAATATAAAAAAAATGAAATGAAATAATACACTTTAAGGCAAATTCTGACAACTGAAGGAGGAATTCACTGGCAAGATTTTTTTTAATATTATTTCTCTTTGTTCTCCTCCCTGTACAGACCCCATCTGACTGACACCCCCAGCTCTGTCCCCCAGAATTACCAGGGCTTACCTTATGCCCGGTCTGGGAGCAGTGCCTGCAGACAGTTGGTCACCATCCTACCACTGTTTTTTTTCTGTTTTTCTCCCAATTTTGCCCAAGGACCCCAGGAGAAGGACACATGTATGTGGAGGTACGCATGAGCCTTACAGCACCCGTAACGGCCCTCCTCTGCCTGCCACATTGGTCTATCGCCAGCATCCTGCTTGTGCAGCCCCTTGGCCTCCACCAGGGGGTAGCCATGAGTGAGGGATACCACCTCACCTCCCAGAGAGGAGAACTGCCTGATGGCTGCTCCATCCAGCTCTGCCCACTCCCCGTGCTGACCTCCGACAACCCAGGCTCGCTCACAAACCTGGGTTGCCAGTGTGCCAAGAGGTGAGAAATTCAACGCCTCAGCCCTCTGTACCACCGGGCCGGCTACTGGCAGGATTTTGCAAAATATTCCTTTGGTTCACAAAATATGCAATGGCATCCATTACTCCCTCATGAGGAATGTTGGTGTGAAGCCCCTGTATGTCAAACATTGCCAGCAGGATATCTTCCTCTAATTCCATCCCTTGCAGGATTTTTAGAACTGCAGTATTATACCTGACATAAGAATCAAAAGTGGATACAAAAGGTCTAGTATATTTTTATTTAGCTTTTATTTTGCATAAAACCCTTTAAGCAGTGTCTATTTTCAAAGGGTGCAGAGTTCAAATATAAGTACAACAAGTACAGAGTAGGTTACAGATGATACAATATAACAATACAGATAACAGTACAGCAACTTTACAGCAGTGGTCAATTTACACATCTTTAAACAGAGATAAGACAGTGATCATGCTGGCTTGTGATTTACAGTGGTAGCTGGAACAAGTACATGTTTATAGGGTCAGCAGTAGCAATTGCAAGAACAAGGTGAAGTAAGCAATGAGTAGAGCTGGGATATGAACTGTTCAACAGAGCTATCCATTTTCATGGAGTTGTTAGAACAATAGTCTAGAATGCCAGTTTCTTACTATGTGCACTTACCTAAGTCTTTAGCCCCATGTCACAACATTTGCATAAAACCAAATGAAAATATAAGACTGGCTCAAATCTTACTTTATCACCTATTGCATGCGGTTCTAGATAAAGGCAACTAACTTTTTGTCACACCTGTATGTAATATATAAAAATAATTTTTTTTTATCGCTGTACAATATAATTAGTTTCTAATAATTGGCATAGATATAAAACATTGTAAATAAAGTGGAAAAGCAATGTAAACATAAACAGCAAATGTTTCAGAAAATAAACAAAACAACACATAAAAACAAGTAAAATTCACAAGCAATGAATAACATTAGCTGTATACCATGCCTTCATTGTGCTTTTGTGTAAAGCAATACTTTTCTGCATGAGAACTTGCAAACTCTTTGCATTAGTGTCTTGGATGATCTTTCTGTATAAAACTTGTTTAAATATCTTATAGCATGTAAAATGTTCATACCTTTTAGAATGATCATAAGCATTACCTTATACCTAAGCTTCTGTATTTAAGAAGTTAATTTTACCATGCCACCTTCCCAGCTACTGTAAGCCAAATTAGAATATTTAAAAATTAATTAAAATATGCTCAGACATCTGGTTATCTGTAGAGGCCTAGATGTTCTTTCTTTTAACTTCAAAATCTTGGTGAGTTCTTCTCCTGGATGACAAAGAAGTTCTTTTAGTGGCTGGATCTTATTGTAGGTCCTGTTTTCACTCCACACATAATCAAACCCTTTATCATAGACTCCTTTGGCATCAACACAGCAGTTCAAGCTTGCTACTTCTGGTTTATACATCAGTAGGCATCTGAAGTCCTTTGTTCTGGTTTTGGTGGGAACTTCAAACAGTACTTATAACAACAGAAAATGTCCACAGCATTACAGCAAGTCCTCTTGGCATGCAGTACAGGCAAGAACTGGGTTGGGTCTCCCAGTGTTTGGCTTATTATCTTTGGTCAGAGCATCATCCTAACATCATTTTCAGTAAATTTTATCAACTTTGATTGTATCATGCAAATGATGTAGGGATAGCTACCCCCTTGCTTTTAGAGCAACCTCTTTGTCCAGAGACCAAGTTTTAAGCTTAAAATTAATTTTTCTTCTAACTTTTGAATGCAATATGATAGTCTTTATTTTAAGCATTTCTGAATTCAGTTCATTACAAGCAGCCTTTTAAGATGTCTCTCATGTCTGTGAGACAAATATTTCCTGAGACAAGCTAATAATGATTATAACTTTAATTCTCAGCAAAAGCTTTCAAAAAGGGGTTAATGAGCTTACCGTTCATATTCTAGGCTCCAAAATTAAGCGGATCTCATTTACATCAAGGTTAACAAAGTCCTTAAACGCAATAGATTCCTTTGCAAAGAACTGTTCCTTTGTTTGTGAGCAGCGAATCATGAACGCATGCTGTCTGCAAACTGTTAGATAAATGTTTCAGTCCATGTGACACCTTTTTCCATTCATGCACTCATCCAAAAATCATATTTTTGAATTTGTCATGACACCGGCTTCAATTTAAGACCAAACTTAGGTATTTCATCGTTTAGACTTTTGATACAAAATAGATCATCAAATAACTCAAATTTTCCACAAGTTACTTGTCTCAAATTTGGTTAGTCAACAGTTTGCAACATTTTTTTATCAACCGTGTAAGTTTCATGCCAGCAGTGTTCAAAATAGTCTTGCAAGAAATAAAAGTTCCTTACATCCATTGAAGCTTATGGAAATTCAAACAGTCTGTAGATTTTTTTTCCTTTTTCTGCTGGCTACTTGATGTTAGGCTACACCACCATGTTGTAAATTCCAGTAAGTAACACATTGGCAAGTGGTTACCATGAGAAATTCTCTAGTTCTTTTAATAAATCTTCTGCAAAGTTTTACTACCCGATCTTGTAGCTTGTTTGCAAGCAGAGATTCAGAAGTTCCTTAATATTGATCTGTTAATGAGGCCAGTTTATGATATAGTTTATTTGTCATGGAGAGTCATAGATGCCTTGCCCCCTTAAGTTTAATGAGGCAAGATGAACTTGGGAAAATAAAAGTTTGTTTTCTTTTCTTTTTGCAGACAGTTTTCCTTCTTGCATAGAGAACTTGTGTAGACAGGAATTTAAACCAGTTATCTCTGTATTATACTCCAGTTCCCTTAATTAATAATTAAGAATTTATAAAGAAAAAATAGTAATTATAAAATAATGCTAAATAATAAAATTATAATAAAATATTTTATAACTAAGGTTTTGTTCCCACAGAGTCAGGCAGATGACAATCCATGACAATATTGTGTCATGGATTCACTCTTGGCTTAGGGACAGAAAATAGCAAGTCAGTATTAGAGGTGTATTTTCTGACTGGACTAATGTAACAAGTGGTGTACCACAAGGCTCATCTTTGGGTCCATGCCTTTTTAACACCTATGTAGCATCACTACAATATGAGCATGACAAGATATGAATGACTAAATTTGCAGACGACTGTGGACTGGAGGCCAAGCTAAAGAACCAAGGAGACTATGAGTCACTACAGGCAGCCCTAAACCACATTGATGTGTGGTGTAGGACTAATAAACTCCCCTTGAACCATGACAAATGCACAGTTATGCATTTGGGAAAAAATGATCCAAACTGAACATATCACATAGGTACTACAATACTTAGAACTGTGACAGATGAAAGAGATTTAAGTATCACTAAAATAAATTATCTGCAATTTAAGATCCATTGTAGTAATGTGTGCAGAAAGGTGAATGGAGTACTAAACTGCATATTGAAGCATGTTGCCAGTTGAACCAGAGAAGATTTGGTCCCCCTGTATGGAAAGATTGTGAGGCCAATACTTGAGTACGGTGCACTGGCGGGGTCACCTTACCAGATAAATGAGATATGTATGCTAGAGAGGGTACAGAGGAGGGCAACATGCTCCAAAAGGGGTTTGGAAGAAAAGGACTATAATACTAGACTGGGGGACTTGAATTTGTTTTCTCTAGAGCACAGGAGGATATGAGAAGATATTTGTCTGCTGTTTAAGACCCTAACCGATCATAATATTTGGGAGAAGTTAGGGCTAACATTTTGGGGACAAGTCTACAGCACTAGGGCACATTCATTACAGCTAAGAGGGGAAAATTGTAAAACCTGGTGGCGCCAAAGGTGGTTTAACGATAGGGTGATCTCGGTATGGAACTCCCTACCAGAAGAAGTGGTTCATAGTCAATCAGTGGAGATTTTTAAACTGAAACTGGGTAAGTTACACCAAGCGGGTGGCCTGTTATTTTAACAAAGGTGAGCACTATGGACACAAGTCTTACTAGCTCTGTACAAACCTATGTTACCTATCATTCCATTGCATAGGAAAATGGTATAAGAAGGAATACTGGCCAAGAGATGCGTTTCTATGTGGGAGCTGCAATGAGTGTCGCAGTACAGCTTGAGCTGAGATTGTTACCCACATAGGTGAACTTCACCTGAAGCTCTGGAGACAGCAGACCTTGTATGACTTTGTAACCTGTGACCAGGGTTTGATAGATCAGCCTGGAGTCTAGATTAAACCAGTTCATGATGCTGTACACTACACAGATGTGTGTATCAGAGCTTAGACCAAGCACAAAATTGCAGGCCCTGTTTAGCAGACCACTCACACACTCAGTTGCAGAGCCAAAAACCACAATTCCAGAACCAACTAAGCTTGCAATAAAGCACCGTGCCAGTAGTTATCCAAGTTCTGGTAGGACGCTGTGTCTATGTTGATAAAGCAGTCCTAGCCTTGAGTTGGTTGCAGAAACCAGGAGATCTACATGGACACTGAAGGTCAGCATGCTGTCAATGATCACACTGATATATTTAAAGGTTTTTACTTGCTTAAGGGGGGGTCCTTGCTGAGGATGGAATAGTTAGGGCCTGGGGTAGGGCTGCATGTCTTGCCACAAGTGGTACAAAACCATGCATTTTTTTTGGGGGGGTGTTCATAACAAGCAGGTTGGTGGTGAACCAATGCTTGAGGGCAGTAAAGTCTGTCTGAAGCCTCTGCTGCAGCTTGTACAGGCATTTGTCACTGGAGTAAATGACAGCATCATCTGAATAAAGTAGCATGTTACTTGATCTACATATGGCAGGAATGGGATTTATGAATAAACTGAAGAGAAGTGGTCCTAGGATTGACCCCTGAGGAACACCTACAGTGACTTGTGTAGCATCTGACACTGCAGTGCGGCACCTTACAGCATGGGTTGTGCCTGCCAGGTAACCTTTGAACCAGTTGACTGAGTCTTTTGAGTGTCCCAGATAAATTAGTTTCTAGCAGAGGATGGCATGATTTACATGGTCAAAGGCCTTGGTAAGGTCGATGAAAATTGACCCAATCATTCCCCCTCTATCCAGGGCACAATGTGTTGAGTCTGTGAACTGAAGAGGTGCAGTGATTGTGCTGATGTTCTTTCTAATCCCATGCTGTTCATTTGCCTGGAGCCTAGTTTGACTTAGATATTGAACAAACTGGTCATTTACAACCCTCTCAAGGGTTTTAAATTGGGGGAGAGGATGTAGGTAGGGTGGTATTTGGATGGCATGTCATTACTGCCACCTTTGAATACAGGGGTCATGTGCTATTTTCCAAAGCTCAGGTACTTACTCAGTGGAGAGAGATACATTGAAAATAGTCTGAAGGGGGAAGGTGACTTCCCTGCTTATTAATTTGAGCAGCTTCATGTCTATACTGTCTGGCCCAAATCTAGTGTTTGTTTTTGTCCTAGTTAAGTAGGTATACACATCATACAGGTTAACTTTTTGAGGTAGAAATTAGGTCTGTGGGTGGTCATGTTAATCCACTCCTAGGGCTGGGCGGGTATCAAGGTTTGGTATGTAAAATGATAAGCCACTGAAAGTTTTATTGAAAGTGATGGCAACATACTTGTCCCCTTCAACTGTGATGCATCAGCTACAATGGACTTAGGAATGGATTGTTTGGCATTGCCCATGATTTCACTGATGCATTTCCATAGTTGCTTAGGATGGTTTATGAGTTTGTTTGTTTTTGCTGTGCCTTGTAAAAGTCAACCTTATCTTCCTTGATGTGGATCTTTAAAGTGTTCTGCAGTTCCCTATATTTTTGGAGGTATTTGTGTTGGCCAGGTTTTTTGTACAGGGCCCAGTTTCTATCCTGTTCCCAATGTCAAGGATTTGAGGGCTGAAGTATACAAGGTCTGGAGTTTTCCCTTCCTGTGCAGGGTCTTGAAGGAGACAACAATGGCACATATCCTATTGAATTGAAGGACAAAATACTCCACAGCTGCATTCACATCACAAGTACTGGAAAGGAAAGACCAGTCCACTTATTGCAGCAGGGTTTGGAAATATGGTGGTTTGCAGGTATGGAATACACAGAATTTGATATTGAAGGGCACCCCTTTGCACACCTTGGCTGACCATCTGCAAGTGACGGGGAAAATGGTCACTAAGGGAATCAGGCAGGACTGCACTTGATATGACCCTGTCAAGGTTGCTGACTAACTGCCAGTCCAGTAGGGTGGCAGTACCTGTTTTATAGTTTACACTGGTAGGGGTGTTGATTACCTGTATGAGGTACACATTAGCCAGTTTGTATTTTTACTCTTTATTACTACTTGTAAATCAGGTGCAGTTGAAGTCAACAAGCATAATTCTTTCATATTGTGGTTGCAGTCCTGCAATGACATTAATGAAGCCATTGAAGAATGAAGTGACATTCTTTGGCAGAATTGATGCCAATAACAGGTTGAGATTTTTTTCATCCTTAGGGCCCAGCTTCAAGTTATTTGCAAGAGTTTCACAGCCTTTGGATTCATGGGGGAGGGGGATTATGCTGGAGCTAATGGAGGATTTAACATATATGAGACATCCGCCCCCTTTCATATGGCCACTGTCTTGGCTAAATAGAATGTAGGTGTCAATGTCAATTTCTCTCTCTGGTATCTTATTAGTGAGCCAAGTCTCTGTGATAGCAACAGCATCAAATTGAGAGTTTGTCACCCAGTGCTTAAAATCATTTCATTTAGGCATCATACCTCCCATGTTCACATGTGCCAACTCCAGATATCCTCTATAGGACTTTACAGGGGTAACTGGGCCAGGATTCAGGCGAACAGCTCAGATGCAAAGGGCAACCCTAGAAGGCATATGCCACGTGCAGTCCAGCCCCTAGCCTTACTGTCTGCTGAGCTTCACTGTTCTTCACCAGCTGGGAGAGAGACCCATCATAGAGGGTAGGCAGACTCCAACAGGTGCAGAACTAGGGATTCCTTGACAGTAGTTCTACCTGTGTGAGTCCCCCCTTCGAGTGCACAGTCCAGGCTCCTTTCTCCACTGAGGTGGCTTATCTACTTGCTTGCTCTGCTCAGACCCAACCAGTGGCTGCTGTCTCAGCACACTGAGCTGTTGGAACATTTACACAGAATTCCTGGCTGCTGTATGTAAATCAGCATTTGTACTACTGTACCCACTACTAAAATAGTAGTCAGCTACTAGAAAGCTCTCAGCAGGAAGCAACAGTTCAGACACAAATGGCACCCCTAGTAGGCATACACCAAGAGTGGTCCAGCCTCTAGCTTTACTGTCTGCCGAGCTTCACTGATCTTCACTGATTGCTGTACCCACTACTGAAATAGTGGTTAGCTAATAGAAAGCTCTCAGCCAGAAACAACCAGAAGCAACAGCTCAGACACAAAGGGCAATCCTAGGAGGCATATGCTAACTGCTCCATACCCCACAGTGGTTCAATACTATCCCTCCTCCCACCTAACCATGACAACATTGTGCAAGCACCCCTAACTCAAAGAACAAATGAACTTGGAGGGTGGCAGGTAGTCACAAAATGCAAAGGACCCAAAGAAGCCACACCTAAATCTGAGAGTACTCTGATTCAAATGTCAAACACATTTGCTTCACTAGCATCTGCATTATTAAGCATAACCAACACCAATCTGGGAGTAACATGTCACAGGATATAAGAACACCCCCACTACAGAAACCACAAAGAGAAAAAATCCATACTTGTCCTAGGTGACTCCATGATACAGGGAGTAGAGTCACACATTCAGCAGCAGGATTGAGCTGTGGTTATGGTCAGCTGCCTCCCTGGGACATTGGCATGAAGGGACACAAACCATATAGAAAAGCTTGTATGCGTAACACTACAGAATACTCATGTTCTCATCCATGTTGGAACAAATGACCTGGTCAGTCAAACTCTAGAACAGACAAAACTAAACCTTCCCAAGCTGGGCTATAAACAATCTTCCATTTCATCCAGCATCTCTTTCTCCAAGATCCTGCCTGTGTGGAAAAAGGGGTGTAGCAGGCACAGGATCAGGGAAAGAGATATAATAGAACTGAACAGCTGGCTGAAACAGTGGTGCCAAGAGAAAGGATACCACTACATTGGCAATTTGCAGAACTTCTGGGACAGGGAATTCTTCAAATTCGATGGGCTACACCTTACAAGACAAGGTACTAGGGCACTAGGCCTGAAGTTTGATGTCCATCTCAGTCAGTTAAACTAGAGGGTGGGGAGGAGGCACAGGCACCCAGCACAACACATGGGTCACCATCTTCCCTTCCCCCATCAATTCCTTATGGTTTCATGTCATAATAGAGATCACAAAACAGTGATCGGTATTATGGAGAGTGTATATTGCCAAAATGCAAATTTTCAATATACACTTCTAGGTGACCTGACATCCAGAAAACTGAAAAGTGTTTTGGTGGGGGCTTCTCCCTTGCACCCCCCTGAAATTAGATTCTCAATTCCAGGGGAATGCATATCAGGGAGGGGGCAAAATCTGGATTCTGTGGAAAAATTAAGTCCCGCTGCCATAGGCAGCAGCAATATTTTCATGCTGCTGGCCCTAGCCCTGAACCCAGTACCTGCTGCACCAGAGCTAGCCACTCACACAACACACATCATGGCTAGCTTAGCGGCAACAGGCACACGAGTCCCCTAAAACCTTTCCCTGTCCCTTCTATTCCCCTCACTATCTTTCCCCTTCCGGTCGTTCTTCCCTATGCTCTCTTTCATGTAGGGTTGCTAGCCTTGCAGTGTAGCCCATGGGGAAAGTGCTGAATATGAGCTGCTGTTTTGATGGTCACCCATATTTAGTCACTATCCTCACTGGTAGTGGTGGGAAAAGTGAGGAAAATTCATTTCATGGAGTAATCCATGAAATTCAGCCTGTTTTGCGGAGTGAAATGCAAAATTTCACCCAGCAGAATGGTGAAATTTCACCCAGGGGAATGGCAAAATTTCACTTTCCATGGTGAAATTCTGCCTTCCATGGCAATATTTCACCCACAGAAGGTAAAATTTTGCCACAGGAAGTGAAATCTCACCCACATTAGGCAAAATTTTGCATTGGCAAAATTCCGCCTAATGCCGAAAAATATGTGAATTACTCCATGTAGAGAAATTGGCCACTTTGCTGCAACTTTGCTGGTGGTAATTAAATTCACTGTATCTCTACTCACTGGATACCATTCCTTACAACAATTCATCAGTAAAGTAATATAAACATACCGTCAAGAGCAACAGTCATCATATTTCCATTCAGCAGGTACCTACACCAACAACAATCCCTGTCAACCAATTATGTGCAGGAACAGATCAGCATTCCAACAGAAACACCAGGGATCATATTTCTGTCTGGCAGCATCTCAGCCCACAAAGCCACACAAAACCTACAGAAAACAAAGCCCCAAGGGGCCTCCCTCAACATAGGCAAAATAATCACCCAGGTGGTTCAATAGTTCAGGAGAGGATGGTAATGTGCATCAGTGCATGCAGCCTTTCAAACAAAATCCCTGAGCTTTCCACCATTATAGCAGAGGAACAACTGGATTGGGTAGCAATCACTGAAACATGGTTCTCTGATAACCACACCTGGGATATTAGCATTCCCGACTATACATTTTTCTGCAAGGACTGGAGAAATAAGAGAGGAGGGGGATTGTGGTATATGTCAAAGAAGGAAAAAAGGCAACAGAGATTCAACAGAAACACAGCAATGCAGAAGCCGTATGGGTCACTCTAGAAGCTGGGGGCAGGTCTCCTTTCTGCCTGGGCATTGTGTAAAGGCCCCCAGCCCAGGACTCTGAAGTTGACAAGGAGCTCTTTGAGACCATTCACTCAATGGCTGACAAAGGGGAGCTGCTTCTGGTCAGGGATTTTAATCTAACAGATATTGTCTGGTCCATGTGCACAGCTTCCACACAAAAGAGCAAAGAATTTCTCATCACTCTTAAGGAAGCTGGGTTGAACCAACTAGTAGACTCACCCACCCACCAGGGATAAAGCAGTCCTGGACCTTGTTCTCACTAATAGTCCCAGAATATCCAATGTCCATGTCAGTATCGATCTGGGAGCCAGTGATCATAAGTCTGTCTGGCAACAAATCAATAATATGGTGGTTCCAGGACACACCAAACTAAAGGCTATTGACTTCAAAAAAGCTGACTTGCAGATAATGAGATCCAGCATTAAAGCACTGCTGAGGGACAGATCCACAGGGGATGTAGAAGTTCACTGGTAAAACTTAAAAAATTCACTGAACATGGTAACAGCAGACTGCACAAAGCTAGTAACTAAGTCTAAAAGGAAGGGAAACCCCCACCTGGTTTACTGGAGTGATAGCACTAAAGGTTAGAGAAAAGAACAAGCCTGTATGCAGTTCAAGGAGTCACAGAGGGAAGGGGATAGGAAGTGCTACAAAGAGAAGCTCAAGGAGGCTGGAAAGACTATCAGGTTAGCAAAAGCCCAAATGGAGGAAAAAATAGCACTGGAAATCAAAAAGGGGTACAAAACCTTTTTTAGATGCATCAGTGAAAAAAGGAAGCACAAAGGGAGGGATAGTCAGAATGCCAACAAGCAACTGTCAGATAGTGGAAAAAGATGAAGACAAAGTTGAAGCACTCAGTGCATTCTTTTGCACAGTTTTCACAAATGTGCAGAATGGTAGCAGTCTGGCATTAAACAAACGGAGTACCCAGCATGGGAGGCAGCCATGAGCCCCTTCAGAAGGGAAAGGGTGCTGAGAGAACTAGAAAAATTGTGGACAGACAACACTATGGGACCGGATGGAATTCATCCAAGAATACTGAGAGAGCTTTGAGAAGAAATAGCTGCACCATTAGATGAGCTACAATATACGGTGAATCTCTGGAAAGTGTCAAGGTGCCACTTGACTGGATGAAGGCTACCTTGGTACCCTTGCATAAAAGTGGCAGCATGGAGGAGGCAGAAAATTACCATCCAGTCAGCTTGACCTCGGTGGTGGTTAAAATCATGGAGACATTCCTTAAAGAAAGGATAATAGACTTCCTAAAAGAGACTGAAAAATTCAACCCCAAACAACATGAATTTACCTCAGGTAGATCATGTCAGACTAACCTGATTGAATTCTTCAATTGGGTGACAAAAGCAGTGGACCGGGGGAAGAGGGGAGTGGATGTGGTGTACCTGGACTTCAGCAAGGCATTTGACACCATCCCACACAGGAGACTGATCAAGAAACTTAAACACACAGGTGCTAGTCACACAATAATAAGCTGGGTAGTGCACTGGCTGCAGAATAGAACTCAGAAAGTCACAGTAAACAGCACCATGTCCAAAGAGGGTTTTGTGACCAGTGGAGTCCCTATGGAACTGGTGCTGTGTCCAGTCTTCTTCAACATATTCATCAGCAACATTGCTGATGGTATTGAGGGTAAAGTCTGCCTGTTTGCAGATGATACAAAACTATGTAATAGGGAGGACAATCAGGAAGGAGCCTCCAGTATGATAGAGGATCTCAAGAAACTTGAACAGTGATCCAATGACTGGCAACTTAGATTTAATGCTAGAAAATGCAAAGTGATGCTCCTAGAAAAACAGAATCCAGGAACTCAATACTTTCTAGATGGGCATCAACCTGAAGAGACCAGGACTGAATGGGACTTAGGTGTAATCATATCAGACAACCTTAAGGCAGGGAAAGAATGCAAAAAAGCAGCATGAAAAGCAAACAGCATCCTCAGATGCATAGGCAGGGGAATAACTAGCAGGAAACAAGAAGTGATCATTCCACTTTATAGATCCCTGGTGAGGCCACACCTGGAGTACTGCATCCAGTTATGGAGGCCCTGCCTGAAGAAGGATATAGAGTGTTTGGAATCAATGACTGAAGGTTCCTAGAAATGGAGTGTCCTGAGGCAATTGGTGTGGAGGAAGGGATAGTTAGCCAGCAGAGCACCCTCTCAACCCCAGTGCAGCTGTAAAATGGCATTTGCCACATGGTTGATGGTGTTTTAGAAGCAGTAGTCCCAGCTAGGAAGAAACAGACTTTCTGCTGTATTAACTGCTCTCCGATTGGTCCAATAGGCAGCTGGAGGAGGGCCTTAGTAGTAGAGTAGGGCTCTGACTGAAGCATAGTCCATGACTGAAGGGTCCCTGAAAAGGAGAGTCCCTTGGTGATTGGTGTGGGGAGGGGGTAATTAGCCAACAGAGTACTTTCTCGACCCCTGTACAGCTGTAAAATGGAATTTGTCTCATGGCTGGTGATGTTTTAGAAGCTGTAGTCCCAGCCAGGAACAAAGGGACTTCCTGCTGCAGAAGCTGCTCTCTGATTGGTCTAGGAGACAGCTGGAGGAGCACCTTAGCAGCAGAGTAGGGCTCAGAATGGAGCAGAGTCCATGACTGAAGGGTCCCTGAAATGGAGCTTCCTGCAGCCATCATTGGGGGAAGGGGGTAGTTAGCCAGCAGAGCCCCCTCTTGAACCCTGTGAAGCTATAAAATGGCAATTCACTACTTTTGAAAGTGGTTCTGTTTGGGATCTGATAACACTAACATGAGTCTGCCAGGTCAGTTCTCCAGTGACTTAAGTATTTTGTGTAAAATGTATAGTCGGCATAATGGAGAATGGAGTGATCAGGATGATTCTATTACATAAATTAATGAAACCTTTTCTAAAAGCCTCATTTACTGCTTCATCTGCCACCCACTTAAAGTCGTCTAATGGATTTGGGTCCAATTTCTTATAGAAAGATTTATCAGACAGCTGCCTTAGTACTTCTTGACTGTATTTTATTACTGTCCATCATTACCATGCTGCCACCTTTACCAGCTGGCTTCACAGTAATTGACTTGTTTTTCTGTACATTTTCTAGTATTTTTCTCTCCTCAATAGTCAAATTATTGAATCTGATTGTTGGTGGATTAATGAAGAGGCATTGTAAATCAGCCTCACATAGGTTATTGAAAGTCTGAATTGCCATGCTTGGTGCTGACTGAAAAGTAGATCCCTTTCTAAAGTGGTGGCCGCATTCAGAATCTTCTACTTCAGAATTTTCTTCAGAGAGATGTTTAACTAGGGTATCCTATCTTTTTGTCATTGACAAAGGATTTGAGTAACACATTTCATTGCAGTCTATACTGATCAAAGATGGTCTCAAATGTTCTACTAGGACTTGTAGGGGCAAATGATAGTCCTTGACCTAGCAACTGCACTTCAACTGGGGTCAAAATGTAACTGGATAAATTAATAATCTTTCTACCCTCTGTTGCTGTGAAGGTAGTTGTTGCTGAGGTTGCTGTTTCTGCTGTCTGCCTCAGAAGTCTCCTCCTCCATTTCTAATTGGTCACTAACACTTTGCTTACAAAACCTCTGTTATATGTTTACCATATGTATCATATAAAAACCTGCACTAAACTGTGTTGTCCTCTTAAAGGTTGTATTTTGTTTTTGTCACCTAAAACTTTCCTCTAATAGCAATTGTGTTGCACTGTATATGTATATCATATTTTACTATGTTTTGAAACTATATTGATGCTTGCATAGGACCATCTTGAAAACAGGACCTTTAAGTCCTAAAGATGTATTTATGACAACTTTCCTGTATAAAAATGAAGATTTTTACTACTGTTTCTTGCCCTCTTCCACCTCTTTGATTTTGGTGTCTGTTCAAAACACTGATGTTTGGTTTTCTGGTTGCTTTGACTCGGTTGGGGATGGGGGAGGATCATCTTAGTAGTAGTAGTAAAATATTTATTCATAAACAAGTTTATGAAATGGATACATTCAATTGAGTATTTTTTCATTTACAATGAGTTCCATGTATTACATCAAGGTTTCAGACATGCACAGATTACATCAGATTACAGCATATACAAATTACAAAAACAGTTTATTTTAAACCATAAGTACTGTAACATATAAAAATACACCCTAGGGGACAGCCCTATATCTTTCAAAATCTACTTCTAACCATAAGCAGTATGGTTCATAAATTTAAATAATTTTAAGATGCAACAGTGCCCACTGTCTTCTTTCAATGTCTCTAAACATTTTTTTATTTCCACCCACTTTATTCCTTTTCCCACTGTTCTCAAATTCTTAGGGAGGCTATTCCACAACATGGGTCCTCTGACAAACATTGAGTATTTCTCTATGTCTAGGTTAAACCTTGGTGTTACTAAATCCAAAGTTCCTACTGATCATAATGAATCAATCTTTGTCTCTACAATCATTTTTTCCCTACTATAACTTGGTAATTTTCCCACTATTCCTTTACACATAAAAGCCAGCAGATGTTCATCTCTGATATCACCTAGATATTTCCATCTAAGTTGTTTATATAAAGAACACTTTTGAGCTAGTCTGGGGGCACCCAGCATGAAACATGTTAATCAACTTAAATAAATATCTAATTTATGCAGATCTCTTTTTAGACCAGGGGAATAAATTATGTCTCCATAATAAAACAAGGGAAGTACCATTTGATTAATAGTCCTCCTCTTCTAAAAAAACTCTGAGTTTTGTGAGCTTTCCAAATCTGTATCACTTACATCAGTGCCAAAATCAAAAGTGGTTGATGGTTTTTCAAAATACTTCTGAAATTGCCATTAGAATGATTAGGTGTTTGACTTTTCTTCCACCTAAAAATGTTGTCAGTCTCATAATCATTTTTATCCCTTTGAAATGTACTTTGCTTAATGGCTTTAAGTTCTCTGGCCAATTAGCAATATCATCTTTTAATTTTTGATTGAAAACATCAAAATCTGTCTCCTATGTGAACTTCAATAAATTACTTTCCTTTGACTTAATTTCTTCTTTTAGTTCCTACTCTATTTTTATGCTTTCAGAGAAAATTAAATCAATTATCTTCAGAGGCTTCATGTAATATTGTTCTCCTTTTCATCAAGAAAATGCTCCTTCTCTTGATGCTGTGCAGGTGTTTCTGTTAGTCTCAGCCCTCCAGGAATGTGTGACACTTGAACATAAGCTTCTGCACTAACAGAGTTCCAATCTAGCTTTTGTTTCTCAAGGAAACTTTTTCTAAGTCCTCAAATGCCTGTTGTGATGAGTTTGGGGAGTAAGGGTTTCCCAGTTGTAAATCTGCAGTCTCCTGTGACAGTGGATTGATCCAATTTTTATCAGCAAGCAGAGTTGTTATATAGACCAGTGGAGCCACTGCTGGTATGTTTAAAAATGGTGTGGCTTCCAGAGACATGCAATGCATGTCTCACTTGCAGGCTTAATTGTATTTTAAAACTTCTGAAAAATAACACGGTTTAAAGCCACAGGGCAACCCTGTGCCTTCACAAAAGTTCAAAATTTAAAAGCAAGCAGAGGTAGTGCACCAGGGAAAGGTTGCTTACTTACAGGATATAGAGTAATGGAAGTAAAATCTGCAGCACTCATCACCACAAACTAGATTTTAAAGGTTACTGTAGACATTGAAAAGTCTGAAAGCTCCAAGTTATTGGTGAAAAATCTTTATTTCAGTGGCAGGAATAAAAAAATAAGTAAAAGCAGCTCCACCAAACAACAGACTTCCTAATATGTTTCACACTATATCTCCTGCTTTTTGAAAGGCAAGACGCTGTGTCAATGGCCACAATTTATAGTGGCCGTCCTTAAAGCTATGTACAATAACAATAGAAAGCGTCTATATCACACAGTGTCACCATAGATAACATGCATTAGATAACAACAATAAAAGTGCTAAAATCCAAATCTGACAACACCTTTAAATAGAATCAAGTTAAAATGAGCACTGATATTCAAAAACCATTAGCATTTGGCCTTCTTTAAATAAGATACATGGAACCTCTCCACTTGAAAACAAAGTGAATACTAGATTGTAGAAGAAATAGACGGGAAAATAAAAAGACAAAATCAGTAACTCCATCCTAGATATTACTTGTTCAGAAATGCTAGAGACAAAACCTGAGGGACCTCTGGACACTGCAGTATCCTTTTGCCCCCCCATGACACCTGTCGGCTGCGGTTGGATAGGTCATTACTCCACTATACTGTCCCAGCCCACCAGGCTGACAGTGAGGGCTAGGGGCAGTTATTCAGGCACTCGTCCATACATTAAAGACAACTGCATACTGCACCATCCTAGGAACACCTGTGCATGCAGAGCAGGGGATCGACTTTGGGACTCTGGACAGACATCTAATTAGATGCCTCCCTGTGTCCCTCAAACTTCCTCCCATGCAGCTGTGTGCCAGAGCAATGGACAGGCACCCTGCGGGTGCATGCAGTCAAGCATACTGCACACCCTCTCCCTGTTCCCAGGGGTATAGCTATGCAGGCTGGGTATGTGCAAATTGCACATACCAAGCTGCACTTTTGTGCATAGGCTCCATTATACATAAATGCTCCAAGAGGTTTTCTTAATTACCAGAATAAATGTCTCATGCTGCTGCTTCTGTTACATGGCTGAGTGCTATGATTAATTTCCCTCACCAAAGTTCTTGTTATGCACTTTGGGGGGAAACTGTGAGACAATCACAGCACCTTACAGGAATGTTTGAGAAAAGTACAATATACATAATTTCTGTACTCCCAGAAGTTTTATCAACTACTACAAAAAGTAAGTCAGGCTGCTACAGATAGTGCTACATGGTACTGTGCTGTGTGTTTTATTGCCCCAACTCTGTTGTTGTGACTTACTTAGTGATAATTGTGCATAAATCACAATTTATATAAATTATCTTGTCCCAGACTTTTTCTCGAATGCACCAACAAATTGGACATGCTGCTACATGCTGCCATATGGTAGTTCAAATATACACCCAGAAATCTTATTTGCTGCTGCTGCTGCTGCTGCTGCTTGCTGGTGCTGCTGTGCTGTGTGAGTCTCCACAGCAACTGTCAAGACACACTTCAGTGCCTGGAAAATAAAAGTAAATTCTCAAGGCTGGAAAAATTGTCAGGATGGCTAGAAATAAGATGTTCTCCCAGAAACCTCATATGCTTTTGTTGCTACCTGGTGCTGCTGTGCTGTACAAATCTCTGCAGCAACTTCAAGATGTACTTTAGTGTCCCGAAAATAAAAAGGAATTCTTATGTCTGGAAAAATTCTCAGGATGGCCAGAAATGAGATGATCACCCAGAAATATTATATGCTGCTGATGTGCTGTGTGACTCTCCATAGCAACTGCCAAGATGCACTTTAGTGCCTGGAAAATAAAAGTGAATTCTCATAGCTGGAAAAATTCTCAGGACAACTAGAAATGAGATGTGCATGTGCTCCCAGAAATCTTATATGCCACTGATGCTTCAGTACAAACTGGTGCTGCTGTGTTGTGCGAGTCTCCACAGCAATGTCTAGATGCACTTTAACGCTCAGAAAATAAAAGTACAGTTGTAGCCCAAGGCATGGTCAGATATTTCCTGACATTTCTGTGATAGCTGTAGCGAAATGTCTTCCCTGTGAAGTACCACTGTGGGCCACCAGAGAGAATCTCATTAGATACATTGTGAAATATCTGAGAATATCTAAACATATCTATGGCTGCAACTGTAAATTCTTAAGGCTGGAAAATTCTCAGGACACCAAGAAATGAAATGTGCTCCGAGAAATATTATATGCTGTTGCTGATAGCTGGTGCTGCTGTGCTGTAATAGTCTCCAGAGCAGCTGACAGGATGCACTTGAGTGCCCAGGTAATAAAAGTGAATTTTCATGACTGGAAAAATTCTCAGGATGGCCAGAAATTAGACGTACTCTGAGAAATCTTGCATGCTACTGCCACTGCTATTAACTAATGCTTCTGTGTGAGTCTCCACAGCAACTGTCAAGATGAACTTTAGTGCCCAGAGAATGAAAGTGAAGACTCATGTCTGGAAAAATACTCAGGACAGCCAGAAAGGAGATGTGCTCCCAGAAATTATATATTGCTGCTAGCTGGTGCTGCTGTGCTGTGGGGGTTTCCACAGCAACTGTCAGAAAGCTTACATGCTGCTGTACTTTGTGAATGTAGTATACAGCAACTGGGTCTAGATGATGGTCTTCAACTCAAGTGTTAGTCTGTTGTGACCTACCAGCAAAGGTAAGTATTTTTGTGGCATTTTTTTTTTGTTGTTGGGGGTGGGAGGGTATTTGAAACAACTGTATTTCTAACCATCATTTGTTACTGTTTCTCTCATTGCAGGTATTTATTACTAAGGTGATTGAATCCTGTTGCTGCATGGGTCTTGCCCAGATCTGGTTCTTTAATTTAGGTGAGTTTCCTACCATGGAAGGTAAGTATTTTTTCCCTTTTTTTCTTAAATGTTATCCTTATCTATATGTCACTGTATAACTGCTGTCACCTCCTAGTTGTTTCATTTCATGCATTTTTCTGGTGCGGGACAAACTGTACAATGAGGCAGCAGCATCAGTTTGAGGACAGTTAAATAGGCTTGATTCAGAGAATGTGTTGATTTTCAAAACACTACATTCCGTGGTAGAGAAGCTGTAAGAGGAGGTGTGAGCATTAGTTGCCATGGTTGCTCACTTCAATGATCCGGTGGAGATTAAAAGATGGCAATGGCTTGCTTGCTTTAGCAGGATTAAGGATTCATCTTGATGGCAGATTGTAAACAGACCTGATGTGAATACAAGATAGAAATTGTTTAGACTGTAGTATGCTCCATAATGGGTTGCAGTACACCTGTAAAAGGAAACCAAAAGTCAAAAATTAAAAGAAAAAATAACTTTTTGAAAGGATACCTACCATTGCATCGGTGACAGCACAGTCTTGAAATGAAAAGAAGGTGGCCCTGACAGAAGAGGCAGAGGAGAAGTCTTGCTTCTGGGATGAGAGGAGAGTAGGACAGGAGGAGACCTGTGAAGACAAAGAATTATGGAGACCTTATTAAACTAGTTACTTTGGATGACTGGCCTCATAGACAGTATATACATTGACCACTCCCAGTCTTAATACACCTGTGAAGAAAAAAAAAATATTTAGCTTGATGTTGCCACCATTATGGCCACAAGATAGATACATATTACTCAAAAACCTGTTTTCATACCTGTAACCTGTGAAGAAAAAAGGGCATATAGCCTAACTTTGCCACCATGGTGGCAACATTGTATATCCACTGTGCACTCACAGCTGTCACACAAGAAGACAAGAGACAAATTAATTTTCCTTAGCTGGCCACTGTCGTGGCCACTGGTCATGCAGTATATCCATTGTCAGTTTTACAGTGTTACTGCCACTGCTGTCACCTTTGAAGAAAAGACTGAAATTATAGTTCTTCTCCTCAGCTGGTGGCCCATGGCATGGACTAACAGTGTACCTGTGAAAGCAAACGTAGAAACATAGACTTTGATGGCAGATAAGGACAGATTGGCCCACCCAGTCTGCCCATTTTTCTACCTATTGGATAAGTTGCAGATCCTAATTAACCAACGGCCTACTTCTTCCTACCCCCCACCAGAATTGCATTTTGTCTTTCCCATGCATTCTTGAATTCCCCCACTGATTTTGACCCGTCGATCTCCTCAGGAAGGCTGTTCCATGTATCCACCACTCTTTCATGAAAAAATACTTCCTCACATTGCCCTTGAGCCATCCCCTCACTCTATCTTCAAAATGTGCCCCCTTGTTCTTGCACATCTTTTTTTCTGAAAGATGTTTCCTTTGTGGACTTTGTTGATTCCCTTGAGGTACTTGAAAGTTTCTATCATGTCCCCTCTGTCCCTCCTTTCCTTGAGGGTATACATATTAAGCTCCTTTAGTCTCTCTTCATGTGGCTTCTGCTGCAGACCTTGCACAATTTTAGTTGCCCTGCTCTGGACTGCCTCCATCTTGTCTATGTCCTTGTGGAGATGGGGTCTCCAGAACTGCTTGTAGTACTCCAGATGGGATCTCACCAACTGTCTGTACAGAAGGATAACAACTTCCTGTTATCTACTAGTGATGCCCCTTCCTATACATCCCAGTACCCCCCAGCCCTCCTTACTGCCTTCTCACATTGCTTGCTTACTTTTAGGTCATCTGATATGACTACCCCCAGGTCCCTTTCCTTTTTTCCCCCCATTTCCGGAAAACCTGGAAAGAAAAAGAACAAATATCTGAATGACACTGACATTAATGATGGCCAGGTCATTTAATGTCACAGTGGTGTCCCAGAGGTGGAGGAGGTGGCTTGCTGGCTGCTGCTGATGTGGCAGTAGAATAGGAGACCTGTGTACACAAGAGTGAAATTAAATCTAGCTCACTCCCCGTCCTTTGTACCTTGCAAAGAAAATGAAAATATAAAAGTAAAAATTAAAAAAAACAGAAAAAAAAATGGAATGATTCTTACCATCACATTGGTGATTGTCATGATGTATAATACCACAATATTGTCCCACTGGGATGGGAGGAGAAGTAGGCATTTTGTTGACTGGAAGAAGCAGCAGGACACAGAAGCAGGTTCACACAGTAGGATATGTGTCTGGCATTTACACTGGGCTAATAGTCTGGGTTTATCTGGCAGCATGAGATGGAGGAAGTGGCACGTGTTCCAAGGAGAGGAGGACTGGATGAGGCCTTGGCATGGAGCATCATCAGTGGTGGCAGGTATGGCAGCAGGTTCACATTAGTCTTGTGTCAAGCATTTGTGCTTGGTTAAGAGTCTCGCTTTATCTGGAGGCATGAGACGGAGGAGGAGGAGGTGAGGATTGTTATTCTTGGATGAGGACAGCTACTGGAGGCCTTAGTGCAGAGTATCATCAGTGGTGGTAGGCATGGCAGCAGGTTCACAATAGTCCAGTGTCTGGCATTTATGCTGGGTTGAGAGTCCGGGAAGGTGCAGTGCAGTCCGAGCCAAGTGGGGGCCAGATGCATGCATGAGTGCAGCGGGTGGTGAAGGCAAGGATGCTGGTTTGGCAGGAGCATGGCTGTCATTCACTGGTGGTGGCACATTCACCCAGTCTGTTGAGTCACATTAATTATTACTACTGTTTGTGACCACAGGTCAATCTGGTTAACAGTAAACAAAGTAGAAGACACAAGTCACACAAAAATCAAGATACTTGATTTCTGGAAAGCAAACTTTCCCAAAAGTAAATCCAGGATTAAATCCATGCTAGACACCGCTAACACGGGAACTGCTGGGAGATCCTGAAGACTGCTTTAAATACAGTTACAGCACAATTCACAAGACAGATCAGCAAATCCAAAAGAAGGAAAAAAAACTCTCTGGTTCTCCAATGAGATAGCAACCAAAATCAAGGAAAAGAAAACGGCTTTCAAACAACATGAGACAAAAAATGAAATGGACAGAGAGGAATACAGGAACACACTAAAAGAGACAGGAAAAATAATTAGGAGGGCAAAAGAACAGACTGAGGAGAGAATAAGTATGGGGGATTAAGAAGGGAGATAAAACTTTCTATAAATACATAAGAGAAAAAAGAAAGCATAATGGAGGAATAGTCCGACTAGCAATGAAGGCCAGCTGTTAGAGAAAGATGAAGACAAAGCAGAGTTACTTAATGAGTTCTTCTACTCAGTCTTCCCAATAGAAGATAGCAGTAAAGGACCTACACTAGGTAGGACAGTGCATGATAATAAATGAGTGAACACGAGCCCCTTCATGAAGGAAAGGGTCCTAGAAGAACTGAGTAAATTGAAGGTGGACAAAGCCATGGGGTCAGATGGTATCCACCCTAGAGTACAAAAAGAACTTTGGGAAGAAATTGCCGCACTGCTGACTGAGTTTTTCAACAAGTCACTATAAAGCAGCAGAATACCACAAGACTGGAAAAGGGCAACAATTGTGCCCTTGCACAGAAAAGTAGAAGCAGGGAGGAGGCAGAAAACTACCAGTCTGTCGGCCTGACCTCAGTAGTGGGGAAAATTATGGAGTCATTGCTTAAAGAGAGAATAGTGAATTACCTAAAGGAAAGTGGAAAACTCAACTCTAAACAGAATGGCTTCATGGCAGGATGTTCATGTCAGATAAACATGATTTATTTCTTCAATTGGGTTACCAGAATGGTGGACCAAGGTTGGGAGGTGGACGTAGTGTACCTGGACTTCAGCAAAGCCTTTGACACTGTCCCCCAAAGGAGACTAGTAAATAAGCTGGAACAGACAGTCATCAGGCAAAAGAAGGTCCACTGGATTAACAACTGGCTTCAGAATAGGACCCAGAGAGCTTTGGTCAATGGGTCATTATTGAGGGATGGCAGAGTGACTAGTGGTGTTCCACAGGGGTCAGTGCTAGGCCCAATCCTCTTCAACATATTTATCAGGGACATTGCTAATATACTGGAGGGGAAGGTCTGCCTATCTGCAGATGATACAAAACTCTGCCACAGAGTGGACACACAGGAGGGAGCAGTAGGTATGGAAGCTGATCTTAGAATACTGGAGGAATGGTCCAGGAATTGGCAGTTAAAGTTTAATGCCAAAAATGTAAGGTAATGCACCTGGGAAAATGTAACACAGAAAAAAGTACATACTGGGAGGGCATCAATGAGAGGACACAAAGATGGAATGGGATCTCAGAGTAATCATCACTGATGACTTATATGTACAGTAGGAAAACAATGTAAAAAAGCAGCACAAAAGGCAAGTGACATCCTTGGATGCATAGGTAGCGGTATTACAAGCAGAAAACATGAGGGAATCAGTTCACTCTACAGGTCCTTGGTGAGGCCATACTTAGAATACTGCAGCCAGCTCTGGAGGCCTCACCTGTAAAAGGACATTGACCATTTAGAGATGTACAGAAAAGGGGCTACAAAGATGGTGCAGGGGCTACATCAGGACTCAAGTTGAATTTATACTCTCTGGAGCAAAGAAGAAATAGAGGGGACATGATAGAAGCATTTAAATACATTAAGGGGATTAACACAATTTAGGTGGGAAACCTCTTCTAGGAAAACAGGGCTGCGCGAAGAAGAGTGCACAACTTGCATCTGGTGGGAGGTAGGTTCAGAAACAATCTTAGGAAGTACTTTTCACTGAGAGAGTGATAGACCCATCGAGCAGCCTGCCACAAGAAGTGGTAGCATTGAAGATGGTAAGAGAATTCAAACTCGCATGGGACAGGCATTGTGGGAAAATTAGGTTGAAAGATATCTGGGTGGGGTAGCACCATGTGCAGGCTAGATGGATCATGCAGTCCCCATCTGCTGACTCTTTCTTATATTCTTATGCTTCCTCCAGTTTCAGGTTTGACTTTATAGTCATGCTGATGTCTCCATCTTGCAGTTTATTGTTCATAGCAGAAAAGCATGCAGGTGGAGCACTCATGTTGAACCTCCAGTTCCAGAAATGATGGTACTGTCACTGGCATGGGACAGGTAGGGGGGTGCGGGAAGGGGTTCATTCCTGCTGGGGGGGTGGGGGCCACCACACTATAGAAATTGTTCAGTGGATCATTTTACATCGAACACTAATTGGGGCTCAGGATGGGGTGGGAGCCTCTACATTATGGAAAAGGGATGGAGAAATTATTTTGTTTTATTCCAACTAGGTTCAGGATAGGGAAGGGGGTCTCTGCACCATGGAAAAGGGATAGGGGATCTGATTTGATTTTATCCAGACAGGGTTCAGGACATAGAGTGGGGGTCCCTGCACAGTGGAAATGGGATGGGGGATCTGATGTCATTGTATTCAGACAAGGTATGGGATGGGGAGAGGGTTTCTACACTATGGAAAAGGGATGGGGCTTAATGTTGAATGGAACTGGGAAGGGCCTGGCTGCCTGGCACATCCTGCCATGCGCCGCATGCAAATGCTGCCATAATGAGCATGCAGATGGCCCGTTTGCTCATTACATGCCTGATAGCTACATCTGCATATTCTGGCTGAATATTGGGAATTTGTGACTGCCACATCTGGGGATGCACTGCACATCCTCATTCTCAGTATTCAGGCCATCCCACAGGCTGCGCCAATGCATTGTCGACCATCCTCATTTGTGCCACCTGCTAGGATTGCTATATTCAGCTGAGATGCATGAGCCATTGGAATCTTGCATCTTGTTTGAATATTGCATTTTTTTTCATGACCCATTTATTTGGGTGGTGGATCTTGATGCAACACGCATCCCCCAGGTTTTGCAAATGGGGGCCAGTGTGTTTTTTAAAAAGGTTTTTGCACATTGTTACAATCAACTCAGTTTGGTCTGTTTTCTATTGTTACTACCTGTCAGTCATGTGAGGAATCAGGTATGGGAGCCACAAGAGCTTTGTAGGATTTTATGGGGGGGCATTTTTTTTATGTGTGAACCTAAAATTCTTTGGTTGCACTTTATGTGTGACCAAAGAACTTTCAACTTGCAACCATAAAATCACAAGCCTTTGAAAAGATGGGAACCAAAGATTTTTGTGGTGCCAAGAAGAGGCATTTCTGGGTCTCATTTACCTAGGGTCAAGTGTTTGTTTTTTGAAAAATCATAGGGCCCAATTCTAGTACAGTTATGCCTGGCATAACAGCACTTGCGCCAAGTAGAATGGCGCATGTAGCAACTTACATCAGCAGTTGCGACATGCACGATTCTACCAAGTGGCCTGCGACATGGCGAAGGCCACTTATGCCAAACAGCAGTTATGCTCGCAGTAGCGCCATAGACCCCCTGCGACATGGCACAAGGGGGTTTACAGCAGCAGTTGTGCCCCATTCCAGAAGGGCAGCAACAAAGTCCCCAATGTCGGGATTCTACAAAACCCCCCAGAGGAGAACCGGCAATGTAAGTTACACCAGCTTTTAGCACAGTTTCCCCTCCTCCCATGCCCAGCATACCCCTGTGGGTGCCCCACAGGGCTGCCCACCCCCTGCCCCCCAAGTCCTACATTAATAGCCCCACAGGGCTGGCCACACCAACTGCCCCCCAAATCCATCCATGATATGGTCTGCAGGGCAGCCCAGTCAACCCCCCAGCCATGCCCCAACCCTGAATCACCAGCCACAAATGTGACATATACCCAGCAAAGCTCTGGTAGTCTACTGCCCCCCTGATCATTGTATAATAAAGAAATATCACCCCCATGTCCCTGGAAGTCTAGTGGAACCCCTCTTCAATCCACAGTCATTGCATAATAAATATATCACCCGCATTTCCCTGATAGTCTAGTGGAACCCCCTCTTCAATCCACGATCATTGTATAATATATATATATATAACTCCCTTTTCCCTGCTAGTCTAGTGGCCCCCCACCACCACATCCAGCTGTGCCAGTCCACCCAGAAGCCCCCCCATCCATCCCCAGCCAATGACTGGCACAGCCCACCTCTCACCTCAACAGCCAGACGCTGACTGAGTTCCGTAGGAGCGCTTACTGTAAAGATGCACTCAGAAGATTAATTGAAAAACCCTACTGAGCATGCTCAGAAATCAAATTTTAAATCCTTATAACTCAAGAAAGAATTTATATTATTTCATGAATCCTTTAAAGAGCTCGTACTTGAGCCAAGCCCCTTCTACCATGAAAATTTTGGAGCAAAATTCTAACCCATCTTTCTCCACAAAATGACCAAGAAGTGCATTTTTAAAGGTTTTTAAAGTTCTGGTTCTCTGAATCCAAATGAATATCCATCACAAAATGCCCCATGTCTTGAGAACTTGCCACCTAAATTACACATGAAAAATATCATGCAATTTCAATAATGGTGTCAAAGTTATTAAGGTGCAACTATTTCAGATTAACATTAAACAGGTTTTTCAACCCAAATTGTGTATATATTTGTTTTACAAGAAACTGTGTTAATGCATCAGTTAAAGTTCAATCTTCCACCAAAAAAGTAGGGAATTGCAGCATTAGGGTTTCTAACCATTACTCATCAGCCCCCCAGCAGCAAAAGGACAAGACCACACAAGCAATCACAGACAGCCATCATCAGCTAAGACAAACAACATACAACTGTTTCCAGATTATACGAATGCAGTAGCACTGCAGTGCTACCTTCATGGATTTGTATTCAAGTTATGCACACTGTGAGACATACACAGTCACTTCTGCCTGCAGATAGAAGTCCACAACACTTATATAACAATGTTATTTCTGTGTAGAGAAGTGCAGGCCCCTGCAGCCACAAATATAAATCCATGAGTTCTTGGGTAATCAGAAGTGCAGGTCCCTGAGAGGTCTGCATGTTTGCAGCCAAAGCTTTAAGACGTACACACCAACTTATGGCTGCAGAAGCACAGGCCCCTGTGAGGCCAGACTCTGCAGGTGCATATACTGTAAAAGTCCATGGTACCAGAATTACAACAGTAATTTTGTCTGCAATAGTACAGGCCCCTGAGGCACCTGCACCTCTGCAGATACATGTATGAGATATACACACACTGACTACTGGCGGTATACAGAAATCCATGATACCCAAACTGCAACAATATTTCTGTCTGAAGCAGTGCAGGCCCCTGTGAAGCCAGCACTTCTGCGGCCACAGGTATTCATGCACATTATAAGGCATACTCACACAGTTGTTGCTGCAGAAGCAAAGGCCCCAGATTCAAATCCACAATGGTAGGACATCAGTCATCTGGAAACAGTTGTATGTTGTTTGTCTTACAGTACCTAATGATGGTAGTCTGTGGTTGCATGTGTGGTCTTGTCCTTTTGCTGCTTGGGTGGTGGGGTGTTAGGGTTGGAAACCCCAACACCACATTTGCCAGCTTTTGTGGCAGTAAGTTGAATTCTAACTGGCACAGTAACAGATTTTTTGCTAAGACTTTACCTTTTTCTTGAGCTAGTTAAAGTGATTTATGAAAGTTTACCATAACAAATGGGAATAGTAACCTGTATATCTTGTGAATCAGTCTCCTACCATTAGAACTGCCAAAAAATGCTGTCTTCCATGAAAAAATCATTTTATTACTGTTCTCTGCTTCATTTGCATAACCTGCCCCTATTTTTCTCAGTGTTGCAACCCCAAACTATGACATCATGCAAGGGAAATAAAAGTTTTTAAAGGGACACTTTCAGTTTTTAGTTTTAGATAGAAAAATCAGCTATTTGCTGTACCCACAATGCCTTACTATGTAAATTAGTATACAGGCTATTATATAGCTGTGCTCATTACAGAAATAGGAGACTACAATGCTCAGTAAGGAAATCTTGTCAGCCAGATACTGTATGCACGATGGTTTGTTTTGAAAATGAACATATGAGAGCTCATATTGTTGAAGCCACTACAGAAATATGAGGCTGCACCTTTCAGTAAGGAAATTGAAAAACAGCTTCTTATTGTACCCACAATACCTTGCTATGTATATCTACATAGTAGGTGCTATACTGCAGTCACCACCACCAAAATAAGAGGTTGTACTTCTGAGTAAGGAACATTTAAGTCAACTTCATAATTTACCCAGAATTCCTTGCTGCTGTATGTAAAACATTGACAGCTCCCTTGCATGACATCATTCTGGGGGGTGGTTGCCCACAGAAAACTGGAGGGTGGGCAGAAACAAAGTGCTAATAAAACAAACAAAAAAATGATGGACAGATTTTCTTTCAACAAAACAAATTGTAGCTTTAACTTCGGAAGTATGGCTGGCAATGGCATACTATGTGAAAAGGCATTTGGGAAACAAGCATAAATCACTTTAAATTGGTAGCAAGTCAATTAAGCTAACCAATATGAGTGAAGCAAAATGAGCTAGTAGATTAGAGCGAGTACAATCATAGTGCACATGCAATAGGAGTGACTATACAGTACAGCGCATTCAAATACAACGATTACAATAACAGCAGGTAACTAGATTAGCGAAGTCATCATATCAGCAATGGCCTTTTTGGGTGATCAACTGTGTAGCCTTCCCACTGTGTCCAATTGCACTTTGGAGTTAGAATATTAGAAATGGGGGGGCTTGGGGGGTGTAACCCTGCTGCATGACCCATCTGCACCTGTTGGACACTGCCAATAAAGATGGGAGTGTGCTGTTGCTTTCAGATGCAGGAAATGGCTGTTAAATTTACCGGGAGTCAGAGAGGTATGCCGCTTCTTATCTATTGCAGCTATGTGTATCATAAAGTGTACTGGAGTGGAGCCTGCTTGATTAACTTTGAGGCATTGCCTACAATATTTCCATGCAGTAAATGTGCCAGTAGGAAGATTTCATCAAAATTAGCATTTGCATTAGGTTTTAGTTGCTCAACTGACATTTGCTAATGCGTGCACTCACTGTATATGTCTGCACTCATAATGTAGTCACCTTAATGGTAATCACTAAATAAAAGTTGCCGATTTTGAATTCACTCTGTAAACTTCGCTCTTTTGACATGGAACCCTTTAAGTTGTATCACACAGGCATGATCAGATGCAGATGTATGGGACCATATGGGTCCTTTGCCAAAGGAAGAGTCTGATTGCCCATGGAAGTGCAGGGCCCTCTGGGCCCTGTGCTTCTGTGTGATAACAGAATTCAAGAATTTGTAGAACTGTCTGGTGGGCTGTAGAAGCACTGGGCACTCTGGGACATGTGGCTCCAGATACAGAAATGCAGGGCAAAGAGTCTATCTGTCGGCTGAAGCTCACTGCCCTCTGGCAGCCACAGGTGCAGACATGCAGGGTGGAATACCAAGAAAAGAGTTCTTTTCACTATATGGTACTTGAGCCCATGTGGGCAATCCTGCACTTTCCCTTCCCAGCCTGAGAATTGGTGGCATATTTCAGCACCATTCCCCCAGTCTCAGCCCGTGAAGCTGGATCACTGAGCTTGCTCCTGAACTCAGTTCACTGACACGGGGTCACAAAACACAACCTGCTGAGTAAAAGGCTGGCACTGCACACAATGTTTCTTAATAATTTGAAGGATGACTTAGCTGGGTGGGGGAGGGAGTATGTAAATATGTTTTTTTTTGTGGGGTATTAAGAGCGACAAAAATGGAAAGGGGCCTCAGGGTATTCATATCAGACAACCTAAAGGTAGGAAAGTAATGTGAGAAGGCAGTAAGGAGGACTGGGAGGATACAGGGATGCATAGGGAGAGGCATCACAAGTAGAAAACAGGAAGTTGTTATCCCTCTGTAGACAGTTAGTGAGACCCCGTCTAAAGTGCTGCATGCAGTTTTGGAGACTTCATCTCCACAATGACATAGGCAGGATGTAGGCAGTCCAGAGGAGGGCAACTAAAATGGTGCAGGGTCTGCACCAGAAACCATACAAAGAAAGACTAAAAGAGATTAATATATATACCCTTGAGGAAAGGAGGCAAAGGGGGGACATGATAGAAACTTTCAAGTACTTCAAGGCAATCAACCAAGTCCAAGAGGGTAGCATCTTTCAGAAAAACAGATGTGCAAGAACAAGGGAGCACAATTTGAAGATAAAGGGGGATGATTCAGGGGCAATGTAAGGAAGTATTTTTTCATGGAGAAGGTGGTGGATGCATGGAACAGCCTTTCTGAGGAGGTCATCGGGTCCAAAACAGTGGGGGAATTTAAGAATGCATGGGACAGACATAAGGCAATTCTAGTGGGAGGTAGGAGGAAGTAGACTGTTGGTAAAACTAGCATCTGCAGCTTATCCGATAGGTAGGGAAATGGGTAGACCTGGTGGGCCAAGCAGTCCTTCTCTGCCATCAAAGTCTATGTTTCTATGTTTCTGTTTTCACTTTGAGCCAAAAAACTAACTCCCTTGTCGCACAATTTTGTGTGTGACAGGGAAATTCTTGGCTCACCAAGTGTAAAACAGGTCCTCTCACTAAACTGTGCACCCAGGATTTTAGTGTGCTTAGAAAACAGATTGGTAGGTGTAATTAAAATACTGCAATCACCAGAATCTAGCTAAATGAGTCCTGTTTAGCTAGGTTTAGGTGAATGTTTTTTTTTTTTTAAAAATACATCATTTTATGTGTTTTACATCTTTTTAGTTTAAAGCAGCAGTGCATCAATCCAGTGAAAATTTTGACGTATACTTTTTAATGTTATTTTAGATTGCCACTTACTGTACCTTTTGACATGTATGATACCCTTCTTTCCACAGTTTGAGTCTGTTTTAGTACTTTTTTTCATGCCTGAACTAATAAAAGGAGCCCTTCTTTTAATATGAATCGGACCAGGTCTTCTTCAGTATTCTCAGTTGTTTTTGAATACCTATTGTTCCATAAGGTCAGAGACCACTGCTTGCTGCATGGTAGTTCATTTTAGTCACAGTGGAAGTGATATGTAAACAACTGATGAACAAAAACAGCTAAGAATTCTGATGAAGACCTGGTCCAAGCCATATTAAAAGGAGCTGTCCTTTTATTATTTCAAACATGAATAAAGCACTAAAGCAGTCTCCAATTGTTGATGGAGCGCATCCTCTACAAATAGGTGGCAAGAAATTTTGCACTAACAGAAGAAAGAACTGGTTTAATATAAGGGTAAAATAAGTATGAAACAGATTACCATTGAAGGTGATCGCAAGTCAAACATGACGCATTTCAAATCAAGACTGGACAAATATTTACTTAGTAATAACATCTTAGGGTATAAATAAATAAAATGGGCAGGCTTTAATGGACCAATGGTCTTATTAGCCTTGTGTAATCTATGTAATCTATATAAAGAAGGGTACCATAGAAAAAAGGGTTGAATGACTTTTAAAAATAGAATAAAAAATATAGGTCAAAAGTTTCACTGGATTTATGCACTGTTGCTTTAAAACAAAAAGATGGCAACTGTCACAACCTGATTTTTTTCTAATGACCTGAAATGCACTAACTTTGTGAAAGGTAAATGCCTGGAGAAGATAAATTTATCTTTTTGAAAGGCTCCACCTTTAATTCAGTGGTAAGCAACCAGGGTTACATGTGATAATGGTGAAAGCCTAAAGGCGATCATTGTTATCGAGAAGTCAAGAGTGACAAAAATGTATTTCGGCACTCTGTCACCCAGCGCACAGCAAAACGGCACTGGGAACTTAGTTTTTAATGTTTTATGTGGGGCTGTGTCCCCATTCGCCTACTTAAGGATTCTCAACCCGGGGTGGCATGTTGGGGAGTGAAAACATAAAAGAAAGGTTCTAGCCGGTGCAACAAAAACGACCAGCCGCCCAGACCCAACCCAGTACCCTGCCAACCAATGCCACCAACCCACCCACCATGCAATGGAGTCAGCTTGGCAACCCACCACGGCACCACCCCTCACATTCCCTCCTGACCCTCACTGTGCATGCTCGCTTCCCTCCTGTGCGCTTACGTATAATGACATCCCATTGCTATATTCACTGATCCCCCCCCATCTGGATGCCCTACCCCACCCCACCCCACGGTAGCCCTGGAGACATGTGCTGGGATTAGGTCTTCATTATTGTAGGTGCACAATCCCCAGTGCCAATATCTTGTGCTACCGTAACCAGCCACGCCTACTTCCTGAACTATATAAGCAGTTCCTCCCAGCCACCATCTGAAGCACTTTCTCTTTGCCAGCCAGAGGCTCTGTTGGTCTGTCTGCTCACTTTGGGCCTGCTTCTGCCTTGCCCCCCCCCCCCAAATCTAGTTTGTTTGTGCTCTGGAATTTGCTTGGTTTCTGCTGGATGTCTTCCTGTGTTTCTCCTGCTTTGATTAGTATTTCTTTTGCTTCTGGCTGCTTTGTGCTTTCCATGTACTGTTGTTCTGTTCTTCTGCATTTATGCTTTGGGGCTTTCTAGTTGACCTTTCATTGTGCTGTGTTGCTCCTTTGCTGTGCTCTGGTTCTCTGTCCTTCCTGCTACTTGGCATCCTCAGTTTTCCTGTTTTTGTTGTCTGTTTCAACTCCCATTCCAACCCTCTGCTCTGGCTTTCATTTAAAGGAAAACTACACCCAAAACTTGAAAAAATATATGTTGTGCAGAGTGTTTTAATTTGTATGTGACTTTCTAGTATTTTCTTCCCTCTGACTGGTATTAGGAGTTTTTCCCAAATTAGTCTGCTAGCTTTATACTAGTTTTACGACCCCTGTGGATCTTCATACCTGATAGTATAATTGTATTTCTTGTTCCCACAGTGCATCTTGTCTCACGTGACTGTGATGTAAGAGAGACCCAACATTCAGCACACACATGCCAAACAAACTAAATATCTTGGAAGCTTTACAAGCTGCACAAAAATTACCAGCAGCAAAGTTTTTCAGGACAGTTAAACCTTTAGGATGAGCGTGGTCACCAAGCTGAATTCTACAGATTTTAAAATATAGCCATCTCTATTGTTGTGAACTGATTGTAATGCAATGCTTTCTGCTGGATTTATGGACTCTGCTACATCACCATCACAAGAAACAAGGTGCATTGTAGACAAAGAAATGCAATAAAGCAATTTGATATGGTGATCTCCAGGGGTCGTAAAACTACTCTAAAGCTAGCAGGCTAATTTAGAAAAAACTCCTAATACCAGTCAGAGGGAATGAAACACTAGAACTTCATATACAAATTTAAACACTCTGCACAGCATATATTTTTTCAAGTTTTGGGTGTAGTTTTCCTTTAATGGCCTGTACCTGGTCTCAGCTCTTGCTCTCAACTAGCAGCTGCAGGGTGTGGCCACTGGTACTGCTGCATTTCTGTTGCCACTCCAAGTAATCAGTGCTGCTTTGCTCCTTCCTTCCCTTCTTTGGGGATTTCTCACTACAGTCTTCATTATGTTTAACAGTTATTCTGCCTGTTCCAACTTACCAGTTCCCTTTCTTTATCAATATTTTTGCTCAGCTGCTCCTTTGTTAATCAGCATGCATCTGTACTTTCCTGTTCTTTGTGCATTCAACCCTATTTCAATTTGCTTGGCTATTCAGTGCTACTAGCTGTGCATCAGAATCTCACCCGAGTCTTCTGCCCTTCCATGTTGCTTTTCCCATGTGAACAGCACTTTGGGGGTTTTAATCTGCTGTCTCATGGTGCCCTTCTTCTGGCTTCTTTTTTCTTCAAGCTTACTCCTGGCTTCCTGTTACTTCATGATTGCCATTTTGCTTAAAGTGCTTAGTTTCCATACAGCCCTTTGGGGTTTACACCTGCTCAAACATGTTTATTGGTACTCAGTGGAACTCACACCTGAGTCTCATGCAATTCTATATACTTTTTTCATGTGATTCGAACAGCTTACTGTACATGCTTCCTTATATGCATGGCTTCTTTATACTCTGGAGGTCAGCTCAGCTACAGCTGTCACTGTTAACTAGTTTTAAATTACTGCATGTGGGTCACGGTGCTTTACTGTGGTTTCTTGTTTTTCCCACGGTGGGGACTGGGGGTTCTGGTGGAGATTTGTGGCCCCATGTGGTTCAGTTACCTCATGTTCGAATACTGCCATTGTCAATAAAATCCTCCAAGTGTTTGTCACCTTTAAATTGGCACCCCCATTTGGCCCTGAATCCTTTTGTTGCCCTGTGCTCTACTATTTGTAGCCCATACTGGCCCTGCATCATCCTGTTGCCCTGTGCTGTACTGTTTGTAGCCCCTGCTGGCCGTGCATCATTCTGTTGCCCTGTGTTGTGCTATACTGTCTGTAGCCTCTACTGGCCCTGAATCATTCTGTTGCCCTGTGCTGTACTGTTTGTAGGCCCTGCCACATTCTGTTGCCCTGTTTTGTACTGTTTGTAGCCCCTGCTCACCCTGCATCATTCTATTACCATGTGCTGTACTGTTTGTAGTCCCTGCTGGCCCTGCATCACCCTGTTGCCCTGTGATGTACTGTTTGTAGCCCCTGCTGGCCCTGCATCATTTGATTTCCCTGTTTTGTACTGTTCATAGCCCCTGCATGCCCTGCATCATTCTGTTACCCTATGCTGTACTGTCTGTAGCCCCTGCTGGCTCTGAATCATTCTGGTTACCCTGTGCTGTACTATCACTAAATATAACATCCCAAGCCTGGGGGGAAGGTGATCTTGGCCTTGGATCCACAGAGATTTCCTCCTCAGAGTTTATTTTTTCTCCTCTGTGCTGTAGCTCATAATACTATTTTGTTTAGTGATATTCCCTAGTTCACTTAGGTAGGGTCCACTGTTGGATGGAGATGGATGGTGGCCCTACTAGCCATTCCCTCTCTCCTTAGGAAGCCCCTTGCCATCATCCATGCAAGTGATATTATTGGAGCCATCCTGCTAACTTGTGTGTCTCACTTATGTTTCAGTAAGCTGCTTGTTGCTGTCAGTCTGCTTCTCTACCTCCTAGTCATTGATCACTGCTACAACTCTTTTGGGATTCCTTCCTAAGGTACCTTTAGCCAAGGGACCCTTCCTGTGGCACCACTAGGGGTGAAACCCTCTTACAGATTTCCTTGCTTTCATTACCCCTACATGGTGGTAATTCATATTGGAATGTGCGATCAGCCACAAACGTTATACAGTTGCACAAGCATAACATTATTCTGGTTGAGAAAGCTGTTGAACATATCAGAAGGGTATCCTAAAACCTTACTGTGCATGCTCAGAAGAAAACTTTAAATTCTTATAATTCTGGAACCAATTAATATTTTTGCACAAAACCTATAAAGGCACTGTCTTGGCATAGGCTGCTTCTACCCTCAATGTTTCGGGATAAAAATGCTGTACCATTTAAGCTGTAGGTGTGAGCAAAAAATGTGTAATAAGTTTAGGAAAAAAGTTAGATTTAATGGTGCAAGCGACATTCTGAATCCCAGAAACCACACAAGTTGCCTTCATGAACTTTCCTCATGTTGAGAATTTAACCTCCAGTGCAGTGCATACCAATTTGCGACAATTTTGTTGAATATTGCCAAAGTTATTAAGGAGCAAAAAATAAGGTTTAAAATTAAACATGCTAATCAACCCTAACTATAATGGCACTACTGCACCATTAAGATAGATAGATAGACAGACAGACAGACAGACAGATAGATAGATATTCATTATCAAAAATGTTAATGCAGACATTAGCACTGAAGAGTGCAATGTGCACAAAGTAGGGAAATAAAAAAAATTACAGTTTTGGGTCTCCAGAGTCTTGGCGAGTCAGTGCTGGGCTATTCCTTGGGGTTGTCAACTCTAATTCTTACCCTTCTTCCCTCTCTCATAGCTTCCTGTCCGAAGCACAAGGTACAACTCCAGGCCAGTGCCTCATAGTGATACACTCTTCAGATGCAGAGATGTAGGCTTGCCATATGTTGCCAACAGATTCAGCTGTAGCTTTCTTTAACAAACTCTGGCCAGTGCTGATATGGCTGCAGTTGAGCTGAGTGAAACATAGAAACATAGAAACATAGACTTTGACGGCAGATAAGGACCGCTAGGCCCATCTAGTCTGCCCATTTCCCTACCTACAGGATAGGCCGCAGATCCTTGTTAACCAACAGCCTATTTCTTTCTGAAGCCACGAAAGAACATGGCACTGTCCTCCATGTCCAAGATGGGTGATAGAGTTCAGTGAGCATGCATGAATCGTCATGAATGCACACTGGGCTCCAGTGGCCATCTTGGACACTGTAGACTGTGCCATGTATCACTGAGTGAAATAGTGCACCCACGGGGGGAGGGGGTGGAGAGTGATGGCACTGTTTTGGAGTTGTAGAAGAATCATTCAGAAACTCCAAAACAGAAGCACTCCTCGGTGTAAATCTGACAGCTCATTTTTAGAGCTACTGCAAGATGGCTGCAGGCTCTGCCCAACTGCAGCCATAAAAAGGACCCTGCAGTCCTTGTGTGAAGAAAAATTATCATGTCTGATGTTCTTTGCTCAGGGGAAGGGGCTAGGCATTAGGGTTGATAAGCTCAAGAGCACCCCACCACTGATTTGTCAAGACTATTGAAACCAAATCCCTAATGTGTTTTCATTTCCTGACTTTGTTCGGTTTGTGTTCTTCAGCCCTAATGTCTGCACTTACGTAATTTTTTACAATGAATTTCCTTTCTTTTTGTGATAGTGGAATCATATCCTCATACTTGCAGGTTGCTTTGGAACCTGCACACAATTAAATAGACAGAATATTTGAGATATTTCTAGCCATGATTCTCCAACTAGCTAACAAGTAAGACAACTGTTTATTGTTTATTGAAAACATTGCCTTAGTACTTGCAGTTGCTATGTTACAAAATGCCATCACAGCCTAGATACAGTACTGATAATATAGAGTTCTTACCTAGGTCCTGGAGATTGTTGGGTAGGGGTTGGGCTGCTTGAGGGAACATCCAGTCATACCTGTAAAATAAAAATAGCAATGGGATCACAAAGGATCTGCAACTGTTTACTAGCTAACTGGGACGAACAAGGTACTCTAAACATAAAACAGTACATATCTGATTCAAGTGGTCAGTGTCTTCCAGTGCTGGTGCTGGCATCATGTTGTACTGTCTTCATCATTCCACTGGACCTGTAGACACAAAGTGGAAAATGGGTTAGTATGAGCAATAAAAATACCAATAAGCTGTGTCAGGTGGAAAGGGATTGTAGTTTTTTAGGGGATTTAAAGAGGGTTCGTCTGGAGAGTAGATACTGGTACCACGGCAGAAACCAGAATTTGGGAGTGGATTTGGGTCATTCGTGGAGCCCAGGGTACAGGATTCATAGATCCATAGGTTCTGTCAGCAAATAAGGACTTCCAGGTCCATCCAGTCTGCCCATTTATGCTAGCTCACAAAGTGACCAGTGACCCTTAGTGGTCATTGGCTTAGCATTTTCTTCCTATCTCTATTATTCCTTTGTTTCTGTTCCATGCATGTTTAAAACCCACTACAGTGCAGGCTTCCACCTCCTCCTGGGGCAGGCTATTCCATGCATCCACCACCCTTTCCGTGAAGAAGAATGTCCAAATATTTCCCCTTATGTGGCCACCCTCCAAACTCATGTTGTGTTTTCTACTACTGTTGAGTTAAAATATGTTGTCCCCTTCCACCTTGTTTGTGCCTGTGAGGTACTTGAATGTTTCCATCATGTCACCTCTCTCCCTCTGTTCCAGCGTGTACAAATTTAGGTCCCTCACTCTCCTCATAAGGTTGTGATGTAATCCATTTACCACTTTGGTCACCCTCCTGTGCATCATCTCTATTTTGTCAATGTTGTTTTGAAAGTGTGGTCACTAGAACTGTACACAGTATTCAAGGTGCAGTCTCACCAGTGTCTTGTACAGTAGAACCATTACCTCCCTCCTTCTGCTTGTGATTCCCCTTCCAATACATCCTAATATCCCACTGGCCTTTCCCACTGCCTTGACAGTCTACCTAGTGGCTTTCAAGTCATCTGTGATTATGACCCCCAAGTCTCTCTCCTCCTTAGTTACTGTCAGTAGCTCCCCCCCATCCTGTAGCATGCTACAGGGTTCCTGCTCCTCACATGCATGATTTTATATTACTTTGCGTTAAACCTTAGCTGTCATGCCCCTGACCATCTATCCAACCTTTCCAGGTCTCTTCTCATCCTTTCCACACCCTCCAGGGTATCCACCCTATTGCAAATCTTGGTGCCATCCACAAACAGGCAAACCTTTCCCCCCAGCCCATCTACTGTATCACCGATAAACACACTGAAGAGGACTGGCCCCAGTACTGACCCCTTTAGTACCCCACTGGTCACCTCTCTTTCCTCTGATTGGGGTCCATTTACTACTACTCTCTGTTTTTGGTCCCTTAACCAGTTGCCAATTCAGTTCGCCACTTTGTGTTCAACCCCCAGGCTGACTAGTTTACTGACCAGTCTCCTATGTAGGACTGTGTCAAAGGCTTTGCTGAAGTTGAGGTAATCAATGTCTACTGCCCCCCCCCGGGTCTACCACTTTTGTCACCCAGTCAAAGAAATCTATCAGATTTTTTTCACAGGATCATCCTGCAGAGAACCCATCATGCCTGGGATCCACCAGCCCATTGGTTGCCAGGTGTTCCACAAATCTTTCCTTGAGGAGAGTTTCCATTATCTTCCCGACTACAGAAGTTAGACTAACTGGCCTGTAGTTCCCTGCTTCTTCCCTACTACTGCTCTTGTGAGGAGGGACAATACAGTATTTGCCCTTCTCCAGTCCTCTGAGACCACTCCAGTGTTTAAGGACTCACTGAACAGGGCTGCTAAAGGGGCTACCAGATCATACCTCAGCTTCTTTAGGATCCTGGGATGTATGCCATTTGGATCCATAGCTTTGTCAACCTTTAATTTTGCGAGTTCCTCTAGGACCCTCTCGTCTGTCAATGGACTGGTGTTTACCTCCCTATATTTCACTCCTCTGAAGTCCAACTGTGGGCCTTGCCCATCCCCTTCCACAGTGAAGACTGAATAGAAATATTCATTCCGGATCATTGCTTTTTCCACGTCTCCCTCCACTATCTCCCCCAGCCCATCTAAGCTTTTCTACTCCCTCCTTTGCCTTACTTTTCTCGCTGATGCATGGAAAAATGCCTTGTTCCCCCCTTTAACTGACTGAGCTATTCTCTCCTCCATTTGTGCTTTAGCACTTTTTACTGCCTTTCCTGCCTCTCTCAGACACTTATGGTATATCTCCTTGTCCTCCTCACTTTGTGTCTCCTTATACTTCCTGAAGGCTAGCCTCTTGGCCCTTACTTTTTCTGCCACCCCACCGATAACCAAAGAGGCTTTCTTCTCCTTTTACTCTTATCTGTAGACTTGATGCATTGTTCTGTTACCCTCTCTATAGCCTCTTTGAGGTGTACCCATTTCTCCTTCATATTCCCACCTACCCCTCTTATTTGCAGGGTTTCCTTTAGCTGTAGTCCCATTCTGGTAAAGTTCACCCTTCTAAAGTCTAAGACTCTGTTTTTGTATGGGTTGATTCAATCCCCATGTCCACCTTGAACCACATCATATTGTGGTCGCTGGACCCTAACTGTCCTTCTACCCTAAGATCTGATTCCCTGTCCCCATTGGTCAGCACCAGATACAGGATTGCTCAGTCCCTAGTAGGTTTCTGAATGAGCTGTCTAAGGCCAGCCCCTCAAGTGAGTCCATGAAGTCTTGTGTCCTTGCTGAGGGCCCTGCAGGGATGGACCAGTCCACTTCAGGCATGTTATAGTCACCCATTAGCAGTACCTCCCCCTTTGCTGCCATGTTGTGTATGTTTTTCAACATCTGCTTGTCAATTTCCTTGACCTGAGCTGGGGGTCTGTAAATGACCCCACTGCATATGGCAGTTCCATTGCCTGGCTCGAGGGTGACCCATATTTCCTCTGTTTGCTCATGCTTGTTTAGAATTTCAGTCACCCTTATGCTTTCTCTGATGTAGAGGGAACCCCTACTCCCTTAGCTTCCCTATCTTTTCTGAAGATGGCATAACCCGGCACACTTATGTCCCAGCTGTGGTTGCTGGTGTACCATGTTTCAATTATTGCCACTATGTCAAGACCAGCCTCCATCATTATTGGCACCAGGTCAGGGACCTTGTTTCCCTGACCACGGGTATTTGTTTATTTATTTATTTATTTTTGGATTATAATACCTTTGAGCCTGAAGCTCTTTTACAGAGGTTCCAAGTCAAAAGAGAAATACAATAAAACATAACATTATACAATACAATACAACAATTAGCACCAGAGTGTTACAATAGCAAGAGTAAGATGTTCTGAGAGGCACTAAAGGGTAGACATTAAAAATACATTTTGAAATAAGTATAAAATAGGTGAACATAGATCAGCCACCAATGGCCTTGTTGTTTGATAGCAAGGGGGAAAAAAAGAATGGGGAGGGGGAATGTCAGAGGGGATCAGGAAAAAAGGACAGGAGATGGGAGGGCAGCCATGAGAGAGGACTGGTCTATGAAGGCATGGACAGTGGAGAGGGGGAGAAACGAGAGTGCGGAAGGGATGGGGATGGTGGACGGGATACAGGTCTATGTTTACAAGGGGGTGGTATGGTGGACAGGATAGAGGTCTATGTTAACAAATGATAGGGATATAGGTGGTGGGGGCTGCAGTAGCATAGAGGGTAGGGGTACAGAGATATAGAGGGTGGCCTTAGGCAATAGAGGCAACAGGGTACATTATCTTCCATGAAGAATTACAATTTTTTGTTCCCTCCTTATGCATTGCTCCCTGCTTCATCCTACTTTTCCCTGAGTGTTTTATGTTTTGCCTCCTATTTATTATGCTACTGGATGCTTGTGGTCCAGGTTCAGTTTTTGGTGGTAGTATTATTATGTCATGAGCCTAGCCTATCCCTCCCTACATATCTGCCCCTGGGTTGACATCCCGGTCTTGCTCTATGTGTGCACTAACCTGAGGGGATGGGCCGCCTGAATCTGATGGGGGTAAGATTCAATGTCACTGGGCATACTCTCCTCTTGGGAGGGTGGGGATGCTCTGATGATTGACCATCACCAGGGCAGGATGAAGCCACCAACTTTCACATGCCTTGCAACACTGACAGGTGACAGACTGCCAGCTTGGTGGACAGTCAAGGGGCGGATGTCCCTCTGCCTTCTATCCCTGTCATTGGTGGAATCAGTGGATGGGAGCACCAAACGTACAAGTTAAGTTCTTCAGACGGAGGCTGACAAGTCTGGGTAGCTGACAGAAGCAGAGGGCCTGCTGGTGGGAAGTGGCCTGCAGCAACCTGACCTAAATCCAGCCAGGTACTCTTTTGCCCATTTTTTTTTTTGCCACCCTACTTGTCTAATCACGGCTCATGGGTCCACAAGAACTCAACATGCACATCAACTCCTCTTGAGGGAAGATTCCCCAGCCTATCATAAGCTTTCCGCTGTGCACCAGAATACTGCTCTGTCCCTCCTCAGGCTGGGGCCAGTGCTGCACATTGTAGCACCTTCCTCCCAGCCTCAGACCAATCAGCTGGCTCACTGAGCATGCACCCAAACTCATGCCACTGGCATGGTAAGGCAATGTGGCCCTCCCCAGGCCAATGGCAGTCCCAGAAAACATTACTTCATAAAGTTTTTGGTGAAATTTTCACCCCAAATGTTCAACATGGTCTTTTTTTACAACCCTCCTTTCCAAACATGACAGGTGTCATTTAGAAAATACTGTCCAAAATGTCAGTTAGTGCCACAAGTGTGCTAACACATGTTGGCCAGGGTTTGAAAAATGACATGTGCCATGTTCATGAGGTGGTGGGAAAATATAGCTACAGTATGTTGAAAACGTTTTCACTCAAAACATTGAAAATTACCAAAGTTATGAGCAATCTTTAAAAAACAGGACTGGGTGAGATGTATCTTCTGCTAATGGAATTCTGGTGAAGTGCTGATTTCAGTTCCATGAAATTTAATGACATTTCCCTGCAGTGGTCGGAGCCCACCACTTCCAGCACAGAAGCAGGCTGCATTGCAAGCTATGCTCCTCGGATGCAGAGCTAACCACCCACCCTCACTCCCTGCAGTGATCAGTGCATGTCACTTCCAGCAGAGAAGGTATTGAACCTTCAGACCTTTCGAGAGCTGCCAGGGTTGAAAAAAGAACAGTTTCAGAGACCCTTTTCAGATTGGAACGCTGGGACTGATAGTTTTTATGTGCAACTTTGTTTCCCTGATTACTCCATGGGTTGTGCTCTGTCAGAAGGGGTGCTTTAAGACCTGTGCTGTACATAGGGACTATGTGTATGTTTCTAGAGGGTACCTTAAGAACTGTTAGGCAGGACCTGTATGTATATTGAATTTGCGAGCATACTGGATTATCCAAGTCTGCATGTATTACTTGCACTGTTTGGTCTGCCAGTGAGTGTACAGTATGCAGTGATTTGCACTGTTTTTTAATTTCCAATTCTGTACAGAGTTGCCAGAACACAGCTGAACCCTCTAGGCACCATTGCCCCCTTCCCCCTGACATCTTTGTCCTCCTTCCTGCCCTGACCCTTTCTTTGTGTTACAGCCTGACCCCTTAATCTGTTTAATGCTTTCCTTTTTGTCTATCAGCAGGCTGTATTACAAGCTATGATCCTTGGATGCAGAGCTAATCACCCTCTCTCCCTGCATTAGTTGGAGCCTGCTGCTTCCAGCACAGAAGGTATTGAACCACAGGACCTTTCCAGAGCTGCCAGGGTTGTCCTACCACTGCTTCTGCTCCTCCCACTCTGGGCACACATTTTCCATATAGGTGCACTGGGTCAAATGACTGTGTCACGTGACCGCTGTAGCTGTTTCCAATCTCTTCAAACCACCCTTAGCAGATTGCACTACCTTACCACCATAAGAACTGTGGTTGTCTACAGGCCCCCAGACCAGGGGGAGGACATAGACACATTACTGTTAGAAGATATACAAAACATGACAGCTAAAGGAGAGGTTCTGATAATGGGAGACTTCAGCATGCCGGATACAGGTTGGTCAATACCAGCAGGAACATCTGCCAGAACTAGACACATAGTGGATTCCCTGCAGGGGGAGGGCCTCAAACAACTGGTACAACAACCCACAAGAGACAGGGCTATCCTAGATCTAATACTGACTAACAGGGAAGGGATCACAGATCTCCAGGTAGAAGGTCACCTGGGGGCCAGTGACCATCACATGGTATGGTTCAATTTGGCTACTACATCTAAATCATCCCATTCCAAGGCAAAAATATGGGACTTCAGAGGAGCTGACTTTGATAAGATGGCCAACAGAGTTAAGCTAGCCCTGGCAAAAGAAACACAGGTGATGGGGTACAGGCAAAGTGGGCAAGCATTAAGGATGCAATACTTGAAGCAACATCCCATTGTGTTAGACAGAAAAGAAGTGCAAAAGAAGAAGGAAACCACTTTGGTTCTCAAATCAGTAGCAGAAAAGGTCAGAGCCAAAAGGCTGGCCTTCAGGAAATATAAGGGAACACAGCGGGATGAAGATAGAGAGGCATACCAAACTGCCCTAAGGGAAGCAGGGAAGGCAGTAAGGCAGGCAAAGTCCCAAACTGAGGAAACACTAGCATGAACAGTAAAAGAAGGTGACAAGACTTTCTATAGATACATTAGTGAAAGGAGAAAGTCCAGAAGGGGTATTGCTAAGCTTAATGGAGAAAAGGGAGCATGTGAGGAGGAGGACCATGTAAAAGCATCTATCCTAAATAGATACTTTTGCTCAGTATTTACTGAAGAGAAGGCAGGGCAGGGCCCACAGTTCAGCACCGTGGACACAGGGTGGAGGGAGGTGAGCACTACTCCCTTCACAAAAGAAAGGGTTACCTACAAGACCTTGCTAAGCTCAGGGTGGATAAGGCAATGGGACCTGAAGGCATACATCCCAGGGTACTTAAGGAGCTAAAGGTGGAACTAGAAGAGCCATTAGCAGAACTGTTTAGTGAGTCTCTGAGCACAGGAGAGGTCCCAGAAGACTGGAGAAGGGCTCATGTGATCCCACTCCACAAGAGTGGTAGCAGGGAGGAGGCAGGAAACTACAGACCAGTCAGTCTTACCTCAGTAGTGGGCAAGATTATGGAGGCACTCCTTAAGGTAAGGATAGTGCAACACCTGGAATCCATAGGGGCACAGGATCCAAGGCATCATGGGTTTACAAAAGGAAGGTCCTGTCAAACTAATCTCATAGATTTCTTTGTCTGGGTAACCAGAGCGGTGGACCAAGGGGGAGCAGTTGATGTTGCCTACCTTGATTTCAGCAAAGCTTTCATCACTGTTCCACATAGAAGATTGATAAATAAGCTGGGTAGGCTCGGGGTGGGTCAGAAGTTGGTCAACTGGGTGGCAAACTGGTTGACGGGCAGAAAACAGAGAGTGGTGGTAAATGGTATACAGTCAGAAGAGATGCAAGTCACAAGTGGGGTACCTCAGGGATCAGTCCTGGGGCCAGTCCTCTTCAACATCTTCATTAGTGACCTTGCAAATGGACAAGAGGGTAAGGCTTGTCTGTTTGCAGATGACACCAAAATCTGCAACAGAGTAGATGATCCAGATGGGGTGAAACATAGAAACATAGACTTTGATGGCAGATAAGGACCACTTGGCCCACCCAGTCTGCCCATTTCCCTACCTACTGGATAAGCTGCAGATTCTAGTTAACCAACAGCCTATTTCCTGCAACCCCTCACTATAATTGCCTTATGTCTGTCCCATGCATGTTTGAATTCCTCCACTGTTTTAGACCCCACAACCTCTCCAGGAAGGCGGTTCCATGCGTCCACCACTCTCTCCGTGAAAAATAATTTCCTCACATTACCCCTGAGCCATCCCCCTCTAACTTTAAATTGTGCCCCCTTGTTCTTACACATCTCTTTTTCTGAAAGGTGCTACCCTCCTGGACTTTGTTGATTCCCTTGAGGTACTTAAAAGTTTCTATCATGTCCCCCTGTCCCTCCTTTCATCAAGGGTATACATATTAAGCTCTCTCAGTCTCTCTTCATATGGTTTCTGATGTAGACCCTGCACCATTTTAGTTGCCCTCCTCTGGACTGCTTCCATCCTGTCTATGTCCTTGCGTAGATGAGGTCTCCAAAACTGCACGCAGTACTCCAGATGGAGTCTCACCAACTGTCTGTATAGAGGGATAACCACTTCCCTTTTTCTACTTGTGATGCCCCTCCCTATGCATCCCAGGGCAGAATGAGAAGAGATCTGGATAAACTAGCAAAATGGTCAGAAGAGTGGCAACTGGGATTTAATGCAAAGAAGTGCAAGATCATGCACATAGGGAAGTGAAACCCTGAAGCCACCTATAGGCTGGGAGGGAAATTGCTAGCAGTCACAAAGGAAGAAAGAGACTTGGGCATCATCATCACTGATGACCTGAAATCATCCAAGCAGACCTCTAAAGCAGTAGGTAAGGCTAGGGGTGTTAGGGTGTATTAGTAGGGTATCACAAGTCGTAAGAGGGAGAGGTAATAATCCTCTTTATGAAGACACTGGTTAGGCCCCATCTGGAGTACTGCATGCAGTATTGGAGGCCACACCTTCACAAGGACATTAACCAAATTGAGGCAGTCCAGAGAAGGGCAACCAAAATGGTGCAGGAACTGCATCAGAAGACCTATGAGGACAGATTAACAGAGCTCAATATGTATACCCTTGAGCAAAGGAGGGAGGGAGGTGATATGATCGAGGCATTCAAACACCTTAAGGGCATTAACAAGGTGAAAGAGTCTAGCATGTTTAAATAAAAGAAAAATAGCAGGACAAGAGGACACAGCATGAGATTAGAGGGGGGCCGATTAAGGGGGAATGTGAGGAAATTCTTTTTCACAGAAAGGGTGGTGAATGTATGGAATGGCCTACCTCAAGAAGTGGTGGCTATGAATACAGTGCAGGGCTTCAAACAGGCATGGGATAGGCATAAGGGAGCAATACAAATGAGTATGAATAGATAGACCACTGACAGAGCAAAGGCCAATGGCACATTTATAAGGTAGAAAAAGAAATGGGCAGACTGGATGGGCCTTGTGGTCCTTATCTGCCGTCAACTTCTATGTTTCTATGTTTCACCAGGGGGTGCTGTTTTCTACCACCATTCTTTTATAAATTTTGAATTCTGAGGTGCCCTTTCTGCTACTGTCCCTCTGCTGTATTTAGTTTTTGTTGACTGAGTAAGTGCACTAGACAAATTCTTGCATATTTTCAGGCATGACCTGGGGGGAGGGGGATACAGATGAATGTCAACTGACTTTGAACCTGAGTAAGCTGTTGGTGGTAATTTTAGTGAATGGGAGGAAATTTGGCCAGGGCATGGGGGAAATTCCCCCTACTCTCCTGTGGGGATCCCCTTACATCCTGGCTTTCTGCCAAGATGGCTGTCTCTGGAAGTGTTGTGGAGGACATGGAGGTATTGGAGGCAGAGGAGCTGGTCTCCTCCCCTGTCTTTGGATTGCAAGAGGCCTTACCAATTGTTCCCAAAGTTTCTTTTTCGGACCCTGAGCTGAAATCATCTGCAAGTTTGACCATTTCCCCGGTAACTTTGGTGGATCAAAGTAAGCAGAAGATTGTTTTTTCTCAGGATAGTACTACACAAGTACAGCCTGTATCTACTATGGAGTCTTCTAATACTACAGAGTACCCTGTGAATCAGAATGTGGAAGCCTTACTCTTACTTGAAGAACAGTGTTATTTACATAAAGACAGGAGCTTTTAGCCATAAGAACACAGCTGCAATGTTGTCTAAAACTCCGTGCTCTGACTCACAGTTGCAGAATGTTGCATCTGACACCCAAGTGCCAACTTTGACATTTCCGCATTCCAATGCGGACCGACCGATGCTCCCTTCTACTCCTCCTGCTTCAGTTTCCAGTGGCAATGTTGCTGTGTTTTCTGAACCGCTAAAACAGAAATCTTTACCTGACTTGATTCCCTCAGAACCTATTAAAACAGGAGACTGGTCGGTTGATTCAGAGCTTGCCACAGTGGGGTGGGAGGGGTATCTGATCATAGGAACATGGCACTCCAGTCCTTCCCCATTCAGATCTCGAATACAGACATCCCAGCAGATACCTTAGTGGATAAACAGATGGATTTGACTTTGACTCCTGATCTGCGCTTAACTCAAAACCCGATTCTGAAATTGCCGCTTTCTACATCTTCTGACATTCTGATCAAGCCTCTGACTCTCTCCAACGCAGTTTCCCACCCCAAGGCCCTGGGCTATGACCTTAACAAGCAGAACAGACAAACTCTTTGCAACCTATGGCTACAAAAATGTATGCTTCTTGTTTTTCTGTTCCCACTCAACAGGTTAAAAGACATAATGCTGTAAGGTTGCAGTATCTGGGGGGGGGGGGTTACCTGAAATACCTGATAGAATTTTTGTGGGACGTACTTTGCTTAAGAAATCCATGAAATTTGCAGCATATGATATTCATGCATCAATACATGTGTCTAATGAGTCACATTTTGATATTAGTTTTAAAACCTTAAAGGGTTTAGAAAAGTTTTGGTCCCAATTCCACTTGTTAAAACATTCCCCTTTATGGATGCCCTTCAGAGCTATCCCTTTAACCAAACCTGCACAAAAAAATATAACCATTCTGTTTAGGAATGAAGTTGTAAGCCTGAAGAATATCACGGTTTGGTTAAAGCAGAGGTGCACAGTACTTTCTGATCCTGAAGCAATTTTTGATACAGAGAATTTGTGGACTGGGAGGTGGAAGGTTAGAGTTATGCTTCGAACCACAGATGCTGTTATTCAACACTTGCCCAATAGTTTCATGTTGAGCAGGGATAGGGGAGTACTGTTTTATTCAGGGCAGCCAAAAGTGTGTTATAAGTGTGGTTCTATGACTCAACTGAGTAGCATTTGTGATATGATAAAATGTACTGTCTGCGGTGGTCTTGGACATGCAGGCTCACAGTGTATTGAAGAACCTCTTTGTGTTTTGTGTGACGACCTGGTACATACTTTTCAGCAATGTTCCTGGGCTGCCCATAATTCTCCAACCTTGGCAGATGGAGAAGAACAAAGGCTTATTATTACAGTGGCCCAATGCTCAAAGATCAATGGTCCCTCCTCTTCTACTCCTACTATTAGGCCCTCCCCTACTGCTTTGGCTACCCTACACAGTACTGCTTCTACTGTAACTGTTGCACCTTCTAGTGAGGGTTTAACTGAAGTTATATCAAACCATGCTCAGTCTACCCTACCTTCCAATCTTCTGCCTTCCTCCCCTGTTATTCCCAGTTGTTCAATTTCAGAAAACACATCTATGAGGCCCCCCCAGGTACCATTGGGAATAATGGAACCCCTTCCCCCCAGACCCTTTCATTATGCATTCCAGATATACCAGGGGTTCAAGGAAGTTTGGTTCACCTTCTTCCAAAGCACAGAAGACGGAGATTCTTCCTTTAACCAATAAATTTGAATTGTTACGTAATACTTCTGAAAACACTGACTCACATTCCTCCTCTGTCTTATCCTCGCACCCTGAACTAACGACAGATACTGAAGTCCCTACAGATAATGTGGGGTCTCAAAAGAGAAAAGCAAAAGCCAAAACGAAACATAAAGAAAGTACCCTGAGAAAAGGTAGGCCTAAGTGATCCCTGATAGTTGTTACTTTTATTTGTTCTATACCATTTTGTCCTCATCCTTTGCTATACATACTGTTAATGTTAACAGTATTAAAAAACAACCTAAGAGGGATTCAGTTTTTTTCCTTTTTATCCTGCCTTACTGCAGGTATAATACTTTTACAAGATGTTAGGTTCCATTCATTGCCCGAAATTTCTAGGGCCCAAAAAAACTGGTATTTAGGCCCTTCCTATTGGTCCTTTGGACAGGAGACGTGTTCTGGAGTGGGTATCCTATTTAAGCTTCCTAATATATCTATAGTTAAAATCTTAGATTTATGCTGTGGTAGAGTATTACTTATAGATGTTAAAATCCTTTCTATCCTCTTCCGGATAGTGAATATTTATGCCACACAAACTAAGTCCCTCAGAATTGAACTCTTGAAAATAGCTAGGTCTTATCTTTACACGTCTATGCATGTTATTTTTGGTGGAGACTTTAATTGTGGTTTGTCCACCAAGGACAGATCTCCTGCCTCAAAAACCACAAAATTGTTCTGTGATACAAATTTTCTCAAACACCTCTTATTCTCAGCAAAGCTCAAGGATACTTATTTATCCCTCACCCAGAAACATACTCCTACTTTTCATAAAGGCCCTCTTGCTACCCGTATAAATTTCTTTTTTGTCTCCTCCTTTTTACAGACTTCTGCAGCCAAGGTACAAGTAGCTGAATTCTCAGATCATAATTTGCTTACTACTTTTCTTGGTCCTAAGAATTCTACAGTTTTTGGACCTGGCACTTGGAAAATTAATACTTCATTTCTAAACAACTCTTTGTTGTTGGTACATTTTAAGATTTTTTTTCAAAACAGGAAATCGTGTTTTTTTCTTTATGAAGATCTTTGGTGGTGGTGGTTGGACACAAAGAGGGACCTAACACGGTTATTGAAAACCTTTAGTAAATCATGTCACAAGGATTGTTATTTTCAATACCATAAAACACGGCATCAGTTACAAAAACTCCTTACCCTTTCTTATACGACAGGTCATGATTCCTCTACACAGATTAGTACTCTTAAAAAAACATTAATGGATTATCATCCGACGAAATATATTTCTATGCAACAATGCCAACGTTTTAGTATAAGAGGCACCTAGGATGTGATATGTCCGTTTGCTCATTATTCTAAACAGATTAATAGCAAAACCATTGAAACTCTTATTACAGAGGATAATCTAGAACTTACTGATTCACTGCATATTCAAAATTATGTGGCCTTATATACACAGAACTTATTTAGTCCAATAGCTACATGTTTAAATGGCATATTAGCCTACCTTAGCCCCATTAAAATCCCTGATGTACAACAATTGGTGTTAGATATGCTTGATTGTGACATTCAGGCATGGGAAGTAGTAGATGTCATCAAAACCTTGCAATCTGGAGTGACTCTGGGTTTGGATGGCCTTCCAAACAACTTTGCAAATTGATTGGTGTTGAGTTAAGTGATGAATTGGCTGCAGTATATAATTTTCTTTTAAAAGCAGATGCTTTACCATTGGAATTTAATATGGGAAGTACCTTTTATATCTATAAGAAGGAAGACAGAAAATTGCTCACGAATTGGAGACCTCTTAGTCTATTGAATACGGATTATTAAATTCTGACTAAGATTCTTTTTCTTCATTTAGCGAAGCTAGCTCTTTTTGTAATTTCAGCAGTTCAATCTAGTAATGTTCCAGGTAGAAGCATACATGATCACATCCTATTGTTATGGGAATTAGTGGAACATGGCAATTCAGATAGATTGACAGGTTTCTTGTATTCTTTGGATCAAAGATGAGCATTTGATTCAGTGAATCATGACTTCTTATGGCATGTTTTAAGACATTATAAAGTTCCTGAAACAACCTTCTCTTGGTTTCAATTATTGTATGCTACAGCCACTTTTATTCCTATGGTTAATGGTTGGAAGGGTCCTTTAATACCACTAAAGAGAGGTGTTGGACAAGGATGCCCGCTTAGTCATCTTCGGTATATCTTTTTTTAGATCCCTTACTTCGCACTATAAATACAGCACAAAATGTCAGGTCTATTCTTTCTCTACCACTTTCTGCTTTAGCTTATGCAGACAATATGAGTCTACTAGTGGCCAATGTTTCTTTGGAACACACATCTCTCCAACTCTGTACATCTCTTGGTCAAGTCTCAGGAGCATCTCTGAATCTGGAGAAATGTGTTGGTCGAAGACTCAGGATTCAGCAGTTGAACAACACAGTAGATTCGTGTATTACACTTTGTGAAACCCCTATTAAGATTTTAGTGATTTTGTTTGGTACTGGTCCTATGGGTATTCTAAATTGGAACTCTGAGATGGAACTTGCACAGGCCAAGGTTTCTTTTTGGAACACCTGGAAACTGAGTAAAAAAAAAGGGTATATTTAATAAAATCTCAATTGCTTCTGATTTTTTAATTTTTAGATTATGCCCCCCCCCCCACGAAGTTTGGAATCTAAACTACTGAGTATGTTTTTCAGGCCTTGTGGGGCAGCTGCCTGAACCCAATTAAGCATTCTTTAACCTGCTAACCTTTGAGAGATGGTGGTCTCAGCATGATACACCCATTATTTTTTTTAAATAGCGTATTTTTTATGGCTTATCTTAAACCACTTTTGGTTAAATGCGATGTAGGCTGGGAAATCTATTTTTTTCAATCTTGTAAACCTTGGTTCCATCTTTGGGAAAATAACAATTTAAAAATAATTAAACATATACGTACTACCCTTTCATATCTTCGAGACACCTTTTGTCATCTGAAACAATGGAAGATTACTAGCCATATGATTATATTGATTAATAGGAAAGCTATATTTAAATATTTGATAGATACTACCTATTCAGACATTGTGATATTTCCCAAATGTCCACCTCAACATTTGACTGCCCTACATACTTTGTTAAGGAACCCTCGCATCCCCCAAAAGATGTGAGATTTGCACTGGTTTAGTTGTCATGAATGGATTAATATAAAGGCTAATCATAAACATAAACTGCTAAATGAAAGATTGTGTTCTAGACCTTCATGTGTGTAACAGGATGAAACAATATGCCACCTTTTTTTTCTTTGTTTTTTTATAACAGGTTTTGGTTTTTTTCTAGTGAACAGGTGGCAAGAACCCTTGTTTAATTCTATTACCTATGAGATGTTGTTATATGGTACATTTCCAGGATGCTGAAAGAAGTGGAATATTGACACTTTAAATTTACTGTTTACCATCATAAAATGGCATTTATGGAATGCTCAATGTCTTTTCACCTTACAGCAAAAAGATATGTCCCACGTTATGGTGGTTCAAGGAATTGAACAGGATCTGAAAGACATTTATTTTTCTGAAATGCAAAGTTTGTCATTTGGAACATTGTTTGCTTTATGGAAATGTCTGCCATGGGTTACTGATTCTGATTTTCCTGTTTCGTGATTCCTCTGTATTTGTTTTGACATGTGATTTCTGTTCTTAAGTTTCTTTGTCAATAAAAATTTCACCTACTCTTTTCGAGAAGTGCCACGGGATCTTTAACATCCACCTGAACTGCCACCAGTACAGGCAGATGGGACCTCGGCTTAATGTCTCATCTGAAAGATGGCACCTCAGGAGTGCAGCACCCCCTCATGCTGCACTGCAGTGTCAGTATTTGGGATATTAACCCAAGTACCTGGTGTGGGACTAGAACACACAGCCTTCTGATCTCCCGGCCTCAGAGGTGAGTAAGCTACCTGCTGAGCCACTGACACTGACACCTTACTGCTTGACTGCTTACCTCACCTCATTCTCTCACCCTCTCATTTTCTTCTCACCACCCTCAAATCTGTCACCCCCCAGTATCTCCCCTCCTTTCTTTTCCCTTTGATTACTTCTTCCCTCCTTGGGATTTGAAGCCTGTCCTGTGAGCTCAGCACACTTGGAAGACCGCAACTCTATCCAGTAGACAAACTTAGCCTGCTACTGCTTCCCACCTGGTGTGATCCTATAGCACCTAGCCACCACCACCCCACACACTCACTTGGTATTATCAATTGGCTGTTACCCTCCACAACCTGAATAAATCAGTCTATTCCTACACCCCATATAACCACACACTTGGCATATTCCATTTGTTGTTAACCCTTCTACAGCCTATATTTATTCAGTATACTTCTACAATGCTCCCAAACTACTTAACATGGTCAGATCTAGTCACAACCTGCTCTATTTCTAGTCCCCTTAACCTAGCAGTGGAATCTCTCACCTCTACTAGGCTTATAGTTGTACTGCCTCCCACCTCCACTAGGCCTAAAAGCCCACTCAAAGTAAGCCACTTTCTGTCTATATCAGCTGTTTCAATTTTAGGATTTCCATCAACTCAGTCTCTCCCTCCTGCACTCCACACTCCCCTAACAGCACACCTTGCTCACAAAATGCAAGCTGTGCATACCTGGCTGCTTGCAATAGCCCTCTTCCCACCTCTTCTTCTTCTTCCCCCCTTCACTCTCCTTTCTGCTTCTCATTCCCCTCACCCAGTCACCCACTTATCAATCCACCCCCCTTATAGTAAACCACCTCAGTCCGTCTCCTATAACCAGTTCTCCTCCACCCTGTAATACCATCTCAACTCCCACCTCCATCCAAATCGCCATACCAGGCTATCTACTGTCACCCTCTCTAAACTTGGAGCTTATCCACAGACTCCATTTCACCCTTACAATCGCTCACAAATGTGCCCACCTTAATAGGCAAAAATTTTGTAAATCCTCATGCAAACTCTTTTTCCTCTACCTCCTCCACCTTCTTGCCAGAGAGACCCAGCCAAACTCTGGCCTGACCCCTGAAACCTCTACTCCTGGAAAAGGCCTTACTATTTTCCACCTCAACACTAGCAGCCTACACCCCAAGATTGACCTCCTCAAAGTCTGGATGTCACAGCAACATCCAGACATACTCTGCATCACTGAATTGTAGTTATCATGTGCAATCCTTGACTCCTGACTCTCCCTACCTGACTACCACCTCCTACAGCAAGACCGTTCCAAGCAAGGTGATGGAGTAGCAATCTACTACCACCAAAACTTACCTATCTCCCTTGTCATCAGCGAGGCAATCTGCCAAGACCCATGAACAGAGATGGTGAAGCGGCCTGATCGCTCACGCAAAGTGGGCAGCGGTGAAAGTGAATTCATGGTGCTCCGCAACGTTAAGAGAGGAATATTTGCTATTATTGGGTAAAGCAAAGTCCATTAAAAAATTACTCGTGTTACTCCACCTTCCCAAACCACTACTCCACTAATCCTTAAGGCAATGTACATTGAAAACAATGTACTTCGCCTTACTTTGCCTTGTTTTTAAGCTCCAAAGGTGAATTTTGCAGTGATTCATGGGATTTCAGGTCACATGGGCTCTAGATTGTTCTGCACAGTCTCAGTTTGGGGTAGTGTGTCTAGGAAGCTACAGGAGACAATCTGTTCTGAGAGCTGTCTGTGATTCAAACCTTCTAAAAGCTGTTAAAAAAGCCTTTTTGAGTCATTTTGTTTGCTGAAACTTTAGTTCAGTGATTATAGGAAACCCTCCTGTGCTCATACCATCGAGCGTTTATTGTTTGTATGTGTATTTTGAATGTTAATGTACAACATCCAGTCTGTGTACTGAAAGACAGGAAGTGTGCTTTGAGAGAGGGGCGTATCTGTGGTGTAGGTAGATTAACTTGAAGAAAAAGACAGTGCTTTCTGTTTTGGTGATATTTTTCTTGTGTAACTGTGTTAAAGTACACACACTAATATTTTCAATAATTCTTGCCTTTTTTTGTTGATTGTTGTGGTGCAGCAGTGCATAATTTTAGTGTGTTTAAAATATGTAGTTATATTACTGAAGTTTCCAATTTGCTACGCATTATTTAGTGTGTGTGTATGAGTATGTGTGTGATGAGTGTTATCAAATCAGACACCTTTTATTGTGCCACATAATAATTTCAGCAATGTGAAGCTGCTTTCCACTGCAGCTGTGTGATTCTTTGTACTTCTTTGTGGTATCTTTACTGGTACTCATACTAGTGACTCTTGCTGCAGCAGTGCAGTACACTGCCCCCCCGTGGCCTGCCCCAACCGGCAAAGATCTTCTTTTCCAGACTTGACTTTCTGATGGTGAGCACTGATTAGGTGTTATGCCTCTGCATCTGCATCTCTTCAGTGTGCAGTGCAATCTTAATCTGTCTGTACATTTGCATCTCTTTAGGGCCCAATTTACATCTCTAACTTAAGTCACAGTGGTTTATTTGGCTTCCTTTCAGAGTACTGGACAGGTGTGGTGCATAATTCAGCATGAACATTGTACTCATTAACATGAATTTTTAAGTCAGGACAATCACCAGGAGTCACTCGTGATACAAATCATGTTCTTCATCATCACGGTCACAAATGCAGTCACAAATTACGATTTACGATCACGTCATGATTCACAACAGTAATTTATTTTACTTGTTGCTTGGATGTATTGTAAGACTGTTTTATAGTATCTCTCCATGCTTCACCACCCCACCATTGTACTCATTAATGTTTGTTTTTAAGTCAGGGTGTTGGACAGTGTCTGCAGTACATACACAGACTGGAAAGAAAAATGAACCCATGCAGTATAGCACAGTATACTTCCACTGCTCAGAATACATACAGAAGACAACAAAAAAAGAAGGGCATAATTACATACAAAGGTCAGGGATGGTGGAGGAATACATTTTATAACACAGCAAGGAAGGTGTGTGGGGGCACATGGTGTGAGAAAAAAAAAAATCTAATGTGGGATCCCATGGTGATCCAGCAGCAGTTCCAGCATGGACATAATTTGCAACTGATGTCCCTCTATGTAAGAAAAATAAAATTTACAGAAAGAACAAATTAAGTAAAAAAAAAAGAGTACAGACAGAACAAACAAAACAAATGTAGCTTTTAAAAAAGCTGTTGGGTCTAAATCAAAGTTTAAATATCCTCCTCGTTCTGATCTCAAAGTATCAGCAGTCACAAAACACACTCCTCTCTCTCTCCATCTGCACAGGAGAAAATAAAAGTGTCTGCTTGTGTGATTCACTTTCTTTCTGCCTAGCTAAAGAGCATGTGACTTACAGTACTGTAAGCCATGTGATGTGTGGGGGGGGCTACCAAATCTGAAACACCAAGTGGATCACTTAAAATGGTATGGTATGGTATGGTAACATTTTATTTATACAGTGATACAGCCATTAGGGTTCTGAAAATCCCTGTTCACAAGGCTTACCTGTTTACAGTATGCAAAATTATTACAACTATATATTTATAACAATACAAGTTACAGAAAAGTACAAAACAATACATCAGAGTTTTACAAACTCATCAATAACAGGCATGTTAGCATTTTTAGATTTACATTAATTTCACCTATTACAACAACGAAAACTAGAATCATAATGAGGGCGTGAAGTCCATTAAAAACAATGACTTAGCCTTACTTATGATGGCATTCTGCCTTGTCTGATGGTAATGACAAGGTGGGTAGGCACTTGCATTGCCCACTCCAGCGTAGCAGAGTGGCAACGCGAAGTGCCCACTTTGTGTTTACTTTGCCGGCAGAATTTAAATTTGCTGCATCTCTACCCATGAACTCCTCCTTATTAAGCTGCTATTCCTGTCCTGTCTCCCTATCTTCATTGGCATGCTTTACTCCTCCCCCAAAGATTTCCCGTCCTCTGTGGTCCACACCATCTCCTCCATTTTATCCACTGTCAGCTCAGGTGAACTCATCTAACTCAGTGATTTCAACCTAAATTGGTCCTCCCCATGCTAAAATGCATCACCCGACAAATTTAGTCCCTCAACCTACACCAACTCATAAATGAAACAACAAGACACAACCTCCATGCCCATAACCATACCCTTTTGGACTGGATTCTGTCCTCACACTCGCATCACATCTCCATCACTGGTACTCACCATGACTTATTCAGTGACCATTTCATGATCTATTGTACTCATAAACTTCATCTCCCTATTTCCCCCTACTTACCGATGGATACATTCTACCAACTGTCTAAATCAGGGGTTCTACAATGGTGAGGCCAGCCTCCTTGGGGAGGCCACAACCTGTTCCGGGGGAGGCTCAAACAAGTCTGAAAAAGTACTGTATTTAAACTTTGATTTTTAGATAGTTTGTGTGAAGGGATGAAGCAGACTGAACAAGGATAGTAGTAGGTGAATTTATGTATTTATTTATAAATCAGTGACCAGGGAAGGCACACTGAAAAGAGGCTCATTACAGGTGTACCTGGTAAAGGTTAGGGATTGAATACAATTCAAAAAGTAACTGCAAAACTGTCAACTAATACAAAATGAACAATAGAGTAAACTAGGAGCAAGAGGAGAGGGGAACACAATGATCCCTGAGAAGTTGCTTAAGAGCAGTATAAGAGGAGGAGGAGAGACAGAGGTGGACAAAAAAGTTATTCCAGATAGCAAGGAAACAGAGAAAGCAATCTGACCCATAAAGATACTGCAACAAGGCTTTAACAATCATTCAGAAGTCAAAGGCTGGCTTGTGGAGGAGGATTACAATAAGCTGAATAAAATGAGAGCCAGCTATTCCTGATGTACTGTGAAAAGTATTCTATTTTTCCTTGGGGAGGCCCAAGATTATTTCAGCATTTGGGAGAGGTTCAAGACCTTTTCCATGGCCTGGGGGAGGCTCACTATGATGAGGTCTGAGAACTAATGTTCTAAATATCTCTCATCTGCTCCACAATCCAGTGTCCTCAGACTGGTCCCTATTCTACACCTCTTCTGATGTCAACATGGCACTCTCCCTCTTCTGCCAGATATTAAATAATGTCTGGAACAAGCATGCCCCCCCTTCGTAGGGGTAGAATGAGACACCTTCACCATCTATGGATTACACACAACATCATCAAGCTCTGCCACAAACGTGATTGTGCTTGGGCTCACCTCAATACATCCCTTTCCCCAAACGATCACTCAGTCTATCGGGGACTTAAGGAACACATGCACTAAAGCTATCAGGGCAGCTAAACTGCACTATTTCAAGGACACTCTACAAGAAAACCTCAACTTGCCCCATAACTTTTGGTGAACACTTTCCACCCTTCTCAACCCTCCACCTAGCTCCTCCTCATCCTCCCTCCTCATCAACACCCTAGTCTCCAACCCCCTCACTGTTGCTATCACCCTAAATAATTTCTTTATGACCTGCACCCTACCCTCTACCCCTGCCCACCCCCCTCCCCTGCCATCTCCCCCACCACCTGACTCCACCTCACACCCCTCTACAGCACTTTCATCTCCCCCTACTTCAGTGGACTTCCATTTTTCCCCTGTCATAGCCCAGGAGCCTTTCTGTGCCATCAAATCTCTAAAGTCACAAAAACCCTGTCTCGACAGACTCAACCATCTCCTCCTTCTTCAGATCTCTGTCCCAGCCATTCCCCACCCCTTGTCTCATCTTCTTAACCTCTCCTTCACCCTTGGCTCTATCCCCTAGGCCTAGAAATCTGAAAAAGTAGTCCCTTACCTCAGCAATATTTATAGACCTTGCCAATGCCTTTGAGTCTGTCTTCCATCAACTTCTTCTCACTAAACTAAAACTTGCTGGACTATCCCCCCTAACAGTCTGATGGTTCTGCTCCTACCTGTAAGGCTGATCCCAATGCATCCAGACTGGTGATACTATCTCCCCCCTTCCAGTTCTAGTGGGCATACACCAAGGCTCTAGCCTGTGTCCCATCTTCTTTTCCATCTTTCTAAATGGTCTCCCCATAGTGTGCTTTCACTCCCACATTCACCTCTATGCTGACAATACCATCCACTACACTCCTGGCCCTTCAGCCTCTGTGGTATTTCCCTACAATAAGCTGACTTCAGTCATATCCTGAACTGGTTTCAGGACAACCAGCTAAAAGTAAGCACAATTAAAACTGTCTCAATGAACATTGGTACACCTCAAAAACTTGCCAAACTCCACTTCCCCCTTTCTCCACTCTTGATGGCACTACATTAGACATAGTCTCAGCTTACAAGTACCTTAGAGTCTGGCTCAACAGCCACCTTGACTTCTCCACTCACATAAACCACATTCACTCCAAGCTGTGCCCCAAACTGGGTACACTTTAATGAAATAAAGATGCCCTCTCCCTCCCTGTTCTCCAGATCCTCCTCACGAGGACAATTCTTCCTCTATTCGATTATACAGATGTTGTATTTGGGTCTGCCCCAGCATCCATCCTTTCCAGATTGGATGTTCTCTTCAACTCCTTTTGTCACTTTGCCTTAAACACCCCTCCCAGAACTCACCACCATACTCTCTACTCTTCCCTGTCACTCTTCTCCCTATCCTCCAGCTGTGACCATCACACCTGTATCATCTCTGCCAAGTGTTGGTTCGGCACACTCACTGCCTGTCTAGCCTCCCTCCTATCTCCCACCCCTCACACTTTCTATTGCCTCTGCATGCAGGACCCTCACTCCTTTGCCCTTCCACAAACTCACTCCAACTCTGGCAAAGCACCTTTTTATCTGCCCACTTCCCTAATTTGTGGAATTCCCTCCCCTCCTCACTCCAAATGCTTCCATTGCTAAACCTATTGAAAAGGACCCTATTGCACTCACCACCTCCACCCTGATCATGACCTCTCTCCATCTAACCCTGTGCTGGAATCCCATGACCTCCAGCACTTTGCTTATACAGTTGACCTCCTACCTGACTCCTGCTTTCTTTGCGAGCCCCCGTAGCTGTTTATTCTGCACTGCACTATTGATCCTCCTATTAGGTGGTAACTTGCTTACTTTGCACTTGCTGCTCAATGTAGTTTTGCAAACCTGTAGTTTGCACTTGCCTCCTCCAAGGGAAAGTATAATGTTCCATGGCACTGTCATTACACTCTTGGTCTACCAGCACCTTGTTTTTCATATCTGCCTAGTACACAGGATTGTCTTGAATGTCATCTATCTTATCTTTGCCTGTCTCATTGTAAACTGCATATTACCTGTATCTGATGTTATTGTACTTTCAGTTCCCCCTACCCCGGGTCGCACCTGTAAATGAGCCTTGGCTCAGTGAGCCTCTACCAGTTACCAGCTTTTAAATAAATAAATACATATCCATGACAATTTCATGAAATTTCACCAAAATTGTGATTAGGATTATTTCCATCTAATTTAAGAAGTGTTTTATCCAGGCTGCACCAGATAAGGTATCATGACTTTACCAATGCCTATACAGAAGTGCACCAAGCTTCATATCTATAACTTTACAGATGACTGAGTAATAAGCCTCCAAACATTTGGACATTTTAAAATTGCAGTTAACAACTACAGTGCGTAAACTAAAAATATTTGTCTAAATTGGTATGGTGACTTTGCCAATACCCATACATATGTATGCCAAGTTTCAAATCTCTAGCTTTAATGGTGACTGAGTTATAAGCCTTCATACTTTCAGTAATTTAAAAATGACATTTTACAATTATGTAAACTGCTGAATTTTAAGCCCCCCTATAAATTTAAAGCTAGAGACCGGACTATCACCAAAGTTGTTAGGTTCATTGACCTGCAATATTAGGCTTTAAGTCAACCCCCATGGCCCAGCATCAGACAGTAATGCTGTCATGCTGATGACCCAAGTTCAGAAGCAAGCTGAGGAAGTCATGTCAGGAGGCAGATCATGGCTAAAATTTACAATTTACATAACCAGTACTTCTCTATTTAGAAGTCTCTATGACTCTTCAAAGAAAGTATGCGTCTAAGTTTCAGTTATCTAGCTCCAAAGAGGACTAAGTTGTAAGCATAGGAATATATTCAGAAATGTTCCTATAAATATTAAATTGCCAGATTTTGAGCCTCCATACCTTCTTCATCCTTCATCCAAATGTTAGACTTCGTGGCACATGCTTAAGGCCCATACAAGACAATATGCATGCCAAATGTCAGACCTCTAGCTGTATCATGAACTGAGTAATTGCCAATTAAAGAATGTCAGAAAATTCAAAAACATTTTGTGAAATTTTGTAGAATTTCTTGAAAATTTAGCAAATTCAGAATTTGATAATTTCACCCAGCTCTATTGGAAAATGTGAATGTACTTTCATAACAATATTGTTTTTTAAATATTTTGACACCAAATGTTCAAAATAGTTTTCTTATGACCCCATATCATTTGCCCTTCAATGAAAATTTTTGAATCCTGTTCAAAAAGTGATTTCATGACGCTAATGTGAAATCACCTTTTGGGCCATATTTGACAAATTTCATGTAGCTTGTTCATGAGGTGTAGTCCCAAAAAGGCCATGTAAAACATTTCGGGGAAAAATATTACAAAATAACCAAGTAAAAAGTTCAAAATGCATTGAAAAGACATTAACAAACCTTACCTTCCATTGTATCAGTTCCAGGTTGGCTCCATACAAGCAGGATATCTTTCAGCTTTTGAGTTGTGAATTTTATAGGTGAGTGTGTGGGTGGAGGTTATGGGGTGGTGGGTGTTGAGGGATGGTCATGTGGGAGATGTTTTATAGCACAAGAGACATTGATGGACAATTTTCTTGTTTCACAGGGATAAAATAAAAAAAAGAAGAGTACTTATCCAGATCTGGGACAGGACGACACTGTGGATAGAGCACACCAGTGTTCAAGTGGTATTTGGTGGCACAGGAAGTGGGCACCCCGGTGTCATAAAGACTAACAAGATGGGGATGAAGCACTCAGTTTGGGTGAGAGGTGAATGTTCCTCTCACTCAAATTCTTTCCTGTGGGAGGAGTCACATTTTGGAAATTGGGCACCCCATGTCCCTGAATAGTATAGCAGCTCCAGGAGTGGGTACCACAGTGTTGAATAGTGCAGTGAGGGAGAAGACACACCCAGCATTGAGAGTTTTACACCCCCATGTCTGCACATTTACATAGGCAGTAGCTGTTCTAAAATAACAAAAAAGCAACTAAAATAAAGATAACGGCAAGTTGATTGATCAGCACCTGCCACCAGTGTGGCATGTACAGTATTGCTCCAGAGATGGGTGTAAGGGGAAATGGCTGCATTTCATGACAGTGAATGGCATATAGTGATGCATTGTAATGGTGATGAGTGGCCACGCCCACCTCACAGAGATTATAATGTCAATCTGCTGCTGAAACAGCAGATTTCATGCATGTACAGTGATGCAGCAAGCATTTACACTTGTCAAATGGACATACTAACTCAAAATGGACACATACATTTATTTGCCCTTAAAAGATCAGTCAGCTTTAGAATGTTCTTTTTTAACACTAAGTATGCACAAAAACCTTTTTTTTTCTGCAATATTTCAAAACATCTTGAAATACACTATTAACAGCTACAAAACAAACTTTATCAAATGTGTATGTTTTATATTTCAAATCTTAACTCTTTTTGGGTTATAGGTCAGCAAAAAAGGTCTTACTTCTTGCCAGTTTAACATATTTTGCACTTCTACAACTCTTCCCCCACTGAATTGATTGCCAAGAAATGTTCAGGATCCAGAAATCCTGACACCCCCTCAGGGCTACGAAATTTCAAGTCAATCAGTTGAATGTGTGGTGTTATTTAGGTGCAAAAATTGGGGTTTAACATTAAAGTGCTTACACAACCTAATATACAGGCACTACTTTGACTATAATCTGTATGTGTGTATATATATATATATATATATATATATATATTCTTTGGGAAAATGCACTAATGCACCAGTTAGGGTCCAGCTTAATGGAACAAAAGTAAGGAAATGTGGCATTAGGGTTTACAACCTTAATTTCCCACCTCCCCAAAAAGAGCAAAATGACAACACTACACAAGCAACCCCAGGCAGCCATCATCACTGGTAAGGCAAACAAGCTACAACTGTTTCCAGATAACACAAATGCAGAAGCACTGATGTGCTACTTTATGGATATGTGTCTGTGGCATGCACACCACAAGATAAATAATAATAATAATAATGTTTTTATTTATACAGTGCTTTTCCAATTCCAAAGCGCTTTACAAGTTAAACAGCATAAAACAGACATTAAAATCCAAAGTCTCAACAAGATAAAAGATTATATTCCAGATACAATTTAATTTTCTAAAAAGGTCATTTGCCAGAGGAAAGTTTTTAAGCCTCTCTTAAATTCCTTCACGGTGGTGCACTCCCGTAACCGACAGGGTAGAGAATTCCAAAGGGTAGGCGCAGCATAAGAAAATGCTCTACAGCCAGATGATTTAAGATTCATCCTAGGAATTTCTAGCAATGTCTCATCAGCTGAGCAGAATGGTCAACCAGGGGAGTAGGGAACCAGAAGTTCTTTCAGAGAGGCCAGGCCCTGAAGATGTGCACACTCACGTGTCACTCTAGATAAAAATCCACAATAGTCAAATCACAACACTGCTTCTGTATGCAAAAGCACATATCCTTGCAGCCACAAATACAAATCCATGATTTCAGAATTAAAAAAATTCATCCGTCTGCAGAAGCACATGCCCCCATTGGGGCATCATTCTGTAGCCTCAAGTACTCATGTAAAGTGTAAGACATACACACGCTTGCTGGGCCTGCATGTCTGCAGCCAGAGATGTAAGACACACATAATGACATCAGGCTACAGAAGCGCATGCACCACAAAATCCATGATACCAAAATTGCAACACTACTTCTATCTGAAGAAGTGCAGGATGCTGAGGGGCCTGCACTTCTTCAGCCACAGGTACTGCATAAGACATGCACACCATCTTCAGGCTTCAGAAGGGAAGTCTCCTGTGGGGCCTGTAGTTATGCAGACAGAAGTACTGTCACAATGTGGATATAATTGTTTCAGCAGCAGATCAAGAAATTGTTCAAAGGGTGGCAGACTTTTAGTTTCACAGATTCATAAAGAAAAGCATACACTAAAGGATCATGCTGTCTATCAAGATACCTCCTACACCATGCAGGAGCACAGTGGAACCAGCCACAGTTCAATGCAGTAACATGCAGTAAATGTCATGCCATAAAATACTGCAGTAAAAAGGGGCTTACTTACAATTGAATTACACTGTTTCCTGCAGCATATCGCAGGCTTTTTGTGATATATTGCCGCATTACTGCATTGCATCCTGGTTAATGCTGCTCTATTTCTGACTGTAGAAGTACAGGTTCTGTGGGACCTTTTGTCTACAGAAGGGCAGGCCCAAATGGGGCCCATATATCTGCAGCTACACATACTCATATATGCAGTATGGCATACACACACACAGGTGTGGCTGCAAAAGCACAGGCTGCTACAGGGCCTTTTGCAGCTGCAGATACAAATTTGTGAAGGTAGCACATTAGTGCTACTGTATTTGTGTCATCTGGAAATAGTTGTATGTTGTTTGTCTTACCTGATTATGGCTATCTGGTGCTGCTTGTGTGTTATCCTTTTGCTGCATTGAGTGTGGGGCGTTAGGGTTGGAAACCCTAATGCCGCATTGTCCCAACTTATGTACTACTTATGTTGCATTATGTTTAACCTTAACTGGTGCATTATTGCAGGTTTTCTTTGCAAAGAATTTCCTTTCTTTTTGAAATAGTGGAATTTTATCCTATGGGATGTATGTGAATAGATACAGATGTGCAATGCCATCTGGGCCCTGTGCTGAGGGAAGAATCCATCCACCTAGAGAAGTGCGGGGCCCTGCTGGCCATGCATTTCCACATAGCGATTATTGTTAAAAAATTCATAGGGCTGTCTGGTGGACTGCAGATGTACAGGACCCTCTGGCCTTAAATTTCCTTGTGGATGCAGGTACCAATAAAACTGTCACATTATTATCAGATATTTATTATCACTTTATTATCAATCAAGCAGTATTTCCAAATAAACTCCTTACAAATATAAATAAAGTATAACCACACAAATTCTTCCACAGGACTGCCAATACAAAACCTGGACAGAGGGTTGCATGATCTTTTCTTACCTTAGCAGGGAAAGTAACTTCAACTTAGCAAACAGATTCACTGAAAAATGAGACTGCCTGCTTTACTCAGTTGGAGGCTCATCACACTGACTGTCTGCCTGTCCTTGATCAGTAACCCCTCTACCACAAGCCAAAACCTGATCTCAGATCACTTTGTGCTCTTCTGTGAAGGAATTCAGCAGAGAGATAAAAGAATGTTCCTTTATAGCTGTGCTTCAAGACAGTAAAAATTGCTGATTTAAGACTGTTGCCTGGAGAAATACATAAAAAAAAATTATTGAAGACTTTAAGAAATATGGGAGCACTACACCCCTGCCAACAAGGCATTGTTTAGATAAAAATGTGTAAAAAGAGGGTTTTTGTGTTCTTTCAGACTAAAACAAGCTGCCTGTGCTGTTTACACTCCACTGATTTTAATGTTAGCTGGCAGGAGAATGCTACATGTAGGAAAGGAACTCTGCCCTCAACTCCCAGGGGAGGGATTTCAGGTAGAGGAAAGATCGTGGTTCAGCTCCAAAACTGTACTTTGGGAGGAGTCTGAAGTGCCCTTTTTTCCAAGTGACAGAAAAATTTCTGTAGGGCTCCACCCCCTGCAGCCATAAAAACAGCAAAAATCAGCAATTTTTGATCTTTTTTTGCTATCTGCATCTCAGAATCCTAATGTCTGACTGGAATGAAACTTTGCATGTTAAGAGATCTACTCCACCCCCCCCCCCCGAGACCACACATGGAACATTTTTGCAAATCTGTTGAACAGGTTCAAAGATATTGAATATGGGATAAAGTATGGGGAGAAGTGTGTTACGAGAATTTAACACACATCCGAGTTGTTGGATGGCACATAAACCCCGAGGGCAAAGCCAGAGGGGTTTATGAATGCCATCCAACAATGAGAGTGTGTATTAAATTCGAGTTTGACACACTTTTCCTCATATTTTATTTTATATAATTGAAGGTCTCCGTTTGAAAAGTCTGAGGTTGCTTTTTGTTTTCTGAATTGTGTTGCAGCTTTCCTGCTCTTCAATGAACTTTTGTCTTTCGGTTTCGTTCGCTGTTTGGAATCGGCTTAACTTTTTTTTTTTTTTTAACTTCTAGGTGATGTGAGGCTGCTGGAGGCTATTTGGTATGGAGGTAATGCCCGAGAGGTGTGTTTTTCAGTCAGTGCCGCTTGAGGTGACATGGACAATTAGAAGCTCGCGCTATGTTTAGTTAGTTGTCTCAAGTGCTTTGTTGTTGAAAGGGAGCGCGTGAATGCCGTAGCGCCTACTCAGGTGTTACGGCATTTAACACACGGTTTTGTCAATGGCAAAAAATGGAGACCATTAATTATAGTGCAGTTTTTGAGGTTTAACATAGAAACCACTGCTAAACCCTAACTATAGCGGCACAACTGTGATGCTATAATATGCATACTATATATATGTTCTCCAAGGGAGGGTGGAGGAGGATGTTAATGGTGGGATGCATACTGAAACAATATGTGGAAAGTAGGAAGCTTACGGCACAATGGGTGGGGGAGTAGTTAAATGTAGCTGGACAGATGTAATTTATGTAGTTTTTACTGACATAGTGCCTACTTCATCTGCCAAAAACAATACAAATTGCTAAATTTGCTGGTGAATTTGCAATCTGTGTAGGTTTGCCATGCAAAGTTAGGCAGTTTGCCATGTGGAAACTATGTGAATTACAGCCCCCGGCAAATTGAAGTCCGTGAAATTCATGAAGTGCGTCATGAAGTGAATTTTGCCAACTTCACTCACACCTGCTCTAGACTAACCTTCTGTATCTAGCAATGTAACATGTACAGTGCATAAAGCTATGTTTCAGGCTGCAGTACTTTGCCATATGGATGTGCTTCAAGTCTTCCCAGGTGCAAGTAAGAGGGCATTCCAGGTTTGATTCTTGGTTTGTTATAAGAGACTAAAATCTTCCAACTACTATCATCTGTGATGGTGGTTTTGTCATGCCTACTACTGGTCACTTACATATAAACAGAAATTAACACATCTCATTTTACATAGTTCACAAAAAAGCCATTAAATAAAACCAGAAGGCTTTTGGGCAGTGGTTAAACTGGAAATGTTTAGGTGGTGGAACTATAGCATCTAGATTTCTAGGTGGTGGAACTATCATTTCTAGGTGGCGGACCTCTTGTATAGTAGACAAAAAATAAGTAAATCTCTATTTGTTTAGCAAATGCCATTACAAAATAGTAAAGCATTGTTCAGTTAAAAATACATCATAGGCTATAAACAAATATATTATCTTTAATGCAAGGACAAGTTTGTATGCACACAAAATAGCATGCTATATTTAAGAAAGACCAACACATTTTTATGACAACAATTCATACCCATTATTTAAAGTCAAATATTTTACAAGCATCATGCAATCAGGTAGTGGGGTCATAACCTGCAAATAGCCAAAAACCAAAAAAAGAATAAAAGCAGAAGCAGGAAATCAAGGACCAGGGATAGCTGAGGGTAAACTATCTACAAATAAGTAAAAAATAGCAAATAATAGTGAGTACTAAGAGGCAGTATGAATAACAGTAGAAATGATGTAGGGAAGGGAGTGGTACACTGCAATGCTTGTAGTGCAACAGTGTTCAGGAGTGCTTTCTGGATGCTGAGGTGCTATCCCATTTGTAAACACCTCTCTGATCTATTAGCAGAGGTGGACAGACTCTGGTCCAAGCTGGCAGGAGTACTTGAGACCTTAGTTCACACCCAGGGGCCACAGCATCCCCAGCCATTGCCACAGCGGTTTTCAATGCACAGGCATAGGTGGACTACAGTGGGTTCTGGGAGAACAAGTAGGGTGACTCATGAGCACGTTCCCCTACCGGTCCTGCTGGAGAGCAAATTTGCTGTTCTCATGGAATGGTATACCCTGAGAGGGGGCCCAGGGTTGAGACCAGGGAAGAGGTGCAGAATCACCAGAGGGAGGGCAAAGGGCTAGGAGCCAGAGGTCCCCAGAGGAGGAGGAAGCTTCTCCTGGTAGGGGACTCAATTGTTAAGAAGATGGTGTTGGGAATAGATGTGGATATAGAAAGGGAGATAAAGTGTCTGCCAGGGGCCACTGCTCAGAGGGACACAATGTGAATCCACTGGATCACCAAGGCAGTGGTGGGGGGGAGTACATGTTATTGTCCACCTTGGGACTAATGACTTGGACAAGGAAGGGGTTAATGTAGCGACAGTAGAGGATAACATCAGGACCCTGGGTAGTAAACTTGAGGGGGTCATGAAATCAGTGATTTTCTCTGAGGTCCTACCAGTCAGGGAGAAGGGTGATGCAACAAATCAACATCACAGCCAATTCAATTACTGGTTGAAGAGATGGTGCAAGGATAACAGCTTTGGCTACATTGGGGACTGGGGATCCACCTGGGCAGATGCGCAGCTGTATAGGGATGGTCTGCATCTGTCCAGGCAGGGGGTGGCAGTCCTCAGTGAAAAGTTTGGGTGCTTCCTCGATGGGCATTTAAAATTGCCTGGGGTTCTATTAGAGGGAATAGAGACAATAGCGTTTAACCCCTCAGGCTGGTAATGTCAGCACTGGGAAAAGGGAGGACAGGAGTTTAGCGAATATGGATAGAAAACAGGGACATGGTAAGGGGCACAATGAGAAATAGAGGGAGGAAGTAGTAACATGCAGGTCAGGAAAAACAGGACAAGAACAATACTAATGGAAGAGGGACCAGGAGCAAGATTTGGAACATAATTCATACGAAAGCCCAAAGTCTGGGAAACAAACCCCCTGATCTCATGGCTTTAATGGAGGAGGCTGACATAGACATAGCAGCCATGACAGAGACATGGTACACTAATAGCCACTCATACTAATAGCCACCCATCTTTCGGATGAGATGTTAAACCGAGGTCCCATCTGCCTGGATTGGTGGTAGTTCAGGTGGATGTTAAAGATCCCATGACACTTGTCAAAAAGTGTAGGGGAATTTTTTATTATCATAACATCAAAAGCAAATAATTATAACAGTGTTAAATCACACAAAATAATATACAAATCAAATGGCAAACAAATCAAATTAAGTATTACAGTCATACAGCATCAAATGGGTGTGTAACAGACACCATGTAGAAACAGCCCCGTCCCCCAAAAAAGAAAAAAAAATATGAATGTTTATTATGGTAACATGAGAAAAAGAATACTCAGAAAAGTATGTAAGACATAATAATAAGAAAAGTAATAAAGCTGAATGTAAATAAGCGGACAACATACCATATTGAACGTATGTGTGAAAAGGAATTTTTATATCTACACTCTAAATACAATATATACTATTCTCTCCTATTTATATTTTATAAACATTGTGAATCCTGTCCACCAATTAGTCACCTTCCCAGTGGTCGAAAACCCTAAATCTTTAAGGAAAATCCTTTCCATGGCCCCTTGAATCAATAAACCCACTCTATCATAAGACATCAATTTTTGATACAGGACCCATTGGCATCTAGCCTGCCATAAGTAGTATTTTAAACAGCAACAAAAAATTTGCAAGGTATCTAAATTATAGGATTTCCCTAGCTGAGAAAAGTGTCCCAAAACTAGTGTTTCATAATTTAAATACAATAGCCATCTCATGTTCCATTCTGAAGCCAGGAATTTCCAAAGGGGACTAGCATATGTACAATAAAATAAAAAATGATCTACCATTTCTTCCTGGTCGATACACTCTAAAAAAGGGCAAGTTCTTTCATTTAAAGCTTTATGCTTTGCATTACCCCGAACCCCAATCCATCCATAAACTGTTAGCCATAAAAATTCCCACATATATTCTGGTAATCTGGGATTATTCAGTTGTTGGAGCACCCCCACAGTCCTCATTGAAGGGCAGTTTCTAAAAGCAGGTTCAGCCGTATATAGTAATACCATCACTGTGTTATATAATTATGGTCCTTTACTGTCTTTTACTACCTGTGTCAGTAAACCCCATTTAAAGAGTTTTTTTGCTATTGGTATAAAATATTGTGGTTTTAATAATTTATGAAGAGGTTTAGGAGGACTCGTAAGCCAAGCTGAATAATAATGAACCAAAACATGTTTTATTAATAAGCCATATCTAGATGTAGATGGCAACAGACCAACCCTCATGTTTTGTGCTATAAACAGCGTAAAAAAAAAAAAATAATAGGATCCACTATTCCCAATCCCCCTTTTTTTTTAACAAGGTATGTGTATTGTCGTTTAATGGGGTTAAGTCTGTTACCCCATACCATCTGGAAAAATAGACTATATAACCTGGTTTCAAGTCCTATTGGTAATGGAAATATCATTGCAGTGTATAATAAACCAGGAATTAATAACTGTTTAATAATTTGTACTCGTTTCAATTTTGACAGTTTCCAATGTTTCCAGATTTGTATTTTGCCATCTATAGAAGATAGTGCTTTATCCCAATTTAACTCTGGAAGATTCTGGGAACCATATAATAATCCTAGAATTTTGATAGGATCTGAAGAAATTCGGAGCCCCTGAATAATAACTTCTGCAGGATAACCAACCCCAATAAACAAACCCTGGCTTTTGTTTGTATTAATTTTGGAATTTGAAACAAAAGAATAAGAAACCATAAAGTCCAAAAATAATGCCACTTGATCATAGTTTGAAAAAAATACACTAATATCATCAGCATATGCCTGCACATGTAGTTCTGCCATACGAGGTGGCCCGAGAATCCCTTTCCATCTTGGATATTGTGAGATTGATTGACTCAATGTATCTATTATAAATGAATATAACAAAGGACTTAAGGGGCATCCTTGGCGTTCCCCCTTGAGAATATGGAACCCTTCCCTAATTTCTCTCTGGATAACTGGGTGAACAATAGCATTGTTATAAAGTGATTTCACCCAATTTAAAAAGGCTTCTGGAACCCCATACTGTTGTAAAGTCATGAATAAAAAGAGGTGATAAACCCGATCAAAGGCCTTCATTTGATCCACTGAAATAATACACCCTGAATGTTTATACAAAAAACAATGCTCTATCAAGTCCCAAAGAATGATATGAGCACATTGATTTTTTTTTCCCGGAAGCCCACAATATTGAGAGGGGGAAAGTACAGTGGTGGCAAAAAATTTAAACTGAGCATTCAGAATCCCTGCTAGAACTTTATAGTCGGAATTCAGAATTGTGATAGGTCTCCAATTCTCTACGTTTTTTTTATTCCCGGATTTATACACAAAAATTAATAGACCTTCTGAAAACCAAACAAGAAATTTTACAGCGGGCAAAAAAAATTAAACACAAGTACTAAACATTCTGAAAATTCAGAAGGGAAGGCCTGATATAGCTCAGAGGTAAGTCCATCTATCCCAGGCGAGGTCCCAAGTTTTTGAGATTTGATAGCAGTTGTAATTTCTGCTCAAGTAATGGGGTTAGTGAAAAGTGACTTATTAAACCCAGTATCTGGAAGCTTTATTTTATGCAAAAACTTCCCCATGTCCTCCACACTAGGGGGCACCACCAGTTTATGAGAAAGTAAAAATTTCTTTATAACAGTATGAAGGCCCATAGAATCCTGCACAAGGTACCCTTCCTGATTTAAAAGAGATACCAGATTTGTGTTCATTTTATATTTTTTGAAGGCTTCATAAGGATCACCTTGAGGATGTTTTTTCATACCATATTGCAAAATTACTTTCAGCGAACTAGCTCTATTACATTGTACTTCTTGAATTTCTTGCTTTAAGATAGCTATTTGGGTAGAAAAATCATGTTTTGAGGTATTTGCAATAGAAATTAAATAATGTAATTGCTGACGCAATTTTAAATAGTGAAGAAATTTTGAATTTTTGCTGGACCTCCCCAGATTTTTTAGCATACCCCGCAAGTCTTCCTTAGAATCTATCCACCATTCTCCTAAGTCATCATATAAAAAGGAGGCTGAAAGTCGAGCAAGGAGTAATGATTTTATGTTAGTTAATACTACAGTGGATTTTAACAGAAGGGAGCTGAGTTTCCACCATGATCTCTGCGATTTTGGTAAAAAAAATAGGGGAAGGATTACACTGGAGGAGCATGTGATCTGAAAAAGCTACTGAGAAGGTGTAAAAAGCAAAGGGGAGATTACCTGAAAGAAAGATGTAATCTATTATGGATGTATATGAGCTTCTTTTATAAGTAAAATTTGGACCACTCTGTTGATGGACCACCCTGTTTGGACCACACTGCTTGCTCCTCTCCACCTTAAAAACTATAGGCATTGGCTCAACCGCACTGGGATGGTTCCAAGACTACCTTTCTGATAGACAGCAACAAATTAAGGCTGATGGAGAGATTTCTCCACTTAAACCAATAAAAAGAGGTGTCCCCCAGGGCTCCATACTGGGCCCATTACTGTTTGCCACTTATATCAACAGCTTGGACGTAAGCATCAAAGATGCCAGTATTCACTTGTTTACTGATGACCGGTGCTCTACTTAAGCCAGGAATCTCCTGAAGCTGCCTGCACTGAGCTACAAGCTGACTTTAATACTCTGCAGTACTAGCTCCTTAGCAAAAAGTTACTACTAAATGCAAGAAAAACCACGGCCATTCTTTTCTCACCATCAGGCCCAGGGGCTTACTCTGCTGTCGATAGTCCATTACCATCAATCTCTACCTTATTAGGAGAAAATCTTGAATTTGTGACTAAATTCAAATAATTTGGTATTTGGCTAGACAACAAACTCTCTTTTGTGGAACACACAGAAGAACTGCTGAAAAAACTGAGGCAGAGATTGTCTTTTTTTCAGAATTAAACATCTCTTGACCACAGACGCAAAAAGACAACTTGTTCAATCTACATTCCTTTCATTAATTGACTACGCTGACTTCATTTATAGCCATTGCACTGCCTCATATCTTGCAAAACTGGATGTATTATATTATAGAGCACTGAGATTTATAACTGGCCTCCCATACTCCACACATCACTGCTCTTTATACTCAGCCGTAGGGTGGCCCTCCCTTCAATACAGGCATTATAGAAATGCAGCCCTATGGACGCTCCGAGCCCTTACCAATGAACTCCCACAATACGTTGTTGACTGTCTCTCCCTTAGTCCTATTAGGAACTATGCCTTAAGAAGTCGATGGCAGATTTCTTTGAATGTCCCAAGGGCCAACACTCACTTTGGAAGGGCTGCCATAAGCTATGCCCTGCCTACTGTCTGGAATAGGATACAAAAATTGCTGATACTTAGCTCACCTGTCAGTCCTGCCTTCTTTAAGACTCTCTATGATGAAATGTTTGCTGAAATCTGTAATTGCTTCTATCGCTCCTAGCTTGACTATTGTTCCTCTCTTCAACACTAGTCCCAGCTGCTTATCCAAATCAGCCCTTGCCACTACTACTTCCCCCTCCTCTGCCTCACTTGCCCTTAGCACCCTCTGCATCCCTCTTATTCACCACCCCCCTTCTGCCACATTTACCTAAGGCTTACATACTGTTATGCGCACCTCCATAGCTTAGGAATTTCCATCCAGGCCTGTAACGTGTTTCTGCTGGACAGGAATATAAATAATCTTTCTTTTTTCTTCTATGGTTTGTACATGACATCCATACACATCCTGCTCCTGTGGGAACTGTATATATATATATATTATGTTCGGGTTGTGTTATGTATATCTTTTTTGTACATGTGACTTGGAATGTAAATGCTCTGCTCCTATCAGTATTGTAAACATGTTGTTCCTTTTGTATTATGTATATTTATATGCAACTGTACAATTTTCCCTGCCAACAGCAGATCCACCTTGTAAATGAGCTTGCTCAATGGTGATCGCCTGGATAAATAAAGATTTAATTGATTGATTGATTGATTGATTGATTGATGACATCTGCTATTTACCAACCCAGATATGTTTATTAAGTGAGATAACGCATTAAAGTCACAATAAATTTTTTCCCATTTCCCATAGTTCTGCTTCCCACTGATTTGAACTCACAATTAAAATCTCCACATAGAAAGATTTCAAAGGAAGTCAGTAAGAAAGGTTTAATCATCTGAAAAAGAGCAACTCGTTCTGCCTTTATCTGTGAACAGTATACATTTATAAATCTACAGGTCATGGAATGCTGGATCCCATCAAGGATCATTAACCGTCCTGGGATTAAGTCCATTAATTTTATTAAAGAAAAATCATAAGAATTAAAAAGAAATCCTAAACCATCAGCTGTCTGTTGTCCAAAGGACCAATAAGATGGACCCCAACACCATTCCCTTTGAAAAAACCTGGCTTGATCTAGGATGAACATCTTAGTTTCTTGTAGCAAGCACACATCCAGGAAATTACTATGACTATATTCATAAATCACTTGACATCTTCTATAGTTTAATAAACTATGAACATTCAATGATCTTAGTTTAAAGCAAGCCAGTTATGAAACCTTTAAGTTCAACCATCTTTTTTTCTCCTCTTTTAATTTTTCCCTTTGTAACCTTCTTGTGCCTGAAAAGGGGATGGAGGGCTGTCCTGTATAAGCACAGAGTCAGGCTCCATACAGTCCATTTCTGAATCAACCCACTGTGTGGATAACACAGGAAAGGGATTACTGGCTTCCACCTCTACTGGAGGAAGGGGGGCAGAAGGAGGTTTAAGGTTCCGTGAGGACCTTCTAACTTGAATAACTGGGGGATTAACTGAAGAATCTGGAGATAATACTTATTTTTGTGCATTATAACATACAGGAGAAAGAAGGGGAGGGATCTTAACTGGAGCACAAGGAGGACTTACTTCAGATGTGGCTTGAGAGGGGTGTGAGGAAGGGTTAACCACTTCTACTGCATCAGCAGTTTCTGCCTGGCTGACACCAGCAGCCAAGTCCTGGGCTTTTTGAGTCAAAAGATCCGGACTGCCACTGCATGTTTTATTTTTTGCAGCCCAAACACACTCAGAAAAAACATGGCCAGTTTCTTCACAAAGGTCACATTTTGTTAAATTAGCACATTGTAAGGCAATATTACCTATCTCTCCACAATTATCGCAGCAAGGTTTGTCACATGAACTGGACAAGTGTGTTCTGGAACCACACTTGTAACAGGCCCTGGGCTGCCCAGCATAAAAACAAACCCCCCTATCCCGTCCTAACAAAAAGGAGTTTGGAATATGCTCAATCCCAGTATCATTCTGTCTTAGTTTTACTTTAAAACGCCATCCTCCTGTCCAAAACTGGTCTGTATCTAATATAGCTCCGGGAGAGCTCAAGATCTCACATTTTTGGGACAACCAGTATGAAATATCATCCACATGGACCCCCTCATTCCTAAACATAATTGTAACATATTTAATTAAGGGCTTTGTTAAAGGAATAACCAAAAAGGGGGTCCATGTGGGTGAAAATTTCACCTGGTTGTACTGTTCCCCAAATGAATCCAGGGCATAGGCTGAGTGAAAGCTAACATCGAATTTATCTTCTCCTGATATATTTATGAATGCAAACACTTCCCTTGGAGAGAAATGTAACGGCTCCTTTAGCAAGCATTTTCCTACATAATGCCTATCAGGCCTAACATCCAAACCCCCCTTATACCGCAGTCTTACAACATTTCTGCATGGTGCAGCTTCTTTTTTTATTTTTGAAAACAATTCTGACATCAGAGGTTTCTCAGCCTCTAATTTTTCCTGTAATATGTCAGAAGGTTGTCCAGATTCAGGAATAACAATGGCCAGAGGAGCCGTGGCTTGTGAGGCCAGGTCAGAAGGCCTATCGCTATCCTGTACCCCTGTAGGAATTCCTGGGTTTATAGGTGAGATAGGTATCTTTGGCTTCCAAGCTGGCTCATTTTGAGAAAAATTTAACTTGGGGTCCCAGTCAGGCATGGGTCGCCAAGTCCATTTTTCCAAAGTTCATCCAGCTTCACTTAAAGCCTGCTGTGGGAACCATGTTTCTTCTGTCAGAGGCTGTAACGGAGGAACAGTAGCTGAAGATACAGGACTAGGCTCAAAAATGGTGTGAGAAGATTCAGCCTGAACCCCCTCTAATGTCCCCAAGGTCCTTTTGGAAAAAATTACAGCTGCTCTTTTTTCTTTCCCTTCATCCCCGAGCTTCTCATGAAGTGACTGAGTCCTTTTTATAAACAAAAATTCTGAAACTCCCTCCTGGTTTAATGGTTCAGTTTGAAACACACACACTTTACCTCCTTAGTCATCAATGCAGTAGAGGATGTCATAAAAGGAGCATGAAAAACAAACCCTGCTTTCTTAGAGAGGGTAACAGTAGGTAAGGTGGAAATGGAGCCGCCATGCTCTGAGGTAGACACATCCGGGACATTGGAAATCGCTGTGTAGCAACCAGCGGTAAACCTGAAGTGACCAAAAGTGATCCTGATTCCTTTGATGGCTCTCAGCACTGAATCTCATCATATTCTCGACTGCCAGCCAATGAAGAGGTACTAGAAGAATGCATAGGAATTAATGAAGACGTAGAAGCTTATGGTAACTCACCCGACCAATCCCTGTTGGGAACTTCATTGAAAATCTTAGGGTCCAGCTCGATGACAGCCTGATTCAAAGCAGTGACAGGTTGAGCCATAGAGTGCAGGGAAAACAGCTGTTTCCTCACTCGTTCTTGCTCCCGTGCAAGAACAGCAAGCTGTAGTGTGAGCTGCTCCTGAAGGTCCTTCGTAACAGCAATTGTAGATGTTTCCATATTTCCCAATGACAACGAGTCTGGTAGCATTAGGTCCTCAGTGGAAACAAAAATTTCACCATCATCTGGTTCTTTATTAGTAAACAGAATCCCATGCTTCTCAATAGGTTCTTCAGTGATTAAAGCAGAGCCCAACTGCTCTCCCTCCTTCAAGATGTCCATCTTCCACCAGGTCTGACCGAAAGTGATCCAACCCACAAGCAGCAAGTCCCCCTACTGCCAACAATGCAGTAGGGGAATTTCCCTGGTGTCCTGGCCAAATTTCCCTCATTCACTAAAAATACCACCAACAGCTTAATCTGGTTCAAGGTCAGTTGGCATCCATCTGTATCCCCTTCCCCCAGGTTGTACCTGAAAATAGGCAGGATTTGTCTAGTGCACTTACCCGGTCAACAAAAACTAAATAAATAAATAATATGACACAACTATACCAGGATATGCCTTGTACAGGAGAAATAGGGAGGGAGGAGGGAAGGAAGGGGGTCAGGTTGGCACTTTACATCAAAGTGACAATAAATGCAACAGAAATCCAGGCCAAAAATGAGGAGACAGAGGAGCTGTGGGTCACCCTTCAGCCATGTAATGGAATGTCTGTTAGAACAGGAGTGATCTACAGGCCACTAGCTCAGAAGGAGGGTCAAAGAGGAACTTACAAAACAAAGGTGGACAAAGCAATGGGGCCAGATGGAGTACACCCAAGGATCCTAAAGGAACTGAGGATGGAGCTGGCAGCACCTTTGGCACCTCTGTTCAGTGAGTCACTGAAGACGGGGTGGTCCCGCAGGACTGGAGAAGTGCAAATGTGGTCTCTCTTCACAAGAGTGGTAGCAAGAAGGAGACAGGGAACAACAGGCAAGTGAGTCTCACCTTAGTATTGGGGAAGATCATGGATACACTGCTTAAGGAACATATTGTGGATCACCTGGTATCCATTGGAATGCAAGATCCAAGGAGTGAAAGGGATCGAGGGGAGTATGAGCTGATGGCTAGAAGGGCCACTAGGGTGGTGAGGGCAGCTAAGGCAAGGAAGGAGCAGAACCTGGCCAGGGAAATCAGGAGAGGGAACAAGGGGTTCTTTAGATACATTGGGGAAAAATGAAGGGTGAAGGGGCAGATTAGCAGGATTAAATCAGGGGAGAGATGGGCTCAAGACCCAGGGGAGCAGGCTGAGGTACTAAATGAGTACTTCACCTCAGTTTTCACCAAGGAAAATGGGGGTGCTGCATCATACATGGGAGGAGACAGAGATACTGAGGAGGGGGGGACCCTTACTGATCGGCAGGTCTGGGGAGAGGGGGAGGCACCACTGGTAGGAGGGGGGAGGGCTAAGCAGGGAGAAGAGGTACTGGAAGTGGAAATCACAGCAGAGAGAGAGTGAGGGAAGCTCTCAGCTCCCTTAAGATGGAGAAAGCACCGGGGCCAGATAAATTACATCCCAGAGTGCTGAAGGAACTTGCGGATGTCCTGGCGAAACCCCTGGTGGAGCTTTTCACCATCTCTCTGAGGACAGGGTGGATGCCCCAGGACTGGAAGGTGGCACATATAGTGCCTATCCACAAGGGGGGATCAAGGGAGGTGGCAGAGAACTACAGGCCTGTCAGCCTGACATCGGTGGTGGGCAAGGTGATGGAGGGCATTTTCAAGGAGAGGCTTGGGGGGACCTGGAAAAGTCAGGGTGCCTGAACGATAGACAGCATGGATTCATCTTAGGGAAATCATGTCAGACAAACCTTGTGGAGTTCTATGACTGGGTGACAAGTGCCTTGGACCTTGGTAGACCAGTGGACGTCCTCTTTCTAGACTTCAGCAAGGCATTTGACTCTGTTCCTCACATGGGCCTGTTGGATAAGCTGGGAGAAATGGGGGTGGGGAACCAGATGATCAGATGGATAGGCAATTGGCTCCAGGACCGGACCCAGAGGGTCATAGTTGGCAGGATAGTCTCATCCCCAAAGAGGGTCATTAGTGGGATCCCACAGGGATCAGTCCTTGGGCCCCTCCTGTTCAACGCCCACGTCCTCTGACATAAGGACAGGAATCAGGAGTGAGATGAGCTCTTTGCTGATGACTCAAAACTGGGGGCGGTGGTGGATGGGAGGAGGGGAGGGTGGCCTCACAGGGGACCTGGAGGCTCTGGAAAGATGGTCTAGAAAGTGGAAGCTGAGGTTCAATGCAGGAAATGCAAGGTACTCCACCTGGGGCCAGAAACCCGGCTAAGTGTACACCCTGGGGAAATACAAGTCTCGATGGCTGAGAAGGACCTGGGGGTGGTGGTGGATGTCAAATGAACAACTTGGAGACTTGTAGGAGGCGCAGCCAAGGCCAACAGGATGCTGGGATGCATCGCTAGGGGATCACCTCAGAAGGAGGAGTGATGCTCCCTCTGTATAACTGCTTGGTGAGGCCACACCTTGAGTACTGCGTGCAGTTTTGGAGGCCACACTTAAAGAGGGACATTAAACTCCTGGAGAGGGTCCAGAGGAGGGCAACCAAAATGATTTGGGGCTTGGGGACAGGACCTATGAGGAGAGGCTCGAAGAGCTAAATATGTACACATTGGAAGAGAGAAGGGACCGGGGGACATGGTAGAGGTCTTCAAGTACATGAAGAGGGTAAATAGGGGAGGAACAGTCAGGGTGCTTCGAAGGAAGGAGGAGGGGGCCACTAGAGGGCATGGGTGGAAGCTGGAGGGGGGAAGATTCAGGGGAGAAAGGAGGAGGTGCTACTTCACTGAGAGGGTGGTGGAGCCATGGAATGCACTGCCTAGGGGGCTGGTGGAGGCAGAGACGGTGGAGGGGTTCAAGAGGGGCTGGGACAGGTACAGGGGAAGGGTACTGGAAGCAAAATCCAATGCAGCAAGAATATCCGGAACTGGGAAGGGAGAAGCCAGAGAAGGCAAGGGGGGCAGCAAGGTCAGCACCCAGGGTGGGGGCTGACCAATCGAGCAGACTCAAAAGACCATTAGGCCTATTCTGCTGGCATGTTAGTATGTTAGTAAGAAAGCATGGGCTCATGGTGGGAAGGTCCTGTCAAGCAAATCTGATAGATTTCTTTGACTGGGTGATCAAGATGGTGGACCAGGGAGGGGAGGTGGATATTGCCTACCTTGATTTCAGCAAGGCCTTCAACACAGTCCCACATAGAAGGTTGGTAAACAAGCTGAGGAGTCTAGGGGTGGGACACAGGGTGGTGAACTGGGTGAGAAACTGGTTAGTGGACAGAAGGCAGAGGGTGGTGGTATATGGCACACAGTCGGAAGAAATGGGAGTCACCAGTGGGGTGCCACAGGGATCAGTCCTGGGACCAGTCCTCTTCAATGTCTTCATAGCAGACAGAGCAGAAGGGCTAGAAGGAAAAGTATGCCTATCTGCAGATGACACCAAGATCTGTAACAGAGTAGATACTCCAGAGAGTGTAGAGACATTGAAAAGAGACCTGGAAAAGCTGGAGAAATGGTCTGAGAAATGGCAGTTAAGGTTTAGCATGAAGACATGCAAGATCATGCACATGGGGAACAGAAACCCTGGGGAGAGCTACATGTTGGGGAGTGAGTTGTTGATGGTCACGAGGGAGGAGAGGGATTTGGAGGTCATTATATCAGATGACCTGAAATCCACCAAATAGACTGCAAAAGCAATTGGGACAGGAGGGACAGGGAGGGTAAAAGAGGCGGAGGAGTAGCTCTCTACATAAGAGAAGGAATCAAAGCAACAGAACAAAAGGGTAAATAGGGAGGAGAAGAAGCACTGTGGGTCAATTTGGAGGCAGGCAATGGCACCACAATCCGCAAAGGGGTTGTATACAGACCCCCCTCTCAGGGGGAGGAAATGGACAAGGAAATGATAGAAAGTATACTTAGAATGGCAGATAAAGGGGAGATATTGCTGATGGGTGATCTGAATATGCCAGATGTTAACTGGAGTGCAGTTGCAGCAGCCACTTCTAAGAGTGGGGTTATTCTAGATGCCCTACAGGGGGCATGCCTTAGACAACTAGTATTGGAACCCACTCAAGAGTAAGCAGTCTTAGACCTGGTCCTCTCAAATGGAGATGGAGAGAGGATCACAGATGCAGAAGTGGGTAGCCATCTGGGAACTAGCGACCATCAAACAGCATGGTTCACAATAAACACAGCAATAGAGTCAAGCCATACAAAGGCAAAAGTACTGGACTTCAGGAGGGCTGACTTTGCCAAAATGGGTGAGTGCCTAAGGAATGCACTAGCAAATGGGCAGGAAGGAGGGGTGGAAGAGCAATGGGGAATAATAAAAACTGCCATCACAGAGGTAACAAGCCTTTGTGTGAAGCAAATAAACAAAACAAAACGATGTAAGAAACCACTATGGTTCTCAAAGGAGGTGGCAGTGAAGGTTCAAGAGAAAAAGAAAGCATTCAGAAAGTACAAGGAATCACAGAAGGAGCAGGACAGAGAATTGTATCAGTTAAAGCAAAAGGAAGCTGGGAAGCCAGTCAGAACAGCAAAGGCCCGAACTGAGGAAAAGATAGCCAACTCAGTTAAGAAGGGGGATAAAACCTTTTTTAGGTACATCAGGGAGTGAATGAAGACTAAGGGAGGGATAGTGAGGCTTAATAAAGGGGAAGGGGTGGGCAAAGGGTGATTGTGAAAAGGCGAGATACTAAACAAATATTTTTGCTCAGTATTTACAAATGAAGAGGGGGAGGTACCTAAAACAAACAATAGAAACACTCTGGATACAGAAGTTGATACCAGCCCATTTACAGAAGAAAGGGTTCTGAAAGAACTCTTAAAACTGAAGGTGGACAAAGCAATGGAGCCTGATGGGATTCATCCCAGAATTCAAAAGAACTAAGGGTAGAACTAGTGACACCACTGACTACCCTCTTTAACAAATCATGGGAGGATGGGGTAGTACCTGAGGACTGGAGGAGGGCAGATGTGATTCCCTTCACAAAGTGGGAGCAGGGCAGAAGTGGAAACTACAGACCAGTTAGTTTAACCTCAGTGATAGGGAAAATGATGGACTCACTTCTGAAGGAAAGAATTGTTGAGTACCTAGAGGCCAGAGGGCACAGGACCCAAGGCAGCATGAATTCACAGCAGGAAGGTCATGCCAGACGAATCTAATAGATTTCTTTGTCTGGGTGACCAAAGTAGTAGATCAGGAGGGCTGTGACATGGCTTACCTAGACTTTAGCAAGGCATTTGACTCAGTCCCACACCAAAGATTAATATACGTTAGCCAGCCTGGAGTGGGTCCCAAGATGACAGCCTGGGTAAAGAATTGGCTGGAGAATAGGACACAGAGGGTAATAGTAAATGGAGTCCACTCTGAAGAAAGGGGGGTTACTAGTGGGGTGCTGCAGGGTTCAGTATTAGGACCGGTCCTCTTCAATATCTTTGTAAGTGACATTGCAGAGGTACTGGAAGGCAAAGTATGTCTCTTTGCAGATGACACAAGGATCTGCAACAGAGTTGATGCACAAGGTGGGGTGGAAAGGATGAGAAGGGACTTGGCAAGGTTAGAGGAATGGTCAAATGTATGGCAGCTTAGATTCAATGCTAAGAAGTGCAAGGTAATGCACCTGGGAAACAAAAACCCAGGGGAAGAGTACACAATGGGGGGTGAGATACTAACAACAACAAAAATGGAAAGGGACCTGGGGGTAGTCATATTATATGACTTAAAGGTGGGCAAGCAATGTGAGAGGGCAGTAAGGAGGGCTGGGGGGATACTGGGATGCATAGGGAGAGGCATCACCAGTAGAAAACAGAAAGTTGTTATCCCTCTGTACAGACATCTGGTGAGACCCCATCTGGAGTACTATGTGCAGTTCTGGAGACCCAATCTCCCCAAGGACATAAACAAGATGGAAGCTGCCCAGAGGAGGGCAACTAAAATAGTGCAGGGTCTGCACCGGAAGACATATGAAGAGAGACTAAAGGAGCTTAATATGTATAGCCTCGAGGAAAGGAGGGAGAGGGGGGACATGATAGAAATGTTCAAGTACCTCAAAGGAATCAACAAAGTTCAAGACGGTAGCATCTTTCAAAAAAAGAGGTGTGCAAGAACAAGGGGTACAATTTGAAGATAGAGGGGGCGGCTCAGAGGTAATGTAAGGAAGTATTTTTTCACAGAGAGGGTTGTGGATGCATGGAACGGCCTTCCGGAGGAGGTTGTGGAGTCAAAAACAGTGGTTGAATTCAAGCATGCATGGGACAGCCATAAGGCAATTCTAGGGGTTGGGGGTAGGAAGAAGTAGGCTGCTGGTTAACTAGGATCTGCAGCTTATCCATTAGGTAGGGAAATGGGCAGACTGGGTGGGCCAAGCGGTCCTTATCTGCCATCATATTCTATGTTTCTATGTATGTTGCTGCATGCTGACTCCCTTCCCCACTGCTTACAGTTTCAAAGCTCAGCTGAAGCAGTGTGGTTTGATTTTTTGCTTAAGAACAAATTAGTTCTTATCAGGATTTTTTTTTTGTCAACAAAGTCCAGCTTAGCTGTTGCATGCAGTGAGTAACTGTTACTGGGCTCAGTAACAGTGAGTGGCTCAAGCTTTTGCTGACTGCCCCACCTCCACTGCTGTGCTTGCTTAGCTTTTTGTTCCAAATCCACATACAGCTACTGTGGTATTTTCTGTTTCTTTTGTAAGCAAATTGGTATTTTGCTGTAATCAGGTTCTGGGCTCGGTTCCCTGCATAAGTGAGGTGTGATTGTCATCTAACTCCCTCTTGTCTGCGTTGCAGCTTACCACGGTGCATACACCATCCGTGTGTGCATTGTATTGTTGTTCTTGTAATCTATGTCCTGCAAGTGCATGCACAGCCTGCATACATTTTTTTTTGTGATTTATAAAGCAGCGTATTTTTTTTCTCATTGGGTCAGGCTTGGCCCATTGAAATGTTGCTGACTGTGATCTGGTTCTTGGCTCAGTTCCCTGTACAACTGAGTAAGGAGGGTGTCGCAGGTGACTCCTCCCTCCACAACTCACTGCACCTGAGTGGCCTCCTGTGCATGTGAGTTTTTTCTTTTTGGTATGTCTTCGCCCCCTGCATGTGCACTGCTGTGGGTTTGTACACATACATTTTCTGTGAACTGCTTTAGTATTTCTGTGTGTGTCAGGCGTGACCCACTGGGTTTTGTATTTTGTAAGTTGTTTGGTGCACCTTCAAAGCTTGAATTGCTGTACTGTGTGACTGCACAACTGACACCATACAAGTAAGAAGTTGTTTGCTGACTCCATCTCTCTCTCTCTAGTATCAGTCTGTCTTTATTAGCTGCTACATAAGTGGTGTTGGTATTGAAGTTTTCTGCAAGAAGCACCAACATAAACAAAAACACTAATCACAAATAATATACACAGTAAGTTACAGACCATGTCTCATCAATCCTGTAAACGTGCATGGTCCAGCCCAAGCAAGTCATCTTCACCACCAGTTGTAAGCAGTGAGGAACAGGGAAAGAGAAGGTCTGTTCGTATTCATCGCTCTAAAATAGGTTTCTCCCCTGGTAAGCTTTCAGGTTCTGGTGTCAGTAAAACTGGGGGTAGTACTAGTACTACTATAACTACAACTGCTGCCACTACTACTACTAGTACTGCATTTGCAGCACCATTATTTAATAAAAGTAGGAGGGCTTTACAGCTGACATCTCCAGTCATACAAGAACAAGATCCCACCCCCACTACCAGTGGTAGTGCTATTCACACAACTACACCCATAAAGTCAACATCACCTATCAGTGTGCTCCTCCTCCCCACCACCACCAGTGCCATGATTTCAGCAACAAGAGCAAATCCTTTGTGTACTGTTGACACCACTACTGTCATAACACTGTGCACTGCTATATGTGCTCCTTGAACAGCCACTGTCACCACAACCTTTGCCTCCATTAGTAGTCCTGAGTGTTCTGCTGTCACCATGACTACTGCTGCCAGTATTACAACTAGCTGTAATATGATGCCAATTTCTTTGACTGTAACTCCTGATTGTAATTCTGGCACCAGGACTACTGTCGACAGTGCTACTACCTTGCCAACTGTGCCCATGACCATAGGTACTGTGACTAGTACTGACCACAAGATTGTTACAATGACCGCACCAATTGTGTTGCCAAAATGTACTGTTGCTCAACCTCGTAAGTTTCCTCTCACCACATTTCCTTTTGCTGATGTGGAGGATTCCGAAGAATAGCATTCATCTGGTTCTGAATATTTGCCAGAGCCACAAGACTTGCTTAGTACATCATCTGACAGTGATACCCACCTAAACGAATTTGGTGATGAGGCCGAATATGCGGCATATCTGTGTGAGAAGTGTGAACATGCAGCTGCCAAAAAATGCAGTGCTGCTCATCGTGGCAAGCAGGTCGGTCAGGGTCACCCTCCTCCTCCTCCTCCTCCTAAAAAGAACAAACGGTACACCCTGTCCTTCCAAAGAGTTGTGTCAAGTTCAACTCCATCTGATACACAAAGTAGTTTTACAACTACATCTGTTGCGGATAAAGAAAGGGGCAGAACAACTGCATCCACTGCACCCAGGTCTGATAAGGGGAAAGGGGAAAAACATGCCCATGGTCACCTTATTGGGGCCCGTACTTCCATTGTCAGTGCAGGGAAAAGTGTGGTGTGGCTGTACTTTAGTGTTGTAAAAGATGATCCGACAAAGACAGTATGTTCTGTGTGTGACTGTATTATAAGTCATGGTAAAAACCTTTCAAATCTCACAACAACATCAACAACATCAATGATGAACCATCTCAGAATGAAACATCCCAGTGCACTTCAACAATCCACAGCTGTTTCTCCCCCTCCACAACATGTGCCTGTCAGCCCCTCTTCTGGTACTGGACCAGTAGATGCACAAAGTATTGTTAGTGATTCTATTACTGAGACAGACTGTGTGCCCTCAACTCCCCCTACACCACTTTTAGCGCAACTCTGTACAGGATCATCACCCATTCTGCCTTCTTCTGCTCAATCATCTATTATTGTAACACCCTCCACCATGGGTTCAAAGTCAAGATCAATGCGATGTAGTACTGCTTTGACTACACCCATCATGCAAGCATTCCATGCCAGCACCAAATACGAGGCGTCACACCCAACAGCACAGAAGATCACCAATTTAACTGGTGAGATGATGGCCTTGGATCTGCATCCATTTTCCATTGTGGAAAACACAGGTTTCCATAGGTTGCTGCAGCATTTGCACCCCAGGCTTAATATACCATCACGGACCACATTTTCACATACTGTAGTACCCAACATTTACCATAATTTGAGAAAAGTTGCCAGACTACTAGCACAGACTGTTGGTGGAGTTTTCCACTGCACAACTGACATATGGACCAGCATGAATTCAAATCATGCATATATGTCACTGACAACACACTGGTGTGTTGCAGATGTGGTAGTCACTGGTGGTGATGGTGGTACTGGTCCTGGTTTTGTCTCTTCCACCTCTCCCTGCAGGTCTGCTTTGCTAAATGTCAGTGTTATGGAAAAGGATGACCAGGCTGTAAACATACGGTCATTCCTGCAAGAGATGTTGAGCTCATGGATTGATGGCAACAATTTTCAAGTAGGGTTTGTGGTCACAGACAATGCTGCAAATATGACAAAAGCACTTAGAGATGGCAATTTTGAGGGATATGCTGATTTGTTCATACACTAAATTTTGTGGTGACAAGGCTTTGGCAAACACAGCAGAGGCAGATCACACAGTCAAAGTAGCCAGAAACATATGCAGCCACTTTCATCACTCTGTGAAAGCCACAAACTGTCAGCTACAAGAGCATCTTCAAATGCCACAGCATCATCTCTTCCTGGATGTACAGACCTTGTCAAATTCCATCTACTACATGCTGCAAAGACTTATGGAGCAAAGTGGGCCCTTCATGAGATGAGCATGGAAACTGATATTGGGGAGTCCTCGGACATCAGGACTGGGCTGTGATTGAGGGCTTGGTAAATGTTTTAGCCCCATTTGAAAGGACCACTCATGACCTTAGCTCTGATGCTGCACTGCTAAGTCAGGTAATTCCTGCTGTACAGATCCTGAAAAAAGCCATAAGGAGATTCAGTGAAAATGCTGAGAAAGCTCCATACCAGACACCAGGAAAAGTGATATCCCTTGTGGAACACCTCACCACAGAACTAGAAGTTAGATTTTCTGATCTCTGTTCCAATAAAAAGCACATATTTGCCATTATGTTGGATCCACGTTTCAAGTGTGAGATACTACACCTTATAATGCCCACTCACAGGGTTACAGACTTTCAGAAGCAAATGGGCTCAGAACTTAGTTTCTGCATCCTTGGGTCGATGAGACCAGCAGGTAACCCTATTGATGAGCCAGTCTCAGAATGACAAACTGAAAGCAGTTTGGAAAACCTTGAGAAGGAGGATGACTGTTGGGCTGAACTCAGCTCATCACTACAGGCTGAGCAGCAGAAGAGAACAGAACAGCAGTCACAGTCAGCACCCAATCTGCTGAATAGTTATTTCAATGAGACTCTGGAGTCATTCCCCATAAATCCAGTGGAGTACTGGATCAAAAGGATGAAAGCATCTACGCACTTAGCACAGTTGGCCCTTAAATATATCTGTTGCCCCCCTACCAGTGTATCATCTGAATGAATGTTCAGCACTGCTGAGGATGTGGTGGAACCTCTCTGATCCTCACTTGACCCAGCACATGTGTAACAACTTGTGTTTATAAAAATGACTTCCACTGTCATGGTGTATTCTTTTGAATGAGCATGCACTGCAGTTCCCAGTGCCTAAAACTGCCACCCATCTATTGACTGCTGTTCCTAATACAAAATCCTCAACTGGTGTTGCTATATCTCTCACACCCTGTGTTGCTCATGCCCATATTCTATCGATCCCTTTAACAGCTTTCCAGGTGCCAGTTACCAGTGTGGTATCACCAGTCTCAAGTATTTCACATGCATAAAATATGGCAGTTAATAGTGTGTCATCTCCAGTCTCAGTGTTTCCCATGCCTGAAATATGGCAGTTACAAGTGTGGCATCACCAGTCTCAAGTATTTTGCATGCATAAAATACGGCAGTTAATGTAGCATCTCCAGTATCAGTATTTCCTATGCCTGAAATATGGCAGTTAACAGTGTGGCATCTCCAGTCTCAAGTATTTCACGTGACTGAAATATTATGGTTACCAGCATGGCATCACTTGTCTCAGGTATTTCACATGATTGAAATGTTCTGGTTACCTGTATGGCATCACCATTCTCAAGTATTTCCCATGCCTGAAATATTCCAGTTACCAGTATTTTATCTCCAGTCACCAGTATTTCACATGACTGAAATATTCTAGTTACCAGAATGGCAGCACCCATCTCAGGTATTTCCCATGCCTGAAATATTCCAGTTACCAGTGTGGCATCACCAGTCTCAAGTATTTCACATGCCTGAAATATTCCAGTTACCAATGTGGCATCACCAGTCTCAAGTATTTTCCATGCCTGAAATATTCTGGTTGCCTGACTACAACTGGATTGTACTATTGTTTTGTTGCAATAAGTTGTTGATGCTGCTGCTGCTGCTGCTGATGATGATGATGACAATAATGATTGTGAAGAAATCTGTAATATATTACTGATGACCAATGACTGATGACCTCCAAAGCCAGGGTCTGATACTGCTCATCTTCAATGAACACAGTGGCTCGGATATTCAGACTGCGCCGGGTTGTGGCGCAAGCCTGGGTGAAGCGCAACTTGGCTGTGCTGGGGCATTGACTAGGCGAAATTCAATGGAGCTGCGCCATGGCACAGCATCATTGAATATCGCACCCTGGACACCCACAGTGTGCATGGTGCAGGGGCACTGTGCCAGCACAAGTGGCCAGAGTGGAGCAGGGGGATGCGCTAGTGCAAGTTCCGTTGTGCTATGCGCAACAACCGTGATATTCAAAAGTGCACATGCAAATGGGGCCATAATGTATGCAAGGCACAAATGGGGCAATTTACATGTCATTATGGCCCCATTTGCATGCAGGTGCACCGATCCCCGGCGACATGCACCTGGCGCCCTGCCAGGCAGCAGCCATCGGGGACCGACGCCCCCTGCACAGTGCAGCAATGCGCCCCTCTGCCTGATCGCGGGCATATGTAGTTTTAAATAATCGTCCAATATCCCTGGTGGTCCAGTGGACTGCTCACTGCCCGATCGCGGGCATCTGTGTAGAAATATAAGTCCAATATCCCTGGTGGTCCGGTGGACTGCTCACAGCCCGATCGCGGGCATACGTAATGTAAGGAGAGCTCATGGTACTCCCTCCCCACCCGCCCACTGAGCGCCACTGCCCTACTACCCCCATCAGCGGTGGGTGGCAGTACCCTGCCTGCCACCTGCAGCCCGCTGACTGACAGTGTACAGTAGGGCTGTACGCCCACTGGTCCACAGCGTGAGCCAATGGGCGTGCAGCCCGTACCATACCACACGGTCAGATATTCACATTTAGACTGTGTGTGGTATGGAGCTTCATGCCCATTGGCTCACGCTGGGGACCAATGGGCGGACAGCCCCACCGTGCACTGTCAGTCAGTGGGCGGCAGGGCGGCAGGTGGGTGTGCTGCCACCCACTGCGATCTGGCGAGCGTCCACTGGACCACCAGGGATATTGGACTTATATTTTACACAGATGCCCGTGACCGGGCATGGGGGCACCGCGACGAAGGTGCAGCCGAGCTCAGGTGGCCACCCACAGGTGGCAGATGCCGTGATGCACCTTGCAATACGACAGCTCTCCTGTGGGTGGCCAGCTGTTGTTCCTTTTTTTTTTTTGGCTCACCTGTGTGCAGCGCAAGTAGGGGTTTCACATGTATGGACTCAGCACATCCCAGGCTGAATATTGGGATGTGTGGAGGATGCATGGGCATGCCCCCTCCACCTGCGCCACATACATTATTGATGTGCTCCGGCACATCGGGAGTTGTGCCAGGCACAATCTCCATTTGAATATCACGCTGGGGTGCGTCAGTGGGTTGCGCAACCCTTCTGAATATCCGGGCCAGTGTGTACTACAAGCAACAGTAAATTTCTGTTTGTGTTTTTTTTTGGGGGGGGTTGTGATTAAAGTGTATCTCTAATCATGTTTTTTTCCTCTTTTTTTTTTTGTTTACAGGTATTTTACCACCAGGGTGATGAACTCTTGGTAACACATCGGGTATGAACAGCAAAGGTAAGTAAAGTACTTAATTTGTTCATTTTCTTTCTGTTTTGGGGTGTGGGTTGGGGTCTTATTAAAATAGAACAGGGAGACTTCCTGGATGTGTGTAGGTCATTTTGGAAAAGCACTGCATTTCATTATGTCACCCTCACAGGTAGCATCCAATCAAAAGACCTTTATGAGGTAGCACATCATAGGCCAAATGAGTGTTGTGGTAGGGCGCAGGAATATGTGGGCAATCAGATAGCATAACACAGTGACTATCTTTTATATAGTTCAAAATTTATTATAGAAATTCACATTTACTTCCAAAGCAGGACATTTTCCATCAACAAGCTCCTTGGAATTCACTTCAATCCTCTGATGGACACTTTTTATATAACAGTTTAACGTCGCTCCCTGGAGTACTTTCCAGACCCTCCTTTCTCATCTCTCTCCTAGTAGCATCTCAAATCCCTAAGGGCTATCTATTCTTTTATATCATTCAGCAATCAGGTGATACATTAACTCCACCCACCAAAACATTTTCAAATTAATTTCTTTAAACACTGCATCATTATTTAGTTTACATAAACTAAACACATTTTTGTTACTCTAGCTACTTTCATGCTATCAGCAAAATAAATTATAATAGTTTTAAATGTGTTTGTATTCATTTTCTAGTATGAAAAAGAACCACCCCTTTAACAATAGTATAAAGGAATTCAGGGAGCGGCCGGCCATCTCCCAAAATAGCACTAAATGCCAAAGAGTTTGGACACCAGGAACTCCCAAAACGCCAACCACAAAAACTATTCTCGCTCCCCAAAAACCCCAAAACAGCAGGAAAACGCCTCACCTCGACTAAGGAGGGTATGTAGGATTCCATCATCTTTACTTAAATCTAAAACCCTGCATCTAAAGTAAATGAACAGGCTAAATACCCCGCAACAGTGCGCATATCCGAATGGGAAAGGGATTAACAGCGCTACATTGTAAACTAAAGAAAATTGTCTAAATGAGAAATGAAACTTTGCAACACGCCAGCCTTTGTACTAAACGGCTGGATTATTAGCAGGCAAAAGTTTAAAATCCGTATCTGGAGCCCACAAACAGAGACACAGACCGAGGGGTTTCTAAACAAAAGCAAACCTTTTATTTAAGCTCAAAACGAACCCCCGGTTATGTCCTGAGTAAATAAAAAGTTTATTCTTTAGCCCTCTCGCATGTTTGAGAGGTACAATTGCAAAAGGACATTAAAAGAAAATCTCCCTAGCGGGAGAACAACATGGCTGAAAAAAAGGACGTGATTTCCCCATAATACATTCCACCTCGCATGTTCGCAAGGTAGGATTAAATAAACAATCCGGACTGAAAAGTGAGTCTTCTGTTCAACAGAACAGAAGATAAAGAATGAAAACTATAAAAATACAAATGACAGGGATACTCGAATAATTTAACTCACTCGCTACTTTGAAGTGCCGAACGAAGGGGGCGGGGGGGGGGCGTTTTGACACAGAAGCTAACTAAACAATTAAAGGAATACAGCAAAGAAACAATTACTCTCCCAAAGCGTGCTATGTAGGTGGCCAGTCTACACACACACAAAGAGGGCAGTTGTTTTCTACCAAAAAAGAACTGAACACAAAAGCAAACCATTGCACAACCAACTTTAAAAGGATAGCATATAGCAAACCTACTACAACTGCAACCATCCCCTCATTCATTATCATTTTTATTTTCTATATTTAAACATAAACTCCCTTACTCAAACACCTAATTTTAAACTTTACCCCATAACTTCTCCCAACACAAAAGCAAAAAGAAAAATATCTAACACAAATTCTGAGGCCCCCTTTTTATCACAGAGGCACTCTGTGACAAGCGTCATGCTTGAGTGCCATCCTCACAGCTATACTTCTCAGCTCCGAAGGTAAGATTTGAATGTGTATGTTGACCTGTTGGAGTTACAGTGTTATCCTATGGGCTTAATTATGTCTTGTTGCTTGCTTTTCTTAATGGCCACAATTATTTAAGGCTCTGGCATATGGTATTCTTGTAGTGGCCACTGAAACCTTTTAGACCATATGTAGATTGTTACTCAGCTCCAAATATTGACAGAGTTATGGTGTCTTATACTTCAATTGTTATCCCATGGGAAACTGCATGCCCATGATGAACTCCTTTCCTCTGCATCCTACTCCTGAGGCATCAATGTCAGGAGACATCTTTTGGCACCACTGTACAAAGCAAACTGCTGTGACCTCTACATTCTCCTCCTGAAGTACCAGCAGCACAAGACAGCCTCAAGCACCCATGTACAAGCCAAAGTGCTGTGATCTCTTCAACCTACTCCTGAAGCACCAGAAGCAGAAAACATACGAACATACAAAATTTGCCAGCAGATAAAGGCCTAGAGGTCTATCAAGTCTGCTCGAATGTGCAGCTAGCACCCCTTATTCTGCAGCTGCCCCTCCCTTCCACCCTTCCCCTTCATTAACCCTCCCCCTTGTCCTGTCCCATCCCCTTTTGAAGCAGTCCACTGTTCTACTGCATACCACTTCTGCAGGTAACGCATTCCACCCAGCCACTACCCTCTCTGTAAAACAGTGTCTCCTCATATCCCTCCTGAACCATCCTCCCTCCAGTCTCATATCATGGCCCCTGGTGGCCCTCCCCTCCCTTACTTTGAACAGCCCCTCTGTAACCGTCTTGTTTATTCCTTTCATGTATTTAAAGGTTTCAATCATGTCACCCCTGTCCTTCCTCTCCTCCAGTGAGTACATGTTCAACTCCTTCAACCTCCTCTCGTATGATAAGTCTCCCAGCCCCTTGATCATCTTTGTCGCCCTGCACTGTACCCCTCCAGTAACTTAATGTCCCTCTTCAGATACGGGTGCCAGTACTGCACGCAGTACTCCAGGTGTGGTCTAACTAATGACCTATACAGTGGCAGAATCACCTCCTCCCTCCTCGAGGATATACCCCTTGCAATACAACCCAGCATTTTGTTGGCCTTTGCAGCTGCCTTCCTACATTGTGCTGAGTTGTTCATTGACCCTGTAATGAGCACACCCAGATCCTTCTCCTCTGTCTGGGCTAGCTGCACTCCCCAGCTGGTAACTCCTCCTTGGTTCTTCATCCCAAAATGCAGCACCTTGCACTTTTGGCATTAAACCCTAGTTGCCAGGTGTCTGACCAGGTTTCAAGCTTTGCCAGATCATCCTGCAACCCCTGCCATCCCCTAGGTCATCCACCACTGCTCCTACCTTGGTATCATCAGCAAACAGACTGATCTTGCTCTTGATGTCCCATGATATGTCTGCAATGAATATCCCAAACAACACTGGTCCCAACACTGAGCCCTGTGGAACACCACTGTCACTGCCCTTGGGTGTGAGAGCTCCCTACCCACCACCACCTCTGTTGCCTTCCCTGAAGCCAGTTCCTACCCAGCTCACCAGCTTTGCACCCGCCCTGTGCCTACTAACTTCCTTCCCAGCCTTCCATGCGGCACCGAAGTCGAATGCCTTTACTGAAGTCCAGATACAGGACATCCACTGCATGGCCCTTGTCCAGTTGCCTAGTTACCCAGTCATAGAACTCGACCAGGTTACTTGGCAGGATCTGCCATGCATGAAGCCATGCTGTCTGCTGTCCTGTAGTCCTTTGGCCTCTAGGAGGGCCACCAGCCTCTCCTTCAGGATAGTCTCCATTAGATTACCCACGATGGATGTGAGGCTCAATGGTCTGTAGTTTCCCGGTTCATCCTTGGGACCACTCTTGTGGAGGGGCACCACATGAGCCATCCTCCAGTCCTGAGGTACACACCCCGAATGTAGTGAGGCATTAAATAGGTCTGCCAAAGGTCCTGCAAGGACCTCTGCCAGCTCCTTCAGTACCCTGGGGTGGATGCCATCTGGCTTGGTGCCTTGTCCACCCTCAGTACCTTCAAACCCTCTCGAACTCTGCCTCCATGATTTCCCATCTGTCACCACTTCCCCCTGCTTCTGCCATTTCTCCCACCTTGTGTCACCCCCTCTTCTTTAGTAAATGCTGAGCAGAAGTACTCTATTTAGTGCTTCTGCCTTATCGCACCCTGCTTCCACCCAACCCCCCTCCTTCCTAATCCTTACTATGTGGTCCTTACAGCTCCTTTTCTCCCTGATGTACTTAAAGAAGTCCTTCTCCCCCTTCTTAATGCCTTGTGCCAGCCTGAGTTCCGTAGATGCTTTGGCTCCCCTTACTGCCCTTGTCACCTCCTTCGATTCTGTCAAGTACTCCTCCCTGTCCTCCCCCCCTCCCTGTTTTCTTGTACTTCCTAAAGGCAGCTCTTTTCCTCCTTACCTTTTCCATGACCTCCTTGCTCAACCAGCTCGGTTTCTTAGCCCTAGCCTTCTTGCTCTGGGCTTTGCAACAGGTTTTGGTTGCCTCCACTATCCCCAGCTTTATGAGCTCCCACCTCTGGTTAGTGTCCATACTAGATTGAATTCTGGCCAGGTACCCTTTTACCACTTCTCCCATCCTCCCAAAGTCAGCCCTCCTGAAGTCCAGCACTCTTGTGCCAGATTCCACTCCTTCCTTGCCCATATCCAATGTGAGCCATACTGAGTGGTGGTCACTCCCTGACAGCGGTTCCTCCACTGTAAGTTCTCTCACAAAGTCCCCATTTGCCAGCACAAGGTCAAGGGTATTCCCTAACCTGGTTGGTTCACTGACCATTTGCAGCAGGAAGCTGTCCTGGAAGGCATCCAGCAGTACCTGCTCCCTTCTGGTCCTGGTTGTTGTTGTTGTGCTCCAGTCCACTCCTGGCATGTTGAAGTCCCCCACAATCACCACATTACCCTTCTCACAGGTCCTCCTGATCTGTCCCGCTAGTTCCCTGTCTAACTCCTCCATCTGAGATGGTGGCCTGTACACCACTCCCATTTTAAGAATCCTATTCTTGGAATCCTGGATTTGCACCCAAAGTGACTCTGTACTACCCTCCTCCCCTTCCTCCCTTACACATTTCAGTCCTTCCTTCACATATAGTCATTGTATTGGGTGGCCCATGTTTCTATGATGGCTGCAATGTCCACCTCTCCCTCTGCCATGAGAACCTGTAACTCTGCAGTTTTCCTCCCAAGGCTCCTAGCATTAAGGGTAACCACCTTCCACCCTTTTCCCCTCCTCCCATCCTGCCCTCCTTTCCTAGCATCACCAATAGTACTTGCCATTTGTCCTTTGTCACTGTTATGGGGGGTAAGCTCATATGGTTTCCCAACCTGTGGTCTCTGCATATCTCTTCCCCAACTGCTACCCCCCACTCCTAGTTTAAATTCCCAACTTCCTCTATGTACTCCTCCATCCTCTGTTTCAACACTTTCTTTCCCTCCTCACTCAAGTGTAGTCTGTCCTTGGCATAGAGACTACTGTCCTCCCAGGTCCCTCCCCACCCCCCAACAGTCCATACCCTTTAGCACAACACCAGGTTCTTAGCCATCCGTTAAATTCCTCTATTCTCAGCTTTCTTGTTGTGCTTGCCTTTGGCACCGGAAGTATCTCTGAAAAAGTTACTGATCTTCCTGCCCCCTCACATAATTGTGCTAGTTTCTCAAACCTCCTCTGGACTGTATCTACTGTCTTGTCAGCCAGGTCATTTGTCCCAAGATGTATAATTAAATGAGGCTTGTCCCTACCCCTTCTAGCGTATTTCAGAACAGATTGTCCCACCCTTTCCGCTGTCATTCCTGGCATGGCCTCCACCCAAATGCGACTATGCCTCTCCCCCTTGCTACTCCACCTGACTCCTCTTAGTATTGAGTCCCCCAGAACTAAGATTCCACCCCTCTTACTCCCTGCTTGCTTCCATTCATCTCCATCTCTCATTTCCAGCTCCTCTTCTTCCTCCTGCATATTATTTCCCCCTTTTACCCCTGTTGCAATTCTCCCAGCAGAACTCCCCCCCACTCCAGTTTGGTCCAGGCATTTATCAATTACTCCTCTAATTTCATCATTTCCCTCCTCCACAGTCTTCCTCTCTAGTAGTGCAAAACTATTTTCTGAAGACCCTTCACAAATGCCCGCTCCCTCTCTCTTCATAATAACCTGTTCTCTGGCATCGCTGTACAAGCCAAAGTGCCATGACCTCTTCATCCTACTCCTGAAGCACCAGCAGCAGAAGGCAGCCTCTGGCACCAAGGTACAAGGCAAAGTGCTGTGACCTTTGAATCCTCCTCCTTAAGCACCAGCAGCACAAGATAGCCTCTGGCACAAATGGGCAAGCCAAATTGTCATGACCACTGCATCCTCCTCCTGCAGCACCAGCAGCACAAGACAGCCTCTGGCACCAGTGTACAAGCCAAAGTACCATAACCTCTTCATACTTCTCCTGAAGCACCATTGGCAGAAATCAGCCTCTAGCACCAGTGTACAAGCCAAAGTGCTGTTACCTCTTTATCCTCCTTGTAAAGCATCAGTGGCAGAAGACAGCCGCTGGCACCAGTGTATAAGGCAAAGTGCCATTACCTCTCATCCTCCCCCTCCTGAGCCATTTTAAGGAGTTATATAGCGATTCTCCATTAAGGCAAATTATATACCTGAATACTGAATACTGAATACCTGGGATCCAAATACCGAATATTCAGCTGAATTTTATTCATTTATTTATTTTAGGGTTGGGTTTACAACCTTTGAGTCATGGACTCATTTACAAAGGAACCTCATCGCAGGGAGGGCAGACAAGAAAACAGTGTGAGGTACAACAGTGGTAACATACAGGTGCAATACATATAACAATAAGAACACATTTACCGCAGTGGTTTACAGATAATGTTGCATACAGTAAGCTACAATTGGATAGACTAGCAATCCAATGGACATAGTCAGGCTCAGGATGTGGCAGACTGGACCACGCCATCACAATAATTAGGGGCAGTTACAGCTTTGGGTGTCAAAGAGGAGGTTATGGAGAGTGACTTTGGAGGGGCCAATTTTGGTAAGATTAGTGACAGAGGGCAGGAGGGAGTTGAACCATGTGGGGGCAAGATAGTGGAAGAACCTTTGGGCTAATAAGGTCTTGGTATGGGGCACCTGGAAGGTGGACTTGACTGTGCTCCAGGTGGTAACAGATGGGGATGCATGCCACAGGGATGCAGTGACCACTAGGGGTGATAGACCTAGCAGGGATTTTTTGGCAAGTAGGCAGGTTTAGTAGTGCAGGCACTCGTCAAAGGTGAGCAGGTTGGTGGTGGAATACAACAGGCAAGTATGAGTGCGGTGGGATGCGTCAGTCAAGAGCCTGCAGACCTTGTTTATTGAGATCTGAATTTTGGTGAGGGCAAAATTGTCAGCTGTGGCATAAATGGGTAGGCCGTAGTCTACTAAGGACAGGACAGAGGAGCTAATGGCCAAATCAATGGCGGTTTGGGGGAGGTAATCTCTATGTCTATGTCGAATATTTGGGAAATGGTATTCACACAGCCCTAGTGTGCAGTTCTGGAGGCTGCACCTGCATAAGGATATTGGCATGGTGAAAACAGTGTAGATGAGGGCAACTAAGATGGTGCAGTGTCTGCATGACAAGGCATGTGGGGATAGACTTAGGGACCTCAATATGTTCACATTGGAACAGAGATGGGAGAGGGGGACATAAATGATATTTTGAAATATATTAAGGGCATAAATAAGGTAGAAGGGGATAACATCTTCCAGAAAAAAAAGTACAACAGAAGTAGAGGGCATGACATGAAATTGAAGGGGGGGTTGCATGAGGGGTAATGTGAGAAAGTTGTTTTTTGGATGAATGGATATGGTGGATATGTGGAACGCCCTGCCTCAGGATGCATTGGGAGCATGTATAGTGAAGGGATTCAAGAGGGCATGGGATAGGCACAAGGGAATCATACATATGAGGGGGCATAGCTGAGGCTGTTGACCTAGTAGAGGCAGTGGGAGCAAACTGGTAAAATGGACAGACTGGATGGACCTTGTTGTCCTTTCCTGCTGTCAACTTCTAATTTTCTATGTTTCTATAACTCACAAAAGGTTTAGGCCTGGTTACCTACATTCCTTGAGCGTAGGGTCAACAATTCACAAGGCTATAAGACTGAAGTAAAAAAAAACATTTTATATAAATTGTCTGACAGCAGTCCATGCCCTTGACATATCTCAAGGACAGAATGTAGTTTAACATTAGCGCAGTGGTTTAAGGCTCTGAGCTGCAAATCTGGTGACATCCAGCAGACCAGACCTGCATTTTAATCCCACAGATTCCACTTGCATACTGTGTGACCCTGAGCAAGTCACTTAACTTCTCTGTGCTCCCAGGTCACTCCTGTAAAAAAGCTTTCAGCTTAGTGTGCTACTCCTGGTTAAACAACTAAATAAATAAAAAAAAATAATGCTGGTAAGAAAGATCCATTTCAACTACTTAGATTCATTATAATCAGATAAGCTTCTACTGAAAGCCCCCCTATGACAATTTAAAAGCTTTAGCCTTTGTCAGATGTGTTATTCTTATTATAATATCTGAGTCTCAGAGTAGAAATAGTTTTCAGAAAGTAGTACAATTTGACCAATATTTTCAAGCATGTAGTAGTAAAAAGAAACTTTAGAATTTCTTTGCTATTCATATTGCTCTTACCTAGAGTACTTCCTGTTTACCTCTAGGTTCTTCACAAATTTAACAGTGTAACATAATGTGTCAAGTTGTTAGCACAACCCATTCCAAAAAGCAATTATCTGTGATAATTTTTGTTACAGTAGTCCATGGAGAAAGATGACAGAGGTGCAGGAACTCTGATAAGATTGTTTATGAAATGGTCTAAAGATTTTGAGCCATGGGATTGGTTGATAGCCATGCATTAGAACTGTCTAACACATAGCTACAACTAGTCCTGGCAAACAGGATGCAGTACCCATTTTTAAATCCTTACAACTGCCTGCCTGCCCACTTGTTCACCCGCCCGTTTGGACCTGCCACGATCTGTAGCTCTCTATGCTGTTCACCAGCCTGCTGGCTGTTCGCTACAACTCCCAGCCCCATACTTACCCCTCACTTTTGCAATTTTCTGGCTATTTTAAGTAAAAAAACCTGAATGGACCACATTACTCAAAAAAAAAAATAAAACACAGTTCTGCTGGCTTCCTGTAGTCTTCATCAGCTGACCTACCCTCGCTCACTATTTCCTTCACTTGCCCATTACTTTTATCATGTATGTAGTATTTGAAGCATTTTCAATAAGCACAAAACACTGTATTAAAAAACAAGCACTGTATTAAAAATAAAAGCAGACACGGTCTCCTGCCCACCCACTGCCTCACACTCCTTGGTCCTCGCTAACAGCCAATGTTCTGGCTGCTCGTTACTTCCCTACTTCAGCTCTTCACAGTTTCTCATTTTCACTCATTTTTTAAATTCAGTTCAAAAATCATGCCATGGAGTTACCTCATAAACTGTTGCTGTTCTGTTCCTGCTACAGCTCTGCAGATTTTTCCTCCCTGACAATTACCACGAGTGTATCCTCCCCAATGCTGACTGCTGCCATACCAGATCCAAATCATGTAAAAATAAAAATAAAAAAGCATGCACCATCTTTACTCCCGTCTCCAAATAAACCAAATGGGAGTGGTTGTAGTTGGGGGGGGGGTGCAGTGCCATGACAATCACATAAATAAAAAAACAAACTACAACTAAGGTAGCCTTAGTAGGACAAAACACCTTAACTCAAAAAAAGAAAAAAAAAGTAAACTGAAGGCAGAGCAAGTATTTTATGTTAAATCAACACAAAAAATATATGGGCTGGATTCTAAAAAGGTTGTGCATGGCGCAAGTGTCTTGTGCCAACAGGAATGACACAAGTAGCACTTTGCACCAGTAGTTGCACCATGCGGGATTCTCAGAAACAGCCTGCAACAACATGCAGGCTGCTTGTGTGAAGGTGGACTTACACCATCATTGTGCCACTAACTTGGCTGCGACATGGCACAAGGGAGTTTAAGGCAGCTTTTGTGCCCTATTCACAAAGGGCTGCTGCCACATAACCTAATTTGGGACTCTAAAACAACCCCCAAGAGAACATCCATCACAGTACATTTACACCAGCTATTTTTATTTTTTTATTTTATTACAACTAGGATTACAAGTACCTTTGAGCCAGGCTCTTTTACAGAGGTTCCGCATCAGAGAACAAATACAATACAAGTTACAGAAATAGGAACAAAACAATAAATAGGTCGGCATATTAGGTTACAATGGTAGTTCAATACAATAGCTAAAATAAGTAGAATGTATACATAGGAACACAGTAACAGAGGGATAAGTTGGAGGGAGGGAGGAAGATGAAGATAAACATGAGAAGCGAAGTTGGAGAGGGCAGGAATTGCAGCCAAAGGGCATGGTCATCAACTGGGAGCAGGCTGAAACTAGTCAACAAAAAGGGAAAGACCATTGAGGGCTCAGAAGAGGTGGGGGGTGAAGGGGGGAGAGTCAGGAGTGGTGAAAAGAAAGAAGAAATAAAAAAGTAACATAGAGGAAAAGGTGGAGGTGGAGATATGGTAGGTGATAGTTGGAGAGAACAAAAATGAGAAGGCTGAAGAGATTATAGGTAGCATTCACAGGAGCTAGAGTTAGTAAGGTGGAGGTGGAGTTTATGTTTGAATGAGCCAAGGGTGGTTGTAGAGGAGATGTCAGGATTGAGCACATTTAACCAGCTAGGCGCTGTGAAGGCAAAGAATCTTTGGCCCTGAGAAGTGCGATGGCGGGGAACCTGAAGGAGCTAGTATTCAGAGCCCCTGGTGTTATGTGGTTTTAGTCTAGAACTAAGCAGTGCTTGGACTACTGGCGGAGCAAGGCCCATGGTTACTTTCTTTGTCATAATGCAGGTTTGGTATTTTATGCGATTTGAAAATTGAAGCCAGCCAAATCGGGCATATAGGTCACATGTATGAGTGAGACGATGAGCACCAGAGATAAGCCTGCAGGTCTTGTTAAGTGATGCTGAAATTTGTCTCAAGGCAGTGAAGAGGCAGAGCCATAGATTATAAGACCATAATCAATGATGGAGACCACCGAGCTTTGGATGGCAATCTTCAGTGCTTCTGCAGTAAGGTGTTGTCTATGTCGGTAAAGTAGGCCTAGGTGCATATTTACTGATTTGACAACATTGTCTATGTGTGCCCCATAGGACAGATTTGTGTCCAGGGATAACCCTAGGTATGTGAATGACTGCACTTGCTCAAGGGTGTTGCCATTGCTGGTAGAGATGGCTAGGGGTGAGAGCTATGCCTGTTTTGAGAGGTATTAAAGAGCATTACTTTGTTTTTTTAATGATTGAAGACAAGCTTATGATGAATGAACCAGTTTTCCATTGCGGCAAAGCCTTGCTGAAGATTGTTCTGCAGGAGCACAGGGTCCTTGTGGAAAGAGAAGATAACAGCGTCATCAGCATAGAGGATAATCTGTTCAGTGCAATATTTCGGGAGCGTGTTAAGAAAAAGGCTGAAGAGTAAAGGACCCAGGATGGATCCCTGAGGAACTCCAGATCGGACCGGTCTGAGGTCCGAGAGTGTCCCTGCAATTTTGACTCGTTGAGCTCTGTTTTGCAGATAGCTGTTGAACCATGACACAGTGTCAGGAGAGAGTCCTAAATGCTGGAGTTGTTGGATCAGCAGACAATGGTGGACTATGTTGAAGGCCTTGGTCAGATCTACAAATACTGCCCCGGTTAAGTGACCCATATCCAATGTGCCGTGCAGTGCTCCAGTGAACTCCAGTAATGCAGAAGAGGTGCTATGACCTTTTCTGAAGCCATGTTGTTGTTGTGGGCATAAGAGATTGTGTTTGTTCAGGTAGTCCACGACTTGGTTGAATACTACGCGTTCGAGTGCCTTGGAGAGAGGTGGTAGTATCGAAATTGTTCGATAGTTCGCATGGCAGGTCTTATCCCCGCTTTTGTGGACTGGAGTAACTGTAGCCACCTTCCATTTGTCAGGGAACTGACCAGTGCTAAGGGAGTGATTGAGAATGTGTGTTAATGGGACTAGAGCTTCATCCATAGTGAGGGTTAGGATTTTTAGATCCAGTGAGTCTCCACATGATCTTGACTTTAAAATCGCTTTGGTGCTATGTGTTTGGGCATCGTGCAGGTTAATTTCTTTGAAGTGGAAGGGCAGGAGAGTGGTAGAAGGATCATCAAGGACAACGTGGGTAGCATCAAGGAAAAAATCCGGGCAAGGACACTGCTGAGATCAGTAAATGCATCATTAAAGGTGTTCGCAATGACCAGAGGATCCAGGGTGATGGTCTCATCAACCTTTAGCATGGTTGGGGAGGATTTAGTTTGCTTCTAGGTAACTTCTTTGACATTCTTCCAGAAATCCGACCCCTTTCCCCAGGAGTTTGAGAGAGCTTCTTTGTAGTAGGCATTTTTCACTAGTCTTATGGATTTAGTGCAGTTATTGAGGGAACATTTGTAGTTCTGTATGTCATGCTGGGCGCCAGAGTCTCTAGCCAGGGCCCAAAGGTGGTCCTGAGCCATTAGCTGGGCAAGTAGCTCTCCAGTTAGCCATGGGTTGCAGAGTGCTTTGACTTTTCATTTTTTAAGTGGGGTGTAGGTGTCACAGGCCGCGTTGAAGGAGGAGATAAAGAGGTCAAGAGCTTTGTTAAAATCTATTGAGAGGAAAATGGGAGGCCAATCAAACTGACTGAGGTAGGATTTAAGATGTCTTAGCTGTCCACGTGGGAGCACTCTGCTAGTGATGACTTTGGGTCATATGAGCTACCTCTCACCATCACAGGCAGCCACTGACTGAGCTCTGCAAGACAGCGTCCTGTAAATATTATGCGCTCAGTGAATGACAACAACTGTCATGCACAGAGCGCATACTATTTAAAGTATGCGCTCTTGCAGAGCTCATTCATTGGCTGGCTGCGGTGGCGAGAGGTGGGCTCTGCCAGTCACCGGCTGGGTGTGGGCCGGGAGAGTGGAATGGTAGGTCACTGCTGGTTAGAGAGGCCTCTAGACCACCAGAGCTAAGTTAAAGAACACCATGGCAAGTATAAAACCATTTTGTGACACTGACATATGCTCAGGGATCGGAGATCGTGGCTTGGGGGGAGCGATAGCCCTGTGGGACTTTAACTAATCTCTTATAGAGGTTTGGGATTTCAGGAGTAGGTCAGATAGTCCTGTGGGGCTTTTACATATTTATGATTGGGGATCAGGGTTTGGGAGTGGGTCAGATAGCCCTGTGGAGCTTTTACATGATTCCTATTGGGAATCATGGCTTTGGGGGGGCCCCATAGCACTGTGGGGTGTATTTATTATTAAATACCCAGATCAGCCTGGGGGGGTGCTTGTGCTCATCTACTTACTATGCCAAAGGCTTGTGGCAACCCGGTCAGGTGTGTCCTCTCTTTGGTGTACCATTTGGGTTGGCACAAGTTGCGGGACTTAGCCGCAGGGAACTACCCGATAGAGAATCGGGCACAGGATCCCCGGGTCATCGACATTTGGTGCGAATCACCTTTGGCATGACTTGTGCCAGCCCTTAGAGAATGCACCCTATAAGTTTTTCTAATTCAGTCCTAATCATATTAATTTTGACATTCATCTACAATTTAGATGTCCATTTCATAAGCGAAATAAGCCACGTTCATAAGACAGTCTCTAACGACATTAGGGCTGACACTTACACTGTGGCCGTGTGTCTCACTATGCCCCTAGCCATGCATTAGAACTGTCTAACACACACACCATCATGTCTTATTGCATACTTAAGAGGTGGTAGAACTGATTCTGCCCAATTTAACTTCTGCTCTTAGGCAAAACTGACCAGGGACAAGTGCAGCTCAGTTATCTAGAGATAAAAAGCTCTGTAATCAAGTAGAAATTTATTGAGCCAATCAACTGGAAAAGTAACCATTTTTACTAAATATAATTTCAAGAAAGACCAGTTGAAGTACTTAAAAAAATTTAGCTTTTATCTCAAAAAGAAATATAGTCATGTCATAAATTCACTCACTGATACTATCCTGTCTGGCATGGATCAGGGCTTTGTCACATCCACCATCTTTATCAACTTAGCCAAAGCTCTTGACACTGTTACCTGGCCCCTTCTCCTGGTCAGGCTTAAGACAGCTGGACACTGTGCCTTGTTAGTTGAGTAATTCTGCTCCTATCTTGAAGGCAGGTTCAAGCTGTCCGTATTGGACACTTTCTTTTTCCCACCTCCAATCAGCTCAGGCATCCCCAAGGATCTGTCCTTAGCTCAATTCTTTTCTCTTTTTTTCTAAATGACCTCCCCACTGCCTGCTCCTCTGTGTCCATTCATATGGATACAGATGATATGGTACTTTTTACCTCTAGCTCCTCTGCCCGTGACCCATGAACCAGCTCCAATTGGACTTTAACAACATCCAGCACTGATTCTGAGAAAATTAGTTATCCCTCAATGCAAAGAAAATGGTCTCCATGACTTTTGGCACCAGGCAGAGGCTTGCGACAGTCTCTTCCTTCCCGCTTTTCATACCCTTAATGATGAAGTGACTGAATATGTGTCCTCCTCATTCAATTACCATGGGGTTTGTCTGGATTGCCACCTTGATTTCTCTGTTCATGAAATGCAATCCATGAAAAGTTCCACCCCCACTTGGAGCACTTTACAGGAATAATAGAAGCATCCTGCTTCCTGTACACAGAGAAATCCTCTGTATGATGTCTCCCTATTTTTAACTATGGATACATTGTTTACAGTGTTGCTCCAAAGTACACCTTAGCTAGACTAGACTGGACCCCCTGCTCCAAAGTTCCTTTTAGCCAGACCTGACCCACTGTTTTACTCCTTCTATTGATTTTCCATTTTTTTACTTAAAATACTTTATCTCCCTTGATCACCCACCCTGCCCCTATCTGCCGTACTCCCCCAGCCCCATCACCCCACCAACCCTGGGACTTACCTATCCTGACTCCTGCAGTACCCTATAGCTTACCCCCATTGGTGGGGCCTCCTGAGTCTCCAGAATCCCCAGAAGGTTTTTTAGTTTAGCTGTGGATTGGTGGACCCAGAAGGAAGGCATGGAGCTTGGGAGGAGAGGCAGCATCATCCTGCAAGCTGGGGCCTTTTTTGTAGATACATCCCTTCCCCATGACATCAATAGCATGACAGGCATGCATGTTACCTCACACACCTACACACCAGTGTCAACCCACCCACATCAGGCACCAGAGATTGTCCACCTCCTGTGGTCATCCAGGAAGTGGCACAGTACCGAAGGCACATTTCCCCCATCCTTTCTCAGAGGTGAAGTGTGTTCTTGGGATGCTAGATACACCTACACCTGTCCTGGCTTGCCTCTGATGCTCCGGACCCATTCCCAGACCTGGGTCATTGGTACTGCAAATGGTAGCACTACCACTGTACTGGCAAGGCAGCCTCTGTTGATTTGCCCCAAACAGACCCCTGTGTACTTAGCACTATTCTTTATATGCCTCCCTCTCTGTTCCATCTCTTAATGCCTGATGTCTTACCCACTGTGCCTCATTTATCTCCAAATTTTGGTTTGCTGCCTACCCTTGTATCCTGCTTGTCTCCTCTTTTTCCCCCTTCTTCCTTGTACTCTTTTCAACATGCTTGCTTTCACTCTCTTACTCTCTCACAAATGAAACCTTCTGCTGGACAAGTTTCTTTCTTATTCCACTTCCCTGAACTATGGAGATGTCTCCTCACTTCCATTCACTCTGCTCCTTCCCTTTTTGCTCTGAAATCTCTCCACCGTGATTTCTCTAGTCACATTTGCAGTTGCTTCTTATATTGGAGTGAACTTCTGTCAGCTGTCTTCTACCCAATTATGACTAGTAAAGACCCTCTCCCCCAGTCATCAGTCACTAATCCCTACTCCTCTTATTATTGTTTTGTTGCACTTTCTTTACTGTCATTTTGCTTGTTCCACAGTTTACTGTATTGCAGCATCATCTTTGATGTGTTTTCTTGTACTTTATTTTGTTATACTCACTTCTATATTATTGTATTATTTTTTACACTGTACTTTGTATTTGTTCTAGTCTCTAATCTTCCCCCTCCCCCCAGGATGCATCTTTAAATGAGCCGATACCAGCTCAGTATGACTTTTCTGGTAAAACTTAGAAATAAATAAATAATAGGGAAACACTGAAACACTGTGGCTGCAGCAACAGAACACTAAAGGCAGGAAGATCAGGTTAGAAGTCACATATAGACAGTCTAACCAAGGTGAGGAGATGGACAGAGAACTGTGTTTGCAGTTGAGGAATGCAGCAGGGAGAGGGGAGGTAGTAGTGACAGGTAACTTCAACCTGCCTAAAATGGACTGGGACACCTGTGCCGCATCCTGAGCCAGAAGTCAGGAAATCCTTAACGCAATCCAGGATGGCTTCATGACACAGTGTGTGATGGGTCCCAGCAGGGGGGGGGAAATCCTGAACCTAGTGCGCACTAATGGGGAGCATGTACAGAAAATTGACATTAAGGAACCCCTGGGTGGAAGTAACCACAGCACAGTGTGGTTCAATCTAGACTTGGGTAAGCAGGACATCCCAACAAAGATCAGGTCATTGGATTTCAAAAAAGACAACTTTAAAAAAATGAGAGAAATGATTAGGGAGGACGTGGAGAACATAATAGAAGAAATATAGGTGGAAAGGTTGTAGGAAGGCATTAGGGGGACCATTCAGAGAGCAACATGCAGTTGCATAAAAACAAGGGACAAGTAAGTAGGGGCTAGACCACCAAGCTGGTTCTATGGGGAGGTTGCAGGAATAGTAAGGGATGAGATGGCTGCCTATAGGAAAAGCAAAAGAACAGCTAGGTGGAGGGTGAAGAGAAATTCCAGAGGTTGGCCAAGCTAGCAAGAAGGGAGATACAGCAGACCAAAGAAAAGAAGGAGCTCCAAATAGCGGAGGGGATTATGAAAAGGGGAAAAGGCCTTCTTCCACTACATAAAGGAAAAAAGAGACAAGAAGGATGGTATCATTGGGCTTAAAGGAAAACTGCACCCTCATATCTTCTAAATGTTATTTGTTTCCATGTCAACAGACAACTCTTTTCATGTAGCTGTTAAAGATGTACGCAACTGCTTCAGTTAGTTTTCATACTTCATACTAGGCCCTGTCACTCTCCTGGGAGGGTCCAATTTGTGGTTGTTGAAATCTCATTGTCCCTGAGAACTGCATTAGCATATGAGAACATGATGTCAGATCAACCATTTATGTCATGTATCTCTATGCTAAAATAACAAATACCCTGCAAAACTCTCTGGAAACTTATAAACTGAATGGAGTTTTAAGGGGAAAAAAACTGCATTACAACTCAGATAGCTTGTAAAACTTACTGAAGGTCAATGTGGTATTTCACTGCTTCTTGCAGCTTGGTTCTTTTAAAACTACTTAAGCAGACAGGCACACTGGGGAGTTTAAAGGTTGATTACGCATCACATTCTCATATGCTAATGTGGCTATTAGGGACAATGAGATTTCAACCATGAAATGGACCCTACCAGGAGAGTGACAGGGCCTAGTATGAAGTGTGAAAACTAACAGAAGCAATTGCATACATCTTTAACAGCTACATGAAAAGAGTTGTCTGTTGATATGGAAACAAATGACATTTAGAAGATATGAGGGTGCAGTTTTCCTTTAAGAAAGGGGATGAATGGGTCACAGAAGATGGATCAAAAGCAGAGGCATTAAATGAATACTTCTGCTCCATCTATACGAAGGAGAAGGAGGGACCACTACCACATATGGGAATAGGGAAAAAGGGAAGACCCAATAGAAGTCATTGGGATCAAAAGAGTGAAGGAGGAGCTGTTGGCACTGAGAATGGCTAAATCCCAAGGGCCAGATGAAGTACACCCCAGGATACTAAAGGAGTTGGCAGAGGAGCTGACAGGCCCACTGACAAGTCTCTTTAATAGATCTCTAGATTCAGGAGCAGTACCAATGGAATGGAAATTAGTGCATGTAGTGCCACTCCACAAGAATGGACCTAAGGAGGACCCGGGCAGCTAGAGATCAGTCAGTCTGACCTCAGTAGTATGTCAGCTTATTTAGACCATACTAAAGGAAGGGCTGGTGAAGTACTTGGAAGAAAATGGTCTGCAGAACAGTAAACAGCATGGGTTTGTGGTGGGCAGATCATATCAGATGAACTTGATTGAGTTCTTTGATTCTGTCACCATGGCAGTGGACAAAACCAGGCAATGGATATCATCTACCTGGACTTTAGCAAGGCCTTTGATTCTGTGTCACACAGAAGGCTGATAACAAAACTGAGGGGACATGGGATTGGAGAGAAATTAGTAAGATGGGTTGAAAACTGGTTAAGTAGCAGGACACAGAGGGTAGCAGTAGGGGGGGAATCTTCTAGTAACAAGGAGGTCACCAGCGGGGTTCCACAGGGGTCAGTGTTGGGTCCAGTATTGTCTAATATCTTTATTAGTGACATTGGAGAAGGCATTCAGAGCAAAATGTGCCTGTTTGCTGCCAACACCAAGCTCTGTGGGAGGGTGGACACCCAGGAAGAGATACAAGAGTGTACGGAGGATGTAGCCAGACTAGAGAGATGGTCAGGGATATGGCAACTTGGGTTCAATGCCAAAAAGTGCAAGGTGATGCACATTGGGACCAAGAACCCAAGAGCAGAGTACTACATAGGAAAGGTTCAAGTAGCTGGTTTTGAAGAGGAAAAATACTTAGGAGTGGTAATTACTAGTGATCTGAAACAGTCCACTCAATGCAAAAAAGGAGAAGCAAAAGCAAACAGAATGCTTGGATGTATTGCACAGGGATTTAATAGTACACACAGCGAGGTTATTTTACCATTGTACAGGTAATTGGTAAGGACACATTTGAAATATGGAGGGAGGTATTGACACCCATGTCTAAAAAAGGACATTAAAATGGTGCAGGGGGCCCAGAGAAGAGCAACTAAAATGATCAGGGGGCCACAGGATAGGATGTATGAGGAGAGGCTTGGAGCTCTAAGGATGTACTGTACTCCCTGGAAGAAAGGAGGCAGAGGGCTGATATGATAGAGACCTTCAAGTACCTGAAGGGAGTAAACAGAGTGGATTGTGGGGGTCTCTTTAGTAAGAGAGACAACACCACCACCAGAGGATATAGCCTAAGGCTGGTGGGGGTAGATTCAAGAGGGATGTGAGAAAGAATGTATTTACAGAAATTGTGGTGGTGGCCTGGAATGAGCTGCCAGAGGAGGTGGTGGCTGCTAAAAGAGTGGGCTGTTTCAAAAGATCCTTGGACAAACACAGAGGGGAAACTGTGGGACTAAGGAAGGGGAAGGGGGGTGGATAGGGGGTGGGGGCCAGTGTCACTGGTATAAGGGTAAAGCTAGGACCCCACTTCAATTTCAGCAGACATAATAGATCATGTGGTCTCCTTCTGCTGGCTACTTTCGTAGTGTTAGTATATAATAAAAAAAATAGCATTTGGGCAAGTTTCTACTATTTTTAGTCTTTGCAGATTGCTTGTGAGGCCATTTAGCATCATTCAGTCCTACTTAAAGCCTAGTCAGCCTTAGTTCCTTCATGGTGATTTGCATATTCTTCCCATGATGCTTTAGATTTGCAGGGCATGTTTGTTTTTATTAGGGCTAGGAATGGTAGACATTTTTAATAGTCCATTTATTTCTTCAAGTTTGCAAAACTTCAAATGCATTTTATAATTAAAATCTTTTACATTTTGTTTAATGCCAATGTAGTCATGAATGCTTGACTTCTCGAAAGGTGAATATTTTATTATAGCCTGAGATTAGCACTCTCAGAATCACATCTTCACCAGTGTATTATGCATCATCACATTTCTTGCCAGAATCCCTTTTCAAAGCTGCCTTGGTGACATCAAAGCAATGCATTTCACTGCAGTGCTATACAGGAAACCAGCATTTACAAGCTATTGCTGGTTTCTCAGCCCCAGGGTCAGCATAGGAAAGACACATAGTTAACCTTATGAGGCCACTTCTTGTGGTGGAGGAAGAGTGGAGTGGTTTCTTTCACTAAGCAACATCCCCTGCAGCCAGTTTATTAGAAGAACTTGGCATTGATCTTGGAGTAGATCACTTACGTGTACCCTTTTTATCCTGGGTGATATGCCTGTGGCAGTGCTACAGCAAGTCTGTAGGGGAACAGGGTGATACTTGGGTAAAACATGGAGAAACAAAACAATAGTCTTTCCTTTCCCATGCATAAATTGATCTGATGATATTCTTTGCTCAATTTAAGTATTTTCTGCTAATGTCAGAACCATGCATTAGCAGAAGCCAAAGGGAAAAAAACATAAATAATTACAGTACAAACAATGCAAACAGGGCTTATATGTAACAACAAATGAATGACTTCGATAATCTTTTATCATTATAATGGTTATGTACCTCAGTTTAGTTAAGCAGTTATATCTAGTAATAATTTAATATAACATACCATGTGCATTTAAAATGGCTGTGTCACCTAAGGGATGGGGAACAGAACTGTTATCCGGAAGCTGGATCTGTGAAACAAAATGAGACCAATGTTTATCACTTGCCCTCATGACAGTTGTAGTAATGCTATTTAAAGATAATCCAAAGGAACACTGAAAACACAATATGCAGACACAATTTAGGCTATATTTTATATTAGATCTGTGTTTTTGTCTCCTTACTCATGAATATAAAGGACATTTTAATAAAAACAGAATGTTTGTTTCCTAGGTATCATCTGCTTTTGTTACTTACTGTAGCTTACCTCGGGTCATAATTCCCTCCTTTGACATCACAACTATTCAAATAGTAACAGACTGTTGTCATAACAGGAAATTATGACATCAAATTGAGAATATAAGCAGCCAAAGTTATCAAACTCAAAGGTATAATAAAGATCATGTTTTTACATGAATGTTGTCAGTAATAAAGCACAGAGAGGAGAGTACTGTAGATCTATGAAACATAAGCTGAACTCTGTATCAATATATATTTTTCAAAATTTTCACTGAGGTATCTCCAGATCTTTGCAATTCAGCTTAAAATTATTCCCTCCCTTGGATTGTTCATATTTTATTTCCAGTGACATTTATTTTGCCTAATTTTAAAAATATGTATACTCCCTGCTTTTACAGCCTAATCTGACAGGGCATGGGATCATGATGTCATGCACAATAACAGCACAGCACATAACCTTGCAGACAAAATGCCACCTGCACGAAAAATGTTGGTCAGAACATGGACTATCACAGAAATGCCATCCACCCATTCAAACAATGGGGATGACAGAACAGATCTCTTGTTTTGTGGGGAGCTGTGCCCCCCTACACCCCCCAGAATGATTGTGATCAACTCCGAGGGTGTGTGGACCCCAGGGGTATGTTTCAACTTGGGAGGGGGGGGGGACTTTGTTTCTCGGTGAAAGGAAAAAAAAAAATAAAAAGTTGTGAGACAGGGAATCAAACCCTGATCTCCAGGTCATCCCCATTGCATGGTCTAGTGCCTTAGTCACTCTGCCATGGGAGTGGCTTGACCTGGCCATAGAACTGAAGCCTCTTCATCCCTTCCCCATTCCTCCATACAGAGGCAGGGGTAGTGGTTATTTCCTACCACTATTATACCCCTGTTGCTCTGAAAGGATTCATGCCTTACCAGCGGGGTTCTTCTTGTGATGTTCTTGTTTTGCTATATTCACCCGGTACCCTCTGAAAGCATACTTCATAGTCTCACTGAGTGAGAAACTGATTTCCAACATTCCTTTACTCTTCTCCCTTATAGCCATAGGGCCCAATGCACAAAACAGCTGAGATACATGTGATTTGTTCACATCCAGTCTGCAAATCCCTGCACGCCAGTGCCAGTCCATACCAGATAACAAAGGGAGGTCTCCAATAGCCTTCTCTGTCAGTGCAAAGCTTTACCAGGGGTACAAGGTAGACCAGAGGGTGATGATGTTCTACTTATTGGGCCTCCAGTAGGAAACCTGAGTTAGCTGAGAAGTGCATCCCCTGCTCCTCACAAGCAGGGGATTTTAGGGTACAGCAATCTACCTGGACTGCCATAACAATTTTATAATGGGTTATAAATTTTATTTTAAAAACAGCATGCTATCATCATCATCATAATCATCATCCTCCTGCCAGCCCTCCATGTGGCTATGGTGAGTCTGCCACCACTGTAACAGGGTGGAGCCTTTGGGGGTCATGAAGGTATCCTGCACACAGGTCTGGGGGGCAAGAAACAACAACAGCAAAGGACCCCCTCACATAGCCTATGCATCCTATTTGATCAATTTGCAGAATGTACAGAAGATGGCATTGTACTGAAGGTGGGCATTGAGTTCAGGCATGCCCCCTTACAGACCCCATCATGACCACTCACATAGCTACAGATGTGGTCAGGGCTGCTTTCAAGAGGAAGTATTTCCAGCTGTGTGCATACAAGGAGACCTCTGTGAATCCCCATCCCTGACTATGAACCTGTGCAAGAGTATGTAAGGAATTGTGAATATGTCCCTTTATCAGTCTGCACCCCTTGTTCTAGCATTCCATCCTAGCTGAAAAAACTTCCGTAGGTCCATACTATCAATCTCCCCTCAAAAGTGTAAATATCAATACCTTCTTCCCCCCCCCAAATGCTTCACCTTGGAGATCAAAAAATTGTGGCTTAAGTCTGACCAGAGGAAATAACTCATTTTGTGATAATGGCAAGTTACTTAATGTCCATGTGCGTCCATCCTTTCAGTTGTAAAATGGGTTAAAGCAGGACCCTATAAAACAAAATGTTGCATCTCAGTTGGGCTATCCTGCACAAATAAACTGCAATGTCTATATAACATCCCTAAGTATTTTCTGTTGGCAACTAAAACTGTTGTTGCCCAGTGTGTCATTGTGAACATTTCTACAGCTCGTTTCTCAAGGTTATAAAGTAAACTTTATTCTGAAGACATTTAAACATATTGGTTAAACAATGTTTGTCAATTACTTGCAGACTGCAGTCTGTTGCTAGTGATTTAATCAGAAACCCAGTGCTGTCAAAGAATGATGCTGTACCTGGCATCAAATAGGATATTAACAGTCATTTTGGATTACAAAGTTCAGCAGAAACAGAAATATAATTCAGGATCTCAGAGTGTAAAGAGCAATTGTTGTAGCTAAAGGGTTTTGTTTCAAAGTTCTGAGGAGGTAAATGAATGTGTCATTTTGAGCTGATGTGATAGGTAGTAAGGCTGCCTTGTCAGAACAAGCTAAGTCTTGTAAGCTTTATACCATTGCCAAAGGCACTTGGGCATCTCTCCGAAAATCAATCACAGATTGGCGTGAAGAAGAGCAGGGCCAAAACAATGGCACCAGAGGAGTGGGCTCCTAATGAAAGCCATTTGCAGGTCCACACCTAGCCTGTCTAGACGGCATCTGCTGCACTTTGATCAATGACACAAATCCTAACTGTTACCAGGGACCTTTTTTTTTTCTTTCTGTGTACAGGCTACCATTGGGCCTCTGGCCATCACCTCCATTTCAAAGCGCTGCCCCTCATCTGAAATCTATTGCAATCAGGAAAAGGGAATAGAAAGGGTGTCGAAGATAGGAATTTTGGATATAAGATACTTGTTTTCCTGTCATGTAACTATAATGAAGTTTCAGTGGGCTAACATTTGGAAAGAAGTAGGTCTGAGCTAATGTGATGATAACATTACGTATTATGTGTTTCATTGAATTATATTTATTATTTATTTCTGAGACAATCATTTGACTTCTTCCTTGAGACATGTATTAACTTTGGCATACCTGGATGTACATCTAAATGCTAACTTTGCAGTCTTTGGTGCTATGGCTTCAGATTGAATCACATGGTTAAGGTTGGTGCCAAGTCATTTCAATGCCTATAATGTGTGTGTGTATATATATATATATATATATATATCAATGTTAACAAAGCAACAATGTACTTTTACAATAAGTAATCATTTATTGCTTCAGAGTTTGTTAATTAGAAATGTTATTATTTGCAGTAAAGATGCTCTGAAGAATTTTGACATAAGTATTTTTTCAATGTTGTTTGGCACTGTTTTTATAAGAGAAAGGGCTTGGTTTTCAAAGCCCTGTTAGATGGGGTATCTTGTGCCAACAGCCTGACTGCAACAAACTTGGATGCACCAGGGACCCTGTACCTGATTCTGTAAAACATGGTGTCCCAGTGCCAAACACCCCAAGTTTGCACCAAGTCACCCTGGGCGTCAAACACCTGGTTCACCGGCAGGGATTGCAGCAGCTTGTGGCCATGTTGTACAACATTGGCAGCCATAGAGGGGATCCACTGACTGCCAGTAGGGCCCCTGGAGTGTGGGCTGGGGCAGGTTGGGGTTGGGGGGTGGTGACTGACCACAGATCCATCCATGGGGGGGTGGGGGCAGTACTGTGACTTGTGAGGAGATCTGGAACACACAAATGGCAGCCCCCCCAACTCAAGGGACACTAGAAGTGGGAAGGTGGCAGGTGCCCACTAGCAGAGGCTATAATGGGGGCATAGCCACCATCCACCACAGCAGGGTACATGGAGTGGCACACGGGCCATTAGACCAGCTCCTGGCTGGTCTATCTCCAACAGCAAATGCTCTCCTGGCCAGGGGTTGCAAAATTCCAATTAAGGGGATACTGCAGTGATGCCCCAGTGCAAGCCCCACTCTGCCATGCCACACCCTTGAATCTGTTGCAAGAATGATGCAAAGACAGCCAGTGCAGGCAGACCCCGTGGTGCCACAGGGGTCATCTGAAAATTAGGACTGGTGCAAGGTGAGGTGGAAGGTGCACCATGCATGGTTTCTCCAAGCCGCAAGCCCCTTGCACCTGTCCAGAGCCTTTGAAAATCCAGCCCAATATTGGCTATTATGTATTGTTTCCTAGTTCTTAGTTGTTCCATGTCAAAATGGCAATTGCCAAACTGCAATCGCCATTAGAGCAACTGTACATCACTGAAAAGAAAAACAGCAATGTACATTTTCAGCAAGGACCGGGTGAAAACCATAAACTGCATTTATCCGGGGGGCTTTGTGCCCCGCACCTCCCTAACTGAAGATTGTCAACTCCAGGGGGGTGCATGTCAGGAAGGGGGAGAAGGTCAGAAAAAAAATTAAGAACCCCTGCTGACATAAAAGCTTTCCTCTCCCAGTCCCAAACCCTGCACCTAGCTGCCTATAGCTGACCACCCTCACCACCACACCATGGGGGCAGCTTGGCAACACTGAAACACACTACCTCCCACATACTCCTTTCCTCATCCCTCCCCTTCCACTAGCCATCCTACCTTCTAGCCATTCTTTGCTCACTAATCTGCATGTTGATGTGTTATCATTCATAGCTCTACAAATGGAATGATGTTTGAAATACTTGTTATTCATTTATTAATTGACAAATATAAATTTTCATAGAAGTATCAGAAGTAAAAGTACAAATCTTGATACACAAATAGAGATGAGCAGCACTGAAAATAAAACAGTTTCTGTTCAGCCTGGTGGAGCATGATGTGGCTGGACCTCTGAACAGGCACATGGCATTCAGAATTGTTTATAAATTTAAAAGTAGATCCCAGAATCCTGCATCAGGCTATAGTACATGTGCCCTGCAAGGCATTATAACCTAATGTTTACAACAGAACCATAGGGTCCCAGGTATAAATCACACCATAACTAATTGCTCTCACTGTGTGTCTGTAATGAAACCACATAAAGCAGCAGTATTTTAGTCAGCAAAAACATTCCTTGTATAATTTTTTAGCAAACAGTATTTCTGACATCCTTTAATTCATCTTAGTGCATCTCTCTTTTCTAATATGTTTTTAAAACAGCTACTACAAGTAATTTTGGAATTAATGACTCATGTCATTAATGATGGCTACCACTCACGATATTTAGAAATGTCTTCTGTTGAGGCTGCTTGTTAAATATACATACAGTTTCATAATGTAGATGTATTAGGATGCTACTTTCACATGTTTCTGATGGTAAACAGCATTCTACTGTATCAAGATATTTTATTTTTTCATGGTGGGCATGTGACAATGGCAGGAAATTTTAAGAATTTCAAAATCACAAATCTTCATTCAGGAATGAAAGAAAACAAAAGATAAACGGACATATTGATGTGTTTGGCAGAATAACATTATTGCCGAAAAACTGCATGGTGACTAACAATTTCTGCTGCTTTAACCTTTCCTTGATTGAGTCCTCCCATTCATAAGGTTAGGAAGAAGAAGCAGGACATCTGTATATGCACTTTCTACAAGTTTAACAAAGGTGGCCTTGGGCTCAGTTATGAAGGCAAATGTTTGCCCTCTCCTGTTGCTTGAAGGGTAAAGTACAAAACAACAGTAGCATGAAAACTCTGTGTGTGCGATTAGCATGTGTCAAATACCACACAGTGACATGCACGAAGAGCATAGCAGTACGGGAGACATTACAGCATAGTCTCGTACCATGAGTTTGCTGACTTGTGCTAGCACACTGTTTCACTTGGTTGTATTTTTGTGCAGTCTCAGAGTTTGTATATATATATATATATAATATATATATATATATATATATATATATGTATATGGGGTTCAGGGTGAAAGCCCCCCATCGGGGGTGCAGGGAGCACAGCCCTCCTCAGGTAAATAATTACTGAGCCAAGTCAATAATTCAAATTGCAGAGACATTTCTATGTTTTAGCCCTCTGCATTGCAGTGGTTTGTTAGCATTCTTAAGTTGTTGAATGTGTGCTACTTTGGGGGTGCTGACGGCGTGGCTTAGAGGTTAGGGTGATGAGCTGTGAATGCTGTGTTGGTACAGCTGACCTGGGTTCAGGTCCTTCTCTGGCATTTTTTTTTTTTTTTTGAGGGGGTTAACTGTCACTCCCTTACTGTCCCCCCAAAAGTGGGCCCCCCACCCGGAGTTGTGATACTAAGTCTGGCCCCTTCAACTTCCCTCCCCCTTCCCTGAGTTGTGCCCCTCCCAAGTTCATTTCCTTGATGTATTTTGCCAAACCTCTGAGTTTTGCCCCTGAGTTGTAGCCTCTCACCATAATCTGTCCACCCCCGTTCAGCACATTTTTGTATTGCAGCATGTTTCTTTTGCCATCATTGTTGTTTCTCTGTTTGGTGTTTTCTACATAGCCTTTTACCTTGATGTGTGTGTTTCCGTGAGTTGTCAAAGATCCTAAAACAGCATGTCATTGAAACTCTATAGAAGGAGGAAACTGGGATAAAACTGCTTTGCTGTTATATGAACCTGCTAGAGGTACATGTGTTGCCTTGTGTACTACAATATATCTGCACAATTTACTGTACTTGTTGATCCAAGAAAAGGTATCAAACTATCCAATGACTTTGGTTTGTCACAATAAGCAGTTCCTGTATTCATTTAAGTTCAATTTAGTTCACAATTTTATTGTTCAGCATCAACTGGTCTTTGCAATTTCTTAAAAACATTATGTAAAACATAACTGTATAAAAACAAAATAAATTTAACACACACATAATATATATGTTATTAATACTAAAGCTATAGTACCACCTTTAGTAATAAATTATGTAGCAATTTCCATAATCTTGCTACTGGACTATCAGATATTTATTTTCATAGCTCATTTTGGTATTTATCAGCTGAAAAACAATTCTTTCAGAATAACCTGCTTAAAGAGCAGCTCACAACTTCAGGAGAATATTAACTAAACATAATATTTAGATAAAGTTCAGCTTGTATTTCACATTAGTTCTTTATTCCACCTCCCCATTATTTATTGTTGAGGTCAATTGCATGAAAACAGGATTTTTGCTTCTGAAGGGTTCATCTATTTCTGTTGCTGTCTCCCTTCCTTAGGTAATAATGCACTGCTTGTGACATCACAGTTACTCTCATAGCAACAAATTGTGATGTCACAACAGAGCATTATGACTTGAAGTAGGGAGTAAGCTATACAGGCAGATTAAAGAAACTGTAAGGGATACAAATCATTTATTCATGCACATTTCCTCAGTAATAAATAATGGGGAGGAGAAATCTAGAATATACTGTATATGGAATGCAAGCAGAATTTTACCTACCTATTATGTTTTTCAAACTTTTCTTTCAGGCATTGGTAGCTCTTTAATAAGTAAGCAACTGTGGTACTGAATGTCAAGTTAGATGTTGGTTGGAGAGTGAGACAAATGAGCACAGTTTTCAGAGGCAAAGCCTTATGAGAGTGAAGAAAACAAAGTCCTCATTCAAGCTCTGTGCTATAATTTATTTACCTCTACTACAATATATCTGCTAGTACAACAGTGATCAAATCAGCATATACTAATATAAATATGGCATCACTAGTGCCCATCATAGATGTAATATCACTTTCCTCGCTCTACTTAGTACTTTACATTTTATGTAGCTCAGCATACAGTTTGCCATGCTTCCTGCAGCTTATCTTCTAAACATGTTCTCCACATAATCTTCTTTTAAAGCTTTAAAAGCAGTAAACATCTCATTGCCTTTCCTGTAGGCCAAAAATTGTTTGAAGAAGTTGTTTTCTAATAATATTTTTATAAATAGATGTAGAATAAGCAGGTTAACCTACACTACATAGATATAAAGCACACTTCTTCCATAAGACATCTGCTATGTTTTAGAAGTCTTATCAATATTAATGGTCTGGCTCATTTCCAGCAGTGATGTAATTTCTAAACCTGGAAATGTCCTAATGAATGACATTATCAAAGCCAAGCTTATACGAGCATTGTTTCAGTGGCTTGCTTACAGCATGATTCACAACCTTAAAAGAGAGAGGAGTTATTTTTATATTTTGTATCATAAGGTACAGTATTTTGAATCTGTCACATTTCAGAAGTAATCACATGGAAGTATCAATGCCAGAATTAAAACTTCTGTGTTCACCAGAAAACACCGAAATATTTTTACAAGGCTATTTTATGTTTGCCCTAAGTGATGTGCCAAGTACATTACACTAAAAGCCAGATTCATCTTACCCTTAAAACAACAAATATTTATTTATTTTTTTATTTATTAGAAAAGTTGGATTTACAACTTTTGAGTAATGGACTCATTTACAAAAGCACCTTGTCGTGGGGTGGTAGAGAAAGTTACACAGTGTGATTACAACAGTGAGAACAGTACAGGTGCAGAACATTAAACATAGAGTACACATAGGTTACATAATAATGTTACTAATAATAGGTTACAGTCATATACAGGGTACCCAAGGGTTACATTGGGGGTACAGCCCTGGACATACCTAGATAATACCTGGAGATGGTGGAGGTCGGGAAGGGAAGTGGGGGTGTGATGGAAGGGGAGAGGATAGGCTGTCCAGAGGATGTTGTCATGACAGGGAGGCCTGACAGGAGGATCCCGCAGTGGGATTAATTAGGTGCATCTACAGCAATGAGCATCGAAGAGATGGTTCCTTAGGGCAATTTTGAAGGGACCAATTTTGGCAATGTCTGTGATGCTGGGTGGGAGGGAGTTAAACTAAGCAGGGGCTCGGGCTAGCGAGGTCTTGGTTCTGGGCACCAGAAAGGTGGCCTTGACAGAGCTACGGGTGGCAACAGATGAGGATGCATGCCATAGGGAAGCAGAGACCCTTGGGGGGGGAGAGCCCTAGAAGTGGTTTTTTGGTGAGTAGGCAGGTCTGGTAGAGCAGAAAATCCTCAAAGATAAGCTGGTTGGCAGTGGAGTACAGCAGGCAAGGGTGAGTGTGGCTAGGATCTCCGGTCAGGAGCCTGCAGGCCTTATTGATTGACAGTTGGATTTTGGTTAAGGTGGTATTGTCTGCCGCAGCGTAAATGGGCAAGCCATAGTGCACTAATGACAGAATGGAAGAGGTGATGGCCAGCCAGAGGGCAACTTGGGGGAGGCAATCTCTAAGATGGTATAGTAGGCCTATCTGAGAATTTATGGTGGCGGAAAGCACATTGATGTGGGTGTGGAAGGTGAAAGCTGAGTCAAAAGTGATGCCTAGATATTTCTAAGTGGTCACTTGCTCCAGCAGGTGCAGAGTGCTGGGTAGAATGAAGAGGGGGGCATTCTTGGCCTTGTTTTGGTGATGGGAGAAGAGCATTGACTTAGTCGTCTTTAGGTTAATGACAAGTCAGTGGTCAAGGAACCACTTTTCAGCTTGATTGTAGGTGTGCTGGGGGATACCTGGAGAGAAGAAGAATTGGGGTGGGAGGCAAAGAGAACAACATCATCGGCATAGCGGAGCATTATTCCTGTGCAGGAGCCGTGGAGAGTGTTGAGGTAGAGGCTGAAAAGTACAGGGCCCAGAATGGAGCCCTGGGGTACACCAGAACGAATGGACAGTGTATTGGACAGGGAGCCATTTATCTTCACATGCTGGGACCTAGCAGAGAGGTAGCTAGAGAAGCAGGCAAGGGGACCAGCAGAAAAGCTGAGTTGGTGGACGGAGTTGAGCAGGAGGTGGTGACAAACATTGTCAAAAGCCTTGGAGAGGTCTAGGAACACTGCGCCGGCAAGGTTGACAGAGTCAAGAGCAGAGTACAGGTATTGAGAGAACTCCAGGAGAGCAGTAGTGGTACTGTGTCCTGGGCAGAAACTATGTTGTTCTGGGCACATTATGTCATATTTGGCCAGGTACTCAGAGAGTTGAATAGACACTATTTTTTCTAGGGCTTTGGAGAGTGGCAGGAGGATAGAGATCGACCGGTAATTGTTAGGTGTGGATTGATCTCCACTCTTATGTATAGGGGTAATTTCACCTGATTTCCAAGCACTGGGAAACTGACTGACGGATAGAGACTGGTTTAGTAGATCTGTAAGGGGGCTAGAATGACATCCAAGACCAGGTGGAGGATCCTGGAGTCTAAGGGGTCACAGTTGGGGTTGTTGCAACCAAGGGCTTTTAGCAGGTATGGCCTGGCTACCTGGGGGATATAGTGTGCAGGTAGAAAGAAGGGCGATCCAAGGCAGAGTGAACAGAGGCGGGGATTGGGTCAAAAAAGTTGTTTGGGAGGACAGAGCTTAGGTCAGAGAAGGTAGTATTGAGGCAATTAGCTATGTGAGTTGGTCTATAGTGATGGTGCCATCAATGGAGAACTGGGATGGTGGGGGGGGGAGCGGGTCATTCCATTAAGCTTTTTCATGCTGTCCCAGAAAGTCCGTGCAGAACCCCAGTTGGATGCGAGGGTGAACTTATAGTTCTCTGCCTTGGCCATCTAATGGCCCAGGTGCACTGATTACTCACTGTGTTGTAAGCTTGTCTATCAGCCAACTTGTCTGATTCAATAGCGATGTGCCAGAGATTATCCCTATGCTTACATATTTGGATAAGGGATGGGGATATCCATGCAGCATTTAATTTTTTCGTACAGATTCTGGTGTGGGGGCGAAAAGGTTACAGGCCTTGCTGAAGGCATTGGTGAAGAGGTCTAGGGCAGAATCAATATCAGGGGCATGATGGATTGAGGACCAGTCCAGCTGTGCTATATGCAATTTTAGCTTTACTGAGACCCCCAGGGCATAGGCGCTGGCTCAAGGTGGCCTAGGACACATGTTTCAGTATGGAGGATGACCAGAGACAGAGGACAGGTGAGTGATCACTAAGTATATATGTTTAAAGCATACACCAATAAATGTTACACAGGTGCTTAAGACGCTACAGATTAAAAACAATTGAATATACCATATTAACACATGGCATGTAATCTTCCATAAAAAGATTACCAACAATGAAAAGGTCAATTAGCTAAAGAACACAGTAAAACTGAGTAACCTTAAAACATATCACTCAGCACTGTACGTAAATTAAATGCATTCTGTGGAAGAAACCATTTTGAAAATAGTCAAGTGTAATAGTCCTCTGTTCTAAGCATACTGCTTATAATATCTTCCTTTCTAACAATAATTCCAACCCTCAAACCTGTCTCATGTCATTTTCAGTTCATTAGTGAGATTTCCGTAATTTCTTTACATGATGAGTACAGGTATTGAGCATGTGAAAAGTTAGGAGTTCAGATAGCAAGAACATTGCCATCATCCCTCATCACTTCCAATGAAAAATTCCTACATAATTGTTTAAATGCCCTGCAATGTTTTCTGTGTGGAGGTAACTTTGAGCAATTTTTGTTTCATCATTATATGATGGGTTTCTATATAGAGCTGAAGACTGAAGAATCTGTATAAAGTCATGCCATTTAAAAATCTGGGGGTGGGGTGTTGCTGAAAGGTTACAAGGTTTGGACTCACCCATACAAAATAGCATGCATTGGGAAAGGAAAGGAGAAATTGTTTAACCAAGAATGGCACACTAAGCTGAAGTTTGTTTCCAGGTGTGACCTGGGAACACAAGGAAGCTAAGAGAGTTGCTCAGGGTCACACAGTATGCAAGTAGGGGTTGTGAGATTCAAACCCAGCTCTCCAGGTTTGCAGTTTAGAGCCCTAAACCACAGCACTATACTGCCTCCAATTGGCACAGCATCATGCGGCTTTAGAAAATGTCATAGACAGTCTCCACACAAGCTAACATCTTTGTGATTTGCCAGACTGCCTCCACAAAAGCTAAAATCATTGTGAATTTCTGGTGCCATACTAGTGTATCAAAGTATAGGGTGAAGAAAGAAAAATATAATATTGTTGACTTTGGAGACAAATGCATACAACATCTTTTACAAATAGCATATATCTAATCCACTAAGTACTACAGGAGCAATGTGATCTAGTTGTTAGAGCTCCAGAATGGGAACCAGAAGACCACAGGTTCAGCCCCCCCCAGTCAAATACTTTGTATTATATTGTGTGAGTCTCTTAGCCTCCCGGCACTCCAGTCCACCAGCTGCAAAAATGAATAGAAGAAAGACCCCACAGAAAATGAGATACTGCATCTCCTCTAAGCTGTGGCCAATGAAAACAGCTACAGTAAGTCAAATACAGCAAACAAAACTTACCCCCTTTTCTGAGGTGTGTCCCCCCCTGAAGTTGGTATATATAAGAAGGGGAACACAGCCCCCCACAAGGGGTGTGTGCAGGGGACTTCCTCCCATAAAACCAAAACTTGCTGTATTTGACTGAGCTGTTTTGTATTAGCTGTTTTTGGTGGCTGCTATTTTTACTTAGCTGTTTTCACATGGCACCCATCTGAGCTACCCTTGGTAAATAAATTGTAAGATAAAATAAAAGAGCGGTAGTGAGGATATTAGCAATGCTATCCATAGTTATGGTAGATAACTGATATCCATTGAAGGAATGGTTGGATGTTGTCATGGATGACCATACTAGTAACCACTGTTTGTACGCATGTCTCTATCTACATAAAAAAAAGGTTCAAACAAAAATATTTACATGTAATTTACTTAAGGTACATACTAATTCATTAGGTTATCAAATTGATCTATTTTTGAGTCATAGTAAAATAAATTTTATCTGCTAGTTCTAGTTTATTCTAACTGAACTGGCCACTCTCACATAAAAAGAAAAATTACCTTAAAATTAATCTTTATTTTATTTGCATCTCTGTTTTCATTGTTTTGAAGAGAGATGAACACTAATATGCAATTAAAGCTTGCTGTCTTTGCATGTATAAAGTAGTCTCAGGTTTATGTCAGTAGTACAGATTTCATTTAACATAACGATTTTATTTACTACCATTAAATAAAGCATCAAACAATATATTGTAGGTAGATATAAACTAAAGCATTTGAAATACGTCTTGCTGTACATAGCATCTACAGTTGGGTACAAATGTTTTCTAGCACATGTGAATAAGCGGCAGTGTCCTTGAAACATGCTATATTCTATTTTCATGTAGGCACACCCTAACAGGTGCACTGTAACTATATATTTGTTCTATACTAGAAAATGTTATAACTGTAACAAGACTGGGTGTAGAATAAGGTGTTGGTGTGGCCATTAGGGGAAAAAAACTTTCCAGAAGATCGAAAGTAAGAATAGAACCTCTTATTACCGTATTACTAATTCACCAGTAAAACCTATGTAGAATAATATGGGGAGGTGTGTATAATGAGAATTATTCACTACATCCAAGGTGTGAAATGCTACATAAACCCCAAGAGCAAAGTTCGAGGGGTTTATAAAAGCATCCCACAACAAGGGTGTGTGTACAATTCAAGCTTTACACACCTCCCCATGTTTTGTTTTGTAAAATTGCTGGGTAGCTTGTTTCGCCTTGAAAACACCACACATTACTATGGAAAACAGTGTGGCCTATTGGCCAGTGCTTCCAGTTATATGGTGAGGCCAGAGTTTAATCTTTTCATTTTTTTTCCTTTTTGAATAATTGCCCCAAAAATAGACAGAATGAGCTGAAGAGCAACCACTTACTCAGTTTATTGTGAGTCACTCCTCGGTTTAATGTGAGCTGATCAAAGTGTGTGTGCAAGCAAGGCAATCTGCATGTGTGGGGAGCAAGGGCAAGCCGGGTGCATGTTCATCATTGTAACAGCTGGATATATTGGAAATTATATCCAGGTTTCCCTATAAGAGAAAATGCTCCCCAGTCATTTTAAATAGATTCTTCACTCTAATTCCTCTGATAATTGTAAAATATATTGATGGTTATGCTTTTGTCAGGCAATCATATCCTGCTACAGCAGTTTATACAGTATTTTAGCTAAAGAAAACCACCAGTTTTTTTTTGTTTATTGTGGCACTAGCCACAGATTGTGAAGTCATAGTCGTTATATTAGTTAATGATTATAATACAGTGTTTTTTTATATTTTTTGCTGATGTTATGCAGAACATAAAACATTTCATATATGACATTTTTTTTGCGTACACATAGACAACAATGTGATATTATTACAGTACATATAAATAACGTAATTTGATAATCACTAGGAGGAGTATTAACATTATTATGTCTATTGATTATGAACAAGTGTTGTCAAGGAGACATGGCTTAAATTCCAATGCTAAAAGCAAAAAGGTGGCGTCAAAGTAAGTTTACAAAGTCATGTATGACCAGCATGTGGAGCAAACTTGTAAAACAGGTTATTAGGGGCAACATGTCAACCAGTGAATGCATATACTGTATATTCAGCTGCTTACAAAATATAGAATCCTAACTTCTGGTATACAAGTTGTACTTAATTCTGAACTTCTAAAATACAAGATAAATAAAAAAAAACTTAACTAGAAGGTAACAGAATGGGGTAGTATCCCCAAGTCCATTTAATAATGTAATTATTAAAATAATTGGTAAAATATTGCTGTAATTGATGTGAACATCTATGGTTGTCCTCAAGCTGTAATGTATAAATTATACCTTTCCAAGCTGTAACCAAATCCTGCTGCAACTGGAAACCATAGTGAATGAGTCCCTGACTCAATGGTGTATGCATTTCTCATGATTAAAATCTTCATTTTTCAGCATGTACAGAGAGATAGGTTCAGTCACGATGTGGCTCTAAGGATCCAAAGCAGTGCTATCAGAGCATTGTTAGGCAACAATGTTACAGGGTTTTTCATCGGTTTCTGATGCTCCAGATTCAGTCAGGCTATGAAGAAAAAAGGTAAAAATAGTGTCAGCACCATACTGCATTATCTTCAATACTGCAGTTTCAGAAATGTCTATAGCAAAGCACCAGCAGCAAGTTTGTATAGTGTTATGAGTCAATTCAGCAAGTTATTTTTTGAGATTCTCTGAAGATACCTACAGAAAAAAAAATCTCTGAGACTGCCTGTGCTGCAGAAATCTCACAAACATCTCTTTAGAGATTTTATTGATTTATTTTATTTATTTATGACTTTGATAACCGGGTGAGTGCACTGATCCCAGGGACTGTTTTCAGACATGGCCCGGGCCATAACACATGGCACAGGGTGACAGTGGAGTACAAGGTAACAGAAATACACATGAAACAGATTTGATACAAGCAACAATAGTAGACACAATATACAGATTTGATGCATAGGTCCATTTGAGAACAGTGAATACAAGGTTTCAATATCAGACATGAGAAGACTTGGTACAAACAAACAAATCATAGGCACAGTGTACAATGTGAGACTGCATCATCCAGTGAGCAAGTAATACACAGAATACTCAGTAAAAAATGTATATACAATACGTACAGGAAAGGAAGTCAAATATTACTGTGAAAAATGCAATATAACAGTTGTAGGCAAGAGCAAGACTGGTGTGGGTAGGTGGGTAACCCCTGGGCTGGGGAGCTGACTAGTGTGGGTTGGTGTGAGACCCCTGGGAGCATCAGCAGGATGAGTTTTCCAGGAACCAGACTTTAAGGTGGGACTTAGAACTGGAGTGTGTGTCAATGGAAGAGTTTAGCTGGTAGTTTGCTCCACCGAAAGGGGGCAGCTGCAGACCAAGCTCTGCTACCCATGTTGGTGGATACCCTAGGAATAGCTAGAGGGGGAGTACCATTTGAGTGGAGGTTGCGGAGGAGTGTTCGGGTTTTCAGAAGGGCAGTTAGGGGGGATTCTGCAGCCGTGCGGATGACATTGCCCACCATGCAGAAGAGGGCTAGGTCAAAGCGGTAGCCATCCAAGGGTATTATAGAGGGCACAGTGGTGGGTGGAGAACAGGGCCAATAAAGCAAAGCAGCAGGCACTGTTGTAGGCAGCAGAGAGTTTATCCATAGCAGTAGCTGAGATCCTGGCATAAATAGGGGAGCAGTAGTCAAGGATAGGGAGAAGATTACCCTGGACAATGGCTAGTCTAGATTCAGGGTTAAGGTATTGCCTGAATCTATAAGTGGCACCTAGCTTTTGATGGAACCTTCTAACAAGGGAATTTGCATGCTCAGTGAAGGTGAGGGAGGGGTCAAGCAGTGCTCCTAAGTATTTGTAGGTGTTGACATCCTCCAGGGATGTGCCATCTGGGGTGAGAATGCGTAATGGGGTGTGGCTTTTAGTTTTGGCCAGGAAGGGCTTAGATCCAAACTGGATTTAGTTTTTTTGTCATTTACTAAAAGGAGGTTTTTTGAGAACCAGCTGTGGGCTGCAGCATAGTTGTGTGAGAGAACTGAGGAAATTGCGGCCTTGGATGTGTCACTGTGGAAGAGGACAAGGTCATCGGCATACAGGAGAGAGTTACAGTTGAGGCAGTTGAAGGGAAGTACATTAACAAATAAGGAGAAAAGGAGGGGACCCAGGATTGAGCCTTGAGGGACCTCCACAGAGACAGACAGGGTGGGGGAGCAGGTTTGACCAATACATATGAATTGTGAGCAACCAGTAAGGTAGCTAGTGAGCCAGCTTGTGACTTTCTGAGAACAACCAAGGAGGCTAAGCTTGGAGGTGAGGAGAGCATGGTTATCCATGTCAAAAGCCTTTGAGAGGTCGATGAAAACAGCCCAGGTGGCTTTACCATTGTCCATGTTAGAGAGGATGTGTTCGGTCAGTAGAACGAGGACAGTGGCGGTGGAATGATTCTTGTGAAAGCCATGCTGTTGGTTGCATAAGAGGGTGTATTTGCTTATGTACTCACTGAGCTGATTGTGGACTGCTCTCTCGAGTAGTTTACTGAGATAAGGGAGGATGGATATTGGACGGTAATTGTCGGAGGATTTGGGATCACCATATTTAAGAATGGGGATAACCTTAGCTATCTTCCATGGGTCAGGCATGGAGGAGGTGGAAAGGGCAAGGTTAAAGATGAAGGTGAGTGGCTTGGCAATCACTGTAGAGATCAGCTTAAGAAAGACCGGAGATAGGCCATCAGATCCGGAGGAGCCGTGGTTAGATAGATGTTTGAGTAGCTTCACTGTATCATGTATGGAGAGGGCTTTAAAATAGAATGGGGGTATTTGCAGATGAGTGGCAGAGCTGGAGGAGGATGGCAGTGTGTCAGATATTAGGGCCGGGCTTTGAGGCTGGGCAGTTGACAGCTTATTTAAGTAAATGGATAAGTTGGTGAACTTACAGTTGAAGACACTGGCCACATTGTGAGGGTTGGTCAGCAGCCCATCCTGGGAGTTGAGATGTGGTGCAGCGTAACTGGAGCGGGGGTTTAGGAGGGAGCTGATTGAGTCCCAGAATTTTCTAGGGTCTCCAAGGTTGGCCTTTTGCAGGTTGTGGAAGTGGGTCTGTTTCATAAATTTGGCCTGCTGTTTACATTTGTTCCTCATGTGCCTGTAAGCGTCCCAGAGGGCAGGAGAGGGGGTTGCTTTGAAAGTGGACCAGGCGTGGTCTCTGGCCTTCATAAGAGTTAGGATGTCTTTGGAGACCCAGCGCGAGCACCTGCCTCTGACCAGCCTGGTAGTGACAGGGAAAAAGCAGAGTAAATGTGAAAACTGCCATAGCTACATTGGAAAGGGAAAAAAATGTGGACCAATCCAAGGACTGGGCCTCCCCGAGGAGATTTGTGGAGACTGGGCAGCTGAAATTTCTTAGAGATAGGTATTTGGGTGGGGGGCACTTTAGTTTGGAAGACCAGAGGAGATAGGTCAGTGAATGATCACTTACAGAGTCAGCCATGGTGCCAGCGTGTAATGCTCGGTCCTCCCTGTTTATGAGGATCCAGTCTAGTAGAGTCTGGGTGGCTGAGTGTGGATTAAGTCTGGTGGGAAGAGTGATCACCTGCACCAGGTTGTGCTGCTTTACCAGGGATACATAGTCAGGCTGGTGGCAGCTCAGCCAGTTTAGATTAAAGTCACCGAGAAGGATAGATTCCCTATGGGAAGTTAGAGGGCTCATGCCTTGGTGGAGGCTGGTGAGTCCAATGGTTCCTTTCACGGGGGGAGTTGTAGCAGCAACCAATATAGAGATTCTTGCAGGATCCCAGGGTCAATTCAGAGAGTAGCCATTCACTTTGTGAGGAAGGGTCAGAATGTAGGACAGTGCTAGCTGAGAGGGGTTCCCTTAGGAGCAGTGCCACACCGCTACCTTTTTTCCTGCCTGGCCTGTCAAGGTGTAGGTTAGAGTAGCCAGGTATTTTGAAGGTGCTTGCGGTGTGGTGTGGCTTTAGCCATGTTTCAGTGAGTCCTAGAATATGGGGCTTGTGTAGCTCAATCCAAGCCTCAAGGTCAGTGAATTTAGATGGAAGGCTGCAGACATTGATATGTGAGATTTTAAGACCAGGGGGTTTGTCCAGATGCTGGAGGTGGGGGTGATATGGGAGTTTGTTGGGCCAGGGTTGCATTCAATGTCCCCAGCAAGGGAGAGTAGTGATAGTAGGAGAATGTATGGGCAGGAGGGAATAGAAGGAGACCAGGAGAGGTTAACCAGGTAGTGACCAAGGAGGTGGCATTCTCCTTTAGTGAGTAGGATGAGAGAGATGTACCCCAGGGTGGACTTATCCCTAATGGTGAGTGAAGAGGGTTGAGACAGGGAAGGGGGGGAGAATGAGAGGAAGGAGAGGTGCTGTTGATCGCAGGCCAGCACTATCGCACAGAAATTGGTCAATACCAGCGCAGTAGTTAGGGAGATGGCACATAATATAGGTACTGCCAGCTTCATCTTTCCGAGGGAGAGTGGGGATAATGGAAAGTAGTAGGAGGGAATTAGCTTGATTTGCCTTATGAAGGGGGAGAGGAGGGAGTGGTGAGGCAAGGGGCAGTTAGAGATGTAGTTCTCTGGGGCAGAAACACACTCTAGAAGGTGTTCTGTAGCTTTAAATTTGTGTATGGCAAGATGGCCAATGGGAGAAAGGTGCAAAGAAGGGGGAGTGGTTTAGGTGTATTTAACAAGTCGTGGAGGAGGAGGTGGGGGGGAGGGCAATAAAAATCAGCTTCCACTGGTAACGAAATCCAAAAGTCAGGGCTAGTGCCTTGCAGTATAGAGGACTTCTGAAAAACTGTTTAGGTTCCAGAAATTGAGGGGTCCGTGGCCTGGTCAAGGTATGCTGGATCCCTGAAATAAAGTAGAAAAACAGGATTTTTAAAGGCTGGAAGAGGAGGCTTTTTACATCAGGACAAAGAGAATAATAGAAATGGGCAAGGTCAGAGAGCACAGCACACTGTTTGGGGGTTGGGGAGGAGACAGAGTGCAGGCCAGACAGCAGAAGGATTTATACAGTCAAGGCTCACAATTCACTTCTAATATCAATTCAAAACTTAAAATGACTGTAAGGATTAAACAAATTATTAAACCCTGGCACACAAATTCAACTAGAGAGATAGAGGGAGATACAGTAGTTAGAGATGTGTTCAGCAAAAATCAGCTTCCACTGGTACAAAAATACAAAAGTCAGGGCTAGTACCTTGCAGTATAGAGGATTTCTGAAAAACTGTTTAGGTTCCAGAAATTGAGGGGTCCGCGGCCTGGTCAAGGCATGCTGGATCCCTTGCAGTATAGAGGATTTCTGAAAAACTGTTTAGGTTCCAGAAATTGAGGGGTCCATGGCCTGGTCAAGGCACGCAAGATCCTTTGCAGTATAGAGGATTTCTGAAAAACTGTTTAGGTTCAGGTTCATTGAGGGGCCCGTGGCCTGGTCAAGATCAGTGGAGATTTTAGTAAACAACTTGCCAAATCAACTGTTGCTACTGTTTTATCAAGTACGCAAAAGTAAATTAGTTACAGTTTGCACTCAGTACATCCCAGCTGAAACGTATTGCACTACGATGTTAGAAAAATGAATAGAATAAATCCCCCATGTAGTTCAGTGCATGTCTTTATAGCCCTTTTTCCTCTCCCATTGGAAAGTTAACTCATGGTTCTAAGCCAGTGTCTTATTGGTCTGATTCTGAGAGTAGCTCCTCCTAAGCTGCTTATTTTACTACTACAGCTCTTTTATCAGCTTGGCTCCCTCCTGCTGGATAGAAAACAGATACATTTTTCCACTGACATCCAAAGGGAGGCATGCAGGAGAGAAAAATACAAAGGCAATGCTCAGCATCATAAGTCTCCTTTTAGACCCTTCAAACTCCTTTCAATAGGTCTGGATGGTGAAAAACAGGTCTGGGTATACATGGATTAGTGCATCCTCTGTCAAATGTTCTTATTGGTACCTCACTGACTTCAGTGCCTTATCACTCAGTCATGCACATGTAAATGAGATCAGGTCTATTTTTCTGAGCACACTAGTCTACAATGTCTCTTCAGGGATTTACCAAATATGTCCAATCCACAAAGCCAGGTGAAGGTGAAGGGTCCCAGTGAAGAATTTGTGAAAGGCAGCTTTCTAAACAGGCAGTCAAATTCTTCAATTCAAAGTTCCTGATAAGCCAACTAACTGGAGATTTTGTTCCCATCGAGCATTCTCTGTATGTTCCAACCTTAGTTTGAAACGGGTATTTTTGAGCACTGGCATGTTTGATGCTTTAGTGGCCTTTTTTTTCTTTTTTAATGTCTGTTTTTTTCCCACTTTTCTCCAGTTCACTCTGAGGTCCTCAGGCCCCACAAGCAACCCCAAAGCTTCTCTGGTTGTGGTCACCTTCCTCCATGGATCTCTTGCTGTCACCCCCAAGTCAGGGTCAGGGCGGGGCAGGTCCCCTGAAATTCTTTGTTTCGTCAGGTAGATGCCATGATCTGGTGAGAAATGGAGGCCTGGGGAGCTCCTGTGGGGCATTATCATTGATGTGCTGGTGCCACTTTTCCTTGTTTTTCTTCCCTGGGGATGTCACCTACATGGATGTGAATGCAGGCCCACACATGCTATTGTGCATGTCCGCACACCAACAACAGTGATGTCCCCACCCATGTCATTTACCTGCTAGCCACCCTACCACCTGTGGTAACCCAGGTGGCAGTACTGTTGTTGTGGGTGACCCTCCCACCCCTGAAGGAGATAAGCATCCTTTGGGCTGCTCAATCCTCCCCACCAGCCAGTCCACCTATGACCCAAGTTCGTTCATAAATTCAGGTCACCAGCATCACAAATGTTAGTGCTACTGCTGCACCAACAGGCTGGCTTTATTGGTCTTTCCACATGTCCTGCTGCTTCTCCTACAATTGGTACAGTCAATAACTGTATCATATCTGTTGGTGAATTTGATAACTTTACCTCAGTATTGTTAAACATGGCTGCTGCAGTGGTTGTGTTTCCACTTGCAACACAGATGCCCCAGGTTTGGGAATAGACCAGAGGAGTTGAATGGCCAGCCAGGTGGGAGGAAGATGGAGCATTCCATGGACTGCATCCTTCCTCCAGCAGGAGGGTGGGTTAGTGCTTGGCACTTGATCAACCCCTGGTGGAGGCCCAGTGGAGCAGTGACCAATGCTCAGCAGTTAGTGAGATGTGCAGGATGTCTGCCCTTTGGCGTTACATTATTGCATGCCACATCTTCCTGGGGATAAACACACTGAAAATGCTGGCTCTGCAGATTTTCCCCATTTCCCAGTCCTGCCATGCCCTCCATGACCCCTCAGTTAGTGGCTGAGTTCAGTCTCCATTGAGAATGGCCTGACCCTGTGGCCCTGCCCTTGGGATAAGCTAGGAAGGATCACAGGCAATAGCAAGCCTGGAAAACACCCTGAAGTCAGTCTCCATGAGGGGAGCACCTACTCGGTGACCTCTCCCTGGGGGCAAGCCCAGGAGGAACATCAGTGAGAGGTAAGTCCCAGGGGATGGGAGGGAACCAGGAAAATTGGGAGCTAAGCCACTAGGGAGTTGTGGCACCAAAAATACCAGAAAATACATAAATAAATAAAAAAAAAAATATATATAGTGTATTGTTAAACAGAAACTTTAGGGAATTGTTGACCTCCATAATTTCATTGCCTTCTGCCTTCTCTGGATGCCATTTGTCTGGTTCAGAGACTGATGGGCACTAGAACAAGAGGGCATGCAATGAATCTAAGAGGGGGAAGTTTAATAGAGATGAGTAGAAATGCTTATTCACAGAAAAAGCAGTGGATGACTGGAACAGCCTGCCAGAGAAGGTAGTGGGGGCAAAGACTGTGGGAAGTTTCAAGCATGTGTGGGATAGGCAGAGGGGTATATTATGTAGAGGAACAGGGGAAGGGAGTGACACCAGTGACCAACTAGCGTCAGTGGTGACGGAACAGGCAGAGAAAAACAGCAGATTGGATGAGCCTAAAGGTCCTTTTCTGCAAACAAACAAAACCTATGCTTTCCATCTGCGGGTGCTTGGCCAACTGGTGCCTGTTTTGGTTTGAAAAAATCTATTATCAGAGTCTGGGTGAAAGTAGAAGTGAGCGAACCAGTTCAGGGAAAATCTGAACCTCCCCCCAAACCAGCAGCCGTAATAGCATTCAAACCACTTCCGAACAGTTTTTACTACTCAGAACAGTTTTGATAACTCCTTGTTTGCCACCTAATTCAGTTAGCAGCAACACAAGGAGTCAGAGGGTGGCTGGAGTGGGACTGACATCTAGCATGTGGGTGGACGAAAGCTGTAGGAGATACCAGACAGAGAGATTTTTTGTCATGGCTCCTCATTTGACTGCGAACATCCATGTATGTAAGGCAGCCCTTGATTGGTTTGTGCTGGGAGAAACTCACATTGTTACCTTTATGTGCTGGCTGTTTGCTGTTGTAGTCTGCTCAGCATGTGGCAGACATCAGAGAGAGAAGCAGCAGCTCTGCACTGCTCCATGTTCATTCATCTCATTGTCGTCAGCAGTGCACATACAAAATCAATGCAACTTAAATTCAAGCCAGGGGTCTACTCATCTCATCCTTAAAGAATTGAGGGTTATTAAAATTATAAAAAAATACTGATTAAACAAGAACTTTAGAGAAGAGAGAAAATCTGTGAGGCAAAAATGGAAGGTGGGGGAAGGGAGGAGAGGGGCAAGTGAGCGTTACTGACTGAGGTGGCAGACAGTCTGCTGCAGTGAATTCCTTTTTTTGTCATTCAAAAAGAAAAGTCAAAAAACATTTGCGTGTGAAAATTATATAAGTAACTTAACTGTCTGTGAACCAACAGGTGGAGGAGTAGAAAAGAGGGGAAAGTAATAAATCAGTAGGCAGAGGCTAGTAGTTGCAGTGCTAGCCTGCATTAGTCAGTCATCTTAGGATCAGCTGCTGGCTTTTGAGACAAGGTTAGCCCAATTGATGATGGTGAGGTGTCCCCTGATTTTTTTTCCTTTTATAAGTCAGAGACTAAGCACTAGTGTGAACCAAACTACCAGAATAATATAGTAGATCTGTGTCTGAAATTCAGTTAAAATCTGACAGCCACCAGTGCCACTTGCATACTGTCTGTGTGACCCCGAACAAGTCAGTCAGCTGTCCTCCCTATGTTACATGGGGTACACCTACAGGTTTTGACTCAGTGGGCCTTCTGTGGGCTATAAATAAAAAATATAAATAATCCTTGCTTTCGAAGGACTGTGTCACATAGAGTTCAACCAGGTTTGTGACCTCTGAATCTTCCATTGTCTGTGGGTAGCCCATAAAGTTTAGAGGTCTGGTGTGAAATGTGAACCAGAATAATATAGCAGACCTGCACCTGAAATTCAGTTAAATCTGACAGCCACCAATGCCACTTGCATATTGTCTGTGTGACCCTGAACAAGTCACTCAGCTCTTCTCCCTGTGCTCTTTGGGGCACACTTTCAAGCTTTGACTCAGTTGGCCTTCTGTTGACTATAAATAAAAAAAATAATAATAATCCTTGCTTTGGAATGACTGTGATGTAGAGGGTTAGACCAGGTTTGTGACCCATGAATCTTCAATTTGAAAAATAACATTGTCTGTGGGTAGCACCAGCCTTTATGGTTTAGAGATCCAATATGAACTGTGAACCAGAATAGTATAGCAGACCTGTGTCTGAAATGGTGTACAGTCAGGACAGTGACACCATTATGGCGAAATACCATGACAGCGACAGATCTCACCAGGTCAAGATCTTTCACTGTGGTGGTCCACTGTAAGCCAACAGAGTGATTCCCATAGTTGCTCCCCCACCCAAACCAACTTCAACTTGGAGTTGGTTAATTAGAGATGGGGGGTGAGGGGGGCAAAGCCCCTTGCAGAAAAACACTTCGGTCCATCGGGAACAATGCCGACTGTCGGCATTGTTCCCATCAATGTGCAGGATGTCGACAATGTTGTTGTTGACGTCCTGAGGTTGAACTGTCTGAAATTCAGTTAAATCTGACAGCCACCAGTGCCACTTGCCTACTGCCTGTGTGACCCTGAACAAATCAGTCAGCTCTCCTCCCTGTGCTGTATGGAGCACATCTAAAAACTTTGGCTCAGTGGGCCTTCTGTGGGCTATAAATAAAAATAATTAATAATATTTGCTTTTGAAGGACTGTTTCGTAGAGGGTTAGGCAAGGTTTGTGACTCCGGAATCTTCAATATGAACTCTAGCATTGTCTGTGGGGTAGCACCAACCCTTAGAGTTTAGAGATCCAGTGTGATAGCAGACCTTTGTCTGAAATTCAGTTAAATCTGACAGCCAACAGTGCCACTTTCTTATTGTCTGTGTGACCCTGAACAACAAGTCAGGCAGCTATTCTCTCTGTGCTCTGTGGGGCACACCTACAAACTTTGGCTCAGTGGGCCTTCCTTGGACTATAAATAAAAATAAATTTCAATGGGCTTGCGCAACTGCATGAGATGTATGCTTGCGTGACTTTGATACATTGTGGCTGTTTGCCCTCTATCTGTGGGATATACCACCCTGCAGGTGTACGACGCAAGGGACCCTAGAGGAAGGTCCCCCCCATAGGTGCAATGGGAATAATTATCTTGGCTAAAGGCAGCTTAGGAAGAAGCCCCTGGGAAAGAGAAACTAGCTAATGGAGGAGGAGGGGTGGATGGTGGGGCAAAGAAGAAACCGAATGAGGACTGGCCCACAGGAGGGCCTTTTGAGGCCTGGTTGGGGGAGTGGTTTGTTGCTCCACCCATTGAACTCTGGCCAGCCCTCAGCCATCAGTTTCAATGGGCTTGTGCAACTGGATGAAATGTATGCTTGTGTGACTTGGATACGTTGTGGCTGTTCGCCTCTCTATCCATGGGATATACCACCCTGTAGGGGTAAGATGCAAGGAACCCTAGAGGGGGATTCCCCCCTATAGGTGCCATGGGAATAATTCCCTTGGCTAAAGGTAGCATAGGAAGAAGCCCAAAAGAATACCCCAAATTGTGTCGTGCGTCAAAGAGGCGAGAAATCAGAATATATCGAGATCAGAAATTAAGGTGATAGATGTAGATGGGAAGGACAGGAGAAGAATGAGACATGATGAGGAGGATGAATGAAATAAAAGTAGACAAGATGCAAAAGGGCAGACTTCCTAGAGAGAGATCGAACAGCTGGGGCCACCATCCAACTCCATCCAACAGCGGAACTAAACTATGAAACCTAAGGAAACTCCAACCCTATCTAATATTATGACCATTGGCAGGGAGGAGAGGGGAAAACCCCCATTTGAGGAAGAAACCTCTGGGGATCCGAAGCCTAGGTCACCTTCCTTCCAGGCTGAAGGACATTTTGATTAGAGACAGCTCAGCTACTGCAACTTGGAGTCAGGATCAAGGGAGAAGGAAAATATTCCAATTTAGAGGAAGTTCTCACTCTGTCCTTCTAAATGGACAACTTTTGAGGGTCGCGAGTGATGTCTCTACAACTAGATGCTCAAAAGCAAGAGAGGAGAGAGATGACTGCTGAGGCACTCAGCTGGACTATGCGAGCCTACAAAACAGACAAGGTGAACCAGAGGTGGTCTTGATGGAGAATAGCTTAGAGGGTGCCTCTGAACCCACGTGGGCAGCCAAAGGGGCACGGATGATGACAGCCCCATCCCTCACAGCTGGAAGTCATAAATTCTACATCCAGAGGTGTCGCCGTGATGAGAGACAACTGGAGGTCCACCTGGAGTGAAGACATTCTCACTATGTGTCAGGGAGAAGGACCCCTCGTTGAGCTTCACATGCTCTAGATGTGGACTTTGTGGGTGCAGAGTGAGACAGTCAGCTACAGGCTAGCCCTGAGCCAAGGAGCCCTGGACATGGAAGCATGTCTCCGAATGGAGAGCAGTTTGATGAGGTAGCATAAGACCCAATGAGGGGCATGCTCAAATAATTGATGTGAATAAGTAGACCCTGAGGTTGGACTGAGTGAAAGAGAACCAGACTCATGTCATGAGAAAGCTACCCGTGAGTGGTAACTATGGGAGTGGATGCCAACTGAGTCCACTGAGATCAAGATTAGGAATGGATATAATTGCAGGAAGGTAGGAGTGAGAGCATCTAGGTGAAGCTGGCAGCCGATGGTGAGGTAGGCAGTACCAGGAAGACATCAGAATAGGTTTGACTGGAATGAGGGAATAAGGTCAGAAGAGGAGATGAGTAGGCAGGATGATATGCAGGATGGAATATTAGGCAATGTGAATGAGTAGGGTATGGTAATATAGTGGGACAGCAGGATAGGTAAGCCCCCAAAAGAAAGCAGAGGTCAGAAAAGGAGAGGAATGGATGTTAGAGGGAACGAGAGGAGGAGGAGGAGGGCAAGCACCCACCATGGGGAAGCACAGGCAGGATGAAATGTAGAAAGCGCAGCATGGTGTAACCAAGAGCAATGATAGAACATGATAGAAACTTTTAAGTACCTCATTGGAATCAACAAAGTCCAAGAGAGTAGCACCTTTCAGAAAAAGAGATATGCAAGAACAAGGGGACACAATTTAAAGATAGAGGGGGGATGGCTCAGGGGCAATGTGAGGAAGTATTTTTTTCACAGAGAGGGTGGTGGACAAATGGAACAGCCTTCCTGAGGAGGTTGTGGGGTCTAAAACTCTAGGAGAATTCAAGAATGTATGGGACAGATATAAGACAATTCTTGTGGGGGGTAGGAAGAAATAGGCTGTTGGTTAACCAGGATCTGCAGCTTATCCTGTAGATAGGGAAATGGGCAGACTAGGTGGGCCAAGTGGTCCTTATCTGCTATCAAAGTCTATGTTTCTATGTTTCTAATGAACAGCAAAGGCCAGAGCTAAAGATGAGTGGTGGGAATAGGGGAAGATTGACAGAAAACCTCCAAGGGACGTATCTCGTAGGGTCCCAACTGACCATATCACTCAACCACAGGGCAGGAAAAATCAAAGCACTGGTCCTCAAAATCACGACAAAGGGCCAGAATGTGTAGCATTTCCTGTTGTGAACAAAAAATGGCTACCAATAGCTGGCCCCACATGAGGAGAGATAAGGAATGTATAACTCAATGAGATGCAATGAATGAAGAGAGGGAGGCATACAGGAATAGCTGTAACATTATGAGGAACATAGGAAACTGATGCTGAGCAAGGGAAATGTGAGTGTGAAAAGCAGAGTGCTATGTGAAAGCCATAGCAGGTGAGAGGGATGCACTACACTGCCCCAGGCTGACACTACAGCTCCCAGGAACATTCCCAGAACAGCATCCCTGGACAAGCAAGGCAGGAGCAAATGTGGAGCTGTAGCGGGTTGCAGGGTCGAGGTTACCAGAGATGGACTGCAAGGAAATGAGAGCTGTTAAAATGCGGAGAGGAGAATCAGAGAACAGGATCAACAGGAGCCACAATGGTGAGAGAGAGCAGAGGAGCCAATACTGAGCAGGTGTCACACCATGTGGGAGGCAGAAGCAGGTAGGAGGTTACTCAGAGAAGAGCGATTGCAGCAGAGGCAGAGAGCTGAGAGTGGGGAGGTCCCAGGAAGGAGCAGGGAATAGCTGAACAAGGGGGGGCGAGGCACACCCAGAAGCACCGGGGGGGAGATGGAGCCATGGCAGGTGACCAGTGGAGAGACAAAACACTGGAATTGCTGAGTAGGGAGAGAAGCAGTGCGCTGAGAGTCAGGGAGCCAAATGCCAGAAAGGGGGAGCAGAGCCATGGTCTGAGGTGTCTATCAGAGAGGCTCAGGGGGATGCAGGAGCAAAGTGCAGTTGAGGGGGCTGAATGAAGCAACTGGGCAGTGAGCTACTGGATGAGCAACAGGGAAGAGAGAGAGTGAGCCAGTGGCTGGAGGAGCTGCAAACACGGGAACAACGGAGAGGCAAGAAGCACCAGGACAGAGGTAGGTGGAGAGGTGCCTTCAGCCACAATGAAGAAAATGAATGAGGACTGACCTGGAGGAGGGCCTTTTAAGGCCTGGTTGGGGGAGTGGTTAGTTGCTCCACCTATTGAACTCCAGCCAGCCCTCAGCCATCAGTGAAAAAAAAAAAAAAAATCCTTGCTTTGGAAGGATTTTGTCATAAAGGGTTAGGCCAGGTTTGTGACCCCTGAATCTCCAGTATGAACTCTAGCATTGTCTGTGGGTAGCACCAACCCTTTTAGTTTAGATGACTAGTGTGATCCAGAATAACGTAAGAGACCTGTGTCTGAATTTAAATTCAGTTAAAGTCTGACAGTCACCACCACTTGCATACTGTATGAACGTACAAACATACAAAATTGCCATCAGATACAGGCCTTACAGTCTATTGAGTCTGCTCGAGTGTGCAGCACCCACTTTATTAAACTCTGCTGCCCCGCCCACCCTTCTGATTTATTGAGCCCCTACCCAAGTTCTCCTCCCAGCTTCCCTCAGTTTTGACCTCTCTCTTGTCCCTGTCCCACCCCTCTTGAAGCTGTCTGCAGTGATATTAATTTCTCTGGCAGTCTATTCCACCCTTCCGCCACCCTTTGCATGAAATTGTGCCTCCTCATTTCCCTCTTGAATCTTCTTCCCTCCAGTTTAAGACTGTGCCCCAGTGTCCCTCCCCCTCTTTAAAGTAAACAACCCCTCTGAAGTAACTCTGTTCATGCCTTTGAAGTATGTGAAGTCTCAATCATATCCCATCTCTCCCTTCTATCCTCCAGGATATACATGTTGAGCTCTTTCAGCCTCTCCCCATACGTTTTTTCCCCAAGTCTCAGGATCATCTTTGTCACATTACGTTGGACCCCATCCAGTAGTTTGATGTCCCTTTTCAAGTAGGAGCACCAGAATTGCATGCAGCATTCTGAATGAGGTCTCACCAGGAACCTGTACAGGAGCAGAATAACTTCCTCCTTCCTAGAGGTGATTTCTATGGCTATGCTACCCAGCATTTTATTTGCCTTTTCGGCTGCCCTCCGACACTGCATTGAGTGATGCATGTCCCCTATTATTAGTATCCCCAGATTTTTCTCCTTCACTGTAGTTGATAGCTTCACTCTCCCTAACCATTAGCTATTTCTAGGGTTTTTAGCCCCCAAGTGCATGACTTTGCAATTTTTTGTGCTGAACCCCAGCTGCCATGAGTTGCTCGATTTGCAACTCATGCATGTCGAATAACTCAATCTCCAAGTAACAGTGCTAATTCTACTGAATTTTATGAATTTTGAACATTCTATTTGTGGAGCATGGCATTAAGTGGTCTGCCTCTGAGGCAGCGGCATGTGTAACCAATCAGCAGCAAGAGCTGAGCAACCTTAGTTACTGTCCTTCAGAAGGTATTAACCAATGAGACACAGCGGAGGGTGAGATTAAGTCAACTGCCTTCAAGGCAGTGCTGCCTCAGAGGCAATATTCATTTAAGAAAAGTGTCTCTTGTGACCAGCAAGTATCAACCACTGTGGGAGCAGTGCGCAGCATGTTTGGCCACTTCAGTCATTTAGTAAAAGCCCATGGCATCCTTGCTGATATCCAAAAGAACAAAGGTCTTCCTCACCACCAGCTTGTTCAGGCTGTGCCAACAAGGTGGAATTCAATTTACTTTATGATTAAAAACGTAGCTATCATTGAGTATATCATGTACAATGATATTGAGAAGGGAATTGTACTACATTGTACACAATGGCCTCTGATGGAACAGTTGTGTCACATTCTGAAACCATTTATGAGTGCTATGAAAGAGGTCAGTGCAGAAAAGGCATCCCTTAGCCAAATTATTCCACTCATTCTACTTCTCAAAAAAAGGCAGAAAAAATGAGGAACAACTTTGATATGAACAAATCTCTAGTCAATTACATGCTTACCAGACTTAGCAATGATGACAAATTATCAGACATTGCATGGTGCAAAGAGTATATCTCAGCGATATTGCTTGATCGATGTTTTTGGAATAGACACCTTCCTGATGTTGTTTCTGAGTATATGGAAGAGTTGAACTACAAGCGAGTTTTGATAGACGCAGTAGATGAGGTTTCATTAGGAAGCAGTACTACAATGATGCCACATCAAATTCAAAAGACTGCTCCAAAAAACAGTACAGAAGCAGACAATGAGGAGCATGATATTTGGTGCCAGCTGCAGGACATTGAAATTCCAAAAGGAGAAGATGCATGCTCAGTAGTAAGCATGACTGATGCATATCTGTCTGAGCCCAACATTAGTCTTAAAGTGACTTACCAACTTCCCCCAGTCATGTTTGCAGATCACCTTCCCTTCCCTTCACTGAGTGATGCAAAGCTCAACTGCCCTGAAGTTAAGTATTAAATACATTCAGATGCTTAGTTTTTTAACATTTTTGTGCCACAGTTGTCTCTGCATGTTTTTTTTCTTTGTTTGAAGTTCGCACATGAGCAGTGCATCCACATGCATGAGTGACATCAGCACAGGGAAGGTGAACCCACTGCATCTTTTTCACTGCTTGTTCATTCATCTTTCCTGGACCCAGCCTCAGTGAGTGCAGATCCAAAACTAAAATGGCAGAAATTACAGTACTGATAACTGAAACGGTTTGTTATATTGGCAGCTGAGGTGGATACTTGCTTTTGGGATTGCAAAAGTGGTAATTTCTCCTGATTTTCAATTTTACTCATCTGACTAAGCTCTGTGTCCTAGGTCTATTGGTTCTAGGAAAATCACAATCTACATTGCTTGAGTACAGTGTTACAGTTTTGGTAAGTGCTGCAAGTACATAATTATAACAACAAGTCTGTATAAAAAATAAACTTTTTTAACTGAGTAGAGCTGTAATCTGTAGCGTATTGGGACACAAAAGGACGACTTTTGAACTGGGTAGATCTACAAATTGCAGTAAGCTTTTCAGCATTGGTACATAGAGGCCTGTGTTAAATGGATGACTTTTTCAACAGTTCAGAATTGTAATGTGCAGTAAGAGTATAAGCACTGAGCTGCACAGTCCAATCCCAGGAGGACAGTGCAATAAACTGTATTTTTGGCAAGTGCTGCTTCAGTGTGATTGCTTCAGTAAACTGCCTTTACTACTGCATTTCTGCTTGTCACCACCATCATTATAGACAGTTTATATTTTTTCCTGTGTTCCTGTGTTTTCTTGGGCTCATTTGGTGTTCTCATGCAAGCACCATAACACTGATCACCAAAGTATACTTAGATGTGCATGTATAAAGGGACATGGTGCACTGAATTGTTTCTCCAGCTTGCCAGCTCCTCGCTAAGGTTATAAATGAATGCAATAAAATCAGTTATATACTGTACATAGTTATACTTTACATAGTTTACAGTGTATCTCAAAAATTAAACAATTATTTTTTTAACATTTTAACATACAGTCTTTATTTATAATTAGGATTATAGCATCATTGTATGTACTCCGGGGCATCAGCAAAAGAAGAGACTGCAGTTGCTATCCTCTTCCGACATTGTGGTACCAATGTACAGCTTCTATGGTGTTATATTGCAAAGTGTGCTAGTCAGTTCGGCATACTTAGGGAATAATGTCTGAACCAAAATATGGGCTACACAGCAATGAATGCAGGGAGTCCACACAATGCACCATGATATCGGTAAGGCATGGGAGACAGTATAGTGCAGCATCTGTTGTATTTGCTGTACACTTTACGCATGTGCATCAGAGATCCACTGTAATGGAAAAAATGGGAAAACACAAATGGCTCGACACAGACCAAAGTGGTAATGAAGTATGGTCACATAAGTGAGGAAGGGTGGTTCAAATACAGTCTAACACTTGAGTACCTACCACAAGGATATGTTCCTTTTTGTAGTGGACCAATCAAATGGTACTTAGACTATCTAAACATAAATGCAATCTCTTTCTCCCTGAAAAGGGTATTGGTAGTGTCATTTTTATCCTTGGGGGTTGGGGGACGATCACCGACTGTACGTTTATTTTTTGCTCAATTCATAATGCACCTGGAGGCACACACGTAGCGGCAATAAGCCAATGCCAGGATGGTATTACAGATGCTTATGCAGACACTAATGACAGCTGCAGTCTGTATAGTTCCTGAGTGCTTAGAGGTAACACAAAGCTGGTGCAATAATTTGTAGTTTTAAATTTATAACATGCCGTAAACAGGGGAACCGGTGACTTCAACACGTTATTCAATCACTGATACCTCTAAAGAGGAAAGTACAAGCAGGCCCCCCACACCCAAACACACATGTACAAAGAGAAGAAAGCTATAGCATAGATCAGTTGGCACTAGGGCAAAGACAGACCCAAACAGTATAAATAGTTTACAGATAATAAAAGTTCTTTGGTGCAGCATTTTTCTAAGTGTATGTGTACAGCTGGGGGGTTTAGAGTGGTTGGGGTACAGGGTGCCTGCTTGTAATTTCCACCCTGTGCTCCATCAGACTGAATGACTGATAAATCAATTGGCGGGAGGTCACTATTAACTAGTACCAGGTGAGGAATTTGGACAAATTGGATTTGGACAAATCAATCAATCAATCACTTTATTTAACCAGGCATAAACACCATTGAGCAAGTTCATTTTCAAGGTGGTCCTTTGCATTAATACAATACAGTACACTTCATAAGATTACAATTACGGTGGACAGTGGTGCAAAAAAAAAAAAAGAAAAAACATTGTGAAGGTGCCGGTCAATATGGGCCTATACATACCGGTCAACATAATTAACATGCAAAGGTACATAATGATAAGCTTTACTGAAATGAGAAGAGACAACAATCCCATATAGTCTCTGCTAAGTAAGAGTTCATACCTAAATGATAAAAAATAAGGAGGTATTAAGGAATAGGTTAGAAATTGGGGTGAAAGATTAGGCAGCCAAAAGGGAGACCAGAATAGATAAAAGGTAGAGAATAGGCAGGGCCATCTTGGATTAATGGAACTAGGCTTGTAGGTCCTAGGTTTCTGTTGTTAGGAATGTTAGGTGGATGAGATACTTAGGTGTAGGATTTGAGAATGGCACCCGGGCTTAGGGGTCATCGGCATCTGAAACAGTTGCATGATTCCTTCAGATAATCCATTAATAGAGCTTTGAATGTGAAAATGGTTGGAAGTGAGGATAATTTTAATGAGTCTTGCATAGTGTTCCAAAGTGATGGAAGTGAGAAGTTGATTGCTGCTGAGCCAAGGGTAGTTTTCACTCTAGGAATCTGGAAGCAGATTAAGGAGAAGTGTCTCAGGCCATAGGAACCTTTAGCCTGTTTGAAGATGTTCGAGATGTATGCAGGGAGGTTATCAGATAATGCTGTAAAAAAACAGAGGAGAGCATTCCTTTTTCTTCTAGTTGAAAGTGAGGTCCATCCCGAAACCTGGTATAGACGACAGTGATGTGTACTATGGGGTAGATTTAAGATAAATTGCGAGCCATTTATCCTGCTCAAGCAATGCCACCAGATCGAGCCGTGCTCTCAGTGTCAAACTGGAGTGGCCAACAACTCATTCGCATAGGAAAAGCAATTCCCCCTCTCAAAAAAAAAGAAATATAAAAACCCAGGGTACTATCACTAGCATTTGTGTGGCAGATCGATGCTGGGAGTAACAGAACACACACCATACCTCGATTTTGCACAGTAAAATGACAGCAATGATGGGAACCAAACCGTAGCACTAAATAGCAAAATATAATATTAACAGTCTGTGTTGCTAAGTCTGCTCTCGCTGCTGTACTGGAATGGATCGGGACTACTGCTGTGACTGCCTGAGCTACTGCCCACATCATTCTCGCTGCTGTCATAGGGTCATCCCTATGGGGATCTACTATGCAGAGGCTGTCAAATTGTGGCACTATGTCAGTGTCCGAAAGATCAATGTTAGTGCAGGACAACATAATGCTTTCATCATCAGACCCTGAAAATGAACTATTTGACATTGCCATTGCTATTGTCATGCTGCATGCTGCGACCAAGAGCTCTGTTGTCAAGACAGAATTGCTGTGACCAAGAACTAATTTTAATTGCAGAGCACAGATTTCTCTGTGGTGACATTGCAAAGGTAATGAGTGTCAAAGGTCACCAAATACAGGCTCCAATACACAAAAAGACACTTCTGGTTTGTGAGGGTGAAAACCTGATTTAATTTGATAAAATAGGCTCTGCATCTATCAAAATACATTGCAAATCAGTTCTATATGCAGTTACCTTGCAGTATATGTGTTCGTATACCCAAACTTGGTAAATCGCTTTAAGGATGATTCTTTAGCTTATTGGCAAAAGAAAAAAATCACGTTGGCCAAAGCTGGCTATCCTAACTTATAAGTGTATTGGATGTCCACCCTCCAGTGTCTGTTCTAAAAGCTTATTTAGCTCTGCTGGTGATGTAAGTGATAAATGAACAAGATTAACACCAGACAATGAAGAGAAACTAACATTCTTGAAGGCTAGCTTGCCAAACTTTGGCTACATACAGTATGTGATGTGACAGCAGTACCTGTGCTGCATCTTTGGATTAAGTAACAATAACATCAGCTTTCAATTTTCAGTTTGGACTGGCTAAAACTAGGGATCTGAGACTTGCCTGACTTTTTTTGACCAAATCATCGTCGTCCTCGGGGTGGTTGGGAGGTGCATCCAGTACATGACATTATACCTGTAGCAACTGTGGCAGACAAGTCCCTGGATTGATTTAATTTAAATGCTGCTAGCTCTGTTTTCTTCTCCCTGATAGTAGTGGTAGTACCTGTACAGTACCAGTGGTGATGTGGTGATTTTCAGACTGCCTGGTGCTTTTCTCCCATGTTGCTTACTAATAGTGGTGAATTCACATTACGTTTCATACTAAGAGCTATTACTAAACAGAAGTGGCCTCTGTGACTGAGAAATAAAACTAGCTATGTAAGCAAACACAGAATCCCCTTACCTCTTTTACAAAAATCAGACTCAGGAGACTGTTAAAAAAAATAGAGATCTGGGACTTGCCTGCCTTTGGACCAAATCATTGTCATCCTGTGGGTAGATGGGAGGTGCAGCAAGTACATAACATTGTACTGGTAGCAACTGTTGCAGACAAGTCCCTGTTTTCACACAGTTGCTTTCTCATGCTAAGAAGGTCATTTAGCTAAATGCACCTTAACCGGATTGATTTAAATGCAGCTTGCTCTGTTTTTCAGTCCCTGATAGTAGTGATAGTATTAGTGGTGAAGCGATTACTTTTGAACTGCCTGATACTCTTATCTCATGTAGCATCCTAATAGTAGTGCTGGTGCATTCACATTGCATTCCATATCAAGAGACGTTGCTAAACAAAAGTGTTACCTACGACTTAGAAATAAAACTAGCTATACAAACAAACGCATTGTTCCCTTGTCCAAAAATCAGACTCAGGAGACTGGTTACAAACCAGAGAACTGGGACTTGCTTGTCATCACAGCCATTTTCTCATTCTTTTGTAAGCATTCCTTTTTGGTAAATGTGCCTTAACAATATTGATCTCAGTGCTAGTACAGTAGTTCTATTTTTCCCCTGATTGTAGTAGCAGTCATGAAGTGGTAGCTGGCTGATGGGCTGTCTGAAGGGCTGTCTGACTGGCTAATGCTGTTTCTGATTCTCCATTATGGTGCGGTGTTCCTCCTTGTTAATTAATCTTAACTGAGAGACCTTCACAGTGGTGCCTGTTGAGAAACAGAAGTCACTACTGTTATTAACTATTAAACACAATATTACTTTCTTAAATGTAAGAAACAGAAGAGTGGCTAGAGAGTGTTCTGGGAGTTCCCTGCCTTTTGACAAAATCACACAGACAGTATGCATGTGGTTGGTGGCTGTCACAGTTTAATACACACACAGGTCTGTTAACTGCTATTATTTTGGTTCACACTAGTGCTGTAACAGCTAAGCTTTAGGGGCAGGTCAGTGTTCTGGGATGTGACTGACTTTGGACAAAATCATTATCATATTCATCTTGGAGGTGTATGCTGGTTGTGAGGTTCAGCATGTACATATTACAGCACTGGCACTTCCAGTCACATCATTCACTCTTTCTCATCTCATTTAACCAATCGTTCTATTTACTACTGTTAAACAGTGGTTTAATTGCTTTTCTCTACAGATATGTTGATTAAAAGTTGTATAAGATGATTTTTAACATACAGTTACATAAAACCCCTCCTCCCCTTGCTTCCCCCTACCCCCCCGTCTCTCTGTCCTTTCTTCCCCCAAGCCCCACCCCCACAGCTTTCTGTCTCCCTGACATACTGTAGACTACCCTGGTTGCATTGCTCTAGTACCATCTACCCTGACTTAGTCGACTCTGGCTGCACCCCAACCCTCTCTTCTCTTGCCCCTGACCCCACTGTTTTTTCTGTCTTCCTCATCTCATCCATTAGCCCCTATTCACACTCATTTAATGTTTCTGTTTTTTTCCTGGAACCCCCTCTCCCAATTACCTGTCCCCTCTGCTGTACCCTGGACAAAGCCTCTTCTGGCTGCGAATATTTGTACTATTACTACCCAGAAATTTGCTTGCCTCTAGTTGTATAATGAAACTGCTTAAACACTGTGCTGCACTTCTGAGTGCTGATGTTATCTTCTCCATAGCAATTATAAGACCTTGCTCTTCTGTGTATCCTTGTTTGTTTTGTATAGTATCCGTGTATCCATCTGCAGCCTGCATGTAACCTGATTTGTATTTACTGTCTTTAACCAATGAATTGTCTTGTGCATCTTGACTTGGAACCTTTGTAAAAGAGTCTATTTGGCTCAAAGGTATTAATCTTCAACTGAAATAAATGAATAAATAAATAAATAAATAAAAACTTAAAGGTTCTAAAAGGGTTGAATAAGGTACAGATAACTATCCAAACCTTTTGTTTTGCTTATCAGAACCTTTTAGAACCTCAAAACCTTTTGAGGTTCTCCCATCACTAGGTGAACTTGCAGTTGTTGCTACATATAAAAAAAGACAGTAGAGCTTTTCAGGAAATGTATGCTGGTTTCCCCATTTAAAGTTTAAAATTTGAACTTAATATATAAAAAAAAAACAGTAGCCTGTGGCAGGCGTACTTTGAAAACCATCTGCTAATGATGATGGCTAGCTGCACCCCAACTGTGATACAATTTAATAATAAACATAAATCACTTTATTTTGTGAAAGTATATGGTCTAGTGCTTTTTGCCAGTCACTGCTGGTGGCCCTAACTAGTTGGTACTACCACATAGTTCTACTGGTGACTTTGCGACCCATCAAACTATGTTCAATGGGGTTGCAGCAGTAGCTCCCTCCAATTTATCTGCAAATAGCAGTATGAAAATATGGGAAAGGGTGCTTGTGTGCTAATAGGCTGAAGAGCAATACATAGAAGCTTGGTGGATCTTGTTTGAATGGTTACAGTCTCCTGCGTCTCTCTCAGCTTCCCATCAGGTAAAACCAGATGGTATTAAGGAGTGCAACATTGCAATGTTGCAACCAGTAACAACAGTTCAACAGAAGGAGGACAACCAGGGAGACCTCAACACACACACATAGAAAACAGCACCAACAAAGCATGAGAGTCTAGGGAGGGATCACTGGACTGCCTGGGAGTTGGATTGCTGGGGGAGTTTATATTTAGGCGCGTACTGCTGGCCACAAGGTGTGGGAGGTTAGGGTGGGTGGAGACATCTTGGTAAAATGCCCATTCACAAGCCAGAGAAACTGGCTTGCAGCATGACATTTTGCCAATAAGATCACAGATAATGACTGGAAATAGTTTCATCGCCAGGTTATTCAAGTTTCTTCAATTCTCAGCACTTGCATTTGCACACTGCCAATATCTGAAGACCAGAACATAGTTTGTCACATTATGAAATAAACACTTACATTGTTGGACAGATTTAATTAATGCCAGATAATATCAAGGAAATATTTCATGCATTCTTTTACAATTGAACAAAATATGACAGCAACTTTGGACTGAAAAGAAGCTGTCTTTCTGTTTGCTACAGGGGGACTAAAGCTGTATTGTGTGGCTTTATCTCTATCTGGCCCATCTGTCATATAATCCTGTTAAAAAGTGGGACGTTATTTCAACTTCAGGCCATTGCAACAAAACCTCACTATCTTGTACATAATGTAGCCATCAGTTTATCATAGCCCTTTCTATAGCTTGTGTAATTGAAGTATACACTAATACATTGCTTTAGGGTTTGAGGAATAATAAAATATTGGTATGAAAGGGTAATGGTATCAGGTTAAAAATAATCTGCAGGCAATACCAGTCTTCTATGAAGACTTTATCAATATACATGGTATTTAGTGCTGATGGAAAATGCAAAGTGTGAGCAATAAATAACTCAGTGATATAACCATATATCAGTGATGATATAAACCAGATAACCATGATGCATCTCTGTCTTAATACCATTTATCAACTCCCAGAGAGCTAACTCGTAAATCATAGAGACATGCATAGAAAGGTAATTTGAAATATTGCCTTCCATAGAAATCCTACCTTCTTTGGTTCTGAAATTACTTGTTTTACACTTCCTCAGACAATCACTTCAGGATATCAGATACAATGAGCCATAGCTTCCAGCCGTAATTCAACACTGTCTTCTAAGTATCATACTTAGAAAGATTAACAAGAGTAACAAAGGTTAACAAAGAGTGTTAGTAAAGTGATTTATTTGCTCGCACTTCAAATAATTAGGTGCAAAAAATAAAAATGTGGCTTTTGAATGTATAGTACAGTCTTAATGTTTCTCTGGGTACAGATTTTCAGTGTGCCAAAGATCTCAAAAGCAGATGGCAGCTGCAGCCTTAGTGCACTGAAGTTACTATATTCTCTACATGTGTGCCAACATCTGGCAAAATAAAGTGAAGAGTTCATTAGATGTCACAGAAGATTGCTTTTAATTTTTATTCACAGCTTGTTTTTCAAATATTTGTGTCCTCATCTACCAGCAAGCAAGGCTACTCCAAAGATGGTGCTGGGCAAACTGGTTTAGATCTACTTCTGAAATCTCCAAATCGGACATTACTTAGTACAGTACAAGACAACAAGACTTTGTGTCCTGGTTCTTTTTTGGCACCAATAGCTGTTGGATTCCTAGAACAAGCAACAACATTGAATTTTCTGATCCTGTTTGATCCAACTCAGATTGCAGGCTCCTCATTAACTCACTTTTAATAAATGTGACAAAATAATAAGCACTGTGTGTTGACTGGGGAATGAACATTCATAAGCAGTTAAGCAATTTAAGATAGTCAGAACTAGTAATAAAACTGCAGATTTGTGAACATGGAGACCTTGGTTTCAATCCTACAACCACCTCTTATTCCCTATGGGACCTTGAAAAAGTAATCCAACCTCCGTGTAACAAACCTTTCTGTCCTTTATTATAAAGCTCTGTGCCGTTCAAATGTTCATGTGGTGGTAGTGTGGCAGCAATGTTCACCCCACTTTTTGTCGTAGTGTTTTGGGATACAGTTTGCATGAAAGGAGCAACAGTATATCAAACCAAATTGTTATCTAATTGTACTTATTGTATAAATGTTTTGAAATGTGGCCCTATAGTTCTATATATGAGAGATCAGCATTATATATCATTTTCAAATAAATTATAGTAAAGTTTTTTATTTATTTTTATGTATTTTACAATTTCTGGCCAGGAAGGGCAAAATAAGTTGAGGCTGGTTTCCAGGTGTACTGGGAGCACAGGGAAGAAGAAGAATCAGCATTTATATAGCGCTTTTCATACATCCAAAGTGTTTTACAAGCAATGCTAGGCTGGTAGTGAAGTGACTGAATGTGTGGTGGCAGCCATATCGCACATCATCACCCACACAGCCTGGATAATTGCATGAACCGGTTTTATGGGAAGGGGAATGTTGGCCAGGACACCGGGAATGTTTCCTACTCTTTGCGAAGAGTGCCCTGGGTTCTTTTACTTCCACCTGGACACCCACCAGGACAACACCAGGATGGGCAGAGGGACCTCGGTTTAACGTCTCATCTGAAGGACGGCACACCCCAACAGTACAGCACCCCCCAATACTGCACTCGGATGCCAGCGATTTTTAGGTGCAAGTCCAATCCCGGTGTGGGACGAGAACCCACGACCTTCTGGTCCAGAGGCGGATGTGCTACCAACTGAGCCACTCAGAGTTAAGTGACTTGCTCATGGTCACATAATATTCAAATGGTGGCTGTGGGATTCAAACCTAGTTCTCCAATTTTGCAGCTCATGCTCCTAACCACTGCGCTATAAGGAATGATCCTGTAATAAAATCCAGATGCATACAGTAGTTTTGCAGACTACTAGATGCACTAATTAGCATTGTATTTTATCAAAGTAGAAGTCAACACTGAAGTTTATCATTCTTTTTCTGTAACCTTTTCCAAGTGTGTATGTGTTTATATGTCAAAAATGTGTACACATATAGTATCTACCTCTTCATTTTTCAGCACATTTTGAGAAAACTGGTATAACAGGGAGTTGCCTGCAGTGCTACCAAGCTCAACAAAAGGGATTGCCCTATTCAAGGGCAGCCTAAGTTGTCACTGGCCCCCTGAAATTAGCAAGGCTGAAGGTAGGACTAGGGGAGAGAGAGTAAGGGGAAGGGGAGAGCTAAAGATGCAAGGAAGGAAATAGCAACCAGGAAGGAGGGGGGACCTGCTAGGGGAGGGCGATGAGGTCACAGGTGGGAGTGTGGTCACAAAAGGGAAGAGGCTAAGATGATGAGCTGGCAGAGGGCCATTGGGTGGTAGTCGGACAGGGGAGGAGACAGGGAGGTAGACAAGGTGATGCAGAGAAAGGGACCTCCCTCTTTTCTGCAGCAGCTTCTTCAGGAAATTCACCGAATTGCAGTTGCACAGGTGACAGGCAATTTTGTGGGTAGATATGGACCGGATTTGAGGTAAGTGGCCTAGGCAGGCCTGCTGGAGAAGCCAGGCCTGACTGCATGGCCCTGGGGCATCAACACAATGTGCAGGATTATATGCAATGTTCACGGATACCTATTTATAGTGAAAATTAAGCATCATTTGCTGTTTTTCTACAGAGTGGTTTTCTGTCTGTTTTAAGAGTTTAAAAAAAAAAAGGATGCCCAAAATCATTGTTAGAGGGCCTGTGGTGTGTTTTTTGTCATAATGCAACAGGTATAAGGTAAGATATTTGACAAGTGGGTATTTAGAGACAGGGGAGCAAAAGAGGCCCCTATTTAAATAGGCAGGTTGTTAGCAGCAGTTTTTCAGCATTTTTCTAGCTATGGAAGTAGTTGTCCATGAGCCGTGGCCTTGGTTGTTTGGGACAGCAGAGGGGCTACATCTCTCATGTGGGCCCCATATGGGACAGTTTTCTATCATGTGGGTTCCCTCTACTACTCCCATTTTTGTGAGGAATGGCATTTGTGATGGAGTGCGTAAGGTGGTTTTGGCGTGCGGCCCAAGAACGCCAGGCCATGTGGCTTAGCCTGATAGGAAGGGGTCCCCTGGCTACAGCATGAGAAGGAGGCAGTGCTCAGGAACATGTTTTGTGTCTTTCTGGTGCTCTGGGGCCAGTGCAGCAGCCGGGATTGTGTCGCCCACTGGCAGTTTTTTTTAAAGAGGGGCCCCTAGACCCATGAGGCCTGACTGCCAGTAGCTCACCTCCAGGCATTTAGGCCCAGGTTGAGAGTCAGGAGGGTACTTGTGCTAGGGTACCAGCCAGAGGGGGGGGTTAATCAGCTATGGGATGGTAGGGGGGGCAAAAGAAAAGGAAAAAAGGGAAGAGAGTTTTTTAAGCTCCAGGCATCTTTTTCTGCATTTCAGCTGGTTTGGTTTATGGATGCTAAATCGTAAACTGTGGCCCACTCAGACGGCACCCGGGAACTGAGTAGGTTGATGGTGTCAGCTGTTTGGCCCTCTCCCCATACCTGCTGCTGTTTTGCAGCTGTTTCAGCCACAATGGGAGGAGCTCCTGACAGGGGAGTGCAGCCCCAGTATTGGAATCATGGCGGGGCCGCTGGAAAAAAAAAAAAAAGAAAAGTGAATCAACTGGGGGAACAAACATCGAGGGGCTTGTTTATACTCATGAGTTGTTTTTAAGCCAGGTGGGGTCTTAATGCTGGGCCCAGGGAGCAGGCTAAAAGCATGCACAGGACTGGGAAGCGTTGGTCTTGACATCGCACAGGCCACGGTCAGCTATTTCAGGGCAAAAAGGGAGCTGATGGCTCAGGGGCTGCCATTTTATCCTAGGGCACCGCACTGGGTCAGGAAAGGGGATTCCCTTCTGGGAAAAAGGGATCAGTTGGCCCATACCAGAAGCAGGGGCCTTTTTCCATTTCAGGGCTTAGGCCCCCAATTTCTTTATCGGGTGGGCATGGGGCACCCTGCGGGGGGAGCGTTCCTAGCATTACTAGAAAATTTAGGACATAAGAATGCCGGAGCCTATCGCGTTATGTCTCCCACACCCTGTGGGGCATTTTAATTCTGTTTTTCTTTTGTCAGTTCAAATTGGCGATCCAGCCTATTTTAAACAGGTTTGAACTGGGGACATCTGCTACAATTATGGGGCAACAGATTCCAATTCTTAGATGCCATTACAAAGTAGAAGTTACATATTTTATTAAAATTTACAAATGGTACTATCATTTGTTTGTTCATGCTTGATGCAGGGCAGGAGCAGGGAGGCACAGGTCGAGGGGTGGTAACAAAGAGGGAGAAGGATGGTAGGATGGAGGGGGTACAGGGTGCAGGAGTCACTTGACACATGTCATTTCAGTTGTAGGATGGCTCCCAAAAGAGCAATGACCCCTAAACCCAAGACCAGCTAGGTGCTGGCCCAGAAGGCCATGGACCTGATGGACCAGGTCCAGGCCATAATAAAAGAATCAAGGGAGGCAGAGTAGATGGAGAGGCAGGCAGATAAGAGGAAGAAGTCACCACAGCAGAAGGAGCCACCAAAGAAGAAGATGACCAGAAGCAACCTGGAGGACAACCGTGAACCACAACAGGAGGAGAGTAAGGTGCCAACAGTGGACTTGTCGGTCGAGGGTAATCTCAAAGAATATCTGGCAGGTTTGATGGAGGAGAAGGGTGAGAAGGGGTGGGAGGAAGTGGACAAGGCATGGCAGGCACTGAAAGTGGAGAAGAAGGGGGATTACAAGGAAGGGCAAGAGACTGGAATGGGAGAGGGGACAAGCAAGGGGGATACAGATGACCACTGGAAATAATGTTGGGTGACCAGTCCCTCAAGGGAAAGATTTAGAAGGGGGAGTATTTTGACATGTTTGCATTGATAGACAAGGATACTGCAAAAAAATGTGATCAGAAAGCATGGGTGGCAACTCAGAGATGACGGTAGTGCTGGCAATTGTGGGCAAGACCAATGAGGAGGTCAGTTATAAGGTCAAGACATTCGGTGCATGGATGGAGGATTTCATACATTTTAGTGCCATTATGCTTCAAAAGAAACTGGAGCTAGCTATACCATTGCTGACCTACTCGGCCATCATACGGGATGCTTACAGGGTCAAGAGTGGGTATGGGTGGCTCATATATGAGAAATTCAGGCATAGGATGGCGTCGCATGGCGATGTGAGATGGGCTGTTACCCTGTCCGAACTGTGGATAAGGACACCTTCAGCACAGGGTGAGAGCAGTAATGAAGGTAAAAAAGGGACAGGAGTACCTAATGCAAAAGCATGTTGGGCATATGACAAGGCAAACTGCACATGGCCCAGCTACAAATTCAAACACGCCTGTTCTGGGTGCATAGAAACCCACCCAGTTATCCGTTACAGAGCTCAAGGGGAAAAAGGGGTCCACCATGCACAAGGGCAGACTTTTTGGGGGCCAGGATGGGATGGGGGGTTATGGGGGGCAGGAGCAAGACTACAGATGGCAAAGCAGGAGAGGGGGTTTTGGGTGAAAGTAGGGACCTTCAGGGGCTAGGGCCTGTAGGGATATGTTCAGCAAAGTGGCATCCCTGCTAAGATTAGACATATTAAAGGCTTGGACAGTGGATTACCCCAATCAGGAGGCTAGGGATATACTGAGTGAGGGTTTTGAGTGAGGTTTTCATATATATTTCACGTGTGACAGAAAAAATATAAGATCAAAGAACCTGGCATTCATAAAAGGGAAGGAGGAGATAGTGGAGAGAAAAATTAAAAAGGAAGTGGAGGTGGGTAGAGTGGAGGGCCATTTCAATTCCCCTCGCTTTTCCAAGACTCAGGGTGTCACCTTTACGCACAGTTCCAAAAAAGGCACCAGGGGAGTACCATTTAATCCAGCACCTATCATACCCTGAGGGTAATTCTGTCAATGACTTCATCACACCTGAGAGGAGCATGGTTTCGTATGCCATGCTGGACCAGGCAGTGGAGGCCATATGGACAAAACAAGGTGCCTGGCTCGCAAAGACTGACATTGAGTCAGCTTTCCGATTGCTACCAGTGAGCCGGGAGGATTGGGAGCTCCTCGGTTTCCAATTTCAATGGTGATTCTATTTTGATAAGGCCATGCCCATGGGGTGTTCGGTTGCTTGCGCCATATTTGAGGGTTTTAGCACCTGGCTGCAGTGGGTTTTCTCCATACAGCACCAGAGGGGGGCAGTTGTCCACTATCTGGACAATTTTTTGTTCATAGGGGAGGGCAGGGAGGAGATGGCAGGCATGCTTAGGAATATCGAGGCTCTGTGCAGGGAGCTAGGGGTACCACTGGCAGATGATAAGATGGAAGATCCTGAGAGGAAGATAGAGTTCTTGGGCATTGAGCTAGATGTGGAGAAACTGTGTTTCAGGCTCCTGGCCATGATTGTGGCCAAGCTCTTTGACCTCATAAAAGGGATAAAAGGGAAGCGGAGGGTATAGCTAAAGCTGGTGCAGCAGGTATTAGGACACATGAATTTCACCTGCAAGGCAGTGGCACCAGGCCGGATCTTTATGAGGGGGTTCACCAGGGCTATGGCCAAGGCCAAGCTCCCTCACCACTGGGTAGATATCATGTCAGGGGTGCAGGAGGACCTGCTAGTATGGGAGACCTTTCTCAAAGGTTACAATGGAGTTACATTTTGGCATGGGCAGTGGGAAAGCAACAATGAAATAGAATTATACACAGACGCAGTGGGGTGATCAGGCATGGGTGCATAATTCCAAGGGAAGTGGATAGCAAAGAGATGGCTGGACCACTGGGTGGAGCTAGGGCTAACAGGGACATTACGTTCCTGAGGCATTCTCCATATGGCTGGCCATGGTGGTGTGGGGAAAGGATTTCAGAAACAAGAGGATGTTGTTCCGATGTGATAGTCTGCCAGTGGTTTTGGTCATCAACAAGCAGTCTGGGACCACAGAAGCAATACTGAGGGTGGCTAGGAGATTGGTATGGGACTGGCTGAGGCTGAACATGTCTTTCAAAGTGCAGCATGTGGAAGGGGTCAAAAATGACATAGAATACAGCCTCTCCCATTTGCAGTTGGACACGTTCCAGTCACTGGCCCCTCGGGCGGCCACTCAGAGAAGACTGGTGCCTGCTCAGCTCTGGGAGATCGGATGGATCGAGCCCAACTCCTTTTCCAGAATGCCTGGGCATCTAACATGCTAAAGGCTTATGAGAGGGCATGGAGGAATTTTCAGGAGTTCCGGGGGAGGGTGGGGCTGGAGCTGAGTGACCCAGTTACTGAATTACAGATCATCAGATATATGGTAGACGGGTGGGAAGTGGGCACAGCAGGCATGGCAGACACTACCATCGGCATCCACCTGGTGGGAGTAGGCACAGTATGTCAGCTGAGAGGGTGGGGCTCACTCACAAATGCCCCAGCAGTCCACTGGATACAGCAAGGGTGGACAAGGCTGCAAGGGCAATGTACGGATTGACACAGGCCAATTTGTGGGTAATTTTTCAGGAAGTTGCTGGGTAATCTGAGCAGTGTGTGCTCATCAGCACATGAAGCTAAGCTGTTTGCAGCCATCTTCTACATTATACAGAGGGGTGCATTCCAGGTCAGGGAGGTGGTGGCCAAAGGGAAGGGGCATACACTGGACAGCCTCCTAGAGGAGGACATGTCCTGGTCAATGAGAACAGTCTGGGTATGGCTCAGGCAATCCAAAATGGACCAAAGTGGAAAAGGGGTGAGGGTGGTTTTGGAACAGGAGGGAGAGCAATGTAAAAAGATTGTTGACACCATAAGGGAGTACATAGCGGTGAGGCCATGTGGGGGTGGGAGGTTTTTCCAGCATGGGAATGGTGATCCAGTCACTGCCCCCAAGGTCATTGCAGTACTGAAAAAGGGCATGGCTTTCAAAGGTGAGGATCCAAGGTTGTTCACATCACACTCGTTTAGGATAGGGGCGGCATCGGAAGTGGCCAACTAAGGGGGGGCCACAAGCTGCCATACAACAAGTAGGCAGGTGGAAGTCATGGGCATATAAGAGATACATTAAGAAATGAGAATCTAATTATCTTGTTTCTGCTTCCAGGAAATAGATGGTGCAGGGTGGTGTGGATTATCAGACATTCTTTTATTCACTGGGTGGATCTGTGGGCAAGGAGGACAAGGGGCGGTTCCCAGTTGGGACAGGATGTGGACAGAATGCTGATAAAGTGACAAGGACAGAGGGGATTGCAATGGAGGCAATTACTACCGCTGGTCAAGGAACAGAGTAGGGCCTGGCCCACACCGGACTTAATTATTATCCATGCTGGGGATAGTGATTTGGGAAACACACCATGGGTGGTTTTGGTATGGGCCAGTATGAGGTATTTGATGGCCATAGGGGGATGGAGGACCCAGGTTAAGCTGAGCTGGTCAGAGATCATCCACAGGAGGAATTGGAGGCAGGTGAAGAAGGCACTTGCCATTGAGAGAGCTCAAAATAGGGTTAACAGGAAGATGGCAGCCTGGACCAGAAAACACAGGGGGACTGTACATCAGGCATAGTCTGATCACATACAATACTCAAGGTATGTGTAGGACGGATGGGGTACACATGTCTGAAGTGGGTAATACAGTACTCAATGGGGACATTTGTGAGGCTATAGAGTCCTGGCGGGGGCTTGGGCGTTTGTTTGCCTAGTTTTTTAACCGGGGGAAGCCCTAGGGGCTGACTGAGGTTAGCCCAAGAACTAATGAGAAAAAGGGAGGTCCAGCTGGAATAAGGTGTGGCGGGCAGGGGAGGGCTCCCATGGGAAGTCACCCATCGGGGCAGGGCTAGGGAACAGATTGGACACCTGAACTCAGACAGAATACACCAAAAGATGAGGCACCAGGTCAGTACACGTGGGCCAATGAAAGATATAGCCATAAATAGCATTATTGTTAATAAAGGGGGCTACCCCAAGGATGGTGGTGGAAAGATAAAATGTTCAGAATCTGTGGTGATAGCTGAAAATTATAATGTCAAGAATGTATATTTATGAAATGAGATGTGAGATGATGCAAACCTACCCTATAAAGAAACCGGTGGTGTGCGAGTGAGCTGATTTCGGGGGCAGGGAACAAAAGGGGTTGCCCTATTCAAGGGCAGCCTAAGTTGTCACTGGTTCCCTGGAATTATCAGGGCTGAAGATAGGGATAGGAAGGGTGTAAGTGTAAGGTGGAGGAGAACTAAAGATAAGGAAGGAAATAGCAACCAGGAAGGGGGGGGGGCCTGGTAGGGGAAGGGCGATGAGGTCACAGGTGTACGTGAAGTCACAAAAGGGGAGGGGCTAAGAGGATGAGCTGGCAGAGAGCCACTGGGAGGTAGTTGGACAGGGAAGGAGTCGGGGGTAGATAAGGTGCTGCAGAGAGAGGGATCTCCCTCTTTTTTGCAGCAGCTTCAACAGGAAATCCCACCCACCCCCCAGAGGAAAGAGAAAGGAACAAGAGAAGGGGAAAGGAGCATTTTGTTTTAAATGGAAAAGGGGTGCCAAGTGAGGGCAGCATGGGTGCTTTGCTAGAAGGAGGTTGCTGGTGGAGAGCAGCAGGCATGAGTAGTGGAGAGAAGGATGCCCGATTGGAAGGATCAGTCAGGGCTAGTGGGGGGGGCAGCCAGAATAAGGTGCGGCTGAGCAGGGAAGGGCTCCCCATAGGGCAGTCACCCCAGAGGGGGCAGGGCTGGGGAACAGGTGGAACACCTGAACCCAGACAGAAGACACCAGAAGATGAGGCACCGGGTCAGTACACCTGGACCAATGAAAGATATAGCAGTAAATAACATTATTGTGAATAAAGGGGGCTACACCAAGGATGATGGTGGAAAGATAAAATGTACAGAATCTGTGGTGATGGTTGAAAATTGTAATGTCAAGGATGTATATTTATGAAATGTAAAATGAGATGTGAGATTATGCAAATTTACTCAATAAAGAAGCTAGTGGTGAACCAATGGAAAGTGATGTGCATGTGAGCTGATTTCAGGGGGTCCAGGAAACATTAAACTATTACCAGAGCATGGCCATTTGTTTGGTTAATAAGTGTACACTATTTCATGAACTTGAAGGTTCCTTTATCAAGTATAAATTACCACAACAACTCAAAAACGAGCATAATGACATTGCTATGCTGCCCGAAACATCGTCACTCTTGTTGATGTCTTGTGTTTTTAGAAGCATGACATTACAATTAAGCTGATACTCCGGCAGCAATTCTTTATAAGTCACTGGAAACTAGTAAGGTGCCTGTGAAGTTGATTAAGGCAAATGAGACTCCCCTGTTTAGAAAGGGGAGCTCTGTAGAAGGGATCTAGATAACAACAGGCCAATCAGGTTGAATGAAACTGTGGGAAAAATACTAGAAATGATTATCAAAGATCGGATTGTGAAACATCTGGACACTTTCCAGATTTTAAGGGAGTGTCAACATGGATTCACCAATGTCAGATCATGACAGTCTAATTAGTTGGTATTACCTGAGGACATAACAAAGGCACTAAACAGGGGAAAGACAGTTGATAAAATACACTTAGATTTCAGTAAAGCATTCAGTACAGTCCTGCATTGCAAATTTGTTTCTGAAATTAAAACCATTTTGAATTACAAAACATATTGTATTTCACAATGGATGGAGTTAGTTAAGCAATAGGGCTCAGTGGATGGTGGTTCATGGCACAGCAGCAAATACTGTATGAAGGATGTCATCAGTGAGATTTCCCAGGTATTAGTTCTGAGACACCTTCATTTATTGTTTTATTAAAGACATAGTGCCTGAGATCTCAGTTAATTAAGCAATAAGGCATGACATGGGGTTATGTTAATGGTCTGTTAATTACCCTCTAGTGGCGAAAAGTTACATGGGGTGTATAATAAAAGCATTTTTTAAACAGTATTAAACTTTGGTCAGTATATGATTAGGCTCTACATGTATGTTAATAAAAGATTAACATAAGGCTGATAAAATGCTTCCAACCAATCAGAAAGCTCTATTTCTAAAGACCCTTATTATAATGGCCCCATGCACGATGCCAATGTACTGCGTACACTGGATGAGTTGGCATCGCTATGATGAAATACCATGGAGTGGGGCCCCATGGATCCCGTGCAGTATTCACAGAGGGTGCATGTGGCATTTATGTGCCTGATCCACTGGCTGCACAGACAGCAATGCTCCGGAGTGGGTGGGGGTGTGCTGGGGGCATTCCCACACTCAGCACCATTCACAAAGGTACAGAGTGCTAGGCATGGGGGGGTGCACCTTACACTGGGTAACACCCAGCCTTTAGGGATACACACCACCCAAGGATGCCACCGCCGTCCACGACACCAAAGCGGAGGCACTGCAGACCCCCCACATGCTGCTCCATCCCATGAATCTACAAGGAGAGCTGGAGGTGGCTGACTGGGCACCCACCTGACCTGAGCTGGTGGTGCACATTGGCCCAAGCTGGCAGTGCACATTGCACCCTCTGATGTAATCCACGTCCCGTGGGTGCAAGGTATCCGTTAGCAGACCAGGCATCCCATTGGATGCATGCCCAGTCTGGGAAATGTCCTCCGCATGTCTGCATGCCAGGGGGCAGGGCCACGGACAGGTGGCGGACAGTAGTGAATACTGGCCAGTGTGCACCTGTCCGCAGATGTGGAACTCCACAAGCAGGTAACGTGCCTCTGGCACTTATTACCCACCCATTTGTGCATAGGGCCAAATGTTATTAAAATGGCATATGATACAATGTTAAAGGGGGTGGAAGACTGTAGTGAAGAGTAAGACTCTTTGCAAAAGGATTTATATGTACTGGGGGACTGGACCAAGTAGTGTCAAATTAAATGCAAACCATAGTAGTATAAATGAGGCTGTATGGCACCCACATTCGGAAACAACTTCAACAGCTGGGCCTTCTCTTTCTTAGGGCAGGCAGAATGAAACAAAAAACAACTAAAGCAGCTCCATCTCTAAGGGTAATCTGTTCAAACAAACTCTGGTCAGAGCCACTATGACTGCAAAATCATGTTATTGATGGTGGTGAATGGTGTGCACAAACATATATAACAGCAGTAGCACCAATGGAAAGAACCAGGAGTATTAAATGTTCAGGTTTGCAAGTGAGGATTTAATTTTTTATTCATTGCAAAAACAGACAAAAAAAATTAATGACTGTGTCTGAGTAACTTATCTGCCTTCTACTTTTATATAAATTGTTATACAAGTCAGAAGGTTAGTGTAGCTGACATTTACAAATGGGTGGGTTGTCCTGCAGGCTTCCTTCAATGACTCAACACGAACTTCAGTTCTCAAATAATTCTTTATTTTCTTGTGGAGGAATGAAGCCTGCAGGCCAACGCACCCATTTGTAAATGTCAACCTTTGCTATTCACAATGCCTCTGATGAGCAACCTCTATAATTTAGGCTGGGTGAATAGATGTATAAGAAAACTGTCTTGTCCAGATTTGAGTTGAAGCTTGCTTTCCAATAGGACTATGGTGTAAGAGTCTACTTATGCAGGCCACAATCTTCGTAAGTAAAAAATTTCTAATTCCAGGCCACTATTTCTATGTCTGAGCTCTATTTCTTACATAACCTTATGGTTGATTAATTCTTATTCATATATAGCAGTGGTAGCATGAGTGTGGAGAACCATGACTATTAAATCTTCATACTTAATCACTTTATCTCATTAAGTTATCTGCCTACTACTTACTTATGAATTGTTATGAAAGTTGAAAAGTCTTCATCCCAGGCAGGAGGGGGATTATGAATTGTTATGAAAGTTGTAAAGTCTTCATTCCAGGCAGGAGGGGGGCGGACAACACTAGGAGATTGCTCAACCTTCTGTGGAGCACTATGCAAAGGAAAATACCCTTAGGGAAACCTTCCTCTCTCACTATGGGGAAGAATATACACTGTCAAGCGGAATGTCCTGCCTCGTGTATTGTACCCCCTTGGGATGTTGGGTTTGTTTCTCCCAAAAAAATGGTTCTCTAAACTCCAACAAATCTTGTTTTCTTTTGGAAGGATAAGAGTGTTAGATGCTCTTACCTGAAACTCTCTGCACCTAAAAAGCAGAGTGGACTAGCAGCACCTTCCTTTTTGTCCTATTACTGTGCTCACCATCTTAGTAGACTAGCGTGCTGGTCAAGGGAGACATCACGTAATGAATTGCAGACATACTAGCCCTGGTGGCTAGATATTGAACAATTTCTAGCTGCCCAGTATCACTGTACCCTCCCTGCCCTCTGATACGCTATGCCCAAAGTGATTCCAAAACCTCTTCGGAATACTCCATTAGGTTGGTCACTTAGGGCCTTACACCAATTGCAAATACACCTATTGCATAATTGGCATTTGTTGATGAAAAAACCTGTTATGGGAAATCCCCACTTTAAAATTGGACATAAACCCATATCTCTGACCTATTGGCCTCTTTTGAGCAATATGAAAGTTTCTGACATATATGTTGAGGGTAAAATGATTCCCTTCGCCCTTTTTAAACATTGATTTAAAGTGCCTGCAACTGCTTTATTTAAGTATAAACAGCTTAAAGATACTATTGTTGCCCACTTAGGTTGAAGAGAGATGCATTTAGAGTCCACTGATATATTTAACAGACTCCTACAGGCAGCTAGGTAACCCCATGCAGTTTTTGAAATTTATGAAGTAATCCAATCTGTTGATCCCAGCCTGCCTCAAGGGGTTTGTTACTATTGGTCTCAAGTGCTCTCTCTTAGCACTGCTGACCTCTGGAGTAACTTATGGCAATCTCTATAGAAATTTGTTAAACAAGATAGACTGTGTTTGATGCAATTTAATACCATGCACAATCTATATTTTACACCACTTAAACTTTACAGACTGAATAATCTGTCTTCTCCCCTGATTGCTCTCGATGTGCAGATTCTACTGGAATATAAAAACTTTAAATCCAAAAATATAAAAATCAAGGCAGCAGTAACAATACTAAACAGTTTCCCCAAATGCCATTTCAAATAAATATGTTTTCAGTGAAGATTTGAAAGCCTCGGTGGACAGGCACTCTCTAATCCGGCGAGGTAGAGAGATCCACAGGGTTGGGGCTACAAAAGAAAAAACCCTAGCACCCAATGTCTGTAAACGAACCCTGGGAACCTCTAGCAATCCCTTATCAGTGGAGTAGACAGGGCGGATGGGGCAGTATGGCCGAAGGAGGTCTTTCAGGTAACCCGGTCCCTGTCCATGTAGGGTCTTACAGGTCAGAAATGTGACCTTGAAAGTGATCCTCCATCACACTGGCAGCCAGTGCAGTTTGTGCAGCACAGGTGAGACATGGCTAGATCTTGACAACCCTGTCAGCAACCTGGCTGCAGCATTCTGCACCAGCTGTAGGTGATGGAGATCCACCCCCGGTAACCCTAGGCATAGAGCATTGCAGTAATCCAGACGAGAAGACACAAAGGCATGAACCAATGTAGGAAGGTCCTTGGGCAGAACAAGGTGCTTTATCCAGGTGAGGTTCCTCAGATGATAAAATGAGGACTTGACATTGACTGACACCTGAAATTTTAGCGTCAGTTCGTTATCAAGTACAACGCCCAGATTCTGCACCTGTTCAGAAGGTCTCAACTGGTTACTCCCTAGCACAAGGCCAGACGGTTGTCCAGGAGTCAACTTCTCTACCCGCTGACCTGGGTCCACCACCAACACCTCAGTCTTGTCCGGATTCAGTCTCAACCAGTTAGCACTCATCCAGTCCTGGATCTCAGTGAGGCAGTTGTTAACGACCGAGATCGCACTGTCCTGTTTGGGTACAAAGGACACGCAGAGCTGAGTATCATCTGCATAGCAGTGGAAACTCAGCCCATACCACCTTATAATGTCTCCCAACAACAACATATAAACTGTGAACAACATGGGTGACAGCACGGAAACCTGCGGCACCCCACAACGCAGGGAGAAGGGGGCCGAGGAAAAAATCCACAACACCACCCTCTGAGTCCTACCTGTAAGGAAAGAATGGAACCACCTGAGGACCATCCCCGACAATTCACAGAGTAGCCACAGGCATTCCAGCAGCACCCCATGATCCATGGAGTCAAATGCTGCAGTGAGATCAAGGAGGACCAGAATCAAAAGACTCCTCTGATCCCTCGCTATTAGGAGATCATTAAGTACTCGAACCAATGCCGTCTCGGTACTATGCCTCTTCCTGAAACCAGACTGAAGGGGATCATAGACTTCGTGGGTGGTACAAAAGCTTTCGAGCTGCAATGCGACTACCTTCTCAATAACCTTGCCCAAAAAGGGCAGGTTAGAGACCACTCTATTGTTAGCAAGACAGTCTTGGTTACAGGAAGATTTCTTCAAAAGGGGTGTCACCACAGCCTCCTTCCAGGGGCCCGGAAACACCCCCTGCTCCAGTGAACACCAGGCTATCTCAGCAAGGATCATTCCGGTGACATCCAAACACCCTACACGGAGGTGGGTAGGACCAGGATCCAAACTACAGTAAGTAGGTCGCAAGCTCTGAACAGTCTTCACGATATCCATAATTTCTGGCTGATTGAAATCTGTCCAGACCAACCAGGTGCCTGCGTCCTTGCATCGATCACTGCCGTACTCATTTGAACAAGTCAGGTAGATCTCTGACCTGAAAGAGGATACCTTATCTGCAAAGAATTGAGCAAACTCACCACACTTTAATTGCAGATAAGCTCTCCAGCCCCGGAGGCAGGCTGGATTGCACAGCCTGTCCACGATCCGGAAGAGCTGAGCCGGTCGATTCTTTGCTGCAGCAATTTCCCTGGACAGGAACTCTGCCTTCTTATGAGAGATTGCTGATTGATAGTCCAAATAATGGGCAATCAACCTAAGTCTGTCCTCCTCCAGGCCAGATTTCTGCCGACAATGCTCCAACCTTCTCCCCACTTCTTCAACCCCCTTAAGGTCCCATCAAACCAAGAGGACCGAGGACGGAGAGTGAGAGGGTGAACTCGGACAGGAGCTACAGATTCCAGGGCCCTCAGCACCATACTATTATAGTGCACAACTACAGTAGTAGCCACAGATGTTGCCAGCTATTTCCCGAAATTTATGTGATATTTCTAGAGAAATCTCCTGCTTTCTGCATTTCCACAGTAGGGGCAGCAGAGAGAAACTCTTTAGAAATTTTGTGAAATATCTGGAAATAGCTGGCAAAGTCTGTGGCTACTACTGTAGGTCCCCTGGATCTGAGTATTCCAATGGCCTACTCAATAGATCCAGCACCGCCATCAGACCCTCTGGGGAAACACCCCTCAAATGGCGGTACTGGAACATCTCCATAGGGGTAGGTCTCACTGGGGGAGCCAAGAAATTGAACCCTGGTTCGACCATCCAACCAGTTCCACCACCATGTCAGTGGCCTCCATCCCCAGGAGGAACACCAGATCCAGCGGTAACTACCTGTGTGAAACCCAACGAGATCATCAGTTGGAGGAAGTTCTGACCAAAATGCGAGAGTTCATCGTCGACCCAGGCATTGAAATCCCCCAGGACCAACCACCTGGGGGGTTCCAACACCATGTCGACTATGAAGTCCGCAACTTCCTGCAGGAAAATGTTCCCATCTCCTGGTGGACTGAAGATGAGAAGAATCCTGCTGTCCACACCTGCTACCATGATACACTCAAAGGATCTGGTGGTCCCCACTGGAACCTCCACAAGGCCCAGTTCCATCTTAAAACAAATGGCTACCCCCCCCACCCTTACGATCCAATCTTGGGTGGTGTATCACCGAATACCCAGATGGAACTGCTGACTCCGATACCAGACCAGCATTCTTGTCCAGCAAGGTCTCGATGATACAAGCCAGGTCAGATGTCTCAACAAGATCAGCAATAATTGCTGTCTTGTTTTTTATTGACCTGGCATTACATAACACTGCCCAGGTTGGATGAGAGGCCCTGGAAGAGTGGGCTACTTGCCCACTATCCATGGAGCCCTTGGGTATGGGAACCAGGCAGGGAGGTCCCCTTTTCCTGGACCTATTTTGCCCTGGGGCGCCTCCTTGGTCTCACTACCCCAATCGGCCCACCCAGCACCCCACTGGCCAGGAGACCCCACCCCTCTGACCCTTCCGTGCAATCCCCAAAGCATGATAACTCCTATATACCACAGGCTTCAATGAGGGGCTACAAAAGGGGTGTAGGTCTCTCAATCTGAGGGGGAGTAGTGCCTGCCCACTGAAGAATGGCCCCAACACATGCTTCCAACACTATATCAGCAGTGAATCCAAAATAAACTATAAATAAACTATTAACAAAAATCCCCTTTTTTATAAAACCAAGCAAGCCCCCCAAAAATTAACCCCAACACACCCTCAAAATTAACAATTAATCACTAATGGATAAAAGCCCATAAAGCAGTCTATTTAGCAGTCTATTTAGTCTTTCCACACCAATTTGTAAAATGAACACCCCCACAAACTCTCACTTCAGGGGGTTAAGTCAGGCAAAACATCCAGGGGGTCACCAGCTCTCACCTGAGCCTCCGGGAATTAACAGTATAAAGAGCACAACACTCTCACTGCTTAAAAAATGTCCATTTTCCTGAGCCAGACAATAAAGAGGAAAAATAAAAATATCTCAAGCCAGGTCTATACAGATCTGGAGAAAAATTCCTTGGCCAGCTAATCCAGTAAGGAGTTAAGAAGTCCTTCTTCGGCTCACTGTGAACAATGCTGGGTCTCTGCAAACGGTTCACAACATCACAGGCAAGCTCTTACACACCAATCGCCTAAGGGGGAAGGCAGCCCAAATAATCCCACAGACTACAGGCTCTGAGGGACCACCTGTATTAACACTAGATGTCCCCCCAGCACCTAAGAGGATCTGGGACCAGACCCAGCCCTACCGCCGAATCTCCCCTATGACCTCCCATCTGGGAACCAGGCACCTTTACTCACCCCTCCCCCAAGAGGGCAGACTCAAAGATCCTTAACTCCTCGTTTACTTCATTTCTTTAGACCTCTACCACCAGCACCGAGTTCCACAGCGGTTCGCACCAATCTCCCTTCCATGACCTGTCAAACAAATACAGTAGTTCCTCCAACACACCTCAATAATCCTCCTATGCGCCGTCAAGCTGCAAAGCAGATTCCAAGCAATCTCCAGACCAACCCCAGGGCCAATTTGCGCCAGGTATAGGTTTGTTTCCTGTTTTTCACTCTTCCTCCTTTTACCAGCTCAGGATCTTAATTCAAAAATAACGTGTTCGAGAGACTAAAAAGAGCATCAATGGTCGAGTTCACATTTATTTTCTACAGCTCTAAACTACTCAGAAAATGTTTAACAAAATCTAACTATCTCACTTAAAATCCTTAACTGAACTAACCCCCTCTAACTCCAAAAATAATATGCACAGCTAATATTTTAAAATTACAAATTAACAGTTAAAATCACTGCTGAAAATAACTAAAGTCCTGAAAGCACTAACCATTGGGCGGGGGTGGGTGGAGAGAAGCAGCATCTCTAGCTGCAGCAATGAAAATCAGCTTCCAAAATAGGTTGATGAAAGCTGGTATATATAGCCCAAGAAGAAGGTAAGGACGGTTGCTTCAATCCCTCAAACCACAGGCATATCCTTTGCATTCTGTGACCAACCATAATAGACTGAGAATCTAATTTTTAGAAGAGACACAGCAGTTCACAGTTTCTCTGCTTGCACATGCAGTGTTATTCACAAAAATGTGCCCCTCAGTGTCATGCAGCTGTGGGAGAGACTTGCCCATATGGATTGTGAACATTTACACCCACCTCCATATCCACTGAACCACTAGGGAAGGATGAAAGTTACAGGAAATCAGGGATTCCCTTTGAAAAGTGATGCTTACATTACACTGGGGAGGTAAACAAAGGTAAGCAGTTGAAAAATGGAGCCAAGCAATCTAGGCCTCTTGATGTTATGGTTTATATTTATGAAGTTCATGAGGGCATCCATACCCTGTTTGTTCCCCAGTCATTCTTAATCCCTGGAGCTAGCATCGGCTAGTCCAAGTGTTGTAGGGCTTGTAGGATCCACAAAACAGACCTAGCAAGGCCAGCTTCAGCATGGCAGAGTCCTCTGACTAATGTGCTGTTGTTTACCTAGTATTCTGATCATAGGTGTATTTTGTTTCCTTCACAGCTATCAGATGTAATTACGCCTGTATATAGTGCAAAGTTGTTCTTTACTGTGGTGCTGTAAAGGTGAAGTGTAGCACTGCTCAAAACAACTGTCTGGGACTGATGCTCAAAGCCCTGAGTGTCACGCAAGGTGCCTGTGCCAAACATAACTGGCCTAAGTTGCATCTTGCATCAAACACTGCCCCTGAGCAATTCTCAAAGGCAGCCTGCATCAACCACAGGCTGCCTGTCCCAAATGGGGCTTGTGCCACCAGTGCACCCCAAAAAGGACTGTGACATGGTGCTAATGGGAATGTGGCAGAAGCAAATTGCCACATCCCTGTAAATGGGATTGTGTGTAAACTCACCCTGAGGACAGAATTCTAAGTACCTGTAGACCAGCCAGTGCAGGTCTAAGGGTACTTACAATATTTTCCTTGGGGACAGTTGCCTGTGTGCGGCAATGAGCCATGGTCCTTGGACCTGATGTTGCCAACAGTAAGCACTCCCATGCCCCCTTTCCTGATCCCTTGATGTTGCCACCGTGAACAGTAAAAACTAAAACAAGCCCCCCTTCCTGATTCCTCGATACTGCCACCATGAATAGAAACATAGAAACATAGACTTTGATGGCAGATAAGGACCACTTGGCCCACCCAGTCTGCCCATTTCCCTACCTACCGGATAAGCTGCAGATTCTAGTTAACCAACAGCCTACTTCCTGCCACCCCCACACTACAATTGCCTTGTCTGTCCCATGCATGTTTGAATTCCCCCACTGTTTTAGACCCAACAACTTCCCCAGGAAGGCAGTTCCACACATTCACCACTCTCTCCATGAAAAATAATTTCCTCACATTACCCCTGAGCCGTCCCCCCTCTATCTTTAAATTGTGCCCCCTTGTTCTTACACATCTCTTTTTCTGAAAGATGCTACCCTCCTGGACTTTGTTGATTTCCTTCAGGTACTTGAACATTTCTATCATGTCCCTCCTGTCCCTCCTTTCATTAAGGGTATACATATTAAGCTCTATCAGTCTCTCTTCATATGGGTTCTGATGCAGACCCTGCATCATTTTAGTTGCCCTCCTCTGGACTGCTTCCATTCCGTCTATGTCCTTGCATAGATGAGGTCTCCAAAACTGCACACAATACTCCAGATGGGGTCTCACCAACTGTCTGTACAGAGGGATAACCACTTCCCTTTTTCTACTTGTGATGCCCCTTCCTATGCATCTCAGTATCCCCCTGGCTCTCCTTACTGATTTCTCACATTGCTTACCAACCTTTAGATCATCTGATATGACTACCCCCAGGTCCTTTTCCATTTTTGTTGCTGTTGTACCTCCCCTGCTATTGCATACTCTTCTCCTGGTTTTTTGTTTCCCAGGTGCATTACTTTGCACTTCTTTGCAATGAATCTAAGTTGCCATATGCCTGACCATTCCTCCATCCTTGAAAAGTCCCTTCTCATCCTTTCTACCCTCCCTTGTGTATCAACTCTATTACAGATCTTTGTGTCATCTGCAAAGAGGCATACCTTTCCCTCCAGACCCTCTGCAATGTCACCTATAAAGATGTTAAAGAGGACTGGACCCAGTACAGAGCCCTGAGGTACTCCACTAGTGACCCCCCTTTCTTCTAAATGTGTTCCATTCACTATTACCTTCTGTGTCCTGTTTTGCAGCCAGTTTGCTACCCAGGCTACCACCCTGGGACCCACTCCCAGGCTGGCTAATTGATTATTAATCTTTTGTGCGGGACTGTGTCAAATACCTTGCTAAAGTCTAGGTAGGCCATATCCACAGCCCCTCCCTGGTCTATTACTTTGGTAACCCAGTCAAAGAAATCTATTAGATTCATCTGACATGACCTTCCTGCTGCAAATCCATGCTGCTTTGGGTCCTGTGCCCCTCTGGCCTCTAGGTACTCAACAATTCTTTCTTTCAGTAGTGATTCCATCATTTTCCCTACCACTGAGGTCAAACTTACAGGTCTGTAGTTTCCTGCTTCTGCCTTGCTCCCACTTTTGTGAAGGGGAACCACATCTGCTCTCATCCAGTCCTCAGGTACCACCCTATCCTCCCATGATTTGTTAAATAGTGTGGTCAGTGGTGTCACTAGGTCCTCCCTTAGTTCTTTTAGGATTCTGGGGTGAATCCCGTCAGGCCCCATTGCTTTGTCCACCTTGAGTTTTAGGAGCTCTTTCAGGACTCTTTCTTCTGTAAATGGACTGGTGTCAACCCATCTACCCAGAGTGCTTCTATTGTCTGGTTTAGGTAACTCCTCCTTATCTTCTTTTGTGAATACTGAGCAAAAGTATTCATTCAGTATCTCTGCCTTTTCACAGTCTCCCTCTGCCCACCTCCCCTCTCCCTTATTAATCTTCACTATTCCTCCCTTAACCTTTCTATGCTCCCTAATGTACCTATAAAAGGTTTTATCCCCCTTCTTAACTGAATTGGCTATTTTTATCTCAGTTTGGGCTTTTGCTATTCTGACTGCCTTCCCCACTTTTTTCTGCTTTAATTGATACAGTTCCCTGCCGTGCTCCTTCTGTGATTCCTTATACTTTTTGATTGCAGCCTTTTTCTCCTTAACCTTCCCTGCCACCTCTTTTGAGAACCATAATGGTTTTTTATTCTGCTTTGTTTTCTTTATCTGTTTCACACAAAGGCTTGCTGCCTCTATGATGGCAGTTTTGATTTTTCTCCATTGTTCTTCTACCCCTCCTTTTTGGCCATTTGCTAGTGTATTCCTCAGGTGTTCATCCATTTTGCCAAAGTCACCACTTCTAAAGTCCAGTATGCTTGTTTTTGTATGACTCATCTCCATGGTTGTACTTATTGTGAAGCACACTGTGCAGTGGTCGCTTGTTCCCAGATGTCTACTGACTTCTAAATTTGTGATCCTCTCTCCATTTCAGAGTACCAGGTCTAGTATTGCTCCCTCCCGAGTGGGTTCCAACACTAGTTGTCCAAGGCCTGCCCCCTGCAGGGCATCGAGAATAACCCTGCTCTTGGATGTGGCTGCAGTACATGTCATCCAGTTAACATCTGGCATATTCAGGTTGTCATAGGGTCTTGGATAGATGAACCACAGAGGCAGATTGCAGCAGACTAAAGTAGGGTTTTATTGTACAGTAAATAAAGTGAAATGAACACGACACAATAAGAAAAACAAGCATAATATAATGGTTCAAAATAAAGCAAAAACAAACTCAGGGAACCTCAGAAACTAGAAGAAGGTTAGCTCCAGAGATGTTCACAGCATCACATCCCTATTATATCTGCTGGTCACCTTAGAAGAACTCTTTAAATACCCTATTGGGTATCATGTGATCAGCCAGCTCCACCTTCATCCATTACATAAGATATAACTTTTCTGTATTCAGTGTATACAATATATTTTAAGTAATCAAACATTTTAAAAGCACAATATCATTATAAGCCTGGTGCATGAACTAATTTTTAATCCACTCTAGCACTTTAAATGTTTAGATGCATTTCAGAAAGTACCTCCCCCTTTTACATGGTATAAGAGAGTTGGAAATGAGGCCGACCGGCCCTTAGTAGCTATGGCAATGCAGGAGAAGTCTTCACAGGCAACAAACAATTCAGCAGGCACTCGCTACACACTCGCTACCTAACAAGCCTGAAATCACATCAAAATGACATAGAAAGCACTTCTAGAGTGAGTATAAAGTTGTGTCAACCTTTATTCTTTAAAAAACACCATGACAGTGAAGAAATGGGCTAAATGTGCTACGCGACTGTGCGCACATTCGTGCAGGAGTAGCCATTACGGCTTTCACACAGCCGCGTAGCTTCTAGGGACAGGGACACAGAAAAAACAGCACTGAAGCGCTAAAGTGTTTTTCTGTTGGAAGCTGCAAGGATCGCAGCTTCCTGGAGCAGTAAGAGTTTTTAGCTTCTTCAAGCAGAATGTGGAGGGGGGGTTAAAAGAATAATACTTCTTGGCAAACCAAGACTGGGCATTACTGTTAGAGCTGAATGGGATACACATTGAGTCCCAATACTTCTGAACATTACTATACAGCAGCGCTATTACAGAATCCATAGCGCATGTATGAATATACATAGCCCTCTTCTAATATTACAGGGGAAAATAAACGTTCACAGAGGGCAAGGATTCCAAAAAGAATGCACAGCAAATGCCTACCGTTGTACTCGTTTTAAACATTACTGCATTTTAAATGTTTCTACTATTATTCTAGAACTTTTGTTTGTTTAGTGGGGCATATTATGGATTTTAGACACAAGACAGGAAACATATAGGGAGGGGATTATTTTACTACGAACAAAGAACAGAGACACCAGCAGACAACAAACAATATACAAAGTGGGTGGCCAGCCCAACAATACAAAGAATACAAAAACAGATATGACGATTTCCAAAATCCATAGATTCCCAGAAACAAAGGAACAGAAAAGGGGGGGGTATTTACTCTCTCACATTCCTCCTCACCCAAACCAAACTACCAGCTTTGGTTTTCAAGTCTCAATATTTGTTTCTGACTTTGAACAGATACCTATCATCAGATCTCTCATAGAAGAGAGATGGATCCTTAGCCCACCCTCACTTTAGGGCTCCACCTCAGGGTCCCGTTTTAATAAACAAATAATATCGTAAAGATATCATATTCCTTCATGATAGGAATACATTACAAACATTACCCTGAGGTCTGATGATTGGTATCTTTATTCTCCATCCCATAACGGGACACAAAATCAGCATTCCCATGTGCAGTACCTGTCCTATGCTTGATAGTAAATTTATATGGTTGTAAGGAAAGATACCATAGCATAATGCTAGGGTTCTTATCCTTCATGACATGCAACCAACATAAAAGGGGTTGTGATCAGTCCAGAGTTCAAATTCTACACCCCACAAGTAAAATCTAAGAGGATCGATGGCCCATTTAATGGCCAAACATTCTTTTTCTATAACGGAATAATGTGTTTCCCGTTCATGCATCTTTTGACTTACATAAATTACAGGATGTTCTTCTCCATCTATAATCTGTGTCAACACAGCCCCTATTCCATAATTTGATGCATCTATTTGAAGAATAAATGGTTGTGTGAAATCAGGGGTTCTTAAGATTGGAGAAGAACATAGTTTAGCTTTTATGGTCTGAAAAGCATCCTCATACTCATCGGTCTGTTTAATTTTTTCTGGATTCCTTTTCTTGGTTAGGTCTGTTAAAGGTCCAGCTAACGAAGAAAAGTTAGGTATAAACCTATGGTAGTAGCCAGCTAGTCCCAGAAAGGAGCGTAAATCTTTTTTTGTAGGGGGTCTAGGGCTGCTTGCCACGGCTGCTACCTTATCTATCTCTGGCTTTATTGTACCATTACCGATTTGGAATCCAAGATATTTTGTCTCCTGCATGGCTATAGCACATTTGTTTGGATTTATTGTTAATCCAGCTTCAGTTATTGTAGTCAGTACATTTGTTAGATGTCTGATGTGCTCCTCCCATGATGTACTGAACACAATAACATCATCCAAATATGCAGCGCTGTATGCAGTGTGTGATGTCAATAAGGTATTCATTACCCTTTGGAAAGTAGCTGGAGCCCCATGAAGGCTGAATGGCATAACCGTGAAATGAAATAAACCTAAAGGAGTACTGAATGTGGTTTTCTCCTTGTCTAACGGATCTAATGGTATCTGCCAATAACCTTTTGTTAGGTCCAAGGTACTAATGTATTTGGCACTTCCTAGATGGTCTAGTATATCGTCGATGCGAGGCATTGGATAACTATCAAATTGGGACACAGCATTCAGTCTCCTGAAGTCTAGGCATATACGTATGCCTCCTTCTTTCTTTGCTGCTACAACCATAGGGAAACACCATTCACTATGAGATGGTTCTATGATACCCATTGCTTGCATCTTTTTTACCTCCTGTATTACATCTGATCGTATCCTTTCAGGAAGTCTATAGGGTTTCTGTCTTATGGGTTGAACATTTGTAACTCTTATGTGGTGAGTGGCCTGTTTCACTCTCCCTGGGGTACCTGTGAACATATCTTTAAAGTTATTAATAACTTTGTCTAATTCTCTTCTCTGATCTTCTGTTAACTTATGATTGACCAGTAAATCAGTAATCTGGCCCTTAGTTTCTAAACGTCCATAAACTGTTTCCAATTCATTATCAGTTTCAGGCATCACATAACCACTAAGAGGTGTTGTTCTATCTACCCATGCTTTTAAGAGGTTTACATGATAAATGCTCTTTGTCTTTTTCTTGTCTGGCATCTCAATCTCATAAGTTACAGGACCTGTTCTTTGATTAATTATGTATGGCCCTTGCCATTTCATCAAAAGCTTTTGTTCAGAGGATGGTAACAGCACTAATATTTTATCCCCCTCAATGAATTCTTTGGACCCAGTTCCCTTATCATAATATTCTTTCTGTTTCATCTGATGTTGTAAGTTAGTATTGTGGACTTTTTGTATATAAGATATTAAACATTGTCTTAATTGCTGCCAGTATTGTAGGGGTAATACTGCCTTAGTCTGATTGTTCTCCTCCCATTCCTCCTTGACTATATCTAGTGGCCCCCTTGGGTTTTGCCCATACAGTAGTTCAAACGGGGAAAAGCCTGTGGACGCTTGTGGAACCTCTTGATATGCAAACATGACATATGGTAGATGGAGGTCCCAATTTCTACCTTCATCCACCACAAACTTTTTGAGCATCTGCTTCATAGTTTAATTAAAGCGCTCCACTAGTCCATCTATTTGGGGATGGTATGGTGTAGTGAAAAGTGCTTCAATACCTAAGGCTTGATACAACCTTTTCAGTAATGCTGAACAAAAGTTTGTTCCTCTGTCAGTTAGAATTTCCCTGGGTATACCTACCCGGGCAAACACTTTAATTAATTCCTCAGCTATTTTAGGGGCGATAATGGTCCTCAGAGGTATAGCCTCAGGATATTTCGTAGCGTAGTTTACTATAACTAAAATGAATCTGTTCCCTTTTGAACTTTTAGGTAATGGGCCCACAATATCCATTGCTATACATTTGAATGGCGTAGACACCAATGGTAAAGGCAACAGAGGTACTTTATCTTTGCGAGTGATTTTAGTTACCTTCTGGTACTCCTCTCAACTTCTACAGTAATCTGTTACCTGTTCATGAATGCCAGGCCAAAAGAAACGATGCAAGAGACAACTCAGTGTTTTGTCCCTACCTAAATGACTGGCCAGGAGAATATCATGGGCCAAATTAAGTAATTGAACCTGGTATTTCTGTGGTATCATTAGCTGTTTTACTGTCTCTCCGGTTCTAGGATTGATGCAAACCCGGTACAACAATTCGTTTCGTAGTTTAAATATCGGCCCTTTTTCCTCATTATCCTTCCCAGCCTGTGAAAAGAAAGGGGTTAAGGAATCATCGTTTCTCTGAGCTTCTAGAAAAACAGCATTATTATGCACATTCAAGTAATCAGAGATAGAGTCATTTTTAATGTCCGGTAAATGGCCTGTCTTGTGTTGATTAGTCCATTGCTTCTTTTCTTTCCTTCTTTGACTATTGGGCTTCCTGTCCTTCCTACAAGGCCCATATATATCTTCCTGAAAAGGAAAAGTCTGTCCCAAGTTTTCTTCTTGTTTCGCCTGGGCTCTGGTAGTGACTGCACTGATGTTGGATCTTAACAAATTTTCAAAGTGGGGAAAGTCATGTCCTATAATGACGGGTACAGGAAGGTGAGGAACCACACCCACCTTCATCTCCTGAGTGTGTCCCTCTACTCTTAGTATAGCATAATTTAACGGGTATTGATGTATATCCTCATGGACACATATAACTCCGGTAGTAGGGCCAGATTGGATATTTTTAGGTATATTAAACAGGGAAGCATGAATCAGGGTTTGTTTGCTTCCTGAATCTATCAGTCCTGATACCACCTTATGTCTGACTTGCACCGTTACTACATATTGTCCCCAATTAGCTAATGCTAAGTGCACCTCTTCAACTTTCATCTTGGGACAGAAACTTGCAATATGACCCTTCCCACTGCAATGGTGACAAATAATGTCTGTACTATGCCCCTTACCAGTTCTTACATTCTGTTTGGTTCCAGGGCTATGCACAGGTTGGAGTGGCTGTATCAATGTGGAATGTCTTACCAGGGAGGGCACTGGACTGGGCCCTCCTGAAGTCCGTTGTCTATGGGGTTGTGCTGCTATGTAATCTTCAGCCAACCTAATAGCCGTATCTGATGTTTCAGGTCGATGTTCCTTGACCCACAACTGCACATCCTGTGGTAAAATCCTAATTAATTGCTCCAAAATGATGCTCTCCATTATCTGTGTAATTGTCCATGTTGTAGGTTGCAACCATTTATTACACAAGTCTTTCAGCTGGGTATAGGCATCCTGTGGGGTGTCAGTCGAATGAAATTTAAAGGATCAAAATCGTTGTCTATATGTCTTTGTACTAATATCGTACCTTTTAAAGATTGCCTGTTTTACATGGTCATAGTTTAGCATGTACAATATCAACATGACTATAGGCTAACTGGGCTTTGTCAGTTAAATATGGAGCTAACTGAATTACCCATTGATCTCTCGGCAAGGCACAGGCAGTTGCCACTCTTTCAAATGTTAATAGGAATGCTTCTATATCATCTGATGCTGCAAGATTTACCAGTTTAATGTCTTTTTGTATATTTACTGGTGATGGAGGCTGGCCGGTACCCATAGCCTGAATAGCCCTGAGAGTATCTGTCCATCTGGCCTGGTTTTCTTCCCAATGGGCTTGGTTATCTCTCCTCTCTCTCTTTCTCTGTCCATCTCCATTTGCCGGATACATAGCCAGCGAAGTAAATCTTGGGGTTCTTCAGGTGGCACCTCCACCTCTGGTTCAGCTGCCCGGGCCCCTTCCATCGGCTTCTAGTTCTCCACAGGCAAATTCCCCATTATAAGTCTTTTATCTGTCTTCCTCCTTACCACAGGGTCCAATCCAGTCAGTAATGGTAACTGCAATTTCTTGGCAATGGACCTTGTAGTGGCACCGATCACATCTGCTGCCTCTTCTTGTATGTGGAACTTCTCAGAATCTGAGCACAGATTCCAGGTCAATATCCCACTTCTACCACCATCTATTGTAGGGTCTTGGATAGATGAACCACAGAGGCAGATTGCAGCAGACTAAAGTAGGGTTTTATTGTAAATAAAGTGAACTGAACACGACACAATAAGAAAAACAAGCATAATATAATGGTTCAAAATAAAGCAAAAACAAACTCAGGGATCCTCAGAAACTAGAAGAAGGCTAGCTCCAGAGATGTTCACAGCATCACAACCCTATTATATCTGCTGGTCACCTTAGAAGAACTCTTTAAATACCCTATTGGGTATCATGTGATCAGCCAGCTCCACCTTCATCCATTACATAAGATATAACTTTTCTGTATTCGGTGTATACAATATATTTTAAGTAATCAAACGTTTTAAAAGCACAATATCATTATAACCCTGGTTCATGAACTAATTTTTAATCCATTCTAGCACTTTAAATGTTTAGATGCATTTCAGAAAGTACCTCCCCCTTTTACATGGTATAAAAGAGCTGGAAATGAGGCCGACCGGCCCTTAGTAGCTATGGCAATGCAGGAGAAGTCTTCACAGGCAACAAACAATTCAGCAGGCACTCGGAACACACTCGCTACCTGACAAGCCTGAAATCACATCAAAATGACGTAGAAAGCACTTCTAGAGTGAGTATAAAGTTGTGTCAACCTTTATTCTTTAAAAAACACCACGACAGTGAAGAAATGGGCTAAATGTTGCTATGCAACTGGAAGCACATTCGTGCAGGAGTTGCCGTTATGGCTTTCGCACAGTCGCATAGCTTCTAGGGACAGGGACACAAAAAAAACAGCGCTAAAGCGTTTTTCTGTTGGAAGCTGCAAGGATCGCAGCTTCCTGGAGCAGTAAGAGTTTTTAGCTTCCTCGAGCAGAATGCGGAGGGGGGGGGGGTTTAAAAGAATAATACTTTTTGGCAAACCAAGACTGGGCATTACCGTTAGAGCTGAATGGAATACACATTGAGTCCCAATACTTCTGAACATTACTATACAGCAGCACTATTACAGAATCCATAGCGCATATATGAATATACATAGCCCTCTTCTAATATTACAGGGGAAAATAAACGTTCACAGAGGGCAAGGATTCCAAAAAGAATGCACAGCAAATGCCTAGCATTGTACTCATTTTAAACATTACTACATTTTAAATGTTTCTACTATTATTCTAGAACTTTTGTTTGTTTAGTGGGGCATATTATGGATTTTAGACACAAGACAGGAAACATATAGGGAGGGGATTATTTTACTACGAACAAAGAACAGAGACACCAACAGACAACAAACAATATACAAAGTGGGTGGCCAGCCCAACAATACAAAGAATACAAAAACAGATATGACGATTTCCAAAATCCATAGAGTCCCAGAAATAAAGGAACAGAAAAAAAGGGTGGTGTTTACTCTCTCACACAGGTCCCCCATCAACAGTATCTCCCCTTTTTCAGCCATTTTGAGAATGTCCTCTATCATTTTCTTGTCCATTTCTTCCCCTTGAGATGGGGGTCTGTATACAACCCCTGTGCGGATTGTGATGCCATTCCCTGTCTCCAAGGTGACCCAGAGTGCCTCTTGTCCTCCCCCTTTACTTTTTAGTTCTGTAGCTTTGATACCTTCCCTTATGTATAGAGCTACTCCACCTCATCTTTTCCCCTCCCTGTTCCTTCTGTAGACTGTGTACCCGTGTATGTTGACATCCCAGTCATGGTTCTCCGTGTACCATGTTTCCGTGACTGCCACAATATCCAGTTGTTTATCTTCCATTAATAGAAACATAGAAACATAGAATTTGATGGCAGATAAGGACCGCTTGGCCCACCCAGTCTGCCCATTTCCCTACCTAATGGATAAGCTGCAGATCCTAGTTAACCAGCAGTCTACTTATTTCTACCCCAACCCCCTAGAATTGCCTTATGACTGTCCCATGCATGCTTGAATTCAACCACGTTTTTGACTCCACAACCTCCTCTGGAAGGCTGTTCCATGCATCCACAACCCTCTCTGGGAAAAAATACTTCCTTATGTTACCTCTGAGCTGCCCCCCATCTTCAAACTGTGCCCCCTTGCTCTTGCACACTTCTTTTTTTGAAAGATGCTACCCTCTTGGACTTTGTTGATTCCCTTGAGGTACTTGAAAGTTTCTATCATGTCCCCCTTCTCCCTCCTTTTTTTTTTATTTAGTTTTTGTTTAACCGGGTAAGTGCACTAGCCATAGCAATGACTATTTTCAGGCACGACCCGGGAGAGTACAAATTGAGAAATACAGGCAAAGACATTACAACATTGGTTTAACATATTTGACAATATACTAATGAAAAGATACTGACAAAGTAGGTGCATTAACAGTAAAGAAAGAGTCATGGAAAAACAGTTCAAGTCATAAGGCTTCAATAGAAAACCAAAATTGAGGAAAAAAGTAACAATTAGTAAATATAGAAATATTCAATCGGTAATGAAAAATGGGGAGTAAAGGGAGAAATAACAGTAGGGGAGATAGCTGTAGAGAGGTCAGAAATGGGGTTTAGGATGAGGCAAGATGAGGAGGTAGGTCAAGACAGGTAGAAAAAAGTGCTTAGAGTATGGCATGGTAAAGTAAGACACAGAAAGGTAATGCTAGGAGGGTAACTGTAAGCTAGGGAGGTTTGAAACAGGAGCACTTGCAAGAAGTGCTGAGATGGTTACGTAACCCTTTCTTAAAGGACACGTGGGATGTGGATTGGCGTAGGACTAGTGGGAGGGTGTTCCAGTAAAGGGGGGCATGACAGGCAAAAGTGCATGCTCCTTTGGAGGGGTTATGTCTGGGGACGACTACTAGGGCATGATCAGCAGACTGCAGCCCAAAGCAAGATGCCAGATATTGGAAGAGGTCAGCCAGGGGTTTGGGGACTTGTTGTCGGATAATATTGTCAATGATAGAGCCATAAGCATAAAGCCTAGTCTCAGAGGGTGGAAGCCATCCAAGGTCTGAATATAGAAGACAGCAGTGTTTCAGTTGATGAGAGGAGGATGCATATCGACATATGTTGTTATATGTGACATCCCACTTTTGAAAACTAGATTTGCATCTGGAGGTAAAAATAAGAACACCATAAGTAAGTGTGGGCAGGAGTATGCCACGGGCAATGGCAAGCCTGGCTGAAGGCATGAGTGTATAGCTGGTTCGGTAGGCTATACCCAGTTTGGAATTGACCAGCTTAGAGGCCTGCTTGATGTGGAGGTCAAAATTTAGTGATGGGTCAAGTGTGACACCCAGATATTTAAAAGAGTTTACCACCTCAACTGCTGAACCATTCATGGAGGAGACTTTGAAATTTGGGCAGGAATGTTTGAGTTTTGCCTGTGATCCAAAGATCATACCTTGGGTTTTGGCCTTGTTTAGGACCAGCTTGTGACTAGAAAGCCACTGTTGGATATGCTGGAAATCAAGAGAGAGTTGCAGATTTATGTCATTGAGGCTCTTTGCGCTAGTGTAAAGCACAATGTCATTAGCATATAGTAGAGAGGTTGTCCTATGGAGGTTAGAGGTGATGTTATTTATGAATATGGAGAAAAGTAGAGGTCCAAGAATGGAACCTTGTGGCACCCCAATGTTTATAGTGGTCTTGTCTGAGAAGGTAGAATTGTTTTTCACAGTCTGCGTCCTGTCAGTCAGGTAGCTACCAAACCATCTTACGACATTAGCAGAGAAACCTAGAGATCTTAGGGAGGTCAGAAGAATGGAGTGATCAACTAGGTCAAACGCTTTGGTGATGTTGATGACCTTTCCTCGAGGCTATACATATTAAGCTCCTTTAGTCTCTCTTCATATGTCTTCTGGTGCAGACCCTGCACCATTTTAGTTGCCCTCCTCTGGACAGCTTCCATCTTGTCTATGTCCTTGCGGAGATTGGGTTTCCAGAACTGCACACAGTACTCCAGATGGGGTCTCACCAGCTGTCTGTACAGAGGGATAACAACTTCCTGATTTCTACTGGTGATGCCTCTCTCTATGCATCCCAGTATCCCCACAACCCTCCTTACTGCCCTCTCACATTGCTTGCCCACCTTTAAATCATCTGATATGACTACCCCCAGGTCCCTTTCCATTTTTGTTTTAGTATCTCACCCCCCATTGAGTACTCTTCCCCTGGGTTTTTGTTTCCCAGGTGCATTGCCTTGCACTTCTTAGCATTGAATCTAAGCTGCACATTTGACCATTCCTCTAACCTTGCCAAGTCCCTTCTCATCCTTTCCACCCCACCTTCTGCATCAACTCTGTTGCAGATCTTTGTGTCATCTGCAAAGAGACATACTTTTCCTTCCAGTCCCTCTTCAATGTCTCTTATAAAGACATTGAAGAGGACCGTTCCTAATACTGAACCATGCAGTACCCCACTAGTAACCCCCCTTTCTTCAGAGTGGACTCCATTTACTATTACCCTCTGTGTCCTATTCTTCAGCCAATTCTTTACCCAGGCTATCATCTTGGGACCCACTCCCAGGCTGGCTAACTTGTATATTAATCTTTTGTGTGAGACTGAGTCAAATGCCTTGCTAAAGTCTAGGTAGGCCATGTCCGCAGCCCCTCCCTGATCTACTACTTTGGTCACCCAGTCAAAGAAATCTATTAGATTCATCTGGCATGACCTTCCCGCTGTGAATCCATGCTGCCTTAGGTCCTATGCCCCTCTGGCCTCTAGGTACTCAACAATTCTTTCCTTCAGAAGTGATTCCATCATTTTCCCTATCACTGAGGTTAAACTAACAGGTCTGTAGTTTCCTGCTTCTGCCCTGCTCCCACCTTTGTGAAGGGGAATCACATCTGCCCTCCTCCAGTCCTCAGGTACCACCCCATCCTCCCATGATTTGTTAAAGAGGGTAGTCAGTGGTGTCACTAGTTCTACCCTTAGTTCTTTTAGAATTCTGGAATGAATCCCATCAGGCCCATTGCTTTGTCCACCTTCAGTTTTAAGAGTTCTTTCAGATCCCTTTCTTCTGTGAATGGGTTGGTATCAACTTCTGTATCCAGAGTGTTTCTATTGTTTGTTTTATGTACCTCCCCCTCTTCATTTCTAAATACTGAGCAAAACTATTTGTTTAGTATTTTTGCCTTTTCACCGTCACCCTCTGCCCACCCTCCTCCCCTTTATTAAGCCTCACTATCCCTCCCTTGGTCTTCCTTCACTCCCTGATGTACCTAAAAAAGGTTTTATCCCCCTTCTTAACTGAGTTGGCTATCTTTTCCACGGTTCGGGCCTTTGCTGTTCTGACTGTCTTCCCAGCTTCCTTTTGCTTTAACTGATACAATTCTCTGTCCTGCTCCTTCTGTGATTACTTGTACTTTCTGAATGCTTTCTTTTTCTCTTGAACCTTCACTGCCACCTCCTTTGAGAACCATAGTGGTTTCTTACATCGTTTTGTTTTGTTTATTTGCTTCACACAAAGGCTTGTTACCTCTGTGATGGTAATTTTTATTATTCCCCATTGTTCTTCCACCCCTCCTTCCTGCCCATTTGCTAGTGTATTCCTTAGGCACTCATCCATTTTGGCAAAGTCAGCCCTCCTGAAGTCCAGTACTTTTGCCTTTGTATGGCTTGACTCTATTGCTGTGTTTATTGTGAACCATACTGTTAGATGGTCGCTAGTTCCCATATGGCTACCCACTTCTGCATCTATGATCCTCTCTCCATCTCAATTTGAGAGAACCAGGTCTAAGATTGCTCCCTCTCGAGTGGGTTCCAATACTAGTTGTCTAAGGCATGCCCCCTGTAGGGCACCTAGAATAACCCCACTCTTAGCACTCTTAGAAGTAAGCAATACTGCACAACCTCCCCTTCCAAATGCCCTGAATTTGCTAAGTTTAGTAATTCAAGCCCCACTCCCCGAACCCCGTCATTGCCAGTAACAAACATAATTTGTTTTCATGCCCACCTCCCTGACCCCAAAGGTGTCAGCACTAATATCATTATTCTGGGCTGACAACCAGCACAGTGAACCTCACACCTCCATAGCTGGTCACTGACTGCACTGTCAATGAACCTACTGCTTGCAGGAGACCCTCCAGGTGCACCGTCTGTTCAGCACTCATTCATATTTGCCACAAGCTGCAGGACTTAGGCACCAGGACCCTGCCCCTTAGAAAATTGGGAGCAGTGTCCCTGGTGCACCGGGTTTTGGTGCAAGCTGCTGTTTGCAGCACCTTGTGCCAATTGAAACCTATTTTGAGAATCGGGCCCTCTGTCTTTCCTTTTTTCAACACATTTTTCCACCAAGAAATAGCACTACCCATTAATAACTATGTTCAGGAAAGGAAGCGTAGGCCAGCACTGGCTACCTACTGGATACATCTGTATTCAAAATATACTCTTGGAGCCAGTTCTTATTCAAAAATGTGCTTCATTATATTCATTTATGGCACACAAAAACATACAAGCAACTCTGATCCAGCATACCCCCTCCATTCTGGTATGGTCTCCCAATACATTTCATGCCCCGGGCACTTAATCATTCCTATGAATAAGCACCAGGGAGTGTGAAACATGTTAGGAGACTATACCAGAGTGAAGGGTATGCTGGAGCAGAACTGCTTGTATGTATTTGTGTGCCACGAATGAATAAAATGAAGCAACTTTTTGGATAAGAACTGGCTCCAAGCATATATTTTGAATATAGAGGTATCCAGTAAGTAGCCAGTGCTGGCCTACACTTCCTTTCTTGAGCATTTCATTACTTAGCAGGCACAGCACGGTTTCCCAGAATCAGCCCAAACTCTTTCCTCCATTAATAACAACAAAAGGGTGTATTCAGTATCAGTCTTACAGTCACTAATAGTAATTAGCAGACTGGAAATGGCACAGAGTATGGAATGTTATATCCTTCCTGGTTTCTGTCTTTGAACAAAGCTTCTTTTTAAACTGAATTTCATTTTTATCCACTGTTTTTTTTTATTTACAGTAGTTTATTGTAAATATATTTACAAGGGTATTGAAACATTGAAAAAAGAAAGGAGGTGGATCTTTTTAAGGACACGTGGAACCTATTGTAGGATGGTAGGCTTTATTTTCTGGGGGCACTTAATACTTGAAAGACTTAAGAGCACAAATGTCAAATAGTGAAGGGTCTGACACCTACTTACTCATGATAATCCAACCAAGTTGCAGGTTCTCATTTTCTGACCTGTTCTGATTAAGTTTTAAAGTCGGCAGAATACTGAAGTGCAAAGAACTGAAAAGCCTTGCTTAAGGTGGCACTGTGTGCCTGACAGTGGTTGTGGAGGGATTTGATCACCTAAGATCTTAGGGTTCACTGCTCTGTGTTCTAATCTCTTGGCCACATTGCCTTATGTCATCAATGTCTGGCGATTCATGTCCTGAACTTTATCGCAATAAGAAAAATGTATTAGTACAGTATATTGCATTATTCCAAACTTATCCTTACTTACTACTTTGAGATACGGTCCTTATCTATTATTTTATGTACATAGTTTTAGTTATATATCTGTTTTACTTGACTATTTATTTTATTGGTTTCTACTTAATTTACTCTACTCCTTTATGGCACCCTGAGTCTGTGAGAAGGGTGACATGACAATAAACTTTGTCTTGCCCTATTGTATAAAAGATTGGGCATCAGTTTCAAACCCAGTACTATATGGTTTCAAGTACATGTTTTGTAGAGTTACAGAAAAATACAATAAGCCTGATTCCTGTCAATCGTCATATTTACATTTTGATTTAATAGTTGGTAACTGCACAGAGCTCTTGGTGTACTGCATTAAATGGGTATCCAGTGATATGGGTAAAGCAAATTGAGAGATTCAAAATGAGTGAATAAATTTGCATGCCCACACAGAGAGAAACAAAGTATAGCGAGTGGGCATGAATAATGAGGTAGGTGGGACGGAATAACAAATGTCTCATAGGTTAGGGAGTGTAGATGTGATAGATTAAGGAGTGGAACTGAGCAAGCTGCTGCCGAGCTGACTGCCTGGTGTGGCAGTGAAGGTCACTGCCTGTGGTGAGCATGGACCCAGGTTCGGGCCTGCATATAGGTGAAAACTGTTTTTCACATTTCGCATTTTAATATTTTTTATTGCTCCCTCCCATGTTTTCCTCCTTTCCCCACTGCCCCCCCATGGAGTTAATTATATTAAGTTGAGGATGTGGGGGGCTTTAAAGATCATATTGTCACTGATATTGTATTCGGCATAGTGCTGATTGCTGATTTTGTTTTAGGCAATTAGAACTTGCCATTTTGTGAATCGCGATTCCATATGGAACCCCTTAAATGTGGGTCATTTTTAGATACACTGCTAATGTAATGATTTAAAAAATATAATCCTGAGTCACTCACCAGATCAATAATTAAATGGGAGGGGGGATTACAAATTCTGGGGCCAGCTGTATGTCCTTTAATAAACCCTTAGATCCCTCATCATGAGGATCTGCTGAATGACACAATGATGTCCCCACCAATGCAGTTCCATTGGATTACAGTATGTTTGACAATTATAGGACATAGGCAGACTATAGATTTTGAGCAATGAAAACTGCCGAGACATGCATTACTATTGCATTCTTCACAATAGTTTGTCCAGATCACTACTGAATAAAATGAGCACCCCTTTCTACAACTGATCCCCACACTTCAGGTAAGTTACTGAGAAACTAACACATAAACTTTGGAATATTATCCTACATGGATGCTGAGACTGAGACCAACGTGGAGAAGTGCATACAACGTTGTGTGGTGAGGGGATGGAGGAAGCAACTGCATTGTACTGGCAGAGACCATGTGGACAGATACACTACCGGTCAAAAGTTTTAGAACACCCCCATTTTTCCAGTTTTTATTGAAATTTAAGCAATTCAAGTCCAGTGAATAACCTGAAATGGTACAAAGGTAAGCGGTAAACTGCTAGAGGTTAAAAAAAAAGTTTAGGTTAGCAAAAACTGCTATAGAGAAATTGCAAAGAAAGCCAAGGTGTCAGTGAGTACTGTTTCCTACACCATCAAAAGGCACTTGTAAACTGGAGGAAACTCTGACAGGAAGAGGTCTGGCAGACCCAAAGCCACAACAGAATCAGAAGACAAGTTTCTGAGAGTCAACAGCTTGCGTGATAGACGGCTCACAGGACAACAGCACAGAGTGACTGGCACCCTGAACCAAAAGGGCTACCACAGCAGTTTGCAGTGCCATGCAATACCCTTCTGTCTATGCCTAGTTGGTCAGGGTTCATCCTACAGCAAGATAATGACCCAAAACATACCTCCAGGCTATGTCAGAACTACCTTTAGGAAAAGAACAAGATGGTAGGCTTCAAATCATGGAATGGCCAGCACAGTCTCCAGACTTAAACCCTATCGAGCTGGTTTGGGATGAACTGGACAGAAGGGTGAAAGCAAGCAACCTACAAGTGCAACACATTTGTGGGAACTTCTGCAACAGTGTTGGAAGAACTTCCCGAACAATATTTGATGTCCATTGTAGGAAGAATGCCACGGTGTGTTGTCAGTGTTACAGTATATCTGCAAAAGGTGGCTACTTTGATGAGTCAAAAATTTAGATTAAATTTTTTAAACAAAATGATTCTATGATTTCTTTTTTATCTCCAATTGTTTATTTGTTCTATGCTTTAATTTCAGAGTACATTGAGACATTAACCTGCGTAAATTTCAATAAAAACTGGAAAAATGGGGGTGTTCTAAAACTTTTGACCGGTAGTGTATGCTTCAGATCAACTCAGTGGCTGGAGATGAGTTGTGGTGCATTCGCAGTCATGTGCTACCAGTCTACTGCTTTTCTTAATGTAACAGCAGTATGTCACACATAGTTCTCGCTATGCAGCCATAAAAATGACCAACACAAGTGGCAAGAAAACCAGCACCACTCAATCAATGAGTAAGCAAAAAAGGAATTTATTACTCACATATTTATTTAGGTGGAAGGACATCTACATGGATCTTTGAGAAGTACTCTTTTGAATACAGGAAATATATCACTGAAGAAGAAACCATAGGCTGTTTCATTCAATTACAGAAATAATTATATGAAATGTTTTCATGCTGCACACATAAAACTACCCAAGTGATATGCATTCTGCAAGTACGATTTAAATGCTAAATTGGAACTGACTACATGCATATGGCATGTGTGCAGCAAGCAAGAGTGGAAATCATGATTTTTATGTTAAATTGGGAAAGACTGCATGCATGTGGCATGCGTGCAAAAAGCAAGTGGTCACTAATAACTGCATATAAAAGTTAAGTGACTTGCTAAGGTTCATAACATACACAAGTGGGGGTTGATGAGATTAAAACACAGGTCTTCATGCCTCCAAGTCTTCTGACTTGCAGTTCAGTGTCTTTAACCACTAAGCCATACTCTCTGCACACATATGAATTGCTTGTACTTCAATACATACTGTATCTGATTACATCTGCACCCATGCAGCATGATTGTAGCCACTGTTATGCTTTTCAGTTTTCTTTTTCTTCTCTTACTCATCTCAGTTTCACAGTTGAACTGTAGCACACATACCAATGGAAACACATGTGGTTTCTCCCACCCCCAATACACAAACTTACCCACAAAACCACTTAATTACTTCTGTCTGGCCTGTACTCCTACTACTTTCTCTCCATAGTTTTGAATGCTTCCACACAAACAGACTTTAAGGTGCAAACACAAAAGTAGCAATAACTTTACACACACCCACATGGTCAGTCCCCCTTCCCCCCATGCACACACACTGTGGTGGGTATGGCCATGCTGCTACAGACTACCCACCAAGTACAGATATAAGTAAAAAGTATCTTACTTGAGTACTAGAGAGCCAGAGGAAGGAGTCTTTAAGAGATGATGTCCATAGGCCGGAGTGCTGGGGTGTACCCCCTTGAAATGAATGGAGTTATTTTTTATTACTATTTTATACATTATGATGGTGAGTTGGAGAATAAGGAAGGCCACTGTACTACTAATAAGGCCCTTGTTAGTCGAGCGGTGGCCTTCATTAATCTCTAAGTAATAAAAAAATACCCCCATACATTTCAATGGTGCACACCCCTGCAGTCTCCTTTGCCCTTTTTCATAATGTTCCTGAGCATGGGGATGTGGAGGTCAGCTTCACTGGGGGGGCATAAGCCTGACTATAGTGTGACTCCAATATTCTGTGCATACCATACCAATCAACTGCCGTGAATGCAATGACAGCTCTAGAATGTCTGTAACATCTCTAAAAGGTACAACTTATTTGTTTTGACTGAAAAGTGATATGCAAATCAGGAAAAATTTACATGTAAAGATTCATCTGTATATAACCTGGAGCAGTGTATCAGATCTGGGTGTAAACCCACCCAGTTACTAACACGTTTATTTCCTGGCTAAAGTTCTGCCCCCCTCCAAAAAAAGAACTTTATCCTAATTCCCCCCCGAATCCATTCCATTCAATACCCATCCCCTATGGGTCATGAAGCCACTCAAAGGTGAAGAAACATAAAAAAACATATTTCAGTCCTTCCCCATTCCCCCTGTAAAAAAATTATTTACTTTTACTTATCCGGCCATGTGGCCAGAACCTGTAGCCTGGCACAGTGTGCCACCAGCCCAGTTTTCAGTTTGCTCCCCTTCTCTCCATCTCCCAGAAGCTGGATGCTAGAACTGACCATCACATATCCTCAACTTGGTTCATGACCAATTCACCTCACCAACAGAACCCACCTAACATGGATTGCTTGCTTCTTGCTGGGTTACTGCAGTAGCTGCTGCCACACTGCACTGATCAAGACCTATGAAGACCACCCACACTGCTGTCACCACTGCTACTAAGCCTAGTTTGTTGCCATGGGGGTCTGTGCTATTTTTTTACATGGCGATCCTAGTAGAGTAAGTAAGTAGCCTAGTCTTGAGTTAGCTTCTAGCTCGCCTCTGCCCCTTCAGCCAACATGGGAGATGGATACTCACTAAGAGTAGACCAACAAAAACATGCTGTCACATCACTGCTATTGAGAGGTTAGTGCTCACCAACTCCTCCAAGCTGTAATGTGCAGTCTGTCTACTCTGTGGCAGGAAAGACAGTATTGCACTTGTAAGACTCATGTGCTCTTTCTTGGCTAGAGCTCATCCACATCACATGTGATTGTGCAGCCACTAATAGGTGGAGAGAGTGGGCAATACAATACAGACTCAGTCGACTCTGGAGATTACCTGCAGCGTGGGGACACACAGGCCAGGTGGGCATGTATTATGCAAAACATTAAATCCAAATTTAATGCCATTATTGCCACACACTAAGAACAACGTAGGCACAAACATGGGGGGGGAGGTACTACCTCTGCCCTACCTAAATGGCACTGCTGCTTAATGGTAGAAATTTATTCTCAGGCGCTAATGCAATGGTTTCCACTGTGTTCTGAGGTACTGTATCTGCATGTTTCATGATGTGTCCTGATCATCATGTGAGTTAGTGTCCCTCATTGCCCCTCATTTTGAGTGTCCATGTCCCTCATTTCAGTGACAAAATGTGAGATATGGTGCATATTTCCAAGATGCTACTCAGTGCAAAGAGTGCTGAGCATGGTCACAGTTTATATGCTCAATACAGAATGACAAAGGGAAAGTAAGTGAGATAAAACAGTCATGGAGAAACACATTTGTAGCACTAAATATACATAAGAGATTTGCATGGTGCAAAACAAAAAGGATAGGCTTCACAACACAGAGGCCCTCTTTGTACATATGGAATGGGGGATGTTGACTGGCTATATCCTAGGCTTTTAATGCAGTAAGCAAACAATACTTTACAAATTAATGGCAGTTTCATGACAAAAATCAAAAGCCATTAAACTACTTGCAAAAGGATCAGAATTAATGAGGTTACCTAATTTTTATGGGAATCCAAATAGAAATGTATTTTAATGACTCTAATTGTTAGCAGTAGAATAAGAAATAGAAACTGATGTGTTTTTTTTAGATGAGATTTATACCAGCTTAGCTGCTGCACACATGGCAAGTGTGCAGCATGTGAATCTGATGTTTAAATGATGTTCACACCAGCTTAACTGCTGCACTTATGTCAAGCATGCAACACGTGAACCTGATGTAATTTTCAGATGTTTACACCAGCTTACCTACTGCACATGTCAAGCTGGCAGCATGCGAATCTGATTTGCTTTTTAGACCTGGTTCTCTTAGGATCACTTTGTGTATGTGAACTGCATGCAAACATTGCACAATTAAGCATGTGGTATGCATTCTACATGTATATAGCACACCTATGTTTTTGTAAGGGATTCTGCCTAAATAACAAGAAAACTGACACCACTCAGTCAGTTCCATTGTTCTCCTTCTGCTATCCCACTGTTTACTTATTTATTTATTTTATTTATGACTTTGTTGACCGGGTAGAGTGCACTGGTCCAGGGGACCTTTACAGGTATGACCCAGACCAAGTAGGCACAAGCAAGTAACAGTTTCATATAACAAAAGTATAACAACATCACTAGGTGAAAGACACAATATACAGAGTTTAAAAAGTATAGGCATGCACAAGTAGGCAGTGGTAAACTTACAGTCCAATTAGATACAGACCAGTAAAGGATACAGTACAGTTTTTCGAACTCAATACAGTGGTAACAAAAATTAGTTGCACTTAAGGCACAATGAGGAGTTTACCTCCTCCCCACCCTCCAAACACAATTGATGTCCTGAACAGGCTGAAGTTAGCATCTAACATTCTGCAACAGGTTGTTTGCCATTTTGAAATTCATTCTGAACTGTGCTGACAGTAACCAGTGGTATCATGTGGCACCATAATATGCTAAGCAAAGCATTCAGCAATTTTTGCATTTTTTGCAGCTTTATATTTGTTGCACTGATATAATTGCAGATTTGCACATGAAACTGATTACTTATTTAGGTCTGTGATCATACTTTCTTACTCCTCCTTCCCCCCACCTCTTACCTGTGGAGTCCCTCAAGATTCGATCCTGTCACCGATGTTGTTCTCAGTATAAATGCTGCCCCAGGGAAGGATCATCAAACAGTACAGTTTGAGTTTTCACTGCTACGCAGATGCTACTTAGCTGTCAATGTCTTTTATACCAGGGACATGTGGTGCTGTTGAAGTGCTGAATAAATTCCTCGCCAAGATCCAGGACTGGATGAATGCTAACAGGCTGAGGCTCATCCCTGGCAAGATGGAGGTACTAGTCATTAAGCCTGGCCGCTGGCAGATCGTGGATGCCTCCAGGATGACAACAGGCCTAGTCCCGAGGTCAACACTAATGATAGCATCCCCTAGGGTGCAAAGTCTGGGCATGATCTTCAATGACAGGCTAACATGTGAGGCTTAGGTGTCAGCTGTCATCAAAAATAGTTTTTACCATCTGAGGAACATTGCTCGGATTAAGCCCTAATAATGACTAAGGACCTACCATCACTGGAACATGCCTTTGTAACTTTGAAGCTTGACTACTGCAATGCTCTATATCTCGGGGTCAGTGGGGGAACCTCCGCTGGCTGCAGCTAGTGTAGAATGCAGCAGCTAGGCTGCTGACAGGACAGACCTCCTTACTCTAGCCATTCAGGCTCGCTCCATCCATTCCTCCACCCAGGGCCTCCTTGTTGCTCCGAGGACAGGGCTGAAAATTTCTGGTGATCGTTCATTCGAGGTTGCCAGCCCAGTCCTCTGAATTTCACTCCCAAGATCTTTGAGGGAGGCTGCTATGGTGGAGGTATTCAGGAAGAGCCTGAAGACTCATCTATTTAAGCTAGTGTATCCTGATGATATTTTTAATGCTGCTTAAGTTTCTGGATTTTATTGTCTGTTCTGAGATTTTATTATGACCCTATAAATTTTATGCACAGTGCCCAGAGCCTCTGGAATTGGGAGCCTAAAAATAAATCTTTACTTACTTTACTTACTTGCTTGCATGAGGTTAAATCTGATGAGTTTAACTGCTTCTAGCTTTAACCAAAAAGCAGTTGATATAGTGATAAATATTGCTCTGAAGCATCACTCTTTACTTATGAACTGAACTGATGATTCTTTTTATGCTCAGCAATTCATCAAAAATTATATGAAATAGAATGACTCTTCAAATTAAATTTATGAAAAATGCAATGTTCTCTGTTGTTTTGCTAAACTTAGGGCTTTTTCCCTATTTTTTTAAATGAAACAATAAGAACTGACTGGGTGGATATGCAGTGCTGATTCTGCTGCAGTGGCATGGGGAGGTAGTGCTTCTGTTCTGTCCTAGGTTGGGAGGAATGTTTGGGAACATGTGGTGGTCTACGCCAAGCAGGATGCAACCCAAAGGAGGAGCAGCATATAGATGTATCTGCTTGTTGGCAGTGGCACTGTGGTGAGTAAATCTGAGCCTTCACATTACAATTTTTTTTATACTTTATGTTTATTGTTATATTGGACAAACATACAGTTTGGACACAAGCATAAGTACTGCAATATACTCTAAGAGAAACCATGAGGATGCCACTCCTCTTAATACATGCATTATAATGTGACTAATGCTTTAATATACATCATAGAGGGGAGAAAGAAAAATATAAACAACATTTAATTCCAAATAAAAGTTGCAAAATGAGCCTATGAGCTATGTGGTATGTAATTCGTCAGTTGATTAAAACTAAAAATCCCCAAAGTCCTCCTCCTCCACCAGGGTGGGAGGAAATCATCACAGTCCAACCATTAACTAATGCACTTGATGTGCAAATACTATGTAAAAAACATTTCTTAGCAACAGTTATAACTAATTAGGACAATAGTTCTCAGACTTTGTCACAGTGAGCCTCCCCAAATCCATGGAAAAGATTTTGAGCCTCCCCAAAAACTGAAATAATCTTGGGCCCCCCCAAGAAAAATAACATACTGTACTTTGCGCAGTACACCATGAATAAATTGAAACCCCTCTGAGCACTTGGCTCACTTTCAGTTCTTTGTCTTATACTGACATGGAACCTTTGAAAAAGTACTAATGTGCTCAAAGGTGTTATCTGAATATAAAATAAAGTTTATTATTTGGCTTATTGAAACTCCCCGCTAACAGGCCAGCCTACTTGCTCCACTATTTTCATTTTTGAACCATTGTTATCCCTTGTTGCAGTACCTTCATGGGTCAGACTACTTTCTCCGTTTCCTCTGTATATGAAATAACCTTCCTACATACTTTGCCTCTCCCGCTCCTTCCCTGCTCCTAAGCAACTTCTTGGGGATTACTTTGCTCCTTCCTGCTGTTGCTCTCAGCACTTCTATGCTCAACCCTCATATTTGGGTTGTTCTGCCATCAGTCGACAAATTGATCAATTACCACCACTCATTATTAATTTATTGTTCATATTTGTTTACACTATTGTACATTGTGTACTTCTTGATTGTTTTGCAGTTACCGTTTGAAATGTATTCACTCCCTACTCTTCCCCGGGAACATATGAAATGAGTCTTGGTTCATTCAACTTCCCTTGCCATCTATTAGTAAATAATTACATAAAATTCACCTACTTTTATCCTCTTTCAGTTTGCTTCATCGCTTCACACAAAACATATAAAACTCAAAATTTGAATACAGTCCTTTCTTTTAGACTTGCTTGAGCCTCCCTTGGAACAGGTTGGGGCTTCCCAAGGGAGGTTGGCCTCACCATTTGAGAACCCCAGAATTAGGATATAACAAGCAGTACATTTTAAGGTAGATATAATGAACCAATGGATGTCCCTGAACTGTATTTAACCCTCTGAAACCCCCCTGAATCAACTGTCTGTACTCATTAGCACACTCTATTTTATTTTAAGAAATAGAAAACAGTTATAAACCTATCGTAACCCATAAAACAGCTCAGGATGACACTGTACCCAATGTCCTGATGGGGTAAATACATATCTCTTCAGAGTTGGAGTTATACAACAGATAGAAAAAATGTTTCTCACTTTAGGCCAGTGTTCCAATATGCTCCAGAGTGGTAGTCACCCCACGGGACAGCCTTTGTAAACGTCTTCATGTCAGTGATCCTTCACAACACTTCATCATCCTTCGAGGAAGTAGCTTCTCATTCCACCTCTCTGGGTCTGATCAACGAGTGTCTCTGTGCCGACCACACAGCATCAGTCAGGTCACAAAACAGGAAAACCTTGCCCTGATGTGCAATACGGAGTCAGGCTGGGAAGACAAGGCCACGGGAAATATTTACCTCCCTCAACATTGGTCTAGCACCAACACATTTTTTTCTCTTCTGCCTCATGGCATATCCTATGTCTGGGAACAGCCATACCTGTTCTCCGTCCTGAAGAAGAATATGTTTTTGTCTCACCAAGGCCTGGATATAATCTTGTGATCCTAGCCCATCTGTCACCATCTTCACTGCACTCGGTGCTTCAGGGTTATCTACTCTGCCCCAGAGTGTCACTCAATGTACCTTTTGGATGCACTGAGCTTGCTCGGAGACACCTTCTCCAAACTGTTGCACCAACCATTCCTGGATGAAGAGGAGGAGGAGATGATTACTTTACAACCCTCTGGCAGGCCCAGAACAAGGATGGTGGCAACCCTTGTCTGGTTTTCCAGGCTCTCTAGATGCAATCTCAGGTGGGCATTTTCTTTTACCACCACTGTCACTGCTCCTATCGCAATAATGGCTCTTTTTGTAGCATCAACCATTGCATTCTGGACTGACTCAATAGTGACCTCTATCCTGGCCACCCAATTTGTTAAAGCATCAAATTTATTGGATAAGCCCGATACTGAAGCAATCAGTCTGTTCATCTTGAGACCCAAAGTCTGAAGGGTCTCTTCAGGAAGCAATTCATCTGGCTCAACATTGTGACCTAGTTGCGACCATGTGGTTGGCACTTCAGCAGGAATTTTAGTTTTAGCTCCTGTACCTGAAGTTCTCTCTCTTCAAGAATGCTTCATGCTGCTCAGTAACAGTTCAGCTTTGTATGGTACCTTAGAGTAGCAATTCCAATGGCTAATCTGAGTACTCAAGCATAGTTTTCACTAATTAAGTTACAGAACTCTATCAAAAGGCCCCCATCTTGCTTGGGCTCCACAGTTCCCCCCCCCCACATTACTATTGAATGGAAGGACCCTGGTAGTTGGAGCTGAGAGCTAAAAAAAAAGTCAGTGCAAGATTTATCAGTACTTAAAACTTTGAACTCTGCTCATAATAGTCCTAGCTGACTCTAACAGTAATATCCCATCTAGAACTTATTATGTGAACAGCAATGCCTATGTTAAAAAAGCCCTTAAAGAAACTGAAAAAAGAAAAAGCTGAAAAAAGTTCTCACTTTGTGTATTCTTGTTTTTTTTGTTATTTAGTAATGTTGCTGTTTTCAAGGTTGCCATTAGAGCTGTGCAGAATGGAAAAAATCTGAATCCATGGAATGTAGATGAAATTTTCACAAAAGTCCAGAACATTTTTTGAAATTTCATCGGAATTTCATGGAATTTTTAGAATTTAGTAATTTGGTTGTAACTCAACAATCCTTCAAGCTAGAGCTCTGGAATGTGGAATATGTACTCGTTGGATCAATTGTCACAAATGTGCCAAATATCTTGTAATTCTGTTAGATAACTTCAAAAGTATATGTGCTCAAATGTTGTCATTTTATTATTTGTGTGAAATTTCATGAACATTTATTATTTGCATATACCTTAACCATCTATTGGGTCAGGGATCTTAAATTTGGCAAGGTTTCTTGATGATAGGTGTTCTAACTATGTACCAGATTTTATGACAATATGATGCATCAACTCAACATTATATGTGCTCAAAATCTGTCATTTTATTTTTTTCAGGAAATTTCATGAAAACATTTCAGCTACATATAACTCAGGCACCTTTGGAGTTAGACATGTGTAAATTAGTACAGATAACCTTTTTGCAATGCTTATAGAATGAACTAAATATGGAGAGAATTAGATTAGAATTTTTTTTAAGTTACAGGGCTTCAAAATTTTTCTATGTAAATATTTGCAAAACTTTGTGAAAACTATCAACAATGTGGATGTTTGTAACTTCTCTGCTCTTGCATGTATAGAGTTAACATTTGACATGCATATCCATAGTCAGTGTACCCTGGTGTCTAACACAAGTGGGTAAATTGGTTAAGCAGTTTTAATTTTGCAGAGGAAAAAAATGATTAGTAACATTTTCTCACATATTTATGATAGCATATTCTGTAAATGAAGCACCCAGAATTTATCTTGTGGAATTTAACATTAACAATGCACATATCACCACTTCATTTGATAAGCCGGGCTGAGCTATTTTCAGTCCTGCTGTTCCTCACCAGATGACTACCCCCTTCTTTTTTGGCATAGTCAGATTGACTCAGTAGAACTACTGATCCAACTAATATCCTCTTTGTTCTTTACAGTGACAAACTCCCTTAAAACATGAGTCACCTACAATTTTTCATATCTACCTACCCTGTTGGAATAGCCAGAATTCTTTCTTCCTACTGCCCAAGACATTGTCTTCCCCCTCTACATCTTTTTGAATACCTCTAAGTCCTAGACCTTCATGCACACCAGGGTTCCTACATCATAAATTTACTGGATGCGATCCTTAAATATCATGCATTCAGGTTGGAGTTGTTGACACTTTGTACTTTCTTGCTCCAACCTGGGGGTCTACCACTGTTGTGCTACCCAGCTCAGCTGTCCATTTCTTTGTGAAACTGTGCATCTAACTCCAGAACCTGGTAACTCCCTGTGCTACCTGCCTCTTATAGCCCTATCCATTAATTAGAATCCTCCAGATAAGGCTGAGTGAAATTAGAATATTCCAGTTTTATGGAATTTTTCATGAAATTCTGCAATTTTCACAAAGGTTTATGTGACTTGACTTTAAGTACAGATGTTATGTTGCAATTTCACACAGCAAGCAATTAATAAAATTGGCACACACAGTCTTCTTGTAAGGTCTAAAGATCTTCCAAATGTAATGGTATTGTATTCTCTAGTTTTCAGGTTTTCAGGTTTAGGTTTATTCACTTGACAGAAAGTCATTATGAAAACACAGGACAAAACATTTTACAATCATCCAGCAGATCATAAAATACAATAAATCTTCATATACAATTTCATGCATATAAAACTAGTATATCCATTTCACTAGATAGTTAGTACAATTAAGAGTGGGGTGATATAACAGAAAGCATTTAATAAAGCTTTCCCCAAAACAGAAACCAGATTAAAATTTGGTAACAGTTTGCAGTCCATCCTTTCGATTTACATCCCACTTCATAGAATGACATCCAAAAACAGCAAGGACTGTATAAGGGAACAGCAGTATCCAGATGGCACTCTAACTGAAACATCATTACCAGACAATAGGTAATTTTATGATTATACTCAGAGGGGTTCCAGACATAACAACCCATCCCTTGCACTACTTAAGGACTCCATCAATCCAGACCTTCCACCTAGGGGGATAGCAAAAAACAACAAAAAATATATCTCTAGTTCCTTACCTATTAACACATTTTAGACCCCTATATTTGCTCCCTTTCAAGAGGGAAAGCCTTTCATTTAGGCTACAAGGCTAATTAGGTATCATTATGCCTAGAAGATAATTAGAGACCTATGTGTGTTATTCAGTTGCCATATCAGTGCTGATAGTCTCATGATCATGTACTAGGTTGTGCAAACATGAGTTGATTATACTATTCCATCCGGGTTCTATCATACTCATTATTGCTTTACCAGTATCATGAATATTAGAACTGGGAACCAATGTTCAATTACAATCAATCAATCAATCAAGATCTTTATTTTGCCAGATGGAACATCATTGAGACAAGCTCGTTTACAAGATGGACCCGGGGTAAAACAATTGCCAACAGGGTTAAGACATCACAGGTTGAGTGAATGTACATAACAATTACATAATGATAATAACAACATGATAACATATAACCATTGCATGTGACAAGATACTTGCACCAAAACATAGCAATAGGTTCAACAGGAGGTAGTGCCATTTAAATGCAGTACAATTGCATGGATACAAATATATGGATGTATGGTAATGAGCTAAAGTTCATACAGTAAACATCACTGGAGGAGTCATAGTGAGCAGGAGTGGCAGTTCCTCTAGCGTCAACGTGTGAAGAAGACTGAGACGTAAGAGTACTTTGATAAGTACTGTAGGCATAGCCTGGCAAGTGGGGTGGAAAGGGAAGGGGAGGTATAGGGAGTGGGGAGGGAAGGTCAGCCAAGATAGGAGAGGGTTGGACATGATGGCCTAGGGAGGAAGGACTGTTTGAAGGGAGAACACGACAGATGCCACAGGCAATGGTTGGGGTTTAATTCCAATATTTGAAGCAAAGACAGATCATGATGTTGGGACTTTGATTTGGACAATGACAGAAGGGAGGACTCAAATGGCGCCTCAGACAATGTTTGAGGTTTAAGTCCAGAACTGAAAGCAGTAACAAATTGTGATGTTAAGACCTTGACTTGAAACAATGACAGACCTCAGAGAAGGTCCTCAGGAATAAGGATTTGAAGAGGGAGAATGTAACATGGGTAGCAAGCCTTAAGGTTTTCTGGATCTTATTCCAGAGCATAGGAAGAGTAAAGCTTACACTACCAAAGCACGTTTTAACTTTAGGGATAGCCAGAGATAAGATGGTAAGACATCTGAGAGAATAGGCACTAGGGATGCAGGGAGTTAGGCAGCTTGTGAGATACTGAGGTAATTTATGAGTGATTGCCTTATATGTCCATGGAATAGCATTCTTTTGCCTCCTGAAGCTAAGGGAGTTCCAGCCTATGGAAGAATAGAGGATGCAGTGGTGCGTGCCATAAGGGGCATCCAAAATGAACCTAAGGGCTCTGTGGTATGGGGTATCAAGCTTGGAGAGAGCAGTGCTAGTACTATGGCCATATAGAAAGTCTGCATAGTCTAGGAGAGGCAAGAAGGTACAGTACCAGCCACATTAAACTGTTCCACCAATGAGCTGGTATAGCATTGTTTTTTACAGTTGGTAATGCACTGGCATCTCATATTACATTTATTTGCAGTGCTGAACCAGCTCAACAGCAATGTTTATGAAATGTTTTTGCAACTGAGTTAGATTGCATCTGCAGCCCCATCACAGTGAAATGCAAAACTGAGTTTTAAATCTCAAGAAACAGTATGTACAGGGCTTTGCACTGGATTCTGCAACACTTTTACAACTCAGTCAGAAATGCTAAAGCAACTCATTGGACGAACAGTTTAATGTGACTTGTACTGTAGTTTGGATTAGGAGTTTTCTAGCCTCCTGGGTTAGTGAGTGCTTGATCCTGAAGAAAATATTGAGCCTTTGATGCAGTTTCTTAGTGACTTCATCAATGTGATCAATGAAAGACAATTTGTAGTCAATCCAGACCCCCAGGTATTTGTATTTTTCCACAAACTCTAGGGCTTCTACCAAAAGGGTGCTTATGTGAGGAACCTTATCTGGGTTTTATTTTTGAGATGAGGGGCCAGTGGAGGGAAAATCATGACCTTAGTTTTTTTGACATTGAGCAGGAGTTCCAAGTTGAGTAGATTTATTTATTTATTTATTTATTTATTTATTTATTTATTTATTTGCTTTTGTTAACCAGGTAAGCACACTAGACAGCAAAGTGCCTATTTTCAGGAGCAAACCGGGAGAGTTACAGGGTATCCATGAACACAAAATATAGGGTAGGGGTTACATGCAGGAGCCATGGGTTACATACAGGAGCCACGTGCTCCGACAGTGGGTAATACAGTAGAGGTTACTTATTTGGAGGATGTCATAATCATTCTGGAGGTCCAAAATGACTTGATCCAGAGTTGATCTGTCAATGTACAGCTCTGTATCATCAGCGAAGAGATGGATACTAGATGACTTTAGGCTAGTGTCAATTTGATTAATATAAATGGCAAAGAGAAGTGGACCAAGTATGGATCCTTGCGGGACACTCCTAAAGAATATTTTTTTGGGTGGTAGGTCTCCTTCAGCCTTGACCTGCTGCTCTCTGTCCACAAGATAGTTTGTGAACCAACTTAGGGCCAGGTTGTCCATCCCAACCTTCTTCAGGGTCACCAGGAGTAAATAGTAGTCCACCATGTCAAAAGCCTTGCTAATGTCCAGAAACAAGGCACATATGTATTTTTTGTTATCAAGTGTGGACTGCCAGTCAGTTATAACCTTAGCAAGGGCAGTTGAGGTACTATGCATGGGATGGAAACTGGATTGAATCAGGTTTAGTAGATTAAAACTTCCCAGATGAGATCTGAGCTGTTCATTTACTACCTTCTCCAATAGTTTTGACAAGGTCGGGAGAAAGGAGATTGGGCGGTAATTATTTAGGTCACAGGGTTCCCCTCATTTGAATAGAGGGATGACATGGGCCATCTTCCAGACCTTGGAGAGGGAGCCCTAATTGAGAGACAAATTGAAAAGCTGCGTAATAGGGGGAGCCAAAATATAGTAGGCCATATTTAGGAAGAAATGCTCAATCATATCTGCGCCCACAGTTTTCTTAGTATCAAGTTGAAGAAGGAGATTCTCAACCTGTTTGACAGTGACCGGACAGAAGGAGAAAGAGTGGTAAGGGCCAATAGATTCTGGATCTTGGCATCCAGATGACTGACTAAGGAACTGTGCCCTGATGACATTTGCTGAGGAGGTATCAAAAGCCATCCCTGCTGTGGCAAAGTGATTGTTAAGGAGGTCAAGGATCTCATTTTTATCTCTAGTGTGTGTACCACCAGTTGAAATTTTGTGGGGAAGCATGCCAGTGCTGTTATGGCCTTCTACCTCCCTTAAAGTTTTCCAATACTTAGTAGGAGAGTTACTGGACGCGTTAAGCTCAGAGCGGAAATAACTAGACTTCACAGCTCTGATAGTTTTTGTGCAGAAATTCCTTGCAGTTCGGAAAGCAGACCAGTCTGTGGCCAATTTAGACTTTCTGGCTCTTTTCCAAAGATCATCCCTATGCCATAAGGCAGTCTTTAGGTTATTCATGAACCAGGGACAGGATTTTCTTTTGGTTCTGCTTTTGGTAACTGGGGCATGGAGATCTAGGGTTCCAGTGAGTATTACATGAAGTACCTCCTGTGCCTCTTCCACAGAAGATGCGAGGTAAAAATTCTGCCAGTTAGCATACTGGAAGTCATAGAGAAAAGCATCTGGGCTGAAGTCCTGTTTACATCTCTTATGGAAGTATTTAGAGGAAGAAGAGGTTTGGAGTTACTCCGACCTTATGCATTAAATGTCACAAATAGTTCACTGTTACTTGTCTATGAATTCCGTCAGTTTAGGATTTCAATTAAAATACACAGCACCACCTTTCATGCAATAAAAGTTTCCAGTTCATGTTCTGGTCTCCAATTTAACAATTTCTGAAACATACTTTGTACTAAACAGCCAACAACATACTATATAAGTGATCCTGGACACTTAATCATTTGGTAAATTTATAAACATTTCAAAATGTAATCAAAAAAGAAGTTTATGTAGGTCCTTGTTTAGAAGCTCCAATTAATCTTGAAGTCACTCAGTCTTTAGTCGCTCAGAAAGAGTTTCAAAATGACAGCACCAAATAAATACATTCTGAAGTCTGTATAGGCTATACCATATCTCATGGAATTATTTGTCACACAGCAACAGGGTCTCTTTTTACAGAGGAGTATAGCAGTACTTTAAAATAGAGACCCAGCTCACCTCTTTTAAACAAAGTTCAGAGGAACCTAAAGTACCATACCTCCTGGGATCCTTTTCCTCAGGGACAAAGAACATCCATCATACTCCAGATGCCATAATATTTAATGTTCCATACCTTGCCATCCAAGGAGGCCTCTCCTTCAAACATCCACATTCACTGTCCATCCTACCTACAGTGTGTTTGTTCAAAGTAGACCCCACAGGGAAAACTTTAGAAATATATAAGATGATGGCAGATAAGGACTGCAAGACCCATCCAGTCTGCCCATTTTTTTCTACCTTATGAATGTGCCATAGGCCTTTACTCTGTCAATGGCCTATCTATTCATACTCATCTATATTGCTCCCTTATGCCTATCCCATTCCTGATTGAAGCCCTGCACTGTATTCATATCCACCATGTCCTGAGGTAGGCTGTTCCATGCATCCACTACCCTTTCTGTGAAAAAGAACTTCCTCATACTACCCCTTAATTGGCCTCCCTCTAATCTCATGCTGTTTCCTCTTGTCCTGCTATTTTTCTTATATTGAAACATGTTAGACTCTTTCACCTTGTTAATGCCCTTAAGGTGTTTGAATGTTTCGATCATTTCACCCCTCTCCCTCCTTTGCTGTAGGGTATATATATATATTGAGCACCGTTAATCTTTCCTCAAATGTTTTCTGATGCAGTCCCTGCACCATTTTGGTTGCTCTTTTCTGGACCGCCTCCATTTTGTTAATGTCCTTGTGAAGGTGCGGCCTCCAGTACTGCACACAGTACTCCAGATGGGGCCTAACCAGTGGCTTGTAAAGAGGGATTATTACCTCCCAATTATGACTTGTGATACCCATACTAATACACCTCAACATCCCTCTAGCCTTACATACTGTTTTAGTGGTCTGCTTGGATTATTTCAGGTCCTTTGTGATGATGATGCCCAAGTCTCTTTCTTCCTCTGTGATTGCCAGCAACTCCCCTCCTAATCTATAGGTGGCTTTAGGGTTTCTCTTCCCTACGTGCACGATCTTAAACTTCTTTGCATTAAACCCCAGTTGTCACTCTTCTGATCATTTTGACAGTTTATCCAGATCTCTTCTCATTCTGCCCACCCCATCTGGATCATCTACTCTGTTGCAGAGCTTGGTGTCATCTGCAAACAGACAAACCTCACCCTCGAGTCCACCTGTAATTTCACTGATGAAGATATTGAAGAGGACTGGCCCCAGGACTGATCCCTGAGGTACCCCACTTGTGACTTGCATCTCTACTGGCTGTATACCATTTACCACCACTCTCTGTTTTCTTCCCACCAACCAGTTTGCCACCCAGTTGACCAGTCTCTGACCCACCCCCTAGACTACCCAGCTTATTAATCAATATTCTATGTGGAACAGTATCAAAAGCTTTGCTGAAGTCAAGGTAGGTGACATCAACTGCTCCCCTTTGGTCCATCAGTCTAGTTACCCAGTCAAAGAAATCTGTGAGGTTAGTTTGACAAGACCTTCCTATTGTAAACCCATGCTGTCTTGGATCCCATGCTCCTGTGGATTCCAGGTGTTGCAGTATCCTTTCCTTAAGGAGTGCCTCCATAATCTTGCCCACTACTGAGGTAAGACTGACTGGTCTGTAGTTTTCTGCCTCCTCCCTGCTACCATCCTTGTAGAGCAGGATCACATGAGCCCTCCTCCAGTCTTCTAGGACCTCTTCTGTGCTCAGAGACTCACTAAACAGTTCTGATAATGTCTCTGCTAGTTCCACCCATAGCTCCTTTAGTACCCTGGGATGTATGCCATCTAGTCACATTGCCTTGTCCACCCTGAGCTTAGTGAGCTCTTGTAGGACCCTTTCTTTTGTGAAGGGACATGTGCACACCTCCCTCCCCCAGTGTCCATGGTGCTGAGCTGTGGGCCCTGCCCTACCTTCTCCTCAGTAACTACGAGCAGAAGTATCTATTTAGGATAGATGCTTTTCCCTTGGTCCTCCTCTTGTGTGGACAAATTCTACTGTCCTTTATCCCCAAATGCATGTACTTATAGATCCAGTGACCAAGGCAGACACTAGTTGCTCCTACCTATTAACATTCATATTTGTTGTGCTGTACTGACAGTAGTTTTCCAGGGAATTTTCCCAGTCTCCTACTCAAGGAGTCTATTATTATATTTTCAAGGCACCTTTCCATGATCCAGAGCACTTCTCCTTCCACTTTCCTTTACTGACTCCAGCTGGAGCACCTTTATGAAGGTTAATATTAGCCTATCAGCACTTAAAGTGCCACCAAGCTTCCATGCCACCATGCTTCCTGTCCTCCTTCTTACTGCTTCAGAATCATCGGTCCTCCTCTCCATGGAAAATTGTCCATTGGGATCCAGCCCAGACCACCACATGTCATTTTGGGTCCCTCCATCTTCCTGAAGCCAAAGAGCGCATCCCCAATTTTAACACAGACTAAATAGTTTTGGTAGTCTCAATTTGGAATGCCAGCTAGTAAAACAGCAGGACTGTCAGCGCATTCACCGAACAGCATTACTCTACAGTGACAACCATCTCCAGGATCACTGTTTCAAATCCAGTTACAAAATAACGTAAGTCTCATTCAAGGGCTATAAAAATGCAGCTGAAAAGGACTCAATAACTAAAAAATCAGGAGTCCTTGTTTAGCATGGTGCGGAGCTGAGCAGCAGCGTGGCCATCTTGCTGCTTCGCCCCCCCCATCCCAAATACCTCCAAATACAGCCAGCATTCCCATTCTCTAGATTTAAAGTTTCAGGGGTTTATAAATTTGTAGTTTACATTCTTGCAAAATTAAATTTCTAAATGTTGTGAAAGTTTAATTACTTTTAATTCAACACCATTTAAAGCTGAACATATTTCATATGAACAAAGCTTTTTTCAGAAATGACCATGTGGTATAGTAGTCTAAATGTTTCATCTCTGGTTAAATTTGGATATGTAGTTTTAAAATTAGAGGGAACAAACCAAAATTTAAATTTTGGCAATATGTTTAGCAGGCTATAATGCAGTCCCATTTAGAGGTAGACATCTGAAACTATGTGCATATACAAATGTAGTGATAATCTGTATAGCTGGCAATTTTTGTAATATTTCAATAAATACTATCACAGTTATACTAAAATTACAGAAATCCAAATTTTGGCAAACTATTTGGCTACCTATAACTCAGCTCCCTTTACATCTTGAGATTTAAAACATGGTGCATGTATGCATTCTATGTGATTCTCTAAATCCTGATATTGTGGAGAAATTTGGATACGAAATTTTAAAATTATCTCAAAATAACTGAAAATTTAATTTTGATTAAATATTTGGCCACCCATACTTCCACCCTCTTTTAATCTACAACTCTGAAATTTCGTACACTTTTGTAAGCCATTGGGTACTGCTTATGTTGCAAACATGGTGTTATTTGGATGTGAACCTTTACAATTATAACAAAATAGCTGAAATGTAACATTTTTCAAAATTCAGTGGAATTTTCATGAAAATTCCACAGAATTCCATGGAATCAGAATGGTCATTCCACAGGTATTCTGCACAGATCTAGTTGCAATGGTATATGTGTATATTCTGCTGTGGATTGTTTTGGTTCAGGCAGTGGTCTGATTTGGTGGGGACTACAGTTTCAAGAGCCAGAAGGCTGCAGAAGCACCTAAAAAAATCAGTTGGTTATTTTTGATTGAGAATATTGGTACTGAATGTGTTGGGATCAGTTTCTATGCATGAAGGAACCAGGCAGCCATCCCAGGGGAAAACTGGTTGGGCAGCCATCAGGACCAAGGTTAAGACACTGACATGACTACCTCTGTAGTCTGAGGTTGGATAACTGGAATGTCAGCAAGATCCATTGCTAGACATATCTGGAAGATTGGTGGTCTGGGATGGGAAGCTGAACACACATCCATGGTGTGGGGTCCATAGTAAATGGTCTTGAGGAGTGTACTGATTTCCATGGAGGAGAGGGTTTATGGCATTTGTGTACATTTATTATTTATTTATTTGAGTTCTGGTAACCGGGTAAGTCCACTGAGACAATTACAGTCCCTTTTTCAGGGTCAACCCAGGACTGCCACACACAATACAGAATAATGCAATAACACATAAAAAACAGATAATATTAGCAAACAAAGTGATATACAGCATTAAATAAGGTAAAAAGATACCTGTATGATACAACATAATATAACAGATCAAAAAAGGTATATACGCACATCAGTAAAAACATAAAACTAGACTTAATCAAATGAGACTACAGGCAGCAGAAACTAATAAAAAGAGGAAAAAAAGTATGGGGGGTAGACAAAGAAAGCAGGTTGTACATGAAGGTAAGAACAGGGGTCCGGGAAAAGGGCAATGTTCAATGGTAGATAGTAGGAAGAGAAAGGAACAGAGTGTTGAAAGAAACAGATGGGCATCAGTGGAAGTAGGAGCATGTTCCAGAGGCTGTGAAGGAGGCAAGAAGATAAGATTGGAACTTGGGGATAGTGGAATAAGACAGGATGGAGGTAGGAAGGGAGTTCTAGTCAGACACTGCCGCAAAAGAGAAGGACCTGTGGGGTATACCTAATCAGCAGGCTCAGTGCTGTCTCAGTATAACACAAGCTGCTTATCTTTTCCATAAATGAAATATGCAGGGGGAGCCTGTGTGAGACTAAGACAGTGCTCAGCAGGTAGCACACTCGCCTCTGAGGCCGGGAGATCAGTAGGCTGTGGGTTCTATCCACACACCAGGCACTTGGGTTAATATCCCAATACTGACACTGTAGTGCAGCATGAGGGAGGTGCTGCACTCCTGAGGTGCCATCTTTTGGATGAGACGTTAAACCGAGGTCCCATCTACCTGTTCTGGTAGTAGTTCAGGTGGATGTTAAAGATCCCATAGCACTTCTCAAAAAGAGCAGGGGAATTTCCCCAGTGCAATGGCCAAATTCCTCCATTCATGAAAAATACCACCAACAGCTTAATCTGGTTCAAGGTCAGTTGGCATTCATCTGTATCTCCTCCCCCAGGTCATGCCTGAAAATAGGCAGAATTTGTCTAGTGCACTTACCCGGTCAACAAAAACTAAATAAAATCATAGTCTAGGCTTTATGAGAAGGGGGAGGGAGGCAGCTGTGAAGGTTCATGGAGCTTGTCTAAGGTGCATAGTCACTCTGAGGCAAGGTGGTGTGAATTTGTGGTCCGGCTTATGCATGAAGCTCAATGTGATATACCTCAGTTTAAATTCATAAGACAACCAACCCAACCAAGAGAGGATGTCACAGTGGTGGTGGCATGCATTTACCCCCAAGGCAAACCTTCTCACCCTGTGGTAAGCCTAGGTGAGGAGAGGCAGGGTTGTGGAATTAGTTGAGAGCAGTCAAAGAGCACCATAGGTGAGGAGAAGAAGAAGGGATGATGTAGCAGTCTTAAGCCAGGAGGCAGAAGTGAGGAAGGGTCAGATACAATAGAGGAGACCTAGTTTTGGTTCAAAGATTTAATGACATTGGAGATATGTGCATTAAGGGAGAGTGAGGTGTCCAAGATGATGCCCAGGTATTTAAAGGAATGGACGGACTCAAGGGTATCACCAATGAGAGAGGTAAGGCTAAGAGGGGAGAAGGTACTAGTGGAGGAGGGTAGGTGGGTAAATAGCGTACGTTTAGTTTTTTTCGTATTAAGGACAAATTGATTTCACTTAAACCAACCTTTGAGGGCAGCACAGTAAGATGCAAGTTCTCTATTTATTAGATCAATATCAGGAAAGGAGCGGTAAATGATTGCATCAACCACATAGAGGTGTACGGAAGCCCCTCCACAGAAGCTGGGTAGATTGTTAATGAATTGTGAGAACAACACTGGGCCCAGAATGGAGCCTTGTGGGACACTGTGAGTTATACTGTAGGTCTAAGATCAGAGATGGAACCAGCCCACTTGACCCTTTGAGAACAGCAGGATAGATAGCATTGGACCCAGTCCAGGGCACTGGTATCAAGACCAAGAACTTGAAGCTGATGGAGCAGAAGACCATGATCCACCAGGTCGAATGCTTTAATAAGGCTGATGAAGATGGCACCAGTGGCAGAACCCTTGTCCATTGCCTGGAATATGTCAGAGGTTACTTTTATCAAGGCAGTAAGGGTACTATGATTCCTTCCAAAACCATGTTGATAGGGGATAGTAGATTGTGGTGTTCCAGGTATTATTTACCTCAGTGTACTATATATATAGTTGTAAATATAAATACTGTGTGTTTAGGTTACATATATAAGGGATATCCGGGGAAGCTGTGTGATACGTGATTTATCTAAACAAGCAGTGTTTGACCTCGGGTAACCTCATGAGTGGTGTAAGCCATGAGTAAAGTGTCTGAGGGCAAACACCACAAGTATAGATGAACCTTGTATCACAGAGCCTCCCACTGCATATTTCATTTATGGAAAAGGTAAGGAGCCTGTGTTATACTTTTTTATTATGTTGGCATGCTTGCGCAGCCAACATCGTGGGACAGTGCAGCTTTGGAGGCGGAGCCACAGTTGGCCGAATGCAGGCATGCACCTGCAGGTGCGCCCCACATTCTAATCAGCTCTGTGTGCGGCGCCACCATGCATACATAATGTGGTGAGCACATCTAAGAAAAGGTCTGCTGCAATCCGAGCAAAGTTTGTCATGCATGGCGGTCCTTTTCTTGATGTCTCGCTCATCTATGTGCATGGTCAGCCCAGTGTCGCGGCCGCCCTAACTAATGCCGACTTCAAGGGTGCCTAACCTCTGTTGGTTAACCCCCTTTAGGTGCAAATGGGGGAGTCCACTCCCGTCAGCATAAACCCCCAATTGTTGAATGCAGGGGTCTTAATCCCTCGGCTCGCACTCCCCCACTTTCTTTGTGTGCCGATGGGGTGCCCAATCCCTACAGCATTACCTCCAGGTTGTGTGCCGACAAGGATGCCCAATCCCCCGCCAGCTACAGAGCCCCCAACAGTTACATGGCACACTGGGAGCCCACCCAGCGACAAATCCTGCAAACAAAAAACTGTCTCATGGGGGTTTTTCTTTTTTTTACTGTACAATGAAAATGGTCCCTCGTAGTCTCGATGCCCCTCCCCAACCGCACCCACCCACTTTGCACCCTGCCTCCCATCACCCCATACTTACCTACGGAGTCTGGTGCGACAATCTTTTGTGGACCGGGAAGATGTCTGCACTCTTCAAAGCCAACCACGAACTGAAGAAATGCCGGTAAGCTGTATAATGGAATGAATAGGGGGTTTTCAACTTTAATGCATATCTCGGGCACTTTTGCGAATTATGGCCCCAAATTTTCAACATGGGGTTTTAGCGACCCCTTCTCTTGAATTCTTGCATTGTCATGGCGTTATTCGGTCCCAAAAGGTGATTTTGCAGTCACTGCATGGAATCACCTTTCAGAACTGAATAATGAAATGACAGTGCCACTGTTCATGAGAGGGGCTCTCAAAAAGCCTGTGTTGCAAGTTTGGTGGGAAAAATTCAAAAAATGACTGTTTTATGAGCGTGCGTAGCAACTGCGCAACGCACACTCGTAAGTTAGTGCATTCTCACTATTTTCATGCCAGATTCTCAGCAATGGAATTTTACCACACCTTTTGTGAACCATACAGCTGTCTTTTTTCACATCCTGCCCGAAATGTGTTTTTGCACTTCCGGCACAGAATTGCACGGTTGCTGTGCAAAATCACTGTTCGGTACACATTACAAAAATTACAGTGACACTGTTCATGAGCAGAGGTCCTAAATGCCTATGTTGAAAATTTGGTGACAATACTCCATAAAATGACTGTAATCACAGTGCATTACGAAGTTGCCATACCTTCGTAAATTACTTAAACTTATATTTTCACTCACATTTTCAACAGTGCCATTGTTCTACACCTCCTAGTGAACAGTACAGCTCTCATTTTTCACATCCTGACCAAAATTTGTTTTCGCAGTTCCAGCGCACAATAGCGCGGTCGCTGTGGAAAGACCATATTCGAGACACATTATGAAAATGGCAGTGACACTGTCATTAGCAGATGTCCTAAAATGCCTATGTTGAAAATTTAGGGACTAAAGTCAATACAATGAGTGTTTTACAAGTGCGCGTTGTGCAGTTTGCATGCAAGCTTGTGACTTTGTGAATTTGTAATACTTTCACTCCAGCTGTTCGTCATTGCCATTTTTCCATACCTCCTTATAAACAGTACAGCTGGCTGAAATGTGTTTTCACACGTCCGGTACAGAATTGCACAGTCACTGTGTGAAATCACTTTTCGGGACACTTTCAGGAAATGATGGTGACACTATTCATCAGCAGAGGTCCTAAAATGCCTATGTTGAAAATTTGGTGGCGAAAGTCCAGACAATGACTGTGTTACAAGCTTGCATTGTGCAGTTTCCATGCACCCTTGTAACTTTGTCAATCTGCAATATTTTCATGCCAAATTTTCACCACTGGCATTTGTGCACACCTCATTATCAACAGTCCAGCTGCCATTTTACACAGCCTGCCCAAAATGCGTTTCTGCAGCTCTGCTGCACAGTGGCGTACTCGCTGTGCAAAATCACCTTTTGGGACACATTTACAAACTCACAGTGCTATGCCTCTCCACCTCCGCCACTGCCAATGCCAGCGCGACAACATTCGGCATTGACAAAGGCTTGTTTATTTATTTATTGTTTCTGGACTTTTTGCAGTAGGTTTTCTCCCATTATTTATGGTACTTTTTCTTGATGCAGGTTACAGCATGAAGGAGGGCACGGGGTTTCCTAACTTAAGAACATACTGACATCACTGACATAGGTCCCTGCATGACTCTGCGACCTAAGGGTCCATCTCTGTTGGTGACTAGGTTGAGATGGCAAGCATTTTTCCTGCAATATGGTGGAGATCACACACACCTACACTTCAGAAGGGATGCAGCTGGACCTTTGGTTTGGGTCCAGATCAGAGCCATATGTTTCCAGCGCAACACCTCAGGTGGCACATACACCTTTGTGGGGAGAGAGGGTTAATGATTGTGGGCTTATCTTTGTTGCTTTGTTGTAGGTAGTTGGGGGGAGGGACCCACTCAGTCATGGGGTGGTCACACATCAGTGGGAATTGAAACCCTCTGCCATGGGGATCCCTACTGGTTGTCCTCACAGAATCCCTACTTTCAAGGACAGATTGGATACCACAGGCACCCTTAGCAGTTCTCATGGCTAACACCTCTACTACCTTTGTTACATGGAATGTAATAGGAGCCAACTCCCCACAGAAACATGCTCAAATCCTTGCTCACTTAAAATGCTCTATCCCTTCGATCATTTTCTTCCAGGAGATACATCTTTTTGCACCATATGTTCTCCTTATATGATGTCTCTGTGTGGGACAATCATTTGAGGTTGGCATCACTTCTTTGAAAACTGGCATCACCATTTTGCTCAACAGACATATTCCTTTCTGATTGTTAGATCAAATTTCCAACCCTGAAGAAAATTTCTTCTGTTAAAACACATATTAAATAGGTCCTTAGTCATCCTGACCAATGTCTATGGCCCTAATCACTGTGACCCTTCTTTCTTCACTGCCCTACTCACCCACTTAACTGAATGGTCCCAATACCTCCTTATCCTAGGGAGCAATTGGAATGTCGTTATGAACACAGACCCGGACAGATCATCTGCCTTCAAATAAGGTCTCTCCCAAGATCTGCCTGCCCTGTGGGACCTCATGGATAGCCTTTTTTGCATGGATCCATCGAGAGTACTAAACTCTGCACTCCAGGACTTTACCTTTCACTCCATCCCCCACAGCACCTGGTCCTGCTTAGATTACTTCCTTGTCAGTTCCTGCCTTATTCCTGGTTTACAAACTGTGTAGATTCTCCTGCAGGTCATATCGGACCATTCTCTGGTCCACCTCTCTCTGACTTTGGATGGGGAGTCTGAGTGTGATAGGACCTGGAAATTGAATAATTTACCTGCTGCAGGACCCAGAAATCCTAGACTCCCTCAAACACTTTACCACTACCTTTATCCAAGAGAATATGGGCACAGTCTCTGATGCTGTCATCCTTTGGAATACCTACAAATGTGTCATCTGGGGGGGAGCTTATTCAGCTCTGTATGAAAAGAAAAAAAAATCCAAACAAACACAGGCCTCAGAACTCCTCACCAAGATCTGGGAGACTGAAAATTCCCTTTCAAGTTCCACCTCCCCAGAGGTCCATAGGGAACTGGATATTCTATGTAAAAGATATCACAAACTTAACAGAGATCAGGCAGAACTGGCCCTATTTAGGTCCAAAACTTTATACATCACACAAGGGGAAAGAGCTGGCAAGCTCCTTGCCTCATGCCTTTGGCAACAGAAAATGCAGTGCACCATTTTGTCCTTAGTGGTCCCTTACATGGGACAAGTTGTTACAGACCCAGGTGCATTGCCACATGTTCCAAACCTATTACTCTCAATTATACAATCTCTCAATCCAGTCAGCCTCCCTGGAAGACAGTTTCACATACCTGGCCTCTGTTCCGCTACCCACTCTTAAGCCGGAACAACACGAGTTCTTGGCCCTGCCCTCCAAATTACCATTCAGGAAATCCAACAAGCCATTATCACCCTATCTTCCAACAAAGTCCCTGGCCCAGATGGTTTCTCCACCAATTTTTATAAAGTTCTCTGAGCCAAGCGCTCAACTCCCTTATATGCCATGCATGTAGAGGCCCACCAGACCCACACCTTTGATGCCCTCCTTCAGAAGCCACTATATCCATGTTGGCTAAGCCTGGGCAGGATGCTACACAGGTACATTACTATCATCCTATATCCCTGCTTAACAAAGACCTAAAAATTCAACAGGTGTAGGTAAACTTGATTTGCCTGGAGCAGGTGGGGTTTGTCAGTGGCAGGGTATTGTCTGACTACTTTCGGAAATTATTCCACCTCATTTCAATGCCTGTGGTGGGGGGCAGGGTTCCCTGTAATCCTTGACTCCTTGGACACTGAAAAGACATTCAATCAGGTCTCTTGGCCATACATGTTCCAAGTCCTGGAACATTATGGATTCTCCTCTGCCTACATAAAATGGTCCTGCCTGCTATATTCTGGTCCTTCGGCCTGGATCTGTTGTAACTGGGTCCTGTTCTTGGGCTTCCCTCTGTCTAATGGAACTCAGTAAGGATGCCCTCTATCCCCTCTTCTTCTTAATTTATTTCTGGAACCCCTTATCATCAAACTCAACCTCAAGAAGTCCATTAGGGGTATTCCCATAGGTGAAAAAGAATACAAAGCCTCCCTTTTTGCTGACAACATCCTGTTACACCTCCATAGCCTGTCACCTCCTTAGAGGCAGTTCTTTGTGATATCCATACTTTCTTAAACTGTCCTTTTACAGGTTCGATGCCACTATATGTATGGTTTTTCCCCTCAATGACTAAGTCTGCAGACAAGACCTGGCTCCCCTTGGACTAACTTGGAGCATGTCTTCCCTTTCACACCTGGGCATTTGTATCTCAACCTCCTGGCTCTACCTAATAATGGAAAGTCTTATGACCCTGCTGTCTATGATCAAACAAGATCTCCATTGATGGGCTTCTCTTCCCCTAACATTTTGGTGCAGGATTAGCATTATCAAAATGAATGTCCCTCCAAACCTCTTATAGTTATATTCCCTTAATATGCTCACTGTTTGGCTTGGTTTCAAACTCTCCATAGGAGTATCTCCTCCTTGCTTTTGCAAGGTAGGCACCCCAGACGTACTTACACCAAACTGGCAGCCTTCAGATCAGTTGAAGGCCTTGTCCTCCCTGATTTCTTCATCTACTACCTACTACAAGGTGTGAAATACCTCTGCTGGGGATCTCCCTCTCTCCCCCAAGATGCCTCCTGTTGCCCTCAGTGGCTTACCATAAAAGGTGACCTTTGTGCACAACACAACCTTACCCATCCTTCCCTGTTCTACACAAAAGTGATCTCCCTATCCAAGGCCCTCAAGGATACCCCCATTGCTACTTCTCTCTCCATTCATGCCAACTCACACGACTTGTCAAAACCACTTTGGCTGCATCATTGGCACAGCCCCTTTGGCATAACCATAATTTCTGCATTGGTAGGAAAACCTTACATCGGCCAGATTGGCAGGCAAATGGCCTTTCCACTCCTGCCAACCTATCTCATGATGACAAATTAGGCCACTTCTGCCCAGCTCCAAGCCCACTGCAATCCTACCTCAAAATACATTTTTCCTTTTTTCTCCAGGTCAGACATTCTGTGGTAGGAGTCTTGGGCACCCGCACTCACAGAGACCCAGAATCCCTGGCCTTCCATGAACTGATACAACACGCTAGTGCACCCCACCCCATCTCCTCTTTGTATAAAGCTGTTTGCAGCATGGTGCCACATAGATTTGGGCAACCGTCCAACTACTGGGAGGGAACTCTTTCCTGGGATGGTTCTGACCACATCTGGGAAAGCATATGATGCACCACCCACAAGTGTGTAAAAATAGACCACTACAGGTTAATGCAGGTCAAAGTATTACAAGATATGTGCTATACTCTAGAAGAAAACTGCATGCCTGGAAGGTACTTGATTCCCCATTATGCACCAAATGTACCTTCACATTTGACACTTTGAAATACACTCTCTGTGACTGTCCCAAGGACCTGTCATTGTGGCACTATGTCTCTCAGCAGCTCAGTCCTCTTCTGGGCTTGCAGAATGCCTTCATTTCCACAAGTTGCCTGCTGGGATGGGGGGGGTAAACACCTGATGGACCACTTTAAATAATTCTTTATGCTCATTGCGTTTGTGATTGAGAAAGTTATTTTATGGCATTTGGAAGACATGACAGCTCCTACCCTTGAAGAATAGCACATAGAAGCCATGCAAGCTCTCTGCATGGAAAAAATGGTTGCTTCTTTACAACACAGATATGCTTCCTTTAATCACCTTTGGGAGATGCTCTACACTGTGCTGGGGATTGCAGATTTAGCTTAGTGTAGACACTTGGCTCCTGAACAGATTGCTTTTGGGTCTTCACTGCTGTTTCAATATGCTGACCCCTGTCAGTTCACCACTGCATTATCTGGTAAGCTGACCCCTTTGAGTGAGTGGCAGGAATTGGGTGGGTGGATAGTTGTGTGTGTTTTGCTTTTCTGTTCTATAGTGTCTCTTTTTCATTCTTATTGTACATCTTCCCAATGGTTTGATATGTGTTGCACATGTGTTTGTTGACAAAACCTGAATAAAATATACTATTTAAAAAAAAATTCTAGAAATGTGAACTGTTATGTATGGATTCCTTGCCTTCCAGAACCACTTGTCCCCAGGTCCTCTGCTAATACAAACAGTCAATGTCAGTGTGACCCGCTACATTCAACAAACAATGGGGGACTCATTCCTACCCACTGGGTTAAGAAGCAGTGAGGGTTTGGCACTGGACTCTAAAACATGGTCTAGAACTATCAGAAGTACATGTTACAGGCACCCAAAACATCTTGGCACAAGAACTAAGGTGGTCACAGTTCAGGATGCATGAGTTGGAACTGCTGACCTCAGTGATGGATGACCAACTCAAAAGATGGGGGCGTCCAAAGTTGACTTTTTTGTATCCTGACACAATGCAAAATTACCACTTTTCTGTTCACTTGCTCCAGGGCCTGGAGTTTTCTGGCAAGATGTGTTGCCCCTGTCTTGGAAAGGGAGATTCCTGTATGCCTTCCCTCCCTTCCCTCTAATTCGATGAGTGCTACTCAAGCTCGAAATGGAGGAGGCAACTCCTATTCCTATGGGCAGACTGGATGGGCCTAGCGGTCCTTATCTGCCAACAATTTTTATGTTTCTATACTCATTGCTCCCCTATGGCCTTGCCAGGTCTTGTTCCCCTTACTGCAGCAGCTAGCAGTGGAACCTCCAGATCCTTTACCCCTGAGCAAGAATCTACTGTCACAGGAACATGGAACCCTGGTGCATGCAGACCTGAAGTCTCTGAACCTGCATGTATGACTCCTATGTATGTATGTACATAGCCATTGCTCATTTGGTGTTTCCCAAAAATGGACTGATGTTCTGGTGGCTGCAAGAAAGCCTTCCGCCAGATCCACTTACTCCATGAAGTGGAAGCAGTTTGCTTTATGGATCGCTTCTCACCACCTGGATCCCTTCACTTTTTGAGTTAATCAGGTTGTAGAGTACCTGCTGTCCTTATCAGAGCCTGGCCTGCAGTATTCCTCAATCAAGGTGCACTTGGCTGCCATATCAGCTTTTCATGTGCTTATAGAGGGTCATATGATTACCTAGATGGAGGTGGCCCATACATTCTTGAAAGGCATCCTACATTTGAAGCCTCCCATCCATAATCTAGTCCTGGCTTGGGACCTGAATTTTATTTTGGAAAAACTTACTTTGGCTCCTTTTGATTTGTGGCTTATGCCTTTTTTTTTGGAAAGCAATGTTTTTAGTTGCAATCACTTTTACATAATGGATAAGATGGATGCAAGATGGTGGCCATGCTGGGCCAGCCGTTAGGAGCTCTTTTGATGTGACTGTTTGTGCTTGATGATTTCATTTTATTTTGCTTTGCTTTTACCCGTTTGCTTGTTTTTACCGGTTGTTCACTTCTACCCGTTTGTTTTATATCGCTGGCTTGCTTATGTCATTTAATTTCTTGTTGCATTAGTGACTTTTTGTGATGACTAGTTGAAGAACTAGTTGAAGAACTCCGCACTTTCGAGTCTCCCTGGTGGATCTTTGGATAACTTTTTATTTCCCTGCTAGTTTGTGGACAATCTGCATAGGAGCTGTTGTGCTCTAGATCTTAATCGACAGTGACCCTGAGGCTTTTATTTCTTACTTCTGTGGCGTGTGGTAGACTGTAGCTGGAGATACCTTGGGGGACCATTCTAGGATTTTGCAAGACTTACTGGGATCATTTCAGGACTGGCCTGATGGCTCTTTCACTGAGGAACTGTGAGTAAGACCTAGGGTTCTCTGTGAGAAGTGTGTAGGAGTATACTGTGTACTGAGGGCAGCCAGGATTCTAAATTCAGAAGGGCAGCGTGGTTTGGGAGCTGTGTTGGATGCGGGGGCCTCCCCTTCATGCCTAAGGTCAGCTGCTGATTTAGGTTCCTTGCAATCGAGCAGGAGTTGTACCCCGTGATTTCCAAGGAGTCGGAGTAGCAGCTGGGACTCTTCTAAAACCTCTTGGGGGACAGTCCTTGTGGCCTTCCTCCTGGGGTTGTAGCTGCAGGTCATGGGTGACCAGGTAGGGGCATGTAAGTCTGATGCATTGGGGGGGGGGCTCTCCTTGGGATCGAGTTACTTTGCCCCAACCCACCACTGTGTTGGTGCTCTCCTGAGCTGTGTTCTGATTGTCACCTGGATTAAGGCCTGCTATCCATCAACAACCAAGGACTTTCTTTTAATGGAAACTTTGTTGGATCCTTTTGCCCTGTTCCTGCATGACTTTGATCTCAGGCTTGCTTTTGTACTATAGCCTGTTCTTCTTTAAAAGTGGGGAACATTTTATGTGCTTTCTATATAAGGATTGCTACGACCTTCTATATACCGTGGACTCTCATTGTTTTTTTATTATTCCTCCTTGAGAGCAGTGACTTAGTCTGACTGAAGTTTTATAATTTAGCATTGTTATTATTTCAAACTGATTTTCAATTATTTTATTAGTTTATTTTGTTTTCTTTTGTCAGTTGGATCTTCCCCCCACTATGTGAGAGGTAGAGGGTGTGATCTACTTTGGTCAAAGTTAACCAAAGTGGTGAGAATACTCTGGTCCTCTAAAATTCAAATTTTATTTTGGTTGGCTTTGTTTTGAATTTATTTCGTTTTATATTGTTTATTGTATTGTTCTTTTAGAGTGGGGTTATTTATAGGGAATTTTTGTGAAGGCTGTATTGTAGTTTGAGATTTTACTATTAATAGTATAAGTTTTTTATGGGGTAGGAGGAGTACAGGTGTGTGGCCATTGTTGGTTTTGGGCAAATTTGGGGTTGAAGGATGTGTTGGCCTGCTGCTCTCTCAGTCAGGCACTACTCCCCCTCTGAACTCGGGGCCTTAAGCTGTTTTATTATCCTTCCCTTCCTGCAGTGGTTTATAGCAGCTGCAGGGTACTGGGTATTGTTAATAGGAGGTGGAGGCGGACTGGGGGGACTGAACATCTCAGGGGACAGCAGGGTTGTACGGACCAGGAGATGCCCTGGGGTGAAATGGTTTCTAGAACATGACGCTCCATATCTAGTTTCTATGCCCAAGGGCTCCAGTATTTCTAGGCCAATAGCTAAGCTGACCCCAACATCTTATCTGACTTGAGTGGAGTTATGCAATGCCAGGTCAATTAGGAACAAGACGGCAGTTATCCCTGATCTTGTTGGGGCAGCAGACCTGGCTTGCATCACTGAGACCTGGCTTGATGACAGTGCTGGCTCCATTTTATTGGCAGTGGTCCTGGACATGTTCTCGGTGATACACCAGTCAAGATTGGACCACGGGGAAGGGGGGTGTAGCCATTTGTTTTACTTCGGAATTGGGTCTTACTGGTGTGCCAGTTGAAGAAGTCAGATCATCTGAGTTTACCGTAGTAGCAGGTGTGGGCTGCAGGATCATTCTCATCTACCGTCCACTCAGAGGTGAGAAATTTTTCTTGCAGGAAGTAGCAGACTTCATCATCGACATGTCTTTTGAGTCACCTAGGTTGATGGTGCTGGGTGACTTTAATGCCTGGGTCGACAATGAATTCCTGCAGTTTGGACAAGACTTCCTCCAACTTGTGAATTTGTTGAGGTTCACACAGGTTGCCTCTGCTACTCATAGCATGATCACTCACTTGATCTGGTCTTCCTCCTGGGGATGGAAACCTTCGACTTGGTGGTTCAACCAGTCACATGGTCTGATCGGCACACAGTAAGGTTCAATCTCCATGCCCCCCCTTATAGGCCTGCCCCTGTGGAGATAGTCAGATACTGCCCACTGAGGAAGGTAACCCCGGAAGGCCTACTGGCTGCAGTAGGCCGATCGAGATGCTTAGGGGTAGGTGAGGATCCAGAGAGCTTAGTTTAAGCCTATAATAAGGCTGATACTGAGGCTCTGGATTCTATCATCCCAGTCCATGTTCGCCATCTCTCCCTCCACCCAAGGTCCCCTTGGTTAGATGGGACCTTGAGGGAGTTGAGACGAGTTGAGCAAAGGTTAGAGAGTCACTGGCAAAAATCGGCTCTTGATGCTGACCATCTTAGATTGATGGATCATTATCAAAGCTATCAATCAGCAATCACATGTAAGAAGGCAGAGTTCCTGTCTGGTGAGATTGTTGCTGCTCAGAATCAACCAGCTCAGCTCTTTTGAACCATGGACAGGTTGTGCAGCCCATCCTGTCTACAGGTTCAAGGTGCTTTTTCACAAGTTAAGTGTGATGAGTTCTCTCAGTTCTTTGCAGATTAGGTGGCCAGCATCAGGGCCAAGGTCCATCCAGTGCTCCTTATGGGGCCTGTTGGTGGTCTGTGCATGGTCACTTCTCCTTGGTTTTCTTGGATTTCTTTCGATCAGCTGGAGATCAAGGATATCATGCGGATTGTCCAGAATTTGTGGCCATCATGCCGTAGTTTGGACCTGGGCCCAACACGCCTATTATTTGGGTGTATTAAGTCCATCGGTCCGGTCCTTGCAAAGATTGTGTGGTGCTCCTTAGACTTGGGTGAGTTCCCTAGCTCCCTGAAAGAGACAGTGGTTACACTGCTTCTTAAGAAAACTGCTTTGGACCCAAACTGCTTTGCTAACTACAGACCTATCTCCTAACCTTCCCTTTGCTGGGAAGGTGATTGAGAAAGCAGTTGCATTGCAACTGGAGAACCATCTTACTATCCACGATATCTACTATCCTCTCCTGTCTGGTTTCCGGAAAAGACATAGTACCGAGAGGTATATCGTGACCATGGTGACCGCGATTGGGTGACCCCGGAAAGGGCAACTCAATCATGACACATGTCAGAGTGGCAGCTCGGGAGCTACAGCAACCAGATGGAAAGTTGGTGGGTGACTGTAGCGACAGGAAGTCGCTACCGGTACATGCGGGGGGGGGGTGTGAGAGAGAGCACCCTACAGGTATGCACTTGGGGGGGTGGGAGTGAGCACGCTCAGTGAGAGGTGGGAGGGGATTTGAGGGATGGCACTGTGGTAGGCCGCTGAGCTGACCCTATGGTGTAGCGGGTCAGCTCACGGCCTTGGTGGCTAGGATGATGGGTTCAGGTCTGGGCACAGGTTCGTTTTTGTTGTGCCTGTCCCAAATTTTATTTTTTTTACATTTTGCCCCCCCGACATGCACCCCCCCTGGAGTTGAGAATCCTTAAGTAGGGGAGTGCAGGGGATGAAGTCCCCAAGGGGGTTGTGGGGGGCACAGACCCCTGCATAACTGTAAAAAAATGTAAGTCCCCGGCACCATTTTGTTGTGTGCCAGGGAGTCAGAGTGCAAAAATTGATTTTTGGCACTCTGGCTGCACCATAATGACAATCGCCATTTGGCAGTCACTGTTATCACATGGAACCATACCAAGACCTCTCTGGTTCATGTGCTCAATGACCTCCTGATGGCAAGAGATCAGAAGCACCATTCCATCTTGGTGCTTCTTGATCTTTCTTCAGCATTTGACACTGTGGACCATGGGGTGCTGCTCGAGCACCTGAGGGTTATCTGTAGCCTGGCTGGTCCAGTTCTCAGATGGTTCCAATCTTTATTCACTGGCAGAGCTCAGAAGGTGGTGGCAGTTTTTTTTTTCCTGTGAACCATTCCCTCTGTCATGCGGGATCCCCCAGGGCTCAGTGCTGTCCCCCATGTTGTTTGCAGTGTACATGCTGCCACTCGGAGACATTGTAAGATGATATGGGCTGAGGTTTCACTGCTATGCTGATGATACACAGCTCTATCTGTCTTTTGCACCTGACCAGGAAAGTGCGGTCTCGATGTTTAACAGCTGTCTAGCAGAAATCCATGACTGGATGAAATCCAGCTGGCTGAAATTGAATTCTGGAAAGACTGAGGTTCTGGTGGTGGATCTGAGTCACCGGATAGAGAGGTCAGCAGTGGGTTTACCCTCTGGTCTTTGGCTTGAGAGTGTGCAGCTGTCTTCCTCTGAATGGGTGCATGATCTGGGGGTTGTTCTTGATGGTGGGCTGACACTGCATTCGCAGGTGTTGGCAGTCGTCAAGTCTTCCTTTTACCATCTTAGGAATATCGCCAGAATCAGGCACCTTGTTCCGTCTGGTGATCTGCCTATGTTGATCCACGCCTTTGTGACTTCACACCTGGACTACTGCAACTCTCTTTACCAAGGGCTTCCAGGAGTTGATGTCCGCCGCTTGCAGCTGGTGCAGAATGCTTCTGCCTGGTTATTGACTGGGACTTCTTGTTCTAGTCATATTACTCCCATGCTGCATGAACTGCACTGGCTGCCTGTACAGTGGCAGATCACCTTCAAGGTTGGGCTTCTGACCTACAGAGCCCTGCATGGACTGGGTCTGAGCTATCTGCAACAGCTCCTGACTCCCTACAGCCCTGGCTGGTTTCTCTGTTTAACTGACAAGGAGTTGTTAGAGGTTCCCAGGGTGCGGCTAAAAACATCTGGGGCCCAGACTTTTACGTTCATTGCCCTGTCCCTGTGGAACTCTGTCTTGTCAGGTTACAGAGTGCGGGACTGTGGAGAGCTTCAAAGCAGGCCTAAAAACACTCATTTAAGCAAGCATTCTGTATGTAACTTATGGTATTTCTGTTAATTTAAAATCTCTTTTATCTAAATTATATTGTACTAATTCTGAGTTATGTTATTTTGTTTTTATGATGCTCTTATTTATGTACAGTGTTTTGATTTTGAGAATTGCACTTAGGAACTAAAGTATTATTATTATTATTAATATTATTATTATTATTACTTGAAGGATTTCAGAGCTACAGCTTCTAATGTGTGAGCTTCCTTACCTGATTTTCTACAAAGATAGGGGGCAGGATTCATGAAGCAATTTGGGACTATGTCCCACTCCACAACCCCAGTTGCGTTTCAAAATCACTGCAGCTGCGGAGTGGCCAATCCAAGCTGCAGCAGTTGCAGAGGGTGCTATGGCAGGTTCCACTGCCCGTAGCAGCCTTCCACAGCTGTGGTGCTGTCCCTGGCAACAGCACCCGCAAGCTGCTGTAATCCGTAGAGCCGGTCGTACTGTGGTTCCACCTTAGTGAATACCCACAGCTGTGGGTGACCTGCAGCTTTGCAAGTAGAAACTCACTAGCACCAAGGTTTTCCCACAGTTGTGGGACCTTCCCCGACTTTCATGAATCCTGTCCAGGGTGTCTGTGCATACCAGTCCTACATTTTTACCAAAGGTGGTGTCTGAGTTTACTTTAGATCAAATTATACAATGGCAAGAAAAAAATCCTGGACTCTGATTGGTCATTCTTGGGCTGGACCCATGATGTTATGCCAGCATAACATCACTGGTGTGATGTTATCCAGCATAACATCACGGGTCTAGTCTCAGCCTTACTGTGAACCTGCAGATGAGCATTTTATGGAGCATTTGATTGAGCATTTTATGGAGCATTTGATTGATTGTTTCATCTTCTCTTAAAAAACAAAAATATTTTTCCACACAAAAACATCTTTAGAATTATTTTTTTTATTCTGTATAACAACGAGCCATTGTTTATTAGGAATAATGCACTCCAGGGTGCATGTCGTGCTGGGATAACGTCACTTCTGGGGTGATTAGTTGCACTCGGCCTGCAGCATCATGCCTAATCACCCCAGGTGTGATGTTATCCCAGCACAACACACACTCTGTCATGCATTATTCCTTTTTATAAAATGGGTATAGAAAAATGGATGAATGTGATTGGCTAAAAGGACCTCTGAGCCTTGTCCTTATCATAGTGTATTTATGCCAACCAGCACTTTTCTCCCCAAGACAACCTAACAACAAAGAGAAATCATGAACCTGTGAAACCTGCAAACCAGTTTAAAAAGCGAACACACAATGGGCAGCACCACCGTAAAATGCCCCAATGCTATAACAGCACGCAAAAAGCCTCTCTAACCACAAAGTATATGAAAATTAATTTCAATAAATTCATCCACGATGTTTGTATCACTATCTTAGCATAAAAAAAAATACCTCACTCAAAGGCACCGCAACCACTGAAATGGGAACCACTCATCACACACAAGTTTCCCTTTCACCATGTGCTGCCTCCAGTCTTGTCCCCCCTTCCTTTGCAGTCTTCAATATTTAAATTCCACAGCCCAAGAGCTGTCTACTGCGGGACACACTCCTCTTTCAAGTGAGACGGCATCACACAGAAAAAAAGAATATAAAAATAAAACCAAAAACGCCAACCCAGAAACGGCTCCATACAGTACCCAGCATGGGACAAACTCATTGCAAGTCAACAAAACCACTTTCACCACAATCTTAAAGCAAATACTGAAAAAACAAATAAAAAATAAAATAACAAACAGTCTCTTCATGACTGTACAGACTTGATAACACATAAAAACAAAGCCCCTCTACTTGCTGTTAATTAAAGTAGCACTCAATTCATCAGTGCACGATTAACACTATGTAGAAAGTCGGGGACAACAGTAGATTACCACTATTTGTAGATGATAAACACAATGTGTAATTAAAACTGTATGCAGACAGGACAACCTGACCTGTGTCTCTGTGTCTGGTGGGGGGTGGAGGAGACATGCAGTCGACATCACAGTACAGAACAGAGGGACTATTTTACTACTTCACATAGTAAAACTTCAAATTATTGAAATGATTTCTCTATTTTTATTTTTTTTCCCTTAAATACTTACTTGGAAAACCCATTATATAAGCGCAATAACACACTCTGAGGTGTGGGTTATCGCCTGATAAAAGCACGCCTAGGGGCATAAGGCACTCAGCGCAAGCGCCTCATGCCTTAGTACACACCTAGGCATGTTCTTATCAGGCGATAACCCACACCTCATCATGTGTTATTGCTTGCATCATCCTCCTGCTAGTTTATTACCCTGAGCATGCCAATTAAGAGGAAGCATTGCTCCATACTCTAGATGTGATTAGAATACTCAGGTACAGTACTATATGCACTGCAAGAAAGACTGCAGAAAGTTCTCACAGCTTTTTGTTTTACTCACTACTGGGGAAAAAGGGTGCCCCAGTTTCCAAACAGTGCTTGTACAAATGGCTAGCCAATGACTGAGGTTTCAGTGTGTGAGCTGGAGTCGGGAATGTTGACAGTCCAGCACAAGCAAGTAGGAGAACCATGGACTCTGAGTTTTTTTTCAGCACAGCAGTATAATTATTTTATTACATTTTATTTTTCATCCATAGCAGTCTGGGAAGTTGCAGTGCAGTGTGGTGGAATTTGGAGTTAGAGTGAGAGGGAGAGGGGAAAAGTTAGTGGAAAAGAAGGAGAACTGGAGTGTGATTTTGTTTTAAATTGATAATGCCAAAACACCAGCAAGTAATAGAGCTGTGGATTCAGCGGGCTCTATCAGCATAGAGGTATTTATTTAGTTTACTTTTTAGCCATACCAGTCCATGAAGTTGCAGTGTGGGATGGTGGAATTTGAGTCAAAGTGAGAGACTGTACTGTCAGGTGTGGTGTATTTCAACGGAATTACAAGGAAAATATTATTTGAAAACTCGAACCAGAGAGTGATTTTGATTTAAATTAGTAATGCCTTTAAAATGTAGTAGTAGTAGAGAGTAAGATGTAAGAGATGGTGTGTGTGTGTGTGTGTGTGTGTGTGTGTGTGTGTGTGTGTACTGTTGAAAGTCTGCCTTTGAATGAAACTGAAAGCTTTGATGTAGCGCATGCAGGTGGGTGGGTGGGGTGGGGGCTGTGTGTGACATAGAAACTGTGCATAAATGGACTGTGATGTAGTAACTGTGTACAAAAATGAGTGATGACATGGTAACTATCTACATAAATTTAACATACAAAAGCCATTACATAAATGGTGACATTTGAGCTACTGTGTACATAAATTTTATGTACATAGTAGATACATCACCAGCATTTATGCACATAGTAACTACATTCAGCAGGCAGTACTTCTTAAAGTGCAGGTGTTTACTTCTAATACATAGACAACAGACAGACTTCTGGTGACACAACAAACCTAATGGCAGCTTAACTTTACTGCTCCCAAGTCCCAGGTTGGCTAAATAATTATTGCAAAACATCGAGCAACAAATACAACTGAATCTGCCCCCTATTAGCCTGATAGTCATTGGTAGAATGGGGAAAACTAAAAAGAAGGACTTTACCACACCAAAAAAATGCTCTACAGCATCTACGGAGAAGTGGCCTGTCAGCCCCTCACCATCACGGTCCTCTGTAGCAACGGCCTCAGGGGATAAAGAATTGGACTCTGAATCTACATCCACATTTATTAAGGAAGACGGGCACTGTATGTTGAGCATTCTCCATCAGATTGATTCCAAAATTTCTAGCCTGAAAACGAATTTCAAGAAGCTTGAGTCCCACATCACAGCTGTGGAAACCCACCAAGATATCCTGCAAAAAGAACACATGGCATTTGGGTGATCCCTTGCTTTCCTTCATCGGAGGGAGCAAAAGCTCACACACAAGGCAGAGGATGCAGAAGCAAGAGCCAGGAGAAATAATATCCGAATCTTCGGAATTCCTGAGGGCAGTGAGCAAGCCAATATAGTGGGGTATCTGGAGTCATGGCTGCAGCAAGAATTAGCCTTACCAGAAAATTTTGGATTTTCTATCAAGAGGGCCCACAGGGCGGTGGCCCCAAAATCCAAACCAAGAACTCCCCCAGATCCATTGTGGTGAAATTTCTCAAATTCCCCACTAAAGAGAAAATACTACGCCTAGCTTGGGAAAACAGAGACTTAAATTTCGATGGCCAAAAGGTGTACTTTGACCAGGACTTCCCACTGAGCATGATGGCCAAATGTAAAAAAGTGCTTCAAGTTGTAAAAGCCCTGTGGGAGAAGGGACTGAGGGCTTATCTCCATTACTCCTCGTGGCTGTGGCTACATGATGGGGAGAGTGAGAAAATCTATGATAACCTTCTGCAGCCAACTCCAGTGCTGGAAAGGCCAGGCATTCTGGTCCTGGATACTAGCTCTGAACAAGCAGAATCTGAAATTGAAAACCTACTTTGGGGGAATAGGTCCAGGAGGATGGCGCCCCCAGGGAAGAAGGAATGATTCTCTGCTACCTCTTCATGCTGATGTAGCTTAATGGATTCTCCCTCACAAATCCCTCCTCGATTCTGCAAGCTGTGGCAAGATAGTTTTAGAAGGCTGTGTTCTGGGAACTTTCCAGATGTCTGGGGGTCTTTGACTCGTAGGTCCCTGAACTGTGGTCATGTGGTGATTGGGTTTTATTTTCTGAGACTGGGTTCTTTCTAATCAGGGGGAACCTTGGGAGCATGACACTCATTTCTGGAAGGCAGATTGAGGAACAGACGCTCTTCCCTGTGTGCCCTTAATTGCCCCCCCCTTTCGGTGGGACTGCATATCATTTACCCAGACTGTGAGTTGTTTGCCTACAGAACTGTGGTTCCCAATTTCTAAGCCCCACGTTTGGGAATGTTGTGAGTTCTTAAATTCCACGTTGGAGACTGTTGCATGTTATTGACTCAAAGTAATAACTCTTCCTGTTATCACTAAAACAGGCCTTTTTTGGTCTTTTTTTTGTTAAAGATGGCAAAGGGAAAGCAAACTTTATATGTAGATTGGAGAGCATAATAGTTTTCTTTGGTAACGGTGGGATCAGAGTTAAAGCCCTGAGTTTCAAGTTGTCGTTCCGTTTTTTACTCTACTGGCTTTAGGGCCCCTCCTAACCACTTTCCCATCTCCTATTAGTAATTGAAGCCATGGTAGAAATGGTTGCAAAGACTAACATGGGAGGGTCCTTTATGAGTTCCCTCAGGTCCTTGCTCAATTACTCTGGGTATAAGGTTTATAATTCTGTAACCCCTACCCAGTATGCCGTTTGTATCTGACAGCAATACCAGGTGGGCTGGGTTCGGGGAGGAATAGATCACTCAGCACAAAGGCTAGGTTTGGCTACTCTGCACAGGGGCACCCAAGTAACTCCGAACACAGGAAGCAATAACTGTAATGTCCAATACCAGAAGTGGGATTCTAAAATGTGGCTTTTATTCACATCCAAACAGAATAAACAAAGCATAGATGGACCCCCATGGGGCTACACTCCTGGTAAAAGAGACCAGAACACATCCTCATCACTTTAGCCCTCAGGCTGTACCGCACACTGGGCACACAGCCCAGACTTGGATGCTGCTTTGGGTTACACTGCCCAAACTTGTACACTGTTCTGGGTTTTCCCTGGCTCGGCTCCCTTGCCAGCCACTTAGACACCTTCCATACTTCATGGAAACATTTTCTGGTGGCTCCCTAAACCACCTAAGAGCACCTTGGCTCCCTCAAGGAATCTTCCTTTCAATCCCATGTCTCGGTACTTCCTCAGGCACTGGCCAAGTACCTGAGAGAAAGCAAAAGGTGCCTCAGAGCGAATCCGTAGAGGTGAATTTGGTTACTACTGATGGGGGGTCTCCCACCTCTCGCTCCCACAATTCATACCCGGGCATTTCTCTGGACAGAAACACCTCATCCTTTAAAACTTTGCAGTGTAGATTCTTGCTATATGTATTTCACATTCCATCTACTTGTCTTGCTTCACATTTGTGCTGGACTTGAACATACTCATATGTGGCTTTGTCCATTTCTCTAGACCCCCACAAAGTTAAGCAGTCCAATCCCCACTTTCTTTCTTTCCTTTTGTGCTGGACTTGAACATACTTATAAGTGGCATTGTCCATTACTCTAGACCCCCCACTGAGTTAAGCAGTCCAATCCCCACATCTTCCAACTGTACTTGGCTGTCTTTTCCTGACCCCACAGTAACAGTCCCTTTAGTTTCCTTCAGTTCAGGTGAAAACACTTGGCCCTTTTTCAGAGTGAACTCACCCTTTGGTTGCAGGTTCCCAACAGGAGTTTCCTCCACAAGGAATCTTCCTCTCAGAGCTTCTGGTGCCTCAGCACAACTTGAACAGGCAGCTTCTTTCCCTTAGCCGGACCCAGGGGGGTTGCCCCTGGAAAACAGGCAAACACCTTCCCCCATCCCCTCAAGGATGGGGCTACTGAACCATTGAAAGTGGTCTCCACCACTTCAATTACCAGTTCCTGTGTTCCTCTTCAGGTGGAAACACACACCTTACACAAAAGTAGCTCTGAAACAGAGCTTAAAGCTCTGAGAGCCTGCATACACTCTGCTGCACTACAGTCTCTCTCTCAGACTGCACACAGACTGGCTTCAAATTCCCCAATGTTCTACTCTAACCTCCAACTGCAGCATTCCAGTGTGGCTTATGCAGCTGCAACAGTTCTAAAATGATGTCATCCCTCAGTCTCAGCTGAGACTGAGAACAAAGTGAGACAGTGTGAAATCCATTTAACTGGAGTTTCACAAGCTGCCTTCCCTGCCTACCACTAGGTCTTACTGGGATTCTAGTAACCCCAGGTAACAAGGGGGTTACAATTGTTTTACTTAAGCATCACATATGAGTTACAAGTGACAGGAGATGGATAGCCCATTTAGTATGCTTGTTTATTTATAATGCTCTCCTTTACCAACTGGGGGAGAGTTTCCCCCGAAACAAAAATTTTAGTTGGTGTTATAACACAATGGTAGGACTTATGGTTAAATCTCTGGACCCGGGTTGGGTGAGCTGGGGCTTCAGCCCTGCCTCAGCAGAAGTTCTTACAGTAGAATGGAAGGAGTAACCCTGCCTGCTTTGCAGGCAGGTTTAACCTTTGCACAGAGAGTGCTGCACTCTTCTATTCTTTCTGGAGGGCTTTGTGTCCTCAGCGACTGTCCTGTGGCTGAGGGTGGTCACCCTGATACAGCTTCATTAGCTCAGTACCCTAGGGCAGTTTAACCATCTCTCCACCCTTAACTTTTAGATAGTTTCTTATAGTTGCAGTTACTTTGCATCTCCAGTTGAGATTGCTAGTTGCCTTAATGTTTATAGATAGTATCCTTTCTTTGTTTGTCTTTTTATTTTACTGTAGAATCAATGTGTTTTATGTGGGGTCTGGTAAAGGATATTGGCCAGAGAGGAGGAGGAGGGGCCGTGGGACAGACTTTCCTTTGTTTTTCTTTCACTATGGGATCACCTAATATTTGCACAATAAATGTTAAAGGTATTAATTATGTTACCAAATGATCCAGAATTCTGAAAGAATTGAAATATTTAAAGTGTAACATAGAATGCTTCCAAGAAACCAAGCTTACTCAGTTGGAGCATGTTAAGTTAGGAAGAGCTTGAGTTGGCATGTTTTTTTCAGATTCACACCCCTCATCTGCAAAGGCTGGCATGGCCATTTTGTTGAGGCAGGGCCTCCCTTTTCAAACCCACTCAGTGGTACAAGAGGGTAGTGGCAGATGGTTCTACTTTTGGGGGAGTTGCATGGACACCCTATTCATATCCTTTCAGTGTACACCCCTACCCCCCATCTTGGGCCTTTTTTAGAGAGTTATTCTCAGGCATAGGGAAATCTTGACCCTGGGCACCTCCTTATAGCAGGTGATTGGAATTGCATGGAAATTTGCAAGTTAGACCAGAATCCACCAAACTCCAGAGGTATGGGGGGTTGTTCCAGCCTGCTACGAACCCTCATTGTTGAGTCAGGGCTGGTGGATCTGTGGTGATGGCAACATCCCTCGGTTAAGGATTATACTTTTTACACCCCTGCAGCAAATGCTTACTCAAGATTGGGCAGGATATACTCCTGGCAATCAGAGGTTCACGTGTTTGGAGAAGTACACATACATCCAGTCTCTTTTTCAGATCATGCTGCAGTTCAGGTGGTGGCAGTCTGGGAGCAGAGGGCCCCGCTGGTTCCTGGAGGTTGGACCCTGGTTTATTACAGGATAAGACCCTGGTAGCTAAACTGAAGGAGGATATCAAGTGGTATTTGGAGGAGAACAGAGTAGCAGACACCCCAATTAAATTTATTTGGGATGCTCTCAAGTCGGTCCTGCGGGGCAAGATTATTAGCCATGCCACCTATTGAAATAAGGTTCATAAGGCTAAACTTTCTGAGGCCTTAGCCTCTATAACGTTGTTAGAGAAGGGACATAAATTGACGTAGGACCCCACCATATACCAAAAATTACAAGACACTAGGGAGGTATACAATCAGTTGATGACTCACCATACCATCAAATCCGTATGCTACACAAATCAAAAATACTATGAGGGAGGGGATAGGGCAGGTAGGCTATTGGCCATGCACCTTAGAAAGGAAGAACTAGATAGGTATATACCTAAAATCAGAGACACGAAGTGCACTGGAGAATTTCTGGTTAAACCCTCAGAGATAGCAGAGGTGTTTGCAGACTATTACTCCCAACTATATAGACAAGAGAAGGATCCCAAGCATAGTCAATGCATAGATTCATTTTTGGAGAGGATGGAACTCCCTGTTCTCACTGCAGAGCAAATTACTAGCTTGCAGTGCCTGTTCACAGAGGAGGAACTGAGGTTAGTGATAGCATCAATGAGTTCAGGGAAAGCGCCTGGACCTGATGGTTTTATTGTAGAATTCTACAAAACATTCAGCAAGGAGATAGTTCCACATTTGCTAGCTGTTTGCAATGTAGCCCATGAACAAGATGCAGTCCCTGAGTCCTGGGGAGAGGCCACTATTTCAGTCCTGCCTAAGGCTGGTAAGGACCCGGTGGAGTGCTCTAGTTACCGACCTATTTCCTTATTAAATGTGGATGCCAAAAACCTATTGGGGAGAGACTTAAAGGGATTATCCTGGACCTGGTGCATCCTGATCAAACTGGATTTGTTCCTGGTCAGAGTATCCAGGACAATATTCGGCTGTTACTTAATGTTTTGTCCTCTGGGTCTCCTCCTCCCCACAGGACTCAGGGCTGCAATTTCCTTAGATGCTGAAAAGGCATTCAACCACCTGGATTGGGTGCTCCTGAACAAAATGCTAGCAAAGTTTGGATTTGGGAGTAAATTTTGGGACTGGATATTTAACCTGTATAGTGATCCTGGTGCTAAGGTTAGAGTGAACAGGGTGTATTCCAGTAGGTTCAGTACTGAGTGTGGGACTAGACAGGATTGCCCACTCTCCCCTCTGCTGTTCGCATTACATATGGAGCCCTTTGCAGCTTCAATTAGACAATCACAATCCTACAAGAGTATCCAGGTGGCTGAATCAGAGGTTCGGATTTCCCTCTATGCTGACATTACATTACTAGATGTGGCAGATCCAGTGAATTCTATCCCCCATACAAGAGTCTGGGACCATTTCAGGGTTCCGAGTAAATGAATCCAAGATAGAGATGCTCCCCATCTCCAAATTTGACACTGGGGGTCTCCCTGTTGTGGGGGTGTTCTGATGGGTGAAGGAGGGCGTCCGTTATTTAGGAGTCTGGATCCCAGAAAATCTAGATAAGTTATATGGTGCTAATTACCTTAAATTACTTAAGGCTATCCAGGGTGATTATAATAGATGGAAGGAGCTCCCTCTCTCTTTCTCTGGACAAATAAAAGAAGTGAGGATGAATGTTTTGCCCCACCTCCTCTTTTTGTTTTCATCTTTCCCTTTGAAACCCCCTTTTGGCTTCTGGAGAAGTCTGAAATTGGTCACATCTAAATTTGTATGGAATCATAAACCCCCTAGGGTCAAATGGCAGGTTCTCCAGAGGACTAAGCAGGCTGGGGGCTTAGGTCTTCCCTATTTTATTAATTATTATTGGGCTCCGCAGCTCCAAGTATTGAGCAAATTGTGGCCTGGGACTGATAAACCACTTTGGATGGAGCTCGAGAAACCCAACATACCAGGGCCCAACTGACCGATATAGTCTTTTTCGACCTGGGTCGCCTCTCGAAATTCTGGGTAGAAAACCCCTGGGCATTGGTTCTCAAGCAGGTGTGAATCTGGGTTGCCAAACATTGGGGATCCCCTCTTGGACTGACTCCACGAACTCCTATTAGAGTCTATGTGGATTTCTCCCCACTGCAAACAGATCTAGGTTTTCGCAGGTGGAAAAGGGTAGGTCTTAGTACCATCAGCTAGTTGTATAGTTCACAACACCTTAAAAGTTTCTTGCAGCTAGTTCATGAATTTGGGCTCCTGCACAGAGACCACTTTAGATTTTTACAAATAAGACACCTTCTAGTGAGCAAGGGTCTAACTTCCCCGGGTCTTTGACCCCTAACCCCCTAGTGGAGTTTCTCCTTCCAATACTCTCTAGCAGAGATGTGACGTACTTGGTTTCCCGAATGGTTACTTTCTTTACCACAAGTGAACCAGATCTTTTGGGTGGGCTTGAGTACAAATGGAGGGGGGTCAGTTGGGATCTGAGGACTGGCAGAGGATATGGATTGGGGTACACTCCACCTTGTCTTCCTCTTCATGGCGAGGATTTCTCTGGAAGGTTAATATGAGATTTTTTCGCACCCCAGTCATCACTCAGCATTATGGTTCTTCCACCTCAGATCTTTGCTGGAGGGGATGTGGTGAGAGGGTTACACACACTCATGTCTTTTGGGGTTGCCCCCAGATCAAAGGATACTGGGGACAGATAGTTAAGGAGTTAGAAAAGATATTTCAGATGCTGCTTCCCTCGGATCCCAGCCACTGAGTCCTCGGTCTCCCTCTCCCACCACTTACTACAAAGGCCTAGAAGCTCCTATTTTATATTTTACTAGCAGCTGCTCAAAAGTGTATTACAAAAAATTGGTTGGAAAAGAACCCACCATCTATTGAGCTTTGCTATTCTATTTGTTTACAAATTAAATTAATGGAGAAGCTGACTGCTCAGCTAAGATTCCAGATGGAAAAATTTAAGGGTAGAAGGTTACCTTTTTTCCATTACCAAGTGGAAAAGGAAAATAAAACAGTGCTGGATATAATGGCTCAGTTTATCTAAGCGGGCAGGTTCCTTTATTTTTATAGTCACATCCATACTTATATTTATATTCATATTCATATCGCTATCCCCCTTTTTTCCCCAACATAAAGCTCCATTGGTTGGTTTAATCTATGGCCCTCACCCTCCCATAGAAACATAGAAACATAGACTTTGACAGCAGATAAGGACCGCTTGGCCCATCTAGTCTGCCCATTTCCCTACCTAGAGGATAAGCTGCAGATCCTATTTAACCAACAGCCTATTTCTTCCTACCCCCCACAAAAATTGCCTTATGTCTGTCCCATGCATTCTTGAATTCTCCCACAGTTTTTGACCCCACAACCTCCTCAGGAAGGCTGTAATATGATCGCTTCTTTTACAGTAACTTTTGCCCAATAAGAATGCTAAGACATTAATACTGCCCTTTCAAACTGTAATTCTCTTCAAAGTACAATTTTTTTTAATACTACTGAATCAGAGCGGCCAGCGGGGTGGCAATGGCTGGGGCAGATAGGTGTAGCATTTTGGAATCAAGTCATGAGGGGCATTTGTATTTTGAGGGGTTGAGTGACCACAGGGCTTTTAGCACAATGGGTGGGGTAACCCGGCGAAAAGAGAAGCCAGTAGCCTGGGAGGATGTTGGCATCGGGGGGATGCATACTTGGGGGAGTGTGGTAGAAAGGCTAGAAGAGAGGATGCACAGCTAGTGAAGAAGATATTGAAAACAGAGGCCACTTCACCTGGTTCAGAGACAATGGAGCCTTCTACATTTAGGGTGGGGGTGTGAGGTTGGGCAGGGGGAGAGAAAAGTGACTTGATTGTTTTCCAGAATTTTGTTGGGTGGTTTAGGTTTGTGTGGAAGGATGACTTGAAATAGTTAGCTTTGGCCTGACGGATTTGCCTAGTGCAGGAATTACAAAGTGTTTGGTATAATTGGAGTGCCACCTGGGTGCCTGTTGCCTTGTACGTTTTCCAGGCATGGTCCCTAGCATTGAATTGGTCAATGAGATTGGCAGAGACCCAGGGCAGGTGGGCACCCCTTACCTGAGTCCTTCTGAGGGGCACATGGGTGTTCTATACAGTGAGGAAAGTATCCTTAAAGAATTCTAGGGCTGAGTCGAGGGAAGATGCCTGTGGGATGAAGGACCAATCAACTTGTGACAGGTTGCTTAGCAGTGCATCTAGGTTGAGGGCTTTATACGACCTAGTGAGCAATGTCTGTGGTGGTGGTGCTTTGGGTCTGAATATTTACCTTACCACGTAGATCATATGGTGATTGCTTAGGGAGTCTGGGAGGAGTCAAGCTTCGATGATCAGATGGGGGTGTGAAGTAAGTGCCCAATCCAAGAGGGAATGGTTCTGAGATTTATGATTTTGGTGAGTGGGTTCAGAAATTTGTTGGGTAAGGTTTAGGGCAGTGACTAGGCTGCAAAGTTTAGAGTTGTTGTTTGTGAGCCAGTTGAAATCGAAATCCTCTAGAATATGTAACTATCCCCCTGAGGTGGTTGACTTTAGGATGCCCAGGTGGTCCAGCACGTCGGGCAGGGAGGTGACAGGTTTGCAGTAGGACCCTGCAATATACAGTAGTAGACACAGACTTTGCCAGCTTTTTCCCAAATTTTCTGTGATATCTCTAGAGAAACCTCCTGATTTCTGCATTTCCACAGTAGGGGCAGCAGAGAGAGAAACTCTTTAGAAATTTCACAAAATATCTTGAAATAGCTGCCAATGTCTGTGGCTACTACTGTATAGTGGGATGGAGTAAGGGAGTGAGAGTTTGATTAGCAAGGAGTTGATGGACTGAGTGGACATAGAGGGCTGTACCGGGGTGAACTGGAGCATAGAGGAGATGTACATGGCAACACCGCCCCCTTTTTTTTTTGCCCAGGTGATCTTGACTAATGAGTGAGTAGATGGGTATAGAAACTTCTGTGTCCAAATTGGGGGGCTTCAGCCAGGTCTCAGAGAGTATCATTACATCTGGGCGAAGTGGTAGTACAAGTGATTGAAGGGTTGTGATTTTGTTCAAGATACTACAAATGTTGAGGTGCACAATTTGAAGACGCCTTGGTAATGTGAGGGGCTGGTAGGTGCTGGGGGGGCTTGGACCAGGGTTTAGTTCTATGTCCTTGGACAGGAGAAGCAGCAACACTAACAATTGTTTAGGAATGTGCATGCTCCATTGGGGCTTGCAGCGGGTTGGAACTTGTTGTGATGTTTGCAGAGGGCTATTTACTGTGGAGGTGATTAGTACTGTTAAACCTGCATGAAACGAGGGTGGCAGGATGGAAGCACTAGGGATCCAGTTATTCTGGGAGTAGCGATGCTGCTACTGCACTGGGGTGGAAGTTACATGATGGGGAGGGGGAGTAGTATTGGTACCTAATGAGATGGGGTTTGGCTGCATTTGACTGTGGGAGGCAGGTGAGAGGGAAGTTAGGGGTGTAAGCAGGCACATTGTGGTGAAAAACAGAAGCAGCATGTTGCTTGCAGGGTTAGGCAGTGGGATTGGAGTGTAGCGGCCACTAGAGAAGCAAACATATAATCTGCTAATAGGAGAGCGGGCTGAGGTTTACTTCACTCACGTGAGAAAAGCCTATATAAGTCTGAGTCTGCCAAGGGTGGTGGTGAGGGTAGTGGGGCAGCCGGCGCAGAGCACCAGCGGGGCCACACACATGGTTCAAATTTGTAGGCACGTAGATGCACTCAGCCATATCTGAATGTGTCTCCTACAGCAGTGTTCCAGCGGGGTGGGTGAGTGTTGGTCCTCTCGACCACTGGCTTCCAGAAGACTATCTGAAGAGGAAAGAGAAGCGGGTGTGTTTTTTGTTGGATCCAAACAGCGCAAGATCACTTCAATTGTTGCTTCCTGTAAGTACACAAATCAGATTTGGGAGAACTGCTACAGTCCACAATTGGGCATGCTGAATGCAGAGCATGCGTGCCAGGAATTATATTTAAAAGTAGTTTAATGCACATAACAGTGTGCAGGGCATTCTTTAGTAAAGGCTGAAGTAGCTTAAAGCTTCATGTGATAAAATGTGCTTAATATCTTCTTTGCTAAAAGCTGAAGTATTTTAAAACTCCTAGATTTTAAAATGTACTTAAACTACTAACACTGTGCAGGACATACCTTTACACACGCAGTTCATTTTAAAATGTCCTTAAATCTACTAACACTATGCATGACCTTAGACCTCAGAAACAGTTTATGCCCCTAAATTTAAAACGTGTTTAACACTAACAGTAAGCTGGACAAACCTTAGTACTAGAAGAAAAAAATTTGTGTTCCTTATTACATCATTGTACAAGCCCAAAAAGTTAAAATATCTAGCAGGTTGCTTAAACAGGCAGAATTAAAATTAAAGGTCCATTCTAGACATGCACAAGCACTGCAGAAATTATTAGGGGGCAAAGAGCCAGAAACTATCAGCATTGCTATGCCGACTATAAATGAAGCTGGCCCTATTTGAAATTGGCACCATTATTCATAGTCCATTGTTCCTTCCTTCCTTCTCACACATGCAGTTCGAATTTGTAGGCACGTAGCTGCATTCAGCCATACCTGAATGTGTCTCCTACAGCGGGGCTGCAGCGGGGGTCCTCTCGACCACTGGCTGCCAGACAACTGTCTGAATGTGTCTCCTACAGCAGGGCTCTGGTGGGGGGGGGGTTGGCCCTCTCGACCACTGGCTGCCAGAAGACTGTCATTGGGTGCAATACCATAATAACTATGTAACTTGGTGAATCTCTTTAAAGTAGCAGTGCATCAATCTGCTGAAAATGTTGACCTTTACTTTTTAATGCTATTTTACATTGCCACTTTACTTACATCCTGACTTTTATGATACTATAATTTCCAGTATTTGAGTCTGCTTAACTGCTTTTTTTCATGTCTGAAATAATAAAAGGATTACTCTTTTTAATATGGTGTGTACCAGGTCTTCGTCAGTATTTTCTGCTGCTTTTTTCCATCAGTTGTTATATATCACTTCTGTTGTAAAATTAACAGTTATGCAGCAGGCAATGTTTTATGATCTCACAGAACAATATTTATTGAAAAACAGCTGCAAATAGTGATAAAAACCTGGTCAGAACAATATTAAAAGGCGTGCTCCTTTTCTTTTTTCAGACATGAGAAAAAGTAGTAAAGCAGACACAAATTGTGAAAAGAAAGGTATCATTCAAGTCAGGAGGTAACTAGTGTCTGGCAATGTAAAACAGCATAGAAAGTAAAGGTAAAAATTGTCATCACATTCTAGCAATGCTGCTTTAATTTATCATTTAAATATGACATTATGTGCTCACAATCACAGCACACAAAATGCATATGTCTTGTGTGCAGAAAATTGACAAGTGGTAAAGTGAAATGGGAGTGTTACACCACATGCAAAGTCCCCCAGAATTAATGGCGCACTCAGTCATGTGGGCAGTACTCACACAGAGTCCCCAGATTTTTTCTGCATCCCCAAAATGCATCTGTCTTGTGTGCAGAAAATTGTCAAGTGGTGATGAAGTGAAATGGGAGCTTTACACCACATGCAAAGTCCCATCAGAAATGATGACCATGAGCAAACTGTTGTTGGTCCAATGTGTGTAGCAATTCCTGCAAATGCAATGCGATCATCTCAACCAGATGGAAGGGTGCCCTTTGTCTGTACACTAATAGTGGCATTGGTGAGTTGATGTGTGTGTGTGTGTGTGTGTGTGTATATATATATATATATATAAATACATATTTTTGTATTTTGTAGGTGGAGGGTTGACATATTTAGACATGTACTCATTGTACTGTTTTGTATCACAGGTCACAGATACTGTTGGTGTGCACATTCCATTGCTCGATGAGAACTTTTTGCATTGAAATTGGAAATGGATAACTCTCAAGCCAATGAAACATAGAAACATAGAAACAAAGACTTTGACAGCAGATAAGGACCACTTGGCCCACCCAGTCTGCCCATTTCCCTACCTACTGGATAAGCTGCAGATTCTAGTTAACCAACAGCCTACTTCCTGCAACCCCCCACTATAATTGCCTTGTGTCTGTCCCATGCATGTTTGAATTCCCCCACTGTTTTAGACCCAATGACCTCCTCAGGAAGGTTGTTCCATGTATCCACCACTCTCTCTGTGAAAAAAATTTCCTCACATTACCCCTGAGCTGTCCCCCCTCTATCTTTAAATTGTGCCCCCTTGTTCTTACACATCTCTTTTTCTGAAAGATGCTACCCTCCTGAACTTTGTTGATTCCCTTGAGGTACTTGAACGTTTCTATCATGTCCCCCCTGCCCCTTCTTTCATCAAGAGTATACATATTAAGCTCTCTCAGTCTCTTTTCATATGGTTTCTGCTGCAGACCCTGCACCATTTTAGTTGCCCTCCTCTGGACTGCTTCCATCCTGTCTATGTCCTTGCGTAGATGGGTTCTCAAGAACTGCTCAAAGTACTCCAGATGGGGTCTCACCAACTGTCTGTACAGAGGGATAACAACTTTCTGTTTCTATTGGTGATGCCTCACACCATACATCCCAGTACCCTCCCCAGCCCTCCTTGCTGCCTTCTCACATTCCTTGCTTACTTTTAGGACATCTATTATTACTACCCCAGTTCCTTTTCCATGTTTTTTGTAGTTAGTACTCCTCCCCTCATTCTTTGTGGTGGCAGTGACTAACATTGGTCCTGGTGGTCCAGGGGGGCAGACAAAGCCATTCTCTGTGGTGGCAGTGGCTAACATCGGTCCTGGTGGTGGTGGTCCAGGGGCAGACAAAGTCATTCTCTGTAGTGGCAGTGGCTAACATCGGTCCTAGTGGTGGTGGTCTGGGAGGCAGACAAAGTCATTCTCTGTGGTGGCAGTGGCTAATATCGGTCCTAGTGGTAGTGGTCCGGGGGGCAGACAAAGTCATTCTCTGTGGTGGCAGTGGCTAACATCTGTCCTGGTGGTGGTGGTCGTCCAGGGGGGCACACAAAGTCACGAAAAAGAAAACATGTATCATACAGCAAATGTCATTGCCTTTTAACAACTTCATTTAAAACCTGCCAACATTAACTACTTGATCATCCTCATAAAGAAAGCTGCCCTCACAGTCATCTATGTCTGAAGTCTGACCACTGGGAAATTCTTTTTCCATTGTGTCATCATCTAAGTCATTGGTAGGCCGTTTCATACTGCCACTGCCAGTGCCACCAGGATGGTCCATTTCTACATCACCAAAACCACCATGACTAGGATGGGGTATGTATACCAAGGTTGCAGTCTGTGCTGGTATGTGCCTCTCATTCATTTTTATGAATGTTAGCAAACTAACATTTGCAGGAGAGAGGTTTGTCTGACGATCCCTGACTATTGCACCTGCTGAGCTGAATACCCTCTCGACACTTACACTGGAGGGTGGGCATGTGAGGTACTTCAGTGCCACTACAGTCAGCTCTGGCCATTCACTGACCTTTCCATTCCAGTACAAAAGATGATCATCAGTTATTGACAGATGCCCATTTTCAGACAAGTATGACAACCATTCTCTGTGCCACACTAAGTCCAATGGTTGATCATCCTGTTCTCCAGAATCATTTATTTCACAAATCCCCACTTGGGACAAAGCTGCCCAAAGTGGGTTGACTTCAACCGCTTTGGATGACAGACCACCTGGAACTGCAATCCCCTTCCCCCTTGCAGGATATGATTGATACTCCTCCAGGTGCACCTTCAGCCTGATTATGCTGCTGAGGTTTGCTGACCTCGGCACATGACTTCTGTTCCCCATGAACCAAGTGCACCAGTTGCCCACTGACAGTTTTACCTGTTCAGACCCTCCCTCCAGTACTGAGGCAATTCCATGTTTATATCATGGGTCCAGCATTGTTGCTATGACAAAGTTGTCACTACGCTGAATGCTCAAAATGTGACAATTCTGGTTGAATACTGTCAGCATGTGTTTCAGCAACATACTGCTAGCACTGTATCCGGCAACATCAAGGCCATGCTGTACATTCACTAATGTCTGCCTTAGCACCCGCAGCAGTAGAATTGCTTGGCTAATGGAGGCAGACTCGCCACTCAATGCCTGTCTGGCATGTTCAAAAGGCCGCAAAATTGTTATTACAGAGTCTATGAGGCACCACTGTTCAGTCGTCATAGACATGGAGGCCCCGGTACTGTCACGGCTAGTATGCATGACAAGATATTCTGAGATAGCTTTGTATTCTTCATAGAACCTCTCTGCCATGTATAAAGTAGAGTTCCACTGGGTGACAGCTTCCAGCTTCAAGCAGTGCTGAGGGAGGCTGTTTTGCATCTGCAACTGCTGAAGTTGATCATAGGCCTTTGTAGATCGTGAAAAGTGAGAATAAATACTGCATGCAACTGTCAGCATTTCCTTTACATCAGAGTGCTGCAGAAACTCCTGCACCACAAGATTTAAACAATGGGCCATGCATGGAACACGAAAAAAGCCACCATTCGTGATGCATTTCACCACGTTTGACCCATTGTCACTTGCTATGAACCCAGTTCTCAGGGACAGGGGGTTCAGCCACTTGTCAGTTTCAGCCAGTACCATGTCCAACATGTTTTCACCACTGTGTGAACAGGTCACATTGCACATAGCAATCATTGCATGCTGTTGAATTCCTGTAAGATTGCTACCACGACACTTCACCTTACTGCACTGATTATTCACACTACCAACATCACAAACAATCCTGGCAGTTGCGCCCAGTTTGCAGTTATACACAAATATGAACTCCCTGCTGTTTTGCCACTTTTCCACATATCCATACTTATATGGATGAATGGAGAAGAGGAATGTTGAAGGGCATGTCTTACTGAGTCGGACACAGTATGGTACAACTCAGGGATAGCACGGGTCAAAAAGTATGTCCTGGATGGGACTTTCCATTTTGGACAGGTATGTGCAGCAACTGCAGGAACCCAGAATTCTTCCCAAAGGAGAAGGGCAAAAGATCAACTGCCAGCATTTCAGCTCCAGCAGCAGCATTAAGTTCACGTGACACTGTATGATTGGGTGGGCACTTCAGTTTATGCGCAAAAACACTCTGTAAAGTTGGCTGACTTAAAAATTTTACATGGGGTGTGATGACAAATGGTCCTGCTCTGCAAATGGCAGGGGTGGAGTGTGGATGTTTGATGGACGGTTGCACAGGTGATGATGACAAACCCACAAATGCAGTTATTTTGCCAGATTTGCCAATCGGGGTTGATGTACCACTTGCACTCACTACCACCACCACCAAAACTGCAACTCTCACCAGCACTGGACAACATCTCAAAATCATTATGCTCCTCCACCTCATCATGCCTGTAGTAATCCTCTGCTCTTATTTCCTCACTATTGCACACATTGAATTTCCTACTGGATTTAACAGTCATGGAAGGAGATAACAGGCTCGTTATGGCTGATGATGTGGGTGAACGCCCCACCGTGGTATTAGCTTTCATCTTGTGCTGGGTCCACAGTGCCATGTGCCTATTCTGAAGATGCATATGCTGTCCTCCTGTGCCCAGATGGCTCCCCTTTTTACCTCGACTCACATGCGCAAGGCAAACTTGGCAGATTACAACTGATTCATTATTTGCATCTTGCACAAAAAAATCCCAAACAAGGGATTGTGATGCTCTACTTTTAACATGTCCATGATGTTGCTTATTGGACTTCGTTCTTTTAAGCACTGAAGTGGGCGGTGTGCTACGTGATATTATGGGCAGAATACTCTTAGACTGCAACTGACCACCACGACTACCTATCATTATTACTGGGTCATCAACATCATCATCAACTGAAACCGATAAATCACAAGTTTTTACAGGAGGGGGGGATTAATGCAAACAGACCCAGATACAGCCACCTTGAATTTATTTTCTTCGGTTCCCAACTAGGGTCAATTACATCATCATCATATTCATCAACATCACCCACATCCACATCTTCTACTGGGATGCTGGCATGTGGACTTCATGTTGCAAGCACAGCAACATCATCATCATCACATTCATCATCATCATCAACACCACCATCACCTGATATTTTTTCACCACACTGTGAATCACTGCATGGAAAATGCGTGACCTGAACCATGGTGGAAGAAATGTCACATTGTATGCTATCGTTGACATGATTTTCAGAATCCTCAGGTTCAGTTGCTCTGATGTTACTGGGAAGTATGACATCATCTACACTGCCTCTCACTTGCACTGCTTCACACTCCACTATATTTTTGGACATAGTACACTGGTCAGAAGTGGAACTTGAGGCAGCAATTCTCATACTACCACCACCAGCAACTTCACTAACACCACCTGCTGGGACATCATCTCCTCCAACTATGAGTGAAGCTACTGATTGGGCTGTAAAAAACATTGCAGGAGAAATACCTTTCGTCACATCAGCAATGCACTTCTGCATCTCCATACTACCACGCCAACAGACAATCTTACCACTGGCAGCAGTGCCATGGTGAGAACCAGCTTTGCTTGCATGTCCCTTTGCGGGCATTTTGGATGATCTACAACAATATTCTAAACAAATTTAGATTTTGGAACGATCACTCTGCATGGGGGGGATTGCTGGATGTGAAGCCAAAAAAAAAAACAACTGTGGCTTCAGCAACAGATACAGATCCAAATTTGCAAGTGAAAACAACACCTTAACTAACCAGTGGTGCTGAAGTCACAAACAATCCAATCTGGGGGGCGTGGCTTGGACCTGACAAAGATGGCAGCTTAGCTCTTTCACTCTGCCCCAGCCTGGCAAAAAATTGCATAGAATCCACTACAATGCTGGACTGAATTCTCATTCTGAAAACTGGAAATACACTCCACACCTCTGTCACCACTAACTGAATGCTTTTTGCTGAGGGAAGCCATGCTGTTTTGATGCCAATCAAGGAGGAGTTGGAGAATTACCTAAAGATGATTTGTGGGGCGAGTAAGGTAGCAGGGTGGGCTATGGATCAGAAAGAACTGCAGATACTGTAGCTGGGTGAATTAAGAAGGGGGGAGAAGACTTTTTTTGCTATATAAGCAAGAAAAATGGTAAGAAGTACAGGATTTGTAAGCTTAGTAAAGGGGACAAGTGGATGGAGGAGAATGAGGATAAGAAGATGCACTAAATGAATGTTTCTGTTCCATCTCCACCAGGGAGAAAGATGGACCAGTGCCAACAGGGAGGATAAGGGGAGCAGGGGAGGAGGGCACGGATGTGGTGATAGAGTGGGATAGAGTGAGAAAAGGGCTGCTAGCATTCAAGGTAGACAAATCACCAGATCTGGATGGCATACACCCAAAGGTGATGAGGGAACTGGAAGAGAAGCTTACTTGGCCACTGATAGGTTTGTTTAGTTGATCACTAGAGTCAGGCATGCTGCCACAGGACTGGAGAATGGCACATGTGGTGCCACTGTACAGGAATGCTCCCAGGGATGACTCAGGGAATTACAGACTGGCCAGTCCGATCTCAATCATGTGCAAGCTCCTGGAGACCATAATTTATTTTTTTTCTATTATTTGTTTTTGCACCCTGGAAGCTTTGCAGGTGGCTCCATTCCCTCCCTTGGAGGTACTCGGTCTCCATTCCCAACCCAACTTCCCCTGTGATTCCCCATGTGTCCCCCACCACGTAACAGGGCCGAGGCAAAGGGGTGCCAGCTTTCCCCACCCCCAAAGTGAAATCCAGATGCTTGGAGAAGATGGGACAGGAGCAGGAGAGCCATCATGGAGCCTGCCAGCTCCAATTTCCACTACTTTTCTCCACCCACCCTCCCCACTGATGGTGTACGTCAGTTACATGCCTCCCAACTCACATCTCCTCTGGCTGCCACCAGAGGTAGTTCAACAGGCAGGGCAGCAATCCCTCCCTCCCTGAGAGAGGAGAGCAGTCTTCCAGATGCTCAATCCTTTCTCTCCCCCCTGCTGACCCCCGGTGGCCTGGTCTCATTCCCGAAGCTGGGTCACCCACATGGTGAAAGGTGTGGCATCCAGCACCTCAACCCTCAGTGACACTGGGCCAGCTAGACCATAATTAAAGAAAGATTGGTATCTATTGGAGTATCTTTAGGAGCATGGTCTTCAAGATGTGAAGCAGCATGGGTTTATGAGAGGGAGGTTGTGTTAAATGAATTTTACTGAATTCTTTGACTTTGTCACTAAAACAGCAGACAAGGGCCAAGTGGTGGACATCCTTTACCTGGGCATCAGCAATGCCTTTGACTTTGTACCCCACTCTAGGTTGATCGGGAAGTTGACGGATCTTCAGGTTGGGGAGAAGATGACTAGATGGGTGGAAAACTGGCTGAAGAACATGACCCAGTGGGTACTGGTGGGAAGACAGTTATCTAGCACCAGGGAGGTCACCAGTGGAGTCCCACAGGGATCAGTGCTAGGACTGTTGTGGTACTGGGGATGGCATTAAGGGAAAAATGTGCCTAGTAGCAAATTATATCAAGCTCAGTGGGGGGTGGACACAGCCGAAGGGATACAAAACCTACAGGAGGCTCTGGAAAAGCCTAAAAGATGGTCCAGGATTTAGCAGCTTGGCATCAATGCCAAGAAATGCAAAGTTATGTACATTGAGAGTACAACCTTGGAGGGGTCTGGGTATTTTCAACAGAGGAGGAGAAGGATCTAGGAGTGATGATCACTAGCAACCTGAAGCACACCATGCAGTGCAGGAAAGCAGCAGCAAGGGCAAATAAAATGATGGGCTATATAGCCAGGGAGAACCGCACTAGGTGAGAGGAGGTTATATACCATTCTACAGGTCACTGGTGATACCACATCTGGAGTAAAGAGTACAGTACTGGTGCCCAGACCTTAAAAAGGACATTAACCTGCTGGAGTCTGTCTAGAGAAGGGCAGCAAAGATGATCATGGGCCAGCAGAGTAAAGCATAAAGGAGAGGTCGAGTCCCTGAATATGTACTCCCTGGTGGAGAGGAGAGAGAGAAAGGGGATATGATTGAGACCTTTAAGTACTTGAAAGGGATACATAGGGTAGATAAACTGGGTCTCTTTAAAGAGCAACTCTGCACTTGAGCATGTACTTTTATAAATACAGTGTTTCAGCTGTTACAATCCTCTTAGCAGTTTAAAAGCTGTTAAACCACAACCTTTGCACTGGACCTCTTTCATAGTAACTGCACTCTTGCCTCCTACCCTTCCCCCCTGCATCCCCCTGCCCCCCTCTCCACCCTTCCTCCCCTTCCCCTTGCCCAACCTCTCTTCACATTATCCACTCCCACCCCTTCTCTCTTACTCTTTTCAGCCCACCCTCCCACATCCCTTCCTACACCCTGTGCCCATTTTGCCTTGACAAAGCCTGATGGCCGATATCAATGTACTGTATGCAGTTTCCTGTGCCTGAAACTGATTAAAATAATGTGTGTCTGTTGTTTTACTTTGACTGTTCATTAGGATTTTGTATCCATTATGATTTTTGTGCCTCCTATTTACACTTTATTGTACCGTATTTTACTGTCCTGTTTAATCTGTTGTCCTTTCTACTAACATGGAACCTTTGTAAAAGAGTTCTTAGCTCAAAGGTGTATGTAATCGAGCTTAAATACATAAGTAAATAAAAAGTTTACTAGAAAATATATATATATATATTTTTATGTTCCTTTCAAAGATTTGCAGCACATGTTGGTAGTCCATCTAAAATGTCTGTACAGAAAACAATTGAAACATTTGCCTCTCTCCTGTTAACCTCACAGTATCTTTGTTTATGACATCACAGTGCTCTCCAGGACAACAAATTATGATGTCACAAACAGCAATTATGTGGTCAGCTGGGGAGAGTCTGATACATTTTATATCTACACTATTTAGTAAGCCAACAGCAGGGGAAAGTAAAAAAAATAGAAAACAAAAAAGTAAAAACATAATTAGTGTAAATCAAGTGTTTTTAAGTTTTTTATTATAATAGATAGTTGCTGTTTAAGCTAAGTGGCAACCAAAACACAAGAGTGCAGTCTTAAGTTGAGGGACAGTATAGAAGGGAGGCTAGGAATCTATTCTTCATGGAGAGGATGGTGGCCAGTTGCAATGCACTGCCAGAAGAGGTGGTCTCATTGCAGACAGTGGGCTGGTTCAAGAGAGGCAGGAAGAGACTTAAGGGGCAAGTAAGGGGTCATTGGAGGGGCAGATGAAAAGGATGGGGGTACTGGGGAGGGGAACAGGGTCAGTAGCATAAGCTGTGAAATCTGTATTATGAGCAGACTAAATAGACCAAATGGCTTTATTCTGCTGGATTCTTTGTATGTTCGTATTATCTGCAAACAGACTCACACTATCTGTAGCCCTACTTTTGATGTTACTTTTATACTTTGAAAACAGATGAGATACCAAACTGTGAAATGCTGCTATGCATATATTAAACAGAGTCAAAGTACAAAGAAAAATTATCACACCCATAGCCACTAAAGACAGACTGGTGAGACTTATGGCACTAGTTACTGTAGAATCAAGTTTAAAGAACATAGTGTTAAGGTGCAATATACTTAAAAATGCAGTACCATAATCAGTTCTGCAATAAATCTCTTAAGATTGTCATTGGCATCAAATATTTGTGTTTGTCAAGAAGTTGTTTTAAAATACACTACAGTCACATATCTGGTGTGATCATTTTAAATTCAGCACTATGTAAGAGGGGTAGTGGCAACCCACAAATCATCTCTAACAAAGCCTGGCAGCCACCCAGGTGAAATGTTAGTTATGATGTCATTATGGCATGTCCAGTTATTGGGTAGCACCATGTACCCGAGAGTATTTTCAAGCATATTGCACTTCAGCACTATGCTCATTAAACTTGCTTTCTAACTAGTGATGTAAGTCTCACCAGTCTTTTTGGTAGCTAGGAGTACAATACTTTTTTGAATTTATATACATGTTAAATCATATGGGTCCCAGGAAAAACCCCAGTGGCACCCCACATGTGACTAATGAAGAGCTGATGCCAAATTTGTATTCAGTGAACGTGCTGAAATTTGGCACTTTTTCATTTGATTTGGTCAAATCAAGTTTTTGGGCCACTTCAGGAACACTTCCGCCTAATCTTTTGCAGTTACATAGATACATAAACAGTGTCAGCAGGTAAGGGCCTATGGCCTACCTAGTCTTCCCATTTGAGTTTGTAACTTCAGTTTATGTTTTCCTAGAACTCTGTTGCCCCTTACCCCTGACCTCCAGAATTCTTTTATGTCTATCCCATGCATTCTTAAATCCCGTGATTGTTTCAGCCCCCACCACTTCCTCAGGTAGGGTGTTCCACTTGTCCACCACCCGTTCTGTGAAGAAATTCTTCCTCACATTTCCTCTGAATCGTCCTCCCTCCAACTTCATCCCATGCCCTCTAGTCCTGGAACATCTTTTTCGCTTAAAAATAGTGTATTCTTGCACCCTGTTCCTCCCTGTAAGATACTTGTATGTCTCTATCAAGCCCCCTCTCTCCATCCTCTCCTACAGGGAGTACATATTCAGTTCCTTCAACCTGTCCTCATAGGTCTTGTGATGCAATCCATGTAACATATTTGTTGCCCTCCTCTGAACCTTCTCTACCCTGTCTATGTCCTTACGTAGGTAAGGCCTCCAAAACTGTACACTGTACTCCAGGTGGGGCCTCACTAGTGTCTTGTATAGTGGGGGAGGTTGTAGTTCCATAATCTCCCATTCACCCACAATTAGTAATTTCCCACCCTTCAGTCTTCCCTGATATTTATTTGTATTAAAAAAAATATATTTCTGTCTCTGTGCCAGATGCTGAGTTTTTTTTTTTTTAATTGACTGAAGTACCAGGGGAAGATAGAAGAGGTAAATGAGGTTGGGGTTGACTAGGCTGGCCAAGGGATGGTAAAGGGGTGTCACTTATCCCTACTTTTAGCCTGCTGAATCTCAGTACCAGGGATTCAAGTTGTATTTTGCCAAAGTGTCAAAACAAACAGAAAAACAATGGATCTAAACTGACGTCAAACAAAAGTTACCAATCTCCAAATTCACTCACATTTACTTAGGATCACCCTGACATCAGAGAACTTGTCATTTAGACCACTCTCTGAGTTCTATCTATCAACCAATTCCCAATCCACCTAGTTAGCCCTTCCCCTAGTTTTAAGTCCTTTACCTTCTGTATAAGCCTCTTATGAGGCACTGAATCAAAGTCTTTAAAATCCAGGTACAAAATGCTGACTGCCTGACCACTATCCCCATTTATGTCAGAATTAAAAAAAAATCAATTAAGTTCATTTGACACAACCTGCCCCTCGTGAACCCTGCTGATTCCTCTGCATAAGGCTATTTTTTCTAGGAGGTTAACTACCTATTTCTTTATAACTGGCTCAGTAAGCTTGCCCACTTTTAGCATCAGGCTTACTGGTCTATAATTTCCTGGGTTTCTACTACCCCAACCAGTGTACAAGGGGACAATGTTTGCCACCTTTCTTTGCACTGTCACTTTTCATGTTGCCAGAGATTCATTAAATAGGTCTGCCAGGGCCTGTCTTTTCCACTAGGTACCCTCTGGTGCATAACACCTATGGCCCTGGGAATTTGTTTAGATTCTGTAGACTCTTCAGAACTATCTTCTTAGGTATACACTAATCTGTGGCTAGCAGCACCCTTAAATCTGTTCATGCTGTCAAAAAATGTGCCAATCCCTTACAAAAATAATTATATGAAATGTGTTCATGTTGCACACATAAAACTACCCATGTGATATGCATGCTGCAAGCATGCTTTTTATATTAAATTGGAACAGACTGCATGCATGCGGCATGCATGCAAAAAACAAGTAGTCACTGATAACTGCACATATAAAAGTTACTTGACTTGCTCAGGATCACACCATATACAAATGAGGGTTGATAATATTAAAACCAGGTCTTCAGGTCTCCAAGTCTCCTGGTTTGCAGTTCAGTGCCTTTAACCGCTAAGCTATACTTCCTGCAAACATATGGCTCACTTGTACTTTAATACAAATCTGCATACAATACATCTGCATGCATGTGGCATGCTTATAGCCACTGTTACACTTTTTAGTTTTCTTTCCCCCTCTTCTCAGCTGCACAGCTGACCTATAGCACACATACCAATGGAAACACATGTGGTTTCCCCTCTAAAAAAACACTCTTACCCACAAAACTACCTAATTACTTCTGTCTGGCCTGTACTCCTACTATTTCTCTCCATAGTTTTGAATGCTTCCACACAAACAAACTTTAAGGGGCAAATGCAAAAGTAGCAATAACTCGACATCCACCCACATGGTCATTGCACCCCCCCCCCATGTACACACACTGTAGTGTGTCTGGCCATGCTGCAACAGTCAACCCATCAAGTACAGCTCTAAGTTGAGAGTCTCCTACTGAGTACTAGGGAGTCAGAGGCAGGAGTCTTTAAGAGATGATGTCCATGGATCAGAGTGCTGGAGCATACCCCCTTGAAATGAATGGAGTTCATACTAAGGTTCATACTAAGGTAGTGAGGAGCATGAAAGGTGGGGAGCCCATATTTGCTCCTGTCCTTTACCCATAAGTCAGTGTGTTCCCTTCTGAAATATATGCAAGTCTTCTTATAAATTGCTGCTTATTTTGACTTATTATGACTTGCAATGGTAGTTGATTCCAAGGTTTCACCACCCTCTGGGTGAAAGAGGCCTTCCTTTTATTGGTATTGTACTTTTTATGTCTTAACTGTAGTGGATTCCCTCAAGTGCTTGTTCTGTTGTTTTTGAATTCCATATTCATCTCATTTAGTAAGTAGTTATCTTGCATTATATTGTAGCAGAACAAGTCACCTCTTGTTCTTCTTGTTTCTACGGTCATTAGGTTAAGTGCTTATAAGTGATTGCTATATGATCTTGTCTTTAGATTATGTACTATTTTAGTGACCCGTTTCTGGATTTTTTCGATCAGATTGATGCTGCCTCGCTTTATTGGCCCCCATACTGGACTGCCATAGTCCAACAGTGGTCTCACATATGACCTATATAGCAGCATCATGACTTGCTCATATCTAATTCTAAAATTCTGCCTTAAGTTGCTTATTATTTTATTAGCCATAGCTATTTGCTTATCACAATATATGTCATATGTAAACTCTTTATTCATTATTATTCCTAAATCTCCTTCTTCATTTGATGCCATTAGGGGCTGTCCATTCATATACTATACACCTTTCTTATTATGTTTCCCAAGATGTATGACACAGCATTTGTTTACATTAAAACTCATCCCTCTGAGTAAGGCCCATTTTTGGATATTGTCCAGGTCATTTTGTGTTGTTGCTAAGTCAGCACTACTTCTGGTTATACCTGCAATTGTTGCCTCATCTGTGTATTTACTTATCCAGCTTGTAGAGTTTTTTCCCATGATAGCCATAAAAATCTGAAATAACACGGGTCCCAAGAATGAACCCTGAGGCACACCACTCATGATTGGCCCAAGGATTGAGTAATAACCATTTATACAGACTCTCTTGGTGCTCCCCTCCTGCCACCCTGATATCCATCCTGTGATTCTGGGATATATTTGTATGTTGTATAGGCTTTGTATAATGTCCCCATGTGGGACCTTGTCAAATGCCTATGCGAAGTCCAGATATATACAGTCCCCCCCATATAAGGCAGCAGATATCTTTTCATAAAAACACAGCATGTTAGTCACACGTGATCTACCTGATACAAAACCATGCTGCTCAGTGTCCCTAAGGTCCTGAATGTCTAAGTGAAAGTTTATTAAGTCTTTAAGGATTAACTCCATTATCTTCCCTGGCACTGAGGTCAGGCTAATAGGTCTGTAGTTTGTGTAGTCTGCCCTATTCCCCTTTTTGTGTATAGGTACCATACTCACCGCCAACCAGTCTGTCAGGGGACCTCCTTATCTGCTAGTGATTTCTGAAATAGTATATGCAGTGGCTGAGCTATGTTGGGCATCAGTAGCTTTAGTATTTTGGGAGAAATATTATTAGGTCCAGCAGAATATGTATTTTTTAGTTTGTCTGTTTTCTGTATGATACTTTCTTTTGTGAAGGTTATGTTTGTTTCTGGTTGTATAGGGTGATCCAGTACATACTGGCCCGGATATTCAGAAGGGTTGTGCATGGCGCAACAATGTTGTCATGCACAACTCACTAATCCTGCTGAGCATATTCAAATGGGATTGAACCTGACACAAACTCGATGTGCCAGAGTGCATCAGTAATGTATGCAGCGCAGGTGGGGGGGGCATGCCCATGCATACTCAGCACATCTTGATATTCAGCCCAGGATGTGCAGAGTCCATTCATGCACAGCCCCTACTTGCGCTGCACACAGGTAACCCAAAAAAAAAAAGGAAAAACGTCTGGCCACCCACAGGTGGACTGCAGTATTGCAGGGCACAACACGGCAGCTACCACCTGTGGGTGGCCACCTGAGCTCCAGCTGCACCTTTGTGGTGGTGCCCCCCATGCCCGATCGCAGGCATATGTAGAAGAATATAAACTTCCAATATCCCCGGTGGTCCAGTGGACAGCTCGCAGCCCGATCGTGGGTATATGTAGATGTAAATATTCGTCCTATATCCCTGGTGGTCCAGTGGACCGCTTGCAGCCCGATCGCGGGAATATGTAGTAAATGAAAGGTCCAATATCCCTGGTGGTCCAGTGGACCACTTGCAGAATCATGGGCATATGTAGTAAACGAAAGCTCCCATATCCCTGGTGGTCCAGTGGACCTCTCGCAGCTCAATCGCGGGCATCAGTAAAACATTAATGCCACAACCAACCCTGGTGGTCTGGGTTACCCCTCCCAACCCGCCCACTGAGCCCCCACCCGCTCCCCCAGTCAGCAGTGGGCAGCAGCTCCCCACCTGCTTGCCACCTGCCCACTGACTGACACCACATGGTAGGGCTGTACACCCATTGTTCCACAGCGTGTGCCAATGGGCGTGCAGCCCGTACTCTCTACACAGTCCAGATATGTGGATGGATCCATTCACATATCTGGACTATTACTGGTAAAGAACTGCATGCCCATTGGCTCACACTGTGGACTAATGGAGTGCTGCAGCCATTCTGATGTCAGTCAGCAGGTGGTGGGGTGGCAGCGGATGGGAGCTGCTGCCGCGCTGACCAGGAGGGAGCAGGGCAGTGGGGCTCAGTGGAGGGTGGGAGGGGTACTGCTAGATGACCAGGGTTGGGTTGCTGTGGCATTAATGTTTTACTGACGCCTGTGATTGGGCTGTGAGCAGTCCACTGGACCACCAGGGATATGGGACGACTATTTTCATACTTATGCCCGTGATTGGACTGCAAGCGGTCCACTGGACCGCCAGGGATATGGGGCGTGTACGATATTCTACATATGCCCACGATCGGGCAGTGGGGCACTTTTCCATGGTGTGCAGGGGGCGTCGGTCCCTGACGGCTGTAGCTTGGCAGGGCGTCAGGTGCAAGTCACCGGGGATCGGTGCACCTGCATGCAAATGGGGCCATGATGACATGCAAATGGCCCCATTTGCACCTTGCACGCATTATGGCTCCATTTGCATGTGCACTTTTGAATATCGTGGTTGTTGAGCCTAGCACAATGGAACTTGCGCTAGCGCATCCTCCTGCTCCACTCTGGCCACTTGTGCTGGCACAGTGCCACTGCACCATGTGCACTGCGGGTGGCCAGGGTGCGATATTCAGTGATGCTGTGCCATGGTGCAGCTCTGTTGAATATCACCCTGTCAACGCCCCTGTGCAGTCAAGTTGTGCTGCGCCCAGGCTTGAGCCACAGCCTGGCACTTTCTGAATATCCGGGCCACTGTGTTCATTTGGAGAAAACAGATCCAAAGTAGGAATTAAATTTATTTGCCATAATTTTGGAATCTGTGATTAACTGGTTATCTGTCATAATAGAACACTGCCCTGCATTTGATTAGCGTAATGAATTGAATTAATTGGAGAATTGTTGCATGTTATTTTTGTGTGCTGTACGAGCTATTTTCTCCATTTTCTGCTCATTTTTATCATATTTTTACATTTTTTTGAAGAGACTTACATTGTTCCCATTTTGTGCTTGAGCTAGTTGTTTTTTTATTTTTTATTTGAAATACACCTTCTGCTTTTTTGTGTTTCTTTATAGAACTGGTGAGCCATTTAGGTTTGATGCCTCTATTATCATACTTCTTGAGCTTCTTTATATGTTTATCACGTTTTGAAAATCTGTGTCTTTATTATGTTCCACACTTCAAGGGTGGACTTGTGTTTTAAGATTTCATTCCAGGTGATTTTTTTTAGATCCTCCTCAATAAGGGCTTTATTTGCTGCTTTAAAATCATAATGAAATAATGAAGGCCACTGTTCTGCTAATAAGGCCTTTGTTAGTCGAGTGGTGGCCTTCATTAATCTCCAACTCTCATCAATAATGTGTAAAATAGTAATAAAAAAATACTCCCATTCATTTCAATGGTGCACACCACTGCAGTCACCCTTACCCTATGTCATAATGTGCCTGAGCATGGGAATGTGGAGGTCAGCTTCACTCTGGGGGAGCATAAGCCAAACTAAGGTGGAGCTCCAATAGCCTCTACATACCATACCACTCAACTGTCCCTAAATGGAAGGGACAGCCATCATTTTACCCCTGAAAACTGCGTTGCTTCTCATCCATCCCTCATGGAAAACATGCTGCTCACACAGAATACGTCCTGTAAATTTAGACTTTATGGCAGGGGCACCATTTCAGATTTCAGCAGGGGAAGCCAACAACCAGTGGAGGCCAGGTGCTTGTTTGCCCCTAGGTGGCAAGCTCTAGAATGTCTGGAACATCTCTAAAAGGTAAAACTTATTTGTTGTGACTGAAAAGTGATATGTAAATCAGGAAAAATTCAAATGTATAAGATTCATCCATCTATACCATCACTCACCGACCTCCTAAGTCAACTAACATCTCTAGCCCAATCGGGTGAACTTTTCGTTATGGGTGACTTTAACCACAACTGGCCATCCCTCGCTTTCAACAAAGCCCATACCGAGATAGCTGCTCTCAACCTTACCCAAACCATCTTGGAACCTTCACGCTCAAATCATAAGACTGGCAACCACTCCCTACTTGACTGGGCACTCACCTCTCATCCCCACCATGTTGTCAGCTCCTGCCTTCTCCCTGACTCCATAACCGACTATCACATAACCTACATAGTCCACAAAATCTACGTGGGTTAAATCTCCTCCTAAATTTCTATTCCAATGGTCATATAAAACTCTAAACTTCTCCCCCTCCTGGAAAAACTAGCTCACTCTAACTGGGACCTCATCCTTAGAAGCACTAACATGGATGTTGCCCTTGCACACTTCTGGTACACCTTCCTTAGTGTCTGGGATAAACATGCCCACCTGCGCCGCACTAGGGTCCGAGGGACTCACTTTCCCTGGATTTCCCCTGAGCTAATAGCATGCCAACAAGCCCATGAGAGGGCATGATGAAAGTACAAAACTATGCTCCTCCCAGACGACAACAACAGCTACCGCATGTTCCGAAACATGTGCACCAAGGCCACCCGACTAGCCAAGGCTGAATATTTTAACAGCTCCCTAAAAGCCAATCTTGGTAAGCAATCTAAATTCTGGAAAGTAATCAACTCCCTTTTCTCCCCCCAACAACAAATCCCCCCCCCACTCTCCCAAGGGACTCTCCTCTCTGACCCCCTGATGGTTGCCCCCGAGTTCAATTTCTACTTCATTACATGTGCTAAGTCCCTTCTGGGTTCCCTTCCATCAGTAACCCCCACCCAATCTCTGGACTGTTACCCTTTTACCACCCTACCAGAACCATTTCTCCTTCAGACACATCTCACCCATGGAAACCTTAGATGCCCTCCCTGAATCCCGTCAAAGGAAAATCTCCCTACGGTCTAGACACTAAACTCCTCTTCCTATCTGCCCCTGCCATAGCTGCTCCCCTCACCGCCCTACTAAATCTCTTGTTCACCACAGAATCACTCCCCATGGAGTGGAAGCATGCCACTGTCCTACCACTACCTAAAGGAGGGGACCCCACTTCCTCTGCAAACTACCACCCCATCTCCCTCCTCCCCAACCTTGCTAAACTCCAGGAACACCTCGTGCTCTCACAACTCTCCCACTTTCTCTCTGAAACCAACTTCTTCATACCCTTCCATTCCAGTTTTAGAACAAAAACTCTTCACCACCACCTCCCTACTAAGACTCACAGATTCCATCCTCTTGGGAATGGACAAAGGACAAATTACATCTGCAATCTTCATCGACTTAGCCAAAGCTTTTGATACGGAATCCAACCCCCCTTACTATCCTGCCTAACAGGTGCTGGGTTATCTGAGACAGCCACTAACTGGTTCAGAGCCTACCTGCAAGACAGAACCAATCTGTAAAAATATCTGACTCCACCTCCCCCTACTCCCTATTACCACTGGAGTTCCCCAGGGCTCAGTCCTTGGCCCCATTCTCTTCTCCATCCTACTAAATAATCTGCCAAAAACTTGCTCTACTACCTCAATTCATATGTATGCAGATGACACAGTCCTCTTTACATCTGGCCGGACCCATGAAGAACTCACCTCCAATCTCCAGACCGACTTCAACAAGGTACAGCACTGGTTTAACTCCCACCAACTCTCCCTCAATGCCAAGAAAACAGTCTCTATGACTTTCAGCACTAGACAGAGACTATCCAGTCTCACATCCCTACTGATCTTCCATACCCTGGATAATACAGACCTAGAAGACATGTCATCCTTTAGGTACCTGGGGGTCTAACTTGACTGCCACCTCTCCTTCTCCACCCATGTGGACACCATCCTGTCAAAACTGCGCCCTAAGCTTGATGCTCTCCATAGAAACCGCACCAGTCTCCCACTACCTGTAAGACATGAAATCGTCCTGAAAATGATACTATCTTCCTTCGACTACTGTGATGCTGTCTACAGCTCTGCCTCCCAAGTCCAGCCTATCCAGACTGGACCCCCTCTTCAACGCTTTCTGTTGTTTTGCTCTCGATGCCCCCCGTACCCATCATTGTGAGCTCTTCCATTCACTGGCCCTACCATCTCTGAGCAACCAGCGTTTACTTCACAGTGCTAAATTTGTTTCTAATTTCTGGCTCAGTTCCCTTCCGCCTTACCTCGTCACCTTCTTATCTTCTCCACCAACCCCTTCTCATGCCCTCAGGTCCACTGACTCCAGGCTATTAGTAATCCCTCACTGTAGGACCTCTGCAGGCCAATCGACTTTCTCTTACCATCTCCCCAAGCTCTAGAACGACCTGCCAGCCCAAATCAGCCATTCTTCCTCCAAACATTCTCTAACCTCTGCCCTCACCAACTTCTACCCACCAAACTGCACATGCCCCTGACTTCCTCCCCCATCCCCCTTGCCTGAGTTTATCCCTTCCCCATCATTTCCCCATTCACCTTACGCGGCCTGACCAGTGGCTTGGCCTTCGCCCACAAAGACTGACTTATAATTGCCCTACCAACCGAAGCACTTGCCCCCCCCACTGCACTTCTGCTTATCTCCCTGACAAATGTCTTCCCTTAGTCAACCCAGTCATCTTTGTTTGTGTATCCTACTCAGACTTAGTCCCCGCTCCCTGTCCCAAATCTGTGTAAAAGTTCTATCACTGTTAGACAGCAGGGGTCCTGTGCTGCTTGTTTTGTAAGGCAAGGCAAGTAGAGTAAGTAGATAGCCTAGTCTTGAGTTAGCTTCTAGCTCATCCTTTGCCCCTTCAGCCACCAGGGGAGACGAAGACTCACTATAGATCAACAAAAATATGCCTCTACAACACTGCTATTGAGACTTCAATGCTCACCAGCTCCTCCAATCTGTAGTGTGCAGCATGTTTACTCTGTGGTAGGAAAGACAGTATCCCACTCACATGACTCATGTGCTCTTGCTTGGCTGGAGCTATTCCATGTCACGTGTGATGGTGCCATTGCTAATAGGTGGAGAAAGTGGACAACACAATACAGACAGTCGAGTCAGGGGTGCACCTGCAGTGTGGTTGCACACATGCCAGGGGGTTCTTATTGTGCAAAAGATTAAGTCCAAATTTAATGCCATTATTGCCACAAAGAACAACCTAGGCATAAATGCGGGGGCGGGGGTCAGGCAACTGCTCCCCTCTGCCCTACCTAAATGGCACCCCTGCTTCATGGTAGAAATTCATCCTCTGGTCAAGCGCTAATATTGGTACAAGTAAATACAATGGTTTCCACTGTGTTCTGAGGTACTGTATCTTAATGTTTCAGTATGTCTCCTGATCATTGTGAGGGTTAGTGTCCTTTATTGTCCTTCATTCTGAATGTCCATGCCCCTCATTTCAGTGATAAAATGTGAGGTATGGTGCATGCTTCCAAGACCCTACTCAGCACAAAGAGTGCTAAGCATGGCAATAGTGTATATCCTCCATACAGAATGACAAAGGGAAAGTAAGTGAGCCAAAACAGTCATGGAGAAAGACATTTGTAGCACTAAATATGCCTAAGGGGATTTGCATGGCCCAAAACAAAAAGGTCAAACTTCACAACACAGAGGCCCCTCTTCACACATCTGGAATGGGGGATGTTGGCTGACTATATCCTGGGCATTTAATGCAGTAAGCAAACAATACTTTACAAATTAATGGCAATTTAATGACAAAAATCAAAAGACATTAAACAACTTGCAAAAAGATCAGCATTAATGAGTTTACCTAATTTTAATGGGAAATCAATGAAAAATGTATGTTAATGGTTCTAATTGCTAGCAGTAGTATGACAATTAAAAACTGATGTGTTTTTTTAAATGAGATTTGTACCAGCTTAGTTGCTGCACACATGTCAAGCATACAACATGTGAACCTGACATGATTTTTAAATGATGTTGACACCAGATTAACTGCTACACTCATTTCAAGTGTGTAACATGCAAATCTGATGTGATTTTTAGAAGATGTTCACACCAGCTTACCTGCTGCATATGTCAAGGTTGCAGCATTCAAACCTGATTTGCCTTTTAGACCTGGTTTGCTTAGGTTCACTTTGTGTATGCGAACCACATGCAAACATTGCAGTATTCAGCATGTGGCATGTATTCTGCATGTACACAGTGCACTTATATTTCTGTAAGGGTCATCTCCACTGTGAAACTATAACTGAATTACTTATACTTGCCTTTCCTTTGTCTTTCTATGTGCTTGTTCATCTTTCCTTATTCTTTCTATGCTATCCTTTGCCTGACATTTTTCTGTTGCAGTATGTACCTAAGGAACATTTTATCATTATATTGGCCCCCTCTCCTGTCCTTAGCTCTGCATTTACTTTTGCGATTCTTAAGACTGTCATTGTTGTTCTCAAGCTAACCTTTAAATGCAGTCCTTTTGTTCTCATCTTGTTCCTCCTTGTATGCCCTAAAGATTTCTTTTTTCACCAAAATGCCGCACCACCTGCTTGTCTAGTCAAATATGTTTCTTTAGTTTCTTGGCCTTTTAAGTAAGTTATATACAGTTCTGGGGGTTCCCATTATTGCTCATTTAATTCCTGCCCACTTTTTCACTGCCCTACTAAGACTGTGTATATCCTTCAGCGGACCATTGATTATTAATATAATTTTGCCTAACTCAGGCATCTTTAAGTCAGGGACCACAGTGCTGCATTTCAGTTGCTAAGATTCTAGTATAACTTTGATTTTAATGCTTTTGTGACTGCTCTGTCTGATTGGGTATTCAACTGAGACATATAGGAAAATGACCTAGTTGGACATTACCAGGTCCAGAACTGCTTCCCTCCTGGTTGCCAATGCCTTTTGCACTCACTATGTGTGAAATCACTCCTGTTATACCTCTGTAACTTTTTGATATCATTCTTGACTTACTGCCATTGGAATGCCCTAGTCTAAGTCTGGGAGACTGAAGTCTCCCATAAGTACAGTTTTCACTTGACTGCCTGCCTTCATAATTTTCCATTTAAATCTCCTCATTCTCGCATCGTCCCTGGAATGGAAATGTATACATTGTAGTGGTGTGATCGTGCCACTACAGTTAGGGTTGCATTGATGCATCGATGTTAAACCCCAGTTTTTGTACTTTAATAACTTTGCAGCCGTTCAATGGATTTGCACAAAAGTTTTCATGCACAGTTTTGTGGGTAGATCACTTGATGTGCCAACTTGTTTTCCAGTTGGATGTGTGGATTCTGAGATACAAATAGTGCAAAAAGTGAATTTCTCAGGATTTTTTCCATTGGTTTGAATGGATTTTCTGTAACCTTGGCCAGCTTCCAGGTGGTTTGGAAGTATGGGCTGATATTTTCTTGGTAGAAAGAGGCTAGCCCACAGATGTCTTTTGCTTGTTTGATGAAAAAATATTAATCCATTCCAAAGTTATTTAATTTTGAAATTTTGAATAACTGGTTCTGAGCATGTTCAGTAAGCACTTGAAAATAGCTGTATGAAATGAAAAAGGAATTATTTTTTTCATATGGGGCCAATCCTTTTTCATGAGGGGGATATCACTGTTTCATTTTCCACTATCTTGTTGTCTGTTTTCCCATAATAATTCAAATTTGGAAACCCACAAAAATGACATTACTGAGAGCAACCAACACATGTACCTTGCTTATCAGGGACCCCCTTAGCTAGATTCTGCACTTAACTGTTGCAGAACTGCCCTTAAAATGTTATTTCTTTAAGATTATAAAACTTGTTTTCTAAATCGTGATATGAAACAAGATTTTTATTTCATGTGATGACTAATGAAAAAATATATTTTTTCATATGGGGAATCAATGTATCTCAATGGGGTTTTCAACTGTGGTGTATAGCTTTGCCATTTTTGCATATTGTTTCACCAAATTTTCAACATGGCCTTTTTGAGACACCACTTCAAAAACAATGTTGGGTGGAATGACACAAATCTGACCAGAAAGAAGATTTTGCAGTTGTTTGGTGAAATTACCTTTCCAGTAGGATTTGAGAGTTTTCTTCACCCTTGCTCATCAGGTGGGTTCATAAGAAGGCTATGTTGAAATTTTGGGGCCCAACTATATAAAAATGCCAACGTTTAGCACATACATTTAAATTTTGCTATGCTCCCTTGTAACTTTGGAAATTTTAAATATTTTAAATAAATATTGGGGTTATCAGTCCTAACGTTCACCTCATTCTCATATACTCCACATCTGAGCTTCTTTTATGGTTGAATGGTGTAAATGATAGGGCTGACAACCCCAAGGCACACACCATAACTGATTAGTGAAGACACAGGAGAGGTGAAACAGCAATGTTTTTTCATGTTGCTTTCTGGTGGACGGAGGGTGTCAGGGTTGGAAACTGTAATGCCATATTTCCCTATTTTTGTTGCTGCAACCCAAACTAGTGTATTAATGAAGTTTTTGCAAAGAATTTCTATCTACCTATCTGTCTGTCTGTCTGTCTATCTATTTATCTATCTCTCTATCTATCTAGCTAATAACTGGTAAGCAATTTTTTAAATGTTCTTAGCCAGTTGATATTTGTCGTAATAATCCATGGGTTATTATGGCGAACACATGATCTGTCACTCAAACTAGAACACCCCACCATTGGATCTGCTCCTGTGTCTGGGTGGGCCGAACAGTTCCTAAATCATGGTGGCTCTGTATCTCCAGTAGTGAGGAGCCAGCACACCATCCCACAACCATACAGTTATCTATCTAGTTGATCCTGCCTTTACATTTAAAAAATTAAAAAATAAACAAACTCCAAAATGCTTTATCTGGTTTATCCAGCTGTTTGTCACCTTCGGCGACACTGCTAGCAGGAATGTCTCCGTCTGATAGCCTACTCAACCAGGTTGGAAATTGCAATCCCAACTAAAGTATACTAAGGAAAAAAAATCCTCATTCTGAGGAAAAAGGAAGACAAGCTGTGTGTGTGTGTGTGTGTGTGTGTGTGTGTGTGTGTGTGTGTGTGTGTGTGAGACAGGGTCACAGCACTAAGGCTGTGAGAAATTGCTTATCAGTATATTATATAAGCACTAGGGCTGGAAAGAATTGTTCACCAGTATATTACATAAAATAAAAGATGAGAAAGTGTGCATATGAGAATTTAATGCACACCCTCTGTGTGGGATGCTTCGAGAAACTCCGTGGGCTTTGCCCTTGGGTTTTATGTGACATCCCACACCTCGGTGTGCATTAAATTCTCTTATCACACACTTCCCCATCCTTTATTCTATATTTATAAAACACATGGATGGGACCTTTTCCCCATAGGAGCCCATTATTGTATATTTCCCTATATACCTCACCAATTAAAAAACTTCTCTTAAATGCAAAAAAAACCAAAAACAATGCTTTTCTCACCCAATAATCACATAGTGAACCCATCCAGTACTGGAACATTACCTCAGATCACCACAATCCTCAGAGAGAAACTGGAGTTTGTCTCAAAGTTTAAATACTTAGGATTGTGGTTAGGCCATAGTCTTTCATTCATTGAGCACATCGAGGACTTACTAAAGAAACTGAGGCAGAGGCTGTAGCTATTCTTTAGAATTAACCAGTTCCTGACTAGGGATGTGAAAATGCTCCTGGTCCAAACTACTTTTCTCTCGCTGGTCGATTATGCAGACTTCCTGTATAGTCAATGCCCAAAAGCCTCTCTTGTTAAATTGGATACACTCTACCACATGTCCATCAGGTTTATTACTGGTCTCCCCCTCTCTACCCACCATTGCTCCTTGTACAAAGCTGTAATGTGGTCCTCCCTCATGTTTAGGCATAATAGAAATGCAGCCCTTTGGACCTATTGAACCATCACGAAAAAGCTTCCTCAATATGTTACTGACTGTCTCCCACTAAGTGAGCCAGGAACAGATGCCTTAAGAAGTTCCTCATACCTCATGCTATGCATTCCCAAGGTTTTCTCCCACTTTGGCAGAGTGGCAATTAGCTTCATACTGCCATCCCTATGGAAAAAAGTGCAAAAATTATTGAAATTGAGCTGTCCTATCAGTCTGGATTCCTTCAAGACCCTATATGCTCGGACTGTGAGGGAAACCTTCAATTGCTTCCCCTGCCCTTAACCAGTCCTGAATCTTAGGTTACTGCCCTCAACTCTCATCAGATTATAAGATAGTTTCTGCTATCTCGGGGGACCTCAGTATTGTTGAGCCACCACATGACCCTAAACTTTCTACGAAGGAAATCCCTAATTGCTCATTCACTCCTTGAGGCTGTTCCAACTACTAGACACCCTGCTGTCTATATACCTTGTCTGGCCACCGGCTCCCTTTCCCCCCCACCTTGGTCCAACTAACCTGCCCCTCTCCACCACTGTATCTCCTTCACTGTAACTACTTCACACTATTCACCTGCCTCTGTCCTCCGGGAATTCTATACATTCCCTTAACTTAGCCATATCCTTATGGCCAGGATATGGTATTATACCAGTTAAACTTCCTTGTCACTTTTTTCCTTGTTGCTTACCCAACTCCCATTTCAACATTCACCGAAGCCATTTAATATTCCATCTATATATAATATAGTAGCACTCTGAGCTGCTTATGCTGCCTTGTATATGTCTGTTGTTACATTATGCACATTATTGATATTTATTTGTTGTCTGGTTGTGTTATTTGCCCCTATTGACTGTAATAATCTTCACATGTAATGTATTTTTTGGCCTGGAATTAACCAGGTGCATCTTGTAAATGAGCTTGCTCAATGATGTTTCACCTGGATAAATAAAGATTTTGATTGATTGATTGAATTTAACCTACATTCCAAACAATTAAAGCTGCTTACAGTGTGTTCCATTTAAAGCTACATACCTCTGCGCCGACACCTTTATACCGTGGGGAAAAAAAATCACCCATAGACCAACATTATGGCCATCAAAACAAACAACTTATAGTCCAATTAAATCAATAAGCACGTCAATGAATGCACCAGCTGAATCAGTTAAGAAATGTACATGCTAACTAGCACACCTAATAAGCCCACTGACAAAAACACAGCCTTATCTAATAAGCTCCCTGACAAAAACACAGTCTTACCTAATAAACCTTTTGACAAAAACACAGCCTTCATGTACAAAAAAAAGGTACCACCTGCGTGTATTTTATAAAATAAATGCTAAGCAACTGTGGAATACAAGGCTACATACAGTACCTGTCTGAGGGGCTTGCTAGGGTAATAATGCCACTTGCCCTTCAGGCTCATGTCTTATACCCCCAATTATCCCCCTCAATGGTTATATATCCTTGTATACCGCAGGTGCTGAGCATTTATTCTAGGTATATATATATATATATATATATATATATATATATATATATATATATATTCATTGCAAAAAACTTTGTTAATGCACCATAAGGTTTGAAGCATAAAAAGTAGGAAATGCGATCTTACAGTTCCCAAGCACACACACACACACACATATATATATATATATATATATATATATATATATATATATATATATATATATATATATATATATATATATATATATATATATATATATATATATATATGCCTCAGTTAGGGTGGATACCAAACTGACAAAAGCAGGGAAATGAGGTGTTGGGGTTTCCAACCCTACCACCCAACCCCAACTCCCACCACCCTCCAAACACCAGCAGGCAACGGGGTGTGCCATGGGGTCATAAGGCCCAACTATCACCCCATTCCACATGTAAACATGCTTACACACTACAGTATAGGACAATGGGGTGAGACTTAGACCTTATGACTCTGTGGCACACCCCAACATCTACTGATGTCAGGAGGGTGGGGGGATGAGGTGGGGTGATAGGGGTGGGAACCCTGGGGGTGGAGCATTAGGGTTGGAAACTCTAACACCTCATGTCCCTGCTTTTCTTGCTGTGGTGTCCACCCTAACTGATGCATTAAAGAGTTTTTTTTGCAAAGAATTTCCCTTCTTTCTCAGATAGTATAATTGTATCCTCATTTTACTGTGGGAGCGCAGAGTCCTTCAGACTCTGTGCTCCCATCCCTTCATTGACATAGTACAACACTGCCATATGTCATGGTGGGAGTGCAGGGTCCTTTGGACTCTGCGCTCCCATCCCTCCATCCAGATAGTCCATCAGTGTCCAGATTCATGGTGGGGAGCAGAGGATCCTTCCATTGGGATAGTACAACAGTATTCATATGTCATGGTGGGAGTATAGGGTCCTTGGGACCATGCATAGAAACACAGACTTTGATGGCAGATAAGGACCACTTGACCTACCTAGTCTGCCCATTTCCCTACCTACTGGATAAGCTGCAGATTCTAGTTAACCAACAGTCTACTTCCTGCAACCCCTCACTATAATTGCCTTGTGTCTGTCCCATGCATGTTTGAATTTCCCCACTGTTTTAGACCAACGACCTCCTCAGGAAGGCTGTTCCATGTATCCACCACTCTCTCCATGAAAAAAAATTTCCTCACATTACCCTTGAGCCATTCCCCCTCTATCTTTAAATTGTGCCCCCTTGTTCTTACACATCTCTTTTTCTGAAAGATGCTACCTTCGTGGACTTTGTTGATTCCCTTGAGGCACTTGAACATTTCTATCATGTCCCCCTGTCCCTCCTTTCATCAAGAGTATACATATTAAGCTCTCTCAGTCTCTCTTCATATGGTTTGCTGCAGACCCTGCACCATTTTAGTTGCCCTCCTCTGGACTGCTTCCATCCTGTCTATGTCCTTGCGTAGATGAGGGTCTCAAAACTGCACACAGTACTCAGATGGGGTCTCACCAACTGTCTGTACAGAGGATAACCACTTCCCTTTTTCTACTTGTGATGCCCTTCCTATGCATCCCAGTATCCCCTGGCTCTCCTTACTGACTTTTCATTGCTTACCCACCTTATGTCATCTGATATGACTACCCCAAGTCCCTTTCCATTTTTGTTGTTGTTAGTACCTCCCCTGCTATTGTGTACTCTTCTCCTGGGTTTTTGTTTCCCAGGTGCATTACTTTGCACTTCTTTGCATCAAATCTAAGTTGCCATATGTCTGACCATTCCTCCAACCTTGCCAAGTCCCTTCTCATCTTTTCTACCCCCCCCCATTGTGTATCAACTCTGTTACAGATCTTTGTGTCATCTGCAAAGAGGCATACCTTTCCCTCCAGACCCTCTGCAATGTCACCTATAAAGATGTTAAAGGGACTGGACCCAGTACTGAGTCCTGAGGTACTCCACTAGTAACCCCCCTTTCTTTGGAATGTGTTCCATTCACTATTACCTTCTGTGTCCTGTTGTGCAGCCAGTTTGCTACCCAGGCTACCACCCTGGGACCCACTCCCAGGCTGGCTAACTTGATTATTAATCTATTGTACGGGACTGTGTCAAATGCCTTGCTAAAGTCTAGGTAGGCCATATCCACAGCCCCTCCCTGGTCTATTACTTTGGTCATCCAGTCAAAGAAATCAATTAGATCAATAGTTCTCAGACTTTGTCACAGTGAGCCTCCCCAAATCCACGGGAAAGATTCTGAGCCTCCCCCAAAAACTGAAATAATCTTGGGCCTCCCCAAAGAAAAAATAACATACTGTACTTTGCGCAGTACACGATGAATAAAATTGATTGAAACCCCTTTGAGTACTTAGCTTACATTCAGTTCTTTGTCTTATACTGACTTGGAACTTTTGAAAAGAGCTCCTGTGCTCAAAGGTGTTATCTGAATAACAAATAAATAAAATAAACAAATATTATTATTATTATTGTAACCCCCCACCTACTTGCTCTGCTATTTTCATTCTTGAACCATTGTTACCCCTTGTTGCAGTACCTTCATGGGTCAGACTACTTCCTCTATTTCCTCTCTATATGAAATAACCTTCCTACATACTTTGCCTCTTCCCCTCCTTCTCTTCTCCTAAGCAACATCTTGGGGATTACTTTGCTCCTTCCTGCTATTGCTCTTAGCACTTCTATGTTCAACCCTTGTATTTGGGCTGTTCTGCCATCAGTTTACAAATTGATCAATTACCACCACTCATAATTAATTTATTTATTCATATTTATTTGCATTATTGCTCATTGTATATTTCTTGATTGTTTTGCAGTTACCTTTTGAAATGTATTCACTCCCTACTGTTCCCCGGGTACACCTGAAATGAGCATTGGCTCATTCACCTTCCCTTGTCACCTATTAGTAAATAAGTACATAAAATTCACCTACTATTATTATCTTCTTTCAGTTTGCTTCATCTCTTCACACAAAATATATAAAACCCAAAATTTAAATACAGTACTTTTTCAGACTTGCTTGAGCCTCCCCTGGAACAGTTTGGGGCCTCCGCAGGGAGGCTGGCCTCACCATTTGAGAACCCCTGAATTAGATTCATCTGACATGACCTTCCTGCTGTAAATCCATTCTGCTTTGGGTCCTGTGCCCCACTGGCCTCTAGGTACTCAACAATTCTTTCTTTCAGAAGTGATTCCATCATTTTCCCTACCACTGAGGTCAAACTTACAGGTCTGTAGTTTCCTGCTTCTGCCTTGCTCCCGCTTTTGTGAAGGGGAATCACATCTGCCCTCCTCCAGTCCTCAGGTACCGCCCCATCCTGCCATGATCTGTTAAAAGCATGGTCAGTGGTGTCACTAGGTCCTCCTTAGTTCTTTAGGATTCTGGGGTGAATCGTCCAATTACCCATTGCTTTTTCCATCCTGAGTTTTAGAAGTTCTTTCAGGACTCTTTCTTCTGTGAATGGACTGGTGTCAACCCCCCTACCCAGAGTGCTTCTATTGTCTGGTTTAGGTAACTCCTCCTCATCTTCTTTTGTGAATACTGAGCAAAAGTATTCATTCAGTATCTCTGCCTTTTCACTGTCTCCCTCTGCCCACCTCCCCTCTCCTTTATTAATCTTCAATATCCCTCCCTTAACCTTTCTATGCTCCCTAATGTACCTATAAAAGGTTTTATCCCCTTTCTTAACTGAGTTGGCTATTTTTTCCTCAGTTTGGGCCTTTGCTAGTCTGACTGCCTTCCCCACTTCTTTCTGCTTTAATTGATACAGTTCCCTGTCATGCTCCTTCTGTGATTCCTTATACTTTTTGAATGCAGCCTTTTTCTCCTTAACCTTCCCTGCCACCTCTTTTGAGAACCAGTGTTTTTTTTACTCCGCTTTGTTTTCTTTATTTGTTTCACACATAGGCTTGTTGCCTCTATGATGGCAGTTTTGATTTTTCTCCATTGTTCTTCCACCCCTCCTTTTTGGTCATTTGCTAGTGCATTTTTCAGGTATTTGCCCATTTTGCCAAAGTCAGCCCTTCTAAAATCCAGTATCCTTGTTTTTGTATGGCTTATCTCCATGGTTGTGCTCATTGTGAATCACACTGTGCAGTGGCCACGTGTTCCCAGATGTCTACTGACTTCTAAATTTGTGATCCTCTCTCCATTTGAGAGTACCAGGTCTAGTATTGCTCCCTCCCGAGTGGGTTCCAACACTAGCTGTCTAAGGCCTTCCCCCTGCAGGGCATCGAGAATGACCCTGCTCTTGGATGTGGCTGCAGTACATGTTATCCAGTTAACATCTGGCACATTCAGGTCCCCCATCAACAGTATCTCCCCTTTTTCAGCCATTTTGAGAATGTCCTCTATCATTTTGTTGTCCATTTCCTCCCCTTGAGATGGGGGTCTATGTATAACCCCTGTGCGGATTGTGATGCCATTCCCTGTCTCTGAGGTGACCCAGAGTGCCTCTTGTCCTCCCCCTTTACTTTTTAGTTCTATAGCTTTGATCCCTTCCCTTATGTATAGAGCTACTCCACCTCCTTTTTTACCTTCCTTGTCCCTTCTGTAGATTGTGTACCCTGGAATGTTGACATCCCAGTCATGGTTCTCAGTGTACCATGTTTCCATGACTGTCACAATATCCAATTGTTCATCTTCCATCAGGGCTACTAGCTCAGGAAGCTTGTTTCCCAGACTACGGTCATTGGTACTCATTGCCCTCCATTTAATGTTGGCTTTATCCTTTTTTCCCCCATCCCTGCTCTTATTGTCCTTGTCTATTTTTTCATTTACCCCTGTCCTGCCCTGTATTGAGCTCTGTACCTCAGTGTTTACCTTACTACCTGCCATGTTTTGTGGGGGGAGGCTTGAAATTTCCTGCCTTTTATCAGCGCCTCCCCCCTTGGCCAGCACCCCCATTCCTTCATCAAGATAGTACAGTGGGATTTCTTGGCTCCTGTGGGGTGTATTTTGGAGCTGCTGATTTCCATCTGAGTTCTATCCATTGTCGTCTGCAGGCTCAGTTGACTGGATTTAATATCTTCTGTGAATTTTTGCCGTGTGTTGATCGTGGAGTTTGAAGCTTCTTGGACTGGTGTCATTCGATTCGTTGGATCTATTTCTGACTTTTGTCATATGGATTATCATCTGTTGGACTGTTAATGATTGGAGGGTTTGACAGGGTTGTCTGGGACTGAAGGGCCAGGAAGCTGATTGATTGAACTGCTCCGAAGTACTGTGAGTGGGGGGATCCGATTCATTGATCAGTTGCCCTCTGTTTTTGGATCTTATTATTTTTCTGACTATACACTTTTTATGTGGAGTGCTCAGCATTAAATTTGGGGAAGCAGGCCTTGCACGGTTATTAGCTGATGGAGGCTCCTACACCCCCCCCCATTTTGTGCCTGGGTGATCGTGGACTGCACTGCCTGGGACCGAGCAGGAGTTGCCTTATTTTGCCTCTGGGGAGCTAGAGGCTTTTGGGGCACTCTTAAGGTATCCCAAGGTTGGCCTTTTTAGTCTGGTCTCTGGGTATCTGTGTGTGGGTCCTGTGTGGTGTAGTCTGATTAGGGTCTTTTGGGGGTGTGGTGGGGGGGTCCTCACTTGTTATTGGTCTACAAGTGTATATACTGGACCCATCTTTCAGGATTTTCTGTATCCTCCGATTGACTTGTACTGAGACCAGTCCTTTTTAAACAGTCCCATTTAAGACTTTAAGACAAAGGAAATAATTTTATTCCTACATCTGACTGGCAGCGAGAGTGCCTTCCTGGTTCCCCTGGTAGTGAGAGTGCTCGGGGGTTGGAATGATAATTTAAAAGTAAAAGGTTTTTTGGGCTCAGGAAGTGAGAGTACCTGTGCTCTATTGGCCTCCTTAGGCTGTGAGAGGGCCTTCAGTGGCTGAAGAAAAGACTTTTGTTTTTATATTTTCATTTTCATTACAAATTTCATACTTTTGGATTTAAGTTATTCTATATTTATATTTCTTTTTTATGATCTTCTTTTTTATTGTTTATTTGGGTTTAGATTTAGGTTGAATTTGTAATTTTGGGATTGTTTTTTGGATTAAGTTAGTGCAGTAAATATGTGTTGGGATGGTATTAAGATGGTCGGGTATTACTCCCCCTCCAGGCTCAGAGACCTCTGTCCATTTGTTTGTCCTCCCCTGTTACCAGAGGTATATAGACAGTGTAGGGCTCTGGGGATTACCAGGAAAAGGGGCAGGATGAGAGCAGGGCCTGGAGAGGGACTGGAGAGGAGTGGGTGGATAGGGATAGTGGGGATAAGGAGACACCCTGGGGTGAAATAGGTCCAGGAAAGGGGTTCTCCCTGGCTGGTTCCCATACCCAAGGGTTCTGCTGGTAGTCAGCAGGTAGCACGGTCATCCTCAGATGCTCATCTTACTCGGGTGGTGTTATGTAATGCCAGGCCCATTAAAATCAAGACCGCTATTATAGTGGATCTTGTTGGAACATCTGACCTGGCATGCATCACCGAGACCTGGCTGGATGAAAATGCTGGCCTGGTTTTGGCTTCAGCAATTCCAGCCGGCTACTTGGTGATACACCGCCCTAGGATGGATTGTAGGGGCGGGGGTGTTGCCATCTGTTTTAGTTCAGAACTGGGCCTAGTGGAAGTACCAGTGGGTATTACCAATTCCTTTGAATGTATTATGGGTGAGGTTGTGAGGTGCACGATTCTTCTCGTCTACTGTCCACCAAGTGATGGGAATGTTTTCCTGCAGGAAGTTGCAGACTTCATTGTTGACCTGACATTGGGATCCCCCAGATGGTTGGTTCTGGGGGATTTCAATTACTGGGTCAACGATGAACTCTCACAGTTTGGTCAAGACTTCTGCCAGTTAATGATTTCACTGGGCTTCACAGAGGTTATTTCTTCCCCGACCCACACTGGAGGTCATTCATTGGACTTGGTGTTCCTACTGAGGATGGAGATATCCGATTTGGTGGTGGAACCAGTCGGATGGTCTGACCATCATTCCACTGGGTTCAGTTTTGAGGCCACCCCTAGTAGGCCAGCCCCTATGGAGATGGTCCGGTACCACCCTTTGAGGGGTGTTTTCCCAGATGGTCTGATGGCGGTGCTGGACCTATCAGGTTTTCCAAGTGATTGCATGGATCCAGGGGACTTGGTACTTGCCTATAATAAGGCAGTGACAGGGGCCCTGGATTCCATTGCACCTGTTCATGTACATCCTCTCACTCTTTGCACTAGGTCTCCTTGGTTTGATGAGACTCTAAGTGAGTTAAAGAGAATTGGATGAAGATTAGAGAGATGTTGGCAGAGGTCGGGCTTGGATTCTGACAAACTTAGATTGATGGACCATTATGTGGTTTATCAATCAGCAATCTCTCGTAAGAAGGCAGAATTCCTGTCCAGAGAGATTGCTGCTGCTCAGAAGTGACCAGCTGAGCTTTTCCGGAACATGGACAGATTGTGCAATCCAATCTGTCTTCTGCCCAGAAGAGCCTTTTCTCAAGAAAGGTGTGAGGAGCTTGCTCAATTCTTTTCAGATAAGGTGGCCAAAATCAGGTCTGATGTCCACCTGACTCTCTCTCTAGTGGGAGTAGCGATGGTCGACAGGAGATGTCGGACACCGGTTTTGTGTGGTCCGACTTCAGCGTTCCCACAATCAATGACATAGTGATGGTCATCCGATCACTGCGTCTGACCAACTGTGGTCTGGATCTGGGCCCTACACGTCTCCTAGTGGGCTGCGTAGATAAAATCAGTCCAGTTTTGGCTGAGATAGTCTGGAGGTCTTTGGAGAGGGGAATTTTTCCAAATCCTCTGAAGGAGGCTTTGGTTCAGCCCCATCTTAAGAAGCCCTCCTTGGACCCGGACTGTCTGGCTAATTATAGACCCGTCTCTAACCTACCCTTTGTGGGAAAGGTTATTGAGAAGGTGGTTGCGACACAGTTGGATGATCATTTAACCAGCCACGATGTCTATGATTCTCTCCAGTCCGGATTTAGGAAGAGACATAGTACCGAGACAGCTCTGGTCTGGGTACTAAATGATCTCCTGATAGCGAGAGATCGAAGGACCTGTTCTATCTTAGTCCTTCTGGATCTCTCCATGGCATTTGACACAGTGGACCATGGTGTGCTGCTGGAACGCCTGCGGTTTATCTGTGGACTGGGCAAGATCACCAGCCTTTTATTTCCACTGGGACACTTGTGCAAACTACTTGAGCAACAGCTATCCAAGAGATCTGTGTTTTTGGAACAGTTTGGCAGCTTGAAAATGACTGTGAGTGCAGCATATGTGTGACTTTGTAATTGAAACTGCTCTGATTTGTTTCATCTTGCTGCTCTGCTGAACTGAGGGGATTACCCAAGTGTGTGCAAGAGGCCATTTACCTGCATGTAATTTCAGCTCAGGGGTGAGCAAATAATAGAGCAGGTTTGCCTCTGTGGAAGGGTTTGCTGCAGCATTTAAACATCACGCTCACGCATAGCGCGAGTGTGAGTGGCGCGAGCGCCACTCAGAGTAGATTTTGCATAGGAATATGTACCCATAAAAGAGAGGGACCTCATTTTAAATAGGTTTTATTGTTTATCTTATTCTGTATTTTTTGGTTTTAACTGGTGGGTCTGGTTGTTTTCGGGTGGAAAGGCTTTCTACAAATTTAAGGAGTGATGCTCGTGGAAGACTCAGCTGTCTAGATAAGCTGTCACCTGACTCCTTTTCAGTCCCATTTTTTGAGTTAGGATTTAATTTTTTTTTTCTCTTCTCTCCTTATATGTATACTTCAAGTGGTAAGATGGTAAACAAAACTGTTAAAGGGGCAATTAAAGGGAAGCAAAGGATAAATCCAAAAAAGAATAAAAAAGGTAATTGCTGTGTTTTTTACGCAGGAATTGGTCATCATGGCTTCGACCCCTAAGGATATGGTAGAAAGTCCCATAGTATCCTACTTACCTCACTCCTTTAAGGAGCTTATGAATGAGGAATGCAGATCAGATTTAGCTGGAGACAATTCAGAATTTAATGGATTAACCAAATTCTGATGGCTAAGAGCTGGGATAAGAACAGTCCGAATAATACAAATCAAGAGACTTTGATTAATTTATTGGAGAACAAATTTAGTGGTAGCGATGGGACTAATAGGGAATTTGAGGAATTTAAACAATTATCCTCTTTTGACAATAAGAATATAACTCCGGATTTGGAAGTAATTAGTAACTTAGAGACTGGTGTTAAAACTCTGTCCCAAGGAAAATCACTGATTTCTTTAAAAAACCCTTTCTAAAGCCCCCAATAATATTTTTCAGGACGTTCCAAAATGAACAGCACACATATGGTTTCCAATATAGAGGTTACGATTGTGCCATTTTGGGAAAAAACAAATATAGCGGATCATTCCCAGGTTTTTAGACAAGATGAGTGGATGGGGAAGAAGCAAGTCAGCAATGCATGTCTGGGCAAGGAGATTATATAGATAAAGATGATGGTATTTCATGCTTTCCTCAGGAATAAAGTTATTTAGTCCATTAGAGATCTCTAGTGAGGTAGGGTCTTCAATATCGACTCTAAAGAAATGGTGTATTCATCCCTTAATGATCGCCTGAAGAGTTTTTCCAAAAAATGGACAAAGAGGTCCAGGACATTCATTTAGATAAGATTTTTTGGTTCAGTGTCCGGATACTATATCGAAATATACCATTAAAGCTCTTGCACATCCAGTAATGTCCAATGTTGTTTTATCGGAGGCATATAATGGTATTAAAACAGCTTTGGAAACTCTTTCTAGTTTTTGTGTTGTGAAGTTTGTTGCTTTAGAACAACAAATTTCACAATTATTCGGGGAAAAGAAAGTTCACAGATCTAGGCATAATTTGTTATTTTCTGCCCTAAATGTTCAAGAGCCCTCAAAAGGTAAAACGGGCAAAAGAGGGTGGAGTAAGTAAGAAAAAAGGGGGGAAGAAAAAGCTTGGGCCTGTGGGACTTATTCAGACTCCTAATTTAGGAAAACAGAAAGATGAATTAAACACTAAGGATGAAAAGACTAATAAAATTGGGGCTACATGTACCATTAGGATAGGAGAGGTACAGAGAGATACAAGGAAGAATTCTGACCAAAAAAACAAATCTACATTTGTGGATGGGACACTTATAAAAGATCAAGAAAAGGGGGAGGATGATTACATTGTGAAACAAAAAACAAATTCTAAGGAGAATTTAATTAAGGTAGGTCAGATTAATAAAGATCTTTGCCCAAATTTCATGTTGGCCAAGGAGGATAGTAACCCCAAGGGGTATGACCTAGAAGCATATAATTTAATCTGTACAGGGAAAGAAGTAGTTTTTAAATTAGATAAGCTGTATTTTAAACATTATGAATCTACTGTAACCCTAACCAGCATGATAGCCCATATGTTGAGAGCAGAATTAGGGTTACCAATAGTCGCAGATGCTCTTATTATGGTGACTAGGGATACTTCCAGCCCTACTAATTCAGTTTACTTTATGCTCCCTAACATGGATATGGAAAAATTGGTCTGGGCTAAGCAAGGCCTGGTAGACTCTTTGGGATTACTGTTATCAACACCAGTGACGTGGTCAACAATTTGGAAAAATGTTTATAATAGGCCAAAAATAGGAAAAATGTTAACATATGATATATTCAAAACTACTCTTGTAACACTGAATTGGGAGTTTGGAGTTTCGTGAAATCTCAATGATCTCTGTTTTGGGCTGGATATATTGAGGAGAAACTGCTACTAATTTACCATCATTATTACGGATGATTTTATCAACTATTATTAAAACTCATATACTTCCAGAAGAATTTGTGGAGGTGAATAGAGTTTGGAATGATAAAGAGGGTACTCAGATTAACTGTATTATTGGTTCTGTACAATTGTTAGTATTACTTTTTGAAAATAGACATGTCTTGGATGAGGTGGGTATTTACATGGTGGAATTGAATGAGTGGGGAGACATCAGGTCAATCTAGAGCCATCCAACCTTGACTAAGTTTTTTGGAAATACAAAGTAATGAGTCCTCATTAGAGCAGGAAGGGGGTTCAGAAAGAAACCCTGGTTATAATGTCCTTAATTGGAATATAGCAGGACTCCATAATAAGTTTGTGGATCCACAGTGGGTTGCTTTTATTTCACGACATGAAGTGATTATTTTTTAGGAGACATGGGTTTTAACATCTCCTTTCCTGAATGGATATGAAACAAACTAGTTTTGTGCCAGCAATTAAAGGGAAAAAACATGGGAGGAACAAAGGAGGTCTGGTTACAATGATCAAAATTAGGGAAGGATTAAGGGTAATCAAAAGTTACTCTCCAACTCCCCGAGATCCTTATGGTAGTGGTTAACTGGGACCTTTGTATGGTTCTGATTGTTAACATTTATATTCCACCATGTTTTCACACTTACTCTACATATGATTTTTGGTCCAAACTATCGATGGAAATAGATTTAATGATACAGTTAAATTGGATAGATACTGTCCTTTTAGCTGGGATTTTAACCTAGGATAGCCGAGTTCGATAATTTATCATTGTTACAAGAACTATCATATATGGCAGATTTGGAAAAATGAAATACAACTGACATGATTGTAAACGAGGCAGGGAGATGTTTTAGTACTTTTATCACAGAGAATAATCTCCTGATTCTTAATGGGAGATTAGAAGGGGATCGTCGGGGTGATACCACTTTTTTCTCCCCAGTTGATAAGAGCGTAATTGATTTTATATTATGCTCTCCTTTTAGCTATCATTTCTGCAGGAGATTATATGTGGCTATGAGAACAGAAAGCGATCATGCAGCATTTTTGCTGGACTTTACAACTTCTGATAGTGTCATTCCTCCCCTCAATAAACCCTTGGCGGATATCGAGATTAGTGGGAAAAAAAGGTTAAGATTGAATAATGAGTCAATGCAAGGAGTTTGGAACCTTTTATACTCTTCTACTTTTGTTGAGTTATTTCAGCAGGTACATAATGGCTCCAAAGGTGAAAAGATCAGTGAATTATTAAACATAGGGTATCAACAGATTAAGACACTGATTTATTCAGTTAATAGTGTTAAGCCCCAGTTAGTATCCTGGTTTGATGAGTATTGTAGGAGAGAGAAAAGAAATTTGATTAGGGCCATCAGGCAGACAAAAAAAAATCTGAGTAAGATGGCGATTATAAATTTAAATAAAATCGAAGAGGGTACAAGGAATTTCTCTGTCAGAAAAAAGAATTTACTGAAAAACAATGGGTGTTATGTACCGAGTTATTAAGGAGGATGATATTAAGCTTTTTGGGCTTTGGTGTCCAAGGGACAGCTGATCAGAATTCTAGACCTCCATATATATCCCCAAGGAAACTTGGATATCTTATTATAGTCTACTATTTAATAGACATTCTACCAACGATGATGATGTGATAGAAAATTTAACATTGAGGGAATACATTGTTAGTGTTTTCATTTGGAGGTGGAAGAAGCCATTGTGAATTTATCAAATAATAAAGCACCTGGACCCGATTTGATACGGAGAAATTTACAAGGGCATTTGAATTATTGGTAGTTTTTTACTAATTTTTCAATATCTGTTTAAAGAGATTTATTCCATTATCTTGGACAAGAAATATAATAGTTCAAATTCATAAAAAGGGCCAACTTCATTTGCCATCTAATTATCATCCAATCAGTCTTACTGACATTAGTGGAAAAATCTTTGCTAAAATAATATTACATAAATTACAAGATTGGATAACTGCAAACTCCCCGTTATCGATCTTTCAAGCAGGTTTTCGTAAGGATTTTTCTATGACAGATAATATTTACATCCTAGCCCATCTGATAGAAAAATATAGATCATTTCGTAAAATGAAGCTGTATGCTATGTGTGTAGACTTTTCTGCAGCATTTGACTCGGTTAATAGAGCCAAGTTATGGAAGATATTATTAAATAGAAGCGTCCCATTAAATTTATTAGCCCCCATTATTAGGTTATATTCTCACACAACATAGGCTATTAGATATGATAATAAGGGCAACATTTCTGACTATTTCAGTACAACTTCGGGAGTTAAACAGGGATGTCCTCTGGCCCCCCCTTCTTTTTAATTTGTATATTGATGCCCTTCTGACTTATAAAGATAGAGATATTCTTGATTCCCCAAAAATTAAGAATATCCCAGTACATTGTCTGGCCTATGCAGGCGATTTGATTATTTTTGCTTTATCTGCTCAAGGTTTACAAAATAAAATAAATCAATTTTGCTCTAAATGTAAACATTTGGACTTATTAATAAATATGAAAAAAACTAAGTTGCTGATTTTTGCACCCTTACAGGGACATCAAATTAAACCAAGGATTTATTTAAATAATGAACTTATTGAAGTGGTATCCTCTTATATATATTTGGAGGTGAAGTTTGCTTCGAATGGAAATTGGATAGAGCATTGGAGAGGACAAGTGATAAGGTGCAAAACTGATTGTTAGGGCTCTCTTACGTTTTGCTAGGAAATATGCAGGATATTTGGTCTCACTGGCATTGATAGCCGGCGAGACCAAAATTAATCCTATTCTTTTGTACGGCGCAGAGGTCTGGAACAACAATGTCCCTTCATGGTTGTAGATCCCACTTTCTCTCTATTATAAATCTTTATTGCAGGTTCCACTTGCCACTTCTAATGTTATAGTTAGGGCTGAATTGGGTAGAGTACCTATTGTTACAATAATTGATATACGTCTCATGAGTTACTGGGTCAAAATTATTAATCAACAGACTAATATTATGCCTCTACTATGCCTTAGAGAAAAATTATCTTGGCATAAACAGAATTTCAGGTCTCCTTGGGTCAAAAATATTCAACGTATTTTGGGCAGTGTTAATATGCTTCGTCTTTGGACAGATTGGGAGAAATCAATATCTTATGTGTTTAAGGAGTATGTTAAAAAGAAAATACTTAGGCTTGCCTATGATAAGCAAATGGAGCTTCTCAGAGTTCAAGGTCAGGCCAGGTGATTAGCTCAAAATAAAATTGATGTATTTATAGAGAAATATCTTACTCTTGGGCTGTCCCTGTTAGAAAGAAAAATGATTACTTGGGCAAGACTGGGAATCATCTGTTCTAAATATGCTTTTTTTAAAAGACGACTCCACCCAATTTAGGTTTGGAGTTTTGCAGATGTAACAAGGGTTTTCAAGAAGATCTTTATCATATTACGGTACAGTGCCCTTTATATAAAACCCTGCGGTTTAATCTGTTAAATGATTTCCTTATTAAATATGTGAATGCAAAATATGATATTTTATTCATACTTCTTCACCCTCAGACATTAGAGGAGGCTAAGATGGTTTCAAGTTTTTTTTATCAAGTGTTGAAACACAAAGAAAAATGTCTCTCTGCCTATGACAATTAATTTGTTCATGGATTTTTATGTGTCAAAATTTTAAATGTAATATTAGATTCATATTTTTTTTTCTTCTTTTTTGTACATAATTTTATGCTTTTAGTATGTTGTAAAGGCTTGATTGCTGAACAATAAAACATTGAACCTTGAACCTCTGTGGACTGTCTGGTACAGTCCTCAGTTGGTTTCGATCTATCCTCAAGGGCAGGACTCAGAGGGTGGTGTCTGGGATTTTTTCCTCGACATCATTCCCCCTATCCTGTGGGGTACCGCAGGGCTCCATTTTGCACCCAGGTTGTTTGCTGTGTACATGCTGCTGTTGGGATCGATCATTAGGTGGTACGGTTTGAGTTTTCACTGCTATGCAGATGATACTCAACTGTACATGTCCTTTGTACCTGGCCAAGATGCCGCTCTCTCGGTTTTTAATAACTGTCTTGCCGAAATCCAGGACTGGATGAATGTGAGTTGGCTGCAGTTGAATCCAAGAAAAACTGAGGTGTTGGTCATGGACCCAGGTCACCAGGAGGTGGGTTTGTCAGCTGGATCTCCCTCAGGCTTATGGCTCGGGGTGTCCAGCTAAGTACCTCAGATCGGGTGCAAAATCTGGGCATTGTTTTTGACAGCTGTTTGACACTTAAATCACAGGTGTTGGCAGTTGTCAAAGCCTCTTTTTACCACCTGAGGAACACTGCCCAGGTGAAGCACCTGTTTCTTCCTGATGATCTTCCTACTTTGGTCCACACCTTCGTTACCTCCTGTCTTGACTACTGCAATTCCGTGTATCTTGGGCTACCGGAGGTTGATATTCACCACTTGCAGTTAGTGCAGAATGTGGCAGCCAGACTATTGGCTGGTTCTTCTAGGACCAGTCATATAACGCCTGTGCTTTGCAGACTGCACTGGCTGCCAATATGCTGGCATATCACCTTCAAGGTCAGTTTGCTGACCTATAAGGCCCTACATGATCAGGGACCTAGCTACCTGAAAGATCTTCTTCATCCCTACTGTCCTCCCCGCTCTCTCCGATCTACTGATGAGGGATTGCTAGAGATTCCCAGGGTTCGTTTGAAGACCTCTGGGGCTGGATCTTTTACTTTTGTGGCCCCGACCCTGTGGAATTCTCTACCTTGTCAGGTATGAGATTGCCCGACCATTGAAACTTTTAAAGGGAGCACTTAAAACATATCTTTTTAAGCAAGCATATAATGATTTTTAAGTATTATTAGCGTGGTTAATTTTATTGTTTTTATTAATAATGTTTTATTATGTGATGTACAGGTGCCTTGGTTTTTAGAAAGGTGCCTTTTTATAAATAAAGTTTTGATTGATTGATTGAACAGTATCCATATGTCATGGTGGGAGCACAGTGCCCAAGGAGCACAGGGTGCTTTAGACCCTGCACTCCCATCCCTCCATTGAGCTAGTACAGCAACATCCATATGTTACAGTGGGAGCCAGGGTCCTTGGGACCCTGTGCTCCCATCCCTGCATCCAGATAGTACAACAGTGTGAAAAATGGGAAACACTGGCAAAGTAATCAGAGTGCATAGAAACTGTGCAATGCATGCTTGCCAACATGCTCAATTTTTGGAATGTTTTTTTACCAAATTTTCAGCATTGGCATTATAGGACCTCCCCTCATGAACAGTGCAACTGTGATTTTGTTAATCCACCCGAAAAATTGATTTCACACAGCAACCACACCATTCTGTGGCACAGGTGCAAAATCACATTCCAAACAAGATGTGCAAAATGACAGCTGTTCTGTTCATAAGGTGGTGTAAAAAATGGCAATGTTGAAAATCTGGAGTGAAAATATGAAAAACTGGTAGTTATGAGTGTGTGTAGAAAGTGTGCAAAACATGCCCATAACACAGTCATTTTTTGGAATTGTTTCATGAAATTTTCAGCATGGGATTTATGGGTCCTCCCCTCATGAACAGTGGCACTGTTATTTTGTTAATCTATCCCAAAAGTTGATTTTGTGAAGCAACCATGCCATTCTGCACCATAGACGTGAAAACACATTTTGGGCAGGATATGAAAAATGACAGCTGTACTGTTCATAAGGAGGTAAAAAATGACAATGTTGAAAATCTAGGGTGAAAATATTAAAAGTTGGCAAAGTTATGAGCATGCGTAGAAACTGTGTGATGCATGCTCATAATGCAGTCATTTTGGGGAATATTTTCACCAAAACAGCAACATGGACTTTTTGGGACCCCACCTCACGAACAGTGGCACTGCCATTTACTGAATCTGTCCTGAAGAGTGATTCCACACAGTGACCTCAAAATCACCTTTCAGGGCTGAGAAATGAAATGACAGTTTCAGAGTTCATGAGGCAGAGGTCCACGAACCCCATGTTGAAAATGTGGCACAAAAATTCCTAAAATTGACTGAGACATCAACATAAGTTGACCCCCCACTGAATCCTATTATACAGTTTACCTTGATTCTTCAGATCACAGTTTGGCTTTGAAGAGTGCAGATGTGTCCAGAGAAGATAACCAATCCCAACCTCTGGAGGGTAAGTATGGGTCTGGGAGATGTGGGGAGGTGGGTGTGCAGAGGGAGGGTGGGGATGGGGAAGTGGGGAGATGAAGAGGGATGACTTTCTTTTTAGTAGGGTAAAAAAAATAATAATTGGGCACACTGGGACGCGCTTGTAGTGTGTCACCAAAGTTGGGAGGGGGTCATGATGCCGAAGGGGGGATTGGGCACCCCTGTTGACAATACATCAAAACAGGATCCTGCATCAAAATTATCACAAATTTCAATGCAGGATTCTGCTTCGAAGACAACAGGGGACATTTTCCTTTTTTCACAGCTTAAAATAAAAAAATAATTGGAAACACTGGGGTGGGCTCCACAGTGTGCCACCAAAGTTGAGAGGGGGATCATGATGCCAACAGGGGGATTGGGCACCCCCCATCAGCAATACTTCAAAATAGGATTCTGCATCAAAATGTTTGCTAATTTCGAAGCAGGATTCTGTATTGAAGACAACGGGGACCGGTTTTCCTTTTTCATAGGTTAAAATAAAAATAATAATACTTGAGCACACTGGGGTGGGCTCCCAGTATGCCACATACTTTTTTGGGGGGGGTTCATGATACTGACAGGGGGATTGGGCACCTCAGTCGCCAATAAGAGTGGACTTGGGGGGAGTCATCCAACACCGGGAGTAGGTATCTCGGTGTCAGAAAGGTTTAAATACTTAAAAAGAAATATATGAGTACACTGGGGCTGGCTCCCAGTGTGCCACAATACTAGGGGGGATATAGACTGGCATGGGATTGGGCACCTGATGTCAAAACGGGGCAGACTAGATTGATGCAGAATCCTGCATCGAAATGTGTGCAAATTTTGATGCAGGATCCTGCATTGAAGTACTCTAAAAGCATTGTGCAGCACATTACAGTACTTTGATGCAGGATCCTGCATTGAAATTTGTGTACATTTCAATGAAGGATTCTGCATCAAAGAAAAGACATCGGGGGATAGTTTTCTGTTTTACAGTTTTTCCTTGATTCCTCAGATCGCAGTGTGGGTTTGAAGAGCGCAGATGAGTCCCGGTCCAGAGAAGATAGCTGATCCCAACCTCCGGAGGTATGGGTGGGGGGGTATGTCGGGAGGTGGGTGCACAGAGGGAAGAGGGATGGGGATGGGGAGACAACAATAGACTGTTTTCTTCATTACAGGTAAAACAAAAAAAATAAAACAGACTTCGAGAGATGGTTTTCTTTATTTACAGGAGAAAACATTAAAAAACAATTTGGGCACACTGAGGTGGGCTCCCAGTATACTACTTGAGTTGGGGGGGCATACATGATGCCAACAGGGGTATTGGGCACCCCCATCTGCAATGAAAGATGGTGGGTGGGAAGAAACATCAGACACTGGAAGTGGGCATCCCGATGTCGGAAATGAAACAAATTACGTTATCTGGGCACACTGAGGTGGGCTCCCAGTGTGCCAGAATAGTAGTAATGTGTGCACAATGCTGACATGTGGATTGGGCGCCCCGTGTGGGAAAGCATTGTGTGGCACATTACAGAACTTCAATGTCGGATCCTGCATCGACATTATTGAAAATTTCGATGCAGGATTCTGCATTGAAGAAAAGACCTTGGGGGATGGTTTTCTTCTTTTCACAAGGTTTTATAAATAAATAATGCATTTGGGCACACTGGTGTGGGCTCCCAGTGTGCCCAGTACATACTATGTATTGTGCACACAAAGCGGGTCTTCCTTGACTCTGCAGCCAGTAGCAAAGGTTCCAGCTGCAGCTGCAGAAGTCAAGAAAATATCACTCTTTCTCATACAGAGAACAGTCTCCAAGCCATTCTCTGTATAAGCTAGAGAAAATAACTTCTTTGGGTCCAGCTGAAAACACTAAAAAAACATCAGAAAACACCTGAAGAGGTTCTCTTTAGCTGTTTTTGATTTTTTTTTGTGTTTAAAACCTTCAGTACTTCATCATCCTCACTAAGTGGCAAAACAAAATGGCAGCAACAACACAGCTCAATCAATCGCAGGACTGTGAACTGTGTGAAAAATACCAGCATTCTTTGCAAAAGGAAGCTGGTATTTTTCGCAAAGTAGTCCTACTATTCGAAAATAAGTTGCTATTTTTCCACACAATATTCCTACTGTGCGAAAAATATATCTTTTGTGCCTGACATATAAATTTTACAATAGGAAACAATGGGAAAATTAAAAATGTCATAACTTTTGAACGAATTACTATTTTTTCCACCGAACCTTCAAAAGGCACATCTGTGACTCAAAGGCTTTCTATGCTGAAAATTTCAGACCATGACATAAAGGCATTCCTGAGATACAGGTAAGCAAAGAAGTGTTTAAAAAAACAGACTTTTCTGTTTTTTCAACACTTTATATCTCAGAAACCACTTGATCGAGTCCCATAAACATTGGCAGGTCAAGAGACTTACCCCCTAGAGATTATGCATGCCAAATGTAATGCAAATACATTGAAGGGATCCAACATTATTAAGGCTCAAAGTTTGGACTTTAACATACAGGTGCTGTGTCACTCTAACTATACTGGCATGACTGTGCTAGTACTATATATATATATATATATATATATATATATATATATATATATATATATATATATATATATATTATAGTAGCACAGTAGTGCTATCATAGTTAAGAGTTGAGGAGCCATTTGCATGTTAAACTTAAAATTTTGCACCTTAATAACTTTGCAGCCGTTCAATGGATTTGCCTGATATTTGGAATACCTGATCAAAAATTACACATCTTGGGATCTGCCAACTTTTTTACTGTTCGTATATATGGCTGCGGAGTTATTAAGCACGATCTTCACGTGCGTTTATGCTTTTTTGAATTCTTTGCTCATCCTTACAGGTCACACTGTTTATGCGCCCGGTCTGAAAACTTCCAGGATCATGCAGCCAGGGTCCCCAATGTGTCTTTTGAAGATTTTGTGAAAAAATATTGAATGGTTCAAAAGTTATTCAAAAAACAAGTTCCCATTTTAAGTCAATGAGAAAAGTTAACAAAAAGTTCAGCACTTTCGCAAATGTAGTTTTTACTTTTGCAAATGGCCCTTTTACTTTCGCACTTCCACCATTTTGTTTTCAGTTGGTGATCAGAAAAATGCTTGCCATTTAAATTTGGGACCCTCTAGCAGCACAATTCTTTTTGTGTTTACCTAGTCGGACCCCGAGGATGCTAGGCATGTCTTTATTTTTAGGTTAAACACCCTAGAAATATGTTTTTCAAGTTTCTGGAAAAAGTGCTTTTCATAAAATAATTATACGCACTCCACAGTGTCATAAATTTTACGAAAGCATTCTCAAATTGCGACACTACTTTTCCAGCCTATGACCGAAATTACAGCAGTTCTTTGCCACCCTGCTGCAAATGAACAGTTTGGTCTTTTTGGCTGAAATTTGGAGGGAAGGCAGCCAACATCTCACAGATGTGCCTTCTGGTGGTTTGGTAACAAAATATTGCATGGATGCAAAGTTACGGTACTCCAAAGTTGACACTTTTCCCCCCTAGAACAACATTGCGGCGTCCGCTGCATGACAGGAATTTTTTGCCACCCTGCTGCAAAATAACGGTTTGGTCTTTTACACTGAAATTTGGAGGGAAGAGAGCCAACATCCCTCAGATGTGCCTTGTGGTAGTTTGGTGAAAAAATATTACAGGGCGGCAAAGTTATGGCACTCTGAACTTCTCTTTTTCCCCATAGGATAACATTACGGCATTCGCCATGCCTTTCAGGGCCCGTGTCTCGGAAACAGTGCGATATACGGACTTTTTGTCAGAAAAATGCACCACTCCAGCCCATCTCCCAACTGGCATCGGGGTGCCCATTGGGGTCGTTAGTCCTAACTCTCACCCCATTCTCCTATTCCTCAGTTTCTTTCCACATGCGATGGGGTGAGAGTTAGGGCCAAAGACCCCAACGCGCACCCTGATTCCGGTTGGGGGGGTGGGCTGGAGGGGTGCAAGGGTGGTTTCAACCATAACATCGAATTTCCTCACTTTTGTCGCTGTGGAACAACCCTAACTGATGCATTAAATGTACTTTTTTGCCTCTAATATATATATTTATATAGATAGATACATATATAGATATAGATATATATAGCATGGTAGCACTCCAATAGTTAGGGTGACTGGTGAGTTTTATGTTAAACTCAATTGTTTGCTTGTTTCTTGTTGAAAGATGGTTTTACAGATTTACATGAAACTTTCAGAATTTGCTATACATCACAGAATCCCTGAAAGTCTCATATAAATTGGTTTAGTATTTTCTGAGATATTAAAGTGTAAAATATATGTTTTTCCCTTTGACTTCAATGGTGTTTTTTTTATGAATTTTTGCTCTCATCTAGACAAAAAAACTACAAATCCTTACAGTGTGAAATTTTGTAGGGTCATGTAGGTTGATGGGAAAGGATGTCCTAAGTGTTTGATCTTTGGGAGTTTTGTAGTTTTTAAGGTTTTGAAAAATCTGTGTTTGTATGGTTTCTGCCTCTGCTTGTAATCAGGTTCTGAGATAATGTACCACATGCACAGAACAGTTTCAATGCAGTTGAATGGGGATCGGGAAAGTGAAAGGAAAACTGAAAGGAACAGTGTTGTATTTTAAAGGAGACTGGAGAAAATATACTCTAACTATATTAAAAAAGTAAGGCTTAGAGACCAATGGCCTACACCATCCCTGTAGAATAATACAGTTCCCTGGTAGTCCAGTGGTCCCACCCACCTCCACCATGTCCCGATTGCCATTCCCTTAGAATAAAATGGTGTCCCTGGTAGTCCAATGGTCCCTCCCCCCTCCCCATTCTCCAATCGCTGTCCCAATACAATAAAGTATTTCCTTGGTAGTCCAGCGGTCCCTCCCCATTCACCAGTTGCTGTCTCCGTAGAACAAAATTATGTCCCTGGTAGTTCAGTGGCCCCCCCCCATTCTCCGATCACTGTCTCTGAAGAAGAATGTATTTCTCTGGTAATGCAGTGGTCCCTCCTCCGTTCACATAATGCTGACCCCGTAGAATAAAATGATGTCCCTGGTAGTCCAATGGTCCCTCCCTCCTCCCCATTCTCTGATCACTGTCCCCATTGAATAAAAGTATGTCCCTGGTAGTCCACTGGTCCCTTCCCCCTTCCTGATCACTGATCACTTTCCCCACGTAATAATTTAATTCCCTGGTAGTCCAGAGGACCCTCCCAAATCACCAATCGCCATCCCATTATGTATGTCTCAAGGTTTTTCTGGTAGTCTAGTGGTCCCTCCCTGTCCCCGATTGCCATCCTGTGATATCAAAGTAACATGTCCACAGTGCTCTAGTGCACCCACCAACCCACCACCTGCTCCTCCATCCCAAAACCAAGCAGGCAATTGGCACAGCCCTCCTCTCACCACCATGTCCAGCCACTGACTGAGCTGTCAGGGAGTGTGTTTTGTATTCAGTATATGCCCATTGATTGACAGAAGCTGTCAATCAATGGGCACATACTGTATACAGTATCTGCTCCCTGGCAGCTTAGTTGGTGACTGGTCATGGTGGTGAGAGGAGATCTGTGCCAGTTTCCCTCTCAGTTTTGAGATGGGGTGAGCAAGATGGTGGGGCACTACCTGCCGAAGTGGGGGGGGTGTCCACTAGACCACCACAAACATGTTACTTAGTATTTCACAGGACGGTGATCAGGGACAGGAAGGGACCCCTAAACTACCAGGGAAACTTTGAGACTTATATAATGGGATGGCAACCAGGGAGGGTGGAGGGGCCACTGGATTACCAGGGAATTAAATTATTATACAGGGATAGTGATAAAGGAGGGGGGAGGGACCACTGGACTACCAGGGACATAATTTTATTCTATGGGGATGGTGATCAGAACATGGGGAAGGGGGAGTGACTACTGGACTACCAGGGAAATATATTATTCTTTGGAGATGGTGATAAGAGAATGGGGGGGAGGGACTACTGAACTACCAATGACATACTTTTATTCTACGGGGACAGCATCTGGAGTGAAAGAGATCATTGAGGATGGGAACAGATATTGTCATTAGTCAGATGGTGATCCTCTGTATTTTTTCCAAGGGTGAGAAAGAACAATTCAGCCCTAACAGCAGGTGCAGGAATAAGGAAATCACCAATTATTCAGTCACAACAGAGCTGTCTGCTAGCTGGAATGAGGAAGTGAATGGTGGGGGTCTCTGCATACATTAAAAGTGTTTAGCCTGACTATGTCTATTTTTTTTTTGAATACAAAATCAATATTATTCATCTATGAACATATGCTGTCACTTTTATGAGGACTGATAATTAGTGTACATTACATGAATAAAATAGGTGTGGCTTTGTGATATTGTCTGTGGCAAGAAGTTGAAATGACAGCATCTAAATAAAATTCCCTGGTGTCCAGTGGGCTCTATCCTCACCTGACATCTGTCCTGTTATAGTAAGTAAAAGTCCCTGGTGTCCAATCATCCCTCCCTCCACCCCTTGTTTTTTTCATCATGGGATGGGTGTCGGGTGGGTGGAGAAACCACTGGGCACCAGGGACTTTTACTTATTATAAAGGGATGGGTGTCGGGTGGGGGAGGGACCACTGGACACCAGTGAATTACTTTTCTTATCATGGGATTGGCTTTGCATATGGGGAGGGACCAGTGGACACCAGGGATTTTTTTTATTATAATGGTTTTGGCGTCAGGTGGGGCATGGGACCACTGGACCACAGGGAATTAATTTTCTGATTATGAGATCTGCATCAGGTGGGGGAGAGACCACTAGACTACCAGGGGCAATTTTATACATGTGTTAAAAAAAGGCTTTTCAAAAATGGAATGAAAGATAATCATAAGGCTTGAAGTAATGGTGCAAGTGTGTATATAAAATAATACTGCACTGGCAATTATTTTTCCAAATGCGAGTGACTGAAGAATAACAGTAGCTAGAACAAGGTGCATGCATTATTTAAAAATGTGGTATGCTAGCTACAAATAAAGGCAATTTGCCTATATACACTAGCCTCATATAACAACTGCTATTACTGAGGAAAACACTGGAAAATAGCTAAGGGTACAAGCATACAAATAAGAATAAATCTTTGGACAGAAACATCTTGACCACATCTCTTGGTGCGCAGTCCCTGCATGTATGCATCAGTTCAAGCAGGTCCCAAAGGGTCTTGAGTGAATGAGGATATGATTTCACTATCTCAAAAAGAAAGGAAATTCGGTAACACTTTAAGTGTCCTTAACTACACTGTAACTACTGTATAACTATGCTGTAACTGCACTGTAACTCAAATGTGGTTGTTAACTACAGTAGTTTCACATGTGTGTGTTGTGTAGTTACACAACTTGCATACATGTGCAACTACTACTGTCTCTTTTTGGGCATAAATCAGTTCATTCTGACAAACGTAATTATACATGTAATAGATGTTGCAAAGTGTAACAAAAAATCTGCTGTTCAACTACCACTCTATCTCTTCTGGCATTATGTTATTTGTTTTTATAAGGGCAACTACACATGTAATAGCTATTGCAAATTGTAACAGCAAATCTATTGTGTAACTATTTTGTTACTACTTTTGGCATTATTAAATCTGTTCTTACAAGTGTAACTACACATAAATACAGATCTTGTGCACTGTTTCAACTGTATATGTCTATATGACATTTATTTAAAAGGTAATCACACAGAAAAATGTTAAAGTGTAATAAAAATGGTAACTAAAACATAAATACAATGCAAATTCAGTCTGCTATAGTTAAATTCACTGACTGGCAACTCTTTAGATGATGTTGTATGCCTGTATTCCAGTATTTCATTAACTTACAGGTTAGTAAACATGCACTCTTATATTGTGAATTGATATGTAACTGTACACAAAAATATTTAATTTGCCTAATTACTAATTGGCACTATAACAATATTGTGGCTAAGAAATAATAGTACTGTTTTCACAGTTAATGCATAGGTAACATGTATTTGCGGTTGCACACATTTACATTTACCAAATGTCAGTACTGTAGCTGTGATATAAGTTCTCATTCAGAAATCTGTTTCTCATGAACTTATTGCTTACTAAACATGCAATCTAATATTGGACCCTATCCTCATAGGCAGAAAGGAATGTATCAAATGTGCATTCCCAGGCCTGGTGATCAATAGTAGTCATCCAATCAGATGGACTGACCAGGAGCAGACTGGATCCTGCATTGTGTAGGGTTTAAGCAATTGAGGGTTATGGGTAGTTTTCCCATTACTTCTTTTTTCCAGTAAGGGGACCTACTGATCTGTCTATGTTTACCACCTTGCACACAGCCCTCATGGTATAATCAGAGGGCTGAGGTAGCTTGATGTGAAGGATGGTGCTATGGAAGCCACACTGTTCAACCAGTGGGAAGGTCATGTAATGGCTAAGGAAATATCCTTTCCTGTGTATCCAACACCACCCACTACCACTCCACACAGAAGATTGGTGATAAAGCATGGTATGTAGACATGTTCCAGCCCCAGCCACCCACCTGGGCAGAAGCAGGACAGGGTTGTGGGTATAAAAGGGGTGTGGGTCAATGCCACAGAATCAGCACATTTTTCAGTAATGACAGCACTGCTACAAGCCAATAAGTAATTATGTAAGTGATTTATATTGTATAGGAACAGTGTAGTTGTATAGCAATTAACAATAGTAGATTGCTTGTTTAATAAGCAGTAAGTGCACGAGGGAACAATTTCTGAAGGAAAACATACATCAGTACAACTGCATTGACATTCATTGTAAGTATGTAGTAGTTACACCCTTCTTATGCTAGAAGTGTCCGTTTCTGTATACTAACTTTACAAATACATGTTAATTAGTCATTAACTGTGGAAACAATGACACAAAAGCAGCACATTCCTTAGCAACTACAACACTATTTCATCCTTTTTCTTACACTTTATTTTAAGTGTCACTTTCTGTATACTTACTTTGTAAGTACATGTTAATTAGGCATTAACTGTGGAAACAATGCCACAGAAGCAGCACAACCCTTAGTAACTAAAGCACTGTTAAAAGCCAATAAGTAATTATGAAAATTAATGATTTTTATTGTATAGCAATTTACAATATTAGACTGCATCTTTATTTTTAGTTCTGTTTTTTTTTTTTAGGTTACACAGTATACAAGTGGTGGGTCGGGGATTCAAACCCAGTTCTCCAGGTTTGCAGGTCAGTGCTTTTATCCACTACACTATACTGCAGTAAGTTCATGAGGGAATGATTTCTGAAGAATAATGTTAAGTGTCATTAGTACACTATAACTACTTTATATCTACACTGTAACTGCACTACTATGTAGTTGCTGAGTCTCGGTTGAGTGAAACACCTCCAGCATGGTAGAGGTCCTGACAAGGTCTTTTTAACTTTTTTTACTGTTTGTTTCAATTTATTCCAGAGTGTGCAATGTAACACAGCTCAGGAGTGACATGCCACAAGTCTTACCTGAACTGATGTCTGCACCATGATTGCTCATACAATCAAGATTCTCATTCTCCAGGTATGAAAACCAGTTATACTTCGTTCTGATCAAAGAAGTAAATCCCTGAGTGAGCATCATACCTAATAACTGCATATACCTAGAAAAGCAAAGTATTTGTTACTTATATATAGTTACCTGTGGACATTCTTGGTACTCAGTTCCCCATAGAAATGTCAAAAAATTTTATTTTTCCAGTGAAATCATGAATTTTGCCCCACGAAACATTTTGTGAAATTAAGCACTTATGGCAAAATGTTACTGTAAATTTCTCCAGTGAATTTTGCTTTTGCCAGTGAATTTCACGTTGCGGTACTATTAGGTGAAATTAGGAAACAAAGGCTTGTCACATGACTTACTTTCTGCAGCAGACTGCAGGTCACATAGGTGACTGCACTCAAGCAGGAAGGCACTGATTCTGCTTCCTTTTCCTAGAGATTGCAAACAGAGATAGTGGTCTCAGTCAGAGTAGGCAGCAGGAAAAAACTTTATAAGTAGTTTAGTTTGTGATTGTTGTGTGCTGTTTTGTTCCCCAAATTCTTTATTTTAAAAACAGTTAATCTTTCTTTATTATGGCATTTTCTGTTGGCATATGTTTTTCTATCTTTAAGTTTATAGTGAGTGTGTGTGTGTGTGTGTGTGTGTGTGTGTGTGTGTCTCAATCACTCTCTCTCTCTCTCTCTCTCTCTCATTCTTTCTCTTTTTTCATTTTTTTTTTGTTTATTTTTCTAACATGGATGGGCAAGGTACTGGTAGGGAAAGGGGGACTGGACAGAAGAATGCAGCTAAAAGTGTTCACCTGAAAAAGTGAGCATTTCTGTCAGAAAGTCAGGCCACCCCAAACAGGAGCATGTACTCCCACCCCCAGCAGCAGGAGCCCATTGCTTCTCCAGCAGCAGGAGGTTCCCCACCTCCCAGCAGCAGGAGTTCCTTACCCCCAGCAGTAGCATGTGCCTCCATCCCCCAGCAGAAAGAGCCCATTGCCCCCCCCAGCAGCAGGAGTGTGTGCCCACTGCCACCCCCCCAACAAGGGCAGGATGTTGTGGCCCCCACCGGGACATCATCTGGTCTCCCCTCCACAAGGCAAGAGTCTCGTCAGTGTGGTCCTTCTTTACTACAAAGGCTGCAGATGAGAATTGTCATCAGCAACCTTTGTAGCTGGAGTGTTTAGCTGGGAAAGCAAGGGTCACACCTTGGGACTGGTGGGCAAAGGAGCCATCTGTAGCAACACCACCCTGCAGAGTTGCTCCAAAAGCAGCAGAGGTTGACAGCAGCAAGAGGCACCACTAGTGGGGGTGATGACCAGACAGAAGGGGAAGGGGCCAGCAGGAGGAAGGCAGTTGGTGCCAGCCTAGGAGATGCTGTACCTGGTCCAGCAGGAGGCAGCCACACCATCCAGTGATTCACCCCACAGGTGCTGGTTACTATCATGCTGCTGATTCTGCACAGCCTGCAGTAGCCCCATGTCAGGTCAGCAGCATAACCACTGAAGACCTGGAGGCTGTGCACTGTGAGGTGGCAGCCGTGCACAGTGAGGTACAAGGTGTGAGGCAGGACTTTGACCAGTTTCATCAGGAGGTCAGGGCAAACCTCCAAAAAACAACGGAGGATAAACAATAAGTGTTGGAATACCTGGTGGAGCTGAGTTGTGAGGGTGGTGATGGTGGCACTGGCAGTGCGTAATCGGGCCATGGCGCCAGTGCCATGTAAGTTTTGACAGTCCGGAATAATTTATAAATTCGGCAGGCAGTGTAACAGCTAAATTTGTTTTTCTTTTCTTTTTCATCTCCTTTGTTACTGTCACTCTTCCTCATCCGCACCACCCCCTAAAAATAAGAAAAAAATAAATAAAAAAAGTAAAAAAAAAGACTAAATCTTTTCTGTCCTCTTCCTCTTCTATGTCCTCTTGTTTCTTTTTCTTGTTCAGTGGTTTTGTGTGCTATGTAATATTTATGCTCCCTCCCTTTCCCCTCTCATATGAATACCCTTGCCCTGACCCTGCATGTAGCCCCTGTCATGTGTTACTGTCAATCACTGTAGTACTATACCCATAAACACTGTACCTTTCTTCTTGTTTTATGTTACTTCTTCTTTATATAGTTCCACCTCCTATCCAGTCAAGTACTGTAATTTGTTCTGATGAACAACATTTTTTTTCCCAAAGCTATGTGATGTTCTGGCAGTTGTTTTGGCTGTGTGCAGCATCAGTCCGAATACATGCACGACAATCATAGAAACATAAGCACTTTTACTGCAAAGTTAAACATAACTATGTTTTTCATGCTTAACAACACATGTCCCCCTGGGCTTGCTGCCCACAGAAGTTAACTTTGTGTCCCGCCCTTCCGGTCATGATGATGTTTTGTAGTGCTCCATCACCCCACCACCCAGTTTAAAATGTGCACTTGGGCCACAGTTTAGCACAGCCTCTTGTTGCCATGCTGTGCAGAGCAGGCATGCTAAGATGAGAAATATGACAGGAAAAAAGTAGGATGACATTGAGACATGAATCTGCTCTCAGGCATGAGGTTATATAGTGCCCTGCCACCACCCAGACAAAATAAATACTGTTTTGTCCAGCGTTTACATAGAGAATATTGGATGGACAACTATTCAGAACCTGTGTGTTCTGCCACAGAGGTATTTTGATTCCCCTGACCTCGAGAGTGAAGCTTGAAAGGTCCATGGGAATCAGAACCCCGAGGTGGCAAAACACAGTGGTTGTGCCTAGAGTTGCTCATCCTATAATTTTTTATAGGGTATTGTACTGTGAGAATCATGTGGTTTGTGAGTTCTTTTGCTTTTAAAAGGAAACTGACTCATGCACTGTATAAAGGTTCTAGAATGCTGTTCTGCCACAGTAAGGTAGAATCACATTCCACGACCTTGGAACTGTGGTAAAACAGCATTTTATTTATTTATTTATTTTTATTTATTTTATTTAGTTTTTTTTTTTTTTTTTTGACCGGGTAAGTGCACTAGACAAATCCTGCCTATTTTCAGGCACGACCAGGGGGAGGAGGATACAGATGAATGCCAGCTGACCTTGAACCAGATTAAACTGTTTAAGACTGAATGATTAAATACTTGCACACCAAGAATGGGACATACTACTACAAGCAATTTCATACAGTTAACCAATGACAGACAATGAAAACTTCACATTCATAGAAATCTTTTTTATAGTTTATATTTTTTAAAAGGAAAATTCATTTGACATGAAAAATATGTACTGTGAAAACTACTACAAGGAAGACCATTTAAACAACTGATTGCTTTGCATTGTGGTTTTGCACTGGTTCTTCGGAGCCAGTTTTTTGAAAGAGATGGAATGCTATACAGAACAACACTCTGCTATACACTATAAAGGATTTCAGGATGAATCTTTTTGCTGCTAGTGCAGAACAGGCCTTACAAGTCCAGAAATGTTACATGAGAAATGTTACATAAAACTGAGACAGAAATGTGGTCTCAGCCCAGAAGTTTTATAGAGCCCCCACCACCTCCTGGACAAAAAAATACTGTTTAGTCCACCATTTACAAAGGATTTCAGGATGAATTGTGTTACCGCTAGTGCAGAACAGGCCTTACAAGTCCAGAAATGTTACAAGAGAAATGTTATATAAAATTGAGACAGAAATGTGGTCTCAATCCGGAAGTTTATAGAGCAGTCCCCACCTCCCTAACAATAAAATGCTGTTTTGTCCACCACTTACAAAGGATTTCAGGATGAATATTGTTGCTGCTAGTACAGAACAGGCTGTACAAGTTCATAAATATTACATGAGAAATGTTGCATAAAACTGAGACAGAAATCTGTTCTCAGTCTTGATGCTATATAGTGCCACACCACCACCAGGATCAAAAAATGCTGTTTTGTCCACTGTTTACAAAGGATTTCAGGATGAATCTTGTTGTCACAAGTGCAGAACAGGCCTCATAAGTCCAGAAATGTTACATGAGAAATGTTACATAAAATTGAGACAGAAATCTGCTCTCAGTCATGATGTTATATAGTGCCCCTCCACCACCCAGACAAAAAAATGCTGTTTTGTTCACTGTTTATAAAGGATTTCAGGATGAATCTTGTTGCTGCTAGTGCAGAACAGGCCGTACAAGAATAGGCCTTACAAATACAAATGTTACATAAAATTGAGACAGAAATGTGGTCTCAATCCAGAAATTTTATAGAGCCCCCCCCACCCGGACAATAAAATGCTGTTTTGCCCACTGTTTACAAAGGATTTTAGGATGATTCTTGTTACTGCTAGTGTAGAACAGGCCTTACAAGTCAAGAAATGTAAATGTGGTCTCAGTCCAGAAGTTTTATAGAGCCCCCCCACACCTCCCGGACAAAAAAAAAATGCTGTTTTGTCCACCACTTGTAAAGGATTTCAGCATGAATCTTGTTGACGCTAGTGCAGAACAAGCCATACAAGTCCAGAAATGTTACATGAGAAATGTTACATAAAATTGAGACAAAAATCTGCTCTCAGTCATGCTGTTGTATAGTGCCCAGCTACCACCCGGACAAAAAAAAGGCTGTTTTGCCCTCCATTTATAAATGATTTCAGGAGGAATCTTGTTGCCACTAGCTGCTGCGTTGTGCAGAACAGGCCTTATACAATAAGTCCAGAAAAAACACATGGCAAAACTGTGAGAGAAGGGAGATACAATTATTGTGGGAATTATGAAATAGCCAAAAGGGGTGCCATGTTGAGAAAATTAATTCCTCCTGCAAAATGCTGCTGCTACTTGCACTTGCTTCCTCCTGATGCTGGTTTCTCAATTGATTGAGAAATGTAGAATTATCATTTGCAAATGCTGCTGTCCTGTTTGGCTGTGGTGACTCTGTGGTTGTAACTTGTACAGTGTGGAGAGAATGAGATTTTGGGGTGCTGTAGCTTGCTGCCTGCTGCTCTGACTAGTTGTCAGCTTGCCACAAGAAGTAATATTTTGGCTGGTGTTGATGGATCATCTTCACAGAGTCCATACTGCTACTGTTGCACATGTAAGTATCTGTATTTTTTTTAATCTGTGCAAGAGAAGGGTGTGGGTGGGCTGGTATTTGACGTCTTGAGTTCTAATGTTTGTACTGCTTTTCTGTTGTTTTCCAGTTGGCTGAGGATTACATCATCATGCCAGGCCGGGATTCAGATCTGAGATGTTGGAATGCACCACATTTCCCAACACAGACATTAAGTATTCAGTTTTTCATTACTGGGATAGGTTACCACAGTCCAGATGTCTGAGTTTGATAGTAAGTGTGTTCTTTTTGCTTTCATCAACATTCAGGAATTCTAGTGATGTAGCCTCCTGCTCCTGCTGCTCAAGATGTGGGCTGTTCATTTGCTGGTACAATGGTTCCAGTTTCACAGCCATTCCCTGAGGTAAGTAGTTCTTCATTTTTTATGGTCTTTGGTGTGTATGTGTGTGTGTGGGGGGGTGAAACTTTTAACAATCCTCAAAATGTGTTCTTCTTTTTATCTTATTTCCAGGTATGCAGTACTGTTAAGGGAATGTGGAATCCGGATGCCTGCAGCTATGCTTCATGTGCCGCGCCCCACATGTTCCTTCTGGGGGCAATTTCCGCAGTTTAATTGCATTCACGGGGTATGGTAAGAATATTTTTTTTTCTCTGCTTCTAATTTGCTTGCTAACACCAGGTATGCAGATGGATGAGTATTTTTCATGTTTCCAATCATTGTTCCTGCTTAGGTCATTTTCCTCTGGTGAGTTTTCATCCCATGTCTGTGTGATGACTACATCCAGGCCCTGCAGAAACTGGTGTGTGGAAGACAGAGCAGGTTGCTTAAACTGTGATGTAGGCCACTGGTTTCATTAATGATCGATTATAAAAAGGGTCTGAAAAATGGAGCTTTCTAATTGGCTGCAAACATTCTAACAGCCTTATGTTAATCTTTTATTAACATACATGTAGAGTTTAGCCATATGCTGAACAAGGTTTAACACTGTTTACATTTTTTTTATTATAATAGCAATAAGGCACTCCCAGGGATTATGTTAATGGTCAGTTAATCACCCTCTAGGGGCATGTGGCACTCGGCTACACCTCATGCCACAGTACACACCGAGAAGGTGATTAACAGACCATTAGCATAACCCTTGGTCATGCTTTATTGCTTAAACAGCACATCCAGGGAGGAAGTATATGTGGAAATGGATGGTGAAGACAGTGTTTAGCAATTAGGTGGAGGGGGCTAATGTCTTGTCTAATCATTTGAAGAGGCAGAGCTGGAGTAATTAGGAAAATTTAGAAGCCAAACTGCGGGCAGCAAATGCCTCCCCCCATGGGGACCATCACCGTTTCTGTACAAGTACTATGGTAGTACTTATAATTAACCTTTATGGGGGAACTGGATGTTATTAAGCCTTTTTTTTATCACTACTTTGTAATTAATGGCTCATACCATTAAAGGTGGCAGCCATTCACCATTTTGCAAAATCTGTTCAACTGGTGTTAACAGTTGAGTAAGCGTGTTACATTCATATTCTACTTGTACTAGGAGGGTTCTTCAACATGTCACAGATAGTAAGCAGCAGAAAATATTTATTTTTCACATGGAGTGCATGGGTGTGGCAGATTGCAGGAAGGGAGGGCCGGATGTCGCATGTGTCAAGACAACATACTGTATCTTGCTTCAAAACGAAGTTAGTCAAAATGAAAAGTAAAATGTGTATCTTGATATTTTTGGCAGCGAAACATTATAACTGTAATAATGCAAAATGTTTATGGTTATGGTAATTGACTGCTGCTTTATATAGGGTGGGGACCAAACAACAGTTTAGGGCAAAGGGTAATCAAATGAGACTGATTACCACTGCAGCAGATAACACAACCATCACAAATTCAATGATAGATGGATAAAAATGATTTACAACACTATACTGAGCTGAAAGTGGTTGGGGAGGTCCTTTGAGTAACTTCAGTCTTGTTCCTGTAACCCCTAGGTGGCACTTTCTCTAGGGTTACTACCCTTGCCTGTACTTCTGACAACAGGTTGAGGGGCCTGGGTTCAATAGTTTGGTGCCTCCACCCAGAGTAAAGTATGTGGGGGTATCTACCTAACCTGGAATAGCCCTCTGGGAAGCTATATCCACCCACAAACCCACCTAATGACCACAAACCTTGAAATGTAGGACAATTCTTTACAGCAATTAACACATAGTTGGCATGAAACATTTTTCATATACACACAGCCCTAGCACTTACCACAAGGGTCTGGTCTTCCGCAAATCCCCTGGAACCCCCTGTAAAGACAACGTTAACAATGCAAGTATGCACCTTCAATACTGTAACAGATTTTAGTATCTCTACCCCAATTAAGAATGTGCTCATGGGCCAGTTTAAATGTGAAACAACAAATCAGTTTTATTAAAGGGATGTGAAAAAGGGTGGGGGCTTGAATCTAGAAGAATGATTACTTTACTGATTTGATTCAGGTTACCACACATGCATGTACTTTAGTAACACAGTAACACATTCTGAAAACAACAGGGTACCCAGAATGTTATGCTGTCTGGCCAGAACTGGTGCCCTTGGTTGGCGGCCAGCACTGCAGTTGTCAGTGGGACCCTTGGTGGAAAGAAAGGCAGTTAAACATGCATTAAACAAGACTTTGGTTATTTGTATCCTCGGCCGGTTGGCCCAGTCATTTGTGACTCTGTAATACACTACAGTAATCAGATGGTACCACAAAATGAAAAGTTGCAGGGAGCTGCCTGAGTTTACTCACAACACTAATTGGTAGCGATCTGCCTGGCGATATGAAGACCTGCTGCAGAATACTGAAGAGCATGGGGAAGTGGGCCTGCGTGACTCACCTCTGCTTCACTGCCTTTCCCTCCAGGTGGCTACAACCTGTGATCACTTGCTGCACAGGGGCTGGATCCCCAAGCTGGTCTCTTGCTGAGAAAACAGTGACTGATGCAAGGATAGTCGGCTTGGGCCGGGTTTGGCACAAGCTCAAGGCTGGATGAACACTGCTGGCAAAGTTCAGTTTGTTTGCTGGTGAAAACCTTCAGCTGGCAGACAGTGGTCACTGGCAAAGATAGGCTCCCTTCTGGCAATCAGGAGTCCCTGGACAGTAGGCCTTAATCTACAATAAACATTCAGCACATTTAAGGAAAACAACATTTAGTTCTTTAGCTCTCAATTCAGTTTCAGGCCAGTTTGCAGTTGCAGTCTATTCACTGAGCAAACCTCTTAATTAGCAAAAAAGCAGTCTCTCACACAAATCTTGGGCCGAACACTTCACAGGAGCTCCTCTCGGTCCAGTATCTCAAGCTACACTTCTCAGAGACTTGAGGCTAACTGCCACCATTTAACATTAGTTTTTGGATTAGTCCTATTACAGCTATCAAGCAGTCCAATGTTGAGAAAAATAGAAGGAATGCAAGTAAGACCTTTCCCTGCCAAGTCTCCTCAGCTCCTTTCCTGGAGCTGCTTTATAATGACTAAAGCTGCTCTCTCTCTCTCAGCTCTAACTTCTAACAGTTCTTGAAGTAGTCCAGTTTCTAAGTATTCTGGTTTGCAAGGGGAGCTGTCAATCACAGTTCTGGTACTCCCATTTGTCAGTTTAGGCACCAGCCTTTAAAACTACATGAACTACAGCTTTTTCCCATGAGGCACCTGAACTAAGGACTCCACGAGGTCCTCTATGTCCCAATTAGTCCAAATTCATGGAAGTCCCAGACCAAACATGGTGGCTCCCAGTTGGAGGATAAGCTGCAAGAAGGCAGGTTAAAACAAGCACTCCCATTTAAGCATAAAAGCAAGTTAGAAGTAAATATTTACAGCACTGGTTAAAGCTCCCTCTGCTTTACTGTCAACCACAGAGTGGAGTAAATTAAAGTGGTGCCTGGCCAGTAGCAAGCTTTGAAGCACCCAGACCCAGCCCAGATCATTTACTGCATACACACTGACTAATGTCTTAAAGGGACAGGCGCAGAGGCACATCATGGCACTCTCATGCAGTTCAACAGGCCTAACAACAAAGAACCATGGATTTACTCTCTATGCAGGACATCTGCCTGGCAGTGGGCATTGATGGAACCCTGGGAGACACTTAAGGTAAGCCCCAAATTGGTGTGGGGGGGCTACATTCCACTTCCTCTGTCACATTGTCCAAGAAGCAGCACTCTCAGTCTTCAAGACTGGAGTTGTCACCAGGTAGAAATTCTGTCAGCATTGTTGCTTCATCCACCTCATTGCTGGTGGATGCTTTAGTAGAGGTATTGTCGACATCATCGTCATCATCATCACGATCACCATCACTGAGACACAGTTCATGTGGCAACATCATTGACATCACTATGTTATGTGGAATGTGCCTTTCATTCATTTTGATGAATGTTAGCATGGACACATTCTTGGGTGAAAAAGTGGTGCTACAGTCATGAACAATGGCCCCAGCCAAACCAAACACTCATTTCTCACTGACACTGGATGGTGTGCAGCTCAGATATTTCACAGCAACTGATGTTAGTGCTGGCTAATCTGTCACTTTGCTGCCCCAGTACTGTAATGGCTCATCAGTAATGGCAAGGTGCTTTGTGTCCTCCATGCAGGCCTCCACCATTCATTCTGCTGCCCTGAGTCCAGCTGTCTCATCTGTCTCCTCCTCCTTTTCTTCCATGTCTTCCACTCCCATCTGATAGAGAACATCCCAATGGAATTGCTAGCTGTTTTCTGCTGTACCTTGCCCATTTTGTTAGAGTGGGTTGCCTGTAAGCTGCTGGTAGTGGTAGCAACACCTGTTTTCTCTGCAGTGCATGGCCTGTGTGCCTTTTTCATCTCTGCAGCAGATACTTGTCTAATGAGGCTCTCTGTCAACTGTTGCTCCCACTGATGACCTCCTTCAATTACAGAAAACAGGCCATGTTTGTAGAGTGGATCAAGCATGGTAGCGATTGCAAATCCATCTGACTGTACAAAGCCAGATATATGGGTATTCATGTCCAGCATGTGGAGCATGTGATCCATTAGATCACAACTGCTATGATCCACACTTGACTCCATCTGGTGTTGGACATTAACCAGTGTCTGTCTCGGCACACATATGAGGAGTATGGATTGATTTATACAAATAGTGTCCCCACTCACTGCCTGTGTAGCATACTCGAATGGATGGTGAATATGTATTAGCCCATCCATTTGGCACCACTGCTCTGTTGTTAGAGTGATGGGCACTCCAGCACTGTCACTGGTGGTGTGATCCATCAAGTATTCTGAAACAGCTTTAAACTGTTCATACTGTACAGCTGGTCAATCATGTACAGCGTGGAGTTCAACCTGGTCACAACATCAAGCTTCATACTGTGCTGAGGCAGATGGTTATTGTGCTGTAACTCATGCAGATGGTCACAGGCCTTTGCAGAATGGGTGAAGTGTACACAGATGCAGTGGCGACAGTCACAGTTTCCTTAATGTCTGCATGGTTTAGAAACTGCTGCACAGCAAGATTAAGGCAGTGTGCCATATAGGGCACCCTGAAAAAACTACCATCACTAATGCACTTCACTACATTGGAGCCATTATCACTTGCAATGAATCCTGCTGTAATTGACGGTGTGTGTGTGTGTGTGTGTGTGTGTGTGTGTGTGTGTGTGTGTGTAGCCACTCATCAGTCTCATTCAGCAGTTCATTAAGCATGTTCTCACCCATGTAAGAACCAGTAACACTTTGCATACTCAGGGTTGAATGCTGCTGAATTCCAGGGGTGTTGCTACCACCACAAGTTTGCTTCAGGTAGGTTTTGCCAGGCCCAGAATCAACTACCACCTCAGGTACCTGCACCCAGTGTGCCATTATGCATAGATACGAGCTTGCTTCTGTTTGTCCTCTGGTCCACATATCCATGCTAAGATGGCTATATTCTGACACACTATGCTTCACTGCATGTCTTATAGAATCAGCAACTCTACTGTACAGCTCTGGCATGGCATGCTTAGAGAAATAGGTTTGCGATGGAACCTGCCATTTGGGACAGGCATGGGCCATCAACGTCTGGAATCCAGCATTCTCCACAAGTGAGAATGGCAGCAGAACGATGGCCAGAATTTCAGCAGTGGCAGCATTTAACTCATGCATAGCAGCATGATTCGGGGGATACTTTGTGTGCCTCTCAAGGATGGTCTTCATAGTGGGCTGCATCTTTTGGGCTGCTTGAGCAGAACACTCTATGTATGGCAGCAATGTTGTTCTTTTAGGGATAACTGTTGACTCATGGGGCTGTGCAGACTGCACGAAACCAGTAATTTTGGTTGATTTTGGGTGTGGTGGTGTACTTTTCTGAGCCAAGGAACTGGGAGTGGCACCTCCACTACTATGCCCGCTACTCGAGAGAGAGCAAAGGATTGCTCATCCTCCTCCTCCACCAACCCACTCTCCCCTCCCTCCTCCTACTGTATTTACTTGCTGTCAGTTACATTTAACTTGCTGAGGGAGATCCCCAAACAGCTCTGGCATCCTTCTGCTGATGCTGCCATAGCGGCGGGTGCTTGTTTTTCAGGTGGGCATGTTAGCCACCGGTGCCTATGTGGCTTCCCTTTTTTCCCCCGACTAACAAGTGCTTGACACAGTTGACATATTGCTATGGTCTCATCAACTGGATCAAGCACATAAAAGTCCTAAACTAGGGACTTTTCACCTCTGGACTTAACATGCTGATGGTGGGACTGGGAGAGCTGAGAAACAGGTGTAGAAGTTTAGGCTTTTTGGACTGCTTTCATCATTTTGGTAAGACTAATTTTGGGAGGGTGGTGACTTGACTGCTTGTGGGATTGCTCATAGGCGTGGTGAGAGCCTGACCCATGAGCAGTGCATGTAAATGGCCTACATCACTCTTGACCTTTTTAAACTCAGGCTCCCATGAGGGATCATCCCAGTCATCATCATCAGCACTGATGCTGATGATGTCCTTGTCATCCTCCTCCTCCCTATCACTGTCTTCTTGCATGGCACCTTTTTCTTTCTCTACATCCATCTCCTCCTTACATGGCCAACTTTCCATATCTGCAGGATTATCAGACTCCTGCTGAACACTATCACCGCCACCAACAACTACAGCAGGAAAAGGGACAATCACACAAACAGACTTATCACCAAGGCCACTGGACAATTGCAGAAAAGGTTACCAAAAATTGCACAGCGTTTTGCAAAAATTGCTGGAAATTGCGGGGGTTCTACTATAGACCCAGAGTGCTTCACAATAAATCTTTTATTATTTTCTGCAGCATATATTAGTCAGTATAAACTGCTAAATGAATACACTGACACCTGAATATGTTTAAAACATAAAGAAAACTGTATGTTCCTAAAAAGAATACTAAATTGATAAGCTTTCATAGATGTTGCCCATCTCCCAAAATTTAAAAGCACCTCATACTGCGCTAAATAGATTCTATAACGTGAGCCACAGCAATTCAATATTAAATAAAGCCAGAAGAAATATATATTTTTTTGTTCCTGGCTGTAGAATAATGAAGTGTAATCAACAGCTGTTTATAGTGCTCTGCCAGCTATTCACCCACTTTGGTACAAGAAAAAATAAGCAGATAGAGTGGTGAATAACTGAGTTTTAGTAAAATGTTGTTAAAGTATTTAATAGTCATAATTTGTACTGTAGGTACCGTACACTATTTTTGAAATTACATATTTGAACATTAAATCTGGGGTTATTGGTGCTGTCAGTATAATCTAGAGGTTAGAGTAACAAACTATGAATGAGCTGACTACACTTAGCAGACCTGGGTTTGAGTCCCACAACCTCCACTTGTATACTGTGTGATTCTGAGCAAGTCACTTAACCTCCTCAGTGCTCCTGGGTTGTACCTGAAAACAGGCACTTGTGCCTTGTGGGCCTTATGCAGTTACCGAAAAATGTAAAAAATTACTAAAATATTTTTACTGCATCATACAGTAGTTCAGGTACCCTGTAATTTACCTTTGTTTTACTCTGGCTGCAATGATTTTGTTTAGTTAAAGATAAATGTTCAGATACATTTTGTGTTTTATAAGCTTGTTGTTAGACTTTAGTCAGGCTTTTATTGTAGTCTTTGCATGTGAGCATCTATGGGTTAGTTGCTAAGCATGAGATCACTGTTAACAACTAGCTTATTCAAGTTTAAATTCGGCAGGTCCATCCAAAAATCCTCAGCTGTTGGAAACAAAACTAGTCTTATTGAAAGTATGCTCACAAGGAAAAACTTGCTCTGCCACTTACAAAAAGGCTTCATAGTTAGCACCCCATTTAGGTGAATGGAATAATTTGCACTTTTTCTCCCATCTTTTGTTTCAGTCTGTGTGGCAACAAAAAGTTTTCTGATAGACTGCTTCAACAAAATACAAATATTAAGTGTTTGAGTGTATTTATGCTTGGCCAGTGGATTTTGAAACCAAACAAGACAAGGATTCAAAAGAAATCAGTGTCACATAAACCCCTTGCCCTACCTTGCATTGCATTGTTTTGGACAGACCCAAGTCTGCATGCAAAATTGCCAATATATTGGAGAGTATTTTATAAAAAATGTTAATACTTTTTACACAGTTCAATATAAAAACTCAAAAATTGCAAGAAATTGCGGAACATGTCCGTTTTTACAGAGAATGGTGAAAATTGTGGATTTCGCAAAAAAATTGCGGGCACAATTTTCCAGTGGCCCTGCTTATCACCCTCCTCCTGGACCACTGTTCTTGTACTCATGTCAGTGTCTCCCTTCTTCTCACTATCATCTCCCACCAGCATGGAAGCAACAGTTCAGGCTATAAAAAACTGAGACACAGGAATGCCAGTACTTCTTGGAACAACTCCTTTGTTGGTACCTGCCACAACACCACCAGAGCCCACAGAAGACACTGATGCAGACATATGTGTGCTTTGGGCAACTGGAACTGAAGTTGTACTCTCCTCAATAGACTTCTTAGCTGCCTCGTCCCCCCTGGTACATTTCCTTGTACTGGACCATCTCTTAGCAGGCATTTTTATATGCTGTTTCAAAGCTTTGCCTTTCTCTGGGAATATATCAAGAAAGGATATATTACTAACTGTGTGAATAACAGCTCACACCTGCAGTACTGGCTTCCTTCCAAGTCCAAACACAATCAGGACAGGTAGCAGCACTCTGTACAACTAATACTGTATATGGTAGCCTATTCTAGTAAAAACAAAACAGTAACTTTTTCTTTCCACAAACAGAAATTAAAGCAACACAGGGAAAAGGGCACAGGTAACCTACTTTAAATACAGATCAGCTGTGTCTGGATAACTGAACTACTGTAATGTGTTAGTACTTACTACTACAATTTTTTGTTAAATAAGGGCAGAGACAACCATATAATATTGACAAACAGAAGTGCCTACGACAATATGGATGGGCTCAGCAATGTCTTGACAGCTACTATATTAAATATGTAGTTTTTTATATTGCGCGGGTCAGGTAGTGATCAATGCTGTAACAGGGAAAGGGTAAGCAAAGTCAACTGAAACAGGAACACCACAATGCAGAGGCAAGATCCAGCAATAAAATACGGGGGAGCAATTCACCAAAGCAATGAAACTATATCTGGACAAATTCAAGTGATCAACTAAAAGCACCTAAGTTTCCATACAAACAAATAGAACTGTTGCTTTAAACAGTTTAAGTAATACAAGTTAACAGCAAACAGAACTGACCACACACAAAAAAAATAGATGAAATAAGGGATCAGCACTTTGTGTTCAAAATTTTAGAATTCACAACTAAAAGCAGAAGAATGATACACAACACAGGCTAATGGGATGGAGCAGAAACTCTCAGAAAGGAGTAACTTTTTAGAAAAAGTGAAAAAAATACTTTTCAAGATGTAAGAAAATTAATACAAATAAGTAGAACACCAACAAAAATATAAAGGTTTAAAAGAAATAACAGTAAATCACTCACAATTTGTGTGAAATCTGTTCTTAAAAGGCTAGAAATAGTTTGCACTGATTTGACAGACAAAACTAAAAACTAATTAAACTAAGCAGTATGCAAAAATCTACAAAATTAGAAAATGTTCCCTAGCGGCACTAGGAACAAACTATATATCTGGGAGCAAGTAACTCTCAAAAACAAGTTTTAAAGAGGTTTTAAAAGGGTTTATTGGCTGTGATGCACCACAACAGTCTGCTCTCCAGCTCAACAGGCAATAGACTGTTCTGTAAACAACCTGCAGGTGATATTTGACCTATATACCCACAATGCATTACAAATTCCACATTTGCAGCATAATTTCACCAGTGATATCAAAAGTTACACTGTCAAAATTTTCGCCAAAGGTGAAATTTAAACATGGATGGGCAAAATTGCTCAGTCAAAGCATATTATGTGAAATTTCACAGTTGCGTAAAATCGAAATCCCAGGCAAAATCAAATTTCACCGAGTCGAAAAAAATTTTGTGAAATTAAGTGAAATATTTAATCGGAGGAAATTTTCACATTTGGCACAACACTAGTTCCTTGTCAATGCAGGAAAATTCAGTAAATATGTATCGGTTTCATTCAGAGATTCACTTGTTTTGCCTTGTTACAAGAGAGCAAAGTCTTTTGGTTTTTCAGAAAAAGACAGTCTGCAGGATATGTTGTGCTCACACTGCAGATGTCAGTTCAGCTAGTGGTCGTGCTCCCTCATGCCAGATCTCTTTCACTTTTTAGTAGCACCAATAAATTTAACTGAAATAATCTTGTTGAACCTGCACCCCTGAATAGCATCAGATCACTGGATATTTAAATGATCAGAATAGTATAATTTACAAGGTTTTGGCTCCATTAACCAAAGCACATTGGGGGAGTGGGATCCTGTTCACATAATGCTGACAAGCCAGAGCAGGTGGGAGATGATAAATTCCAATTTCATAAGTTGTTAACAGTTCATTATGAGTTTTGAAACTAGGGCCCAGATATTCAAAGCTTAGCACCAGGGGCAAAGCCATTGTGCTGGACTAGCACCAACTTTGCACCCAACTGCAATATTGAAAAGGACAGTTAGCGCTAGTGCAAAACCAAAATGTATGCAGGGGAGGGACGGAGAGGATGGGCCCTGAATGCTGGTGCACTGGCATATTCAAATGTATAGCGCCATGCTACAGGCATTAGTGCAACCTGTAGCATGGCACTAAGTACCCCCTGCAAAAAGCTGCTGGTAATGCAGCGGTAATGCAGTGGTGGTGCCCCCCATCATGAATCCTGACCTCCATTTCCAGTAATATAAACACATATCCCTGATAGTCTAGTGGTCCCCCACCCCGCTGCACATATCCCAACCCCCATTTCCAGTGATATAATAAACATTTCCCTGGTAGTCTAGTGGTCTTCCCCGCATGACTCCTGACCCCAGTCCACCTAGAAAAGCAGATTATACCCTGGTAGTCTAGTGGTTCCGCCCACCCTGCAGTGATGCCACCGTGCATCCCAAGCAACAATCAGAAACCGAGCCAGTGACTGGCTCAGCCCTCCTTTCACCACTATGACTCACTGCCAACTGAGGTATGAATGCTCATTTGTACCTCAGTCAGTGGCTGGCCATGGTGGTGAGAGGTGGGCTGAGTCAGTCACTGGCTCGGTTTCTGATTGTTGCTTGGGATGCACGGGGGTGTCACTGCTGGCTACGGGGAACCACTAGACTACCAGGGTATAGTCTGATTTTCTAGGTGGATGGGGGTTGGGAGCCATGTGGGGGGGTTGTGTGGGAACTACTAGACTACCAAGAAATGTTTAATATATTACATGAATTGGGGTTGAGATATGTGCAGGGGGTGGGGGCCCACTAGACTACCAGGGAAATGTTTAATATATTACATGAAACAGAGGTCGGGATGTGTGCGGGGGTGGGCGACCACTAGACTACCAGGGAATTGTATATTATATTACCAGTAATGGGGTCGGGATACATGCAGGGGGGTGGGGAGACCACTAAACTACCAGGGAAATGTTTACTATATTACATGAATCAGGGGTCAGGATATGTGCAGGGGTGAGGAGGACCACTAGACTACCAGGGAAATGTGTATTATATTAACGGTAATGGGGGTTGGGATATTTGCAGGGGGGCTAGTGGACCTCTAGACTACCAGGGAAATGTTTAATATATTACATGAAATGGGGTTGAGATATGTACAGAGGGTGGGGGGACCACTAGACTACCAGGGAAATGTGTATTATATTACCGATAACGGGGGTCAGGATACATGCAGGGGTGTGGGGAGACCACTAAACTACCAGGGATATGTTTAAGATATTATATGAAATGGGGGTCAGGATACATGCAGGGGTTGGGGGGACCAGTAGACTACCAGGGTGTGCAACAGGCACACAAAACAACAATGACCTAGACATTGGTGACACTGATTTATGCAGGGTATTGTTATCTAAACAATTCTCAATGTCTTTTATGGGTTATTTGTGATAGGTTTTTTCTTCTTTTTGTTTTTAGAGTTTTGTTTTAAATTTTTTATATAACAGGCTTTTGCAGAGTATTTTTTATTCTTGGACATAGTTGTGAAAATGACAAGGGAGCTGCCACTTAAGATGATGGGGTTGGCCGTGGGCTTGGTCTTCATGGTTCAGCTATTTGTTATCATAGGAACTGATGTTTTGACAAAAAGATAAAGTACCTATGTAAATTGTTCTTACACTTTTAAGTTACAACAAACATCTAGGCTTACTACGCAGCAAAACCCTTTCAACCTCATCAAAGAAGAACTTTGTGTTAAATACTTGGTAATTCAAATAGGGTATACTTGCTCAAGTGACCGGGCATTATTGTTGTCCTTGGGTTTCTGTGGAGATATTGAATTGAACCCAGGTCCTTCTATTAAAATGGTCTTAGACAATGCCCAAAGCACAATAAAAAAATGGACTATTTTAGAAATTGGGTAGAACACGAAGGGCCAGACATAATAATGTTGATGGAAACTTGGTTAAAAAAGGGAATTGAATATAATGAGATAGAATTAAGGGATTTCTATCATTTTAGGAAGGATCGGGGAACACGAGGGGGGGGGTGTTTTGATGTACATTAGCCACTCAATTGGTCATTCAAAAATGTTATTCTCTGGGTCAATTGAGGGCATTGAATGCTTGTTAATTGAGATACAAGAACTGAAATTGGCTATTGGAGTGGCTTGTTCTCCACCCAAAATAAACACTATCCATTTTGACAAATTTTCACATGTTCTAATGGAACACCTGGGTCAATTACAAGTAATCCTGGCTGGTGATTTTAATGCAGCTTGGGGTTGTCCTAGGGGTCAAAAGTTGGAAAAATTGATGAGTTGTTTAAATTTAATACAAATCATCGATATTCCCACAAGGAAAGGTTCCTTATCTAGTAAAGGTAACATTTTAGATCTGATGTTTGTCTCACCTGAACTGACAATATTGGAGAAAAGTATATGTGCTCCTAGTTTAGGAGACCATCATGTAGTTAAGTGTGTTTTTTCCATGACTAAAAATATTATCCCTGTAAAACTGGTACCACAAACATCTAAAAGATGTTATTTAAAATTTAATAGTTTATTATTTAAAAAGTAACTCCAGGGACTTCCATGGTATAGGCTTTTTCTTATTCCAGATTTAAATTTGGCTGTACAAGAATTCTCAACAATGTTTGGGATTGCTTGTGATAAATTTTCCCCATATGAAAAAGTAAATCAAAGATTAAAACATTTGCCATGGTTAACTGTAAAAATAAAAAAAAATGATTAGAACAAGAAACCAACTTTGGAAAAAGGCAAATAAAACATTAAATAGTGACATTTGGGAACAATATAATAGAATAAGGAATAAAGTAGTATAGGAAATTAGGAAATCAAAAGCGTGTTATTATAAACAATGGATTAAAGAATCAACAAATCCTGGTGCCTATTGGTCCGTAATAAAAAATCTTATAAATCCCACCTGTAAACAGAGTGAGATAAAATTGAGTCAGGATGGAAGAGTGTTTGAAACAAATAGAGCTGCTGATATTTTGAATGACTATTTTATAAACCTCCCCGACCTGAAATTGAAGCCTATAACTAAAATTAATACTGTAACTGAAGTAAAAGATGGGAGTTCCCAAGATGAAAAAATACCTAAATTTAGATTTAGAAGAGTGACAAACAAAGAAGTTCTAAAAAATATAAATAAATTAAAAGCAAATAAAGCGAGTGTTCCGGATAGAATAGACAACAAATTATCGAAAGATGCTGCCACGGAATTGTCATTTATATTACGGGATATTTTTAATTGGAGCCTAAGGGAGGGACAGTTCCCCTCTAGTTGGAAATTAGCCAAAGTGATACCAGTAGATAAGGGAAGAGATCCCATGGACATTTCAAATTATCGTCCAATAGCCCTATTGTCCACAGTTTCTAAGTTATTTGAAAAAATCATCCATGATCAGTTAATGGACTACTTGGAAAAGTATAACAAACTAACCCAACAACAGTATGGTTTTAGGCAGGGTAGATCCACCGCTACCACAGTCTCGGACTTCTTGGATCTTATAGTTACTCAACTTGGGGATTCAAAGTCCATGGGTGCTGTATACATGGACCTATCCAAAGCATTTGATTTAGTAAATCATAGTATTTTGATAGACTCACTAATGAAAGTAGGGGTGGAGGAAGAAACTTGTAATTGGTTTACATCATATCTTGATAAAAGGTCACAATTTGTTGTTTTAAATGGACAGCAGTCTAGAATAGACTATGTGACAAGAGGGGTTCCCCAGGGATCTATCCTGGGCCCCCTCTTGTTCATAGTCTATCTGAATGACTTACCGAAGAATATTGGATATTCAAAAATCCGCCTTTATGCAGATGATATGACCTTAGTAGCAGTAGGAGAAACTATAAGTGAGGTATAACTAAAGTTACAGAGTGACTTTTGCACAATACAAGGTCATTTTCATCTCTGGGTCTATTAGTAGATAATAAAAAGACACAGGTCACAGTATGTCCTTTGCATTGGACAAAAAGGGTGTCTCAAAATTAAAAATAATGACACAAGAGGGTAAGCTTCTAGAACAAACTGAAACATACAAGTACCTAGGGATACAAATAGATCAATGCCTTATTTTTCAACAGCAAATAACAAATTTAATAAAGAAAACAAATGTTAAGATTGGAGCTATGAGATGAATATCAAACTGTATGACAAGAGAAACAAGATTGACTATGATAAATCAATTAATAATGCTGGTTATTGATTATGGAAGTCACATTTAGAGACATACAGCAAAAAAAACACTTGAACAACTTAGATACACTTTATAATAAGCTTGCAAGATTTGTGTTAAGGTGTGACCCCAAAACCCATCATTGTATTATGTATACAGATTTAGGATTGACTTCATTAAATCTATGGACAAAAGGAATTTGGTTAAATCAGGTCTGGAATATATTTAAAAATCAATCGTTAGATAATTTAAAAAATACATTCAAAAACCAAAACATGGTTTAAATTTAAGAAAAACTGGTGCAAGGGACCTAATTTTACCTAAATTAACAAACCGATTTGGTGAAATGACTCTTCAGTACCAAGTAGCCTTTAACTGGAACTGTCTCCCCCCTTTTCTACGTGAACTAACAATCACTGATAATGTTTTTAAAAATGGTTTGAATCATGAACTCAGTTTTCGTTGTTGTTGTAATAGGTGAAAATAATGTAGAGGTTAAATGATCATTTGCCTGTTTCTGATGATTTTGTAAAAACTGTAATGTATTGTTTTGTATGTTTTTGTATTTTTGTATTGTTATAATTATTTGTAAAATTGTAACTATTTTTTGTATTATGTAAACAGGTAAGCCTTATGAATAGGGATTTTTGGAACCCTAATGGCTTTATCACTATATAAATAAAGTTTACCATACCATACCATACCATGGCGGTGGGGTGGACTGCCAGGCCCAGCCAGTCTGCCCAGTTCCCTACTGAATGGATATGCTGTACACCCTACATAACCTACAGCCTATGTCCTCTCACCCCCACCAGGCATGCCTTATGCCTGTCCCATGCATTAGCAGGTCCCCCCACTGTGTTCCACCAACACCTGCTCCAGGGTGCCTATGTTATTGAGAGGGGGCATCTACAAGTAGAGATGCAGTGAATTTAAATTCTGCCAGCGAAGTGAACACAAAGTGGGCACTTCACCTTGCCACTCTGCTACGCGGAGTGGGCAATGCAAAGTGATCACTCCGCCTTGTCATTACCACTTCACGTTGAGGTGGAATGACAAAGCAAAGTAAGGCGAAGTCATTGTTTTTAATGGACTTCACGTTCCTTATTATGATTCTAAGTGACCCACTTGGTGTTTCAGATTTGGCAGTCCCTCCACACATCACATGGCTTACAGTACTGTAAGTCACATGCTCTTTAGCTAGGCAGGAAGAAAGTGAGTCATACAAGCAGACACTTTTACTTTCTCCTGTGCAGCCGGAGAGAGAGTAGTGTGTTTTGTGACTGCTGATACTTTGAGATCAGAGTGAGGAGGAGATTTAAACTTTGATTTAGACCCAACAGCTTTTTTAAAAGCTAAATTTTTTTGTCTTTTCTGTACTCTTTTTTACTTAATATGCTCTTTCTGTAAATTTCTGTAAATTTTATTTTTCTTACCTTTATATGTAGTTAGTTGTTTGTCTGTGTCTGTGTGACTGTGTGTGCGTGTTGTGTGACAGTGTGAGTAGTGATTGCTCAGACTGAGGGAGCTCAGTAGGAGAGATGGACCAGGGTGAGGGAATCTCTGGGGCAGGGGCAGCTCTGGGAAAGCGTGGTAGTGGTAAGCATCGTACCATGTACAAGTGTGGAGGGCATGGGCTCCCATTGCTGTTGGACCATTCAAAACTTCTTTCCAGTCTGTGTATGTACAGCAGATACTGTCCAACATCCTGACTTAAAACCAAACATTAATGAGTACAATGGTGGGGTGGCGAAGCATGGAGAGATACTACAAAACAGGCTTACAATACATCCAAGTAACTATTAAAAAAAATTTATGTTGTGATTCTTGATGTGATCATGAATCATGATTTATGACTGCATTTGTGACCGTGATGATGAAGAAACGTGAATGCCTACCACTTATGGCTGTACTTCCCCGATGGGCTGTAGTTTAAAACTCCCTGACTTAAAAACACGTATCAGTGAGTACAATAGTGGGGTGGTGAAGCCTGGAAAGATACTACAAAACAGGCTTGCAATACATCCAAGTAACTAGAAAAAAAATTAATGTTGTGATTCATAATGTGAATGATCGTGAATCATGATTTGTGACTGCGTTTCTGACCATGATGATGAAGAACATGATTTGTATCACAAGTGACTCGTGATGATGGTCCTGACTTAAAAACGCATATTAATGAATACCATGTTCATGCAGAATTAAGCACCACACCTGTCCAATACTCTGAAGGGAAGCCAAAGAAACAACTGTGACTTAAGTTACAGATGGAGATTGGGCCCTAAAGAGATGCAAATACACAGACAGATTAAGATTGCACTGGGCACTGAAAAGATGCAGACACAAAGGCACGACACCTAACCAGTGCTCACCATCAGAAATTGAAATCTGGAAAAGAATACCTTTGCCGGTTGGGATGGGCCGTGGGGGGGCAGTGTACTGCACTGCTGCATTCACTAGTACTAGCACCAGTAAAGAGACCACAAAGAAGTACAAAAATAACACAGCTGCAGTGGATAGCAGCTTCATATTGCTGAAATTATTATGTGGCACAATAAAAGGTGTCTGATTTGATGACACACGTCACACACATTCTCACACACACACCAAGTAATGCATAGCAAATTGAAAACTTCAGTAATATAATCACATATTTTAAGCAAACTAAAATTATGCACTGCGGCAGTAACAGTCACTAGTACTAGCACCAGTAAAGATACCACAAAGAAGTACAAAACCACACAGCTACAGTAGATAGCAGCTTCACATTGCTGAAATTATTATGTGGCACAGTAAACGGTGTCTGATTTGATGACACAAGTCACACACATACTCACACACACACTAAGTAATACATAGCAAATTGAAAACTTCAGTAATATAACCACATATTTTAAACAAACTAAAATCATGCACTGCAGCACCACAACAATCAGCAAAAAAATGGCAAGAAATATTGAAAATATTACTGTGTGTACATTAACACAGTTATACAAGAAAAATATCACCAAAACAGAAAGCATTGTCTTTTTCTCCAAGTTAATCTACCTACACCACAGATATGCCCTTCCCCCAAAGCACACTTCCATTGTCTCTCTCAGTACACAGACTGAATGTTGTACATCAACATTCAAAATCCATACACAAACAATAAACACTCAATGATATGAGTACAGGAGGGTTTCCTATAATCGATGAACTAAAGTTTCAGCAAAAAAAAGACTCAAAAAGGCTTTTTTAACAGCTTTCTGAAGGTTTGAATGGCAGAGAGCTCTCAGAGCAGATTGTCTCCTACAGCTCCCTACAAACACTACTTCAAACTGAGGCTGTGCAGAACAATCTAGAGTCCATGTGACCTGAAATCCCATGAATCACTGCAAAATTCACCTTTGGAGCTTAAAAACAAGGCAAAGTGAGGCAAAGTACATTGTTTCCAGTGTACTTCGCCTTAAGAATTGGTGCAGTAGAGGTTTGGGAAGGTGGAATGATGCAAAGTCAGTGTTTTCAATGGACTTCGCATTACCGTGTAACACAGTACTCCGCTTCGCGTTCTTGGAGCACTCCTTGGTCACTTCACTCCATGAATCAATCCTCGGAGTGAATTGGGGCCACTTTACCCATCACTATCTACAAGGGCACATATGGCCAGTGGATATATATGCATGTGTGTGTGTGTGTCTCTCTCTCTCTTTCTATATATATATATATATATATGTGTGTGTGTGTGTATATATATATATATATATATATATATGTATGTGTAACATTTGTTTATATAGCTATGTATCACATAGTTATCACTCTCTCCCTGTCTCTCTCTCTATATATGTACCTTGTGTTGTACTGCTTGCAGTGCTGCATGGGAAAGTTGTCTGCTCTGTTTGTGCCTGCCAGCACACAGTTCCTGCTGCTTCTAGTCTGTACTTCCATGCCAACCAACAGGGGATGCTGTGGGCATGTCTTGGCCTGCAGCATCCAGCCTGTACTTCCATTCCAACCAAAAGATGGAGCTGTATGCTCCATGCAGTAGCACCGAACAAACTGCATGGTAATTTATGCTAAGTAGCAGTTAATGAGATGCAAATGTGCCTGTTTGCCACGGTTTACCTAAGTAGGCTACTTTGCATGGGAGCTTTGAACATGGCTCCTGTTTGCCCTGGGCTAATGTGTTAGCACTGTGCATTCAGGTTAGCCCGGGCAAACTACACATCAGCATAGCACTGTTCTGCAATGTGTGGCCTGCATTGTTGTTTGCAGGTGTTGTGGGACTTCTCTGTGCATTCACACACAATGTTCTCCACCTGCAACTCTGGCTTGCTCCCGGGTGTACTGGGCTGCTGTTGCAGCATGCACTTCCCTGTTGCTATATTCAGTACTGTCTTATTCCTGGGCTATGTTTGCCCTATACTCCCAGACCAATTTACTCAGCTTCATTCACATACTATATTCAGCAGTGTTAGCACTGGGCTATTCCTTTTGAATATGGCAGGTGATTTGGGCCTGGCAATGTTTGCACACTGGGCAGTGCTACTTGAGGCTCGGGGCAAAGTTTTGAATATCTGGTTCCCAATCTTTTCGTATATCAATTTATGTAATTTGATTTGCAAAACAAGTTATGTAACTGTGTCATTTTAACATTTTAAGACTTGAAACTTTCCTTCTGAGCATGTGCCCTACAGACAGCATTATATTTATTTATTTGTTTTTTGTTTACCGGGTAAGTACACTAGACAACAATGTTGCCTATATTCAGGCACGACCCAGGAGAGTACAGACAGGGGAGACCAGAGTCAACATTAAAGAGTATTTCATGACCCAGCATGAGGTGAGAACAAATATTTGAACAGTATACAGCCAGGTACAGTCATTATCAGTAATGACAAAGAGAAACAGATAACATTACATTAATTATTTTCATCTGATGATACATCAATGACTAAATTGAAACGACAAACATCAAACAAAACTTAAATGAAGTAGCATTATAACAATAGGATTTCTGCTGGATGTGGGAAACTTTCAGATTTTGGAGACCAGTAGGAAATCAGTAAGTGCCATAGGGAGGAGAAAATGCTAGAAGAGAAGCTCAAGTTACAGCACAAGAGCAGCAGTCGGATTCTAATAGGTGTGCCCGAAGACTCAGTTTAAAGGCCTTGTGGGATTTGGAGAGTTTGATGTGGGAGGGAATGGAGTTCCAGAAGTGGGGGGCAGATATGGCAAGGGATCGTTCTCCTTTTTGTGTGAGATATCTGGGAATTTCAAGTTGGGTTTCAGCAGATGCCCTGAGGAGGTATGCTTGGGAGGGCTGAGTTAATAGTTCAGCAAGGTATTTAGCGGACCCAGTTCTGATCATATTATCAATTGTACAGCCTGCAGAATAGTGTCTGAGCGAGTCTGGGGAGAGCCAATTTAGTTTTGAGTAGAGCAGGCAATGATGGGTAAGTCTGTGAGCGGAGAGAGCAAATCTGCATATACTGTTATAGCAGGTGCTCCATTTCTGGAGTGCTCCTTTGCTAGCTTTAAGGTAAACCTGAGAAAAATATGTTAGAGCAGGGAGGAGAAATCCTTGTGCAATAGCAAGCTGGGCAGCATCATTGAGGGAGGACCTAATTTTAAAGGCAAGACCAAGTTGTGAGTAAACTGTCTTACATGTAGCCGCAATGTGGAGGTTAAAGTCAAGAGATGGGTCAAGAGTGACTCCTAGATACCTGAAGGAGGTAACGAATTCAAGAGGGGAGTCATCTAGAGAATGTATCAATAAGTCTGGAGTAAGAGATCTGATTCTTGATGGGGGGCCAAAAATATTATCTGTGACAGTACTACTGCACATGCTCAGAAGTAGTGTTTCAACTTTTTAAATGTTAAAACAATTCAGTTACACTACTTGTTTTGCAAATCTGTTTACATACACTGGTATAGCCAATTATGCAGTTTCAGAACTAATAATCCACACATACCAATTTATGCAATCAGAATTTTTCAGTTACAGAGTTTAGCAGGTTACAGTTTACACCAATGCCATTGCATCACATGGGGCTGTTCCTAAGGTAAGGTACTGTTAGAGTGGAAACCACTCTGCAGCTCCATAGCATGCATTGTCATAATGGCATTTCTTGTGGAAGAACTATTTTACTAAAAAGCATATAATTCTATTATTTATTTCATTACACAAGATGACAACATTATTTAAAAAAAAGTAATTATAAAAATAGCAATAAGGTATGATCAGGTATTAAAGTAACAGTGGGGCAGGATTTTCAAATGGTTTAGATCATTGCAAGCCCCTGGTGCACTGATGATACAGCACATGGGGCTTGTGAAGCTCTAATAGGATTTTCTATCCCATGCGGTAATTGCCACAACTTAGACCAACTTTTTCTGGTCTAACATGCAGCAATCCTGGGAACCTTTTTTTTACGGAGCTTACACCAGATATTTGGGGCAAGCTGCTGTAAATCATGGAAACTGTCATAACAGCATCTGAGATTGTAAAATTGGAGCAGTTGCGGTGATGGGGTTTGGCACACTGCCAGAACCTAAGTGTCATTGTGCAGGGCTTGGCACAAGCCCTTTGCCATGCTTTGAAAATTCAGCCCTTAATTAATTATCTTCTTGGAGCAATATGACACTCAGCTGCACCTCATGCAATATTACATCTCAAGGGGGTGATTAACAGACTGTTAATGTAACCCCTGGTCATACAGTACCTTATTGCTTAATTATTATAACATAACAATATTTGCAGCAATCTGATTGGGCTTCAGGGTTCTAGTAGGGTTAAATTAATCCACTTTACCCTGCCATGTAGAGCTGACACACAGCATATGTTTTAGTCATATTTATGAATGAGTTCCAGCTATTTCCATCAAGACTTCAATTTTAGAAATGAATGCCCTTGTCTCTGATCACATCCTTCAAACTACACAGATATTATTTGATTAACTGTGTGAAAGCCACTGATTGTATCAGTTCTTAAATATGTAAAGTAGAAAAAAGCTTCTGCTATGTATTGCAACTGTGGTGCCCACCAACCTGTCACAGTGCAATTGTGGATTGCTTATTTTGTGCTCATTCCCATTCCTTGACCATATCACTTGGACAAGCCAGTATAAATTATTAAAATTGTGCAAGGGTCACTGGCGATGCTGATTGTTAAGCACATATAAAAAGAAAACAAAAAAGCCATTCTATAGACTGTCATTATAGGGCACCTCCACACCACTTGTATAAGTACTGCAGGTTCATGTTAAATGGAAAACTTAATCAACAAATTACTATAAAAATCACAGGCACTTACATAAAATAAAAATAAATGTTTTATGTGTTTTTATCTGTACTTCTGACAGTTTCTTAGATACCAATAAGAGTGGGTAGGGGGTACTACATATACTATCTTTGGAATGGCTTTTTATTTTCACAGTTAACAATTTCCAGCTCTCATACAATTTTAATACATTATGCTGGCTGGTCCCAGTGAGGTGATTGAGGAATGGAACATCCTTTAATGTTTATAAGGGGCATAGTATAAAGCATTGCATCACAGTCTGTCCTATGTTAACTAGCATAAATCAGAGCTACCTGTTTACAGACACAGAGAAACATTTAGCCCCAACAGTCCCTCATATTGAAGAGCTCTAGGATATCTCCTCTCCGTACACACACACACAAAAAACCATTTCACACAGTGGGAGTCAAATGTCATTTACACTTTATTTCTATGTCCTAGTGTTAGATCTCACAGCAGATTACAACCCCTAGAAATAGAATACTAGTCCTCTAGATATAGAACACTAGTGAGAGTGATAGGTTGTCATGTATACCAGTATATACCATAAATGACTCTACAGTGGAGATTCTAGGCATTCACTGCCATATGCGGGGCAATCATTTTAGAGTAAATTACAGATTTTCTGTTGGTAAAACTAACATTAATTAAATGAAACACATTCTTAAAAATTCCACATTATAATTAGAGCAATAAAGTACTCTCAGGGGTTAGATTATCAGTTAGGTACTCACCCCTTGTGGTGTACTATGGCACGAGACTTCACCTCATGTCATATTACACCACAAGGGAGTGATTAACAGACTGTTAGTCGAACTCCTGGTAGCACCTTATTGCTTAAAAAGTTGTTTTGATATAGGTTGCAAGTATCTGTATATAAAAATAGTATCATTAATTACATGACTATTTTAATTTTAAAAATGTTTCAAATTGTGGCATTTTTTTTTTATTTACATTCAAACCGAATAAATAAGTTTCCACTTATGTTTGATAATTATAGTCCATTGATGAAGTACTAAAATTGCAGCACATAAATTGCTCAGTTTTTCATTTCATGTTCAGTGAATCCAGCTAAAGACGAGCCAATGGTGATGAGGACAGGGAGATATACCAAGTAAAGCAGAAGGAAGTGAGCAGGGTGGTGAGGGAAGAAAAGACACAGACAGAGGAAAGGATTGCCAAAGGGGTCACTAAAGGACAGAAGACTTTCTTCAGATACATAAGCAAGAAGAGGAAAGCAAGAGTAAGGATTTGAAGGATGGAAGTGAAAGACTGTGCAGAAAGGCAACAAGAATAAGTTGACATCATAAGTAGATACTTCTGCTCAGTCTTCACAGTGGAGAGAGGTGGAGCAGACCTCCAGGGAGAAGCAGGAGTGGGCGTGGGAAATGGACACAAGTCCAGTTTTAGAGGAAAGAGTTCTGAAGGAAGTATTTTTTCATTGAGAGCGTTATGGATGCAAGCCTTCCTGAGGAGGTTGTGGAGTCAAAGACAGTGCTGGATTTCAAGAATGCATGGGACAGTCATAAGGCAATTCTAGTGGGGGTAGGAAGAAGTATGCTGTTGGTTAACTAGGATCTGCAACTTATCCATTAGGTAGGGAAATGGGCAGACTGGGTGGGCCAAGCGGTCCTTATCTGCCATCAAATTCTATGTTTCTATGAAGGGACAAGCAGCCCTGAGGGAAGACATGGCTATGGGGTGCACTGGATATACCCAAGAGTACTAAAGGAGGTGATAGTTGCCCTACTGGCAACCTTGGTCAACAGCACACTTGACACAGGCATGGCTTCCGAGGACTGGAGAAGAGCTGATGTGGTCCCTCTACATAAAAGTATTAGCAGGGAAGAGACAAGCAATTACAGGCTGATAAGACTTACTTCAGTGGTGGGAAAATCAATGGAAACACTTCTAAAGGAAAGACTGTCAGAGTATCTTGATTTCAATGGGCTGTAAGTGCACAGGCAGAATAGTTCATTGTGGAAGGGGTCATGCAAAATGAATCTGTTAGGTTTCTTTGACTGTGTGATGAGGGAATTAGATCAGGAGAAGGCAGTAGATGTGGCTTATCTAGACTGCATCAAGGCTTTCCACACTGTGCCATACACCAGGCTGACAAAGAAGATTAACTGAATTGGAGTGGGATCCAAAGTAAAAAACTGGATTCGAAGCTGGTTAATGGATAGGAGACAGAGAGTGGCTGTTATCTACTCACTCTAAAGATAGGAGAGTGACCAGTGGGCTACTTCGGGGCTCTGTACTGGGACCAGTCATCTTCCATGTCTTCAGGGGACAGTACAAAAGAAGTGGAAGGAAAGGTGTACCTTTTTTTGCAGTTGATACCAAAATTTGAAATAGGGTAGACAATCAGGAGAGGGTGTAGAGAATGTGCAGGTGTCTTGGGAAACTTGAGGAGTGCTTAAAGGCGTTGTAGTTGGAGTTTGATGACAAAAGTGCAAAATAATGCACCTAGGACATAGGAACCTGGGAGCTGTGTATGGGGTGGAAGAGAAGTATTGACAATCACTAGACAGGAAAGGGACCTTGCATGGGTCATACGTGAGGCTCTCAACATGACAGGGCTGTGTGACTAGGCAGTGAGTAGGTTAAGTGGAATGTTGAGGTTCAGAGGGAGGAGTACAGTATCTCCAGTAGGAGGAAGGAGATGGTGCTGCCACTGTATTGCTCACTGGTGAGACACTACTTGGAATAAGGTGTCCAGCTTTGGAGACCACAACTCAGAAAGGACATTAGCAGGGTGGAAGCAGTCCAGAGGAGAGCAACTAAAATGGTTCAGAGTTCACACAAGAAGCCCTAGGAGGAGAGACTGTGGCATCTCAACATGTACACACTGGAAGAGAAGAGAGAGAGGTGACATGATAAAGACCTACAAGTACCTCATGGGGGTGGACAGGGTGCAGGGTAAAGTCTCTTTCAAATGAGAAAGAGCACCAGGACCAGGGCCATGTGACAAATCTGGAGGAGGAAACTGAAGAGAGATGTGAGGAAATATTTCTTCACTGAATGGGTGGTAGATGCTTGTAAAAGACTGCCAGTAGAGGTGGTGGAGGCTAAAATATGGTGTGGCTTCAAACAAATTGTGAGAGACCCAGAGGTATATTAGAAAAGAGGCATAGGAGTGGGAGGGTCTCCAGAGACCAGATAGGGTCTATGGAGGCAGACTAGGCAGGGAACATCTGGGCACACTGAGTTGGACAAGTTGTCCTTTTCTACCTGCAAATCTTATGCCTCCAAGATTCTTGTTTATTTATGTCTGGGGAATGTTCCAAAATCTGATGTGGTAAACACTTGTGAAACATGTGCAAAGGAACTCTGTTTCCTTTAGGCACTTCAACACTATCTACAATGAGCAGATTCTGAGCATATCAAAGTTGTTGTCAATCTGTGTGTCCTACATCAGCCAATCAGCAACTCCTCATGCAGGGTGTATATCATGTGAACATATGAAATAGCCAGCAGAAGAATGCCTTGTGGGCTGTCTGCCTGATTACGGTAGCACTAATCCAGAGATTACAGCTGGCCTTGGCCCTCTTCCCTCCAATCCTGAACCTCCCCTTTTCCTTGTCCCACACTAGAATGAACCCCCTCTGTCTTTTGAGTGATATCTCATATCATATCGTATCTCACATCTCAGTGACATTTCCATCTCTGTTTCATAGGCCCAGGGACAAACTAGGAAACTACAGACCAGTGAGTCTTACTGCCATTGTGGGAAAGTTAATGGAGACTATCCTTAAGGAGATGCTGGTGAAATTTCTGGAGGTCAACAGCCTACAGGACAGAAAGCAGCATGTGTTTGTGTCAGGCAGATCCTGCCAGACGAACCTGGTTGACTTTTTTGATTGGGTGATGAGGACACTGGATAAGGGTCATGAGGTGGATATCCTTTATCTGGACTTCAGCAAAGCCTTTGACTTGGTGCCTCATAGAAGGCTGACCAGAAAGTTGGGTAACTTGGGAGCAGGGAAGAAACTGGTTGGATGAGTCAAGAGCTGGTCACAGGACTGGAAGCAGAGGGTAGTCGTGGAGGTGAACGATTTTAGCACGGGGCTGTAACAAGTGGGGTCCTGAAGGGATTGGTACTGGGTCCAGTGCTGTTTAAAATTTTCATTGCCGACATATCGGATGGGATATAAAGTAAGATCAGCCTCCTTGCAGATGACACTAAGATCTGTGTGGAAGTGGATGGTGGGGCAGTGGTAAAGTACTTCAAGAGGATTTGGCAAGACTGGAGGGCTGGTTGAACACATGGCAACTATGGTTCAATGCCAAGAAAAATAAAGTCATGCACTTGGGGACCAGAAACCCCAGGAATAGATACTGGTTGGGTGGAGTGCAGTTATCCACATCATTGAAGGAGAAGGATCTGGGAGTACTAGTAACTAGGGAAATGAAACACTCAGCCCAGTGCAGGAAGGCAGCAGCAAAGACCAATAGAATGCGGGGTGCATCTCAAGGAGAACCACCTCTAGGAGAGGGGAGGTTGTCCTGTATCTTTACAGGTCCCTGGTGAGGCTGCACTTTGAGTACTGTGTGCAGTACTGGTGCTCTTTCTTGAAAAAGGACATCAAGCTACTGGAGGGGGTACAGCGTAGGGCAACAAAAATTATCCTAGGATTGGGAGATAAACCATGTGAGGAGAGACTGAGGGAGCTTAATATGTATTCCCTGGAGGACAGGAGGGAGGGAGAGAGGGGATATGATTGAGACCTTCAAATACCTGAAGGGCATGACCAGAGTAAACACTGAGAGTATGTTTAAATTAAACAGTGGGTGGGAAACCAGGGGACACAGTCTGTAACTGGAAGGAAGAAAATTCGGGAGGAAAATGAAGCACTATTTCATGGACAGGGTCATTACAGGGTGGAATGCGCTGCTGGAAGAGGTGATATCATTGAGATCGGTGAGCAGCTTCAAGAGGGTGTGGGACAGGATCAAAGGAAGGGTCCAAACTGAGGGTGGAGGGGGTGGGTGAAGGAAGCAGGAGGAAATATGGGAGAGGGCAAGCAGAGGAGGCCAGCTGCAGTCTAAATGGCTGAAGTGCTGCACAGTCGAGCAGACTAGATAGACCATAAGGCTGGTGATTTCGTATGTTCGTATGTTTGTATAGGGCATGACTACCGAAGGAGCTCAGGTTATGTGAATAAGAGTGACTTTTGCTTAAAAAACATTTACAGTCATTACAGAATCATGTATTATCATTCCAGTTAGCTAATTTGCTTTACATTAACTGTAGTTTTAAGCAGGAAGGCCAGTGAAATCATGTTGCAGAAGAGGGGAAAGAGTCCACAATGCAAGGCTGCAATGGCAGCTGCAGTCCCTGCAGCAGAAGCAGGGCAGAGTGAATTTAACAGACTGGGAATGGTACAGCTGGATATTTTTAGAATATTTATTTTACTTTTTTTTTTTTTTACCTTGTGAGTGGTCTTGTACTGGTGGTATGGAGGGCACAAAAACCCATTTTTATTTTTATTTTATTTTTGTCCCTGAGCGGCAGCAGAGCAAACGTTAATCTAGCAAACAGGGAAAGGTGCAGGGGAGAATTTTGAAGCATTTTTCATATTATTTTTTTTTCACTGACTAGTTGCTGGTGTTGTGGGACAGAGCAATTCCTCTAATTTTCACTTTCTGCCTTAGCGTGCAAGCCTATCATCCAGGATAGTAAGTAAAAAGTAAAGCAGGCTGCTCTGTGAGACACAAAGCCTCTCAGTGGGGTTGCATTTGTAGTCTGTTAAGGGGGAGCTGGTGTTGCTCTTCTTTGTCACTTCACAAATCTTATAGCACTGCAACCTTGCATGCAGTGGCTGTACTTGTCATGTTGGCATCTAAGAATCATCGAGATGACTACTGTTTGTCATCACTGTTAGTGTCCAGGGGCAGCTGTGTCATGGGACTTGTGTTATAATCTTTCAAGCATGTGTTGTTGATGTATGTAGAACATATAAAGAGATGAACAGGAGGAAAAAGTGGTCCTAAGCGTAATAAAGGAACAGATAAATGTTCCAATATGCCAGTTCTACCAAGTACAAGTGCAAGCAGTGGTGATGGAGAAGGATCTGGTCATGGAAGGACAGGGCCTAGGAGTGAAGTCATGGTCATGGAGCTGTTAGGGCAAGGGCTGGGTGCATTATAGTACAGCCAAAGAAATAGAAGTTGGTTAGTCCCCAAAAATTCACTGATTCCATTCCCACTGCAGTGGAATTAGCCTTCTAGGCTGGTCACCAAGTGCATCTGGTGAAGAAACCATCCTGATTAATCCATAAGCACATCAATTTCTCCCTCTTCCTTCTTCAAGTGCTTCCAGTTCCCCTAACTTGAATGGAAAAAGTACTGTACATCCAGGAATGTCAAGTGCAGCTCCTGAGAAAAAATCATCTTGCATTCACTGCCTTACTCATAAAGGCCCCTCTCCTGCCATTTTCACTAGCAGCTAATGAAAACAACATGAGGGACGGGAGTCAAGTGGCAAGCTCCAATCAAGAATTAAATACAATAATTCATGTTTTTGTTTGTTAGTAATGCACGAGAATGCATGTAGCCTGATTAAAAAGGTAGATTTGGTAAGATTATGGGCTGAAAGTGTCTGTCCAGATATTATGGGTTTTTCAGAGTCCTGGCTTCAGAAGAATATTTTGGACAGAGAGGTTTTGGTTGAGAGATATGGATTAGCAAGGCAGGATAGGAGTAAATGTCTGTGTGTGGGTGGGGGTTGTACTATACATAAAAATGAATTGAGCCATATAGGATAAAATATGCAGGAAATATAAAGGGTATCGATTGCTTGTTGATTGCTTGTTAGTAGAGTTAATAACAAGCAACCTTATGTTAGGTATAGTTTGTACACCCCTCAAAATAAAGTTGACCCTTTTTGATGAGTTAGCAGCAAAATTTCAGATACAGTAAAGGAAGCGGATCTGATTTTAATAGGATATTTTAATGCAGATTGGAATAAGGGTAGGGATAAGAGATTAAAAGAAAGTTTTGATATATTAGGGTTAAACAGGTAATACATGTAGTCACCAGAAGCACAGGTAGTTAGGAAGAGGGGTCTTTGTTAGATCTAATGTTTATATCTAAACATCTAAAAGTAACAGCAGTAGATATAATGTCATTAAACATGAGTGATCATTGCCCAACAAAATGTATCATTGAGTGGGTAAATGTAATGTGAGAATGTCCGAAGGAAATATGGGTAACAAACTGGAAGGCCTTTAGAGCAGAGGCTTTCAGGAATAGTTTGAATAATGAAAATTGGCACCGGATCACACTCATACCAGATATTAATCTTGCAGTTCAGGATTTCACTAAATATGATGGTTAAGATAATAAATGAGCATGCTCCTAAGATTAGAAAAGTGATAGGAAAGAAACAAATGCCATGGGTTAGTGAAAAATGAAAAAAAAAATCTTAAAATAAAAAATAGATTATGGAAAAAGTCTAAAAAAACTGAATTACCAGAAGATTAGGTTATTTTTAAAAAGTGGTGAAATAAATGCCCTGATATGATACGACAGGCTAAAATTCAGCATTATAAAAAAGGAATGGAATAAGCTACAGATCCTAGGAAGTTCTGGCGGTGTGTAAAAAAGTTACAATCCTGTGCAAACCTTAGAAGGCCTATACAAATAACAGAAAACCACTTGTTGGTGGAAAATGAGAATAAGGTGGCTGAAATGTTGACTGATTATTATATAGATCTCCCAGATTTGGATCTGGGGTCCCAATTGGAAATGGTGGCCCCAGATTCGGAGTTTAAGAATAAGGTTTGGCAGGATCGGGGGTAGTCTGGTGAAGCAGGGGATGGTAAAAGAGTGACAGGAGAAGTTCCAACAGGTGCAGGGAAGGAATTTGTGGGGGGCAAATGACCCAGCTTTACATTTCGACCATTGAATACATGTGAAGTAGAAAGATAATTAAAGAGGTTGAAGACTTGTAAAGCAGGAGGTTTGGATACCATTAGTCCATAGTTCCTAAAGATAGGAGCTGATATTTTGGCTCCTTCGGTTACCTATTTGTTTAATTGGAGCTTGGGTTCGGCTGTTTTCCCTGAACAATGGAAATTGGTGAAAATAGTTCCAATAGATAAAGGTGGGGACATTGCTTGTTTGGTAAACTATAGACCAATTGCTTTGCTTTCTGTGCTATCCAAGGTGCTTGAGATATTTGTATATAGGCAGCTCTCTGAGCACCCTGATCAGTATGACATGATTACAAATTGCCAGCACAGATTTAGGCAAGGGAGGTCCACGGACATGGCCCTCATTGATTTTAACAATCTCATAGCTGTACCTGTGAATCAGAATTGTAGTATGGGGGTCATGTTCGTGGACCTCAGTAAAGCCTTTCATTTGGTGGGCCATAGTATTGTGTTGGAAAAATTGCAGGACTTTGGACTGCATGAAAGTTCTTTGTTTTGGTTTTGATCGTATCTAGCACAGAGAAAGCAGTGTGTAGCGGTCACAAAATGTTTGTAATCACTAAGGGAAGTGAGGAGGGGAGTACCCCAGGGGTCTATCCTGGGTCCCCTCTTATTTAACATCTATGTTAATGGTCTCCCTGATGTTATTAAGAACAGGGATGTACGGATGTATGTGGATGACACCATTGTGGTGACATCCGCACACAGCCATTGTACCCTAGAGGTAAAATTACAGGAAGATATGATAACAATGGAAAATTGGTTTAGAGGGGTTGGTTTATTGATGAAACTTAAGAAAACGTATGACATTTGAAAAACATAATAGAAAGCAAACTGGTGAAGAGTTAGAACTGTTTTTTACTAACAAACAACAGGTACCAAGGACTAATGTTTACAAATATTTGGGAGTGTTGGTAGATAGGAGGTTAACTTATGAGGAACATGTGAACTCAATGGCAAAAAAATGTAATCAGAGGTTGGGAGCCTTAAGGCAGATATCTACCCCCGTGGGAAACAAATTAGGACCAAATTGGTAAATCAATTAGTGCTTCCTGTTCTGAACTATGGTGCTTTGGTGTATAGAAATGCTCCTATATTTGTTATAAAAAAGGCAAATCAAGCATATTATAGACTTGCAAGATTTGCTAGTGGATGCAAATGTGGAACACACCACTGTCAAGTATACGATAATTTAAAATGGTTGGTTACAGACATAAAAAGAGATATACAGTGGGCCAAATGGTGTTTTCAGTTAATGAATTGGGCTCAAATGCATTCGTTGAAGCCTCAGATTAATAATGGAAACAGAGAAATTAGTTATGGGTTGAGAGAGGGTTCTTATAAAATTGATTGGCCTAGGGTAAATAATAGATTTGGAGATATTGCACTGGCTTCGGCCTTAGGACATATGTGGAATGCTATACTGATATCAATAAGATCACAGAGAACTGTAAGAGAATTGTAGTAGAGATGGTGAAATTTAAAAGCAAAGGTTGCACTTGTTATGTGTCAATGTAAATGTTTAAAGTCCAAATGATAGTGGAGATCTGAGGTAGGATGTGTATGAGGTTCCTTTTATGAAAGTGTTAACTTACCCCTATGTTTTTAATTTGCAAGTGAGACTAATATTGTTATGTATTGAGGAAACTGTGAAGTTATATGTATGTTTGTATTGTGTGTTGGTATATATATCTAAATGTTTTTGTAACAGGTCATTATTTGTAAACAGGGATACTTTTTTCCCTAAATTTTTGTACCTGTATAAAAATAAAATTGACGTCATCATCATCACACTCATCAAGGTGTTTGATGACCTTCTTCTAGCAAGAAATAAAGGAGAGTGGTCATATGTCATTCTCTCCATCTCCCATCAGCTTTTTACCCAGTAGACCATGGGAGATTGATGGAGCACCTTAAGGAATATGGGGGACTCACTGGGACAACTTTAAAATGGCTTCAGTCCTTCCTTACTGACAGAATGCAGCAGGTTATGATTGGAACTTTCTCATCACAGCCTGTGGCGATCAGCTGTGGGGTTCCCCATGGGTCAGTTCTGGCCTCATATCATTTGTGGTGTATATGGTGCCACTAGGGCAGGTTATCAAACAGTACAGCATGAGTTTTCACTGATGTGCAGATGCTACTCTGCTGGACCCATCCTTAACATGTGGGTGATGATGTGCGATATGGCCGCCACCACACATTCAGTCACTTCACTACCAGTCTAGCATTGCTTATAAAGTGCTTTGGATGTATGAAAAGCGCTATAAAAATGCTGATTCTTCTTCTTCTTCTTCTTCTACATAGGAAAGATCAGAGGCAGTTGCTGTGCTGGAGCATTGCCTCAAAGAAATTACTGATTGGGTGGCCTCAAGTTGGCTAGGTCTAAATCAAACCAAGACACAGTTGTTATTGGTGGAAACACGTCCTCAGTGGTCAGCTGGAAGATGAAATGCTGGCAGATTACCAGCTCTGAATGGAATACTTCTGACACCTGAGGATAGGGCCAAGAATCTGGGAATCACTGTGGATTTACAGCTGACACTAGTACTGACTCATAGTATGCTGAAAACCATGAAAGGGACGTGGCCATACCAGGCTATACTTTGTTCAGGAAGGACCGGGTGGGAAGAAAAGGGGGTGCTTTATGTGAGAGAAAGTATAAAAGCAATGGACATACAGGAAATACTGGGGGGAGGAGGTACTGTGGGTTACCCAGGAGAAAGAGAATGGAACCACTTTTTGCACTGGAGTGATCTACAGACCTCCAGCACAGGGGGAGGAATTAGATAATTTGGGCAAAATGGCAGAAAATGGCCAGGTACTGTTGGAGGGGACTTCCACCTGCAAAATGTACATAGATACATAAATATGTACATAGACATTGTCAGCAGATAAGGGCCTATGGCCCACCCAGTCTGCCAATTTGAGCTTGTAAGTTCTGTTTATATTTTTCTAGAAGTCTATTGCCACTTACCCCTGACCTTCAGAATTCCCTTATGTTTATCCCATGCATTCTTAAATCCTGTGATTGTTTCAGCCTCCACCACTCCTTTGGCAGGGTGTTCCACTTGTCCACCACTCTTTCTGTGAAGAAATTCTTCCTCATGTTTCCTCTGAATTGCCCTCCCTCCAACTTTATCCCATGCCCTCTAGTCCTGGAACATCTTTTTTGTTGGCAAATAGTGTATTCCTGCATCCTGTTTCTCCCTGTAAGGTACTTGTATGTCTTTATCATATCCCCTCTCTCCCTCCCCTCCTCCAGGGAGTACATATTCAAGTCCTTCAGCCTGTCCTCATAGGACTTGTGATGCAATCCCTGTACCATCTTTGGTTCTCTCCTCTGAACCTTCTCTACCCTGGCTATGTCCTTACGTAGGTAAGGTCTCTAGAACTGTACACTACTCCAAGTGGGGCCTCACTAGTGTCTTGTATAGTGTAATTATGACCTCCCTTTTCCTGCTGATGATGCCTCTGCTTATGCATCCCAGCATCCTATCTGCTTTATCTGCTGCCTTGTCGCACTGTTTCCCCACCTTAAGGTCATCAGAGATAATAACTCCAAGGTCTCTGTCATGCTTGGTGCATGCAATATCCTCACCACCCAACTGATATGTTGTTCCAAGGTTTTTGAGCTCCATATGCATTATCTTGCACTTCTTTGCATTGAATTTCAACTGCCAAACTCTTGACCATTCTTCAAGCTTCTACAGATCCCTTCTCATTTTGTTTACACCCTCTGGCATGTCCACTCTGTTACAAAACTTTGTGTCATCAGCGAACATGAAAATTCTGCCTTCTAGGTCATGCACAATGTCACTACAGAAGGCGTTGACTAGGACAGGTCACAGCACTGATCCCTGTGGTACCCCAGTGGTCACTCTTCCCTATGTGGAGTGATAGCCATTTACCACCACCCTCTGTGTCTTGCCACCCAGCTAATTTCCCACCCACTGCACTACTGTCCTGCCCACTCCCATATTCCCCAATTTGTTTAATAGCCTTCTATGTGGTACAGTGTAAAAGGCATTGCTGAAGTCCAGATAGGCCATGTCCACTGTCCTCCCCTGATCCACCTCTCTTGTCACCCAGTCAAAAAAATCAAAGAGGCTAGTCTGGCATGACCTTCCCCTTGTGAAACCATTTTTCTTTAGTCCTGTAGTCCATTGGCAACCAGATGTTCCACCTATCTATCCTTCAATGGTGCTTCCATGATCTTCCCCACTACTGAGGTCAAGCTGACTGGTCTGTAGTTCTCTGCTTCCTCTTCTTGCTTTGTATAAGGGGACTACATCTGCTGTCCTCCAGTCTTTGGGCACCTCCCCTATTTCCACTGATGGGCAAAACAGGATTGCCAGAGGTTCAGCCACCACCTCTCTTAGTTCCTTTAGGACCCTGGGGTGCACCCCATCTGGCTCCATTGCTTTACTGACTCTTATTCCTTCCAGTTCCTTTAGGACCCTCTCCCATGTAAACGGACTTGTGTCCATTTCTGTGCCCTTCCCACGTCTTGTACTCCCTTCAGGCCCATTACCCTCCTTTTCCTCAGTAAAGATTGAGCAGAAATATCTGTTCAGTATGTCAGCTTTACTGTTGTCATCCTCCATGCTGCCCCTGTCCTCCCTTTCAGTCTCACTATCCCTCCCTCTGCTCTTCTTTTTTCACTTATGTACCCATAAAAGGTTTTGTCCCTTCTACCCACTGATTTTGCGATGTTCTCTTCTGTCTGAGCTTTGGCTTCCCTTACTGACCTCCCTGCCTCCCTTTGCTTCTCCTGGTACTTCTCCCTATCCACTTCTGCCTGATTCTTTTTGTATTACCAGAATGCAATCTTTTTGGTTTTTACTTTCTCTGCTACCTCCTTGGGAATCCATAATGGCTTCCTCTTCCTTTTCCCCTTGCTAACCTGCTTAATGCATAATTCTGTTGCTCTTGTAATCCCTGTTTTGAATATTTCCCACTGTTCCTTTGCCCCTGATTCCCTCACCATTCCCATTAGTGCCACTTTCAAGCATGTCCCCATTTTCCCAAAGTCTGCCCTCCTAAAATCCAGGATACATGTTTTTGTGCGGTTTGGTTCTGTTCCTTCTGTGATTTCAAACCAGTGACCAGTGGTCACTGTTCCCCAGGTGCTCCCCCACTGTTATCCCTATCACACTGTCCCCAGTATTGCCTTCTGCTGGGTTGGTTCCATGACCAGTTGCTTAAGGAAGGCACCTTGAAGCGAGTCCAGGATAAATCTTCTCCTGGTTGATGCTGCTTCTGGGAGGCTCCAGTCCACCTCTGGAATATTGAAGTCTCCAACCAGCACCACCTCCCCCTTGTATGGCTAACATCAACTCCCTATCTGTTCTTCCTCCTGGGCTGTTACTCTGTAGACCAGTCCTGTGCAGATGACCCAATTTTCCTTTCCAGCTTAACCCACAGTATCTCTCCCCACTTTTGTTCCTCCTGGATCTCTGTGGCCTTTATGCCATCTTTCACATAAAGTGCCACTGCTCCTCCCTTCCTGCCTGCCCAGTCTCTTCTGAATATGTTGTAGCCAGGTATGGCCATCTCCCAGTCATGGTTATCATTACCCCAGGTCTCTGTGATGGCTACAATGTCCAGGTCCGATTACACCATGGCAGCCTCCAGATCCTCCATCTTGTTGCTAAGGCTGCTGACATTGGCACACATGGCTTCCATTATGTGAACTCTTGGAACTGTTTAGCTGTTCTACTCCAGCCCCCTCCCTGGTTGTCCTTTATCTCTGGTTTTCCTTGCTGTCTGCCCTTCTGTTAAATTTTTATCTCCATCTTTTGCACACTCCTTTGTAGCGATATCCCCTCCTCCTGTTCTCTAGTTCCACTGCTAGCTGTGGGGGTGGGCAATTAAGTACCCTCCTTGTTGGCCTGCTACCCCCCTGGATAGTTGAAATGCTTGTCCATGTAGCATTTAAACGTATCATTGAGTGCTTGGATTCCCCTCCAGAACAGAGGCAGGCCATCAGGCTTGAACAAGCCCCCATCCCTTCAGGTGGATCCCTAGTCATCAATGAATCCAAACCCTTCTTCACAGCACAAGTTCTTCAACCATGTGTTAAAATTCCTGGTGTGTGCACCCATATGCTATCCCCTGCCTCTCACAGGTAGGACTTCTGAGAAGGGGACAGATGTAGCTATTTGCTTGAGACCCTTCCCCAATTTCCTAAACTCTTCCAGAACCTTCTTAGGCACCCTGTTTGTCAATACATTAGTACCTAGGTGGATAATGACATCCAGATCACCCTCCCATCTTGCCTTTCCAGTGATCCCCAAGACCTTCCTCCAATCCCTCCATGCCATGGCACCTGGTAGGCACCTCAACTCTCTGTCTTCCCCTTCAAGTGTTCCTAGCTGGATCCCTCTAATGATAGAGTCTCCCACCAGGATTAGCTTCCTCCTCCTCCTCTGGGGTCCACTGGGGTCCTATGGGGTCCTCTGCTCTGCCCACTGAGGTCACCTCCTTGGTTGACCTCTACATCCTTCCCTTCCACTTGTCTGGGTACCTGTGTTTTGTTTTCCCCATTTGCCAGTGTGGCATAAGAGTTCTGGAGTGAAATAGGATTTGGGATGTGCCTCTGCCCAACCGCTCTAACCTTCCCTGAGCCCACCATCATCCAAGTGCTCCTCATTCTTGGCATCCTTTGAGGCAGTGGCATTGGACTGGGTGGTCGCTGGATAGGGGCGAAGGATCTCTTGACCCAGTTTACTTCCACTCTGAGTTTTGCTACCCATCCTGAAATCCAGAGAGATGCCTGCAGATAGGGTAGCACCTCAGCATCCAGAAGGTCTGTCTAAATATGGCTGTCCCACATCAACTGCATTGCACCACTCCCCACATTATACTGCACTTATATTGCTATTCCAGTGGTTACTGAAGCTCTCCTTGTAGTTCCCTCTTTATTAATTTACTGTCCTGAAAATCCTTCCACTGATCCTCAGATGTTTTTTTTTTAAAGAAGGAAGCAACAACAGAAAATGAGTCAAAACACTTGTGCCAAGGGCGGGCTTTCTTCTCCTTATGCCTCTCCCACTCCACAACCCCTACTATTCTCTGTGCTTGGCTCCTGTCAATCAGATTTAATAGGGTATATAATTAAGAGTGGGGGCCGGGGAGAGAGGGTGGGTGAAAATTAGCAGCAAGTAAAGACAGTAAAGGAAAACAGCACCACTAAAAGCCCTCCAAACTAGGTTTCAAATTTTCAACAGCTCAAAACAATTCCAAGTAAAGACAACAAAGGAAAAAAGCACCACTAAGAGCACACCAAACTAGGTTTTAAATTTTCAACAGCCCCAAAACATTTCCAAGTAAAGACAGCAAAGGAAAATTCAAAACAGCACTACTAAAAGCACACAAATCTAGGTTTAAAACAAAAACAGCAATTAGCAGTTACTGCACTGCACTAAAATGAATCTGGATCCTTCCCCTTCTGGCCTCTTTTGAGATTGGAGCCTCCCAGCAGCAGCTTCAGCTGGAAGCAGGGATATCTTGGAGTCTCTACAAGGGACAATTTCTCTAGCAACCAGTCAGTTAATCCACTCATGATGGGGCAGTGCTGAACCTGGTACTCATTAACAGGGATAGTACTGCAGATGTCAAGGTGGAAGGACACTTGTGGACTCATGATCCCTATACAGTGTGGTTCAGTATAAGGGTAATTGCAGAATCAAACCACATAAGGGTGAGGGTCCTAGAGTTTGGGAGGGCAGATTGTCTAAAGATGTGTGAATGCCTTAGGGATGAGCTGGTGGGGGGTGACATGAATGGGGTGGAGGAACAGAGGCAAAGATAAAAGGAAGCATAGTAAAGGCAACAAACATCTGCATCAAACAAGTGAGCAAAATTAAGAGGAAAAACAGACCACTATGTTTCCCGAAAGAGGTGGCTAAAAAGGTAAAGGCTAAAAGCATAACATTGAGAAGGTATAAGGAGATGCAGAGGAAAGAGAATAAGGAAGTGTATCAGGGAAGCAGGAAAAGCAGTAAGGAGCACAAAGGCACAAAATGAAGTGAAAATAGCCCAGGAGTTAATGAAAGCGGGAAAGACATTTTTTATGTATGTAAAAGGAAGACCAGGGGTGAGATTGTAAGGATAAAAAGGGAGGTGGGGACTATGCAGAGGGGGACCAGGAAAGGCAAACATCCTGAACAAATACTTTTCTTCAGTTTTTTAAGAGGAAGGAGAAGGTGAGGGGACACAAAAAAAGTAACAAAATCTTTGGAGTGAGGATGGTGGGCATGGAGGCAGGGATCCTGAAGGGACTTGCTAATCTGAAGGTGGACAAAACAGGGGCAAGATGGGGTACATCCAAAGGTATTGTGGGAGCACACAGAAATACTGGTTGCACCTCTGACAGTTCTGTTTAACAGCTCACTAAAAACAGAAGTGGTTCTGGAGGACTGGATGAGGGTGAACGTAGTCCCACTACACAAAAGTGGTAGCAGAGAGGAAGCTGGCAATTGTAGGCCAGTCAGCCTGATATCAGTGGTGGGAAGTTAATAGAATCAATGCTGAAGGAAAGGATTTTGGAACATTTTGAATCTAGTGAGTTACAAGGCCAGAAGTCAGTTACCATAACATCAGTGGGGGGAAGTTAATAGAATCACTGCTCAAGGAAAGGATTGTGGAACATTTTTAATCAAGTGGGTTACAAGGCCCGAGGCAACATGGTTACACAGGAGGAGGTCATATCAAATGAATATGATAGATTTATTTGACTGGATGACGAGGGATTTAGATCAGAGTGTAGCACTGGACATGGGTAACCTAGATTTCTTTTTTTTTTATTATTCTTTTGGTAACTGGGTAAGGCCCACTAGGCACTGGTGCCTGTTTTCAGGAGCGTCCCAGGAGCACTGAGGAAGTTAAGTGATTTGTTTAGAGTCACACATTATGCAAGTGGAGGTTGTGGGAATCAAACTCCTGTCTGTCTGCTGGAAGTACCAAGATCATTCACAGCTCATTACTCTAACCTCTAGGCTATCCTGCCAGCCCCCTTCAGTAAGACTTTCAACAGTCTTCCACATAGATGACTAGTAAGCAAGTGGGGTAGCTTAGCAGTGGGTCCAAGGTCGTAACTGGATAAGATATTGGTTAAGGGATAGGTGACAAAAGTTGGTGGTAAATGGAGGTTAATCTGAGAAAGGAAGGGTGACCAGCAGGGTATCTCAGAGATCAGTGATGGGACCAGTCTTCTTTAAGGTCTTTATAAGTGACATTGTAGAGGAGCTGTAAGGGAAGGTCTGCCTCTTTGGAGATGACACCAACATCTACAATAGGTTGGGCACACTGGGAAGGGGAGCGGAAAGGATGAGCAGTGATCTGAAACAAAATTGGGAGTGGTCAAGGGTAGGGCAGCTGTGTTTCAATATTAAAAAGTACAAAATAATGCACTTAGGGCACAGAAACCCAGTGGTGGAGTACAAAGTGGATGGAGCAGTATGGATGACTACCAAGCAAGAAAGAGACCTGGGGGTAATATCAGATGACCTAAAGGTGGCTAGGCAGTATGACAAAGCTGTCGGGAGTATGAGTGGGATACTGGGGTGCATAGGGAGGTATATCACCCTCAGAATAGGGGAGGTGGTGTTGCCTCTGTATAGATTGCTGGTAACACCCCACCTTGAGTACTGTGTCCAGTTCTGGAGATCACAGGCTTGATTCTCAAAGATTTGCACAAACTGTGCCAATGGCAGCTTGTGCCAATCTTCAATGTGCCTTGGACCCAGTGCCTAATTCATGTACTGGAAGAGTCCCAATGCCAAACACCCACTAGTTGTGGCAGCTGCTCTCATGCACCACACATTTGGTGCACAAGAGGAGTTAGGTAAGGGATGTGGCCAGGTGGCATGGATCACCAACCCTGCTAAACAGCACAGCGTCACGCCAAAGTTCCAGGGATCTGATGCTGGTTGTAGTGCCAGAGGAGGGACAAGTGGCGGTGGAGGGACTGAACTGTGCCCAGGACCTACATAGTGGTTGCGAAAAGGCATGGCTGCTGCAGGTCCAGTAGGCAGACAGGACACAAGTCATGGGTGTGGGTTGCACCATTTGTGGTGCAGTTAGCACCTAGTTGCATGGCTGCAGTCCTCCACAGTGCTGATCACTCAGCTTCCCACTTCTCTGGGCACTATGCCAGCCCTTGCTCCCACCCTGCACTGTCTGCAGGGGTGGCACAAGGGCTGTTAGGCCCCCTGTTGGGTGGGTTCCACTAGCTTTTGGAATCTCATTTAAGGGAATTTGGCAGCCAGCATCCGCCGAAAGCCCCCTCATGTCCTGGCCCACTCCCAACCTCAGCCCATGCTTGGTGCATGGTGGGTCGGGTGTAGGGGGTCCCCCATTTGCCACATATGGACTTCAAGAATTGGAACTCTGCACACCTTGACACAAGGTGCCCTTTGCATTAATTCTGTTTGATGCAGGCACCTTGCATCAGAGTAGGAGTTTTGTGACTTGAGCCCCACATCTCCAGAAGCACATAGAATAGAGGTTCAGAGAAGGAGAACTAAAATGGTGCAGGGTCTGCATCCAAAGTCCTATGAGGATATAGTAAAGAATCTCAGTATGTACACCCTATAACACAGGAGGGAGAGTGGGGATAGGATGGAGACCTTTAAATACCTCATGGTGGTAAATAAGGTACAGGAGGAAAGTATTTTTCAGAAGAAAAGGTGCTCAAGAACAAGGGGACATGCTATGATGCTGGAGGGGATAGATTCAGGAAAGATGTGAGGAAGTACATAGTCACAGAAAGAGTGGTGGATTCCTGGAACAGTTATCCAGCAGAGGTGGTAGGGGCGAAAAAAGTGGTGGAGTTCAAGAATGTATGAGACAGGCATAAGGGAATATTAGGAAAAGGGAATAAAGGGGTGAATGGGCCGGAGATCAAGTAGGATCTGCGATGATACTATTGCAGGGAAAAATGGGCAGACTAGGTGGGACAAATAGTCCTTATTTGTCAGCAAATTCTATGTTTCTATGTTTTCAACACCAGACTCTCATCTCCTGTGCTGGAACCATTTATTTAAACAAACTTTCAAAGGGCTGACCCAGTGGCACTGAGTGTTGAGATGCTGTACGGCCATGCCGGTGACCTAGGCTCAGGAAAAAGCTTGTATTGCCAGCTGTCAGAAGAGGAGGGAGAAGATCAAGCATCTGATGGACTGCTCTCCTTTATCAGGGAGGAAGGGATGGCCATCCCACTCCTTGGCTGCCTCCTGGTAGAAGTCCGGTGGCAACTCTAGGAATCAGGGAGGCACAAGAACATGGAAACATGGCGTAGATGTGCCTCCATGTTCGTGCGGTCATGGCCGCGAAGGGCAGGGACAGAAAAACAGAAAGATTACATCAGCAGACTACATGATCCCTGCCTGCCAACTGTCATCTCTCTCTGTTGTCAGACCACCAGAGACCCTGAACTGGATGTGTTTTCCTGGGTGGGGATTTGGTGGTGCCAGGAAAGCAGTGGATGGACTTAAGTGGCAAGGCAGGGGGAAGGTAGCTGCCTGCAGACACCAGAAGGGGAGGTAAACAGAATATAAAAAAACCAACAGCCTTGCACCAGCCACTGTGAGCTTAATACCAATGCTATCAAAGACACCCCCCTTCCAACACTGGATGCCAAACCCTGGTGTCAGAAGTAGTTATTTAAAAAAAAAAAACTTATCAGACATCAGAAGCCCAATACTGTTGCCACCAAAGAGAAACCCTCCCGCATTTTGGCTCTGGTTGCCCAAATTCATTTAATAGAAGACACAACTCATTTTGAGCACTGGGAACCCTATGTCAGTGCTGCCAGTGAACCCACTCCTCCAATTTCAAGACAAATTACCTCAACCTGTGTTGGATTTTATAAGCACATTACAAAAAACAACAAAGCGATTTCTCTTTCCCATCTACTAGCACCCATCCTCCTCTCCAAAGCAGATCAGTATATCCCCTTCCCTAAGCCCACTAGCATCAGAATCCAGCCCTTCTCCCCATCCCCCATAAAGAAACAGACAGTAACTGGAGCAGCCCCCCCCCCACCTCCTCAGCCAGCTGCCATCTAAATTAATTAAATTACTATTAACTCTTAATGATTACTCTTTAATTTGTTTAGATGATGGCTGCCCAAAGAGGTGAGAGGAGGGCTTCACCAGTCAATATATATATATATTTTGTTTTGTAATTATGGGTGGCATATATTGTATGGTATAAATGAGATGCCAGTGGTCTGCAGGAAAGGGTTCATTCAAATATATAGGGAAGAAGGGAAGAAGGAAAACGGGGATGATGGGTGCATGTGGGCAAGAGGAAGACAGGGACAGAGGGTCAGAGACAGAAAAACAGATGCACACATGCAGGTTTGAAATGTTTGTTTAGATTTTTAAAAGATAAGATGTAGACACATCTGTAATGTGGTCTAGTCTGGCATCATTCATTGCTTTTGGTGCCCATGTGGACACAAGAGTTGCTGTTCTCATACCTGCATGTGAATATTGTTTTATTTATTCATTGGATGTCATTCTGCATGCAGTCAGAGTGCCATACAAGAAAGAAATAACTTACAAACAAACATCTACCTGTGCATGAAATAATAATAAATATAACTAAGAAAAAGACCAATAAATGCAGAAATACTGAAACATTTCAAATAAATGCATATGTACAGTAGATGTATGGCAGTCCCCCCAAAACAACTTTCAATAACACACTCATTTAGCAGGTTTGAAAATACGCAAAGATGGAATAATTCAAGGTAACTGTCACTACTCATTCCAGAGGCTGGTAGCCAGAACATCAAAGGTCCTATATCCAGTGCCATGCAAGGCCCATGACTGAAGCAGCAGTCCTATGACACTTGATGCAGTTTATGGCAAAACCTGGATGCATGATGCTGAAACATGTAAATAGTAGACCAAGTTAAAGATGAACTGGCATTACTTGGTCCTGAGGCTTCTGATATGCTGGCTAAAAATTGCACCCAGAAAAAAGGGGGTGGAAAGACACCATTATAGCACTTTGAAGATCCTTCTACGTACAGTATGTGGCAGACAATGGGCTATGAAAATCCTGTCCATTATCCCAGTGTGATGACTTCTTTAAGCTAAAGACTACGTAACTTTAGACATAAATATATGGGCACTGCAATGTTCAGTCAATACATTGTTGTTATGCATAAATCCAAATACTAAAGCCATTATTGAACTACAAGCAATCACTCTAAGCATTTAATGGCTGAAACAAGCTTTATGTTCATTGTGGCTTTTAACAAGCGTTCTCAACCTTTTTCAAAATTCTCCAACCACACCATTTATAATATTAATGGTCATTATCTGACTGGAGTGGTCAGAAGTTGCAGCTAACGACTTAACCAAAGAACTTGTCCAATGGAAAAATCAATATACTTTATAATGGTTGAATGTCTGTAATAGCCGCAGGGCAGCTGCCAGGGTTGTCATTACAGACTTGTTGGGCTTTACTAATTTATGTTTTTGTCTTTAAAAGAAAAAAAGTCTGTAAGCAATAGTCATAAGGGAACACCTCTGCATTCCTTTCCTTTCCATATGTCTTTAAATTATTAAGTTTGCCTAATGAGTTTAACTTATCTAAGGACCCTAGTTGATGTCTAGACTAAAAGCCAAATCTTTTGTGTAAATAATGGACCGATTTTAATCTAAACGTTAACAATAACAGAATAAACTACATCTCAACTGGCTTTAGAGGTTTTAAAGGAACAGTACAGTGCTGCTATTTGGTGCCTTTTAACAAGTGAAAAAATATGAGATTTAGACAGACAGACAGATAGACAGACAGACTGACAGATAGATAGTTAGACAGACAGACAGACAGACATAGAGATAGACAACATATGAGTGTCCATGTGTGCTGAGACAGATGGACAGCACAAGTGCATTGTGAGGCATGAGGTGTAATCAAATGTCTTCAGATTGCCTAATTGTTCATACAGATTGGCACTCCTGGACATCCTCAAGTATTTCATTGCACAAATTAAACAGTAAAGACTTCAAATGATTTGAGGCGGTTTCAAGTTGCTTTGTCTGGGTGTTGGTGTGTTAATGTACAGAGACACCATGTGACTGTTCTCAGATAATCAGATTGCTGGATACTTTCCACATGGTTCACAAATGTATTTGTATTGCAGGAAAGAGGAATACTCCTTTCTGACTGGCTAATAACCATAGATTAATGGCTGAGACACCTCTTTTGTACAGTCTCCTTGCCGTACAACACCAGAATACTGCAAAGAGGCCTTGAATATACAGTCCACTAATGCACAATATTCCCACTGGTTAAACAACCCTTCCACTTCCCAAGTACATATAATTTCTTTCAGATCTCTTGAGGAGGGTGCTTAGTCAGTAGTGATAACAGCAAATTACACCCCCACCCAGCCACCTGATAGCCCTGTGAAGCATTGTATGCTTCTGTGCTGACTACCTTGGGATTATGAAAGAACCTTGAAGTGGATCAGGCAGCAGGAGGGCTGCAGTAGTGCTGTCATGTGTTAGCACTTCCAGCCAGGGAAGGGAGTCAACCTGAGTCCAGCACCACTGCAACTCCTTTGGTTGGCCAAAGCAGATCTTCTTCCCCACAGCACATTGTTCCATGCATCCTTGGTAACATGCATGAGTATGCATATCCTGTGACAGGACATTGATGAAGTTGGAGGCCAGGGAGAAAAACACAAAACCAATTTACACCAGCAGACATTAATGTTGGTACCACATGCTCAGGTCCTTCCCCATGTGGAACCCCAATGGAGGGATGGCAGGGGAGTGGTGGCTGGGACTGCAGGTGTTTGAACAATAAGTGTGAAGCTTTCAGAAGTGGACCCAGAGGACAAAAAGCTGTACAAGTAAGCAATAACACACGACGAGGTGTGGGTTACGTGCTGATAAGAGCACGCCTAGGGGTGTACTAAGGCACGAGGCGCTTGCGCCGAGTGCCTTATGCCTAGCGTGTTTTATCAACGTAACCCACCTGAAGTGTGTTATTGCGCTATAAATGGGCAACAGTAAAGTGAATAGACATTTGTAGTTTTTAAAGTTTTTTTATTGATATTTAATAAATAATAGAAGAACAGATTGTAGGGAAAAAATAGTCCCTTTTTGCATTGTATTATTGCCATTAGGATAGTAATATGCTTAGTTGGTTAAAATGAGTAGTTGAAGCTTTTAAATTTATTACTTGTTATTCAATTTTAAACATTTTGAATTAAGGAAAATTTGGGGATTAAACAGGAAAGAGTGTGTTATTATAAATATTGCAGTTCATTTTATTGTAGATGTCAGGTGCAGAAGTTCAGTTGATTTCTTTCTACGATTGCTGTTGATTTAATTGCAGATGTCAGGTGCAGAGAAGTTCTTTGTTTTAGGAAAATACACCTACAGAAAGAACGAAAATACTTCAGAATGATAAAAAATACTAAGAAAAGAAAACCTGTCACTGTGACAGCGACACTATTTAAACATAAATCGGAAGTGTCATGCTGTTTAAAGCGAATGAAAGAAATCAACTGCAGAGGACCTGTCGCATCATGAGCTTATGCCAGTCCAGCTATTTTACACATGGTTTGAAGAAATAATTATCAGTTTTGAAGAATATGAGGAACAGCGCAGTCCTGAAGTTACAGCGCCACAGATCGTGGCAGTCTGTGCCGCGGGGTGACGGAATCTCGCAGCTGTGCCAGTCGCCGAGGTGGATGCTTCAAGTGAGCGGTCTGTGGCGCCTGTAACTTATGACCGCGCTGTTGCTGATATTCTTCAAACTGATAATTATTTCTTCGAAATCGATGTGGAAAATAGCTGGACTGCTGTATGCTAACATGCGACGGGTGCTGTGCAGGATTCTTTCGTTCGCTTTTAAACAAGATGACAGTTCTGGCGTGTGTTTTAATAGCGCTGTTTGCCATCAGTGACAGGTTTTCTTTTCTTAGTATTTTTTTATGATTTTGTACTATTTTAGTTCTTTGTGTAGGTGTATTTAGTTTTTTTATGGTGTGTTGCATTTCTCGGACCTCCAATAGTGGTATTCAGTGCCGTCTGAGGCGAATACGCTTCGCTGTGCCATCAGTGAGCTCTGCCAGTCAGCGTTCTTGTTTTCAGTTGGCAGAGCTTACTGATTTGCTGTTGTCATGCGCATGTTTCTGGGTGGTAGTGCGCGTTGGCTACAATATCATCTGATAAGGACACGCTCAGATGATGTTGTAGCCAATCAGTGCCTTGGGATTTTTTAGCCCATTTTATAAAAAAAAATAATAATTACACACACACCCACAATTACGTATATATCAGGCAGGGCTAAGTTGGTGAAGATGACAGTGAGATTTCCAATGGATATAATAGGGAAATGTGGAAACTCTATGGGACAGATACAGGGAGCCCTGCAGACATCTTTTAATGTTCTGCAGAACTTCCTGTATCATCACAAGTCAGTTCTAAATGCAAAAAAATCTATGCTGATGATTTTTGGGGAACAAGATAGACAGCTCACTAGTAGAGATATGGAAATGTTTACCTATGCAGGGGATAAACTTGAAATAGTCCCAGTATATAAATGATTGGGACTGTGGATTGATGGGAAGTTAAAGTGGCATGACCATGTATATCAGTTAGTGGGTGGGTTGTACAAAAAACCTGGAGCTTTACATCGAGTAAAAAGGGATTTACCATTAGAGGTGAGATGTAGATTTATTGAAACTGTTATTTTGCCTATTATTCATTATGGTGATATATTGTAATACATAGTAGTGCTACAGAATCTAATTTACATAAATTAGATGTATTATATAATAGGTTTGCCAGGTTTGCTTTGAATGCTAAATGAAGAACTCACCGTTGTCTGACGTATAGGGAATAAACTGGCCCAGTTTAGGGGACATCGAAAAATACATACCTTGGAGATTATGTTTAGAGTACTTAAAGGGAAGATACCTAATTATTTAATGGAACTCATGCCAATCAAGAAAGGGCAATTCAATTTACGAACATCTGGGGGAGTGGAATTCCATCGTAATTTAAGGAAAACTAATATAGGAAGGACATCCTTGCTTTATAGAGGCCCTAATACATGGAACTCTACTCCAATGTATTCAAGGAGTAATACTGATAAAATATCAATTAGTGAAATAAAGAGCTGGAAATGAAATGACATTTGTGGACCCCAAAACTGTTGTCCAGACTTTGTATTAGTGTAACTAAATCCATGACTGTGAATTCAGCCATGGTCTAATAACTCTGGAAACCCGTGATAGTCAATGTGACAATATTGTTCCTTTTATAGTGTTGTTCTTATTTATTACTGTACTCTGAAATATGATAATTGTGTGTTGCCTTATTGTACTGTGTTATAGATATGTATAAACATTTAACTTGTTGTACTGTAATTGAAATCATGCTTTTTATGGTACCCAATTGTAAATGAGCCTTTTGTTGCTCAATTGGATTTCTTTTACCATGTTCATGTTGTGTTCCCTGAATTAACATGAATAACATTTGTATCTATCTATCTATCTATCTATCTATCTATCTATCTATCTATCTATCTATCTATCTATTTGGCATTTTCAATAACATCACAAATCAGTTTTGTATTTTATGTAAACATGTTCAATTTAATTTGATGTCTATATAAAAATTCCACCCCTTCCCTGTGATGTTATTGAAGGTTTGTCTTTCAAATGAGCAGCAGTTCTTATTTCACCAATAACAGTAGAAACTTGTGGCATGCCTTTACATTATACCAATCTTCCTTTCGTAATTCAGTGCTACACATTTAACCATACCCACAAGCTATGTGGTGCAGCCTTTTGTTATAATGATTGACTTTTACCTTTTGGCTTTACGATGATGGGCCCATAGAAGAATAGAAAGTGTTGGCAGAAAAAGACCCTTGGTCAATCCAGTCTGCTCTTTTTACCCTGTCCTATCCTAGGAACTATTGTCTAGTCAGGGTTATTGCTCTTGCTTCCCCCCTTGCCCCACTGCCCCCCCCACCATGTAACTATTAAGCCTTTTACTTGATAACAGCTATACCACAGAATTCTCTCACAGTGGAGAAAAAAAAGTCAGCACCCATAGAAAAAATGAGCCTGTAGGCAATATAAATTCAAAAAGTGCTTATTTTTATTTCAAAGAGTAAACCATAAAAAGCAGACACTTCTTGTCAGTATATCAAAATTGTGTATACTCCCAAATGCACTTTTAGAGAGACTGTTCTTATTCAAACTAGAGCACCAGCTAATTCAAGCAGATTTGTGTGACTCTGTGTTTACCATCAGCCCCTAGTGATACTTAGATTTCTATTTCACTTGAACATTATTAGCCAAGGAGCAAAGTATGAGACTTATAGTGAAAGAACTTGTCTGAAGACAAAAAAGCTGAGGCTACTGAATAAATTAATAGGAGGTTTAAAAGAAATAAAAATATAAAGGTGTATGGAAGGTTTTGTATACTGCGACAAGAATGTAATATAAAATGGAGGGCAGTTGTCAAGGTGAAGTATTTTAATTTTTTATTTATTTATCAAGTCTAGGATTACAAATACCTTTGAGCCAAGGCTCTTTTACAAAGGTTCCACGTCAGAGAAATACAAATTATGGGGAACATCAAGACAGACATTACAACAATGTGGACATTGCAAACAGATTACAGGTTAATACAATTCAAGGGTAACATTGTAAGCAAGGCAGCCAGCGGCATTTGTCAGGGAAAACAGACAAGAGATAAGAAGTGCCAGAGTCATACGGAGAGAGAAGAGGGAAGGGGGGAAGAAGGATTGTAGGCAGGGTGGGGAGAGGGTGAAAAGTGCAGCATAGGGTATACCAAGATGTGAGGGTAGAATCCATTGAGAAGGGGAGTGGGGAACCATTAGAGCAGGCAGGGAAGTGGAGAAACAAGGTTAAGTTGGGAAGTCACAGGAGCTGTTGGTAGTGAGATAGTCCCGGAGCCTAGTTTTAAGCATATCAATTGTCAGAGCAGAGGAGATGGTGGGGCTGAGGCCACTGAACCAGAGTGGCGCTTGATAAGCAAAAGAGCATTGTCCCTGTGAAGTGTGACAGTGGGGGACTTTCAGTAGTTGTAGCGTGGATCTCCGACAGCACCATTTGTTGGTTCAGTGTTGTAATAGAGTTGAGACCCCAGAAGGTTCAAGGCCAAGGTAGATTTTTTTCGCCATTGAGCAGGTGAGAAACTTTATGCGATTTGATAGTTGGAGCCAGCCAGTCTGGGTGTACAGGTCACATGTGTGGGTGAGACGGTGAGCACCAGTGATGAGCTGACATGCCTCTATTAGGGCAGTTGAGAGGTGTCTAAGGGTTGTGGTTGTGGCCGAGCCATAAATGATGAGACCATAGTCTATTATGGAGATCACAGAGCTCAGGACTGCAACCTTCAGAGCTTCTGGCATGAGGTGTTGTCTGTGTTTCTAGAGGAGACCAAGCCGTGTATTAGCAGTTCTAGCTACATTATCTACATGAGGTCCATAGGAAAGATTAGGGTGAAGCTGTATCCCTAAGTATTTGAAGGACCCCACCTGATCTAGAGTGCTCCCCCGGGTGGTGGAGATAGCCAAGTGGTGTAGCTTGTGTGGGTTATGAGAGCTGCAGAAGAGCATAGATTTGGTTTTCTTGTCATTGAGGACCAGTTTATGATTAAGAAACCATGTCTCTACAGAACTGAAACCAAGTTGAAGGTTGTGTTGAAGAGTTGTAGGATCTTTGTGAGTGGAGAATATAACAGCATCATCAACATATAGTTATGATCTGCTCAGAGCAGTGTTAAGGGAGGGAGTTTAAGAAAAGGCTAAAAAGGAGGGGGCCCAGTATGGATCCCTGTGGGACACCCAAGAGAACAGACAGGGTGCCAGAAAGAGCGTCAGCAATTTTTACTCTCTGCGACGGGTTTTCTAAATAGCTTTTAAAGCAGCAGTACTACGAAATCAGGAAGTGAGTTATCAAAATTCTGCTTTTTGGCTGTAAGCATGAGGCCAAAGTTCCAGTTTCCATACCTGTAAATGTTTTTTTTCCAGTTATTTTTAGTTTTTTAAATATTTGCAATTTATTTGAATGGTTGTAACGCTACAACAAATAAGGCGGCTGACTAATTTTCAGCTGTGCTTTTTCTACAGGTTACATCACGTCTTTTGACAACAGCAGAGGGACCCTCTGCTGACCATTCCCGATGTCCCTGCAAGTCATATAGATGTACAGTTGGCAGCAGAAGGGGTTCCAGTGCAACATGCTTAGTGGCAGACATGTAAACAAAAGTTGAGAATAACTGAGCAAATTACTTGGCAATAGTACAATGCCGGCAAGAAAGAGTACTAGGTATATGATCAGCAGGGCGCAGGGAATAAACTGTCAAAAAACTGCAGTTTTTTTTCATAGTACTGGTGCTTTAAACCAGGTAGAAGAGTCAGGTGATAGTCTAGCATTCAGTAGTTGGTCAATTAGTAGTCCATGGTGTACTGTAGTGAAGACCTTGGAGAGGTCGATGAAAATGGCCCCTGTGAGAAGGCCGTTGTCAAGGGATTTGTGCAAAGCTCCAGTGAACTCAAGAAGGGCTGTGCTGGTGCTGTGATCTTTCCAGAAACTATGTTGTTGTGGACAAGGTATATTGTATTTATCCAAATGGTCAGTAAGTTGATCAGCCACGATGCGCTCGAGTGCCTTAGAGAGAGGGGGCAGTATGGAGATAGGGCGATAATTTGAGTGATTCGTCTTATCCCCACTTTTATGGACAGGTGTCACGGTGGCTGTTTTCCATAAGTCTGGGAATTTTCCACAGCTAAGAGAGAGGTTTAGGATTTTTGCTAATGGATGAATTACCTCATCGAGGGTGAGCAACAGAAGCATAAGGTCCAGGGTGTCGCTACTAGATCTAGATTTAGAGATAGCTGCAGTAATATAGCTGTGAGCTTCATTCAGCCTTACCTCCCTGAAGTAGAAGAGGGGATGGTTAGACTGTGGGGCTGAGGTATTTGAGGAGTAGGCACTGTTTTCAAAAAAGTCATGGGGTAGGACAGCACTAAGGTCTGAAAAAGCTGTGTTAAAGATGTTTGCGATCACCTTGGGGTCAAGGATTGAGGATCCATCAACCAATAACATGGCCGGAGAGGCTTTTGGCTGCTTCCCCATGACATCCTTGATATTGTCCCAGAAAGCACGACCATTTCCCCATTTATTGGTGAAAGTGTCCTTGTAATAGGTGGATTTTGTGAGTCGGATGGCTTTAGTGCAGGCATTTTGTGCTTGTTTGTAATTTTGAGTGTCCAGTTGTTTACCAGTGGCCCTGGCAACTGCCCAGATGTGGTCCCTAAGTTTCAGCTGTGAGAGAAGAGCCGCAGTGAGCCATGGGTTAGAGAGAGATTTTGTTTTGCACCTTTTAGCAGTGGCAAAGAGGTCACAGGCTTTGTTCAAAATTGAGATGAAGTGATCAAGAGCTAAGTTAACATCTGTTGCTTCATAGATGGGTAGCCAGTCTTGTAGAAGCAGGTATTTTTTGAGATGTGGAAGTTTTCCATGAGGAAGGACTCTGCTAGTGATAATTTTGGGAGGGGGCTTGAGGAATTTGTTAGACCATGCACATATGACTGGGGAGTGGTCACTGAGAGAGTCTGGGAGAACGGTCGTATGAGAAATCCTTGTGGGGTGAGTGGTGAGGACCCAATCAAGGAGGGTACTGGTGCCAGTCTTGTAGTTAATCCTAGTAGGGGAGTTTACCATTTGCGTGAGGTTAACAGCTGAGATGGAGTCTTTATAGGCACTGGCACCCAATGCTAACCAGTTTATGTTGAAATCCCCTAGTAGAATAAGTTTAACTTCAGGTGGATGAGAGTTGGTAAAGTTTAGGACATCACTGAAGCCATGTTTAGGGTCCCTCAGCGGGAGGTATACAGAGACAATAGTCAGGGCTTTATGGTTGGGAGCAAGGACAATTTTTATTGGCAGAATCTGGGCCGAGACAGAAAGTGATGGAGTTGCTACAGGGTGCCATGACAGGGAGTCTTTGATATAGATTGCGCAACCACCACCTTTTTTGGATATCCAGTCCAGCCTGTGGACATTGTAGCCTTGTATTGTTACTGCTGAGTCAGGAACTTTAGGCGTCAGCCAAGTTTTCACCACTGCAAGGATGTCAGGGTTGTGTTGGCATATGAAGGCTTGGTGTGCATCCAGCTTTGGTAGTCAACTGCAGATATTAATGATTGCAAGGACAAGGGCACCTGGAATTTGTGTGTGGCCTGAGCTTCTAGGAACAGGATTGAGATGGACACTGCCTGAGGTGAGAAGGAGGAGGAGTAGGACTTTTAAGGAGCAGAGTCGCAGTTCTTTGAGAGATAGTTTTGATCGTTGCTTCCGGGACTAGAGGTTGCAAGGTTCCAGGTGGTATCCCATATGGACTGCAAGGTGATATAGTGTAGAGAGGTGGCCACACTTGTTGATAGTAATGGTCTGGGTAAGTAACCAGGAATATCAAAACGGTGGACGAAGCACAAGTCTCGATGGAAGTGGAGGGTTTCCTTGGGGCAGGAGTGGAAACCAGAGTAGAGGGTGGCGGGGCAGGGAGGGTGGGGAGGCTAGAACCAGGGAGAGAGAAGAAGGGGGGCAGGGCAAGGAGGAAGAGGATGAGGAGAGTTAAGAGAAAGGCAGAGAGAACCCGCATAGCTTGCATACTAGCACAGTAGGGGTGGGGAAGCGAGTTGAACAGGAGGGAGTAACTTGGCTAGCAGGAGGCAGATAGAAAGAGAGATTGAGAAAGAGAGCACCTCAATCAGTAAGCACTATGTGGGATGAGAGAAGGGGGATGGGAGGCATAGGCAGAGCAGAAGAAGCTTCAAGTGTTGGCCAATAGACAGTGGGAGGTGGGGTATGTAAGAGGGAGGGCGAGGTTTGAGGTCTATTTTAGTAAGGTAGGAGAGTTGGGGGGGCGGGCAAAATTTTGCGACAAAACCAATGCAAAGTCAATGGGCACAGCGCCTGGAGAGCAAAGCAAGGCAGTGAAGACAGGGCCGGCCAATCAGCTGCTGCTGTTCGAGAGGTGTGTTTACAGATGTTGGGAGAGCATCTGCATTTAACCCCTGTAGGTAGACTGGAGCTAAAAGCACAAGTGGTTAGAGGTGAGAGTGGATGGCAGGCTTATCTAGTTTTTAAGATGGGAGAGAGAGAGAGGAAAAGGAGAGCCCACTGAGGAGGGAGCACTGTGATGATAAAAGAACAGAGTGTGCGATGTGCCAGATAGGATAGGAGCTGCTACCAGAGATATAGTCCTCTAGTGGTGAAAGGATATAATGTGCTAATGCAAAAGTCAACAGTTAAAAAAAAAAAAAGCTAAACATTCACTTCTAATATCATCTCAGAACTTAAAATGACTATAAGGATTAAATAAATTATTAAACCCTGGCACATAAATTCATAAGTATGTAAAGTAATGAATAAATGCGGTGACGGGTAACACTGTACAGTTGTATGAGTAAGAAGATACAATGAAAATGTTTATTAAAGAGATATATTTATGTTTTTTAATAGAAACAGCACAGTTGGGCCTCAAGAAATGGTGATGCCACAAAACTGTTGCCCCTTAAATGATGTGTGTTAAGAAATAAAAAAGAAATACAGAAGTAAATACTATTGGATTGGCGTTCATTCAGCTTATTTTGGCGTATGCTGGTTCACCTGAATGACACAAAACATAGTTTGAAAGGGATTTTGGGCAACCTGAGTCAAACACTCCATTGTACAGGTAAGCACACTAGGCAAATAAATGCCTATTTTCATGTACAACCCAGGAGATTACAGGAATTTTAACAGTATAAAGACAACAACATATGGGTGAAATAACAGTAAATTAAGGATCACAACATTAAAACAGTATGCACAAATGACACAAAGCTATACAAGCATGGTCCTGGACAGACCAGGTCAAGAACTCGAGCCCACAAACCATTGGAGGGAAGGCATAACTAGAATTAAGTGCAATTACATGTCGAGTTAGATTTCAGGAAACTCCACAGGGACCTTCTGAAGAAGTATTGGGAGGTGATGCTGTGTACAGGCAATGGGAGGGAGTTCCCTAGCCTGGGTGCACAGACAGAAAAGCCCTTGCCTCCCATTGCGGTGAGGGGGTTTTGGAACACAGAGCCAAGACAGGTCACTGGACCTGAGAGGGTAACTAAAAGGTACAATAGTTTCCTGGAAACAACCAATTTTAGTTTCTCATAGAGCTCACAGTAATGAGTGAGATGAGCAGCTGAGAGGGTGAATCCACATAAATTGTTATAAGCTGCATCCCACTTAGACAAGGGGGACTTAGCAGTATAGAGCCCATACTTAAGGGTGGGAAGCAGCAATCCTTTAGCAATGGTGAGATGTGCCACTGAAGTTAGGATACACTTGGCATCATAAGCCAGACACAGTGTGTTATTAACAGCCTTATATACATTTTGGATATGCAAGAAAAGATCTAGCGGGGGGTCAAGGGTGATGCCCAGATATTTGAAGGAGTCAGCTGTAATAATGGAAGAGCCATCAACATAGCAACATCCAGGAGTTCAGAATATGTTCTGATTTTGGCCACAGGGCAAAAATAAAAAAAAAAAAAAGGTTTTGTTTTCTGAAGATTAAGCACTAATCTACTCAACATAAGCCAGGCTTAAAATTGGTGGAAGTCGGCCTTTAGCTGTGAATTGATGACTCTGATAGCTTGGGAGCTAGTTAGTAACATCAAATGATCAGGGTGAAGGGTGGCACTACAGTAAATATGCACCTGGAATAGGCCATTTAGAAACAAGGAAACAACCACAGTGGGAGTAAATTCAGAAAGCATGTTGTTGTACTTTACTAGTTGCTGCCTACACTGCAGATAATTTGCAAACCAGGCTATAGCAGGGGATGCCAAACTAAAAGAACATAGTTTGGAACAGAGGAGTTTGTGGTCTGCTGGGTCAAAAACCTTGGAGAGCTCTACAAAGATTACTCCAGTAAGCGTACTATGATCCATGGCGACCCTGACCTCAGAGGTAACTTTAGCAAGGGCAGTAGATGTGCTGTGTCCCTTTCAGAAGCCCCTTATAGAAATATACGTGTGCTGTGTGCATGCAGAATGCATGCAACATGCTTAATTGTGCAATGTTTGCACGCAGTTTGCATACACAAAGTGAACCTAAGCAAACCAGTTCTAAGGAGTTAAGGAGCTAAAGGAGGAACTAGCAGAGCCATTAGCAGAATTGTTTAGTGAGTCTCTGAGCACAGGAGAGGTCCCAGAAGACTGGAGAAGGGCTCATGTGATCCCACTCCACAAGAGTGGTAGCAGGGAGGAGGCGGGGAACTACAGACCGGTCAGTCTTACCTCAGTAGTGGGCAAGATTATGGGGGCACTCCTTAAGGAAAGGATAGTGCAACACCTGGAATCCATAGGGCACAGGATCCAAGACAGCATGGGTTTACAAAGGAAGGTCCTGTCAAACTAATCTCATAGATTTCTTTGACTGGGTAACCAGAGTGGTGGACCAAGAGGGAGCAGTTGATGTCGCCTACCTTGACTTCAAGCAAAGCTTTTGACACTGTTCCACATAGAAGATTGATAAATAAGCTGGGTAGGCCTCGGGTGGGTCAGAAGTTGGTCAACTGGGTGGCAAACTGGTTGACGGGCAGAAACAGAGAGTGGTGGTAAATGGTATACAGTCAGAAGAGATGCAAGTCACAAGTGGGGTACCCCAGGATCAGTCCTGGGGCCAGTCCTCTTCAACATCTTCATTAGTGACCTTGCAGATGGACTAGAGGGTAAGGCTTGTCTGTTTGCAGATGACACCAAGATCTGCAACAGAGTAGATGATCCAGATGGGTGGGCGAATGAGAAGAGATCTGGATAAACTAGCAGAATGGTCAGAAGAGTGGCAACTGGGATTTAATGCAAAGAAGTGCAAAATCATGCACATAGGGAAGAGAAACCCTGAAGCCACCTATAGGCTGGGAGGGGAGTTGCTAGCAGTCACAAAGGAAGAAAGAGACTTGGGCATCATCATCACTGATGACCTAAAATCATCCAAGCAGACGTCTAAAGCAGTAGGTAAGGCTAGGGGTGTTAGGGTATTAGTAGGGGTATCACAAGTCATAAGAGGGAGGTATTAATCCTCTGTACAAGACACTGGTTAGGCCCCATCTGGAGTACTGCGGCAGTATTGGAGGCCACACCTTCACAAGGACATTAACTCAAATTGAGGCAGTCCAGAGAAGGGCAACCAAAATGGTGCAGGGACTGCATCAGAAGACATATGAGGACAGATTAACGGAGCTCAATATGTATACCCTTGAGCAAAGGAGGGAGAGAGGTGATATGATCAAGGCATTCAAGCACCTTAAGGGCATAAACAAGGTGAAAGGGTCTAACATGTTTAAATATAAGAAAAATAGCAGGACAAGAGGACACAGCATGAGATTGGAGGGAGGCCGATTAAGGGGGAATGTGAGGAAATTCTTTTTCACAGAAAGGGTGGTGGATGCATGGAATGGCTTACCACAAGAAGTGGTGGCTATGGATACAGTGCAGGGCTTCAAACAGGCATGGGATAGGCATAAGGGAGCAATACAAATGACTATGAATAGATAGACCACTGACAGAGCAAAGGCCGATGGCACATTTATAAGGTAGAAAAAGAAATGGGCAGACTGGATGGGCCTTGCGGTCCTTATCTGCCGTCAACTTCTATGTTTCTATGTTTCTATGTAAAAAGCAAATTAGGTTTGCATGCTACAAGCTTGACATGTATGCAGCAGGTAAGCTGGTGTGAACATCTTTTAAAAATAGCATCAAGTTCGAATGTTACATGCTTGACATGAGTGCCACAGTTAAGCTGGTGTGAACATCATTTAAAAAATCATATCAGGTTCACATGCTTCATGCTTGCCATATGTGCAGCAACTAAGATGGTGCAAATCCCATCTAAAAAAACACTTCAGTTTCTATTTCTCATATCAGTGCTGGCAATTAGAGCAATTAAAATAAATGTTCATTGATTTCCCATTAAAATTAGGTAAACTCATTAATTCTGATCATTTTGTAAGTTGTTTAATGACTTCTGATTTTTGTCATCAAATTGCCATTAATTTGTAAAGTATTTTTTGGTTAATGCATTAAATGCCTAGGATATAGTAAGCCAACACCTTCCATTTCAGATGTGTGAAGAGTGGCCTCTGTGTTGTGAAGCCTAACCTTTTTGTTTTGGGCCATGCCAATCTTCTTATGCACATTTAGTACTACAAATGTTTCTCCATGACTGATTTGGCTCATTTACTTTCCGTTTGTCACTCTGTATGGGATATATATGCTATGGCCATGCTCAGCACTCTTTGTGCTGAGTAGGGTCTTGGAAGCATGTACCATAACTCACATTTCATCACTGAAATGAGGAATATGGACACTCAAAATGAGGGACAATGAGGGACATCAGCCTCACGATGATCAGGACACAACCCGAAACATGGAGATATAGTACCTCAGAACACAGTGGAAACCATTGTATTTACTTGTACTGGTATTAGTAACTGAGAATGAATTTCTACCATAAAGCAGGGATGCCATTTAGGCAGGGTAGAGGGGGAAGTTGACTTCCCTTCCCGCATTTGTGCCTAGGTTGTTCTTATGGTGTGGCAATAATGGCATTAAATTTGGATTTAATCTTTTCAGCATAAGTGCCCTTTTGACCCGTGTGCTTTCATGCTGCAGGTGCGTTCCTGACTTGACTTTGTCTGTATTGTGTTGTCCACTATCTAGACTTATTAGTGGTGGTGCCATCACATGTGACATACAGGAGCTCCAGCCAAGCAATAGCACATGAGCCATGTGAGTGTGATACTGTCTTTCCCACCACAGAGTAGACAGGCTGCACACTACAGCTTAGAGGAGTCGGTGAGCATTGAACTCTCAATAGCAGTGTTGTGGCGGCATATTTTTGTGGCCTACTCTTAGTGAGTCTTCATCTTCCCTGGTGGTTGAAGGGGCAGAGGGTGAGCTAGAAGCTAACTTGAGACTAGGCTACCTACTTACCCTAGTAGGCTCACATCACAAAAAAAAACAAAACAGCACAGGCCCCTGTGGCAGAAATCTAGGCCTAGCAGCAGCAGTGACAGCAGTGTTGGTGGCCATCATAGGACTTGATCAGTGCAGTATGGTAGCAGCCATGGTAGCAGCCAAACAAGAAACAAGCAACACAGATTGGGTGGGTTCACTTGGTGAGGTGACTTGGTTGCATACCACATTAGGGACCTGGGATGGTCAGGTCTAGCATCCAGCTTCTGGCAGAAGGACGGGGAGGAAAGGACTGAAAACTGGGTTGGTGGCACAGTGGGCCAGGCTTCAGGTTCTGTGTTTTTCATGTTTCTGCACCTTTGGGTGGCTTCATGACCCATATTAGATCTGTATTGCATGGAATGGAGTCGGGGAGAGAAATAGAGACAAAGATTTATTTTTTGGGAAGGGGGACAGAACTTCAGCAAGGAAAAAAATTGGTTAGTAACTGGGTGGGTAAGCCCAAATATGATGCACTGCTCTAGGGTATAGATAGATGAATCTTATACATTTGAATTTTTCCTGGTTTGCATATCACTTTTCAGTCACAACAAATAAGTTTTAACTTTTAGAGACACTCCAGACATTCTGGAGCTTGTCACCTAGGGGCTAACTACCACCTGACCTCCACTGGTTGTTGGCTCCTTCCCTGCTGAAATCTGAAATGGTGCCCCTGCCATAAAGTCTAAATTTAAAGGACATCCACTGTGTGAGCAGCATGTTTTCCATGAAGGATGGATGAGGAACAAAGCAGTTTTCAGGGGTAAAATTAGGGCTGTCTCTTGCATTTAGGGACAGTTGAGTGGTATGGTATGCACAGACTATTGGAGCCCGACAGGCTTATGCCCCCCCCAAAGAGAAGCTGACCTCCACATCCCCACGCTAAAGCACATTATGACATAGGGAAAGCAAGACTGCATGGGTGTGCACCATTGAAATGAATGGGGTATTTTTTTATTACTATTTTGTACATTATTGATGGTGAGTTGGAGAAAAATGAAGGCCACCTCTTGATTTGCAAGGGCCTTATTAGTAGTACAGTGGCCTTTATTATTCTCTAACTCACCATCATAATGTATAAAACAGTAATAAAAAAAATAACTCCATTCATTTCAAGAAGGTGTCACTCTAACCCATGGACATCATCTTTTAAAGACCCCTGCCTCTGGCTCCCTAGTAAACAGGTAAGAGACTCTTGATTTTTATCTATACTTGATGGGTTGTCTGTTGCAGCATGGCCACACCTGCTGCAGTGTGTGTGCATGGGGGGGACTGGCCATGTGGGTGTGTATCGAGTTATTGCTACTATTGTGTTTGCCCCTTAAAGTCTATTTGCGTGGAAGCATTCAAAACTATGGAGAGAAAATAGTAGGAGTACAGGCCAGACAGAAGTAATTAAGTAGTTTTGTGGGGGCACGGGGTCATAATGTTGCAGACGCCACCATGCACACCACAACTGAGCAACAGCAAACAGCATGAAAACATGCTCAACCATTTTCCATTGGTTTTGCAGAGGGCTTTGCCTCCCATGCCCTTCACACCCTCTGGACTTATTATAATCAACTCTGAGGGGTGTGGACTTAGGGGCAAGGAAAAAAAAACAGAAAAAGATTCCTGAGACGGGAATGCAACCCCGTTCCCTAACCCAATTCACTGTAGGGTCAGTTACTCCATCCACTCCAGCATGGGAGCGACTTAACCAAGCAGCTCGCTAGCAGTGTTCATAAACACTTCCTCCTTTGTGGTGAGCATCAGAGGGTAGCGATACTTTCGTATTGCTGTAATTTCCCTGATGCTTGAAAGACATATACGCTACTCACAGCACAGTTGTCCTGTGCATGGTTTTCTCCATGTGTTTATCACCTGGTACCTTTTTGTGGGTAACTCTGTGTATTGGGGGTGGGAAGAACCACATGTATTTCCATTGGTATGTGTGCAATAGTTCAGCTGTGCAGCTGAGATGATAGGGGCAAGAAGACTAAAAAGTATAACAGTGGCTACAAGCATGCTGCGTACTTGCAGAGTAGGGGTGTGTGGAAAAAAAATTCCTCCAGTTGAATTTCGGTGAAAGTCGGATTTGTGCTTCTGCGAAAGTTCGGAAATCATTTTCGCAACTTTCATGGAAATTCTGCCGAAAACTGCAGAATAAATGTAAGAAATGTGGGTTAATGTATTAAACTGTGGGAAAAAATTCTGCAGAACTGATCACTGTCAGTGTTCAGTTCTACGGCTTATATATTAAACTGTGGGGGAAAAAAACTCAGAAGTAGTGCAAGAGACTTTATTTCCGCATGCAAGTAAAAAGCCTGCAGTTTGTAATTAAATGCCACAGGTGAAAATCCGCAGTTATTTGGCAAAAGTTCAGAATTCTGCCACAGATAAAAAAATGGAAAATTCAGTGAAATTTTCGAAATTAACAAAACTTCTGTGACAGCGGAAAGCCGTACTTTCGCCCACCCCCCTAATGCAATGGTACAGTATGCAGATTTGTATTGAAGTACAAGTGAGCCATATTTGTGCAGGCAGTGTAGCTTAGTGGTTTAAGGCACTGAATTGCAAACCAGAAGACTTGGAGACCTGAAGATCTAGGTTTGAATCTCATCAACCCCCACTTGTATATGGTGTGATCCTGAGCAAGTCACGTAACTTTTATGTATACAGTTATCAGTGACCACTTGCTTTTTGCACGCATGCCACATGCAAGCAGTCTGCTTCAATTTAACATAAAAATCATGGTTTCCACACTTTCTTGCTGCATGCATGCCACATTCATGCAATCAATTCCAATTTAACATCTAAATCATGATTGCAGCACATGTATCACGTGGGTAGTTTTATGTGTGCAGCATGAAAACATTTCATATAATTATTTCTATATGCTGCACCAAGGAAAGCAGATCACATTTGTGGAAGTAATGCATTAGTTGGGGCACCACAACTTTCTCTAACAATTTACTGATAGCAGACAGTATAGCTATAGAACGATAATGTTCAGTATATTTTGGGTTACCTTGCTTGAACACTGAGACAATTCTGGCAATCTTCCATAGGTCAGGAACAATTACTGTACACAGGGATGTACTGAAGATGTGGTAGATAGGCAAAGCAAGGAAAGGGTGCTGGTCAGGTGATGACAAACAGGGCAGTACCGAGTTACTTTCGTTTTATAAATTAGTATGCTTTATTGAATATATCTTAACAAAAGAAAAAAAGGAAGAAAAATACAAATGGTCCAACAACAAGTACAGAAGGGATGAAAGCAAAACTCAAAATAAAAAGGAACACAAACCAAAGTCCCCCCATCCATCCCACCCTCCTCACAGCTCAGCTAACATCCAAGAAGAAACAGCTAGGCCAGAAGAGTAATTCCCAAAAAGTAAAATGTATCAAAGAATTCAATGAAAAAAAATGATACTGGAGATAAAGAAAAAGGAATTTAAGATTGCAACCTTGCAGAAGAGATGGATAAAACAGCATAATGTGATTTCCAACTACACTGAAAAAGGTGAGGACACTTCTTCAAGGAAGCTATATGCTTTTCAACTATTAGTGCAGTCAATACCTCACAATGCCATTCCTGGTAGGAAGGGGCTGAATCATCCTTCCAATGACTGAGTATTGTTATTTTTGCAATGACCGAGATCAATGACATATGGGCTTTATGACTACTAATCAGACATGAGGAAGAGACCCACAAGACAAACAGAGTGAGTAAACAGATCCTCCAACCCTCAAAAGTTGGTCAAGTGCATTCTTAATGGTGGCCCAAAAAGGTGCCACCTTTGTGCAGTCCATAAAATCTGTCGGAGGTGTCCTTCTGCAAGGTTACATCAGGAGCCTGTTGGGGACAGAAGCATGCCCATTTTATATAACCTAAATGAGGTATAATAAACGTTACGAAGAACTTGAAACTGAGTTGACCTCAGTCTGTCTTGTTTAATGTATTTATACAAATTACACCAAAACTGAGCGCCATGTATTATGGTCAACAGGGATACCCAGAGCCTGCGTCCAACAGTAACAAATTCCAGAAGGGGTGTTAGTGTTTGAAAGTTGGAATAATTTGTAAAAAAGCTGACACAATGTGGCAGGGTCGCAGTGTAAAAAAAAAAAAGGGATCAGAAATGGATTGGTCCAGGAACGTCCAGGGTTTGGAGCACAAATAAGATAACTGGCATGGGTTGTTGGCTAGTATTTAAAGTGAAATGTATTAGATAGCTGGAAACAGTTGCATATGGATTGAAAAGGTAGCAACTTATCTCCCTCCAGAAAGGAGGGAACTGACAGTTCCTTGAACTGCGGACAGAGAGCAACGGGAGTAGGTTGACCTGCAATCTTAAAATTAGGGTTACCTAGTATGGGCTGCATCAGAGCTCTGGTCCAGTCCAGTCCAGTCCCAGATAATGCCCTAGCTGTGTATGAAGCTTCAAGGAACAGCCCAGAGGCATGGAACGTAATGTCACGGGGAGTTGGGAAACCTTTACATGCAGTAAGCTGCAAAGATGGAGTCCAAATTGGTAAGAGAGCGAGAACTCAATATCCAAACATAACAGCCTATAAGAGGGATTTTGGCACAAGCCACCAGCCTATTTCCACTGGAAAAATGTACTCGCATGGAGAACACACTAATACAAACAGATGTTAGGGAGATATAAGCCTACATTGAGTTTAGGGGCTGTCAGTTTGTGGTAGGATCAATGAATAGCCTGACTCTTCCACAAAAAACTGATAAGCAGACTTTGTAAGCAAAGAAACCAGGATTTGGGAAGAAAAATTCCCAATGTTCCCAGGGGGTATAGCAAATGGGGCAATACATTCATTTTGACTATGCTTACCCTACTACATAGGGACAGAGGGAGAGAGGACCATCTCTGTAAATCAAGTTTCAGTGTGTATAACAACTGGATAAGATTTTCTTGAACCATATTTGATATAGACCGTGGAAGGCGAATTCTCAAATAATTCAACATGCGGGGTTCCCAGGTAAGACCCAGACTTGTAATATCTATTTTATTGACTAATCTACTTAAGGGTAGAACTCTCATCTTACTCACATTGCGTTTATAGGAGGAAATTCTTGAAAATCAATGTATTTCCCCAGGGTGATTGGAATTGTAGTGGCAGGGTCCTCCAGATGTAATAGAAGGTTGTCAGCATAGGCTGACAGTAAGTATCGCTTCCCTCCAACTGAAATACCTTTGATCTCTTGACAACTTTGTAAACTATGAATCAAAGGCTCCAAGTACAAATTAAACAATAACAGGGATAAGGGACAGCCGTGGGTGCAAAGGAGAAGGGGAAGGGGCCTATACCGTTGCACCAAATGTGGGTGGTGGGGCAGCTATAAAGTATTTGAAGCCAGTGAACAAACTCGGGGGGGAGATCAAATTTTAACAAAACAGAGAAAAGGTGGTGCCATGAAACACAGTCAAAAGCCTTTTCCTCTTCCAGGGAAATCAGGGCCACAGGGAACCCACCCTCCCTAGATGCGGAAATAAGGTGGTGAAGTTTCTGGAGGAGGTCACAGAACAATCTGCCCTTCATGAAACCCACCTGCTCCGGCTGACCAGGGAATCCAAAACTAAATATAGTTGGTTAGCAAAAATCTTGGAAAATATTTTTATGTCAGTATTTAAAAGAGAAATCGGACGATAGCTGCCTGGCAGCAGCTTGTCCTTGTCTGGTTTCTTAATAAGGGTAATCAAGGCCTCAAAAGCGAGGCATCAGTGATACTACAGGAATAACAAACATTGTACAGGTGCATGAGAAATGGTGCCAATTAGGGAAGACAGGCTACATAAAAATTATTACTAAAACCATCAGGTCCTGGTTCTTTATCTAAAGGTAACTGTCAAATAGCACACTGAACCTCTTGAAGAGAGACTGGCTGGTTTAATAAATTCCTTTGGGATGGATCAAGAATCAGAAGTGGAAGGGAATCTAAATAGGCTGAGATACTATCCTCAGTGGGCTGACCTGAGAGCTCCTCAGAGTATAAATCTATATAGTAGGAGTGGAATATACTGTAGTAGCAATTTACCTAGGCTGAGTCTCAACACTGGAGTCAGGATAAGGTTGAATACCAGAAATATTTTTAGAGAAATCCACCTGACAAAGGCAGAGAGCCAGCAGCACCTCCAGCCCAGTCCCCTAATTCCAATAACTTCAATTTAGTACACTCTATGGTCAGTTCAGCCTTTTGGGGCATCAGATCTGTGTACTGAGCTCTTAACACATTTATCTTTGACCATACATCCCCCACAGCGTTCCTACTGAGTGTATGCTCCAGGCTTCTAATATCTTGGAGGAGCTGCATGAGTGTCGCCTTAAATTTTTGGAGCATGTTGAAACAAGTCTGATATACCCACCTCGCATGGCACACTTTTCTGCTCCCCCATAAAGTACAGTGGTGATTGTACAAAAGTTTATAGTTACTGAGGTATACCTTGCGGTACCTCGAGGTACCACTGAGGCACTCAGGTTCAATTTGCATTGACTTTAATGTATTCCTGCCTCAGTACCACCCAGGTACTGTATACCTCGAGGTATACTTCAGTACTGATAAACTTTTGTACGATCACCACTGTATCTATAGAAGGGACAGACCCTTCATTCCATAGGAAAAAAATTCTTCAAAAACTCTTTTATATGAGCCAGGTTGTCAGGACTCTGAAAGAGTTGAGAATTGAGATACCATATGGTGACACGCTCCCCACACTTGCAGAGACTATGTATTATACCCACTGAAACATAATCCAAAAGAACTGTTGAGTATATGTCAGAGGATATCAAACCAGCAAAGCTCTCTTGAGTAATGAGGAAGAAATCAGTTCTGGAAGCGCTACTGTTGGCGGGGGGGGGGGAGTAACTTGTCTCTCTGAGGGGTAAAGAATGCACCATGGGTCAAGTCAGGTCCAAACCATCCATTAACTCACAAAGCCCCCTCTGCTCCAGTGAGAGACCCCTACTCCATGTGTCTGATCTGTCCCAATCAAACTGGTAGACAATATTCCAGTCTCCCCCGAGGAAAATAGAACAATCAGTAAAAGGAGCTAAAAGAGGGACAAATTAGATAAAAAAATGTGGGTGAATCAGCATTAGGGCCATAAATCGATCCTAGAACAACCTGAGACAACCCAATCTTACCATGTAAAATTATATAACGACTTTCTGAATCCCAGTACTCCTGTATTAGTTGAAAAGAAATATAATGGGAAATCAAGATGGCTGCACCACCCCTCCTGGTGTTGACACCAGCCCCATAAACTTGTCCCACCCATTTTTATCTAAAATACTGATTATCTTCTCACCTGGCATATGTCTCTTACAGGCAAGCAATTGTAGTCTGGAGCTGCTTGAGGTGGCGAAGCACCATGTGGCACATGCACCTGTCCTGGGCCCCTTTAATATTCCAGGTCAAGATCTTATAAGCACGTACATAGGTCTACTAAAGAAAAAATGATAACTCCACAATACACAGCCTTAAAATAATAAAACGGAAAGCTTACAGGGTTAGCTGAGCTGCTAAGACCACCCTCCACCTCCCCATCCCAACATCCCACCACTAAACAACATAGCACTCTCCCCAAACTCCAATTATAACAATAATCACACACTTAGCAAAACTAAACCCCATAAAAAAAAAACATCCCCAGTCCAAAAGACCGCACTCTAAAAGAATCCTGGTCCATGATGTAAAATTGTGTAACTTGTTGAGACGGTATAATGAGGGCTACTTTTCCAGACATAGGACAGATGGTCTGGTTCTCAAAATACCATTTATGAGAACTAAAAGAGGGCAGAGAGCCTTTGCTTATATTGCTCCATCTATCTGGAATGAAATTCCTTGTGATATAAGACAGTTGCGTTCTGCTAAAGTGTTTGCAGATGAATTAAGGATGTTTTTTGAATTATAATTTAATTGTAAATGTTTTTTATGATTAATTATTTTCTTTTGTAACAGATACATTTTTGGTCTGCTATGTTTGTATTGTATATGTATGTTTTTTATGTGGGTCGCACCTGTAAAAGAAACTAGTTTTCCAGTGTGCTTACCCATTAAGCGAATAAACAAACAAACAAACAAATAACAACCTGCCCACAGTCCACCTTCCCAACCCCCTCCCCATACCAGCAGAAAAAAAGACCACACTAATATAGGAAACCGGTAAAGTTATGGCTGTACAGTCTTTAACAATAATATCAACCTTGAACATAGAATGCAAAGTGAGGCTTACGAACATACAAACATACGAAAATGCCAGCAGAAACAGGCCTCACAGTCTATCGAGTCTGCTCAATTGTGCAGCTAGCCCCCCAACTTGCAGCTGCCCCACCTCCCCTCCCCTCCTCACAAATACCCCCTCCTTACTCTGTCCCATCCCCTCTTAAAACCATCTACTGTTGCTACAGGCTACCACCTCCTCCAGCAGAGTATTCCATTTATCTACCACCCTCTCAGTGAAATAATGTCTCTTGACTTCCTTCATGAGTCTTCCCTCTCCAATCTCATCTGGTGCCCCCTTGTGACCCCCTCTTCTAATCTGGAAAATCCCTTCTTTACTAGCCCTGTTAAATCCCTTCAAGTATTTAAATGTTTTGGTCATGTACCCTCTGTCCCTCCTCTCCTCCAGGGAATACATGTTCAGCTCACCAAGCCACTCCTCATAGGAGTATCCCTCTAACCCCTGGATCATCTTTGTCACCCTCCGCTCTACACCTTCCAACAATCTGATGTCCTTCTTCAAGAATGGGCACCAGTACTGCACACAGTATACCAGGTGCGTCCTGACCAGTGAGCTGTAGAGAGGCAGGATCACTTCCCTATTTCTGGAGGAGATTCCCCTCGCTATACACACCAGCATCCTGTTGGGTTTTGCTGCCACCCTCTTGCACTGAGCTGAGTTGTTCATCCTCCCTGTTATGAGCACCCCTAGATCTCGTTCTTCCTCGGTGCATTCTAGTTCTACCCACCCCCCAGCTGATAGCACCTCCCCTGGTTGTTAGCCCTGAAGTGAAAGACCCTGAACTTGTTGGTGTTAAACCCTAACTGCCATATATCTGGCCACTCCAGCAATTTGGTCAGGTCCTCCTGCAGCCCCTCCACCCTTCGATATCATCAACCAAGGCACCCATCTTTGTGTCATCTGCAAAGAGACTGATCTTACTCCAAACCCTGTAGGAGATGTCCGCTGTGAATACTCCAAACAACATTGGTCCCAATACTGATCCCTGAGGCACCCCACTTGTCACATCCCTTAGTGATGAGAGCTCCTCCCCACCACCACCCCTTTGCTGCCTTCCCTTCAGCCAGTTGGCGATCAATCTTACCAGCTTTGATCCCACCCCTATATACTCCGGCTTCCACCCCAGCCTCCCATGCAGCATGGAATCAAAGGCCTTGCTGAAGTCCAAATACAGGATATCCACCACAAGGCCTTTGTCAAGTTCCTTTTTCACCCAGTCATAATACTCCATCAGATTTGTCTGGCAAGATCTTCCCAAGACAAACCCATGCTGCTGACCTTCCTGGAGACCATTGATCTCCAAAAAGGTCACCAGCCTCTCTTTTAAGATTGTCTCCATGAGTTTCCCCACAATCAATGTGAGGCTTACTGGTCTGTACTTCCCTGGTTCATTCCTAGGTCTGCTTTTATAGATGGGTACCACAAGGGCCATCCTCCAGGCTTATTGAAGAATTTTAAGCTAAAAATTGAAAACTTTGAACAATATAACATTTAACTATCAATGAACATAGCACAGTTGGTAAAGCATATAAAATAAAATTTTTGTACACAGGTAATAACCAGCATGGATGTGCAAAAAGGTGGCAGTACTAATGTGCATAAAGGCTAGTCCAAATCTTAGTCACCTCTACAGAAAACCCCATTGAGAATTGCACTTAAACAATGAAATGTAGAGACTATAAAAGAACATATCACTGCACTGCCTCATGTCTATATTAGCCTATATGTAGCTCAAAAAGAAGGATACATGTCCATCCGGAAGGCTGAGCTGGTCAAGTGCAATGATCATCAAGTTAGTAACAGAAGCAGACATTTAAATATGCAGTAGGCCAGCTAACCAATCAGTTCCAAACAGAAACCAAGCTGAGCCAGACAGACTGACACTGGATCTGTAGCCACAGTCTGAGCTGTGATGGAAAATGCAGGAGCATCCATAGTAGGTACAACGTCCCTCTGCTAAAGATATCCAGGTGAAAATAGGCAGCACGCAGAAAGAAAAGTGTAAGTAAGCACACAATTAAGAGCCAGTGGATAAAGCCATTGAATAGTACATGCAAAGTCAAAGTCCCAATACTAGGCTACTGTGGTCAGCTCGGATCTGTAGTAAGCCCCATTAAGAATTGCACCAAATAGTAAAATACAGAGACGAAGAAAGAGCATAGTGCGATACTGTCCAATATCTATATCAGTCTTGTAGATAGATCTACAGAACTATAATGGCTGTAACTGACTCTCAAGAAAAGTTTGCACAATTGAGTGGGCAGGTAACTGCTAACTACTTGCACATACAGTCCCTACCTGGACACACAGGTGACTGACTGTGCCCAGGCCCAGACAGGTGTGGCCTCTAAACTACAATGCTTGCTCAAAAAACTGGATGACTTGGAGACCAGGGGCAGAAGGAACAATATTCAGTTTATGGGACTCCCTAAAAGCTCTGAGTGGAAAAAGCTACATACAGTACATTCAGTTTTGCGTCAGTAGCATCCTCTGTATCTGAAACTGGGACCAGAATATATATTTAAAATTCAACCAGCTCACACAACTCCAACCAACCCTCCAAAGTCTGCAACTGAGACACTGAGACCAATTGTTTCCGGCTAGCTTCGCTATCTTGACAGGGATCTGATCCTGCATAACATTAGAGAATTGCAGCACATCTTTTTTGCTAACATACAGTACATCTCTCATTATACTCAGACTACTCCACTACCCCACTTGCATACTGTGTGACCCTGAGCAAGTCACTTAACTTCCTCGTGCTCCCAGGTTGGACCTATAAACAGGCTTTCAGCTTAGTGTCTCTCTCCTGGTAAAAAAAAACCCTCCAAGATGGCAGTAGAAAAAACGAGGCCCTATGATGTAATTCAACATGCTTACGCAACTTGGTATGATGTATGCTTATGCGACTTAGATACATTGTGGCTATTCACCTCTCCATCTGTTAGATATACTATTCTGTAGGGGTAGACAGTGAGGAACCCTAAAGAAGGGTTCCACTCCTATAGGTGCCATGGGAATGATTCCATTGGCTGAAGGTAGCTTAGGAAGGAGCCCAAAAAGAGTGCCCAAAAGGATTTCAAGCAGCGAAAGAGGTGAGGAGTCAGAATGATATCGAGGACAGGACCAGAGGTCGAGAGGTGTGGATGGGTAGGACAGGAGAGGAACGGCAGATGATGAGGACTGATTAGTGGAATGGAAGCTGACATGAAGCAGGAGGCAGGATTTCCTAAGGAGAGAGAGAGAATAACCAGGGCCACCATCTGACTCCATCCTACAGTGGAACCTAACTACGGATCCTATGAAGCACTAACCATATCTAAATATTATGACCATCAGCATGGAGGAGAGGAAAAAACCCTTTGAGGAGGAAACCTCTGGGGATCCAAGGCCTAGGTCACCTTCCCTCCAGGCTGAAGGATGTTTTGGTTAGTGATGGCTCAGCTACTGCAATTTAGAGTTGAGACTGAGTGAAGAGGAAAAGATTCCAATTTGGAAGAAACTCTAACTCTGTCCTTCTAATAGGAAGGCTTCTGAGGGTTGTGAGTGATGTCACTGCAACTAGATGCCCAAAAGCAAAGGAGAAGAGAAATGACCACAGAGGCATGCAGCCAGCCTACGAAACAGATCAGGTGAACCAGAAGTGGTCAGAGGGAGAATAGCATAAAGGGTGCCCCTGAACCCATTTCGGGCAGCTAAAGGGGCCCTGCTGAAGAGAGCCCCACCCTTCGCAGCTGAAGTCATAAATTCTACATCCAGAGGTGTCACTAGAATGTGGGACAACTGAAGGTCCACCCAGAGCAAAGAAATTCACACTATGGGCCAGGGAGAAGGACCCCGCTCTGAGCTTTGCATGCTCTAGATGCAGACTTCAGGGTGCAGAGTGAGACCAGTGGCTACAGGCTAGCCCTAAGCCATAGAGCAATGGACACAGAAGGCACATCTCCGAGAGGAGAGCAGATCAAGTTGAGGTAGCGTACTACCCATTTGAGGGGTATGCTCGATTAGTCAATGTGAACGAGTAGCTCTACAGAAAGGGTGGACTGATGAAAGGAGACCTTGACGTGGTCCTGAGAAGGCAAATTGTGATTAGGAAGCACAGACGTGCATCCCGACCGGGTCTATTGAGAAGCCAAATTAGGAGTGGGTCATACTGCAGGAAGGTAGAAACAAGACTAGCCAGACAAAGCCCGCAGCCAATGGAAGAGGTATGAAGTACCAGGAGTAGTAAGGTAGGAGCTACAAAGTCAGAATCGAAGAGTGGAGGATCAAAAATGACTAGATAGATATGCTGATGGGAGGAAGACTTGAAGACTGGCATGGAACGCTGGAATGGGAATGGATGGTACTAAGGGGAGGGATGATGGTGGCTGGCCGAAGACTGTATCCCATGGTGAGTTGAGAAGTTGATATGAAAGAGAGGACAAGAATGAATGAACAATATATGATAATGGAAGAAAAGCATTGAAGGCAGGAGCTGTTATGACTAGGTATGAAATGGATGATGTACGATAATGGAGTGAAGCCTTGAAGGCTGGTATGGTGAAGGTGAGATATGAATGGGTGATGGATGACAATGGAGTGAAAGCCTTGGCAACTGGTATGGTTAATGCATAGGTAAGATGGCAAGTAGGGTATAGGAAGGATGAGGTTCGGTAACAGTGGAGGTTGACATGAAGTGGAGGATATACAAGTTGAGTGGTCTAGAACGTAGGACTGGGTTAAATGGAGAATATGAATAGTTATGATGAGGACATGATAGGGGAAAAAAACAAAAGAAAGCATGGGATGAGGAAAGAGAAGAGGCAAGGTTCGAGGGAGAAAGCCAGGTATGATGGTAGGGAGGAGAAACAGCGAATTCGAAATAGAAAGTATGCGGTTCAGTTCAAGACTTATGAAGTCTGAAGAAGAGATGAAGGCAATAGGAGCCAATCCACACAGAGTAGGAGAGAGTGACACGGTGAGGGTCGGGAAAATGGAGGTTTTGGCATGAGTGGAATAGAAGGCCTGCAACCTGGAGCCATGGTGCCTACCAGGACCCGCAGTCCCCTGATGTGGGAAAAACAGACAGCCACAAACTAGACACTGGGACACCAAAGCAAACAAAGTTTAAAGATAAAATAATTGAGGGAATAATGGCCACCGTAGCTAGTGGATGAAAAGCAGAGCAGGAGGGCTGACAGGACAGCCAAACAAAACAGGAGGTAACAAACAACTGGGTTCAAGCCAGCAGCCAAAGCTGGGCCAATGAGGAGGGGAGGAAAATACGGATGCAGGGAGCTGAGTGAATAGCATGGGTGGAAACCCCAGAGAGAAGCTAGAGGGTGAGGCAAGCTTGAGGGCAAACTGCACAAGTGTCCTGCATCTGAGGGACATCCCACTGATTAGCTCTCAAATTGCTTTGACCCTCATAGAAAAGGTTCTACACATACAGAGACAGTGCCCTAAAATCAGACTTTAAAGCTGAAAGTAATATAAGTCCAAGAAGCCAAATAAAATGAATGGAGGACACACACACACACACACACACACACACATATGAAAGGCAATGGTTTCCACAGTGTGCAGAGGTTGTATAGCCAGGTTTGAGGATGAGCCCTGCAGTAAAAAGAGTCAGCTTGCCTCAGCAACCCTCAGCAGCAGTGTCCATGTTCCTTATTTCAGTGACAAAGGTTGAGAGGGTCCATGTTTCTTATGTCAGTGACAGAGTTTGAGATGTATGCTCAAGGGGGATGAGCTATGAGGAAAAAGGCAGAAGGAGTTGGGACACACAGTAGAATGCAGCCGCATGGCAAAGACCTACAGAGAGACAGCCAAAGGCAGGAGAAATGGAGACACACCAGCAGGTCCTGAAGCGAGTCAAAAGATGAGCAGGGCAAGGGCAAGTGCCTCAGGAGGATGGTGCACTTTGGAAGAAAAGGGGGGGGCAGCACCACCAGTGTAAAGCACTGAAGTCAGCAGGTGCCAGGAGATGAGCACAAACCCCCCTTCCCCCAACCTCATACCTGACTGTCGGTGCCATGGCTCTAGATAGCCGTCATACCTCTCTGCACACCTCCACAGCTGCAGGCCATTCAAGTGATGCAGGGAGCACATCACCTATATATAGCAGCATGCTCTCAGTATCACTTGGATGGCCAGTGGCCATGGAGGTGTGTGGAGGACTGTGCCACTGGTCATCCGGAGACGTGGCACTGACAGTCAGGTATAGGGTAGTGGGAAGGGGGAGTTGTCGGTGCCATGGGTGGATGGGGGTCCACTGACTACCAATGTGGCTGTGGGGTCACTGGGCTCAGGGTCACTATAGAGTTGCCAGGGCACCTCTGCGTGTGTTGCAGGAGGGTTGCTTCACACTACCAGGGACAGGGCTGACATGTGGTGGTGGGGGGTATGCCAGGCTCCACTGGGGACAGGGCTGTCAAGTGGTGGGGGAGAGGGCTAAGTTGTTCATTAATGTGGCAGGGGCTGTCATATTTTAGGGGAGGCTGCTCATCTTGCAGTGGGGACCAGGTTGGCGTGTTTTGGGTAGGTGGTTATTATACAGCACCCGGGGACCAAGCTGCCATTCATTGGGGGTGTTGCATTCCATACAATGGGGACAGGGATGATATCTGTGTGTGAGAGGACCATTGGGCATAGGATGGTGGTGCAGCTTGGCTCAGCTTCAGGGGTGGGTGTTGGCCAGGGGGATCCGCTGGACACAGGGGCATGGCAGCATGGGTCTGGGTGCATGTGGATGCTATTCATGCACCTGGCACATGCCTTTACCCCACAAGTGATCCATTCAGTGTCCTAGGATGGGCATCTTATTGGATGCCTGCCTGGGTCCACTACCCTGCCCCCGGCCACCCTGCATAGTCCTGCATGCCAGGGGGACAGAGCCATGGACAGGTGGTGGCCATTTTGCATACCAGCCTGTGTGCACCTGCCTGCAGGTGCAGAGCTCGTAGATGGCTACGTGCCTTTGGCACATATTTTCCACACCTTAATGCATAGTCCCCATGGTTTGCAAAATCAGGGCTTTTGTTAAATGTAAAGAAGATACAAGGTATTCATTTTTCTTCAGGGATAAACACATTACAAAATCAAATTTTTGACATAGAGTTCAAAATAGGCAAAAAGTGATTAATGTAAATAGCTATAGATATCTAGGCATCTTATCAGACAGGAAATTAATTTTTGAAGAACATCTTAACTTGCTGATTAAAAAGACAAATCAAAAGCTTGGCACTTTACGTAGTGTTCCTTTGTTTACCAAAAGAATGTAGAGTTAAATCAGTTAAACAACTACTAATCCCAGTCTTGGAGTATGGCAGCCTGTTGTACAGGAATGTGACTAAAAAGGCTTTGAAAAAAGTCAACTGCATGAGTAATGAACTGGCAAAATTTGGAAAGTCAAGTAAATTTGGTGCACATCACTATGAATCTATTCAGCACTAAATTGTCTAAAACTGGAAAACAAAAGAATACAACTGGCTTATGTGGTGTTATAAATTATTAAAATCAAAATGTGTTCACCCACTAAGAAATTATATAAATAACTGAAATTCCCCAAAATGAAAGCTATCTATTAAAAACTAAGGGTTGGAGTCTGCCCCACATACTGTACAGTACATGTACAAAACAAATATGGAAATATGATATTACAGGTAAGTGTTGCAAAATCTTGGAATAAATTGCCCAGTGATATAAAAGCTAAAAATTCCCTCAGTGAATTCCAGACTGCTTTTAAGAACATATTACATAAATCATGTGATTATTACGCATGACATTTTAAGATCAATGTTATGTAATTAATCAATTTGTTGTATGCCTATATATTAACTTTATTTGTATTAAATGTGGACAATTGTAAAATTTGTTAAATGTTTTTATATTGCACAGGCTATTTTTTGGAAAAAAGGCTTGTCTCTAATGATTTGTTCTTGTCTGTCTGTCTGTCTATCTACTTTATCTACCGTGTTTGTCTATCTATCTATCTATCTATCTATCTATCTATCTATCTATCTATCTATCTATCTATCTATCACATAGTGAGTATTCATAAAGATGACAATACCCTTGCAAATGGCTCCTTGGATATCAATGCCCAGTTTGTTACATATTATAGCACCCTGTACTAAGTTGTCCCCACCCCACCCCCAAGAGCAACTGTTCACATTTTGCCCAGGTCTGAATCATCCTAAAGCAATATTTCTATAACTTTGTCATATTGAACCTTTCCCAAGATATTAAAAAAATTCCAGGTCTCCCTTAGTATACTGAAACAGAGTCATACCTTCCCATAGAAATGATAGTGTATGATACGTTGTGCTACACTTTAGGAATAAAGTCAAATATTTGAATGAATGATATTATTCCCCTGGGACTTTACATTTTCCCCATCTCTTGATAGAAAACATCAGCAACTCAAAATTAAAATCAGCAATGCATATCATAGTGACTCTGTTCCTTTTATTCCATTTTAGAGCACCCTTTACTTTTTTCTGGTAATATCCCCTTTTTCTCCTCCTGTAACAATTACTTTTGTACTTTTTTAAAATTAACTCATTTTGCTAAGAGGACAGAACAGTGCTGGGCAAATGAGATTAAAATTGTTGCCAGAGGCTGGCCTGGTGGTGCTGTGGGTTGAGGTGTTGGACTCCACACCTCGCACCATGTGGCGACTTGGGTTCGGGAGTGGACTCGGACTGCTGTGTGTTGGCCAGGGGGAGATAGGCTTGAGAATCCCGTGACAGCTCACCTTCTCCAGGGGAAGGGGAGGATGGGGGCACTCTGGCACACTGGAACCTCAGAGGTTTGATTGGCCACACAGGTGAAGGTCTGTGGACCTATCAGCTCTGGGGATTACACCAGTGGGGGTGGATGCTGTGGACATTGGCGTTCGTGCCTTGACATCTGGGCTCACAGCATCCGTACAGGAAATAGGGAAAATCACCCTCTGGAGTTGGGAAGATGGAGTGCCAAGCCCAGTCCTGATGTGCCAATGTCTGCTGCTGTTTCAGGGACCTGATGAGACACTAAGGTACAGGGATGTCCTGCCCCACCCTGACCCCACCCAGGGGGCAATCTGTGGCAGGATGGAGGGACTTGAACAGCAGGTAAGACAGTGGCAGGGATGGATTTCATTGCTGACACCTGATGGGGAGGATCTAGTAGGGACGTAGGTGGGATAAAAAAAAAAAATTGTTGCCAGAGGCAGATTACCTGGCCCTTGTAGATAATTGCAGTCTTTTTGTTGTGTAACAACAGGATGCACTTGTCAAGTTAATGACGGAACTTCAAAGAACCCAACGCCTTTCATGTCAGGAGACTTTCTTGGCCATGTAGCCACAATGTGCAGGGGTAGACATGGCTCAGAACAATGAGAGGTACCCTTTACATAAAATCCATGAGTCCAGTTCCAACCACTTCCTTGAGAGAACAAAAGCACTGGTCCTGGAAATGATGTCATCGAGCAGGGGTGACAAGGGTGGGTGGAGCCAGGCTTGATTCAGGCTTACATAGAAACACAGAAACATAGACTTTGATGGCAGATAAGGACCACTTGGCCCACCCAGTCTGCCCATTTCCCTACCTACTGGATAAGCTGCAGATTCTAGTTAACCAACAGCCTACTTCCTGCAACCCCCCACTATAATTGCCTTGTGTCTGTCCCATGCATGTTTGAATTCCACCACTGTTTTAGACCCAACGACCTCCTCAGGAAGGCTGCTCCATGCATTCACCTCTTCTCTGTGAAAAAATGTCCTCACATTACCCCGAGTCAGCCCCCTCTATCTTTTAAATTGTGCCCCTTTTCTCATACATCCTTTTCTGAAAGATGCTACCCTCCTGACTTTGCTGATTCCTTGAGGTACTTGAACGTTTCTATCATGTCCCCTTGTCCCTCCTTTCATCAAGAGTATACATATTAAGCCTCTCAGTCTCTCCTAATATGGTTTCTGATGCAGACCCTGCACCATTTTAGTTGCCTCCTCTGACTGCTACCATCCTGTCTATGTCCTTCAGTAGATGAGGTCTCCAAAACTGCACACAGTACACCAGATGGGGTCTCACCAACCGCCTGTACAGAGGGATAACCATTTCCTTTTCTACTTGTGATGCCCTTCCTATGCATCTCAGTATCCCCTGGCTCTCCTTACCGACTTTTCACATTGCTTACCACCTTTAGGTCATCTGATATGACTACCCCCAGGTCCCTTTCCATTTTTGTTGTTGTTAGTACCTCCCCTGCTATTGTGTACTCTTCTCCTGGGTTTTTGTTTCCCAGGTGCATTACTTTGCACTTCTTTGTATTGAATCTAAGTTGCCCTATGTCTGACCATTCCTCCAACCTTGCCAAGTCCCTTCTCATCCTTTCTACCCTCCTTGTGTATCAACTCTGTTACAGATCTTTGTGTCATCTGCAAAAAGGCATACCTTTCCCTCCAGACCCTCTGCAATGTCACCTATAAAGATGTTAAAGAGGACTGGACTCAGTACTGAGCCTTGAAGTACTCCACTAGTAACCTCCCTTTCTTTGGAATGTGTTCTATTCACTATTACCTTCTGTGTCCTGTTGTGCAGCCAGTTTGCTACCCAGGCTACCACCCTGGGACCCACTCCCAGGCTGGCCAACAGTTATTAATCTTTTGTGCAGGACTGTGTCAAATGCCTTGTTAAAGTCTAGGTAGGCCATATCCACAGCCCTTCCCTGGTCTATTACTTTGGTCACCCAGTCAAAGAAATCAATTAGATTCGTCTGACATGACCTTCCTGCTATAAATCCATGCTGCTTTGGGTCCTGTGCCCCGCTGGCTTCTAGATACTCAACAATTCTTTCTTTCAGAAGTGATTCCATCATTTTCCCTACCACTGAGGTCAAACTTACAGGTCTGTAGTTTCCTGCTTCTGCCTTGCTCCCACTTTTGTGAAGGGGAATCACATCTGCCCTCCTCCAGACCTCAGATACCGCCCCATCCTGCCATGATCTGTTAAAAAGCGTGGTCAGTGGTGTCACTAGGTCCTCCTTAGTTCTTTTAGGATTCTGGGGTTAATCCCATCAGGCTCCATTGCTTTGTCCACCTTGAGTTTTAAGAGTTCTTTCAGGACTCTTTCTTCTGTGAATGGACTGGTGTCAACCCCCCCTACCCAGAGTGCTTCCATTGTCTGGTTTAGGTAACTCCTCCTCATCTTCTTTTGTGAATACTGAGCAAAGTATTCATTCAGTACTCTGCCTTTTCACTGTCTCCCTCTGCCCACCTCCCCTCTCCTTTATTAATCTTCACTATCCCTCCCTTAACCTTTTTATGCTCCCTAATGTACCTATAAAAGGTTTTATCCCCTTTCTTAACTGAGTTGGCTATTTTTCCCTTGGTTTGGGCCTTTGCTAGTCTGACTGCCTTCCCCACTTCTTTCTGCTTTAATTGATACAGTTCTCTGTCATGCTTCTTCTGTGATTCCTTATACTTTTTGAATGCAGCCTTTTTCTCCTTAACCTTCCCTGCCACCTCTTTTGAGAACCATAGTGGTTTTTTGCTCCGCTTTGTTTTCTTTATTTGTTTCACACAAAGGCTTTGTTGCCTCTATGATGGCAGTTTGATTTTCTCCATTGTTCTTCCACCCTCCTTTTGGTCATTTGCTAGTGCATTTTTCAGGTATTCACCCATTTTGCCAAAAGTCAGCTCTTCTAAAGTCCAGTATCCTTGTTTTTGTATGGCTTATCTCCATGGTTGTGCTCATTGTGAAGCACACTGTGCAGTGGTCGCTTGTTCCCAGATGTCTACTGACTTCTAAATTTGTGATCCTCTCTCCATTTGAGAGTACCAGGTCTAGTATTGCTCCCTCCCGAGTGGGTTCCAACACTAGCTGTCTAAGGTCTGCCCCCTGCAGGGCATCGAGAATGACCCTGCTCTTGGATGTGGCTGCAGTACATGTTATCCAGTTAACATCTGGCATATTCAGGTCCCCCATCAACAGTATCTCCCCTTTTTCAGCCATTTTGAGAATGTCCTCTATCATTTTGTTGTCCATTTCCTCCCCTTGAGATGGGGGTCTGTATACAACCCTCGTGCAGATTGTGATGCCATTCCCTGTCTCCAAGGTGACCCAGAGTGCCTCTTGTCCTCCCCCTTTACTTTTTAGTTCTGTAGCTTTGATCCCTTCCCTTGTGTATAGAGCTACTCCACCTCCTCTTTTACCTTCCCTGTCCCTTCTGTAGATTGTGTACCCCTGGTATGTTGGACATCCCAGTCATGGTTCTCGGTGTACCTTGTTTCGTGACTGCCACAATATCCATTGTTCATCTTCCATCAGGCTACTAGCTCAGGAAGCTTGTTTCCCAGACTACGGACATTGGTACTCATTGCCTTCCATTTAATGTTGGCTTTATCCTTTTTCCCCCATCCCTGCTCTTATTGTCCTTGTCTATTTTTCCATTTACCCCTGTCCTGCCCTGTGTTGAGCTCTGTACCTCAGTGTTTACCTTACTACCTGCCATGTTTTGTGGGGGGAGGCTTGAAATTTCTTGCCTTTTATCAGCTTGAGTCTGCATGTAAGAAAGGTAAATTTGTCAGTGCTGGGGCTTCATACTTGCACCATCTAAGATTGGAGTCTGCCATGTCTCACAAAATTTTCATGTGTGGTAAGAAATCTTTCTACTTTGCCAAGAGTTAAGAAGCTATAGGAAGTTGTTTTTTTTCCTGCAGTGTGTAAACCATTTCTTTTTAATTTCATTAGTAACTCTGTAATTCCCATATTCTTTGGGTATTGCAATATCTTGTAGATTGTGTAAATTATGTAAAGAAGTAAATATTAATGTTATATATTTCATGCCTCTGTGACTGAATCTTTTGAGGGAACAGTTAACTGTTGATATTGACAAATCTATGATCCTGCTCCAAAGGTAGAAGAAGGTTACAGTCAACCATATTCTAGAAGTAAAGTGTTTCTCAGGCCTGAGTGGCAGTAGGCTATCTGCCCACAGGCAAAGGAGCACTGTACTGTTTGGGAAGTGGCTCTGAAGGGATTCAAACTGAGAAACTCACCAGGTACAAGGCTTACTTATTAGTGGTGATAGCTACCCAAGGACTCCTACAGGTGTTGAGGGCTGAGAAAATTGGTAACCTGTTGCAGACTGCATCCTGAATGTGGACAGGTTGTGGCATACTTGTGCCAGCATTGTGGATTTGAGAAGGATTGCCAATAACCTGTTTAACGATCCAGTCACATAGAGTGTTTTAACATAAGGGAACACAGTGCACACTACTACTATTATTTATTTTATAGCAAGAGTATTTAGAGAAAATACATTATGGCTGGACCCTATGAAAAGTGACCTTTGCTAACTATCCAGTCACAGAACAGGCTTTAAGATAAGGGAGCACAGTGTACACTACTATTGTTATTCTTGTTTAAAGCATGAGTAGTTGGAGAAAAGACTTTATGTCTGGACCCTATAAAAAGTGCACTTTGCTAAACTTGCAAGAGTCATCCAAAATGAGAGGGTAGGTGGTTATGAGGCAAGCTAATCAAGGGCACAACTCATAAACATCCTCAGTCAATCAGTACCAGCGTTAGAAGCACAAACATGCACTGTATGCCTATTAATAATTTTTGACAACTATACAGGCATATAGAAGTGCCTCGTGGCTTAGGCTGTCAGTTGCATCCTCAGAGGGCTGGCTGTGGGGGACTCTGGGAAAACAATGGCCAAAGCAAGGTCACATGATCAACCAGATAAACTAACAAATTTCAGCCATATAAGTTATTAAAAAAATGTAAAACTAGTGCATTATAGCTAATTGGGACCTAGAGTCCCCATGTGTTTGCTCCTGGAAAACTGACAGTTCCCCTTTAAGAAAGGCAATGGGAGATAACTATGCTAAAATGTGTGTACAGCTAAGTAATTTTTTAGAACACTAGATATAGGGTGCACATGCTTGCTCGGTAGAGGAAATAAGATTTATTTCTTCTGGAACAAAGAAACACAGAAAACGATTACAGAAGGAGACAAAGGTTCCACTGAGTCTGCCCATGAGATGCCCAGGACCTAGCAATAGTCCTGGGGGTTACCCCCACCCTAAATTACTATATACTTGCTTTAATGTCTCAAAGTTGTGCTCTAGCTCTGTCTCACCTATGCTTGAAATGTGTCACAGCCTCTGCCCCCACCACCTCTGCCGGCAGACTACCATGGCTCCTCTACTCTTTCCGTGAAGTAGTATTTCCTTAGATCCCTTTTGAAACCCCGCCCCTCAGCTTCCATTCCTGCCCTCTAGTTGTCGTGTGTGTGACCCCGTGGAACAGCTCATCAGTATCTGGAACTTTGTTTATGCCTTTTAGGAACTTACATGTTTCTGTCATGTTGCCCCTCTCCCTCCTGGTTTTCAGTGAATGCATATGAACATACATACGAACATACGAATCTGCCAGCAGAAACAGGCCTTATGGTTAGTCTGCTTGAATGCACAGCTAGCACCCTTATATTGCAGCTGTCCCCCTCCTCTTCCCCCTCACCTTTACCCCCCTTGCACACTGTCCCATGCCCTTTTAAAACTGCCCACTGTGCTACAGGATACCACCTCCCTGGGTAGAGTGTTTCATTTCTCCACCACCCTCTCTATGAAAAAATTTCTCCTAATTTCTCTCTGATATCTTCCACCCTCCAACTTGAGTCCATGCCCTCCAGTGTCCCTTCCTCTCCTCAGCTTAAATATTCCTTCTGTGCCCATTTTGTTAATCTCTTTCAAATATATGAAGGTCTCAGTCATATCCCCCAATCCCTCCTCTCCCCAGGGTGTACATATTCAACTCAGTCAGCCTGTCCTTATAAGTTTTGCCCTCCAGCCCCTGGATCATCTTAGTTACCCTATGTTTCAGCCCCTCCAGCAATCTGATATCCTTCTACAGAAATGGATGCCCGAACTGCATGCAGTACTCCAAATGTGGCCTGACTAGTGACCTCTACAGCAGCAGGATTACATCCCTAATTCTGAATGAGATTCCTCTTGCAATATACCCAGGCATCTTGTTGGCCTTAGCTGCCACCTTTCTGCACTGAGCTGAGTTGTTCATGTTACCCATTATGATTACCCTTATTCAATATTCATATTCAGTGACGCTGGTTGTTCCTCATAGGGGTGTCCCTGCAGACCGTGGATCATCTTTGTCCCCCTCCTCTGCACTGATTCCAGCCTGTCCATATCCTTCAAGTGCAGCCTCCAAAACTGAACACAGAACTCTAGGTGTTGCCTAACCAGGGATCTACAAAGGGGGATTTATTTGCTTTTGTTAACTGGGTAAGCACACTAGACAGCCAAGTGCCTATGATCAATTCTCTCTTCCAACTACCAATCCCCCAGCCTACACTCCAATGTTTTGTTCACCCTGCTATATGCTTTATTACATTGGCTCATCTGCTTAATGATGTCCATAATAATGCCCCCCCCCGGTCCCTCTCTTCCTGCGAAGTGCTCAATTTATCCCCACTGAGCCAATATTCCATCCCTGGGTTCCCTTTACTGAGGTGCATCACATTGCACTTTTTTGCATTGAATTTCAGCTGCCACAGATTTGAACACCTTTACAATTTGTGGAAGTCACCTTGAAGTTCCCTAACTCCTTCAAGAGTGCCAACCCACCCTCTGAGCTTGGTCTAATCTGTGAACAGGGCTAGCTTATCCTTGATACCATTGCCAATGTCACTGATGAATATGGTAAAGAGAACAGGACCCAATACCGATCCCTGTGGAGCATAGAAACATAGAAACATAGACTTTGACAGCAGATAAGGACTGCTTGGCCCACCTAGTCTGCCCATTTTCCTACCTACAGGATAAGCTGCAGATCCTAGTCAGCCAACAGCCTATTTCTTCCTAAACACCCACAAGAATTGCCTTATGTCTGTCCCATGTATTCTTGAATTCTCCCATAGTTTTAGACCCCACAACCTCCTCAGGAAGGCTGTTCCATGAATCCAGTACCCTCTCTGTGAAAAAATACTTCCTCACATTGCCCCTGAACCGCCCCCCCTTTATCTTTAAATTGTGTCCCCTTGTTCTTGCATGTCTCTTTTTCTGAAAGATGCTACCCGCTTGGATTTTGTTGATTCCACTAAGGTACTTAAATGTTTCTATCATGTCCCCCCCTCTCCCTCCTTTCCTCAAGGGTATACATATTAAGCTCTTTTAGTCTCTCCTCGTATGGCTTCTCTTGCAGACCCTGCACCATTCTAGTTGCCCTCCTCTGGACTGCCTCTATTCTGTCCATGTCCTTGCAAAGATGGGGTCTCTAGAACTGGAAGCAGTACTCCAGATGGGATCTCACTAACTGTCTGTACAGAGGGATAACAACTTCCTGTTTTCTTCTGGTGATGCCTCTCCCTATGCATCCCAGTATACCCCTAGCTGTCCCTACTGCCTTCTCACATTGCATGCTAACCTTAAAGTCATCTGATATGATTACCCTCAGGTCCCTTTCCTTTTTGGTTTTTGTTACTACACCCCCATTGTGTATTCTTCCCTGGTTTTTGTTTCCCAGGTGCATTATTTTGCACTTCTTTCCATTGAATCCTAGCTGCCATACTTCCGACCATTCCTCCAACATTGCCAAGTCCCTTCTCATCCTTCCCATGCCTTGTGTATCAACCTCTGTTCCAGATCTTTGTGTCATCTGCAAAGAGGCATACTTTTCCTTCCAGTCCTCTGCAATGTCACTTATAAAAACATTAAAAAGGACTGGACCCAGTACTGAACCCTGCGGTACCCCACTAGTAACCCTTCTTTCTTAAGAGTGGACTCCATTTACAATTACCTTCTGTGTCCTGTTGTCCAGCCAATTTTTTACCCAGGCTACCACCCTGGAACCCACTCCCAGGCTGGTTAATTTGACTATTAATCTTTTGTGTGAGACTGTGTTTCGCTAGTATTTGCACCCACAGTTAGTAGTAGTAGTAGTAAAATCATTATTTTTTTGTATACAGGAAGCAGACATTCAACATCATTAGGTCCATAGGGCTTGTTTTCAGGATTATCCTGTTATAGAATTAATTTTCACTTTGTTATAGAAACACATTTAAACATACAAATATAGAAATAAATAAAGACTTACTATTTAATATCTTATTTAGGGAAATCTCTTTCTGTGCTTTGTTCTGGACTGAATTTTTTCGACCACCCCCATCCCCCTCCTCCTCACAGTATTAAATAGACCTCACTCCACCCTTCTCAGTCTAGCAGCAGATTGGTCACCCACTGCTGCACATTTTCATGCTATTGGCCTCCTGTCTTCAATACCTGACTTGACCCACTTTCTCACCGCCTTTTTAAAGCAGTCCCACCCACAGGATCATACATTTGCCTCAACCTTTCTCCAGCCACTCCATCTAACTCCTCTCAATTACTGCTCTACCTGCCCTATTGTTAGGACCTCACCCTAATTCGACTATATACCCTTCCAACTATAAACCAGCTAGCAGTTAAGCAGGCCAGCAACACCAAACAAACTACCATGGGGTGCAACCACCTACTACTACTCCTCACTACCACTTTTGGCATTGCTGGTACCATACACGTCCTTTTGTTCTGCAAATTTTGAACTCCCCACTGTTCTGTCTGACCCTTTGTATGAATGCCCTTTATTAATCCTCGCTTTCCTTCTCTCCCTCAGCTGAGGAACTGCCACCCAGGCTCCCAGCTCCTAAGCCACGGGATTCCCGGCTACCGGGTTGTCGGCACCCCTTTAGCCAACGCTCGAGCCTACAGACACGGACCCAAGGTCCTACAAGGTATGGCAACTGCCGCAACCAACTGGATTGTGAGCGCCCTCTCAGACCACGCTCTGACTGGTCCCTGGAGGAAGCCGGCTTCTGCTCTTTGATTTTAAAACCTAAAAATGTTTATGTTGGGACAAATGTTAAAAAGCCAAAGTGTTAACCCAGTCTGTAATTGAAAGGACTTGAATTGTGGTTTGGGAAAGAAATCTAGAGTTTACAGCCCTTTCCCTGCATACGTGCACTGGCCCTAGACACTTTTGGGTGCCAAAGTAATACACGTCCGTTTGTTCTGCAAATTTTGGACTCCACACTGTTCTGTCTAACCCTTTATGTGAATCCCCTTTATTAATCCTCACTGTCCTTCTCTCCCTCAGCCGAGGAACTGTCGCCCAGGCTCCCAGCTCCTAAGCTGCGGGATTCTCGGCTACCAGGTGGTCAGTGCCCTTCTAGCCAACGCTCGAGACTGCAGACACAGACCCAAGGCCCTACAAGGTACGGCAACTGCCGCAACTTTTTCGACCGCCCCCCCTCCTCCACCTCCGCTGATTATTAAATACAGTAGCTCCTGCCAAAATATTAGTCCACATCCCCTGGCACAGTGCCCCACCAATAGAGACTTAGCTCGTGATCCCCCTCTTCTCTGTCCAGCCTACGGGATCCAACTCTCAGGGCCTCGCCTTACTAAAATGCATAGGCTCTCCTTGGCTGTGCCTTCACCACTAAGTATTTTTTAAATGCTATCAAATTCGGGTCAACCTGGATCGGAAAGCTACTGATAAGCTGCATTAATCCAGCAACCCCACTGGCCCCTGGGCTAATTGAGTGGCTCCTTTTTTGAGGTACCATCATGTCGGCCCTATATGGCTTCTTATACTGCCCCTTTTTCTGCTGATACCAGCTGCCCAGCATTGGACACCTGGACTACCATCATGTTTGGTCTACAATGGCACCTCGTGCTGTATACCACATGGCAACTTATCCTTTAATTGCCTCCGTGATTCCAAGTACTAATACCTCGAACCCTGCTCTTGGACCACACATACCAGTAGTACTTATAACACTCCCCCACCACAAGGCCCATCTCCCACCACGCAGACTTCTATCTCCTCCCCACCTATTGTGGTAGAGGTACTAGCTCTTGTTACAACAGATCAGCTCTTCTATGGTGGCTACTTTCCAGTCCCTAAAAACATCAGATCTACTAGATGGGAGAAAGGCAGGAATTACAGGCTTATAATTAGCCCTCTTAGAAAATTCCTACTTATCCTCCTGCTATGTTCAGGCAATGTAGAACTCAACCCTGGCACCCCAGAAGCTATTGCTTTGCCAGCAGAACTAGCAAATTTAAAAGGAATAAGCTTCTTGCATATTAACGTATGTAGCCTCTTTAAAAAGATAACCTTAATACAAACCTGCATAATCATACCCTCCTGACATACTTGTGATTTCGAAACTTGGCTTAGACCCAGCAACACTGATAGAGAAGTAAATATACCCAACTATGCCTTGTTCAGAGCTGATAGGCATGCCAGAGGAGGAGGGGTAGCTATCTACGTTAAAGACAAATTTTCTGCCTTCTGCTTATCCTCGGCATCTGTCGCCAGCGAATTCGAATGCCTAATTCTCAAAGTAGAAATTACACAGACTTCTGCACTCTGCATAATAGGATGCTACAGACCACCGTCTGCTGGTCTACAGCCTGTGTCATATCTAAGTGACAAGTTGGGACAGGGGCTGCCAGAAACTATTATTTTAGGAGACCTCAACTTTGACTGGCTCTCTAACACAGCTGCCCCCCTTGCATCCTTCTGTGATGAACATGGGCTGACGCAACTTATTACTGAACCAACACACCCAAACGTGAAGAACCCCAGTAAAAGTACACTTTTGGATGTGCTAATGGTGAGCAAACCTCATCTCTTCTCCCACACTGATGTCTTCTTCTCAGACGCCAGTGACCATTGTTTTATTGCAGGAGTAAGATCCACCAACAACTCAGCACCCATCAGCAAGTTCTCTATGAAGAGATCCAGGCGCAACTTCAATGAACATGCCTACCTAAATGAGCTTAAGTACTCCCCTCAGTGGCAAGATTTCTATCTGGCCAAAACGATTATGTCAGCTTACAATATCTTCCACAATATTCTATCAAGGGCTCTTAATAAGTATGCTCCCCTGATTAAAGCTTGAACTAGGACCAAAACCTGTAAATGATTCACCCCTCAGATCAAGTCCTTGCTTCTAGAAAGAGATAAGCTCTGAGAAAAAAGCATGCAGACTGAACACTGCAGAGGACTGGAACCAGTTCAGGAGACTACGAAATTTATGTACCAAAACAATCAGAGAATCGAAGGCCACCTTCTTCAAATCTGAACTCGACTCTGCCACAAAGAGTCCAATCAAGCTCTGGAACACAATCAATGATCTGCTAGGCCACTCCCCAGGAAATTCACTCCCGACCAAGATTACCTCTGGCAACTTGACTATAACCAAAAGATGGATATACTTGACGATTCAATAATCACTTTGCTACTGCAGGCATGGCATTTGATAACTCCCTGCAAACATACTGCCTCCCAGACTGCCAGCCAACTGCCTGAAACTCCGAAGCTCACGCTTTTCTCGCTTCAATTTGCCCCACTGAAAGAGGTAGAGGACCTCTTGCTTCAGTTGGATACTAGAAAAGTGCTGGGCCACACCCTTGACCCTTACTTCCTAAAAATTGCCTACCACGCACTAGCAATACCCATCACCCACCTTTTAACTTATCCCTGTCTCAGGGCACCTTACCACCTATATGGAAGACAGCACATGTCATACCACTGTTCAAATCAGGTGACCCTGGTGATCTCAATAACTACAGACCAATTCTCTCCTTCCGGTCCTGTCCAAGCTCCTAGAGAAAATTGTAAATGCACAGCTGAGGACTCACCTTGAGTCTAGGGAACTGCTAAATCCTATGCAGTCCGGATTCAGAGCTAAACATAGCACTATCTCAGCCCTCGCCAAAGTTACTAACGACTGGCAGCGTAATCTTGAGAGCAAAAACTTTATTTGTGCTGTTTTCCTTGATCTAAGCAAGGCTTTTGACACCGTCGACCATAGTCTGCTCCTCTCCTCCTTTCAAACCATAGGTGTGGACCCCTTCTCTCTGCGTTGGTTTACTGACTATCTTACAGGGTGCCTTCAACAAGTTAAAGCCGAAGGAGGCCTGTCCCCCTTAAAAACTCTGCAAAGAGGGGTACCTCAAGGTTCTATATTAGGGCCCTTACTTTTTGCAATCTACATTAATAACATCGACTACTGTATAAAAGAAGCCAACATCCATCTGTTTGCAGATGATACAGTTCTCAACGTGAGTCGCCCAACACCTGAAGCTACCTGCAATGACCTACAGTCAGAATTCAACCTTTTGAAAAGCCAACTCCTCCAAAAAAACCTACTCCTTAATGCCAAAAAAACTAAAGTGATGGTCCTCTCCCCTTTTATCCGTACAACTAACCCTGTGTCCAGTGGGACAGTTCCCCAAATTACCACAGTTCTAGGTGAAAAACTAGAATTTGTTACAAAATTCAAGTATCTGGGAGTTTGGATAGACCAAAGACTCTCCATCATTGAACATGTCGAGGACTTGGTAAAACGACTTCAGCAAAGGCTTGGACTCTATTTTAGAATCAACCAATTTCTCACCAGAGATGCCAAGAAACAACTGGTCTAATCCATTTTCCCATCATTGGTTGATTACGCTGATTTCCTCTGCAGCCAATGCCCCAACTCTTACATGGCTAAACTGGACACACTCTACCATCGAGCACTGAGGTTTATAAAGGGACTCCCCTTCGACATGCATCACTGCAGCCTATATGCGGCAGTGGGGTGGACATCACTAAAGTTCAGGCGCCACAGAAACGCTGTTCTCTGGACCTATAGAGCCATCTCTAATAAGCTGCCTTACTATATCTCCTGCTGTCTTCCTCTGAGTATAATTGGGAAACACACGTTAAGAAGTTACTCAGCTATTACACTTAAAGTACCCAAAGCAAAATCCCACTTCAGCAGGGCAACCATAAGCTTCGTACTACCTACCTTATGGAACGATCTACAAAAACCCCTCAGATTAAGCACTCTAATCAGTATGAATGCCTTCAAGATGCTTTATTTCCATACAATCAGAGAAGTATGTAACTGCTTCACCCACTCAGACCCAGTACGGGTGTCTGCACTGGTATATAGCCACGCCTAGACCCAATTTTAAGTACTGACCCCCCCAGCTTGCTCCTCACCAGCCTAATTGTTCTCTCTCTTATCCCCCTGTCTTATCAACACTAGGCCCGTCCATCCCCTTATTCTTCCTTTCTCAACCTCAGATAGGAGCTCACCACTCTGGGTTGTGACATCCTACCATGCCCCGTGCTTTATAGCATTCAATCCCGGGCTCACACATACTCCTTTTCTCCATCCACCTTCTCTACATCCCGTTTTACCAACTCCTCTCTGTGCACCATGCCCTCCTAGCCTTTCTTCCCCTACCTCCCTCCCTCCCTCCCTTCCCCCCTACCTTCACCTCTACCTGGTGTATATTTGCATTTTTATTTTTTTTCCTCTGTTACTTCCTCCTGCAACCTTAGATAACCTGTCTTATCTTCCTATAGACACTTCTATGTATGTAAATACCATGTAATCTGTACAATATCTGTATAATTCTATGTACATATGAACTTCTTTTTCCTCCTCTCTGTAAAGAGTATTATCTGTATTGCCTTGTAAATACCTGTGTTGACCTGTATATACAATTGTTCATGCTCCACCCAGGTCCATCTTGCAAATGAGCTTCTGCTCAACGATGAATGCCTGGTTAAATAAAGACTTGATTGATTAAATAAAGACTTGATTGATTGATTGATTTAACTAACATTTAATGATCTAAAAAGACCCATTTGTACCTTTAGTTCCAAGCCACAAGGATATAAAATTGATCAGTCTAGAGATGGGGAAGGGGACTCCTAAAATGGGAAAAAGGTGGAAAGAGAGATCCTAGTTTATGTTTATTCCATGGTAACTCCCATAGAGATACACTGACATCCCTTCCGTAGTTTATTTATTTATTTATTTAAAAGTTTTACCAGGAAGACACACTGAGCACTAATGCTCATTTCCAGGTGCATCCTGAGTTCTTTATTTATTTGTTGAATAAAGATTTTTGGAACTTTGATCAATTCCCTGTCTTCTTGTTCCTTACAACTCCAAACATTATGGGTCAGGAAGGGAAAGGTCCTATTACCACAGTTATTGTTAACTTTGGGATTTACATACTGATTTACCTTACTTGTTCTAAGTCCATATTCATGGCCCTTTAACTGAAGTTTATCCATTAAACATACAGGAGTGCCTTGATGCATAATTCTATATATCATGCAAGTCCATTTCCTATTTTTCTTGGTCTCAAAGTCACTCCACCCCAGAATGGTATACATATTTCAATGATGTGTAAAGAGCCCACATTTTAATACAAATCGTGCCATTTTGTTATATAATTTATTTTATATATAGACATTTTGTTTGCTAGTCCATAAATATGGGCTCCATAATCAACTATAGGCATAAATGCTTGATTTACCACTGTTTCTCTCATTTTGTAATCTAAACAGTACCTTGAAAGTCTAAAGGCACCCATTCTGATATTCATTTTTCTACCGTTTTACCTATATAAAAATCTAAATTCAAACTTTGATCTATCCAGATGCCTAAATGTTTATATTCTGGTACTTGCTTGAGAATCACATCCTTAACAGATTTAATGCATATTTCTTTGGCATTTTTATGAGCTTGTTTTGACCCAAAAGTCATGGTTTTAGACTTTTTCTTTCATTTAATACCAATCTGGAGTCTGAGAACCATGAGCAGAGAGTGTTAGGAAATCCTCCTGTAAGTTAGTTTCCATCTCATTATTACCATTACCCGAGGTAATAAGCACAGTATCGTCTGCATAAAGACAAATTTGTTTTATTTCTACATACTGTGCCACAGAATTTACATAAATTAAAAACAGTCTGTGTGTCCCAAGAGTGATCCCTGGGCTACCCCCCCCCCCCAGTTCAAAGCCTTATTTGATAAGGCATTGCCTATTTGGACTTGCTGGGTCCTGTTCTTTAGATGAGATGTAAACCATTGGCAGGTATCAGGTGCAACCCCTATATCTAGCCCTCTCTTGCTCATGATCTCATGATTTACTGTGTCAAAAGCTTGCAATAGATCCATGAACACTTCACCCATCTCCCTGTTTTCATTCAAAGATGCTGAAATTAGACCTACCAGGTTGGTGAGTGCAGTGTCTGTGGAGTATCCCCTTCTAAAACCAGACTGATATTTTGTCAGGATGGAATGTTGTTCCAGATAATCTACCAATTGTTCATGTACTACCCCTCCAGTATTTTCAAGATCATGGGCAAGAGAGCAATAGGGTAGTAATTTGCTGGATCCATCTTAACTCCCCCTTTATAAACTGGAATAATTTTAGAATGTTTCCAACTTTTAGGGAATCTGTTTTCGCATAGGTTCCAAGTAAATAATTTTGCAAGAATTGAGGAAATAGTTTATTTTGCATCTTTCAAGAATCTACATTCAAGCCCGTCATATCCATACACTTTTTTAGCCTTTAATTTGCAGATATATTTGTTTAATTGCCTGCTTGTGATAGACTTAAATCTAAATTTTGGCTTATCTCTCTGGTTGTTTAGCTCTTTCCATGAATTTTGTATTTCTGATTTTTCTAATGGAATTTTCACATCTGGCAGGCTAATAAAGCACTTGTTTAGAAGGTCAGCCAATTCTATTGGAGAATGCACCACACCTTTCTTTACCATTTAGATCATAGGCCTATTATTTAAGGGGAGACTCAAATGATTTAATCAACACCCAGTACTGGTGTGGGTCAGTAATTTTGCTAATTTTGTTTTTGTAAAATTTTTATTTTGTTTTAACTTGTTTCTAGCCTTTTTATAGGTATTCCAATCTTCTAAATCTAAGGATTTGTTTGCAATTTTCCATAGCCTGTCTTTTATTCAGATCTCATTTTTAAAGTTTTCAGTAATCCAGGCTGCCTATTCTTTCCTTTAAATATTTCTAGTGTATGGTGCCAAGGAGTTACAGATTTGCATAAAGGTGTTCATAAATTCTTGAATAGCCAAGTCCAAACATGGAATCAGAAATAGTTCTTTCCAGTTAACCTTTGCTAGTTTAGATAATAATCTATCCCTTGTATAATTTTAAAAGGATCTCTTTTTTTGAATGTTTGTTTCCAGTTTGATCTGGTTGACCTCACCCTGTTTATCACCACCCTTTGACTCCTGTCTGTAAACCAGTTGCCCACCCATCTGACTATATTTATTTTCAGCCCCTATATCTTTCACCTTCCTCAGCAGGTGCTTGTGGTGTGCAGAATCAAATGCCTTGCTGAAATCAAAATAAAGAAGGTCCACTGCATGCCCCTATCCAGTTCCCTTGTCACCCAGTAAATAAAGGTGATTAGATTTGTTTGGCATGACCTTTCTGCCATGAATCCATGTTGTGTGGTGTCTTGGAGCCTGTTCTCAAGGTATTGTTCAAGGTCTTGCTTAATCAAGGTTTCCATTAGTTTTCCCACTACAGAAGTGAGCCTAACCAGTCTGTAATTCCCCACCTCTTCCCTGCCCCCCCCATGTGAAGCAGCACCACGTCCACCACCCTCCAGTGCCTCGGAACCAGTCCTGTACCCAGTGATCTGTTGAACAGGTGTACCAGGGGAACTGGTTAACTCATCTGCTAATTCTTTCAGTACTCTCAGATGCAATTCATCTGGTCCTTGTGCTTTGTCTGTTACTAAAAACTGTACCTAAGAATCTGAGAATATGGTTGTTGGATAGAAGTCTGAGATCCACAAGGATGGCAGCTGAGAGAGCTAATCAGTTCATATCTAGACAGCCAGCCTCTCATTGCAAAGATAATGGGGGAGGGACATCAGGTGGTATTAAGGGACTTGTTTGTCTGTCCTAAATACATTTTCGAAACTGTAGCCCTTTGAGTGCATCACATCAATTTCTATGTTTTTTCACTAGTTTGCTGTTTGTTGATGCAGATCCTCATCAGGAAGTTAAACTGCTGTAAAACTGTGTGTTCTGGTTTTAAGGGATCCTTGGGTGGACAACATAAAGGATGCCAGCCTGTGCCCAACCCAAGTGGTAAGCCAAGTTTTTTCAGAGGTAAAGAGTTAGGGGAACACAGGTGTTATTATATCTGTCAGAAACTGTGGCACGTCATATGATTTTCTGAGAAATGTAACCAAAGGGGCAGATAGAGTCCTGCACACAGAGCACAGTGCCATCTAGCTCCATTGCACATAATCACCCAGTGGTGGTGAATGGATTGGTAGTCCAGGGATTAAGGGACATTGGGGCCTCCATTTCTATGGAGAAGAAGGATTTGATTAGTGAGGAACCGATCCTGCCTGGCCAGTTTACTCAGATTACAGAGTTGACAGGCACGGCAGTCTCAGTACCAATGGCCCAGATCTTCCTAAACTGGGAAGGTGGTCAGGGCATATAGGAGGTGATTGTTATACCTAATCTGCCTGAGGATGTGATTATGGGAATGACTTTATTTATTTGTTTTTGATAACCAGGTAAGCACACTAGACAACAAGCAGACTTTGACAGCATGGCCAATGTTGTACGTGTCACTACTCATAACAAAGTAAGAGAACAGGTTTCTAAGGATGTATTGGGAGAAGTGCAAGAGGAAGCCACCCCTTCCTCAGTAGCCATGGAAGTTGCAGCAAAAGGATCTGCTGGGGGCAGCAGTTCTGAGCCACAGCTCCAGACAGAGGAGAGTTCATCAGTGGTGGCTCTCCCAAAGGGGGAGTGTGTTTTCAGAAGGTGAGGCATGCAGGTGTGGGGAGAGCTCAGCAAGCTGATACATCCCTCCAGAATTAAGGACTTATGCCACTAGTGTGGAAGTCAACTCTCGGAGATTTGGGAAAAAGGAGATGTACTGGGAGAAAGGGCTCCTGTACCACAAGTGGATTCCTAAGAGCGGCTCAGATGACGTGATATTCTGGCAGATAGTGGTTCCTAAGGAATATAGGAAGCGGTTTCAGGCCTTACCCATGACATAACCTTTTCTGGACACTTAAGGGTCAGCTGTACAAAAAGGTGGCTGACTAGCAATTTTTACTGGTCCAGTATTTTTAAAGACATGACAAACTACTGTCAGACTTTTCTGCAATGCTAGAGGGTGGGAAAGGTTGGGGACAAGCCTATGGCAGCTTTGTTTCCCATGCCTATTATTGAAAAGCAGCCTAATCAGGTTACCATGGACATTGTCCAGCCAATTAGCACCCCAAGGCACACCAGCAAGCTGTACTTCTTGGTGGTAGTAGTATATGCCACAGGGTACCAAAAGGTAATGCCCTGGCCCTCCGTCAAGCATGAGAAACTGATGGACAGACTGCTGGGGATATTTTTCTGGGTGGGTTTCACTCAGGAGATTCTGTCAGATCAGGGTACCAACTTCATGTCTGATTTGATGACTAGTCTTTGGGAAAAGGGTGGAATGAGGCAGCTCAGGGCCTCCCCATGTCGTTTTCAAACTTAACAGTCTGGTAGAGTGATTTAGTGCATCTCTTTAGGCCATGTTTAGTGTATTTGCTGACCATCACATGAAAGGTTGGGACAAGTGCTTGCCCCGTCTCTTATTTGTAGACAGGGAAGATCCCCAGGAGTCCACAGAGTTCTCTCCCTTTGAACTTCTATTTGACCATAGGGTGAGGTGCTCCCTTGATTTTGTAAGGTATGAATGGGAAGGTGAGTTTGCTCCCCAAGGGGAATCTGTTGTAGAGTATGTCTTGAATTTTATATCTAGGCTCAAGGATAGGGTTCACCCATGAGCACGTAGCCTGTATGTAACAGAGACATAAGATATGGTATGAATGTTGGACCAGAGTCTGGAAGCATGAAGTCAAACAGTTGGTGACAATGCTTGTCCCTGTCCAGCAGAATAAACTACAAGCATCTTGGGAGATTCCATAATCTATGGTCAGGAAGGTGAACAATGCTAATTATTTGGCTGAGCTGACTGACTGGAGGCGCAAGCAGTGGATCTACCAGACTAACATGTTGAAGCTCTACCATGACAAAGACAAAATGGCACTGGCTGTGTGCAGATACCCAGAGAAGGAGACAGAGGTGGACCCACTGGCGGATCTCCTAGGAGAGGAAAAAGCAGAATTCTCAGTGGATGCTGTTACCTTCTCAGAGAGGTTGACACTGGCCCAAGCTACTGAAATGTGAAGGGTGCTGCACAAATTCGAGGGGACATTGAGGGGGAAGCCAGGATATACCATGTTGGTAGATCACCATGTGGATACACAATCCCAGAGCCCCTGAGGCAGCCACTCTATCAAGTCCTTGAGAATGTAAAACATGCCATAGATGGGGAGATCAAGGACATGCTGGCTCTCCAGGTGATATAGGAGCCTAGTAGTCCCTGGGCCTCTGCAGTGGCACTGAGCTCAAAAAGGAATGGATAACAAGGTTCTGCATTGACCACCACATGCTCAATAATTGTACACAGTTGAATTCATACTCCATTCCCAGGACAGAAAAGATCTTAGGCAAAGAGCTACTGAGGGTGCCCCTGACCCCTAAACCCAGAGAGATGTTGGCCTTTGTCTCCTAGTCTGGGTTATTCGAGTTCAGAGTGATGCCATTCGGGATGACCTCTCCCCTCTCTTGAACCCAGCTTAAAAACCAATAGGGCCAGTAAGTCCCTCCCAGTCCCCCCATCCCTGACCTAATAATACCTTCTCCATTGCTGTAAAGCAGACCTCTTGGCTGCCCCATCCCATGCCTTACTATGCTGATTTTATGGTGTCAGAAGCTCAGTAGGTAGCACACTCACCTCTGAAGCCAGGAGATGAGAGGGCTGTGGGTTCAGTTCCCACATCTTGCTCTTGGGTTAATATCCGTGCTGACACTGTAGTGCAGCATGAGAGGGGTGCTGCACTTCTGAGGTGCCGTCTTTCGGATGAGACGTTAAACCGAGGTCCCATCTGCCTGGATTGGTGGTAGTTCAGGTGGGTGTTAAAGATCCCATGGCATTTATCGAAAAGAGTAGGGGAATTTCCCCTGGTGTCCTGGCCAAATTTCCCTCATTCACTAAAAATACCACCAACAGCTTAATCTGGTTCAAGGTCAGTTGGCATTCATCTGTATCTCCCTCCCCCGGGTCGTGCCTGAAAATAGGTAGGATTTGTCTAGTGCACTTACCCAGTCAACAAAAACTAAATAAAATAAATAAATAAATGCTGGACAATTGCATATGACATGTTACTATTTTGAAGGGAATATATGTGTTCTCCCACCTGAGTTTTGAGGGCTCTAATGGTGCAGCCTATGTAAGTTCCACAACTACAGCTCAGGAGATATTCAATGCTACATGTATCACAGTTAATAAACTTCTCAATTTTGTACTGCTACCTCCAATACCTTGGGACCACATATATGTGGTAAATGCAAGTACTGCAAGTATGTGCTTGTGACAAATACACTTTTGAATCCCACCACAGGAGAGCAGTACAAAACTGAGGAGTTTATTAACTGCGCAATTTTCCAGCAAATTAAGGCATCCGGAGATGGGCAGCCATGAGGTCCATTTTACAGCGATAGAGAAGGTGGTACTAGGTTCAAAAGAATGGGACTTTGGGATGACATGGAGGTAATGATAGAGCAAAGGGAGAGCAATTGGATTTTTAAGATGGGCACAAGAGAGGGGAGAGGTTTGAATAAAAGATTAAACTTCCAGCATTTCTCAGGAAATAGCCAACCAGCGTTTTACCTAGTTGTACCTCTAACCAATAGTATATGTAAAAACGTATAGTGGCTAAGTCAGGAAATATGTTTTGATATTAATGGATGTGTTTGTTCCACAATACAACAGTTCCTACTAGGTGTATTGCTTTACGCTAGAAAGGGCATGTGAATTTACCTGGATTATAGAGCAAACAACAGCACTGTTTGGAATTTGCACTATAAACATAAACTGATTTGCATTGTGGAGAGAGTAGCTATTTATATAAACACATAGAGTAGTTTGTTATTTAACATTCAGCTATGTAAATTATAATATTTGATGTTTACACTTAAGTGTGTGCCTTGTGCTAACACCATGTTTATTTATTGTAGTATTTTCTAAAATATATATGTTCACATTAACTGCACTACTTTGAATTTTCTAATAATAGAAAATTAGGTAGAATACCTTTAAAGGCTACCTTTTTAATCTAGTCAGTATTGTAGCCAAATAATGCCTCTCTGATAAAGCCCAGATGTCAGTGGGTGAAACATCATGTGTGAAAATGTGGTGTACATGCAGCCATACTTATCTGCATTTGGCTTATAAGTAATTGCACATGTTGTACTTGTCTTGTACTCTGTAATAAAATATACTACTAAGCTATAAATGGTAGTATCCTGCATTTTTAATTTTTACATTTTTTATTGAGTTTCAAGTTGTACAGTACAAAGAACAAGATATGGATGTCTATAAGTGGTTACAGAGTGCAGGACACCAACAAACAGGGGATAAAAATGTATACAGCACTCTGAAAAGGATCTATTGAGGGTAGACCACAGTGCACAGTTTGATGTATAAACAGGGTGAGGGTGTTGCCTGTGTTCCAGTGACATTGAGGATATGCACTAGTGAGTACGTACTCAACTACGCTGTATTGAGTCTCGGGGGAGTCTCCAGGTAGGATCCCTCACTTTTATATTCAAGGCATCCTGTAGGATCTTATATCTGGGACATATTCACATCTGTAATTCCTGGAGCTCTAGGACCTTCTGGAACCGAACAACATAAAGACAAAGAATACCTAGACTATAGCTGGCTCACCGACATAGCAGTTGAATTTCCACTTGCGACGCCGGTGATCCGGGTTTGGGAATAGACCCGGTCTCTTGAGGGCAGGCCATGGGAGTAGGATTGAGCATCCCATGGACTGCTCTCCCTACTCTGGGGGGAGGGTGGCGCCTGGCACGACGGACTCCCTAGCGAAGCTTGTGCAGCGACCGGCGCCAGGCATCTGAGGGTGGGGCAGATGCTGGACATCATTGCATGCCCCCACCCCTGCCAAAGCAAGGAAAAACTCCTCATAGCCAGCCATGCTAGTGAAGCCTGCCCCCGGCTTTGATTAGCCTCCAGATCCTGCTCTCCCCAGGCAGTCACTAGTCATGCAGCATCAGAGTGCCACATCCCTGTTCTCTGTGGGGCAAGCCAGGGGTACTGGAGCGAGAGCACAAGTGACCAGGAGGTGAAAGCATGGGGGTGCCATGACCAGCTGATGTATGGCGGTTGGCTGTGGGTCGAAAAGGGAAACAAAATGTAAAATAAAAACCTAGACTATATACAAACACTGCATTGCATAGATCAGATATAACCATATGTGAGAAGCTAGGCGAAGAGCCCACTTGCAGTGTGAGGGTTGGTTGGGGCCACTTGCAGAGGATGGCTCTTTTAGTCTGTAGTGCCAGTAAGGCCAGCTACCTGTACTCCAGTGGCTTGAGTTGTGGCTTGTCAAGTTTGATTCCTAACAGAAAGAATGGGGCTGACAGGGGGATAGATATGTGGAGGACCAGGTTACCTATGTGGCAGATTTGGTGCCAGAGGCTCTGCAGTTTGGGGCAGGACCAAATTATGTGATTTAGGTCTCCTTTTGGTGCAAAGCATCTTCAACATCTATCATTGTCTAGCAATTTGGCTTTATGGAAAACTGCTGGGGTCCTATACCAGGCATGTGAAACTTTGTTCTGTATAAGCCTGCAGTCGGCATCTTTATACCAGCTCTGGGCATCCCTCAGTGCCCAACACCATTGTGCTTCTGAAATCCTGCAGCCCATTAATCTTTCCCACTGGAGCCTGGATTCCTCTAATTAATTTTGCATAGATTCTATCTGCTAGACCCTTTGAATGGGACATCCATGAAATTACCTCACTAGGGAGTTGGGATGAGACGAAGACTTTTAATAAGGGTCAGACTGCTTCGCTGATTTGCAGATAGTGTCAAAAATCCTTCTTTTGGAGTCCCCATTTCTTCTGTAATGTTTGGAAGGAGACTGCTCTGAGGTGAGGGTGTCCAAGAATATCTATGACCCAAGAAATGCCTCTGGATAATCAGTGAGGCCGGGAAATGGTCTTGTGGTCTATTTCAATATGCAGATTCTGCCATAGGGAAGCGTGCTTCATTGGGGTTGCCAGTCCCAGTTTTTTGTGTGTGCAATGCCAATAACAAATAGAAGGATCAATGGTGGAGTGGGGGGACCTGGACCACCTTTGGACTGGAACAATAACAAGACCACAACATCAACCCATCCCAGTGTTAATTCCATGTGCACCCACTGTGGGGAGAGGGCCGTACAGGGGCAAAGCCAGTGCAGAGTTTGTGCTGATTGAATGGCCCACTTGTAGGCCTCCATCCATGGCAGGTTCCAACCCCCCATTGCCCAGAGTGACCTCAATTTGTTGCATCTAAAGCAGAGTTTAGTTTCTTCCCAGAAGAAGTCTCATATTAGTTTGTCAATAATTTGGAACCATATTTTGGGCAACATTGGAGGGATGTGAGTGAGTAGGTAGAAAAATATAGGAGCCATGATGATTTTTATGGCTGCTATCTTGCCTGTCAACATGAGGTGTAGTAGCCTCAATCAATCAAATTCAGTTTGGGTGGATTGTATCAGGGGTTGGAGATTTGTGTTCCACAGACTGTCTGTCTTGGGGTTGATCTTAATGTTCAGATATGTAATTCCCTGTGAGGCCCAAAACAGCCTGGAGCTAGTGGCAGTTTGCTGGTGGCAGTACAGAGTAAGCTACATCATGTCCATTTTGGATTGGTTCTGGTGCAGAACAGAGTATTGGGCAAATGATTCTCAGGAGTGTGAGGAGGGGTGGAAGAGAGCTTTGGGCATCTGCCAGGGGATGAGCAGGTCATCTGCATACATAAGGGTGGCATATTTCATATTGCTGATCTCCAAGCCCAGTATATCTTGGTGTTGGTGGATTGTAGCCACCAGGGGTTCCACCACCAGTATGAATAGTAGTAGGGAGAGGGGGCATCCCTGACAGGTCCCTCGCTCAAGGAGAAAGGGGGCCGATAGGAGGTAGTTTGTGGTTACTCGGCCCACTGGTGTGGCATACATTGAGCGGGCCCATGTCCTGTACATGTCACTCACTCCCAGGTGGGCCAGAACCTTTTGCAGATAATCCCATTCCAGGGAATCAAATGCTTTCTCGAAGTCCACCACAATGGCTGCAGCCAGGGTTCTGAGATCTTTTGCGTGATGCATGTGATTCAGCAGAGATCTTATATGATCAGTACTACAGTATATCTCCCTGGGATAAAACTCACCTGGGATGGGTGAATTAGGTTAGCCAGTAAGGGGCTCAGCCTGGTAGTGAGTGCCTTGGCATATATCTTGCTATCCACGTTTATCAATGAGATTGGTCTGCAGCTCCCTGCCAGCTGGGGTCTTTCCCCTTCTTGGGGATGACAGTAATTACTGCCTCTCTGAGAGTAGGAGGTAGGCACCTGGGTTTTTCAGCCTCGGCATGAACCCTTGTTAGGAGACGGGGCCATGTGGGGGGCCAGGCCTTGGAAGACATCCATAGTGGAGCTGTCTTCTTCAAGGGACCTAGCTGGTTGCAAGGCCTCTATGATTGCCCTAACATCTTCTTCTTCAATCAGAGCGTCTAAGCCTTGTGCTTGTTGCTGTGTTAATTTGGGAAGAGTTAGACTGTCCAGGAAGGCTTGAGTCCCGGTGGGGTGGCATGTGTGGAGGTGTACAGGCAAGGCAAGGCAAATTTTATTTATATGGCTCCCAATCCCGGAGACTCTGGGCACCTTACAGAGAAATACAATGAGACAGGCAATACAACAATTAAAAAAAGATTACATTAATATAATTATAAATAAAAATATAAATCAAATTAAAAAGATTTCAGGATGCCATAATCAGGGACTAAACAAAAACAAGTTGTAATTCAGTAGCCATTAAATGTCATGCTAAAGAGGTGGGCCTTCAGCCTCTGCTTAAACACCTGTAGTGAATGGGCCTCCCAGACTGCAAATGGGAGTGAGTTCTACAGGGTTGGCCCAGAAATGCTGAAAGCACAATCTCCCGAGGTCCTGAGCCAAACCCTGGGAACATCCAGGAGCCCCTCGAGAAGGGAGTGAGCAGAGATCACCACTGTCAGGAGCTCTGACAGATAGCCAGGGCCCAGTCCATATATGGCCATAAAGGTGAAAAGTCCCACCTTGAAAGGACCCTCCACCTGACCAGCAGGCAGTGTAGGGCATGCAGAACCAGGGTGACATAACTGGACCTTGATAGACCCATCAGCAACTGGGCTGCTGCATTCTGCATCAGCTGTAGTTGGTGGAAGGTCCCTCCCATGACCCTGAAGTACAGAGCATTGCAGTATTTGAGCCTGGTGGAAACAAAGGCATGTACTAGAGTTGGCAGGTCCTCGGGCGGAATGAGGGGCTTAATCCAGGCGATGTTCTGCAGATGGTGAAAACCACTGCTGACCACAGATGACACCTAATCTTCAAAAGTAAATCTGTTGTCAAGGGACCACGCCCAGATTTCACACCCTTGGGGAAGCCACCAATGGGGCTGAACCCAGTACAAGACCAAAGTCAGCCCTGGGGGGTAACCCATCATGCCCCAGACCAGGCTTGATCACCAGCACCTCTGTTTTACCTGGCTTGAGTCTCAGCCAGCTGGAAGCCATCCAGTCATTGATTTTAGCCAGACAGTTGTTAAGCACATTAACAGCTCCAGATGTTCTGGGAGCAAATTACAATACTGTTGGGTGTCATCACCATAGAGGTGAAACTCCACACTGTATTGTCAAATGATCTCACCCAGGGGCAGCATATACACTGTGAGTAACATCGGCGACAGGATAGAGCCCTGTGGTACTCCACAAGACAGAAGGATTGGGGAGGAGGAGAAATTCCCTATCACCACCTGCTGAACTCTATCCAAGAGATAGGACTCAAACCACCTGATGACAGTGCCAGCATGTCCACAGAACTCACAGAGTTAATCCAGTAGCATGGCATGATCCACAGTGTTGAAGGCTGATGATAGATCAAGTAGTACAAGAACTGACCTGTCTCCTCTATCTCTAGCCCTGAGCAGATCATTATGCACCCTCACTAAACCTGTTTCAGTGCTGTGTCTGGCCAAAAACCTGACTGAAATGGCTCATAAATGTCCAAGGACACCAGGCGGTCCTCGAGCTGTTGTGCCACTATCTTCTTCTCAACAACCTTGCTCAAGAAAGCCAGGTTGGAGATAGGACGGTAATTCATCAGGACGTCAGGGCTGAGGGAAGGTTTCTTAAGGAGGGACCTCACCAGCACTTCTTTCAGAGCAACTGGGAAACCCCCCCTCCACCATCGAGCACCTGGCAATCCTGGTGAACACCGGGCCAACAGCCTCAACACACCCCATTAAGAAACGTGTCGGTGCCGGGTCCAGTTCACAAAAAGTGTGCTTCAGTTCTAGGATCACCTTAGTAATTTTGGACACCTCTACTGGCCTAAACTCTTCCCAGCCCAGTCATTGCTAGGCAATGGCCTACCTGGCGGAATTCCTGATCAGATTGTCGACACTCTGTCAGAGAAGAACAGAGCAAACTCTTCACATACAGTGAATGAAAATGTTTTTTTCAGCTGCAGACAGCAGGAAGTAAAAGCCTGTCTACAGTCCAAAACAGCTGAGATGATCTGTTCCTCCCCGCAGCAATTACCCTGGACATGAATTCTGCCTTCTTATGGGAAATTGCCCCCTGGTACTCATCACAGTGAGCACACAGGGCCAGCCTGTCAAACTCCAGCCAGGTCTTCCACCAGCAGCACTCCAACTTCCAACCCCTGATCTTCATCATCTTAAGATTCCCATCAAACCAAGGGGATCTCAAGTGAGAAGCGCTGGGTCATATATGAACAGGTGCGATGGCGTCCAGAGCTTCGAAGACCACTCTATTATAGGTGGCCACCACTTATCCGGCACCGATCACTCATACTGCATCAACCATTGATAGATCAGCTACTGCCAACAGTCCCTCTGTGTGTAAGCACATTAAAGGGCGATAGCTGGCCATGTCTAGAGGGGATGTACTTTCGGAGGGTGGCCCAAATGTGAACTCCACGGTGTAATGATCAGACCAAATGACCTGATCAATCTTGAGGTTACCAACCTCAAGACCCAACTGGAACACCAGATTGAGTATGTGGCTATGCTGGAAGGTAGCAGAAGCAACTGCTTGTGCCAGGCCCCGTGACTACATCAACTGGAGGAGACTGTAATTGAAGCATGAGGATTCATCGTTGATGCAAGCATTGAAGTCTCCCAAGATTAAGCACCTGGGGGACTCCAACACTTAGATGATAATGAAATCCGCTACCTCCTGCAGAAATTCCCAACCCCCCACCCCAGGGGGCCGGTAAATGAGGAGAATCCTGCTATCTGCACCTGTACCACCACGGACAGTGATACACCTAAAAGATTAGGTGCTGCCAGCTGGGTGCACCAAGAAGCCAAGGCTGGATCAAAAAACGATGGCCATTCCCCCACCCCTGTGATCCTTCCTTGGGTAGTGTGCTATGGAGTACCTGGAGGGAATGCAGGCCTCAGGAACTGGACCAATACTGTCACCCAATCTGGTCTCTGTAGGGCAAACCAGGTCGATCGAGGAAATCAAGCCAGCAAAAATAGTGGTCTTGTTCCTCATCGACCTGGCATTGCATAGCACCTCCTGAAGAGGATTAGAGGATGCGGCTGGCCCTCTAGCTACCTGCCACTCAGTCCAGTGGGAACCCTGGGCCTGTAGACCAAACATATCTGGCTTCTCCCTAAGCTCTGCTTGTGCCCAGGGTGTCTCCTGCACCGAATCACCTAAATGCTGCTTACCACCCCCTCCTCGGCTGCCCTCGGCCCAAGAACCACTCCACCACCTAGTTATGCTGACTTCCTGCAGCACCTTGCTGCAGTTTCTGGAACTGGGAGGTCAGTAAAGGGGTGAAGGCCCCAGAGCTGTGCAGCATCATAGGTGATACAGGCCAGGCCGCAACACCAACACATCTTTACCTGGCAATTTGATTCCTCAAGCAACCCAGCAGCACAAGCTGTCAAAGTGCAATGGTAAGTCAAACCACACTACACTACACACCCACACAACTAATTACTCACTCATTCATACACTTAACACTCACAGCCAACACCTAACCCACCCAATATTCTCAAAAACCACTCCACACATTTATATTAGCCCTCCCCAAATCACTTTAATAAAATAAGTAGAATAGTAAAATAAATAATCATAAGGGAGAGAACACAGATAAACAAATGTGCTGCAGAACATTCCAACTTTGGAGCAAAAGAGAACAGTCACTCCGAAAAGTGCAAAATGTCTATAACAAGTAGAAATCAAATACCCAATCCAACAGTTAAAGCCTTTCCAAGGCTGGCAGCTCACTTTCAATGCAGAAAGGGACAGAGGTGCTGACACCACCACAATCAAAGATATAATAAAATGCAAATCCAAAGCGAGTTTGAAGAGTTTTAAGGTTCCAAGGAGCCCCTCAAAGGGTACAGTTTATGAGGCAGCACTCCCCTCACCAGAGCTGTTTCGACCACAAAGATATTTAACAATGGGAGCTCACCCCCACAGAGCACAAATGCCAAAAGGCGTGGAACAACTCTCACCAGATTTCAGCTCTCAGTCTGGCCTTCTGAAGAAGCTACACAAGTTCACACAGGCAAAGTCTGAAATGCAGGCAACCTGCGGAAGTCAGGAAGATAGATTTTCAACAGATGCTGGAAGGAGTCCTCCAGGCAGGCGTTACTCACCCCAACAAAGATGAAATGCAGATGGGCTGCCTCTTTCAGGCCCAGAACCTGTTCCAAGCTCATCTGGGACAATGGGAGACAGGCGGGGTTCTCCCAGGGGGCAATGGAGCTCCCACCTCCTGCTGCACTGGTTACCCCCACCGCTCAACCGCCGCCAATCACAACAGATTCCCACTGAACCCACAAGACGGCCTCCGAAAAACACAGATGGATCTTCCGTCTTATTGGAATTACTCCTACAGTCACACCACAGCCACTGGTATCAGACTGGCATTCTAAATATCCAGCAGCATGTTCTCCTCTTCAGCTCTTCCTCCACCAAGATTCTTAAGGTAAGTGCCAGAAAACTTCAGTTGGCTCTTTCACACTTTAAAGGGGCCACTAGCAGGATAAATGCAGTAGAATTTTAATCCACATTAACCCTTAATTAAAAGAAAAGAAAACCTAGAACTCCTGATCAACTTCACTTTAAGGGCCCTGCCTAACGCTTTTCCCCATGCTAAAAAACAGCTAAAATAACTAAAACAAAATTAAACACAAGACTCACCAACAAATTTTGCAGTAATTCAACTACAAATTTAACGCTCTTTTGCAAATTACTCTAAGGAGTGTCAAAGTAGAAGGAGGCCATAACTTTGTTGATTCTCTGTGGATTCATCACAGTTTGTCCCTGGGGATTCTTCAGATCTGGTATATGCCTGTCAACCTGTTGCTTCCACAGCTGCTAGGCCAGCACTTCCCCCCTTTGTCCACACCCTCCCAAAATTTGTGCCTGAGCCATAGGATGGCTACCTCTGCCTTCCTGTTCAGGGGTTTGTTGATTTATTGCCAGAGCCTGAGAATTTCCCATCTGATGGGGGAGTGTGGTGACAGAGAGGGCATAGCTTTGTATGTTGTTTAAGCCTGAGCTAGTTTCAACTCAAGGTCCACCAATCGCTTTTCCCTTTTCTGTGTCTGGCCACTGTGTATCCCATAATTCTCCTTCTCATGGTGGCTTTGAATGCCTCCTATGTGTTTCCTGCCGATGTATCAGAAATGGGGTTACTCTCAATGAAGAAGGAGGCTTCTTTCTGTGCCCAAGGAACAAACTCAGGGTCTCTCATGAGAAGGGGGTTTGGCCTCCAATTGTGAGCGGTGGGGGACCAAGCCCCAGGTAAAGTGAAGCTGGACTGGAGCATGGTCTGAAATCAGTCGAGGTAGGATGGCAGAGTCTATTGTGTTCTGTATCAGCCGGGGCAACGAGATGTTCAGGCTACTGTAAGAGCAATGGACCTCTGAATGAAAGGTGTAGTCCTGGGTGCTGGGATGGAAGAGGCACCATGCACCTGTCAACCCAAAGTCTGTCATTAGTTGGTGCAATGCACTGCACCCTCTGGTGTGGGTTTCCCTGCTAGAGTTAATCCTATCTAGTTGGGGGATGAGGGTGAGATTAAAGTCCCTACCAATCAATAGGGGACAGCTGGTGGTCAAAAAACACTAAGAGCACCTGACAGACCATGGAAAAACCATGGATCATCCTGGTTGGGGACATAGGTGTTACACAGGATGATGGAGCCTGTTGGGGTAGTATAGTTGGCCATTACTCACCTCCTATCGGAGTTCACCACTGATGCAGTGAAGGACCATTGAAGGGATTCGTGAATGATTATGGCTACTCCATGCTTTCTGGTAGGGCTCCTGCATGCACCTCCTGCCTAACCCAGTCCCTAACCAAAGATCACTTTGTGTTAACTTAGTTTCTTAGAGAAAGGTCACCTGGGCCCACAGCTGATTTAGATTAGAGAGGACCGTCTTCTTTTTGAGAGGGGTAGTAAGTCCTCTGACATTACAAGTATGACAGACAATCTCACCCATGGTCTGTCAGAGGAATGGCTATGGACTGATTCAGTATGAGTAGAACAGTAGTAGCTGAGGTGGGGTGGTTCCTCCCCAAGCAAGATGAGTCCCTATCAATGTATCTAGCCCACCATGTGTAATCAGTGTCTATCTGCACCCTCATATTTACCATACAGTTACCTCTCCTATATGACTGAGGCCTTCTCTCTACATGTGAGAAGGGGTGACTATAGCAAGCAGTTATACACCAACATTAAAACATAAGCTGTTTAAATGTCAAGCAACTATTTACACTTCTAACAAACAAAAGTTGCTTTGGGGCACTAGCCTGACCCTCATCCCGCTGCATCCTGCGCTTAGTGGCTGGTCAGGCTTACCCTGGAGGTGTGGGTAGAATATAAATCCCAGACTGTAAGAGGTTGAACACAACGGCTAGAAGTGGGGATGGGAGCACCTTGCACAGTGCTATCCCAATATCAGACTTAGAGTCCAATGGATTGTTGTTTTGCAGATGGGTTTGAGGTAGGCCACTGTTGTTGCCTCTATCCACGGCTGAAACAGTATAGCTGGAACTATGTTTCCCCAGCTGTCCTTGTTAGTGAACCATATCAGGGTGGAGGTCCACCATCCCTGCTAACTCAGTCCTAACTTAGATTGTCCAGGGGCTATCCTGGAGGGGTTGGGGGCACATGTTGAGAGGCAACTAGACTACCTGCCCCATGCTTTCAGTGGGCTACTTTCACATGAGTCAGATATAGGGGGATAAGGGAGGAAAAGGAGAGGGAAGTGGGGAAGAAAGGGAGGGTAGGGGATGGGGAGGGAAGTGATGATATATTGCCCCCTTTAAACTTGCAGCCTGGGGGGGATCATGGTACATCCAACCTTGCGTGCAATGCTATTGTGGTACACCCCATTGTGTCATGTCCCCAACATCAGTTACAACATCGCTATGAATAGCCCCAGATCATAGATCTGGCAGATTTAATAGGCAGGAGTGGAGAGCACCATCTTGGGGAGTTGACCTTCTAATGGTCCCGTCCCCTGTCTGGTGCCTGTACTGCTGTTCCATGTATACTATAGGGGAGTAGCCCCTTGTCCTATAGGGTTCATCAAGGCCGGGGTGTTGAAATACATAAAAACATAGAAATTGTCAGCAGATAAGGACTGCTAGGCCCTTCTAGTCTGCCTGTAAGCTTTTGTACTGGATTACTGCTTCCGACCCACCCGCTGCTGTACCTCTATGGTTCCCCTATGCCTGTACCAAGCATGCTTGAATCCATACACAGTGCTCACTCCCACCACCTCCAGAGGTGGATCATTCCATGCATCCACCACTCTCTCTGTAAAGAACTTTCTCACATTCCCTCTTAACCTCTCACCTTCCAATTTCATGTCATTACCCCTTGTTCTTGTGCTCCTCCTGTATTGGAAAATGTCTCCCCCCTGCACCTTGTTTATACCCTTGAGGTACTTGAATGTATCTATTATGTTCCCCCTTTCCCTCCTCTCTTCCACTGAGTACATATAGAGGTCACTTAATATCTCCTTATAAGTCTTGTGTTGCAAGGCCAGTACCATCTGAGTTGCTCTTCTCTGGACTGTCTCCAGCCTGTTAATGTCCTTATAAAGGTGTGGCCTCCAGAAATGCACACAGTACTCCATGTGAGGCTTGACCATGGTTTTATATAATGGAATCACTACCTCCCTCCTTCTGCTGGTGATACCCCCTGCCTATGCACCCCAGCATGCCACTGGCCCTCCCAGCTGCCTTAGCACACCACTTTGACATTTTTTTTTTTTTTTTAGTTGTTTAACCAGGAATAGCACACTAAGCTGAAAGCTTTTTTACAGGAGCGACATGGGAGCACAAGGAAGTTAAGTGACTTGCTCAGGGTCACACAGTTTGCAAGTGGAAGCTATGGGATTCAAACCCAGGTCTGGTCTGCTGGATGTCACCAGATTTGCAGCTCAGAGCCTTAGACCACTGCACTATACTGCTATATACTATATGTATACTATATAGTGCTATAGACATTTTCAGGTCATCTGAAAAAATAACCTCCAGGTCCCTTTCCTCCTTTGTGACTTTCAGCAACTCTCCCTCATCCTGTAGCTTTCTCTAGGGTTTCTGTGTCCCAGGTACATAATTTTGCACTTTTTTGAATTAAACTTCAGTTGCCAGTCCTCAGACCATTTTTCAAGCTTCCCCATGTCCCTCCTCATTTTCTCCACCCCTCTGGGGTATCCACTCTGTTACAGATCTTGGTGTCATCTACAAACAGGCAGACATTTCCCTCCAGCCCTTCTGCAATGTCACTAATGAAGACATTGAACAGGACTGGCACCAGGACCGATCCCTGATGCACCCTGCTGGTCATCCCCCTTTCCCCAGACTGCACCCCATTTACCACCACCCTCTACATCCAGTCTTTTAGCCAGTTTCTAACCCAGTTTATCACCCTGTCTCCCATGCCCAACCTACTCAGCTTGTTTATCAGCCCCCTACGTGGGACAGTGTCAAAGGCTTTGCTGAAATTAAGGTAAGCGTAGTCCACTGCCCCACCCTGATTTACTTTCTTTGTCACCCAGTCAAAGAAATAAACCAGATTTGTCTGACATGACGTCCCCACTGTGAATCCGTGTTGCCTCTAGATGCCCCACTATCCTTTCTTTAAGCAAGCAATGGTGTTGGGGGGGCATGGGTACCATCATGTTGCCTCAGCTAGGTGCTCCCTTGCGCCTGAGTGCAGCCTAGGTAGTGGGGATAATGGGTGGTGCTCTCCAATCTCTGTCCTCCTAAAATGCCAGTACCAGATTACAGTTCCTAGCTGGGTCAAAATACAACAGACATTATTACAGGTACAGTTTTATAAGTACTTGCGCCTTTCACAATGGGGGTTGAGCTAGAGGGGGGAAAAGGGCAGATCTAAGGTACACTGTCCCTTGTACACTAGTGGCCCGGGGGATCATGCTTCCCAGTCTGCCTTGTGGAAATCGTACCACCTGAAGAGTTCGAGCCCCCCCATCCCTTTTAACAGACCTCCCCTAAATGAACCCCTCTTGCGCTCTACCCCCTAAATGAGGAAACTATACCTATCTGACATTGTCAGCTTTACTCCAGCAACACAATGCAGGGTGTCAGCTGCTGGGCTGCATTCTCAGGCATTTCCAGACTTGGCTTCATCACGGCAGGATAGGGGCCTGAGGTAGTGTTGAAGTGCGCATCCTCAGTTGGCAGGCTGTCCTCCTCCATCATGGCCCACAATTGCTGCACAGGACTGAGGGTCTGGTCAGTGGGTAGAGGGCTCGGAAGGTCCATATTTGGGTCCTCTGGCTGCATATGCATTAGTAAGGTCTGTTGTAGTGGACCATACTGATTCTGCGAGAAGTAGGGACTGACAGTCTCTATGTCCTGGATCAGTACCACACCTCCAGACTTCTGTTGTACTCCGCTGCTCATTCTCTGACAATCCAGTGGTCCCTCTTCAAATGCTTGTTCTGTTGGGACCTTTTGCAGGATATGGGGGGGTAAAGACCACTGATCTTGATGGCCGTCCTGTCATCAGTTGTAGTCACTGGAGCTCTGATGAGGGGCCCATCTTCCCTCCGGTGATCGGGTGGTCTCTGATTGTCTTGGAGTTGTGTTCCGGCAGCCTGGTGTGGAGCAGATGAGGATCTTGTCATCAGTGGCCAGGTCCTGTTGATGACATCCAAAACTGAGTCTGGGATACAGAATTGAAGCATGGTCCCATTATGTGTGAGTTTCAGCACAGCAGGATATCTTAGTGAAAATGGGATCTTCAACTCATGCAGGTGCTTTCTGGCTTTGGTAAACTCCTTCCTCCTATTTGCCAGGTCTTGTGAATAGTCCTGGAAGATCAGGATTTGCTGACCATTCCAGACCAGGGTGCCCAGTTCCATGGCCCTCACCTGGATAGCCTCCTTCTCAGTGAAGTTTAGAAATCTGGCCATGATTGGTCTTGGTCATTCACAATTCTGTGGCTCAGGTTGCAGGAATCGATAAGTCCACTCGATCGTAAAGCGGGCACCTTCCAGGAGCTGTAGAAAATGAGAGAGGGCCTTTTGTAGAAAGTCAGTTGTCCTACCTTGTTCAATACCCTCTGAATACCCCAGGAGCTGTAAATTGTTTAAACAGCTCCTGCTTTCCAGGTAATTTACCTTTTCTTGAAGGGCCAAGATTTGCTGGACCTGCTCCCTCAAAGTGACACAGTGACTATTGAGCGTCTTCATGAAACACAGTTTTCTGCTCAATTTGGCCAATTCTCAAGTCCAGGTGATGGAGGGCTAAAGTAGTGTACCTTAGTGTACCAGGTCCATCTTGCAAATGAGCTCTGCTCAATGATGTTCGCCTGGATAAATAAAGATTGTGATTGATTGATTGATTGATAGTGTTATTGGAGGCAAGTGTGACCTCTTCCATCCACTGCATGAGAGAGGCGAACATTTCCTGAACTGAGGGCTCCATATTTTCTCCATTGCAGTCTGTCATGCAGTATTTAGCTGCTTTAGTTAAAATCAGAGCTGGGGGAGTGGGGCTGACCAGCCTGCGGTTGGGCTGGTTTGGCTGCAGGAGTAGAGGTGGACTGAAAGAACTTACTTTTCCGCTGCTGCCTGGAGTCATGGGGTCCTTTTAGGCAAAAGTCACAGAGTCCAAGGTGGCATTGGACTTCTCAATGTGGGTGAGGTGGTCCTCAACCCTAGGCCTGAACAAGTCAGTGCCCAGAAAAAGAACATCTGCCAGCTTGTGCCGAGTGTCTGCCGTAAAGGTCGAGATACTCAGCTAAGCCCTACAACACATGGCCACTGAAGCTGCCACGAAGCAGGCAGAGGAGTCCATAATGTCCATGGCTGTCTGGGGCTGCTGCTTAGCCACAGCCTGGCCCTGGTCCCAGACCTATTTGATTGTGGTCTGGAGGTCCGCTGGCAGATGAGGAAGCACGTCATCCAGGGTGCCCAGCAGGGCATGGAACAAGTGGGCCATAAGGAGGTTTAAAAGAAATCTGCCATGAGCTGCTGCTTTCTGCTAGACACAGCTAAGGCTCTTACTACTTTCAGTACATTAAAATGTTAATTAGATGAATTTTGAGCCCCTTGTAGATGGCTAAGCCACACCCCATATCCTACATTTTTTGACAGCCTTGTTTTAGCATTACGTGTATTTTTTTGTTCCTTATTTTCAGCTCATTTTTGTATGCTGATCTGCATTACATGCTGTTTTTACCTACACTTTGTACTGCATTGCAATAGTTCCTGTTAACCTTCTGCATTAACAAACACAGAAAAATAGAATTTGTCGGCAAATAAGGTCTGCTTTGCCAACCCAGTCTGGCCATTTTTCCCTACTTACAAAATCACTGTAGACCCTACCTGATCTCTGGCTCTTTCTCCCTTCCCCCATTCCTTTCCACTAAATACTCCATTATTCTTATCCCATGCATTCTTGATCTTTATCACTATTTTCACCCCCACAACCTTGGTTGGTAAGCTGTTCCAGTAATCCACTACTCTTTCTGGGAAGAAGTAATTCCTTACATCTCTCCTGAATCTAGCCCCCCAACTTCATAGCATGACCCCTTTTTCTTGTGCACCTTTTTGCAGAAAATATTTTCCTTCTGTATCTTATTTACTCCCTTGAAGTACTTAAATGTCTCTGTCATATCCACCCTATCCTTCCTGTCCTCCAGGTTGTACATACTGAACTGCCTTAGTCTCTTCTCATTGGACTTTAGAGGCAGACCACAAACCATTTTAGTTGCCCTCCTCAAGACCATCTCCATTCTGTCTATGTTTTTCTGGAGATGTGGCATCCAGAACTGTATACAGTATTCTAGGTAGGTCTTGCCATCAATTTATACAGAGACAACACCACCTTCTTCCTGTAGCCCCATCTTTCTAGGTCTAGGGGTATCTCGGGTATTGTGGGGAGGGGTGCACCACAGACTAGAAGCTCCCCAGAGTCATTTCTCAGCAGCATAAAAATAGAATGGCATGAGATGGCCTACCTGGTGACATCTTCAATAGGATGATAGAAGCTCACCTCGCTCCCAGCCAGCACTGCTTCTGAAGCCCAGAGGTGATGGAAAAAATCAAGGAGAAAAGCCACCTCTGAACATCTCTGCTGCTGCTATGGCCCTTCGAAGATGGGGGTGTTCAAACCTTGATCTGAAACAGAACCCCCCATCACAATTGAAACAGATTAAAACAGAGTTCCTTAGAAGACATCATTAGTTTTATATGCTCACAAAGTAAATAACAAGCACCACCAACCTCCATAAACATGAACTTTATTCTGGACCCTAAAATGATTAGACCTAGACACATAATCATCTTTAAAGGGACCAGCTCCATGGGGCTGAGAGACAGACAGAAACACCAAACAGAAAGTTCAAGTATATTATTTTTGTTTGTTCTTTTCCATATTATTATTTGCTCTAATTTCTCATACAGTGTACAGCAGCAATAGATCTTTTACTCTAAGGTAATTAGACAGCATGGTTCATTCCAGATCTGAAAGCTTCTTCCAAAGAAACCCTTCCCAAGTATTTGGTACACAGATTTACTACCTTTACTCTCCACTGGGGGAGTGACTTAATCCTACCCATGACAGCCAAGCCATATAGGCCATGGGGCGATTAGCAGCCTAAGCCACCATGGCTGCTCCAGACAGACCCTGCAATCTCACATAGCCTCTGAGCCAAATGAGCCATATAGAGGTGCACTCTGTCTACAACCCCAGCAAGAAAACTGCAGAAAAAGGGTGGAACCTTTCCTTGCCCAAAGTTACTGCCTCACAATGAGAAAAATCCAGACCCTTAACGGGTCCGATGGACTTACCCCAGAAACGGACAAGGTAGGTCTCAGGGCCTGCTCCAGACATGGGCATGGTAGGCCCCATGGCAAATCCCAGGCCAGGGCTTTCCCACTACCAGATTGTTACCCTCAGATAGTGTGCCACCTGGGTACAGCATCCCAGAGCTGCCACATCCAGGATTCCCTGCATCAGCACTGCCATGACTGATACATCCCCACTACCTGAGCACCCCATACCATAAGCGAGCTCCGGGGTTCACACTTGTTCCCTTGTATGTGGCACCTGATTACCAGGGATACATCTTCCTCCAACTCCTGAGCCACAGCAGATGTCAAAAACTAACCTGGCCATCCCCCCAAAACCCTCACGACTGCTGCTACACTTCCTTGCCCTCCAAGTGGAGTACCAGCCCCTCACCACTCTGCCACTGCTGAATGCCAGCCTGACTAGGCCGAGGGGTCCTCCTCAAAACACTGTCCCTACAACCACCGCTGTCTCCTGCTCTGTCCCCCCTCTTGAGCAAAACAGGGCTTTTGATGTCCTCTTCCTTGAGGCTGCCCCCTGGTGGCAGCAATATAACTCAAAGCTGGGGGCCTTTCCACACTAGAAGAGCTAGCCTTGGGAGGAGGGGCAGAGAATGCTCAAAGACAAGTAAACCCACCCGGGAGGGGGGCTTACACTCCCCCCCTTAAAACCACTTTCTCCTGAAAATGGGGCATAACCTGACCAATGATGTCCCGCAAGCAACCAAGTGGGTATGTGCACCCCCCCCGGCTCCGGAGAACACCAGGATGACCCGTCCCCATACCCCATTAATAACCTGTCATGGAAAGAGTAAGGAGAACAGAAACTCTAAAATATTTAAGTAAAAGCATTAATGCTGCGTACTTTTAAAATAGAAGATTGGTCACCAGACTGTCTATTGCAGCATACTATCTAATACAACCATTGATAGATTTCCATTCATTTCTCTGTTTTCTCTTAAAATAAATACAAAACAAAAATGTTCTTTTCTGGACCACCCTCACATCACCCACACTTCCAAACACTCTTTCCAAGCAAGTTTCTAAGATCACATTGAGGTAGAACAGTATAGTTTTGATTTAATAAGAATAAAACAAGCTCTGTGTTTGTTTGTTTTTTCTCAAAAATGTCCAGCTAAATTAAAGTCCACACACAGTCTCAGGGAGGAAATAGCAAATGATTAAGTGCTGGTCCAAAGAATGAGGGCAAAAATCTCCCTGGGCACAGTACTTGGTATACTTGTTTTAGTTTTCTCTTTTTTAGAACCATACTAAAACAGTCATTTCAACTTTTCTTTTATTTTCCTGAAGGCAAGCATAGAGATAGTCTTGGTTTAATTTAGGAGCTTCAAAGTCCAGTTGGCTCTAAATAGGGGGGGCCATCACCCTGGGGGAAAACTGAAGCCAGGGTCAGGCTTGGTCATGTCCTTTCCAAATGAATCTTTAGAAATAGTATAGTATTTAACCAAGCACCCAGCAAAATGCTGCACAAGGGCGAAGTGTTTAAACAACATGAGGCTGGCCCAGGTGCCAGAGAAACACCTAGACTGGGCCTTTTGGATGAGCTGTTGAGAAGAGTTGGTGGTGCCTTCGGGTCTCATCTGCAGCTTGTTTAAACATTCACGAAAGACCCAATCTAACCTCTTTTCTTCTATCACATCAAAGGGGAGCTCAAATAAGTAAGGACACTCAGCTGCAGGGCACTCAACTTGCATCTTTCTCCTGACCCACCTCTCAACTTGGGATCACTCAGACTACTCCCTGACACTGGTTCTTCTAGCCTCCCCTCACTCCAGCCACACACCATTTCAATATACTGTGTTAACCAGATCACTTTGCAGCAGGCGTCCATGCGGATTCTTAAGTTTTTGCTCTGCACCACCATGTGTGGGGTGTTGTCTGGCAGGGTTATTGCAGGAATGTGATAAGGCTTAGGGATCACTAGCTGGATTTCATGGTCAGTGAACTGATATCTCTTTGGGGGCCCTCAGTAACCACTGGAGTAGGTTCATCCCAAACCTCCTCTTGCACCACCTCCTTTTTTGTGAGCCCCACTTTTATTACAGGGAAGAATTTAGGTGTAGGTGGAAGCCTCATCCACTGATTGGCTGGGTGGGCTGTCACCGGGCAGAGATCTTAATGGAGACCCACTGGGCCCTGGGGATCCCCTGATGCCAATTGCAGACCCCTGTCCCTCCCTCTGCCATGGGGATAGTCGACAGTCAGTGGGGTGGAGATGGGCAGACAGCTGTGCTCCCCCCTTGCCACCCTCAGAAGTCTCCTCCACAGCTTCTATCTTTACATCTGGGGACACCCTCCTTAGCTCCACCACCAAGTGGCCACTTTTCTGTACCTCCAGCTTGGTTCCACTCTTAAGTCCAGGCTTCTATGTGACAACAGGGATGCTGAGCCTGCTGAAATTCTTGCTGGATAGCACCTGGGGTCTCCCACAGGCATCCCCTTAAAAAGTCCCCTCCAGTGCAGCATTGGTGCAAAGCGAACAAACTCATAGTCTGATGACCCTTTCATCTTTGTAGCCATATCACACACAAATTTTCCTTCAGCCTGTCCCATCCCTGCTAAGTCCCATAACCATGACAGCAGGGAGGTGGTAACTGTTGCTTAGGGCTTCTCCTTGGGTAATCCACATTCTGCCATTATTACTACATCAATGATCCTCCAGACAGGTACAGAACTCTTTGCTCACTGCTGTTGTCATAAGAACATAAGAACATGATGGCAGATAGGGACCACATGATCTATCTAGTCTGCCAGTTATTTGACCTACAACCCTCAAGTATATTCTCTTATTTCAATATTATGCTATGTATGTCCCAAGATATTTTGAACTCCTTAACTATACTGGTGTCCACAACCTCCTGTATGAGCCTGTTTCATGGCTCCACCACCCTTTTGGTGAAGAAAAACATCCTAATGTTGCTCTGAAATCTCCCTCTCATCAGATGTCTGTTGTGGCCTCTAATATGTGCCTCCTTATTTTCTTGGAAGAGATACTGATTTTGCACTGAGTTGATACCACTTAGGTATTTAAAGGTTTATATCATGACTCCTCTGTCTTCCTCTGTTCCAGGGAGTACATGTTTAATTCTTTAAGTCATGTATAATAGGGTTCATGGTGGAGGGCCTGAACTATCTTTGTAGCTCTTCTTTGCACAGTTTCCAAATGGTCTATATCCTTTTTAAGGGGGGTCTCCAGAACTGGAAACAGTATTTCAGGTTTGGCCTCACCAAGGATCTGTAAAGTGGGATTATCACTTAACGCTTTCTTCTTGTGATCCCACTTCTGATGCAAATGAGGATGATACTGGCTTTATGTGCCGCCTTCTCACATTGTCTCCCTACCTTTAGGTTGTTGGATACCATGAATACTAGTTCCCATTCTAGGTCTATGATGGCTAATTGTTCACCCCTAGATAGTAATTTTTTCCTGGGTTTCTTTTCCCTAGGTGCATGATCTTACACTTCTTGAAGTTGAACTTCAACTGCCGAGTTCTGGACCATTCTTCCAATTTTGTTAGGTCCAGTTCCATCGCTATGGCCCCTTCCTATGTGTCCACTCTGTTGCAGAGTTTGCTGTCATTTGCAAACAGGCAATCTATCCATCTAATCCTCCAGTCCAATCAATCCTCCAATCCATCTGCAATGTCGCTGATGAATATGTTGAAGAAGATTGGTCCAAGCACCGAACCCTGCGGAACCTCGCTGATCACCATCCCCTCTCTCAACAGGGTGCCATTCACTACAATATTCTGGGTCCTCCCCTGATTCCAGTTTCTCACCCAATTAAAACGTTTCTCTCCTACACCTGCATTTCACAATTTTTTAATAAGCCTCTGTGGGGGACAGAATCAAAGGCATTACTGAAGTCTAGAATAATGACATCTACTGCCCCACCTTGGTCTATGACTTTTGTTACCCAGTCAAAGAATTCTATCATGTTTGTCTGGCATGACCTACCAGTTGTGAAACCATGCTGCTTAGGGTCTAGCCTCATACTGGTTTTCAGGTATGCCACTATCCTTTCCTTTAGTAACGATTCCTCATTTTTCCCCACGGTTGAGGTGAGACTGACAGGGAGGTAGTTCCCTGCCTCTTCCTTGCTTCCTTTCTTGTGTAGGAGTACTACAGTGGCTTTTTTCCAGTCATCTGGTACCTGTCCACTCTCCTGTGATTTATTAAAGAGTTTGGCCAATGGAGTGGTGAGTTCCTCCCTAAGCTGTTGCAATACCCAAAGATGAATCTCTCTGTCTCTCTCTCTCTCTCTCTCTCTCTCTTGCTCTTCTCTCTCAAAATCCTGTGGCAGAAATGGAGCCTCTAGCACAGCTTCACTTCACTACTTTTCCCCATCTGGTCAATCACAAATCTTCAATCTTATCAAGTGATCCACTCAGATATAGAGGTGCCACCAAGAGAGAGACAGGTCATCGAAAAGCTCCCAGAAATAGGCCTTCATCCTGCCACAACTGCACCACACGAACACTGGCCCAAGCCAGCCAGATCCCATGACCCCCCTTTGAGCAGCAGCACCATCAGGTGCTGGGAATGAGCAGAAATAGATCCCGGACAAGCCCTCACAATAAGTAGCCCCCTCCCTCTAGGTCTAGGGGTATCTCAGCTGTTGTGGGAAGGGGTGCACCACAGACCAGAAACTCTCCAAAGTTATTTCTCAGCAACATAGAAATAGAACAGCATGAGATGGCCTACCTGGTGACATCTTCAATAGGATGCCCTACTTGCAAGATCTTCTGTGCCCCTACCACCCCCTCTGCCCACTCTGTTCCTCCGACGAGGCATTGCTAGATATTAAGTCGAGCCCTGGGAATAGAAACATAGAAACATAGAATTTGATGGCAGATAAGGACCGCTTGGCCCACCCAGTCTGCCCATTTCCCTACCTACTGGATAAGCTGCAGATCCTAGTTAACCAGCAGCCTACTTCTTCCTACCCCAACCCCCTAGAATGGCCTTATGACTGTCCCATGCATGATTGAATTCCACCACTATTTTTGACTCCACAACCTCCTCTAGAAGGCCGTTCCATGCATCCATAACCCTGTCTGTGAAAAAATACTTCCTTAAATTACCTCTGAGCTGCCCCCCCTCTATCTTCAAATTGTGTCCCCTTGTTCTTGCACGCCTCTTTTTTTGAGAGATGCTACCCTCTTGGACTTTGTTGATTCCCTTGAGGTATTTGAAAGTTTCTATCATGTCCCCCCTCTCCCTCCTTTCCTCAAGGCTATACATATTAAGCTCCTTTAGTCTCTCTTCATATGTCTTCCGGTGCAGACCCTGCACCATTTTAGTTGCCCTCCTCTGGACAGCTTCCATTATGTCTATGTCTTTGCGGAGACTGGGTCTCTAGAACTGCACACAGTACTCCAGATGGGGTCTGACTAGCTGTCTGTACAGAGGCATAATAACTTCCTGTAAGACTTCATGGGCCCATTCATTTGCACTTGTGACCCCCACCCTGTGAAACTGCATCTTGTCGGATTATAGAGCGCCTGACCCATGAGAGTTTTAAAGCTGTATTGGTCAAAGCACCGAATCCTGCAGAACCCCGCTGGTCACCATCTCCTCTCTTGACAGGGTGCCATTCACTATGACATTTTGGGTCCTCCCTGATGCTAGTTTCTCACCCAATTGACAATTTTCTCTCCTACACCTGCATTTCCCAGTTTGTTCATAAGCCTCTGTGGGGGACAGAATCAAAGGCCTTAATAAAGTCTAGATATACAACATCTACTGCCCTGCCTTGGTCTATTACTTTTGTCACCCTGTGAAAGAATTCTATCATGTTTGTCTGGCATGACCTACCAGTTGTAAGGCCATGCTGCTTAGCGACTAGCCTCCCACTGGTTTTTAGGTATGCCACAATCCTTTCCTTTAGTAATGATTCCGTAATTTTCCACACAATTGAGGTGAGGTTGACAGGGCGGTAGTTCCCTGCCTCTTCCTTGCTTCCATTCTTGTGTAGGGGTATTATAGTGGCCTTTTTCTAGTCCTCTGATACCTGTCCACTCTCCAGTGATTTATTAAAGAGTTCTGCCAGTGGAGCAGTGAGTTTTTCCTTAAGCTTTTTCAATACCCAATGATAAATCTGTCTCTCTCTTCTCTCTTGAAATCTTGTGGCAGAAATGGTGCCTCTAGCATTCACCACCTTTCCCCATCTGGAAAATCACAAATCTCTACTCTCATTAAGTGATCTACTGCAGACACAGAGGTGCCACCAAGGGAGAGACAGGTCATTGAAGAGCTCCCGGAAACAGACTTTCATCCTGCCGCAGCTGCACCACACAAACACTTTCCCAAGCCAGTCAGGCCCCCTGAACCCCTCCCTTGTGCAGCAGCACCACCAGGCACTGGGGACGAGCAGAAAAAGATCCTGGACGAGCCCTCACAATTCGTAGCGCCCTCTCTCTCTAGGTCTAGGGGTATCACAGGTGTTGTGGGGAGGGGCGCACCACAGACCAGAAACTCTCCAAAGTTATTTCTCAGCAGCATAGAAATAGAACCTCATGAGATGGCCTACCTGGTGATGTCTTCAATATGATGTGCTACTTGCAAGATCTTCTGTGCCCCTACTGCCCCCTCCACCTGCTCCATTCCTCTAACGAGGGATTGTTAGAGATTCCCATGGTTTGACTTAAGACCTCAGGGTCCCGTTCATTTCCATGTGTGGCCCCCATCCTGTGGAACTCTCTACCTTGTTGGATTAGAGTGCCCTACTCTTGAGAGTTGTAAAGCTGCTTTTAAAATGCATCTCTTTGGTATGGTATAGCCCAATTCTGTTGTATGTTAAATACAGTATGCTGTTTTATTCATGAGATTTAAGTTTTAACTGACATTGTTTTAATTCCTTATTTGTAATGATTTTATTATGTGCAGTGCTTTGATCTCTGTTGGAAGTGCGCGTTTATAAATATAGGATTGATTGATTGATAGAAGCTCACGTTGCCCCCAACCATCACTGCTTCTTAAGCCCATCAGTGATGGAAAAAATTCTAGGAGAAAAGACACCTCTGAAACACCTCTGCTGCTGCTATGTCTCATCAAAGATGGGGAGGGGGACCTTGATCTTGAACAAAACCCACCACCACAAATGAAGCAGATTAAAATAGAATTCATTAGAAGACATCATTGATTTTGTATGCTCACAAAGTAATACAATGTGACAAGCACCACAAATCTCCAGAAACATGAAGTTTATTCTGGGCCTAAAAATGATTAGACCCGGACACATAATCATCTTTAAATGGAGCAGCCTCATGGGGGCTGAGAGCCAGGCAGAAATATCAAACGGCAAGTTCAGGTACAGCATTTTTGTTTGTTCTTTTCCATTTTATTATTTGGTCTAATTTCTCATGCAGCGTGCAACAGCAGCAACTGATCTTTTAATCTAAGGTAATTAGACAGCATGGCTTATTCCAGATCTGAAATCACCTTCCAAAGAAACTCTTCCCAAATGCTCAGTTCACAGATTTACTATCTTTACCCTCTACTGGAGGAGTAATTTACTCCTACCCATGCTAGCCGAGCCATATCGGCCTCGGGGCTATTAGCAGCCTAAGCCTCCATGGCTGCTCCAGACAGAGCCTACAATTTCACATAGTCTCTGAGCCAAATGAGCCATATAGAGGGGTACTTTACCTGCAACCCCAGCATGAAAACTGCAGCAAAATGGTGGACCCTTTCCTTGCCCAAAGTTACTACCTCCCAATGAGAAAAACTTAGACTCTTAATGGCTCTGAAAGACCTACCCCAGGCATAGGCAGGGTAGGTCAAGGGCTTGCTCCAGACATGTGCATGGCAGGCCAAATGGTGAATCCCAGGCAAGGGCCTCCCCATCATGAGACTGTTATCCTCTGATAGTGTGCCACCCAGGTACGGCAACCTACAGCTGCCACCTACAGGATGCTGTGCATCAGCGGTGCCACCACTGACACAGCCCCACTACCTGAGCACCCCATACCTTAAGTGAGCTCCGGTGTCCCCACTTGTTCCTTGTATGCAGCATCCAATGACCAGTGATACATCTTCTTCCAACTCCTGAGCCATAGCAGATGTCAAAAACTAACTGAGCCATCCCCCCGAAACCCTCACAACCACTGCTATACTTCCTTGTCCTCCCAGCAGAGTACCATCTTCCCAACACTACAACACTGCTGAATGCTGGCCTGAAGAGGCCAAGAGGGGCCCCACCTCAAAACACTGTCCCTGCCATCACCTCCGACTCCTGCTCTCTCTCTCCCCCCCAAAGCAAAAAAGGGCTTTTTATATCCTCTTCCTCAATGCTGCCCCCTGGTGGCAGCAATATCACTCAAAGTTGGGAGCTCTCCCACTAGAAGAGCTAGCCAGGGGAGGATGGGCAGAGAATGTCAAAAGATAAGTAAGCCCATCTTTGGGGGCTTACACTCCTCCTGCTGGTGATACTGCTCCTTGTGCACCCCACTATCCCACTAGCTTTCCCAACTGCCTTGTTGCACTGCCTGAACACCTTTAGGTCATCAGAGATTACTACCCCCAGGCATCTCTTCTGCTTAGTGGTCATCAATAACACTCACCCCCATTTTGTACTCTGCTCTTGGGTTTTTATGACCCAAGTTCATTATTTTGCACTTTTTCGTACTGAAATGCAGCTACCATACACTTGACCACACCTCATGTTTTCTCTGTCTCTGCTCTCCCCCCCCCAGTGTCCACCCTATTGCAAATTTTGGTGTCATCCACAAAGAGGCAGACCTTCCCATTTAGCTCATTTGCATGGTCACTTATGAAGACATTTAAGAGTACTAGTCCCAGCACTGATGCCTGAGGCATCTTGCTATCACCCTCCACTCCTCAGTGTGAACTCTGTTTACCACCATCCTCTACCACCTATCCCCTGAACACTTTTTTACCTAGTTTACCATCTCTGACTCCACTCCTCAGCTGCCCATCTTGTCTAATAGTCTCCTGTGTGGAATGGTGTTAAATGCCTTACTGAAATCTAGGTAGGCCCTGTCTACCGCTCCACCCTGATATAATTCCTTGGTCACCCAATCAATGAAATCTATCAGATTTATTTGACATGCTCTCCTACCTGTTAATCCATAATGTCTCAGGTCCTGTAGCCCATTTTATTCAAGATATTCCACTATTGTCTCATTCAGCAGTGATTCCAGCAACTTTACCACCACTATGTCAAGCTGACTGGTCATCAACCTCCTCCCTGCTACCATTTTTGTGCAGTGCAACTATACCCACCTTCCTCCAGTCCTCCAGAACAATTCATGTTTCCAATGAACTGTTAAACAGAACTATCAGAGGTACAGGTGATGCCTCCCTGAGCTCCTTCAATACCCCTGGATGCACTCATAATTTTGACCATTTTCAGATTAACGAGTCCCTTTAGGACTCTCCTTTGTAAAAGTACTAGTGTCTACCTCTGTCCCTTCAGTATTCCTGTTACTTTTTTGTGGCTCCTTCCTTTCTTCTTCCGCTGTGAACACTGCACAACAGCATTTGTTCAGGATGTCTGCCCTCTGCACTGTCCTCCCTTCCCTTTTTAACCTTATAATCCCTCCTGTGTTCTTCCCCCTTTTTTCTACTCACATAAAGTACCTGAAAAAGCTATTTTTTTTCTTGTTTCTTTTTTCTTTTTTTACATTGGGCATCATTAATTTTTTTTTTCCAATATAATGTCTGTTTTTATCAATAAAAGTTTATTGAATAAAATATACACTTACAGCAATACAACTGATTTTTTTCTTTACAAAGTCTACTTCTATGTATAATAAATAGTTAATCTAAATACACATCAAACATTGCCTTCTGTTATGCTCATTTTATCTATAAAGTTTACAGAATTTACCTGTTTATATAGTAAACACATTTATTCATACATTCTAGTAACTAAAACATATCAGTTTATGATTACTGTTTAACTTATTATTGATCTACTTTCTCCTATTTGTAGCATATATATCAGACAGTAAAAGGTAACAATGAAAAAGGTAACAGGAAAGAAAATGAGAGAAAGATGATAGTGAGCTAAAGAAAATAGAAAAAACTTAAGACTACCATTCTGTTTCTAAAAATATTCTAACCCAGCCTCAAATTCAAAAAAATGAGGGCTACTGACCTGAAAACCTACCCAAACATTTCATTGTACTAACTATCCAGTAATTTACCTTTCTAATTAACCAAACTTAGGTTCAAACTTCTGAGCTAGTCCATTAAGACAGAGTGCCAATTTCTCAGTTCTAAGAGTTTCTACTAATTGAACCAGGAATTCTCTATGTGAAGGGACTGTATCTTCAATCCAGTGTTTCAGGACAGTGTTGTGAACTGCCGCTCCTAATAGTAGGAAGGATGATTTTTGCTTGTGTCCATGTTTGTCCATCATTAACATTTCTGGTTATGCAGGTCTCAGTGTTTATTTTATTTTGTAGAAAGTCACTACCATTAAAGTATTGTATAACCTCCTTCCAAAGGGTTTGTATATTTGTACAAAATGAGAACCTGTGAGCTAGAGACCCTCTCCCATCTTTGCATTTAACGTATATTGAATCCTGTTTAATTCCCATTTTGTACACATGCACTGACATGAAATACAAATTGTGGAGTGTCTTGAAATAAAGCAATCTAAGGTTTGCAGTTTTAAGTGCTTTAAAAAAATCCCAGATCTTACCCCAATTCTAGCTCTCCATGCACATCCATTTCCTCTGCCCACCATCTGATCGGATCCATAAGATCAGATCTGGCAGTATCCAAAAGAAAGTTACAAATTGATGAGATTGATGGTGACAGGTGCAAACAGACAATAAAATATGTAGTCTATTCTGGTGTAGCAACCTCCAAATTTATGTGTCATTGAATTGTTTGAATCAGATGGCCCCAAGTGTCCCTACCTTCTATGCTAAGTCAGTGCTTCTTAATCATATCCTCAAAAGAAGCAAAGGTGTTATTTTGAATAATATCTTTTACCTTTACAATGTTCTTCCCAAGCCATTCCTATTTCATAATCAGCGGTATTTGTGATTTAAAAGTGAGATTGTCCCGTATAGGCTGTAGCAAAGATTTATGTACTTCAAATGTAAAGGCCCTTGCAACATATTTAGTGATTCTGTAAGAGTCAGTAAAAAGCTTACTTATACTGAGCAACATATTTTTACATAACCCACTGCATATAAATTTATTCTTAAAGAGCTGCAAAGGTACCTTTCGATAGCTAACCATTCATGGACATACAATGAATCAACTGATGAAGAAAATCATATAGAGGTTTGAGAGAGTCTAGCCACCAGATAGTAAAAAATAAAAGTCTGAAGCCTTCAAACCACCTTTCTCCCTGCTACATGTCATTTTACAATAGTCTAATATTATTTTTTATAATCCCATATAAATCTGGACATCTCAGAGTTGAGACCCTCAATCCACTTTTTATTAATCCTGCAGGTTTGCATTATGAAAATGTAAAGCAATTTAGGTAATAAATTCATTTTTACTGCATCCACTCTTCCCCAAGTCCCCAGTGGTAGTTTGTGCCATTTTATTATTGAGTTTAAGAAACTCATCTTAATTAAAGCTATATATTTTTTCATTGTTGATATAATATTTTTATACAGTCTGACCTCCAAATAGTCAATATAATCTGTTGCTCAGCTCAAACCCTGTTCGCTGATAACATCTTTACAACATGTTTTAGTAAGTGGCAAAAAATGTAGTTTTGTTCAGGTTAAGTCTATATCCAAATATTTTACCAAAATCAGCTATAATTTCAAGTGTGCATGGGATAAACTCTGTTATATTTGACAGTGATAACAGTAAATCATTAGCATAAACTGAAGTACATATTTCTTTACCTGCTGTGATAATTCCTGTTATAAGTTGGTCAGAGTTAAGCTTCTTAACTAGTGGAACGATGGTCAAATTGAACAAAAGAGGAGAAAGGGGGCATCCTTGACATGTACCACATTTTATTTGAAACAAATTTGATATTAATCCATTTATTATAACTGCAGATGAGGGGTTATGGTATAACATTTTAACTAGGTTTATGAATTTTTCTGGAAATTCATACTTCTCCAGTACCTTAAAAATATGACCATAGAATATGATCAAAGGCCTTTTCAGTATCCAATGACAGTAATCCGCAGGAGATACTTGTCCTATTTGTGGTTTCAATGACACAAAATATTTTCCGAATATTATCAGAAGAGATTCTCCCCCTAGTAAAGCCTATCTGCTGAGGTGAAATCAGATAAGGCACAACTGACTCAAGTTTGATCGCCGTAATTCTGACTAAAATTTTGACAACCGTATTAATAAGGGATATCGGTCTATAACTATCACAATCAAGTGGCTCTTTCCCTGGTTTGAGAATGAATGTAATCAGCCCCCTTATTTGCTCATCAGACAACTCACCCTTACTTAATGCCTCTCTAAATACATCTCTTAACAATGGGGATAATGTTATGGCAAAAGTATAGTAAAAATTAAATGTGTATCCATCAAGGCCAGGAGTTTAATTTTTTTTTTCAAGGGACTAGATAGCTTGCAATACAATACCTCAGCTGTAGCTAAATTAGCTTCTAGCATTGCTGGCTGTTCTACAGAAACAATGGGTAGAGTTAAATCTGTGAAGAAGTTTTTGGTCACCTGCTCTGTTACCGGATTGTCTTCATCATATATGTTTTTGTAAAATTAATAAAACTATTTATTTATTCTCTGAAAATCTGTGATAACCCTATCTTCATTAGGTATTTTAATAGCAGGAACAGAGGTGGAACTAGCATTTTATTTTAGTCTGATTGCCAGGATTTTGGAAGCCTTAGAACCAGTGTCTATGTAGTTAAGTTTATATTTCCTTATAAGGAACTCAGCATCCAGTCTGATTAAATCATGATATTTGGTTTTATGATTAGACCAATTTCCCAGAGTCTTCTGTCATTTGATGTTGATAGTTGTAGTTCCAGTTCCTTACTTTTGTGTAACAAATTGGTTTGTGTTAGTGTTCTGTTTTTTTAATAAACACATACTAATAAGGATACCCCTTAGCCAGCATTTTAATGAATCCCATACAGTTCCCTTCCGCATTCCTTCAGTATTATTAATAGTTATAAATTCTACAATTCTAGCCTTGATATTAGTGACATTTTCAGGCTTATTTAATATGGCATTGTTAATACTCCACCTTTTAGATTTCTTTGCAGTTGCTAGAATAGAAAAATTTATAACCAACAGGGCATGATCAGATATAACCAAAGGTTTAATTTCAACATAATTTATTCTACTGGCCAACTGATGATTTATCAGCAATAAATCAATTCTGGAACCTGAGTTATAGCAAGTTGACCAAAATGAGAATTAGAAACAGAAACATAGAATTTGTTGGCAGATAAGGACTGCTTGGCCCACCTAGTCTGCCCATTTTCCTACCAAACAGATAAGCTGAAGATCCTAGTTAACCAACAGCTTACTTCCTCCTACCCCCCAATAGGACTGCCTTATGTATGTCCCATGCATTCTTGAATTCCTTGAATTCCCCCAATGTTCTTGACTCCACAATATCTATCCACCAGATATCTAATAGATTATTATTTGAAACTAAATCTGACAGGTCTCTTTCCACTTTAGTTCTACCTGTCCTAAGAGTGGTTCTATCCACAAGTGGATCTAAAACTGGATTCATGTCACTCGCAGTTATAACTGTGGTAGTGCTTAAATCATGTACCTTAGCCTGAATTGTATTAAAATTTCCATGGGAGGCCTTAGCTGGACTGTAAATATTTATTAAAGTGAAAAGTTCTTCTCTGACTTTCTGTTGCAAAATCAGAAAGTGACCATGCTCATCTCCTATTTGCAGAGTAATATTAAAAACAATAACCCTGTTAACCAAAATCATGACTCCTGCCCTTTTACAATTGTAACCCCTTATTACCCAGGGTTACAAGAATCCCAGTTACACCTAGTGGTAGGCAGGGAAGGCAGCTTGTGAAACTCCAGTTAAATGGATTTCACACTGTCTCACTCTGTTCTCAGTCTCAGCTGAGACTGAGGGATGACATCATTTTAGAACTGTCACAGCTGCACAAGCCACACTGGAATGTTGCAGCTAGGGAAGTTAGGATAGAATGCTGGGGAATTTGAAGTCAGTCTGTTGCAGTCTGTAGTAGGGGAAGGAGGTGCTCTGCTGTAAGCAGGTCCTCAGCATTTTAAGCTCTGTCAAAGAGCAATTTTTTTGTATAGGTGTGTGTTCTCACCTGAAGAGGAGCACAAGAAGAGCCCAGTGAAGTGGTAGAGACCACTTTCAGTGGTTCAGGGCCCCAATCCCTGTGGGATGGGGGGAAGGAATTAGCCTGCTTCCAGGGGCAACTCCCCTGGTCCGGCTAGAGAAAAAAAGCTGCCTGAGTTAAGTTTGTGCTGAGGCACCAAAAGATCTGGATGAGATTTCTTTGAAGAGAAAACACCTGTGGGGCACCTGCAACCAAGAGGCGAGTTCACACTGCTAAAGGGCCAATGTGTTTTCACCTGAAACAAGATGAAACTAAAGTGACTGTTACTGTGGGGTCAGGAAAAGATGGTCAAGTACAGTTTGGAAGATGTGGGGATTGGACTACTTAACTCTGTGGGGGGTCTAGAGTAATGGACACAGCCACTTATTAAGTATGTTCAAGTTCAGCACAAATGGGATGTAAAGACAGTAGATTGAATGTGAATACATTTAAAGAGAATCTACACAACAAAGTGTTTTAAAGGATGAGGTGTTACAGTCCAGAGAAATGGCTGGGTATAAATTATGGGAGCGAGAGGTGGGAGATCCCCCCAATCAGTAGTAACCAAATTCACCTCTATGGGTTTGCTTTGGGACACCTGTTGCTTTCTCTCAGGTACTTGGCCAGTGCCTGAGGAAAGTACCCAGAAGTGAGATTGATAAGGAGGATTCCTGTATGGAGCCAGAAGTGCTCATAGGTGGTTTAGGGAGCCATCAGTAAATGTTTCCATGCTATATGGAAAGCGTCCAATGGGCTGGCATGATAGCTGAGCCATGGAAATAAGGTAATCCAAGTGGCTGGAAAGGGAGCCTAGTCAGGGAAACCTAGATCAGAGTACAAGTTCAGCCTGTGTGCCCAGTGTGTTTCAGAGCCTGAGGGCTAAAGTGAATGAGCATGTGTTCTGATCTCCATAAATTTGCATTACCAGGAGTATAGCCCTGTGGGGGTCCAGCAATGCTTTGTTATTCTGTTGGATGTGAATAAAAGCCACACTTCAGAATCCCACTTCTGGTATTGGACATTACAGTTATTGCTTCCTGTGTCCAGAGTTACTTGGGTGACCCTGTTGCAGAGTTGCCAAACCTAGCCAATGTGCCGAGTGACATATTTCTCCCCAAACCCAGCCCACCAGGTAGCTCTGTCAAGATGGAAATGGCATACCTGGGTGGGGGATACAAAAATGGAGGCACCGCTGAGGATTTGGGTTTGGAAAATAGGGAGGAATGTAAGAAAGGTCACTCGGACAATGGCTAGCATTTTGGCTATCTGGCAGTGGGTAGCCCAAAACAACTGAAGTAATGTTTAACTAATGTGCTGCTGTGTGCTGTTATCCATGTGCTGCTATTAAAATGCCAACTGTTTACCAAGGATCAGTAAAGCCTGAGAGTGTATGCCCTTGTCCTGCATCAAATTACAGCATTTGCCAGCTTTTAAAAGTGCTTGTGATGAAGAAAAGTGTGGAAAACTGTGGGTAGTAAAAGGAAAATTGTGCCCTAGATGTTGGAAATGCTTTCTAGTGCACTGAGAGACTTATTGTGCTTAATGGCCATGAAAAGTGGTTGAAATGGGCTCCCACCGAGGAGCTGCAGTTGAAAAAAAAAGTGGTTTGCAGTTTAAATTTTGCCTGCTCGATGATAGCTGTGAGAAGAAGAGCATTCAAGAGGAAAGAGGCTCATTTGCATGGCATCGAGTGATTGGTGAGACTGCAATCAGTCCTGCCCCCAAGCCAACTCTAGAGCAACTACACAGCATTCGAGAGGGAGAGTGAGTGGAGTGTGCGAACTGGCTTGCCAGGAGGAGTGTCGTGGTGACTGAAAGAGCTGTAAAAGTTTAAAAAACTGGCTTTTCTGTTTCAATTTGGGCTCAACCCACATCTCGATTAACTAGACTGTGAGTGTGGTGTTCAGAGGGACAATCAGCAGGACTGCCATCCCGCTTCCTTTCAGAGGCCTCCAAGACTGGCTGTAGGCCGTTTTTTCCATCACAGCAAACAGCTACTGATAACAGTGAGTAATAACAGAAATAGTTGCTCAAACTGTGTGATTTCACCAAAAGCCAGCTGAATTATTGTGTAGCAGAGTAATCATTTTGCAAAGGACTGTGTTAAGTTTTACCAGCAAAAGCAATAATTCTAAGCAATCAACTGTGAGCGTGATTATAGGCTCAGCGTCAATATAACTTGCAAAGCCATGTGAGAGACTGTGAGTTGTATCAGATATGCAGCAAGAAATACAGGCAATCCTGTGCTATTAAATACTGAGGCTTTAAGGGACTGTAAGCTAGAGCAATGTCTTCCGTGAGTAGAAAGTCCATGGTAAATCATATAAATGTGCTAGGAAAAAGAACATTGCAAGTTTGTGCAGTTTGAGTAAAGTTATCAGTAGAGTGTGTAAATTGGATGCACAGTGACTTCACCCAATTACAGAATGTTGATGCATAAGAGTTCTGCTGCCGCCATTACAGGGTAGGGTAGTAATGTAAACACAGCAGCAGAGGAGCCATTTTGAAAGAGAAAAAAAGTTTTCAGTGATGTGGGACTTGAAATAACAGTGAGCGTTGTTTGTTTTTTCTCTGTAGTCATGGCTTCAGGACCAGCCTGTTACCTGGATCATTCCTGGGCTGTGATAGCAGTCGAAGTTAACAAGTTAAGGAACATTGAGAGATGTTACTACGGAGGATGACTACCTCCTCATGTGGTGATTCCTGGATATCCAGTGCAAGTATGTGTGATGTGGTTAAATGCTGGAAGGGACGTCTTCATGGTACTTCACTGTTCTGGGTGCCTAGAGAAATATGGTTTGTTTAAAGTGCCCAAGATTCGTTTCGCTCCCACATGGACAAAAGTTCAAGAATCTGCAGCACACAGCATCAGGCGGAGCCCGTTGGAGAAGGCCCATCACAGCATGGCACAAAGCAAGATGGTGCAGATGGGGGTCTGTATACAACCCCTGTGCAGATTGTGGAGCCATTTACAGTCTCCAGGGTGACCCACAGTGCCTCCGCTCCTCCCTGTGTACCCTTTAGTTCTGTTGCTTTTATCCCTTACATAGAGAGCTCCTCCTCCTCCTCTTCTTCCATCCCTTTCCCTCCTGTAGATTATGTACCCTGGTATGATGACATCCCAGTCATGGTTCTCTGTGTACCATGTTTCTGTGACTGCCACAATATCCAGGCATCCCTCTTCCATCAAGGCCACCAAGGGTGGCTGGCAGACTCACAATGGCCCCCGTACTGCTGAGGTGGACATGACACGTGGGCAGTCTGGAGGAAGTGTGGGCAGTCTGACAGCCATCATCTGGCTGAGCCCAGAGCATTTTTTCTGGTGTTCTAGTCTCACACTTATTGATGTCCTCTTGGAGTGCTCCCGGTCTCCACTGGGGGCTTCTGCAGAGTGACGCTCACCCAGTACCCACCCCAGGCAAGGAGAGCAGGCCTACGGATGCTCAATCCTTATCTTCTACTGCCGACCCACAGCAATCCGAGTCCATTCACGAACTCAGGTCACTGGTGTGGCGTGAGATGTGGCATCCAGTGCCTCAACCCTCTGCGCCACTGGGCCGACGTTGTGAAATTTTATGATCATGTGAGTTTAACTTTGTTAGGTGCCTTGGTTTTGAAAGGTGCCATAAAAATAAAGATTATTATGTACACATTACATACAATCAGTAATAGATTTGGACTGAATGAAAATGAGAACTGGGGGGCCTGTTGGTAAATGTCACCTTAGGCCCTTGATTCACATACATTATGGAGAATGCCTGGAAACCATTTTGTTGAGGGTGCTGGTTAAATAAATTACAAACTCCAACCCCCTCTCCACATATATTCTCCTGTGCCTGCACAGCCAGTGGGCAGTCACTCCTGACTATATCAGTACATATACTGTAGCACAACTAAGTCTTTTCTTGCACTTGCCCAAAACTAGCTACCAGTGGTTGGTGACCCCTAGCAGGACTGGTGACCTCGTTTTCACAATTATCTTTTGCCACATAAATTTTTAATGTAGAAACTTTATGCCTAACATTACACCTGGACACAATCAAATCTGATAGAATTGTTACCTAATAATGAAGTATATTGTACAGGAAAGAGGCAGGTGTGGAATGGTGAGTCAGCTTATTGATATTTCTAAGCAATCTGGTGTGGAACTGAGTTGCAAGGAAAATGTGTTCATTTTAATAATGGAGATACCATATTGAAAACATTAACACTACTGGAGACCAGGTAGCCACTCGAATATATTGTATGTGGTACCAGTAACTATATACATAAATTGTACCTGGGAGTTAAAATTAAATATCTAGTAACAAAACTTAGGGATACCTTGATCCATTGGAAAAGTTATAAATTTAAAAGAAAAATGCACACTGGAATAAAAAAAAATTAACTTTGCACTTGCAACCAGCCACACTTACATGGAGACTACACACGCCACAACTGTTTCAAATAAAACTATGTGGGCTTTAGGGGTTGAAAGCGCATGTCTTGATATACTCCTGTGGTTGCCTAGCAACCGTCCAGCATACACTGTTTTTAGGATCATTTCCTTGATCCTGGTACTGTTTGCTGGCCACTGCCCCTTAGCCCACAAACACATAAATATCAACCAGTCTTCAACTCTATGCAGACCAGAGAGTAGCAGAGAGACATACACACCTTGAGGTAAGCCTGCACCACAGTGCAACAGTACTGACCACATTAATTAATTAAGTTGTATCATGAGGTTATAACTAAATGGCATACTGCTTTCCCCAACAGATAGTGTTATGTTAAAACTTTGCAAACACACTGTGATGCAGCAACAAAGAGTAAAGCACTACTCTTATAGTATTGTAAGTATACAGTGATACACATTTCAAATGCAAATATGAGCTGAAAATGTAATGGTGCAAGGTTTAAAATTACAGATAAAAAACAGAAACTAATGTGATACTAACATGTTGCAGAGCACATGAAGCTTGTGTAATGAAAAAGCTCCAGAAAAGTGAAAGAACTTACTAAACAAGGTTAGTTTTGTAAAAGAAATGGCAAGAAAGTAAATTTGTTTGTATAACATATAACATTTTGCAACTTCATATTTTAAAATTAATTTAAGGGACACATAAGCTTTGAAATAGCAAACAGGTTCTTGCACCCAGTGTTTCTAATCGAACAAAGTTAAGGTTAGTGTTTTCATAAACAGAATAATATGTTATAAATGGGAATATTCCTCACCTATAAAGTAACTTCTAACCCTTTTCTGTAAAACTATTAGAAGGAAACATGGGTCCTGCAATATTATGAACAAGTTACAAACTCCAAAAGGAATGCTTACTAGATAAAACAAGGTACGAGGATTATGCACTGAAACAAGATGATATATGAGAGAATATAACCATGCTAAGAATAAAGTAACTAGAAAATATCAAGTTTTAACACTGTGAATGAAAACTATTTAAGTACATAACGTATGCACTTGGTGTAACTGATTAAATATCAGTGATGTATCTAGTTCCATGGGGAACCTCCCACAGTATGCTCCCTTCAGGCAATATAGAAACATGGAAACATAGACTTTGACGGCAGATAAGGACCGCTTGGTCCACCTAGTCTGCCCATTTCCCTACCTAGAGGATAAGCTGCAGATCCTGTTTAACCAACAGCCTATTTCTTCCTACCCACCATAAAAATTGCCTTATGTATGTCCCATGCATTCTTGAATTCTCCCACAGTTTTAGACCCCACAACCTCCCCAGGAAGGCTGTTCCATGCATCCACCACCCTTTCTGTGAAAAAATACTTCCTCACATTGCCCCTGAGCCGCCCCCCCATCTTCAAATTGTGTCCCCTTGTTCTTGCACATCTCTTTTTCTGAAAGATGCTACCCTCTTGGACTTTGTTGATTCCACTGAGGTACTTAAACATTTCTATCATGTCCCCCTCTCCCTTCTTTCCTCAGGGGTATACATATTAAGCTTCTTTAGTCTCTCCTCATATGGCTTCTCTTGCAGACCCTGCACCATTTTAGTTGCCCTCATCTGAACTGTCTCCATCCTGCCTATGTCCATGCAGAGATGAGGTCACCAGAACTGGACACTGTACTCCAGATGGGGTCTTACCAACTGTCTGTACAGGGGGATAACAACTTCCTGTTTTCTGCTGATGATGCCTCTCCCTATACATCCCAGTATCCCCCCAGCCCTCCCTACCGCCTTCTCACATTGCTTGCTAACCTTAAGGTCATCTGATATGATTACCCCCAGGTCCCTTTCCATTTTTGTTGTTGTTACTACATCCCAATGTTTAGAACTGTTAGATATATTGAACTTCTGAAAGATAACAGTACAAGATAATTGATTGCTTATATTATAGATAAGTACTTAGACCATACATCGGTGAGATGCTGAATGTATCATAAAGCCCTGCACCATAAAATGCATTATGTGCAATTATATCAATAAGAAGAATATATTGGTCAGGTAGCTGATAGGTCTAGACAGGGGGTGCTCTCCCCCAAACCTAAATAATTCAAACATAAATATTGAAAAAACAAATGGGATTGATATCTAGGCTGACCTGGCTAGGATTCGTGAAACCTCCTCCCCCACCCAGGGACAACCAGGGCCAATGCCACTACCTCAGAGGTTGCCAAGAAAGAGGAGAGGATGGACCAGGGTGGGCTCAGGGAGGGAGAGGGTGGTGGAACAGAGTTGCATCCCTCCAGCTGTACCTCTCCGCAATTCATTCGCTCTTCTGGTGGATAGTGGTTCCTCTATGGAGGCACCTGCAGTGGAGACCAAGGAGGATGCTGGGAACCTTCACAAAGGAGACCCACAGGAGGGTGGCATGGGACCCCACAGGGGAAGGAAACAACTCCTGGTGGGGGACTCAATCATTAGGGGGTAGAAATGGGGGAGGAAGGGGAGAAGGAGGTAAGGTGCCTTCCTGGCACCACGGCTTGGAAGGACAGGAAGCGAATCCTCAGGATCATGGGAGGAGCTGCACGAGGGAGGGAGCTGGATGTCATTGTCCACCTAGGTACAAATGACCTGGCTAGGAATGGGATCAGAGCAGTGCAAGAGGAGTTTGTAGAGTTGAGGAGGGGCCTTAGACAAGTAGCACATATGGTAACCTTCTCGGAGGTGCTGCCTGTCTATGGCAAGGGTGATGCTAGGGGACTCCTCACCAGGGAATTCAATGAGTGGTTGAACAACTGGTGTTGACCTCAGGGTTTTGGCTTCACTGGGGACTGGGGAGCCACCTGGAGGGATGCAGACCTATACTGGTGTGATGGTCTGCATCTGTCCAGGGGGGGACCAGGATCCTATGTGAGAGGTTTAAATGCTTCATTGGCAAACATTTAAACTAGCCAAGAGGGGAGGCACTGAAAAGGAGCAGGAAGTCCCAGCCTCCCACCACAAAACATGGTAATTAGTGAGGTAAATACCAAGGTAGAGAAGTTATTAGGGAGCAGGACAGAGGTAAATGTAAAAAAAGGCAAAGGCAGTAAGGACAGGAATGGGGATAAAAGGGGTAAGGCTATCAAAAGTGGAGGTGATGAGTACCAATGCCCGTGAGTCTGTGTAACAAACTCCCTGAACTAGTGGCCTTGATGGAAGAGGGTTGCCTGGATATTGTGTTAGTCACAGAAACATGGTACACAGAGAACCATGACTGGGATGTCAACATACCAGGATACACAATCTACAGGAGGGACAGGGAGGGTAAAAGAGGAGGAGGAGTAGCTCTCTATGTAAAGGAAGGGATCAAAGCAACAGAACTAAAGAGTAAACAGGGAGCAGATAAGGCCCTCTGGGTCACCCTGGAGACAGAAAATGGCACCACAATCCGCACGGGGATTGTATACAGACCCCCATCTCAGGGGGAGGGAATGGACAAGGAAATGATAGAAGGCTTCCTTAGAATGGCAGAAAAAGGGGAGATATTGTTGATGGGGGACCTGAATATGCCAGATGTTAACTGGAGCACCTTTGCTGCAGGCACATCCAAGAGCAGGGTCATTCTTGATGCCCTACAGGGGGCATGCCTCGGACAGCTAGTATTGGAACCCACTCGGGAGGGAGCAATCTTAGAAATGGTACTCTCAAATGGGGAAGGAGAAAGAATCTCTGATTTAGAGGTGGGTAGCCATCTGGGAACAAGCGGCTACCAAACAGTGTGGTTCACGATAAACACAGCCATACAATCAAGCCATACAAAAGCAAGAGTATTGGACTTTAGGAGGGCTGACTTTGGGAAAATGAGAGAGTGCCTTAAAAAAGCACTAGCAAACAGGCAAGAAGGAGTGGTGGAGAAACAATGGGGAGTAATCAAAACAGCCATCACAGAGGCAACAAGCCTTTGTGTAAAGCAAATCAATAAAACACAACAAAGGAAAAAAACGCTATGTTTCTCAAAAGAGGTGGCAGGGAAGGTTAAGGAGAAAAGGATAGCATTCAGGAAATATAAGTAAACACAGAAGGAGCAGGACAGAGAACTTTATCAGTTAAAGCAGAAAGAGGCTGGAAGGCAGTCAGAATAGCAAAGGCCCAAACCGAGGAAAGGATAGCCAATTCTGTTAAGAAGGGGATAAAACCTTTATATGTACATTAGGGAGTGAAGAAAGTCCAAAGAGGGATACTGAGGTTAATAAAGGGAGGAATGTGGGTAGAGGGGACAGTGAAAAGCAGGGATATTGAACGAATATTTCTGCTCAGTATTCACAAAGGAAGAGGAGGGGGAGGTACCTAAACCAAACAAGAGAAACACTCTGAAGACGGGGGTCGATACCAGTCCATTTACAGAAGAAAGGGTTCTGAAAGAACTAATAAAATTGAAGGTGGACAAAGCAATGGGGCCTGATGGGATTCACCCAAGAATTCTAAAAGAACTAAGGGTAGAACTAGTGACACCGCTGACTACTCTCTTTAACAAATCATGGGAGGATGGGGTGGTACCTGAGGACTGGAGAAGGGCAGATGTGATTCTTCTTCACAAAAGTGGGAGCAGGACAGAGGCAGGAAATGACAGACCAGTTAGTTTGACCTCAGTGGTAGGGAAAATGATGGAATCACTTCTGAAGGAAAGAATTGTTGAGTACCTAGAGGCCAGTGGGGCACAGGACCCAAGGCAGCATGGATTCATGATGGGAAGGTCGTGTCAAATGAATCTAATAGATTTCTTCGACTGGGTGACCAAAGTAGTAGACCAGGGAGGGGCTGTGGACATGGCCTACCTAGATTTTAGCAAGGCATTTGATACAGTCCCACACAAAAGTTTAATACACAAGTTAGCCAGCCTTGGAGTGGGCCCCAAGGTGGTAGCCTGATAAAAATTGGCTAGACAACAGGATGCAAAGGGTAGTAGTAAATGGAGTACACAGTGAAGAAAGGAGGGTAACTAGTGGGGGTACCGTAGGGTTCAGTACTGAACTGGTCCTTTTAATTTCTTTATAAGTGACATTGCAGAAGAACTGGAAGGAAAAGTATGTCTCTTTGCAGATGACACAAAGATCTGCAACAGGGTTGATACACAAGATGGAGTGGAAAGGATGAGAAGGGACTTGGCAAGGTTGGAGGAATGGTCAAATGTATGGCAGCTCAGATTCCATGCAAAGAAGTGCAAGGTAATGCACATGGGAAACAAAAACCCAGGGGACGAGTACACAGTGGGGGTTGAGATACTGACAACAGTAAAAATGGAAAGGGACCTGGGGGTAATTATATCAGATGACCTAAAGGTGGGCAAGCAATGTGAGAAGGCAGTAAGGAAGGCTGGGGGGATACTGAGATGCATAGGAAGAGGCATCAATAGTAGAAAACAGGAAGTTGTTATCCCTCTGTACAGACAGTTGGTGAGACCCCATCTGGAGCACTGTGTGCAGTTCTAGAGACTCCATCTCCGGAAAGACATAGACAGAGTGGAGGCTGTCCAGAGGAGGGCAACCAAAATGGTGCAGGGTCTGCACCAGAAGACATACGAAGAAAAACTAAAGGAGCTTAATATGTATACCCTTGAGGAAAGAAGGGAGATAGGGGGACATGATAGAAACTTCAAAGTACCTCAAGGGAATCAACAAAGTCCAAGAGGGTAGCATCTTTCAGAAAAAGAGATGTGCAAGAACAAGGGGGCACAATTTGAAGATAGAGGGGGGTTGGCTCAGAGGAAATGTGAGGAAGTATTTTTTCACGGAGAGGGTTGTGGATGCATGGAGCAGCCTCCTTGAGAGGTCGTGGAGTCAAGAACAGTGGGGAATTCAAGAATGCATGGGACAGACATAAGGCAGTCCTAGTGAGGGGTAGGAGGAAGTAAGCTGTTGGTTAACTAGGATCTGCAGCTTATCTGTTAGGTAGGAAAATGGGCAGACTAGGTGGGCCAAGCGGTCCTTATCTGCCATCAAATTCTATGTTTCTATGTAGTGGAAGAATGGTGCACTATACAAAAAGCCCTAAAGAAAGGGAGAAGGAACACTGGATGCTCAGCAAATATCCCCCTACATAACAGTTTTCAAATATTAGCAGAGTCTAGTATTAATACTGAACTGAATCTACCAAGCAGGTTAAATACTCCAGATCATACTAACAAACCACCAGTAGGTGTCCCTAAACAACAGGATTTGGTTACCTTGAGGGAAGATGTAATTCCATACCAGGACACACAGGACATACTAGTAGTGGGGGGTTCTATTTTGAGAGCTACAGACCAGATCCTGTGTAACAAACGCAATGATTATACCACAGTGAGCATCCTCCCTGGGGCTGGTATAGGGGATGTTAGGCAGCTCTTTCCCGGTTTACTGGAAAATACCCAAAAAACAGTTATTGTACTACATGTGGGAATAAACGATGTAGGGAAAAGAAATATGATAGATATACATCAAAATTGTGAACATGTGGGGGCAACACTACAGGACAAGGGTTGCAAAGTCCTGAACTCTGAAATTCTCCCAGTCCCTAGGGCTAGTTTGGTTAGAAAAAATGATATAAACCAGCTAAATGGATGGCTGAAACAGTGGTGCCATAGGGGAGGACATACTTTCGGAGGACATAAGGACCAGTTTCAACAAAATAGTTTGTTTGCACCAGACGGCTTGCTTCTTAGCAAGATGGGGAAAAGAATTTTGGCCTATAAACTTTGGGCTTCATTTGACCTACATTTAAACTAGTTAGTAGGGGGGATAAAGCACATTCACTTACATATACTGGGGAAAAAGTACCCAAAGCCACAACTCCACAACATTTGAATTGTTTGTTATTAAATGCCAGGAGTTTAATAAACAAATTTGATGAACTAAAATATGTACTAGTTAAGGATAGAATTCATATTTGTGCTATCACAGAGACATGGTGGGACAAGGAAGATGTCTGGGATAAATAGATCCCTGGCTATGTATTATATTTTAGGGACAGGATTAAGACCGGGGGGGAGGAGGAGTGGCATTATAGATATTGGACCACTTGGCATCAGAACAAGTAGAAACCACTGACTGGGACCCTCTAGAATTAATTTGGATTAAACTTACCCTTAAAAAAGGACCAAAGGTTGACTTAGGAGTAGTATATAGACCCCCCCCCCCTCGTATCTTCTTCCCTAGGATATGACACTCCTGGAAGAGCTACACACCCTTACAGCAGGGGCAAATTGTTTACTTATGGGAGACCTGAATTTGTCAGGTATAGATTGGACCAACCTTACAGCTAAAACTGCCATAGAACACCTTTATATGGAACTCTTCAGTTTAGCAGGACTTCAACAATCTGTGACTGAAGAAACATAGAAACATAGACTTTGACGGCAGATAAAGACCACTTTGCCCACCCAGTCTGCCCATTTCCCTACCTACTGGATAAGCTGCAGATTTTAGTTAACCAACAGCCTACTTCCTGCCACTCCCCACTATAATTGCCTTATATCTGTCCCATGCATGTTTGCATTCCTCCACTGTTTAAGACCCCACAGCCTCTCCAGAAAGGCGGTTCCATGCATCCACCACTAGGAACCAGAGGTGACCACACCTTGGACTTAGTCCTTTGTAACATGACTGAAGCTGTACACAGTTGTACAGTTTCTTCCCCACTTGACTCAAGTGACCATAATATGGTTAATTTCACCTTACTAAATGGCTCAGGAAACATCAAGGGGGATACTATTATATATAACTATAGTAAGACTGACTGGAGCAGTATGCATAGAGACCTGGAAACTTGGGCCTGGGAAGAAGAGTTCAAGGATATTTCCTTAAATCAGATGTGGGATACTCTAGCAAGCAAGATTACCTTACTAGTCAACAAATATGTACCCCAAAATAAAAAATATAGTAGTACTAAAATAATGCCTGTATGGATGACAGTCAAAGTTAAAAGGTGTATTAAACAAAAAAATAAGGCATATGTAAAGGCCAAAATAAGCAATTGAGCATTATGTTGGACTCTATATCATAAATCACTTAAGCACACCTAGAAACTGATCATACAGGCTAGAAAGAAGTATGAGCTACAGTTAGCTAACAAAGTAAAAGATAACCATAAAACCTTTTACTCTTATATTAACAATAAAAGGGGAGGTGTTAAAAGTATTGGCCCATTAAAGCAGAATGATGGAATAACTATTACTGACAATAGTCAAATGGCCACCAATTTTAACAAATTCTTTACTTCAGTTTATAATAATAAATCATCCATTACAAAAAATAATTTATCAGGAAGGGGAGAACCTAGTTTGGTAATTGATTCTATTAAAGTCAGGGAGAGACTCCTAAAAGTGGATACAAAAAAGGCTCAGGGACCAGACGGGTTGCACCCCAAAATTTATTAGAGAAATGATCAATGAACTGACTGGCCCTATTACAACTATTTTCCAAACTTCCCTGGTCATGGGTGAGGTGCTAGATGTGTAGAGACTGGCTTACATAGTTCCCATACATAAAAAGGGGTCTAAACATGAAGTTAGTAACTATCAGTCCATTAGCCTGACTGCTGTTTTGGGGAAGGTTATGGAAGGAATTATCAAAGATTGTATGGTACAATATATGCAGGAAAGGGGGGACATTGACTTAACCCAGCATAGTTTTGTCAAGGGATGTTCCTGCTAGACAAACCTCCTGGAATTTTATGAAAAGGTTAGTCAGGCATTGGATGAGGGGGACTCTGTGGATATTATCTTTTTAGATTTATCGAAGGCATTCGACAAGGTACCACATGGTCAGCTAATTGACTCCTTAATTGAACATGAGAGTCCAGGCATTATTATCAAATGGATTGCTTTTTCACTGTCACCCTCTGTCCACATTTCCTCCCCTTTATTAAGCCTCAGTATCCCTCCCTTGGTCTTTCTTCACTCCCTAATGTACCTATAAAAGGTCTTATTTCCCTTCTTAACAGAGCTGGCTATCCTTTCCTTGGTTTTGGCCTTTGCTATTTTGATTGCCTTCCCAACCTCTTTCTGCTTTAACTGATAAAGTTCTCTGTTCTGCTCCTTCTGTGTTTCCTTATATTTCCTGAATGCTATCCTTTTCCCCTTAACCTTTCCTGCCACCTCTTTTGAGAAACATAGCGGTATTTTCCTTCTTTGTGTTTTGTTGATTTGCTTCACACAAAGGCTTGTTGCCTCTGTGATGGCTGTTTTGATTACTCCCCATTTTTTCCTCCACCCCTCCTTCTTTCCTGTTTGCTAGTGCTTTTCTGAGGCACTCTCTCATTTTTCCAAAGTCAGTCCTCCTAAAGTCCAATACTCTTGCTTTTGTATGGCTTGACTCTATGGCTATGTTTATCATGAACCACACTGTTTGGTGGTTGCTTGCTCCCAGATGGCTACCCACTTCTAAATCTGAGATTATTTCTCTGTCCCCAGATGAGAGTTCCAGGTCTAAGATTGCTCTCTCCTGAGTGGGTTCCAATATTAGCTGTCTGAGGCATGCCCCTTGTATGGCATCAAGAATGACCCTGCTCTTGGATGTGCCTGCAGCAAAGGTGCTCCAATTTACATCTGGCATATTCAGTCCCCCATCAACAATATCTCCCCCTTTTCTGTCATTCTAAGGATGCCTCCTATCATTTCCTTGTCCATTCCCTCCCCCTGAGATGGCAGTCTGTATACAACGTCCATGCAGATTGGGGTGCCATTTTCTGTCTCCAGGGTGACCCAGAGTGCCTCATCTGCTCCCTGTTTACTCTTTAGTTTGGTTGCTTTGAACCCTTGTCTTTCATAGAGAGCTACTCCTCCTCCTCCTATTTTTGCCCTCCCTGTCCCTCCTGTAGATTGTGTATCTGGGTATGTTGACATCCCAGTCATGGTTCTCTGTGTACCATGTTCCTGGGACTGCCACAATATCCAGGCATCCCTCTTCCATCAAGGCCACTAGTTCAGGGAGCTTGTTACACAGACTATTGGCATTGGTACTCATCACCCTCCATTTTTTGATGGCCTTACCACTTTTAGCCTCGTCCCTGTCCTTACGGCTTTTGTCTTTCTTTCATTTACCTCTGTCCTGCTCCCTAATGACTTCTCTATCTTGGTGTTTACCTCTCTAATTCCCATGTTTTGTGGCGGGAGGCTGGGATTTCCCTGCTTTTTTTCAGTGCCTCCCCCCTTGGCTAGTTTAAATACTAGGATCCTGGTAACCCCCCCAGAAAGATGCAGATCATCATGCCAGTATAGGTCTGCATCCCTCCAGGTGGCTCCCCAGTCCCCAATGAAGCCAAAACCCTGAGCTCCACACCAGTGTTTCAGCCATTCATTGAACTCCAAGGTGTGGAGTACCCTAGCATCACCCTTGCAACAGACAGGAAGCACCTCGGAGAAGGTTACCATATGCACTACGTGTCTAAGGCCCCCTTCCCAACTCTACAAACTCCTCTTGCTCTGGTCTGATTTCATTCCTAGCCAGGTCATTTGTCCCTAGATGGACAATGACATCCAGCTCCCTCTCTCATGCAGCTGCTCCCATGATCCTGAGGATTTGCTTCCTGTCCCTCCAAGCCATGGCACCAGGCAGGCACCTTACCTCCCTCTCCCCTTCCTCCCCCACTTCTATCCCCTAATGATTGAGTCCCCCACCAGGAGTTTTTTCCTTCCCCTCTGGGGTCCCATGCCATCCTCCTGTGGGTCTCCTTTGTGGTGGTTACCAGCATCCTCCTTGGTCTCGGCTGCAGGTGCCTCCATAGAGGAACCACTATCTGCCAGAAGAGCGTATGAATTGTGGAAAGATACAACTGGAGGGATGCACCTCTGTTCCACCACCCTCTCCCTCCCTGAGCCCACCTTGGTCCAGCCACTCCTCTTTCTTAGCAACCTCTGAGGTAACAGTGGTGGCCCTGGTGGTCCCTGGGTGGGGGAGGAGGTGTAATAAATCCTATCCAGGTCAACCTGGAGATGGCAACCTCCTCCCTCATACCAGAGAGGTACCTGAAAATTGGGGGGCTTCACAGCCTCTAGAATGTCTCTTGGAACACTGCAGCTCCACAGCCATTGCACTGCACCACACCCATCATGTCTTATTTTGTGTCCCCTCTCCTGTTGCACTGTATGCTTATAGTTATTCTCTCCTCTCTCCTCTCCTTACAACTCTCACCCTTCCTGTTCTGGGACAGCAACTTCCTGTATTCTTCAGTAGTCTCCTTCTTCCTTGCTCAGAGTCAGACCTCCAGCAGCAGGGGGGAGAAAGAGATGCTTTTTTCCTTCAAGGTTGACAAAACTAATGTTTCTCTGTGATCCTTCCCTTCCTACTGCCAAACAGGAAGTTCCTGTTGTCAGTCAAATCCAGTGGCTATAAAGTAGAACTGGCTTAGGGTGGGAGGGTGGAGGGGTGGGATGGAGGGCAATTAGTAAGAACAAATGGTAGCTTTTTTAGTCAGCTGCTTTCTGCTCTAAAAGTAAGATTTCTGTCTTCCAAAAGCTAGCAGCAGTAAGTTGTATTTGGAGTCACCTGCTTTTCTACTGCCTAAGTCCAACCCCAATTAACCTCTCTCCCCTCCTACTGATTTAGGAAACTAAGTAGATACAGTACCCTTCCCTAACACAGAATCACACACTGACTTTCTTTTTAGTTTTGTAACCCTAAATGAGACCCTCTTTACTTCTAAAAAAGTATTATGTTTACTTAATCCCAACAAGCACTGACTCCTGCTGAGATAGAAGTGTTAAATTAGTAAGAAAAATGGTAGCTTTTTTAGTCAGCTGCTTTCTGCTCTAAAAGCAAGATTTCTGTCTTTCAAAAGCTAGCTGCAGCCCTGTGTTTTTTTTGGTGAGATTACTTAGCTTTGTGTAAAAGAAGCTGCAGATTGTAGAGAGAGGTAAGCGAGTGATTTGGCAGCTTCAGAAAAGGAGACACAAGCCCGAGTGACCAGTGCTATAACCACAGATGCTCACACTTGTGTTACTTTTCTGAAGCCCTTGATTTGCTCACTCTGCACCCAATCTCGCTACAGTTGGCAACTTCTTTTACACAAAGCCAAGTAAACTCAACATAAAAAACACAGTTTTCTCATTTTTATGAAAAGATAATGCCTAATTTTAAATCTCTGCCAGCACGTCATTTACCACTATTAACAGTGTTCGGTCACGCTACATTAGAACAAGAAAAGTGAAAGTGTTTGTTCAGTAAGACAGTCTGAAATGGCAGGATCAACCAGGTAAGTATTTTATATGACATATGTTGTATAAACAGAACATGACATGGCCTAACTGAAGATATATTTATCTTCAAGTCAGGCCATGTCATATCTCATATATATATATATATATATATATCCAGTATATCTTACCTGCATGGGAACTTTTCCCCATAGAAAAGGCCATCATTTATTTCCCTGTAAACCTATGACTAATATATCAACTAAAAGTATACTTGTGTCTAATCTATCAATTCAAATTATATACATGCACTAATGAAACAATTATAGCTGTATACCTACACTAATTAAAGCTATAAACTTGCACTAAATCAAGCAATTAAAAGTATGTACCTCCACTAATAAAAGGTATACACCTGCACTACATTAAACTCTATGGGACACCACTAAGAACACAATTAACACTGCATTAGGAATCTAGCAAAACTAATTAATGAGCCACAAAATAACTTGGAAACAAAGACACTTACACAAAACCCTCCTAAACCCAGAAATCCCCCAAACCCCTACCTGCACTTACTACACACCATTCCCTCCTTGCTGTAAGAGACCTTCTGGTTTCATAATTTGATTACAAATGTGGGACCTGATTCTTGAAGCACCCCTATGCATGTTGCAAGTTGTGACATGTGAGGGGTGCAGTTATGACATGGACCCTGCCCCCATTCTGTAAGGGGCAGGGTCCCCACAGCTAAGTCTCGTGACTTGTGACAAACCACATGCATGCCAAATGAAGGGCATATCTGAAGGGCTCATCACAAACTGCAACCCTGGATGTGAAGGGCACAAGTGCCCCCCAAGCCTTGATCCCAAAATTCCATTATGTATAACCCCACAGGGTTACTCACACCCCTCCAAGCCCTGATCCCCAAATGCATTAGTTGAAGCCCTGCAGGGCTACTCACACCCCCCAAGCCCTAATCCCCTATGCCAGCCACCCACAAATGGCACATTCTATAAAAATAGACATAGAAATAAAAATACAAAACCCTAACCTGTAATCCCTGTTACTCTAGTGGTCTCCAACCTGGCGGTGCCAGACCATCCCATCTCCCCTACCCAGCTGGCGATTGGCACAGCCCACCTCTCACTACTGCAGCCAGCCACCAACTGAGCTCTCTCTGAGTGAGTACTGTATATAGTATGCGCTGAATGAATGAATGACAGTTCATTCATTGAGCATGTACTATATACAGTATGAGCTCAGATGGAGTTCAGTCAGTGGCTGGCTACGGTGGTGAGAGGTAGGATGTGCCAGGCACTGGCTGGGTGGAGGGATGCGGGGTGGTCTGGCACTGCTGGCTGGGGGGGGGGGCCACTAGACTACTGGGGATTACGGGTTAGGGTTTTGCATTTTTATTTCTATTTCTATTTTTACAGGATGTGCCATTTGCAGGTGGCTGGCATCAGGGATCAGGGCTTGGGGGGGCTGTGAGTAGCTCTGTGGGGCTATTTTATAGGTACTGGGTGTCAGGGGCATGCTGCAGTCCTGTGGGGCTTTTTTACATGTACTGGGGGTCAGGGCATGCTGCAGCCCCATGGGGCATTACCATATTGTTTCTGGGTTAGGGCTGGGGGGGGACAGAATTAGTCCTGTGGGGCTTTTGTGTTTTGGAGTCAGGGCAGTGTTAGGGGAAGGGTGGCTTACCATCGGGGGGATGGATAGACTGCACATGCAGGCAACCTCTGGGGGTGTATGTACAGTTATGCCAGCTATATGCTGGTATAACTTATGTTGGTGGTTTTCTCCCAGGGGTTGTTGGAGAATATGCAATAGGGAATCAGCTTGTGTTCCTTTTTAAAATGTGGTATCTTTTGTTTTAAAAGTAACTTTTTTGTTTTCATTTTTATAGTTTTTTTTTTGTGTGTGTGTTAATGTGCCCTAAGGACAGTTGTTGTTATGGCCATTGCTATGGCTATGATGTCAGGATGTTAGGTCATCCTAATAATGCTGTTCCTGATTGGCAGAGTAGCCTGAGCTACCCCAAATTTTTTTTTTTACTTTAAATTTAAATGTGTCAGTGACTGAGTTGTAACAGGAGTGAATGAGACCAGTGTGAGGTAGAACAGAGCAAGCAAGAGCTGAGTGAACAGCAGTATCAGTGAGAGAAGTCTGGAGAGGATGGGAAGGAAAATAAATAAGGTATTTGTGAGATACTGTGTCAGTACTGTGTGTGTGAGGGGGGTGTGAAAAAATGTTGTGACTGGGGTAGGCATGCTGAGCTGTATTTCACTTTTTTTTTGCTTTTAATTTAAATGTTGTGCTGTCCAAATTGGCATGGGAGTGAGTGAGAGCAGAGTGGGGAAGAGTTGAGCAAGTAGAAGCCGAGTAAGTGGGCATATCAGTGAGAAAAAGTTTGAAAAGGATGGGGAGGAGAAAGAACAATAAGGTTTTTGTGGGATACACTGTCAGTATCAGCAGGAGGCGTGCTACAATGGTACTGTGTTTTGTTGGGAGATAATGTAAGTCTGTCAAGGTGTCATGGGAAAAGATGGACACATGCACAGAATTGTAGAAGGCAAGACAACAAAGTCAAGTGGCAATTTTATTAAGAAAACAAAATTAACAGCAGACTTGAAATGATCAAAATAATAAAAAAAAAACAATAGACATCAAGGCATACAATACTGACTCTGTAACTCTAGAAAGGCAGCTAGAGTTCTGGCTAGAGTGCTAGCGATGATCAGCACTTCACTGATCCAAAAACCAATCTGACATGGGTGCTAGGTAGCACTCCTTTTATTCCAGGAGCTAACCATGTGATCTTTTGAAGCTCCATCCCCCCATTTCTTTAACAATTAAATTATTTTCACAACAGACGTTTTTCCTTTAATACAACAGAGTATACAAAACCTAACTATAAGAAGTGCTAATGTGTGACATCTTTAAAACAAATAAGGCTTGCATACATTTTTGTACCATAGCCAGGACAAACTCTACCCTTTTTGTCTGTCCAGAGTATATACATGGGGATGAAAGGGCCAGCCGGCACTAATAAACACTCTGTGCAGCCACAAGAGAGGAGCCTGCAGCACTGCTAAGGGAGAAATGGGCTAATTTATTCACTTCATTTGTATCAAGAAAGGCAAAAGAAGGTAAACTACATTCTTTTTTTATGTACAATACTTTGTACAAGCGAGAGTGATACTAAAACTACAGTTTTATTATGTGACAGCTTTGTATGCTTCTGTTCTGTTAGTACCGCAGCTGCTATGCAGTGTGGCAGAACAGAAAAGCAGCTTGCATCTGTACCAGCAACTTTTGCACATACCCCTTTAAAACTGGTCCTAGTACAGCAGGGTACTGCACATACAAAGAAAAAACAAATGTCCTTTGTTTTGTAAATCCTTCTCCTCTTCCTAACGTTACTAGGGAGCACTGTCCACACTGTAGTGTTCCTGTGAGGGATTGGCTGACCTGTTTGGTAGTGGAGGGCTTGAGGGAGCACAAAATGTACAGTTCTACTCGTAACCTCAAGTTTCGCTACCTGACCTGCATGTAAAAACTATTCATTTTTCTTTCTTACAATTACTCCCTCTGCAAACTTCACTGGCTTTGTTTTTAAAAAAATGCCAAGGGAGGATACGGCTTGGATGTTCCCACTCCTATCTGGGCATACAGTACCGAGCGTGAAAAAAACAAAATAGAGCAGGCTTTCTTTACTTTTACCAAGCATCAAGGTGAGCTGAACAAACTCTGCCAGACCTCACAAAAGCCAGCAGCCTGCAGCGGTATTATGGGATCACTAAAGAAGTCAGCAAACCAGTATTTCAAATGTTAAATTAAGACTAAACTAGAATCACAGCCACAGCGGGCCATGGACCACATTGCTTTTGTTTCACTTGAGTGACATGGCTTTTCTCGGGGGTTGGGGGGGACTAGTCTGTGAACATTCGCTGAAGGACCCAGAGAAATAACAGGTATAGTGAAAGAGAACTTTTTCCCAGTGGCCAGTCTGAAAAAGGATGGAAGAAAAGGTGGAGAGAAAGTGAAATAGAGGGGAGGATGCTGGTGCAGCAGACTGAGGAGGGAAGTGAAAAAGGGTCCAAAGAGGAGTTCTGCACATTGTGACATACTCCTCCCTACCGAAGAGGAAACCAGGAGATTTCAGATTGACAGGTTTCTGCCTCAACACAACAGAAATCTGTATTTCTATAGTACAGACACAGTGTCAGATCTCTTTATTAGAGAGATGGAGCTTTAGCTCACCCTCTCCCAAAGCTCCACGTTGGGGTCCCTACATGATAAACTAAAAGAATGTCAGTTAAGAGTGTGGAAACAGGTCTCTTAACCTTTACTTATTTTTCTCCACCCCAAGGTTTGACTGTGCCTGTGTATTTACATCTGCTTCATAGTGGGATATAAAATCTGCATTTTTTTGTTGGATGTACCTGATCTATGCCTAACTGAAAATCTATAAGGTTGCAGTGCAAGGTAACAATGCATTATGCGTGGATGTTTATCTTTCATCACTTGAAGCCAGCATAAAGGGTTATGGTCTGTCACTACTTCGAATTCTGAACCCCAAAGGTAAAACTTAAGCACCTCACTAGCCCACTTCATGGCAAGACATTCCTTCTCAATAGTGGAATATTTAGTCTCCCTTTCATGCAATTTTTGTCTAATATAAATGATATGATGCTCTTCCTCCATCAAATATATGTGACAATATCGCCCTGATGCCCATATCAGAGGCATTGGTTTGGACTATAAAAGGCAGGGTGAAATCAAGGCTCCTCAAGACTGGTGATGCACATAGATATGCCTTTATGGTACAAAAAGCTTCTTTGCATTTGGTTGTCCACTTAATTTAGTGGGGTTATTATCTACGATAATACCCAGCTAGCCCTAGAAAAGACCTAACATGCTTCTTAGTAATGGGTCAAGGACTGTTAGCAACAGCATCAACTTTACCTACGTCTGACTTGATGTGCCCATTACCAATCATAAACCCAAAGTATCTGGTCTCTTGCATGCCAGTTGAACATTTTGTTGGGTTTATGGTTAGACCTGCTTTCATTATGGCCTGTAGTACAGCATCAAGGTGTTTCAAATGTTCCATCCAGTTTGGACTGAAGACCACCACATCATCTAAATAAGCAGTGCAGTAGGTCATATGGTGTTGTAAAGTATGATCCATTAAGCGCCAAAAGGTGGCAGTGGTCACATGTAACCCAAAGGGTATGGTCACAAACTGGAACAATCTGATTGGGGTACTGAATGCCATTTTCTCCTTCGAGGTCTCTTCTAAAGTGATCTGCCAATACCCCTTTGTCAGATTGAAGGTTGAAATAAACTGAGCGTTTTCAAGCCTGTCAACTATGTTATCTATCCATGGCATCAGATAAGCATCAGATTTGGAAACAGCATTCAGTCTACGGAAATCGAGGCATAGCCTTATTCCCCTTTCCTTTTTCTCCATTACCATAATAGGAAATGCGCACTCCCTATTGGATGTCTCTATGACCCCTAGGCTGCATTTTCTTTTACCTCTTCTATTACTTCTCCCCGGATCTTTTCTGGCTGCCTATAAGGCTCCTGTCTAATGGGGTTATTCTGGGTAACCTCTATGTGGTGTTCTATACCACTAACCTTCCTAGGGATATTCATAAAGGTATTCTGGTATTTGCACAGCAGTTTATCTAGATCTTGCTTCTTTTGTAGATCTAAATTAGGGTTGGTGGTTAGATCCTATAGCCCCACTTGTCTCTCTAGCCTATGATATGCTATTTCCAGATCACTTTCTTTTTGCTCTGGGCAAGGATAAGATCCAAGAGTGGGCCTTTCATGCCACTTCTTAAGAAGATTAGCATCGTAAATCCCCTTCTTGTACCATTGTCATGCAATTTGATTTCATAACTGACAGGGCCTGTTTGCCTTAAAACCATATAAGGGCCCTGCCACTTCATCATCAGCTTATTTTCAGTGGATGGTAATAATAAGAAAATTTGTTCTCCTGGCTGAAATACTTTATTGTCTGTACCATATCTTTTGAGTCACTTGCTTCTCTGCATTTTGCTGATGGACTATCTTTATGTACTTCGTTAGTCACTGCCGCAGCTGCATCATATGTTCAAGAGTATTGCTGGAACCCTACCCCCTTTCCTTCTTCCCAATCTTTCTTAGTGACATCTAAGGACCCATGAGGGTTTCTGCCATACAGCAGCTTGAATGGTGAGAAGCCAGTGGAGGCCTGTGGTACCTCCCTATAGGCAAACATCAAAAAAGGTAAGCAAACATCCCAGGTCTTCCCTTCCTCTTGTACATACTTCCTTAACATTGTTTTCATGGTCTGGTTGAAACGTTCCACTAGACTATCAGTTTGTGGATGATAGGGGGAAGTATGGAGGGTTTCTATTCCAAGGGTCATATATAATCTATTCAGGAGTTTAGAACAGAAATTGCTCCCCCTGTCTGTTAATATTTCTTTGGGTATCCCAACTCAACTGAAAGGTTTAGCCAGTTCATCAGTGATTCTGCAGTAATTGTTCCTAGGGGTAGTGCTTCTGGGTATCTGATATTGTAGTCACAAATAACCAGGATAAATCTGATCCCCTTGGAACTTTTCAGTAAAGGCCCCACAATATTTATTGCTATGCGTTCAAAGGGTGTAGTTATCAGAGGAAGAGGATGTAATGGCACTTTCTTCCTTTTTGTTATATTTGCCACCTTTTGACATTCTGGGCAACTGTGGCAATGTTCTGCCACCTGATCGTGGATGCCTGCCCAGTAGAATATCAAAAGGAGGTGGCTTAAGGTACGGTCTCTGCCCAAATGTCTGGCTAGGGAAATATTGTGAGTTAAATGTAAAAGTTGGGTTCTGTATTTATTTGGTACTAATAACTGGTCCACTACCAGTGGTAGGATTCAAACATTTCCTATACATCAACCCTCCCTTTATAATGCATTTTGGCCCTTTTTCATCATCCCGCACCACCGTCTGAAAAAAGGCTTTGAAGTTAAGTCATTCATTTGTTCTGTACCACACTCATTGTTCATAACCACCTGTAACAATTTGTCATCATTTGAGTCCATATGTTTTTGTGTCTGTTGTTCTCTGTCCCTTCTTTTCTCTTTTTTTGTTTTCCAGGTTTTCCCTGGAGTTCCATAAACAGCTTCATCAAAAAGGAAGAGTTGTACTCATTGTTCCTCCTGCTTTGCCTGGGCTCAGGTGGTAAAGGCACAGACCTCCTCAATATCAGTCACCAGTGTCTCAAATTCTGAATAATCATGTCCAATAAGTACAGGGACAGGTAGATGGCAGACAAGACCAACATTAAGCTGGCGAATGGCTTCCTTGACTTGTAAGTCTAAATCAGTGAGAATATAATGATGGGTGTCACCATGGATGCAAGTGATGCTCATGATGGGACCATTCATGTGCTTCCCCCTCATCTAGTCAGCCTGCACCAGGGTTAGTCTGCTCCCTGAATCTATTAGACCATAGACATCTTTTCTCCCAACTTTAACAGGTAGAATAAAGTGTCCCCAGTTGGCCAAGGCTAATAGCGTTGATACAGTCCTTTTCTTGGCGCAGAATCTGTCAATATGTCCCTTTCCTTGGCACTCTCTACAAATGATATCTTGATTATAGGTTCTCCCCTTTTGGAAAGTCTTATTACCCCCAGCATTCCCAGTATTAGCAGAAAAAGCTATAGTAGGTCTTACGATGGGTAGGGTGACACCAGTCCTGGAATATCCCCTCTGCTGATGCTGAAGTGGGACCCAGGGTGGTAGCCTGGGTAAAACATTGGCTGGACAACAGGACACTGAAGGTAATTGTAAATGGAGTCCACTCGGAAGAAAGGGGGGTTACTAGTGGGGTACCGCAGGGTTCAGTATTGGGTCCAGTCCTTTTTAATGTCTTCATCAGTGACATTGCAGAGGGACTGGAAGGAAAAGTATGCCTTTTTGCAGATGACACAAAGATCTGCAACAGGGTTGATACACAAGGAGGCGTTGAAAGGATGAAAAGGGACTTGGCAAGGTTGGAGGAATGGTCAGAAGTATGGCAGCTAGGATTCAATGCAAAGAAGTGCAAAATAATGCACCTGGGAAACAAGAACCCAGTGGAAGAATACACAATGGTGGGAGGTAGACAACAACAAAAAGGAAAGTGACCTGGGGTAATCATATCAGATGACCTTAAAGTTAGCAAGCAATGTGAGAAGGCAGTAGGGAGGGCTGGGGTATACTGGGATGTATAGGGAGAGGCATCAGCAGCAGAAAACAGGAAGTTGTTATCCCTCTGTACAGACAGTTGGTGAGACCCCATCTGAGTACTGTGTCCAGTTCTGGAGACCCCATCTCCGCAAGGACATAGACAGGATAGAGGCAGTCCAGAGGAGGGCAACTAAAATGGTGCAGGGTCTGCAAGAGAAGCCATATGAGGAGAGACTAAAGGAGCTTAATATGTATACCCTTGAGGAAAGAAGGAGAGGGGGACATGATAGAAACTTTTAAGTACCCAGTGGAATCAACAAAGTCCAAGAGGGTAGCATCTTTCAGAAAAAGAGACATGCAAGAACAAGGGGACACAATTTAAAGATAGAGGGGAGTGGTTCTGGGGCAATGTGAGGAAGTATTATTTCACAGAGAGGGTAGTGGATGCATGGAACAGCCTTCCTGAGGAGGTTGTGGGGTCTAAAACTGTGGGAGAATTCAAGAATGCATGGGACAAACATAAGGCAATTCTTGTGGGGGGTAGGAAGAAATAGGCTGTTGGTTAACTAGGATCTGTGGCCTATCCTGTAGGTAGAGAAATGGGCAGACTAGATGGGCCTAGCAGTCCTTATCTGCCGTCAAAGTCTATGTTTCTATGTTTCTGGTTGGGTTGAGCAGCTAGGTAGTCCTAAGCAAGCATGATGGCCTTTTCTGCTGTGTTTGGGCAGTGCTCCCTTACCCACATCTGAACATCTGATGGCAGGACCTTCACAAATTGTTCCAGAAAGATCATCTCTAGCATCTGTTCCAGAGTTTTTAGTCCAGATTGGAGCCACTAGTGGCACAGTTCTTTCAGCCATACAAAGGCTTCACTGTGGTTATCACTATTATGAAACTTGAAAGTCCTGAACCATTGTCTATAGGTTTCTGGACTGATGTCATACTGACATAACATTTCCCCTTTGAACGGCCTCATAATTGTTTGCCTGTTGGCTGTCCATGTGGCTATATGCCAGCTGGGATTTCCCAGTCAGATAAGGTGCTAATCTGATAACCCATTTACTCTCTCAGCCACACACAAGTTTGTGCTACTCTTTCAAAAGTGGTGAGATATGATTCAGTGTCATCTAACTCACTTAACTTAGTAAGTTTAATGTCCTTAGGTGCATCAGCAGGAGGAGGATTGTGGTCTCCAAGGGCCTGTATACCTCTCAGCATGTCTGACCATCTAACCTCACTCCTCTGGTGATCCAGTTCCCGTTTCCTTTGCATGTCTATTTGCTTAATGCAGAGCCATCATAGCAATCCCTGCATATCCTCTGGTGGGGGACATCTTCAGGGGGTTCTTCCTTAGGGGGATCCTTGAAAGCTGCCCCTTCTTCCTTCTTTGTTTGGGTGGTGGTCCTTCTCCTCTCATTCTCGAGTCTAGCTACTGGCATTTCTCAGAATCTCTCTGCCATGGTACAAATGAGGATGCCACTGGGCTTCTCTGAATCCACTGACTACATCCATTGTCCACCTGGATATTGGTAGATATCCTCACTGGAGCACTCTGTGGCACAAGAACCCCAGCTTTATCCCACTTCTAACACCGCTGTCAAGGAGTCGTGGGAAATGATGGACACATACACAGAATTGTAGAAGGCAAGGCAACAATGCCAAGTGGTAATTTTATTAGAAAACAAAATTAACAGCAGATTTGAAATTATCAAAATAAAAAAAAAAAAAACGATAGACATCAAGGCATACAATACTGCCTCTGTATCTCAAGAAAGGCAGCTAGAGTTCTGGCTATAGTGCTAGCAAGGATCCGCATTTCACTGATCAAAAAAAACAATTTGAGGTGGATGCTAGGTAGTACTCCTTTTATTCCAGGAGCTGAACATGTGATCTTTTGAAGCTCCACCCCCACATTTCTTTAACAATTAAACAATTATTATGTGACAGCTTTGTATACTTCTGTTCTGTTGGTACCGCAGCTGCAATAATGAGGGTGCAGTGCGGCAGAACAGAATAGCAGCTTGCATCTGTACCAGCAACTTTTGCATATACCCCTTTAAAACTGGTCCTGGTACAGCAGGAAACTGCACATAGAAAGAGAAAACAAATGTCCTTTGTTTTGTAAATCCTTCTCCTCTTCCTAACGTTACTAGGGAGCACTGTCCACAATGTAATGTTCCTGTGAGGGACTGGCTGACCTGTTGGGTAGTGGAGGGCTTGAGGGAGTGCAAAATGTATAGTTCTACTCGCAACCTCAAGCTTCACTACCCAACCTGCAGGTAAAAATGATTTATTTTTCTATCTTACAATTACTCTCTCTGAAAACCTCACTGGCTTTTGTTTTTAAAAAAATACCAAGGGAGGATACAGCTTGGAGGTTCCCTCGCCTATCTGGGCATTCAGTACCAAACGTGAAATGAAACGAAATAGAGCAGGCTTTCTTTACTTTTACCAAGTGTCAAGGCAAACTGAACAAATGCTGCCAGACCACACAAAAGCCAGCAGCCTGCATCAATATTATGGGACCACTAAAGAAGTCAGCAAACCAGTATTTTAAATGCTAAATTAAAACTAAACTAGAACCATAGCCACAGTGGACCATGGACCGCATTGCTTTTGTTTTACTTGAGTGACATGGTTTTTCTCAGAGAGGGTGGCTAGTGTGTGAACATTCACTGAAGGACCCAGAGAAACAACAGGTATAGTGAAAGAAAGCCTTTTCCAGGTGGTCAATCTGAAAAAGATGGAAGAAAAGGAGAAGAGAAAGTAAAAGTAAAGAGGAGTATGCTGCTGCAGCAGACTGAGGAGGGAAGTGAAAAAGGGTCCATAGAGGGATTCTGCACACTGTGACAAAGGCTTGTTTTATCTGCTGTTTGAGATTTGCTGAAAGTGATAGACAGCTGGAAATTAAGGATTTAAAATATGAAAAACATTAGAGTAATGTGTTGTCTTTCTTTTGCAGGCAGGTAGTGTTGTATGTTTGTGAAAGAGTTCTGCATCAGATATGTGTTATGTGAAGAGGTGTAGTTAGGCAGCTTTTTGTGTGCAAATCCTGTACAGTAATGTGAAAGTGAAAGCTGGGAAGCAGTGTCAGCTGGGGGAGGAGTTGATTGACAGGTTCCATTTATCACACACACAGTACGTGTGATAAATGTTGGATTCTAATATTTATCACACATGCAGTATGTAAAAATAAATGGATTTATCAAATGGATTTTGTGTGCACACCTATTGCATAAATAGACATATACATGTAAATATATATATATATATATATATATATATATATATATATATGTAACAGATAACCCACTCTAATGTGTACAGTCATGCTCTGATATATGCATGCATTGGTGTGCATTGTTACGCACGAGGTCGCAGGCTGAGTTTGTCAACCCCCCCAAGGCTTGCAATGTGCCATTTGCAGCTTTGATATCCAACATTGATGCATATTCATGTTTTCTGATGATGAAATCCATTCATGAACAGAAGTCATGAAGAATACTTGCCAGGTACAGTTCTCTGTCTCTCTTATGGGGAGATGTACAGTCCTGTTGCATTTCAGATTTCTTCTTATTTAAGTTGTTGCATATGCTCCTTTTATGTAAGTACAAGTAACTGGAACAGCTCCTTAGAAACACATCAGGATGATGTTTGCTCAAAGTAAATCCTGCTTCTAAGATTTTAATCCTAAAGGTGCTGTCCCTATTTCTTTGATAAGGTCTCTAGATTACACTTCTGATAATGCCTGGAATGACTTAGAAAATCGAGTTCCATGTGAAGAAATGGAGGTTCGGGGACAGAAATTCATGGTATGCATTAAATTATTATGGTGTGTCAGTCTAGTAGAGCTTGTCTTCAGAAATTGTCAGATTGGCTGTGATGTAAACCAATACGACACTGATGCATTCCCTGTGAAAATTCTGCTTTGGATGCTGTGTGTCCGGGGAGGGAAATGGAGTCTGTAGTCTATTTGGGGCTAGAGGAGAAAATGAAGTTAATGGTTCTAAATTGAATGTATCCCTATTTACTGATTCTGCAGGGGTACTGATGAGGTTTTAATATAAAACAGCTGTGAGAGAAAGTATAAAATGCAGAATTAATAGCAGGCTTTCAGAAAAGTGTTGAGTTTCATTTTCTAGCAAGATATAATTTGTTTTTTACTCTTGAACTATGCCTTTTAAAAGGTGAGTAACTATTAATTTTAGCTAGACCCTTTTTCACGGATCCTCTCATGGAGTTGGGGTAGGGGAATTGCATTGAAGTATGTAGGTATTTGCTATGAAGGAATGTGTTTGGGATGGTTTAGTTGCATTTGAATTGTTTTCAAATGAAAACAGTAACTTAAGGGTCCCATGCCAAGTTAATCCTGAAGTGTCGTCTACTTTAAACTTAATTATGTCATTTAAGCAAGACCGCTCCTTGTCTAATAGTATATTCTTATAATGCTCTTTTTATGATTGTGATTTGCCCTGTGCTTGTGAATAATGAACTAGAGCATTGGCATCAAATGCTCAAGTTATTATCCAAGAATCTGCTCTATTTTACATATAGGGCAGATTGCCATCATTTTAAAGGTGGCTCCATGGGAATTTGCTGTTAGACAGTGAAGAGTCTCTCTCTCTCTCTCTCTCTCTCTCATAATGTCAGTAAGTTTGATGTACAAGCCATTTTGGAGTTGGATCGGCATGGAATGTTTTATTTTTTTTTATTTATTTATTGAAAAGTTTCACCAAGAAAGGCACACTGAACAACAAGTTGCTCATCTCACAGTGCTTCCTGGGGGCCGGGGGAGATACAGGAAGATCAATACATTGATACATACAATCAACCAAACAATTAGATAGTTAAGCAATTATACAAGACAGTGTACAGAGCACTGGTGCAATACAGAAAGTAATGTACAAAATAAGTGCAGTCATAACAGTAAGTATTGGCAACAACTTAGGGAGCATGTATGTGTGCTACCTACTAGTGAACCAGAATAAAAAAAAAACAGAAGTTTTAGTTACTGTTTATGTTTGATGAAAACAGCTAGGCTAGATGGGCCAGGCGGTCCTTATCTGCCATCAAATTCTATGTTTATAAGGTATTAGGGGATGGCAGTCGGAGGGTGGAGGGTGCCACTAGACACCAGGGAATGTACGTGGACAATGATCAGGGAGTGAGGGGTGCAACTAGACACCAGGGAAAATGATGGCTCAGAACTCACACTGCAGCAGGCAGCAGGAGTTCAGCCGCAGCTGCAGAACTCAATGAATTCTGCAGATAACGCGGCAGAAGCCTCCTCTCACTAAATTTGGCACCTGGGATTTTGAGTGCCCAGAAAAAAGTATTTCTGGTCCTAATTGTTAAAGACAAACATGAGAATCTAGCTAAATGGGGCCCATTTAGCTAGGTTCTGGTGTCTGATTTGTAAAATGACAACATTTTTATGTATTTTCCACGCTTTTTAGTTTGTGGAAAAACAAAACAAGATGGTGGCTGGTGAAAAAGGATTTTTCTGTCACGGAAAAAGATTGTTCCTCATGAAATAGGAATGGATCTCATGAGAAAAAATCCTTTTCTGCAAGATTAATCATTTGTCAAACTTTATACCTCTATTCTGGACACTGAACTTCCCATTGAAAACAATGGGAACTTAAAAATGTAATAACTTTGCAACAGATTAATATTTTTTCACCAAAGCATGGCAGTTCTGTTACCCACACTGTATCTACCATAGAAAAATCACACCACAGTTCAACACTATCTGGATGCAAAACATTAAGTAAAAAAACTGCAAAAAATTGTGACTTTTAAGGTTTTAGCACTATTGAGATCTCAGAATCCATGCATCTGAAAGGAAAGAAACTTTCCACATCAAGAGATCTACCCCACGGTACAGTACATACCACATTTTGTGCAAATCCATTGATCGGTTGCAAAGTTATTAAAGTGCAAAATTTTAGATATAACATTAGACAGGCTACTCAACCCTTACTACACTAACTATAGAAGCACTATTGTCCCTTAATTCCAGATATTGATGGAGTTATGACTTGTTAAAATTGCAGTGTTATTCTATGGGAATTTGAATTATTTAATTTCTATGTTTTTTGTATGTCTGTTTTCACTTGGAATTTTATAGGGACTTAGTCTTGTAGTACTCATTGAGACCTTTCCTTTGACATATAGATTGGTCCTTAAATTCAAAGATTTGCTGGAGTTACACCTTGTTAAAGTTGAAATGCTATCCTATGGGAATTTTCATTTTTTTGATTTTTATGTTTTTATATGGCCCATGATTTTTTTTTTTGGGGGGGTGATATTATGTCTTAGTCTTGCAGTACTCATTGAGACCTGTTTTTGATATATTGACTGTCTCTTAACTGCAAATATCAATGGAGTCATAATGTATTAAAGTTGAAATGTTATCCTATGGGAATTTTTTAAATTGTGATGTTCTTTTTTATATCTGTTTCAGATGTTATTCCTTAGGAGCCTTAGGGGCTTATTCCTGTAGTAATGATTGCAACCTTTATTTTGATATCTAACTTGTCCCTTAGCTCAAAAGACTGACAGAGTTACAGCTTGTTAAAGTTGCAGAGCTCGATTTTCAAAGCCCCGAGTAGGACGCAAGGTGCCTGTGCTAAACATAATTAACACAAGTTATACCTTTCATCTAAAGATGCAGCAATCCCAATTTTTTAAAATAGTCTGTGTTGAAAAGGGGAGCCCTTGCACCAAATTGGCACTGCACCAGACTTGTGACCAACATTGGGATGCTGCAGGTCACAAGGGGGCAGCACCATCAAATTTTTTTGGAATTTTACAAGCCCTGTCATGGATGAAACAAGGGGCTCTGCTTAAACCAGCCAGTCTAAGAGCCCTACATCAATGCAGAAAAATCTTGCCAGTAGGGGGCACCTGCCATGAGAGGGCTGGGGGCAGACAGAGCGTGGGGGTACCCATGGGGCATGATGGTAATTTGGCAACTGGCTGCAGTGCATTATGCTATGCTAGGTAGTCAATTGACTGGCAGTCCAGAGAGGGTTGGCAGGGATGGAAATGGACCTGGCTCCAGGTGGGCACTTACATGGTACCTGCCCCAGAGGTGACAAAATGTACAAGCATGTAGGTGGGAAGCATTGGTTAGAGGGTGAAAGCTGCCAGTTTTAGTGGAGGCCAACCTTCTCCAGACACAGCTATAGCTCCTGGCCCTCAACCCTCCCACATTGTGGTGTGTCCCTTCCCGCGTACATTCTTACATCTCATGTACAGTAATCTCTGGCATGGGTGCCATGGCTGTGCCCACCTGGGGCCAGGTCAGTTTCCCTCTCTACCAGTGTTTCCCAGACCACCAGCTGATTGATTGCCTGTTCTTGCAACATGCACCCAGACCTGGTGCTGCATCAGAACACTGGTGTACTGCCATCTTCCCCATGCACCCAGTGCACCCCCATGCTTCTTCTTGCCTCGGCCCACTCCTGTCTTGCACAGTTACACACACCCATTTCATGGCCCCTCTAGTGTTGCACTGAATGGTGGGCAGGATCCCTGTGGCAATTCTCACAGGTTCGCCAACTGTTTGCCACTAGCCTGCGGATGCACTACTCCTGGGTTTTTGATGCAGGGACCCCCCCCTTTTATAAAATACACACTTGGAGTTTGCTGCAGCCCTAGAGCCATAAACTTTGTATCACTCTAAGAGCACTTTGAAGATCAAGCCCACGGTGTTATCCTATGGTAATTATAATTTTTTTTTAAGGACCTTGAATTTTTTGGGGGATATTATGTGTTACACCTCATGACAGTTTTTTTAATATACAGATTGTTGCCAGCCTGGTGGCACTGAGGGTTGAGGTGCTGGATGCCACATCTCATGCCATGCCAGTGACCTGGGTTTGGAAACAGACTCAGGTCATTCGGGGATCAGCCGGGGAGATAAGGATTGAGTGTATGGAGGACTGTTTTCCTTCATCATGGTGGGGGGTTTGTGCTGCATGTGCCAGCACAACAAGAGGGGTTCAGCCCACACCCAGGGTGCTTGACTGCCTCTGCAGAGGTGTACACGGCTGTTGTGCCCATTGCATGGGTGTGTGCATGGGGAGAAAAATGGCAGAAAAATACTGGGACCCAGCAGGACCCATGATGGCCTCATTGGGCTGGAGGAGGTACCCCTCAGAGGGGGGGGGGTCGTAGCACATGCCGGGTCCACGAAGGTGGGGACAAATAATGTCATCATAAAAAAATTACAGATTGTCCCTTAACTGAAAATATTGATGGAGTTATGGACTGTTAAAGTTGAAATGTGCAAATAAATCTGTGTCAAAATCTTACTTTTGTATGCACTCATCTTTTTTCTTAAGCTTTTTGTGAGCTCACAAAAGAAGACTGGTTCATATGAAAGAAGACTGTGAAAAAAAATGATGTCCACATTCTTCACTCATATGAACTCATCTTCTTTCATGAAATTTTCATGAGCTCACAAAAGAAGATGCCTTCATACAACAGAAGAATATGAAAAAACTAAGTCCAAATCTTCTTTTGTGAAAAACAATCTTCTTTCATGAGATTTATGTGAGCACAAAAAATAAGATTGTTTCTCACAAAAGAAGAATGCAAAAAAACCTTAGTCCAAATTCATCTTTTGCATGGTCCTATACTTCTTTTGTGAGCAATACAAAAGAAGAAAACTGTCTCATGAAACAATATTTTTTAAATGCTGCAAAAACACATTTAGGCACTGTTATTTGAAAAACTAAGTCCAAAATCTAGCTAAACAGGTCCCATTTAGCTAGATTTATGTCATGGTGTCTCTGCAGGGCATAATTTTCATAAGTTTAAAAAAATAAATTTTGGGAAAAAAATGGAAATAAAATGGCTGCCATACGAAAGAAGATTTTTTCTTGCAAAAGAGAATTACCTCCTCACAAAAGAGAAATTCCTTTTGTATGATCAAATTCTTGTTTCATATCAAACATCTATCCAAAATACTCTACTGGGCATGCTCAGCACTGAAATTTCAAATCCTTATAGCTTGGGAACAGATTAATATTGTATCACCAAATCAACAAAATGCAGCATTCCCTTGAACATTTCTTACCAAAATTCCAAACCATCTGGACACTAGGTGATGACAAAAAAAAATGATCTTGGAATCCAGACATCTGACCAGAATAAAACTTGGTACATCAAGAGATCCTGCTCCCCAGATGACCATGCTGACTTTTTTGCAATTATTTTGAACGGGGGCAAACCTATTAAGGTACAAAGTTAAGGGTTTAATACTAAGCAGCCTCCTCAATCCTAACAATAGTGGTGCTCCTGTGCCACTATATATGAGTTAGGGTTAAATTGACAAAAGTAGTGAAATGTGACATTAGGGTTTCCAACAGTAACACACCACCCCCCACCTTGCATAGACCGACAGGTGGGGGGAGGGCTGTCTTGGGGATGTCAACCCAAATGGTCACTTCATTCCATTACAAAATAAGGTGACATGGATATAGCATAGGAGAATGGGGTAAGCATTAGGGCTGATGACCCCAGACAGACCCCCATTCCCGTTGGTCTGTGCAGGGTGTGGGATGGGGTATTAGGGTTGGAATGCCTAACACCACATTTCCCTCCTTTTGTCAGTTTAACCATAACTGATGCATTAATGAAGTTTTTTGCAATTTATTTCCTTACTTTTTTTGTTGTTAAAATTGTTATTGTTTTCCTCTTTTAACAATTCAAAACAACCAATACAGGAGGGATGTATCAATCACCATAATCCTATAACTCCAGGCTTTCAACATCTGCCTTTTACATCAAGTCGTATAGGATAGGTTAAGCGAAAAATGGCCAAGGTAGTATAGCACAGGGTAATCTGCTCTAAGATATGATTCCTCAATGGAACTCAGGCATGTATCAGTATTGAAGTATGCTGGACATCTGGTTTTGTAACAAAAAGAACATAACACGCACAGAGCATCTAAAGGAGCTAACAGTAGCAAAAAGAGTTGCATACATTATTGCCTACATTTTCAAATCCGCTTTCTTCCAAACACATGCACCAAAAAACTCAAGTTGCCCATGATGGCCCTATTGGTCAGCATAATGGTGATGGTTCAACCTATCCCAGTTTTGGGTTTTGAGAAAGTGATGAAGGGTTGCCAGAGTGTGTAGTACACCTGGAGTAAATTGGCCACCACATGTTTCATCCGGTTCAGGTTTGCTACTTGTGTCAAAGAGTTTAGCACCTCTGGAACTGAGGGGACACCTTGAGTTCTCTACTTACACAGGAGGAGCCTTTTACCTGCATGCTTAGAAAGTTAATCCACTTCTGGTCTAGGGCATTCAGCTGTGGGGGTGGGGGATGGGGGATAAATCCCTAACAGCATCATTTCTGCAGAATATAGTACCTGTTTGTAGAGGACATTTGAACCCATTGCACAGATCTGCTGCCAAAGTGGCTTAATTGCTGGGCATTCGTACAGTATGTGGAGCAGTTCTCCCTTTAGAGTTTGGCATCTCCACCACAGCTTGTCTTGGATGAGTTTAGTTGTGTAGAGAACTGCTGGGGTTCTGTACCATGACTGCAGGATTTTGTTTTGGATCAAGCCACTTCTAGTGTCTAGGTATGCCTTGTGGGCCAGCCTCCAACAGGCCCTCCACCTTGGTCAGTTATCTGAACCTTAACAGCTTTTCCCACTTTAGCTTGACTTCATGGAATTGAGAGGGAAGTTTGTCCCTTAGTGCTGCAGAGATAATACTGGCCTGACCTCTTTCTTTTGCTAACCAATGGGGGACCAGGTAGGGGAGCTTACAGTTGCTTTTTCTGTGGGAATACTCATGAATGGCACTTCTGATCTGGTGGTATTTCAAGAAATCTTTTTGAGGGAGATCTCATTGGTCCTTTCAGACCCTTAAAGGTAGCTATTATCCTGTCCTTGGGGTCACGTATATCCTGGAGATGGTGGCTGTCCTTGGTGGCCCAGTGAGTCCAAGACAGGGGGCTGTGGTCCAATGTAATATCCCTGTTACCCCACAGTGGGGTGGAGCCCCGTAGAGAGTGGTTAGTGTTCACCTTCCTCTGCAGTTTGGCCCAGCATTTTATGGAGGGTCCAATAGTGGGAGGGGGAGAAGATCCTTTGGAGGGTTGTTGTACAAAAGTATAGACAAATATGGTACTTTGCTTTGGGCTTCTTCCATGCCAAACTACTGTGGAGCATTAGATGAGTGGCTTTGAAACCATTTGAGGGTCTGAGTAGCTTGGAATGCCCATTTGTACCACTCAAACCAAGGCAGGCACCAGCCACCCTCCCTCCAGTGGGTCTTCAACTTACTCCGACTATACCATGTTTTTTTCACCTCCCACAGAAAATTACCTACTAACTAGAGAATCAACTGAAAGATGTGGAGACCCAGTTCAAGGCCTCACTGCAAACCCTCCCTCCACTGTTAGCTAGGCCGCTTTGTGGCTGGACTGCGAATGGAAGTAAATGAACTGCTATTCCGCAAGGCTCAGGTGTCACTCCTCCTAAAGCATAAGTACTGGGAGGGGTGAGAGAAGGGAGGGAAGGTGTTGGCTTACCACTTGAGGAAGCAGCAAGTGGAAAGGGGCTGAAGCATGGACCACATGCCCCACCCATTCCCTTGTCAGCCTGTCATGCCTCATGGAGTTCAATTTGGTCTCCAGTAATAAGGTCAGGCCAGTCCTCAGCTTCTTAAAGTGAGATAACATCTGTTTACATTTAACTGGGGTGTTCAAGTGCCGCACATTCCAGGTGTGATATGTAATGGCACTCATTGTTATTTACAAGCAGTATCATGTTTCTGGAGCTAAGGTTAAATGAGAAAGAAGCTGTGGGCTGGCTGTGGCATTCCATCATGAGATCAAAAGCATGGGCAAAGGTGGTGCATGGAAGAGGGTTAGCAAGGTCCCTGTTACAATTATGGTGGCTGACAACACATTGCTTAGGTGTAAACAACTCTCTAGTCACAGTTTCTGTAAACAACAGAAAACTTATTCAAAAACTATTTATACAGTAGTTCTCTTGACAGAAGATGAGCATAAGAGATGTGTGTGCCCAACTTAATGCCCTGGACACAGGTAAGTACACCTAGACATGCTACTCCCCAAAAGAGAATGTGGAGGGGCATCTTCCTGGGGTAGTCCCCCATTTGTGGAGGAGATTTCATGGGAGGGGTTACAGGCATAGTCTGCATCCCTCAAGGGTGAGTGCAGTCCTTGTTTGGTGCTATAGCTTAGGAGAAACCTCCAAGTTAAGACATCAGACAGCTTGCGCCACTGCTGAGTCTTGAGGGGGCAGGGTAGAACCTGGAAATATAGGAGATTCAGTAGTGGCCTTGACTCAGCAGCAGGCAGCTGTCCTGTCTCTGAAAGTAGTAGGGAATGGGGAGTGGGGGTATCCCCAGTACTTAGGGCTCTGAGTTCTGACGGCTGGTGTTTGGTCCTAAGGGGGAGGGGTATGCATAGAAGGTCTCTCACCATGGATGTCAGCTTGGTCTGGGGGTCTTCAGGCCATAAGATCTGTGGTATAAATACATTGAGAAATACAGTAAGATAGGGGCCCTGATCTGCCCTGAGAAGGCTCATTAACTTGGGGTTGAATCCTCTCTGTAATCAAAATTATTTGATTTCTGCCCAACATTATTAACTGTGGGGGCAGCCACACTGTGCATTTCAGGAGCCCGCTGCTGGTGTCCTTGGTGCCTAGTTCATGCCCGCTCTGTCAAGATTGTGGACCTGGGGGAGAGGATCAGGTATTGTCACATGAGGGCTGTTGTCCTCTGGTCCTGCTGCTACCTTGGGGGATTTGTGGAATGATCAATCTTGAATTTTGTCCTGATTAAGAAGGCACTTCTGTCTCCAGTGGTAACCCCCTAGTTTCCCAAGCATTCCAGTGTCTTCCCTGCCCAGCTCAGTGGGTGGTGGAGCAAGGAGAAGTTCAGGCATAGCAGCTGCTCAACCATGGGTTGGGGGGCCAGAATCCTAACTGTGTGCCTGAGTCACTGTAACCTTGGGGACCTGTTTTGTGGAATGATATTGGGATCATCCTTCCCCCTGTACTTAACCCTAAACCTCCCTTCCTGTTGGTAAGAAAATGAAAGCAACACTTATCTGATTAGTTCCTTGCCTGCTATGCCTCCGGTGATGTGTCATTGTGTTCTGGGGAGGTAGGCCACTGGCTGCAGTGTGGTCCCAGCTGCGTAGGTGAGTAGTTAGGTGGAGGCCTCTCCGGGGTGCTTATCAGGCCCACTGACACTTGAGCCACCCAGGAACTGGAGGCAATTGAATCGGGTGAGTGCTGGCACTGTGAAGGTGTCTTTGGACCCTCAGAGGTCTTCAGATGCTGTTCTGGGGACTGGGTGTGCAGGGTTTCATAGTGTTATTTGGCATGAAATACCCACAGGTCTACATTGGCAATGGTCTCCATCTGTTCTTCTCTGGGGCTCACCAGTTGTTCTTTCTCTGTAGGGTGGTCATGTTTCCTGTGTCTGCAGGAGGACTGCCTCTTCCTGCTTTGAGGAGGGATTGCCCACTGGCCTTCTGTTTCTGTCTGCCATTCCCCTGTCTGTCTGGATGCAAAGGGGATTTCCTTTCTGCCCCCAGTTCCCACACATACATCAAAAGGGGGGTGAATTGCCCCATGTCTTTTGGACAGGTGGGGCAGAGATAGTCCACAAGGGCATCTGACATGGAAAAAAACATTGGGATCTCACTGTGTACCACCTGCTTGGTGGTCAGATAATGGAGTGAGAAAGGCAGGCCCAGTCTATGCATGGTGTGGCAAGCCTTGGTGTAGGACTGCCTCCTATTGCAAAGGTCCCAGGAGTAATCAGAGTAGATGTGGATCCTGTGTTTGTGCCAGAAAACATGATTCAGCTCCCGGGCCTTCGCCATCACCAGTTCTTTGTCATGGAAATCCAGAAAGTGGGCAATAATAGTCCGGGGCTTCTTGTTGGCCTTGGGAGGTGGGGCTAAGCAGTGATGTGCCCATTCAACCTGTAGCACCTGTGTCAGATCCAGGTTCAACATCTCTGAAAGTGCCTTCTGGAGGAAACCTTCAATGTCCCTGGCTTCTGCTTTTTCTGGAAATGCTAGGAACTCTGTGTTCTAGGTCATCAATCTTGTCTTGAATTCTTTGGAGTGCTTTCTGTTGCTACCACAGCATTTCATTCACTCCCTTGACCACCAACTCCTTTGCTGTCACCCTGTGCTCTGTCTGGAAGAGCCATGCCTCCAGAGTCTGCATGACTTGGGTAGAGTGGTTGAACGCAAGGGTGACCTTTGCCATTTGCTGTATTAATTGACCAAACATCCCTTCTATGCTTATAGGGTCCCATGTGGTGGGGTATTGCAGAGGCATGGTGGCAGAGTGAGTTAAGCTGCGAAACTTGCCTTGGTCTGTAAGGTTGCTGTCAGTGCCTACAAGATGAGGTAAGTATACCTCTGAGTCTATAAGTCTATGACACACAATCTGAATCAGTTTAAAAGTCTTGGCAATACAATGATCTAACAGATAATTCTGGATGTGTGCCTTCAAGGAGTGACAGCCACTAGCCTATACTGCTAGTTTAGCACCCCTAGGGGCAGTCATTTCCTTACTTTTTGAGATAGTATAATCATATACTTATTTGCCTGTCTCTCCAAGATGCATATATATAGGTAGCTGAGGAAGCACAGGGCCCACCGGCCCATGCACATCCAGTTTTAGGACAACAGTGACCAAATTGCCACCATAGCCATGATGTCACCCCCACCTCATGTACTCGGTGCAGAACATTTTTAAATCCTTGCCAAAATGTAACTCTGTACAAGCTCAACGCCATTCTGCATCACAGGTGTGAAAATACATTTTGGCCAGGATTTGAAAAATGACAACTCTCACATACATGATGTGTTGTAATAAGAAGGCTGTGTTGAAAATATGGGGTGAAAATATTGAAAATGTCCAAAGTTATGAGCATGCATAGCAAAATTGCAATGAATTGTCATAACGCAGCCATTTTTTGAAATTTGGACCCCATATTTTCAACATAGGCTTCTTTTGACCCCACCTTATGAGCAATTTGACTTGTCATTACACAAATCCCTTTCACCAACTGAATGAGAAATCACCTTTCTGATCGGAGTTGCATAATTACGGTCATATTGTTCATGAGGTGGCATTCTCAACAGGCCATGTTGAAAATTTGGGGTCAAAATCTCAAAAAACAGCTTAGTTGAAACCCTCATTGGAATACATTGAACAACATTTACCTTAGTTTCTCATATTGCAGTCGCCGGATCCACCAGCAGGACAAGTCTTTGATTGGCAGAGCGAATCTTGCACCTGGGACCTCTTCAGGTGAATGAGGGTCTTTGGGAATGTCATGGGGGTGTGGGAAGGTAGGTGCACAGTGGGAGGTTGGATGGAGGGTCTGGGTGTGATTGGTGATGGACTTTTTTGTTTTACAGGTTTTAAAAAAAGTAAAAAAGACATCAAGTAACAGTTTTCATTGTTGTAGGTTAATACAGTAGTTGGAGGGTGGGGGGTGCTACTTGACACCATGGAAATTAAATCATTGGGGGACAGTGATCAGAGGGTGGGGTGCCACTAGACACCAGGGAAATTTTTTATTCAGTGCACACAGCCTTATTTAGTTATTTATTTACTAAATGGAAGAAATGCTCGATTAGGTGAGAGAGAGAGTGAGAAAGTGTGATGCAGCTGTAAGGTGACAATAAGAGTGCAAGCACTGTGCATCATTTATGTATGTAGAGAGATCACCACAATGCCTACTTGCCATGGTTACCTACAAGCATAGTAACAACACCTCATGCAGAATAGCAATTTGACAACCAGGCTGATGGGCAAATGAGTGTGTAGGTGGGTGGGCAGATGATAGGATGTATTTTTCTTTATGTAAATTAATGGGAAAGGGGAGCAGCTGTCTCTGACACCCTTGGACTCTGCAACACAGTGTTATTTTAGGATGACTAAAATCCTATTTTGTCACTCATGATCCTTTTTAGTTTGAATGAAAAAGATTAATGAAAAAGCATCTTAGTGAGTGATGAAAAAGGATTAAAAACATAAAATAAAAAATTCCCAGATCATGTTGATGCCAGACAACTCCAGAATCCAACTAATGGAGTTCCAATGAGTAAGATCCATGTTTTTGTAGCCCTACAGCACCTTATTTTCATGGTTTTCAAATTTGTTTAAAAAAAAAACAACAGAAAACAAGATGGCAGCTCTCACAAAAAGGACTTTTCAATCACAAAAATGTATTATTGTTCTTGCAGAAAAAAAACACTCTCGCAAGACAAATCCTTTTTCACAAGATCAAATCCTTTTTCAAAGCTTATACATCTATCCTGAAAAATTATCTTCCCTTAAGATATAATGGGAACGTAAAAATGTAACAACGTTGCAGCAGTTTAATATTTTTGCACCAAACTAACACTGGCAGTTCTGTTACCTAAGTTCTTTGTACCATAAAAAATCAAAACAAAATTCTGCACTGTCTGGGTGCAAGGCAATGAGGAAACAAATGCAATTTTTTTTTTACTTTTCTACTCTTTTCACTATTCAGATCTCAGAATCTGCACATCTGACCAGAACAAAACTGGTCACATCAAGAGATCTACCCACAGGACAGCGCATACCAACTTGTTTGCAAATCCATTGATTGGATGCAAAGTTATTAAAGTGCAGACTTTGAGGTTTAACATTAAACAGGCTACTCAACCCTAACTTGGGTAATTGCCTAAAACTGACACTGTAGTGCAGGACTAGGGGGCTACACTATTGATTGAGATGCTGGCCATCAGATGAGATATTAAACCAGATTTTCTCTGGCAATATATAACTCGTCGTTGGTAACTGAAGCCAGTGTGGAAGGGTAAATAGCATTGAATGTGGCTACCATTTCATTTAATCCTATGAAGCGGAATTCCAGCTACAACATGGCTCTGTTCAGTATTATGTAGAACACTTTAACTTTGAACCTTTCTTCTGCAGACATAAGCCTATGGTCGTCACAGAGTTTGTCATGGAACTGTTTTACTCTTGACACACAATGCTCTTCAAATTTCTCTGATATTCCCCAAGCTTTGGCCATTTCTATGATGGTTTCATAAAAGGATTCAAATTTATCTCTGGATTTCTGCAAACTACTGTGGGCAGTTTGAAGGAGTGTGGCTGCTTTGCTCAGGTCTTCTTGCAGTAACTGCAGCAGCTTTGAAACACATTTAACCAATTCCGAAATTTTGATGAGCAGTACAATTAAAAAAACAAATTGGGACTTCCAGTGATGCTACCATCAGCATGGCTGCTTGAGCTTGGAGGGTGCTTCACCACTTCCAAAATCAATTGCAATCAGCCTTATTTTCTTGGCAAACGAGTTTCAAAACCATCTCAATGGTATCACTGAGCGATATGGAAATGGCGAGTTTCAAAACTTCTGGGAAAACCATCCCAGTTCTGCGGAAAAAAGGACCATGCAATGTGGAAGCCCAGAGACTGGAGCCCAGAAAACTCCCACACATCTACTCACACAGCAGGCTCCGAAGATGAAGAAATAGAAAATGGCTAAGATGTGGGATACTCGCTTGGAAGGACTGACTCACAAGCCATCATGAGAATTCTTCATAAGATAGATGACAAAGTCTCTGGAATCAGAAGGGACTTACAGAAGCTAGAAGAACATACTGCAGAAATGGAGGTGCATGTAGATACCATGCAATCAGAGCACATGGCCTTTGGGTGCTCTCTAATCTATTTATATAGATGGGAGAGGGAGTTCACCAATAGGGCGGAAGATGCCGAGGCCCATTCCCATCAAAATAACATCAGAGATTTTGGTGTACCCAAAGGGCTAGAACAAGAAGACACTGCAAAGATTATGGCTTCCTGGCTTGAAAAGGAGTTGGACCTATCACCAGACTCTGAACTCAGAACTGAGCATGCTCATCAGGCCCTGATGGCTAAGCTGGCCCTCGGAGCCCTGCCGTGTTCAGTAATTATCAGGTTCCTGAGCTTTCCAGTGAAAGAAAATCCTTTGAATGGCCTAGGCAAAGAAACATCTCAATTTAGATGGTGAGCAAATCTATGTGCATCAGGATTATCATCCCATGCTCTTGGCAAAAGGAAAAAAGGTCTTACAAGTGGTAAAACTACTGAAAGAGAAAGGAGTGAAAGCTCAGGTGCATTACCCAGCCAAATTATGGGTGCAAGACAAAGAAACTGTCAAAATATTTGCTAATTTATCAATGGCCACATCATATTTGAAATCCCTGAGCATCCCCCTCCTGGATCTTAAGGAGGAGGAAGCTGAACTGCAAATTGAAAACTTACTGTGGAAAGCAGTCTCCCCCAACACTGCCAAAGGAAAATGCAAACCTCGGGACCAAGCTGCCCTACATGCAAAACTATCTAAGTGGCTAAAAAAGTAAGACTTCACAGCCTGAAAAAGAGACTGAACCCCTGATTATTGTTGCTACTTCTTTCCTTCTAATGCAAATAATGATAAAATCTTTAAGCATTGGTTGAATTAATTGAATTAGCTGGATTTCTTTTCTACCAGGTTTCCTTTTTCTTTATTTTGCAGTCCCCTGTGTCACAGAGTGCCTCTGTGAAAGGTTAGGGACCCCAGAATTATATACATATTTCCTTTATATTCTGGTTTATATTGGTATGGATGTCCTGTTCTCTGTGACTGGAAAGGTATTGTATTGCCACACAGTCATATTATATGTTCAGCAGTGCTACTTTCCATTAAGTGGCTGTATGTTAAGTTGTTCTGGTTGGTTTAGTCCAACAAGTAGTTGCCATAATGGTTGAAGTAAATGTAAAATGGGGTGCAGTTCTTTATGCAGAATATCCAGGTGGAATAGTACAGAGGGTTACTAGGTTAGGTCCCTTTTATTTTTATAATAGGGGAAGTCACTAGCTGAGCCTTAAGTTTGTTTAAACCTTGCATTCATTACAATGAATTGTAAAAGATTTATTGGTAAAGATTTAGAACACTCCTGTGTCTTTTTTAGTTCCAAAGGAGTATAAATAAGCGTTAGAATGGGTATATTAGAATTCCTTCTGCACCCCCTCCCTTGAGGTAAGAAAGTAAAAGTTAGTGCTTAGAAATGAAACGAGCGCCTTGTCCAATTATAGTATTTTAAATATAGTTTAAAAGTAGTATATACTGGTTTAGAAGAAGAAGAAATAGAGTGCTGTGAAGCTACAATAGAAAGTTGTACTGACAGGTTGAAATATCAGCCGACGGGAAAAAGGCTTGCATAGGTAGTGCAAGTGATGTGCTAATAATCAGATTCTCCCCTATCCTATCCATTTCATATGGGTGCTTGGAGATTGAGTTATGCTCCTTTTATTAGAAATAAAAGGTATTGAATTGTTTCCAGCTTCTGAGATTCCCCCCTTCGAGGAAGCCAGTGTAACATTTATTTTGAGGGTTCTCTTGTGAGGAACAGCACTTTGTAAAATTCCTTGCAAGGTGCTGTGTAGATAAATAGTTTAAGCCCTGTAATTAGTTTTGCTGCACTTCCGAGGGCTTGGTTGTGCCTTATCTAGTTGTAAAATATTAGAGGATCTTTTGGTCCACTCTCTTGTTCCTCGTTCTGCCTTCTCACAAAGAGCTGTTAAGTAAAGCGGCTTTCTGTGTAAATAATTACCACTGAGCTCTTGCACGACTGTGTGTATGCGAGCAGCTGAGTTACTGCTCGATGATGCGCACAGTCGTGAAGACATTTAGCCCTTTAGTTCCATGCAAATACAACTGTTTTCTTTTAAAAACCTGGAGGATAGCTCTACATACCCCTTGGAGGCAAATTCCTTTGGGTCGGAGTTGATTTAATGTCTGTTACGAGTCAAGGGGATTTTAGGGTATTGTAGAGGTCTGGAGTTCTTCTGTTTTTGGCTGCAGTTTGCGCTTAAGAGCTGGCCGGCCATTTTTCCCAATCACTTATGCTAGGGAAAAGGGGTGTTGCTTCTTGGGGTTAGAAAGCACATTAAAAACCTTACAGAAAGAGCGTAATTCACTTCTGTGTATGGAAATAGGATGTTACAATAAATTATGATGTTTAGACATGTTCTATAAAAATAAAATTATGCAAATAAAGAAGTATTATTTAAAATAAAGTATAGGTGAGGGGTTTATGAAGTCACCTGACCATGTATTGTATAAAAGTCAAACATTTAGTTCAGGTAGTGAGATTGCTTTTGGGTCTGGAGGTAACTCCAGGGCATTGTGCTACAAGTGCTGTAAGGAGCCACAAAGTAATTATTTCCTTTTGTACCAAACGGAAGATTAAGCTGAGGATCTGAGTCTGGAAAGGAATCCAGTGGAACATTATGAAATGCTATTAAGATGTATCAGATTTGACTGAATGCTATATTCCAGTCATAAGAAGTGTTGTCGAATGTGTTTGCTGTATGAGATGTGTCCTGCTTAAGAAAGAATGTATCCAGATGTAGAATAAATTTTCAAACTATACAAAGGACTGCTTTGTGTCGCACTACTTGATTGCCCACTTACACCTGTGCCCTCTCACACCCTGGATTTCTTGATGTTTAGAATCTGGTCCCAGAGTTACTGTCTGTATAAGAGTCAACAAATGCTAGATTCATAGCTGATGGCACTGTCCTGAGGTTCCAGAAGTGGACTGGATATTGTGTTTCTACTAGGCAAATTTAAAGAATACCACAAATCAGCGTGATCCCCAGACAATTCCCCAGAGCAGCGCTGGTAATTGTATTGAGGCCAATGGAAATGGTAATTTCAGACGTCACCCTCTGGGATGCAATTAATCGTCTGGGGAACCTTGGCAGATCATAATCATCCTGATGTTTGATTCAATGCAGTTGAGGAGCTAAAGTACAATCTGGAAGCCAGGACTAAGCAGTAACACAGTAATGCATTAAGATGGATGTTGCAAAAAGGCTCCTACAGAGTCATATTTTCATTACTTTTGGAAAGGCTTGAATAGTCCGCATAAAATCCTTATATACCCACTGAGTTTGACAGACATAATTAGTGGGTCTTATGTTGCTTTTGTGTGTATTCTGAATAGTGGAAAATGCATTCCGAGTTAAGACTGCTGAGTTGGCCTTTACTTTGATTTAATTTCATTCTCGACTGCATTGACAATGCTGTATTGTGTTAGGCTGGACCTCAGATAATAGTACATGCCTTATCAGTTTCATCTTTTGAAAAAGGGCCTTGGCTCATATGTTTACCCGGTTAACAAAACAAATAAATAAATAAAAAAAATACATATTTTTCCAGGAGGACACTGCAATCTTTATTTCATTAACTGTTGCCAATGGTTGAAGGGTAACAATGCAGTCTTGGTTTGTAGCCAGGAGCAGACTCCAGGGTACAAACCCTAATTGAGTTATGAGAGTTACTGTTTTAATATTAGATTTACAATACACTGTTGGGTTGTGTTCTTTCTATTGTTAATCTAATTATAGTTTAGGATAGCTTTTGACTTAAACATTGTGGGGGGGGGGGAGAAAATATATTAGTCATTAGATGAGAGGCTATCGGTGGTGGATGCAGAGCCAATATTTGCTGGGTGGCCATCAACACTGCCACATTACTGATTCCTGTTCAAGAGCCTCCTTTCCCCTACCCCTCCTTCACTAAAGCAGGAGGTGAGGTGTGCTATGCAGTGAGTTCCAGGAAGTCCATTTGAGGGAAGAGAAGCAAGGGTTGGTGGTGCTCTGGCTCTCTATACCCTTACCAGGGTGCTCCCTCAAACCTACCTATTTACCTTGGTGCCTTAGGTACCACATGAAGACTATTAGTCCTCCGCATTGTTCAGTTCTGTGTTATTGTTCTTACATCATTACCTTGTTGGAATGGATGTTTATGTAGTTCATCTACACAGACATATTGCCATATTTCTAATGTTTTCATTTAATGGCTTTTTTATGCTTTTTGCCTATTCCCAGGACAATGTCAGTTTTTAGAGGAGGGATTGGAGGGACGGAGGGACTGGAAAAATGGGGTTAGAAACCTGTGATCATGTTTGGTTGGCTGAAATATGGATAAACTGACAATTTGTACTTGGAATGCGAAAGAGATCAACAGTGTGGTGAAAAGAGCTTGGATTTTAAAAGAATTACAACAAGCTGGGTCTGATATTACCTGTCTCCAAGAGAAAAAATTATCCCCCTTGGAACACTCAAAACTGAGAAGAATGTAGGTGGGTAATGTATATGCCGACTTTTCCACAGACTCCAAGAAGGCTGGAGTAGCAGTCTTAATTCGGAGGGGTCTCCCTTTTCAAATAACCCACACCCACTCAATTCATACCCACTCGGATGGTTTGGGCAGATTAGTTCTGGTCTTGGGAAAATTAAGGGGCTGCCCACTGCATATTCTCTCAGTTTATGCACTTACCCCCAAGGGGAATTCCTTAGATGAGTGTTCCAACTATTAGCATCTCTCTCAGATGGGCAGATACTCTGCATGGGTGACTGGAACTGTGTCGAGGACCCCCAGTTAGACCAGGACCCCTCAGGTAAAAGAAGGCATGGCACTTGCTCTAAGTTGTTGGCAATGCTGAGAGAAGAGGGGGACTAGTGGACCCTTGGTGGTCAACATATCCCACTGCGCGAGAATATACCTTTTACTCCCCTGCCTCTAATTTCTACTCCTGCCTAGATAGGATGTATACTCAGAAAAATCTGGCTTATACCATCCATGATACTCTTTTTAAATACATCACCCTATCGGATCATGTAATGGTGGTTTACCAGCTGCAATGGGGTCAGAGCAAACAGAAGGGAGGCTGGAGCTTTAATGTGAGTTTATTACATGATGAAGCATCCCTCTCTTCTAACAAGGAATTCATTAAAAACTATATTAAGGAAAACTTGACCCAAGGAACTCAGTTGAAATATGCCTGGGATTGTTTAAAAGCGGTAATTAGGGGCCATGCAATATCATATGCAAAATATAAGAAAAAACAGCACCAAGCATTGTTGGCCAAGGCAGAGGAAGCCTTGTGGCAAGTAGAGTCTGAACATAAAAAAACTAGGAACCCATACCTGCTGCCCAAACTCAAATAAGCTAGGGAATCCATTAATAATCTTACTTTACAGTGAATAGAAAATGCTCTACGGTTTATGAAACAGAAGTATTACGAGTGAGGGAGCAGGGAGGGTGATTACTTGCTCTCCACCGAAGAAAGCAGTAGGCAAACCGATACATTTCAAAAATCAAGAAGGAGCCAGGTTTGCAGGATTTTGCTACCTGCCACTCTGACATAGAGCAGGAGTTTGTAAATTATTATACTCGGTTATATAGTAAGAAAAGCTCCCCAGATCACCAGGAGAAGATTACTGCATTTTTTAACAAAGTCCATCTTCCCACTCTTTCCCCTGAGCAGCAACAGCTGCTGGACTTCTCCTTTACGAACACACAAATTCTGCATGCTCTTCAAACCTTTAAAGGGGACAAAGACCCTGGTCCTGATGGGTTACCTGCAGAATTTTATCATAAGTTCTCAGAGGAGTTGGTTCCACTTCTTACCCAAGTTTGTAATGTAGCTCATGAGGTGAGGCAAACTCCAGACTCTTGGAATAGGGCTATAGTGTCAGTACTTCCTAAACCAGGGAAGGATCCTTCCATATGTGCCAATTATCAGCCCATTTCCCTCCTCAGTCAGGACGCTAACATTTTTGCAAAGGCCATCGGGGTTCGAATGCAAACCTTGGTCACAGATCTGATACATTCGGATCAAACTGATTTTATACCAGGCCGACATATCCAAAACAACATTCATCTGTTGTTATATGCTATGTCGGCAGCCAAATTCTTCCCTCGGGACACCTTATATGCTGTTATCTCGATTGATGCAGAAAAGGCATTTGATCACCTTGACTAGCATTATTTGGGTGAAACGCTAAAGAAATTAGGATTTGGGTCGAAGAGCATGTATGGACTTTCTCCCTTTCAGTTTAGAGGGAACCCTTAAACTTTGGGAGAGGAAGGGACTAACATGCCTTGGGAATTTTTTCCAGGGGGATGTCCTCAAGTCTTTTGTAGTCCTGGTTCAAGAATTCCATTTGTCACAAAAGGAGTTCTTTCATTTCCTACAGTTCAGGTATTATCTTTTATAACAACCATGTAGAGCATGGTATAATGTTGACTCTAGCACCCTTAAATCTCTTTTGTTATCACTGGCTGTCTCAGATTGTAAGTACACTCCTGGATCTGGTACCCAATCCAGTAGGCACTATAAGGGGGGAAAAGGCATCAAGAGGCAGAAATAGATCTCCGTGTTACAGATTGGGTTAAGATCTGGCAAGGGGTATTTTCTGCCACAGCTTCCCCATCTTGGTCGGATTTCAGATGGAGGGTGGTGGCTTGCTACTTTCGCACTCCTGTGATAACTAAGCATTGTGGATCCCATCCCTCAGCTGAATGTTGGAGCGGGTTCACTGATTTAGGGATACATTTCCATATTTTCTGGTCCTTCCCACTCCTGAAACAATTTTGGGTAATGTTTGGTACGAAATGTAGTAAGATACTAGAACTGGACATCCCCTTGGAGTTTCCTGTTTTTGTATTGGGATTATTCCCTGCAACTCAGTGCACTTATAGCCCCGGCCCTTAAGGCCATCATGCAAAACTGGTTTGTTTATTTTATTTATTTATGAAAGTTTCAGATAACACCTTTGAGCAAACAGTGCTCTTTTACAAAGGTTCCACATCATGGACAATGGACAAGTATAGACAAGAACAGGCAGGTAGATAACAGTGGACAGAATGGGATGGTGGGTTCCCTCACATTGGTGTCAATCAATGTCTGTAGCCTCCTCGGTAAACTTGATAACCTCCAAACCTGGATTCAACAACACAATCCTAACATCCTATCTGTTGCTGAAACTTGGCTAAATCCAAAGATCCCTGACACTGTGGTAGCAATTTCTGGATACTCTATCTTCAGGCAGGACAGGATTTCAAAACGGGGTGGTGGCTGTGCCATCTACCTCAGAGATACCCTCATGGGACATGTCATCCCATTTTCTAACCCAGGATCCCCATCTCAGGTTCTCACCATCAAAATTCTCCTAGGGGCCCATAATAAAAATCTTACTATAGCCTCTGCATACACACCCTCAAAGGACCAGGCCAGTGGTTTCAACAGCATCATGGAATTCCTCATGAGACTACACCATAATTTAGAGACCATAATTCAGGGTGATTTTAACATAAACTGGCTTTCACCTGAGACCTGCACCTACAAGGATGCTGTCACGGCACAACACCTCACATAGCTTGTCCCCACCCCCACCAGGTGCAACTATAGGATGGGGACCTACACTCTGCTTGATTGGATACTGTCAAACCACCCTGAAAGAATCTCTAAGGTGTCTGTACTCCCTGATACTTTAAGTGACCACTCACCTGTTATCTGCTCTTGGGCTAACAAATTCACCAAGCCTCCTCCTAAAATATTTCACACCAGGGTACTGAAGCAGGGGCACCTTCAGCTACTAAAATAACATCTAAGCAGGCTGGACTGGTCGATAATTGACTCATTCAATGATACAAACAGCCTTGGAACTGTTCATCTGCCTCTTTACGGCAGCCTGTGATATCCATGTACCACTTAAAAAGATGAAGGTTAAAGGCAGGTCTAACCCATGGATAAACTCGCAGCTTGTAACACAGCTCAAACAAAGGGACCACCTCTGGCACTGTGGTCGAGCCACATCAGCTCAAAGGGACTTTGAAAAATACAAATCTGCAAGAAATGGCTGTACCCGAGCTATACAGAAGGCTGAAAGCAAATATTTTAGGGAGGCACTCTCCAACTCCTGGGGTGATGGGAAAACATTTTGGAATAACTTGAAGGACCTCGCAGGCAAGGATACTATGGCACCACCCACCATGCTCAACATTGATGAAACACCTACTCTAGACCTAGGTACCATCTCCGATACATTCAACAAATTGTTCTCCAACCTTGGCAGTGTTCTTCCACATGATTTTTCCAACACCCCCACAACCAATTCCCCCTTTGACACTGCATCCCAAGTACACATAGCTCAGCAGTTCTTTTTAAAAGAGATCCCAGTACACTTAGCCAGAACCTATATATGCAAGGCCATCTGCAAAACTGGCTACAGTGGTGACTCACTCAACCTGAAGTTGCTTGTACTAGTCTTAGATGAAATCCTTGAACCCCTGACAAAGATCTTCAACCTTTCTCAAAGATTGGGTAAATTCCCATCACTCTGGAAACAGCTGACTATCACACCTGTACACAAAAGTGGAGATAAGTCACTGCACACCAACTCTGAGCACATCTCCATCCTCCCCCATTATCTAAAGCTCTAGAACAAATAGTCTTGGACCAGCTTGTCGAGTTCTTGGACAAATATGAAATTGAGTGCCCAGATCAGCATGGCTTCCGAAAAGGGCATAGTACCACCACGGCAATGTTGGAATTTACTGGATTCATCCATGACACCTTCGACCAAGGAATCTGTGGGGGAGAGCAGTATTCATTGACCTGACAAAGGCCTTAGATACTGTTAACCACCCACTCCTACTCAGGCAATTGACCACTCTTGGGCTCTCCAAGGATGCACTGCCCTGGTATACTAGCTACCTCAGGGGAAGGGTCCAACATGTTAGTATTGCTGGCATCACCTCTGATGAAAAACTAGTCCTCTCAGGTGTCTGGCAGGGGTTTATACTGGGGCCATACTTTTTTTCTCTCTTCCTGAACAGTCTCCCTGGTGTTTGCCAACAGAGAATATTACTCTTTGTGGATGATGAAGTACTGTCTTCTAGCAATCAAGACTCTAAACAACTTGAGAGTCAGTTGCAGTGTGATTTCAGGCATGTTGAAGAGTGGTTTAGCTCACATAAACTCATCCTGAACTACAGCAAAACTAAGGTTATGACATTCTGCAACACACAGAGCAAGTATAAACCTCTGTCCCTCACCATCAAGAACCATGTTGGTACTTCACTTGAACATGTTCCTGAGTTTAAATGTCTCGGCATCACCTTGGACAGTTCCCTTTCTTACATGCTTGCCGCATGTGCCACTGGTAGTGTAGCTAAGGCTGCCAACATACGGATCAGCCTGCTCCACAAGCACAAACACTGCATGACCGCTGATGCCCTTAGACTGGCCATCTACAGCTCTGTCACCACCATCATTGACTATGGTCTAGTCATCTATGGCTCTGCTTACCCTACTGCCTTCCAGAGGATATCAGTGACACTCAACAAGGCCTGTAGGCTTCTAACGGGTGCTGCCCACCTAACACACACCTGTGACCTATACACCCAGGCCGGATGGCTACCACTGCTTAGTAGAATAAATACCAGACCTGCTTGTTAACCAAAAAAGTTCTCCTTGGGCTCATGCCATCAGGAGTGGCAAAGCTCCTTACTGCCAACGGCAGTACCAAGCTTACACGCAGTGCTCTACATCAAACCTTCCAGGTCCCCAGATGCCGGACCACAATGGGTCAGAGGTCATTCATGCACAGGGCTCCACAGTTGTATAATACTCTTAACAAAGAAACACTTACAACTGTGACACTTGGTCCCTTTAAAAGGCAACTCTGACTATTCCTCACCTCTACCACTCAAAGTGACTGCCTCTCCTAAGTAACTGCCTCCTCATTTTATCCTAGTCGAAGGTGACCTGTAACCTCCCTTAGAGCTCCACTTTTTTGGCACCAGTTTTCCCTACTCTCACCCCTTACCCCCCACCACACTGCCTCACCCACTCCCTTCCCTCTCTAATGGCACTTTCAGATATGGGGCCCTCCAGCCCATCCACCTCGCACTTTTGCCACCTACCTCTACCCGCTGACAATGGCCCTTTAGCCTGCCTACTTTTTCCTGACTTCCTCCTACCCAATACTAACTATATACTGTCCACCCTGAAAATTGTCTGAAGCTGGCTTATGTTGAAATGCTTAGGCATCTTTGTGTTTTTAAGACTGTAACCATTGTTGACCTTTGTATGTATGTTACCCTACATCCTTTGACGGGGAACCTTTGTAAATGAGCAATTCCTGCTCAAAAGTATTTGTAATCCTAGAGTTTAATAAAAAAAAAAAAAAAACGATTACAGTACATGAGCTGCCAGTGACTTTGTCCAGAGAAGACAAGACAATAGAATTAATAACAGGTAAAACATTACAGATTGCATGAGCTACCCCAGGCCATGTCAGGATCAATGTGGATGGAAGCAATGGTGCAATATTGCCAGACATTATACAAAGACAGCCTGGAGTGGTTACAATTGAAATAGTGATCTGACAAGTGCATGAGAGGGCCAGAGAGGTAGTTGGTGAGAGGACAAGGTAGTAGGGGACAGGCAAGAACCAAGGGTTGGGGGATTGGAGGGATAAGGTAGGTGGTAAAGGAGAGGAGTAGGTGGTGATGGAGGGGAGGAGAGAAGGGTTGGGAGATGTAAGGGGGTAATAGGATGGGTGGGAGAAGGAAAGAAGAGTTAGGATGGGCAAGGAGGAGAAAGGAGAGACAAATGAGGCTAGAAGGGAGTTAAGGAGGGCTAGGGGAGAAAGGAGAGAGAGAAAATATGAGAGCTAGGTGATGCAGAGGGTAATAGGTGAGGGGGACAAAGATGTGAGAGAGAATGGAGAGAGGGAGGAGGGAAATCTGGGGAGAAGGGAGGAGGCTGAGGTGACTTATGTGAGATATTGGAAAAAGTTAATAGGGAGGGAGTGGGGTGTGGGGGAGAGTGCATAAGTAATAGAGAGACCAGGAGGACGAGTAGGGAATTTAAGTGAATCAGTCACAGTAGGCACTGGCAAGCACCAAGAGCTGTCGTAGTTTGTGCTTAAAGGAGCTGAGATTCGGTGCAGTGATGATATCCACAGGGAGTGTGTTGAACCAGTTAGAGCCCCAAACTTTGTAGGAGCACTGTCCTTGAGTGGTCCAGCAGTTGGGAACTGTGAAGAATAGTGTTCCAGAACTCTGGGTAAGGCAGGTGGCACAGTGAGGGGAAAGTATAGACTGAACCGCTGGTGGAGGAAGGCCTAACATTGTCTTCTTTGCAAGTAAGCAGGTCTGATACTTAATTCTGCATTGAACCTGTAGCCAGTTAGCCTGTTCATAAAGATCACATGTGTGTGAGTCTAGAGGCTGTGGTGAGGAGCCGGCAGTCCTTGTTTAGAGCTATAGCTATATGCCAGAGGGCAGTGTCAGTAGCTGATCCATAAACTATGAGAAACATAGAAACATAGACTTTGATGGCAGATAAGGACCACTTGGCCCACCCACTCTGCCCATTTCCCTACCTATTGGATAAGCTGCAGATTCTAGTTAACCAACAGCCTACTTCCTGCAACCCCCCACTATAATTGCCTTATGTCTGTCCCATGCATGTTTCAATTCCCCCACTGTTTTAGACCCCACAACCTCTCCAGGAAGGTGGTTTCATGTGTCCACCACTCTCTCTATGAAAAATAATTTCCTCACATTACCCCTGAGCCGTCCCCCCTCTAACTTTAAATTGTGCCCCCTTGTTCTTACACATCTGAGGCTGAGTGGTTGGCCCCACTGTCCCAGCTATAGATTTATGGCTGTCTAACTATATCATATAATGGAAATGGAATGTCTTACAGCAAAATTAAGGCTACAGAAAGAAAAATATATTAGCCTATGTCTCCCATTTTTTCACTATATAGCAGCTAAATGTAATAAACAAGTACTAGATATTCCTGCAGAACAAGATTAACTAGGAGGGGTACAATTTGTTAATTGCACCCCCTACCTATATCAGTGCTCCCTCCTATTTCTTACATACAATTCCTCTTTCCCCCCAGTGTCCCTGCCCTCTCACCCATTTGTTTTGTTTCACATCATTGTTAGTCATGAAAATGATAATCTTAGGGGAGTGACAGGCAAAGGAATCAATGACAAATGGGTTCTCTTTTCCTGGTTTATTTATTTATTAATTGTTATGTTAATTATACATCAATATTAGTTTCAAATTTTATTTGAACTTAGAAATCATTTTTTTTAATGTGTGAAATTAGATATGTTGCAAATTATGTAACTATTGTCCTGACTTATTTGATGATTGTTGTTTGGTGAATTATTGCATGGTTTTGTATGTCTTAAAACCAAAAAAGTAACAAATATTAATTAAAAAAATACTAATTGGGACTTCTCCATTTGCAACTACAGAGCTGTTACCTCCGTGATTTCTTCTTTATTCTTATAACTAAGTGTCACAAACGTACTCCACAGATCAGGCCCTCTGCTTCCACAGTGCCAACCTTGAAGCACAATAGTGTGAACAGGACAGCCAGGGTAACCCCGCTGTCTGTTTTGGGTCTGAATTACCTACTAGCCTTGAGTCCTGGGGGTCAAAATGTGAACCTTATGTTAACATACCCCATTAACAGGCTCAGATATACATTCTCTTTAGGGAAACGCAATATAATCTTTCACCCAGTGGCACCCAGCCAGGTTCCCAAAATGTACCCTTACGACTCAATATGAGACCTAGGTATATTTTTACCTTTTAGTAAGCTTAGTATCACATTCAAGCCCTTAACAACTGTCAGACTTAAACACAGGTTCAGCAATCACTGAGAAGATGCAGGCAGAATTTAAAAGAAAATATTGTTTACTAAAAATTGTAAAACAGGAAAATCAAACACAGAACAATTATATCACTAACTTACAGTCACATGAAATAAATGGGAATTTACATAACACAAACACGTCTACCCCAAATACTTAAACTTTCTTGCCTATCAAGGTGTTACCATTAAATGCCTTTTAAAGTCCAGAGAATTAAGTGTCTCTCTAAGTCCAGAATAATATGCCATGTTTCCCTCTCTTGCATGCCCATTTCAGAATCCATCTCCCCGCCCCTTTTGGTGAGGTCACAGTTAGATCCTCCTAGTTTTTTCTTCTTAACATAATTATCCACAAGGATGCATGTTATTACTGTGAAAAAATCAGCAACTAGCCATTTCCCAAATATGACAGTCTTTTATCAAAACACCCCCTTCGATGCTTCACAATCCCACAATCAGGTTACTAATTCTTGGCTAGGCAAGAAAGCCAAGAGGAATCAGTCAAATTACTTCCCTTCCTGCTGTGTCATAAATGCATACATGGGAACCAACTTCAAAAGCAGGAGCAGGTTATAAAAGGTAATAAACTGTCCCTCTGGAAGGAAAGCTTTTAGTTAGATTTCCCTGGTCAGTTTATGACATCCTGCTGCTTTCAGTCACACTGAGATTTTTGAGGTCAAAGGTCACTCACTGCAGCAACCAGACTTTTTTTGTCTAAGTAGACCCCCACGTATCATATATTTATATCACAATTTATAAATATAATATGAAGCAGGGGAAAGAGTGTCACACCCTTCCCTACCTAGACTGAATATGGGGGCTCTATCCCCTGCATGGGATGAGATCCCCAAATCAGTTCATTGCTTATACTGATGCAACAGTCCATTGGCATTTTCATTGGCTGCCCCGGCCCTGTGTGAGACAGTCATGTCATACCTTTGCAGGGCAAAACTCCATCTTAATAGTCTACCATTCGTTTTACCCATTTGTGCCAGCCAAATCAGGGGATTGTGGTCAGTTTGTACCTCAAAATGCTGCCCTTATAGGTATGGCTCTAACTTCTTTAGTGCCCACACTATGGCAAGACACTCTTTTTCCACAGTAAAGTAAGCCTGCTCCCTGAGAAGTAACTTTTTACTGAGGTACACTATGGGGTGATCTTTCCCTTGGTTGGATGTCTGACTCAGCACTGCCTCAATACCCACATCTGAGGTGTCAGTCTGGACTACAAAGGGTCTGCTGTAGTCTGGATTTGTCAATACAGGAGCACTGCCCAGTGCCACTTTCAGTCTTGGTAAAGACTTGTTCACAGGCTGGTTCCCAGGTAACTTTCTTCAGCATCCTTTTCTTTACCAGGTCAGATAGGGGAGCAGTCAGGGCACTGTACTTTGGTACAAATTTCATATAGTACCCTGCTGTCCCTAGAAAACTCCTGACCTGCTTCTGCATTTCTGGTCTGGGCCATGCCTTGATTGCCTCTATTTTCACTTGGTTAAGATGGACCTGTCCCCGGCCTACAACATGCCTGAGGTATGCCACTTCAGCCATGGCCACCTGGCACTTCTCTGCTTTGACAGTGAGCCCGGCCCTCTGTATCCGGACCAGCACTTCCCTAAGGTGGGACAGGTGTTCCTCCCAGCTGGCACTAAAGATGGCAATGACATAAGGCATCCCCTACTGCCTCTATGGATCAGTCTCTGACCCAGAGAATTGAATTGTGGGGCTAAAATACCATATCAACTCCCTATTGAACCAGAAGGAAGAGTGGATCCTACTGTGGACCAAGCATGCCTACTGGGAGGAGAGAGAAAGGGGGCAGACTTTTAGCCTACCAACTATGGAAACAGCAGGCCTCCTCCTGAATCACAGCTCACCGTACCTCTACAGGTAGGATTGCTAGAGATCCTGTGTGCGTTAATAATACTATGCAACAGTATTACCAATCCCTGTGCCAATCTCACTCCTCCCTGACTAACAAACAGCTATACCACAAGTTTCGCCAGTTTTGTCTGTGCTTCACACTACCAGGTCTCTCACCTGCACAGGTGGAATTCCTGGATGCACCGCTCAATAGGGAGGCGCTTCGGGAAGCCCTCTCCCATATGGCCAAAGGAAAAGCACCTGGGCCAGATGGGATGACAGTTGAACTGTACCAAGCTCTCAGGCAAGAGATTGCTTAGCTGTTACTTGCAGCCCTGCAGGATGCCCATTCCTGATAACTCTCCTTCCTAAAAAGTCCAATGACTCTCTTGATTGCACCAATTTCTGTCCCATCTCTCTGTTGCTGGTTGAAACCATAATTCTGGCTAAGATTCTGGCCACTAGGATGGTGGCAGTACTACCCTCTTTAATCCATCCCACGCAGGTGGGTTTTATCTAAGTGAAATCTGGATCCGACAACACCTGGTTATTACTCAGTCTGAAATGGTTAGCGAGCCGATCTCAAATTCCCATGCTACTTTAGCTGCTGATTTCAGCAAAGCTTTTGACTTGGTAGAATGGAATTACCTACATGAGATTCTCCACCTGTATGGCTTTGGTCCCCAACTTCTGCAATGGGTTGCCACACTGTACAGCTCTCCTATGGCCAGAATCTTGACCAACACAAATATCTCCCTGCCATTCCCCCTATACAGGGGCACTCATCAGGGCTTCCACCTATCCCCCTTCCTGTTCCTGGTGGCATTAGATCCCCTAGTGCTTACATTCATTCAGGCTGAGGGCATCTCTGGTATCCCAGCTTTGGGCAAATCCTACCTTGTAGCAGCATATGCGGATGACCTTTTACTTACCCTATCCCACCATCAACGGTCCTTGTCTGTGGTCCCCTCTATGCTGAGTGACTTTGCCCAACTATCTGGATTACAAATTAACCAGAAGAAGACCACCCTCACCCCCCTTAACCTGGCTTGCACAAAAAACTGCATTCAGGGCACCGAACTGGCTTGGGCCGCACAGGGGTTTACATACTTGGGGGTATACATAGAAACATAGAAGTTGATGGCAGATAAGGACTGCAAGACCCATCCAGTCTACCCATTCCCAACAGGTGGGCTGTGCTTGAGTCAGCCAACTTCTCTCCTCTGTTAACTCAACTGTCCGCTGAGATGGAATGATGATGTAAGCTACGCCTTTCTCTCTCAGGCAAAGTGGCAGCAGTGAGAATGCTCTTTCTCCCCAGACTCACCTACTTATTTAACAACCTCCCACTCCATCTCTCCCCTAAGCTGTTTGCCTCTTTTGAAATACTCATAACCCAATTTTTATGGGATGGCAAGGCCCATAGATGGGAAAAAATAAGCTGCAAGCACATTGGACGTGGGGAGTTTAGGTGTCCCCTGGCCCCAAGGATACCACTTCGCCTGTGTTGTGACTCATGCCACAAGGTGGTTTGTTCCTTCAACCATCACCCCTCCTGCTTGGGTCAGTCTTGAGGCTAGCATTGCTGAACCCAGACCACTCAGATCACTGCTAGATTTTGGGGGCATGACAAAAAAGAGTCTTTCACCCGTCATGTGCCAGACCAGGCATGCCTGAAGGCACTGCATGTCTCTATCCTATACCTCTAAAGGGTCCTGGGCCCCCCATGTGATATGCCAAGTTGTGGCAAAATAACTTTATAACGGTGGGAGGAGAACTGCTACGGTGGTCTTCCTGGGAGACACAGGGCATTCAGCTTGTACAGGATATGTTGATGCCTGGCTCTAATGAGTTATTGTCTTTTAAGTAGTTATGAGAGAAGTTTAATCTCCCTTGTAAGGACTTCTGGAGATATCTCCAGCTGTGCAGCATGATCTGCAGTCTACAGTCAAGATGCTGCTTAGATGACAAATGGCAATGGCTGGCTACCCTGAATAAAACTCCTTCCGCCCAGGGGCTTATAGGCTGGTTTTACAGCACCTGGTGAGACTCTCAGTCTGACCCATCTCACCACTGCAGATGGAAGTGGGTTGCAGATATGGCTGCAGAGATCTCTGAAGACTCCTGGTCAAGGTACCTTAAAGCTGCTTACTCTGTTTACAGAGATGCTAGGAGCCGCTTCTTGCAACTTAAAATTCTTCTGCGCTGGTACCGAACACCTGCTGCTCTACATTCAGTTGGGGTTCTCCTGCACTCTAACTGTTGGAGGTGCCAACAACCCTCCACCCATCTCCTCCACATACTGTGGACATGCCCTCAGGTATCTGTGTTTTGGACCTCTGTCACAGTAGAATGCTCCAAAGTGCTGGGGGCCCACATCACACTGGTAAACCCTAAGTTGTTATTAGGAGATACTTCTGAATTTCTCTTTCTACCCAAGGATCACTGAGAAGGGCTTATGCTAGCCATGCAGGAGGCCGAGCAGCTTCTCTTGATGTATTGGAGACAACCGAGCCTTCCAGCTCTGGCCTCCTGGAATGTGGCACTGGCCCACTTGGCCCTCTAGCAATGACTGTCTTACTCTCATCGAAGACAAATGGACCAATTTCTGTGTAAGTGGAATGCATATCTTCAATCGCCCCTGTGCAAGACCCCAACCCCACCCCCGTAACCCCTTTGCAAGGTGTTGATTTTAAGAGATTGTATTTTCTTTTTCACCATCTGGCAGCTCCTGATTGGGAAGGTGTGAGCCCTAAAGTTTAGGATGTGATTTGTTATCTGTATTGCTGGTTCAGTAAGTTTAGGTTAGGTAAGAGGTAGCAGAAGTTTGTGATGTTGCCTTCTTTGCTCTGCAGTTATGAAGTCATATGTGTATGCTTAATGACCTTTTTCTTAAGCTGTTACACTTGTATACCTAGTGCTGTTTACATGTAGAAAAATTTTAATAACATTTTCTATGATAAAAAAAAGATGGCAATGTCATCCAGGTATGCCACAGCGTACTCCTCAGCACCATTTAACACCTGGTTCACCAACCTTTGGAAAGTGGCCAGGGCAGTCTTCATTCCAAAAGGCATTACTTTAAATTCAAATAACCCTATAGGAGTGATGAAGGTCAACCTCTTCATAACTTTGGCAGTTAACTCTATCTGCCAATACCCTTTTGTCAGGTCAATAGTTGTAAGGTATGTTGCCCCTCCTAACTTGTCCGGGAGTTCATCCGTCCATGGCATTAGGTGAATGTCTTACTTCATGACTGCATTCAGTCCATGATAGTCCACACAAAAATGAGTAGAGCCATCTGGCTTGGGAACAAGGACTATGGGTGAGGCCCAGGGGCTGTGGGATTTCTGGATTACCCCTACATCAGGCATTTTTTTCCACCTCCCTCCGAATGTCCTTTTGGACAGCCTCTGACACCCTATATGCTGTCTGCCGTATGGGTGTCTCTATCCCTGTCCCCACGTAGTGCATCACTAAGGGGGTTAGTTCAAGCTTGGTGCTAAACAGAGGGGCAAAGTCTGTTAAAACCTCCCTTACTTCCTGGATCTGGTCTGGGGTCAACTGGGGTGACATTTTAATTGCCTCTACAGAAGACTTCTGCTTGCTTTCTTCCAGCAAGTCCAGAAGGGGTCTCCTTCGTCCATCCCTTCCCCAGGACTACACACTGCAAACACCATGTCAGCCTTATTAGCATATGGCTTCCATCATGTTGACATGGTACATTCTTTGTGTATGTCTTCTGTCAGGTAACTCTATAATGTAGTTTACATAATTTTCCCATCTGACTACTTTGTACAGTCCTGCCCACTCAGCTTGCAGCTTGTCTTTCCAGACCGGGATTAGGAACATGACTTCCTGACCCACAGTGTATGAGTCAGCTCTGGCTCTGCGATCATACCATACCTTTTGTTTTTGTTTGGCAGCTGCCAGGTTGCTCTGGGCTGTCCCCATAAGCTCCTTAAGCTTTTCCCTAAATCTAAGGACATAATCCGCTATGGGAGTTCCCTGGGTGGCATGCTTGCCTTCCCAGTCCTCCCAGATCAAGTCTAGGGGCCCAAGTACCCTGCGTCCATATAAGAGCTGAAAGGGGGAACCCCTGTCAACTCTTTGGGCACCTCCCTGTATGCAAACAACAGGTGGGGAAGGTATTTCTCCCAGTCCCTCCCATGTTGTTCAGCAAATGCTTGGAGCATTGACTTAAGGGTACCATTAAATCTTTCCACAAGCCCATTGGCTTGCGGGTGATAAGGTGTCATGCATCTCTGCACCACCCCCTACTTCTTCCACAAACATTTCATCAGAACCAACATGAAGGAACCCCCTTGATCGGTGATAACCTCCTGCAGAAACCCAACACTGGAGAAAGTCCCTAGTAAGGCATCTGCCACTTTGTCTGTCCTCAGTGAGGATAGGATGACTGCCTCTGGGTACCGGGTGGCATAATCCATCACAGTCAGGATGAACCTCTTCCCGGAGGAGCTGGGAGTATTTGAAGGCCCCACAATATCCATTCCTACCCTTTGGAATGGCTCCTCCCCTTTTGGCAATGGAATTAGGGTGGCTTGAGTTCTCTTATCCACCTTCCCTATTTGTTGGCACCGGTGACTAGACCTGCAATATTCCTTCACCTGCTGAGTGGAGTTGGGCCAATAGAAATTCTGGGCCAAGCACTGTGTAGTGTGCACAATTCCCAAATGACCAGACATGGGAATATCATGTGCAATCTTGAGCAACTGCTCACAGTACCCCTGGGGAATGACAAGCTGCCTGCCTTTCACCCCTCCCTCCCTCTGTCTTAGCATCCTGAGTATACACCAGTCCATTGTCTCAATAAACTTTATGTTTCCCATCATGTCCCTGTGCAGAGTCTGCTCAAGCCCTCAGCTTCTATAGACTAGGGTAACTTTTCTGAGCAGCTGCATACTCCTTACACATTCCCAAGGCATGGGACAGGTCCCCTTCAGTGTCTAAACTAGGGTCCCTAACTGTAGCATCAGGACATTCAGGATCACTGCCATCCCTAACCCTCTCACAATGGCTCACCCCTCCTTCCTCGGAATAACCCTCCATAGCTGTTTGGTTAACTACTAATGGGGGAATTTCTATCCCCCTTTCATTAGTCTCCATATCAGGAGACACAGGTTGGGGAACCAGCTCCCAGTGGTCTTCACAGGGGCTTCTATGGGGTCAAGGGGACTACAATTTTACTTTGCTGCTTGGCTGCAGATAACTGCACACACCATCCCCTGTTTGAGATTGTTGCCAATAATTACATCAACAGCTAAAGTTTTGGCTATGGCAACCTTTTGTAAAGTCCCCTCCGTCTCACCCCAATCTTGGAGAACACTATTGGGTGGCAAAGTTTTCTCCTCCCCAGTGAATCCCCGTACACTCACAAATTGATCGGGTATAAGCTGACCAGGTTCTACTTGATCCCCTTTTACCAATGTCAGGGATGACCCCGTGTCTTTTAACCCGTGTGTCTGTACACCATTCACAGTGACTGGGTGCATGTGTTCCCTCATGTTTACTGGCATGCTTTCAGGGACACACAAACAACCCTCTTCTGTTCTAGCACCACTTTGTGTACTGCTTGTCATTCTGGGACACTGACTTGCAATTTGTCCAGTTTCTTTGCAAACCCAACATTCATTTTCTTTTCTCAGGTAAATCTTTTCTTTGTAACCTGGGGTTACCTAGTTTTGGTAGAGGCAGGAAGGGTTTTAGCTGCCTTGAAGGTGTTTTTTTTTCTTTCTATGCTGCCACTCCCACCCCATTCACTGTCAGAGCAGGTCTGCTCCTGGCATAGCGGTCTGAGAGTTCAGTGGCCTCTTGCACTGTTTTTGAGTCTCAGTCCTCCAGCCAGGTCTTCAGCTCTGCTGGGCATGCCCCCAAAAACTGCTCTGACAGTACAGTATTTTCCTTTTTTTCTACAGAGTCTGCTTCAATTCGTTCCCACCAACATTTTAAAAACTGACGTTGTTTAGTGGCTAGCTTCTCGTAGCTCATGTCAGGGCTTCTCCTGAGCTTACAGAATGTAGCTCTGTATGCCTTTGTTGTTAGCTCATATTTTTTTTTAAAGTGCAGCTTTAAGTTTACTGTAATCATTACTGTCCTCATTGTCCATTTGACCCAATGCATCCCAAGCTTTCCCGGTAAGTAGCAGGATAGCTGGAAGCTCCAGAACTCTCTAGGAATATTGGCCTGAATACCTACTTTTTCAAAGGAATTTAAAAAGGCATCCATATGCCCAGCCCAGTGGCACTGAGGGTTGAGGTGCTGGACACCACACCTCACAACATACTGGTGACCCATGTTTGGGAACGAGCACGGGTCATTGGGGGTTGGCAGGGGAAGAGAAGGATCAAGCATCCAGAGGACTGCTGTCCTTCTCCGGGGTGGAGGTGGTCCAGAGTGTTGCCATTGATTGCCCTCTAGCAGAGGCTGGGGGATAAGCATGCTGCACCAAGACTTAGGGCGGAGTTAGGACAGGCGATGTACTCTTGCCTCGTTGCACATCCTAGCTCCAAAAAGGGGACTCTAGTCAGAAAAAAACTCACTGCCCCCGCATATGAGCCAGGCACATTACCTAACCCTTCAGCCATGACAGTTCTGCTTTGGCGGCCCCACTCCGGTGGGGCTTCCTGGAGTAAGGGTCGGGTGCTGTGGCCAAGGTGAACCTATTCGCAGGGTTAGGGGGTTCAATGGCTACAAAAAGAGAAAATAATTGCAAACAAAAAGGCATCCATATCCTCCTCCTCTTTAAATTCAGCTATCAATTTAGAATTTAATTTGTAACCCAGTCCTGTAGTTCCAGTTAAACCCAGGCCACTTACCTGCTGTGGTGCTGGTCTTTAGAGTCATTGCTTTTCCAGTTCATGTTGCCTCTGGTGCTCATGCTCTTCTCGTTCAGCTTCTTGCTGAAGTTGTCACTCTCTTTCCTCTGTCTCTCGCTGAAGCTGTCACTCACTTTCCTCTGCCTTTCACTGTTTTCACCTCTCTTCTCACTTGAACACCAGCTCCCTTTGGTGCTGGGCTTCGAACCTTTTGTTTTCAAACTCCAGCTCCATTCTCCACATCTCCATCTGCAGCCAGATCTCTTCCAGCTCCAGAATATTGGTGAACTTCCCTTGATGCTGTGGCCCTTGGCTTGCACTGGCCCTGCTGTCCTCCTCCCTGGATCTGGACACTGTACTGGACCCTGACCCCTCCACGCCCAAGGTTTCGTCCTTTTCAGTCACAGACTGTGACTCAAGGCTCTGGGCATTGGCTGCAACCAGAGCTTCTATGAGATGCCTTTTGGTTTGGCCTTCGTGCTGGATTCTTCTCTCTTGGCACAACTACCTCAGTTGGTCTGCAGTGTGCTCGTTGTAGTTGGAAGTCATCTTCTTCCCTAACTATGGCTATACTAACTTGCATTCAAAAAAAAATAAAACAGGTAGGAACTTAGAATGTAAGCACAATGATATAGTTCTGTTTACTTATTCAAAATCATTGCATTATTTTGCATGTGAGCTGTACAGTATTAATCTGGCACTCTAAACTGTTAACGCTTGTGTTACCAAAAACTTTTAAATTGCACCACTGCCAACCAAATCTGTCACAAACACACCCCGCAGGTCAGGCCCTCTGCTCCTACAGTGCCAACCTCGAACAGCAATAGTGTGAACAGGAGACAGACAGGGTAGCCCTCCGGTCTGTTTTGTGTCTGAATCACCTACTAGCCTCGAATCTTGGGGGTCAGAATGTGAACCTTATGCTAGCATACCCAGTTACCAGGCTCGGATATATATTTTCTTTCTGGATATGCAATATAATCTTTCACTCAGTGGCACCCCGACAGGTTCCCAAAATGTACCCTTATGACTCAATAGAAGAGCTAGGTATATTCTTACCTTTTAGCAAGCTTAGTAACACATTCAAGCCCTTAACAGCTGTCAGACTTAAATACAGGTTCAGCAATCACATGTAAAAGAAAACTGAGAAGACACAGGCAGAATTTCAATGAAAATATTGTTTACAAAAATTGTAAAACAGGTAAAATCAAACACAGAACAATTATATCACTAACTTACAGTCATATGAAATAAATGGGAATTTACAGAACACAAATACATCTACCCCAAATACTTAAAAGTTATTGCCTATCTAGATGTTACCATTAAGTGCCTTTTAAAGTTCAGAGAATTAAGTCTCTCTCTGAGTCCAGAATAATATGCCATGTTTCCCTCTGAATCATGCCCATTTCAGAATCCATCTCCCCACCCCATTTGGTGAGGTCACAGTTAGATCCTCCTAGTTTTTTCTTCTTAACATAATTATCCACAAGGATGTATGTCATTACTGTGAAAAATCAGCAACTAGCCATTTCCCAAATATGACAGTCTTTGATCAGAACATCCCCTTTGATGCTTCACAATCCCACAATCATGTCACTAATTCTTGGCTAGGTGAGAAACCCAAGAGGAATTAGCCCAATTACTTCCCTTCCTGCTATGTCATAAATGCATACATGGGAACCAACTTCAAAAGCAGAAGCAGGTCATAAAACATAATAAACTGTCCCTCTGGAAGGAAGGCTTTTAATTAGGTTTCCCTGGTTGGTTCATAACATCCTGCTGCTTTCAGTCACACTGAGATTTTTGAGGTCAAAGGTCACTCACTGCAGCAGCCAGTCCTTTTTTGTCTAAGCAGACTTTCACATACCATATATTTATATCACAATTTATAAATATAGTATTAAGCAGGTGGAAGAGTGTCACACTAAGTATTATCTTGGATAACGCTTTGAGGATATCTATAAAACTGTAATGAAGAACTACTAAGGATTCATACCATGATGTCCATCTGGTTGGACATAGTCTCTTTAAGGTGACATTGGAGGTGGATGCAAATGATGACAGCATGTGCCAACGCTTTATGCTGTGTCCAACGACGGTGTACAGATTTTCTACAACACCATAGAAGTTCTTCACTTCTGATACATCTGACAGGGCATCATTCAGGACTAAATTCAAGTTATGTGCTGTGCGATCAATATAGGTTCTTTAGTTTCTCTGACTTTAATTCTTGCTTTCATGCCTGCATATATGCTGCTCATATTTGTGGCACCATCATAACCTTGGCCTTGCATTTTGGATATGTGCAACCTATTATTTACACTACTACTAATAATCATCTCTTCCAAGTCAACTGATGACTGGTCTTCTACTTTCACGAGGCCCAGAAAGACTCATTTATTTTTATGTGCCTTGGTTTCCCACTTTCATCAGTATCGATGGACATGTTGCAGATCACTTGAATGAGCTGATTCTTCTTTGCAATATCTTCAGCAGTGTAATAAATATGTAGAATTGGACAGCTTGGCTCACCTAGTCTGCCTATTTTCTCTACCTGTTTCATATACCACAGATTCTAAATGATCTGTAGCTTACCCTCTCTTTCATATTACTAGAGGTTCTTTATGTCTTTCCCATGCATTTTTGTTTTTTTGCCATTAAATCTTTATTTGAGTTTTATTCACAAAGAATGCTTCCAGAAAACATGATACAATCGTGGAGGTATACCTTGATGTTTGAACCAAGTAATGACAGGAGGCATTCTTTGCAATATTCCCCCCAAAAACATAAACACCCAGAAACAAAGTAAAAAAAAAAAAAAAATAGGACAAAGAACATACCCCAAAGAATAAAAAGACCCCTCCTTCCCCACTCTCCCCCGCTACCTCCTGCACAAGACCACTTTATTTGTTTGTGTTTGAGGGGCCTACATATCTTACAGTGAATAGGCAGTATAAAAGGGGCCCAGATCTTCTCGAACCTGGGAAGCTTATTTTGAAGGACCGCCATCATCCTCTCAGTCCTCAAACTATAGAGTAAATCCTCAAGCCATTCAGAGTAACTGATCACTACAGGGTCTTTCCAGTGTCTAAGAACCACCTTTTTAAGGGTAATAGAAATCAGAGCCATATAGAACTTTCTGTTCCTGACTGAGATACGGGACGCATCCCCCAGCAGGCATATTTCAGGAGTGAAAAGATCCTCAAGGCCAAGCATGGGATCAACTTTATTTTTAATGTCAGTCCAAAGCAGGACTACTTTCAGGCAATTCCACAAAAAAATATGGATCAAATCCCCATTTCCAGAATGGCACCTATTGCACTTTGGGTCCGAGATCAGCTTTAGGCTCGCAAGCTTCTGTGGGGAGTAGTAGATGTTATGGAGAATCTTAAACTGAATGAGCCTCAACTGATCCTGCAGAATGAATTTATAGCAACTCTGCCAGAGGGCTGTCCAATTAAATTCTTCCTCCAGGAACACCGTGGCCCAGTAGGTCCCTGGGATTGGATTTTGAGAGTAGGCCCAATTAAATAAAATGTTGTATATCTTGGAGATTGCATGAGGGAGTCCCATCGAAGCTCCCAGGTTCTCCTGGAAGTCGACTTTTCGGGGTCTGTATTGGATTTGTGCCTATTTTACTAATCAAGAGGTGACGAAGTTGATATACCTTCAAAATCCCTCTATTGGGAATGTTGAATTTGTGCAGGATCTCCCTTGAGGGATACACGCAGCCCTCTTCGTTGAGGAAGTCTTTTAGATGACAATCAACTGGTAGAGTCAACCAAGTGGAGTTAATAGGTTTCTGGTAAATCAGAAAACACGGGTTGCCCCAGATAGGTTGAGACCAGTCCCTGGTATGATCGTATTTTAAAAAGCTACAGAGCTGTGTGTGGATCCTTAGGGAGGTCCCTATTGGGGAATTCCTAAGGGGGGAGGGGAGTAATTTGGGATTGATATAGAGTAAGGCCTCTGGAACAAGACCGTGTTTCTTAATGAGGGCAACCTCAAGTTGTATCCATAAGGGCACATAAGCTGACTGTGTAAGAGTATCTGTGTTCTAGACCCATCTCAGATATTTATTGACATGACCCGCCCAGAAGTAAAGGGCAAAATGTGGCATCCTTAACCCCCCTGATGATTTAGGCACAGCCAACTTATGGTAGGCCATCCTAGCCTTCTTGTATCCCCATACAAAGTTAGCTATAGACCCATGGAGCTTCTTGAACCAAGAAAGTGGCAGCCAGATATTAAGCATGCTCAGGGGATAAAACAATCAAGGAAATACATTCATCTTAACTATATTTATCCTGCCCCAGAGGAGAGAGGAAGTTGTGCCCACCTTTGAGATCCAAATCAATGGTATGTACTAGAGACCGGGTTTACTTGTGACCAGCAGTATTATTCTTCATCAGGTAAGACCCAGATACTAAAAGATTCAGATTTCCACCCTAGGCCTAATTCAATAATCTCCTGTTTGAAGAGGTTTTTCATAAGGGGATAGACCATAGACTTCTCTTGATTTAATTTGTAATTGGCCAAATGACTAAAATCACGGATAGATTCTAACAAGGCTGGAATGGATACACTCGGTTTAGAGACGTATATCAGAAGATCATCTGCATATGCTGTTACCTTAATAGCATGGTCCAGAATTTTGATACCGCTAATGTTTCGGTTGCGTACTATACGCCTAATGAGGGGTTCCAAATACAAGTTAAAGAGGAGGGGGGATAGGGGACATCCCTGTTTGGTACCTACATGCAAGGTAAAGGGATCTGAAATAACTCCATTGCAGGAGACCCTTGCTGAGGGATTTGAGTAAAGGGAGCCAATCCAGTCTAAAAACATCTCTGGAAACCCAAATTTGCCCATTGCAGTTAACAGAAATCCCCAGTGAACCCTGTCGAATGCCTTTTCGGCGTCCAAGGAGACAAGAGCCATGGGGGAGTTGATCTCCTCGGTAACCGAGAAGACATGAGACAAGGTCCTGATGTGATTGGCTGCGGACCGGCCTTTCATAAAACCTACTTGCTCCGCACTAATACGTTTGGGTAGGACTCTGTTTATTCGCTCTGCTAGTAGCTTCGCTAAGATTTTGATGTCATAATTTAGCAAGGAGATAGGCCTATAGCTGGCAGGCTGCTCGGGGGGTTTGTTTGGCTTTGGGATAAGAACAATGAGCACCTCGAAGAGCGACTGGTCGAGCTCTTTACCACTAAGAATATATTGGAATAACATAAGCAATAGTGGGGATAATTGTTTGGAAAATTTCTTATAGAAGTTGGACTAGATGCCATCCGGGCCAGGTGTTTTGTCTAGCGGGAGACTCTGAATGACTCGTTCAATCTCCTCTTGGGTAATGTCAGCCACCAACTGTGCCCGATCGGGATCTGCCATTGAGGGGAGTTCCAGGTCATTAAGAAAGGCAAGTGTCTCCGCATTAGAGTGAGGGGACTCCATAGCCCCGTAAAGGGATTCAAAATAGTTCCAGAATTCTTGGACAATCTCCTCGGGGGCGGTCTTAATGTGACCGTCTTCCTTGGATTTTATCCCAGAAATTATTCGAGAAGACTCTAACTGTGTGATGCGCCTTGCCAGAAGCTTCCCAGCCTTTTCCCCGTGATCTAGGTAGTTGGCTTTAGTTTTGATTAAGGCCAGTTCTGCTTGTTCCCCTAACAAATTAAGATACATATCTCTCAGCTTAACTAGTTCAAGTTTATCTGTCTCCTGGGCCTGGGGAAACATGTTGGACTCCTTGATCCTTATCTGGACCAATAAGTCTGACATGATGCACTCTTTCTCCCTCTTCCTTTTGACCGCTAACCCAATTAGGGTGCCCCTTGTAAATGCCTTGAATGCTTCCCAGAGCATGTCTGGCCGAATGTTGTCTCTCAGATTATTTTTTATAAATTCGCCTATTTGTGTCGATATGTCTTGAACTGCCTTAGGACTCCGCAAAATCTGGTTATTTATCTTCCATCTATTGCCCCTTTTGGGTAAGAATGAGAAGGAGATTGAAGCCAATATTGCAGCGTGGTCTGAAGGAGGCCCCGCTACAATTGTTGAGTCCAATACCCCAGGTAGGAGAATGCGGGAAAGCAGAATGTAATCAATACGGGATGCAGTTCCGTGAACTAGCGAGACGAAAGTGTATTCCCGAGATTTCGGGTGGAGCACTCTCCAGACATCTGTAAGGCCAAGGTGGTCAATTAATTCCCTCAAGGCCCGCAAAGCTGGAGTCAGGCCCAACTGGGAAGGTTTGGACCTGTCCATTAGAGGATCTAAGGCTGAATTGAGATCTCCCCCTAAGATCATGGGGAGTTGGTTAAAAGGCGTGAGCACATCCAATAACTTTACAGCGAAATAATGGGTGTCCACATTGGGACCATAAACAGAATCTACTAAGAGCTCTGTGTTCTGCAACTTCCCTCTGACAAGGACATATCTGCCCTCATTATCGTGGATAACTTGCAGTGGAGTAAAGGGAACCGATCTGTGTACTAATATCATAACACCCCTACTTTGCGTGGTACCCTGAGAGGAGAAGACCATCCCTATTTGTAGGCGCCACATACTATTCTCCTCCTTACAAAGTAGGTGTGTTTCCTGTAGAAACACAAAATTTGCCTGCACAACCTGTAAATGTTTCAGGATTCTGTACTGTTTGGATTTCTGTTGTGCCCTTGATATTCCAGCTGAGGAATCTAATAATCCTATTCGACGCCATAGTTTTATCTACTAGCTTAACATCATGATCCAGACATCCCACCTCAGTATCCCCAACCCAAGCCTGTGGTCTTGTGCACCCTCCTCTACTCCCCATCTAAATGAGACCCTTATACAGCATATCCCATCCAAACCCTTTTATCCTCCCTCCCCCGTAAATGTCCCTTCACAGACCCTCCCCTCGTCCCGAACCATGCTATCATGGTCCATGACAACAATGCACATGGCTCAGTCTCCCCACCCCTTCCCCCACCACAACTTCTTTAAACGAAACTACTGATAGACTATTACATTTATCATCTGCCTCCTGAACTAAAGTTAACACGTTTTAAGAATCATGTAAACACGCACAGATTCCTAGAGTAGGGCAATGAACTTTAAAATCAACTATAGCGAACTATAATGCTTCCTGAGTACTCTCCCCTAGTCCCCCTTTAATCTATACATTGATCTATAAGACTGTATATACCTGGGGCATATATCATTTGCTTTGCTACAGCTAGAAGTTGTGCAACCCAGCTGGAATAAATCCTACTCAGGCCCCTAGGTCTAATCCGTACTAATGCTCTAACCTTTCCGTCTATAACAAAAACTTGGTCCTACTAATATTTATAAAAACACTTTAGCCTCTTAAACACTTATGCTAATATGCACTACATCAAGGATGCAGTCTTTCAGTGTCCAATAAATTTAATGAAGCAAATGAGTCCCATTGATAAGCTGCGTTTGAGCCATCAAGCGGTCTTTGGTTCCCTCTGGTGGCGGGTTCTATAAATTAAAGTCCCAGCTTCTATTTAAAATCAACTTCTGGGAAAATAAAACGACCTTTTCTGCTGGTTAAGTGTACTGATTGCCTGGAGTTCACCCGGTTCCACAAATCACCCCATGCATACCAGCTGAAGTTGCTGCAAGACCACCGTTATTCTCATAAGGGACAGCTCTGCCGCACTAAAACAAAGGCTAACAGTTCTCGCCAGAAAGAGGAAAGTCAAATTGCCCCCCCAGACCGGGATCCCTCAGTTACCTTGCTGATAGTGTCAGAGGCGCAGTTCTGGCAGATTCCCCAACCGGGACATAAACTTAGAAAACGAACACTTGTAGTTCCCAGATAGGGCACCGAAAGCCCCCTTCTAGCACAACAAACCCTCTAAATATTCAAGGGTTTTTGAAGAGGTTGGGAAATGCCTCTTGGAGAGCAGATGTTGCATCTTCCACGTTGTCATACGAGTTCCAGACCCCAACTATCTGCACCTGAAATCTGACCGGGTAGCCCATTTTAAATTTGATTCCAGCCGCGATTAACTTGTTGACCAGAGGATGAAAAGCCGCCCTCTTTTGCCGTACCGACAAAGGCAGGTCTTGAGCTACCCTAACCTTTGCTCCAGCCCATTGCAGCTCCTTGACTTCTCTAGTTTTGGTAATAAACAGCTGCCGTTCTTGGTAGTTTAGAAATCGAAATATGAGGGATCGTGGGGGCGCAGACAGTGGTGGTAACGGGCGTAAAGCTCGATGAGCCCTTTCAATGGTGTAAGTGGGACCAAAAGGAGAGGATCCTGCTATTTTCTCCACCAGCTTCTGGACAAACTTGATCGGGTCCGGCCCTTCCTCCTCTTCAGGCAGGCCGATGATCACCGCGTTATTTTGGCGGCTTCTACCTTCTAAGTCCTCGACTTTTAGTTCCAGTTTGGATAGGCGGCGTTTCATTTGGGTCAGTACCGGATCCAGTCTTGCTCTGCTCCCCTCCAGGGACGTATCCTCGCTTCGTTGTCTGAGGTCCTTTGTGTGAGATCCTCCAGTGCACAGGTGACACTTTTAATTTCTCCTGCTAGTTCCAGCATCTCTAGTTTAAAGGGGCGAAATTCTTCTAAGAATTTTGTTAACGTAAGAGGTTCTTCCACCGTAGCCCCGGTCGCAGAGGTCTGAATTTGTGGAGAAATCGAGGCCCTGGATTTTTTCGAGGCCTTCTTTGGCGTCACAGGTGGGGTATGTTTAGGTGCTGCCTTGCGCATCTCTACTTCCATCAAGCCTTCTGTCGGTTCTATCCCGTTGTCCAGGTTAGTAACTGTACAGTAGTTTCGAAAAAAGGAGGATTGAAATGTGGTTATGAGTTGTTTAGAGCAAAGGGAGGTCAGAGCACTCGGAGAAAGCAGCTAGTCAGTGCTCTGCATCACGTGACTCCCTCCCATGCATTTTTGAATTCCCTACCATTTCTTCCCCTGCAACCTCTGCTGGGAGGCTTTTCCATGGATTCACCATCCTTTCCATGAAAAAATATTTTCTCACATTACCCCTAAGTCTACCCTCTCTATTTACATATCATGGCCCCTTGTTCTTGAGCATCTTTTTTTCTGAAATATGCAACCCTCTTGTACCTTATTTACACTGTTGAGATATTTGAAAGTCTCTGTCATATCACCCTCTCTCTCTTCTCCTCCAGGGAATATATATATTGAGATCCTCCAGTTTCCCCTCACATGACTTTTGGTGCAGCCCCTGCACCATTTTTGTCACCTTTATCCGAACCGCTTTTACTCTATGTCCTTCCAGATATGTGGCCTCCAGAACTGGACATAGTACTCCAGATGAGGTCTCACCAATGCTCTATACAGTGGCATCACCACCTCTTTCCTTCTGCTGGAGATACTTCTCCCTATGCACCTCTAGATCCATAATGACAGAAAAGAATGGAGCTTTATTGACATTATCTATTATGTCATCTTTGACACAGTTTGAGAGTATTCCAATAAATTAATTCTGTATGTCAGGGCTTAAATAGTTCATGGTTCCATCTGGCATACTTAATAGCTTGTCCAATACTGATTCATACTTTGTGAGAAGTGTAATAATGGAAAGAAAATTTCCACAATTTGCATTGGACCTTATACTCTCCCTGTGGCCCCTGAATGCCAGGTTAGAAATCACCAAAGTCAATGTAACATTAATAATTCTGTCAAGCACTTGCCTCCAGAAGTTTGCTTATTTCTTGACAGTTTAATCCACATCTTCCATTAATATATTGTGCAAACACCATTATTCCAGTACCATGCAGCACTGGAGGTGAAGGCTTGAATTTTCATGCAAGTCTATTTTTGTTGACACATGACCACAATCACATAGTCCATTCACCCATGTAGCATTAGCCCTATGCTTGTTGGTACAGAACAGCTAACAAGCCTGGCAATATACATTGTATAATGCTGGGGAGTAGCACAGCCGTGCATGCTGTGGTTTAACACCAGCTTTGTTTGCCTTCTCTTAATAGATTTTGGAAAAACATCTTCCCTTCTGAAGAGGATCATGTAGAAATGGACTGGATGGTTGGCATGGTCCATGCAGTATTATGAACTGCTTGTCTTGAGCACTGAGGGGCTCACTGAAGTGTACTTTGTTGGCGGGGAATTTTTCTGAAGCCAGTTAATTAAGATGCACTCTGCTTTCAGTCATTGCTGAGGTACCTTTACCATCTCTCATTTCGCGGCTAGCTACACTGTCACTTCTTGCACCATCGTCGACCTTCACATCACTACCGGTATCGTGTTTGTCTTCCAAAGGTTCATCTCTATAAACCTCACAGTCCTTCTTAGAGGTGTCTTCACTGTCTTTCTTTAAAAAACGTGACATTTTTGGTAACTTCTTTAATTTTTCAGCCATCTCTTGCTCAGCTTTTCCTTTGCTGTACTGCTGTTATATTTAGATGGAACAGTCATCATTTTTAGTTAAAACTTTTTGAACTGGTACAGGCTAAATATATTTTGACCTCACTCATGCACTGTAATCAAGGATACTGGTTTACCATAATTGATAAAGTGGAAATTCTGTTTTCACCATTGTTCAATCCTTGTAAGCTTTTTTATTTGTATAGATATTTAGAATAAAAGAAGGCTAAGCATACATCTAATTAAACACAGTGAAATGAAAATAGTATGGGAAAGAATTTATAGAAAAATGCAATTTCTAAAGATTCACTTATCTGGTGAAAAAATAGCAAATTCTGTGAAATGCTTTGTAAATGTGTCTAATAAAATTTACTTATAAAATGTGTCTAATGTGTGTTCTTGATATGGGGTGGGGTCCATGGAGAGGTTGGACGGACGGGCATGAGACTGAGGAGTGAATGCTCCTGGTGCTTAACTTTATTTTACTTCAATAAATAGTTTTTTTAAACTTGCTTTCTGTATTTTGTCTTCTTAACTTTGAAAAGGCTGTTTTCTTTCTTTTGTTGTTTTGTTGGACCTTCTGACCTTGCAAGTTTACTTCAGGTGTTCCTTCACCCACCTTTCCACACAATCCACCCCCCCCCCCATCTTCTTCTCCTTCAAAAAGTCTTAAAAATGCTTTCACATTTTTTAGCCTTTTAAAAGCTTTTCTTTCTTTTGTTTCCTTGGGCCACCTGACCTATCAGATGTTCTTATCTTCTTTCTTCACCCTCCACCAACTTTCCCCATGATGATCAGTACTGGATGAATATGCTGCATCTGGAATGGTGCATCAGTAACCTTGCAAGGTATACTGCACGTGTATTTAGAGTGACAGGGTGTGATAGTGGAAAGGAATTACCGCTACCCATGTCACTGTACATGGCATTGAGGAAATGTCATGTAGCTATGTGCTGGGGGCCTGGTCAAGCCGCTCCCATGGTGGATTGGCTAGGGCACTGGCACATGGCATAGTTGTGAGACCTGGTACCATGGATCAGTTCCTTCCAGGTCTCCCCATGCTACTACTTTTGTTGTTTTTTAAAAAAAAAAACGTTCCCATCCCTGAAGTCCCCCCCCCCAGAGTTAGTTATTTAATTTCCAGTGGGTGTGGGGGCCAAAGCCTGACACAGGGGTGCAAATAAACCCCCATAAATTCAAATTGTTTTCAATGGGCACACTGTTTCCAACTAGTCTTTTTTTTGTTGTCTGACTCTGTTTGTGGTTAGCATTGTGTTGCTTTTGCCGTTTGCAACTGTGCTGTTTTTGTTTGTGGCAGAATGACCCTGTGCCATGATGATCCTCCCAAGCCTTTTTTATCCCCTTTAAATTAAGCCTTTTGATAAATGTTTTCTTTTTAAAGACTTTTCTTTCTTTTGTTTCCTTGGGCCATCAGAACAGCCTTGCTTCAGATGCTGCTGCAGTAGTCAATGCACACCACTATCCTTCTCCGATCTACTCTCCCCAACTCCCTCTCCCTGAGTATTATTCTTTTTTTATCTTTCTTCTCTTTTTCTTTTCAAAAACAGCAATGCTGTTATTCCCTTGTTCTGGGCCATCAGACCCAGAAGCTGTAGTCCGGGACTATGGACAGGTTCACTGCAAGTGTACCCACCAGCCTTGCCTTCCCCTAGACCTTCTCTCAATCTTCCTGCCCCAGAGTCTTTCCCCTGCTCATTCTTTTTACTTTTTTTTATCTTTCTCTTCCTTTTTTTTTCTTTTTGAAAAGGGCAATGTAAATGCTGTTGTTCCCTTAACTTGTTCTGAGCTGTCTGACCTGACCCAGCATCTGTAGTCAGGGACTATGGACAGGCTCACAGCAAGTGCACACACCACCAGCCCTGTCTGTCCCCAAGATCTCCTCTCTATCTATCTCCCCTGGAGTCTTTCTTATTCTTTTTTTTCTTTCTCTTTCCTTTCTTTTTTCTTTTCAAAAAGGACAATGTGAATGATGTTGTTCCCTTGACTTGTTCTGGGCTGTCTGACCTGACCCAGCAACTGCAGTCAGGGTCAGGTAGGCTCACTGCAAGTGCAAACACCATCCCTGCCTTTCCCAAGATCTCCTCTCAATCTCCCTACCTAGGAGTCTTTCTTATTCTTTTTGCTTTTTTTTATCTTTCTCTTCCCTGTTTTTTTCTTTTCAAAAAGGGCAATGTCAATGCTGTAGTTCCCTTGATTTGTTCTGGTCTGTCTGACCTGACCCAACAGCTGTAGACAGGAGCAGGAAGGCTCACACTAGCCCTACATTTCCCCAAGATCTCCTCTCAATCATTCTCCCTCTTCCCAGAGGAGTCTTTCTTGACTTATTCTTTTTGCTTTTTTTTTCTTTCTTCCCCTTTTTTTTTCTTTTAAAAAAAAAAGGGTAATGCTGTTATTCCCTTGTTCTGGGCCATCAGACTCAGCAGCTGTAGTCAGACTCACAAGTGCCAATCCACACATATACACACACAGCTGGTACACACCCCAGCAGCCCTGCTGTCTTTCCCCCAAGAAGATCTCCTCTCAAGACAATCTCCCATCTCCCGTTGCACTTCTCCAAGCAGTCATCCCCTGAGTCTTTCTTATTCTTTTTTGTTTGCTTTTTTATAATCTTTCTTTCCTTTTTGGGAAAATTCACACAATCAGTGCTACTTATGTTGTTTCCTACCTGCTTCCATTTCTGGCTTGGGTTCTTCTGGCTGGCCCTGGGCCATCTAACTGACACTCCCAGTCCCAGGCAGGCCCCTGGCCAAGCAGTTGTAGTTCAGTTCAAGTCAAAACTCAAGAGTGCAGCACCAGGCTAGCCCTACTGCTTGGACCTTTCCTTAAATTCTTCTTTCTACCCTCCCCACAGACAAGTATCCTCCTTCTTTCATTCTCTCACCCTCAGTCCCTTAATTTCACCTTGAAGTTAACCTCAATCCTACTTCTTTTTTGGTAAAATGGCAGATGATTCCAACCCTACTATGCTCCCTCCCTTCCTTTTCCTTTTAATTTCTCCCCCCAAACCCTAGGACCCTAAAGCCAAAGCAGTTTAGCCCACACAATTGCATGGTGGTGGCTGGTGGTTGGTGAGGTGGTTGCAGATAATGCGAGTGGGTAAAGGCAAGTAAAATAAATGGTAAATGACTCTGTTCTGTCAGACCTGGAACTAAAGCCTGTACAGCCTAGTAGTAAGCTGTGCTGTCCTGGACTGATAATGGAGCTGATGCTCCTTCGCTTCTTCTTCCAAAGCACCTCTCCCACCATGATGAGTCTCTACCATCCTCTGATCCACCTCCCACCCTCACCGCCATGGCACCATTATTGGTCAGGACTGACAGGCAAGCAGTCTCCTATTCGCTGCCTCACCTGTCAGTCCTGACTTGTCTGGACATGGGATGGGAATGGAATGCTCACAGCACACATTGGAAATGATTGGCAGATTGCAGCAGTGGTTCATCTTGGGCTCAGCTCAGCTCCTGAGTTTCCAGCTGTCCCGTTCACCCACGTGGTGTGTTTTAGTCCCGTCATGTGGTGGTTTCACTTTAAGAGTTAGGACGGGTGGCACACAGTGTGGGCATGCCTCAGTCAGTGTTCAGTCAGCCAGATGGACTCACCTTGGGAGTTGGGTGGTGCACTTCCTGCCCAGCATGCCTACAGTTAGTGACAGCCACTCCATAATTGGTGATCACAGCGGCCACGCCTGAGCCCCTTCTGCTAGTGGGTCCTGTTGCAGTTGCACTGGCTGCACATTCTATAGCTACACTACTGAATTCAAGAGCTTACAGCATTGGGGATGGAATCCAGCTGTATTCATTTATATATTGAAATTGTTTCACCAGGTAAACATACAGATATATTAATAATTTGTTTACAGGTGCAACCTGTCGGGAGGGGAGAGATGAGGTAACTTAATGTAAAGAATAAACAGCAGGATAACAACTTACATGATCTATACACAGCAGCATATTCACAGCCAAAATAATCACAGAGAGAGGAACCTCTAGAACAGCTAATATAACATTAAAGGTGTGTGATAGCACCCCATAATTATGGTTAAGTAGGCTGTTTAATGTTAATCTCCAACTTTTTTCCCTTTAATAACTTTGTTGTCATTTTACAAAATAGCCCAAGATTTAGCAAGCAAAGTCAGGCTGTCAGACTCTCAAAAGATGAAAAGATTTGTGATGGCAACTTGATCGATTTTTGAGCTATGGAGTGCCAAAAAGGAGAAAAAACAACTTTGTTTTCCCTATACTTAACATTGTATTTTTTTGCTTTCACCTTCAGCCTAGATGGTGTGCAATGTTTTCATGAAATTTTCAGGTTCAAAGGGACCGCTGCCAAGGGTGTGCCTTTTGAAGGTTTCATGAAAAAATATTATATGTTTCCAGAATTATGAGGATTTTTTTAATTAACTGAGAAATGCGAACGGTTAAAAAAAAAATGTCAACTCAAAAACATTGAAAATACCTAAAAAAATATATATTTAAAAAACAAACAAACACTTGAACCCATCTAGACAAGACCTATTTAGCTTGATTCTGCTGTTTTTTTTTGTTTTTGTTTTTAAGTGACAGAATTCCTTTTCTGGGCACCTGAAAACCAAGGTGCCAAGCTAAGTGAGAGGAGTAATTTTTCTGTGTTATCTGTATGAGAACAGTGGGACTGCCTTGAATTCTGAAGCCACAGCTGGAGTTGTGCTACTGGCTTCAGTTAAAGCAGTGAGCCAGCCATCCCCTGTTCTTTCTGTCTCTGTCTTTCTGTATCTCTTTGTCTCTTTCTCTTTCTTTGTCCCTATCACTCTCTTTGTCTGTCTGTTTATCTGTCTGTCTGTCTGTCTGTCTGTCTGTCTGTCTGTCTATCTATCTATCTATCTATCTATCTGTCTGTCTAATTATTTCTTCAACAGACCTTGGTGCCCATCCCCGATAGCACTTCCTTCTCCCCTTCCCCTACAGATCACCTGCCCTTCCTAATTTTTAAATGTTATATGTATATTATATGAGTGAACTGGGGTACCCATCCCTGGTACCACTTCTCTTGACCCCCCCTCCCTTCCAGGTCACCTGTTCCCATTCCCATTTTTTAAGTGGTGGCACTGGGGTGCCCACCTCCAAGCTGCTAAACAGTTGCCCAACATTGGAGTGCTCAATTCCCAATGTCAGATAAGCCCTTGGAAAAAAAATCCCACAATGTGTTTTTAACCCTGTAAAAAAGAAAATGGTCTGTTGCTGATCTGACCCACACACCCCCACCACCCCACCCTGACCTCCCACTCAAGACATACCACCCCACCTTCTACACACCCTCACTCATCTGAATATGTCCACAGCATAGATCCATTCTCCGATCAAAGACATGTCTTGTGTCTTGCTTTGCACAATCGCTTTTTGGGTGGGATGCAATCATTTTCACTGCTTTTGTTTATGAAGTGTGGTCATAAGAAGGCTATGCTGAAAACCTGGGATAAAAATCTTCACAAACTGCTTAATTATGAGTATATGTTGACATTTGTATGCACTCGCTCATATCTGTGGTGATTTTTAATATTTTGACAACAAATTTTCAACACAGACATTTTTTCACACCACTTCATGAGTGTGACAGTTGTCATTTTCAACTCTTGGCCACAATGTGTTTTCACACCTGTGGCATGGAATAACGTTTCAGAGGGTATTTGAAAATGTTCACCTACCAGGTTCATAAGGTGGGATAATAAGAAGGCTATTCTTAACATTTGGTGCACAAATACAGTAAAATGCCCAGGTTTGAGTGAACTTTACAGTATTTCTATGTTCACTCATAACTTCACTAATTTTCAATATTTTTACTCCAAACTTTCAACATAGTCATATTTCCACACCACCTCATAAACATGATAGGTGTCATTTTTTTAAGCCTGGATGAGATGCGTTTTCACATTTCTAGTATGAAATGGCAGTTTGGCCAACACACTATGAATGTTACATGTCATGTTTATAAGGGGAGACATAAAATGACTATCTTGAAAGTCTGGGGTCAAAATAAAAAAAAAATAATGTAATTGTTAAGAAATGTTGTGTGTAGTTCCAGTCTTGACTGCATCAGTTATGCTTTGCAATTCAATGCCAGTGAGCTGAATTTGAGGCGAGCTCAGTGGCCCAGTTGGATGGGGTGAGTGTGAGGGGATGGTGGTGTTATGCAACATTCCCCCAGCGAGGGAAGGAAAGGTGACTGTTGTCTGCATGGGCCCTGGTACCATACAGTGAAGATAACTGTTCTGTTGGCCTAGGGCTCTCCAACTTTGCACTTGTGGGTGACAAAGGGACCAGTGCATTGGTTGATAGGTGGACTCTGCCTTGTGTATTTGTATTAGCGGCCACATGGAAATGCAGGGACCACAGGGCCCTGTGCTTCTGTGGCCCACCAGGCAACTCCATAAATTCTTGAAATCTGTTGCTGCACTTCTATAGGTAGATGGAATTGTCCCTTGGCACAGGACCCAAAGTGCCCTGTGCATCTGCATTTGTTCATGCAGGTCCCAAAGGGCCTATGTGAATGATGATTCAATTCCAGTATCTCAGAAAGAAAGAAAGTTATTTGCAAAAGAACTTCAGTAATGCACAAGTTAGGGTTCAACGTAATGCCACAAAAGTAGGGAAATGTGGTGCTAGGGTTTCCTACCTCCCAAGCAGCAAAAGGGAAAAAATCTTTGGGTTTTTGGTGAATCAGTGGTGGGCTCTTCCTTGGTGTTGTCAGCCGTAATGGCCACACCATTCTCTGAGTGAACAATGTCAGATTAGATTAGATGTAATCTCTTTTCTTCATGCAGGGCCCAAAGGAACCTTTAGAAACATAGAAACATAGAAACATAGAATTTGATGGCAGGTAAGGATTGCTTGGCCCACCTAGTCTGCCCATTTCCCTATCTAACGGGTTTATTTATTTATTTGCTTTTGGTAACTGGATGGATGCACTAGGCATAAGAATGCCTATTTTCAGGCATGACTCAGAAGAATACAAGTTAAAATACATGAGCAAACATGTGACGCAGCACATGAGATATGTAACACAGTGAGGAGGGGGATCACATACAATCAAACTTAGGGTAGGGAGAAACATTGTTCAGTATAATACAGTTAATACAGTTTGGACAAAGTCAAAAGAAAACAAGATCAGAAAACGTGGGAAAAAAACAGGCATTGCAAAAAAAGGTATATAAAGGCATACAATAAGTGCCATTATGTGGTCATTAGCTTGGGAGAGTATAAACAGGGAGGAGAGGGAAATGGAGAGTGGTGGGAAGCAGAGGAAGAGGGTAAGGGATGAGAGAAAAGCATTTAAGGAGGGTATTAAGAGAGGTCGAGAAAAGATGTCAGAGAAAGTAGATTGCCTAGGGGAATGGAGCGCAGGGAGAAAGGATGGTCTAAGATGGATGAAAGCACATGCAGGGGCTAGTAGCATGCAGATGATCACGGTGAAGTTTCTTAAAACTAGCATGGGTGGGAGTTCAACAAATAGTTTGAGATATGGAGTTCCAGTACTTTGGAGCCATGTATGAGAAAGCACGTGCACCCATATTGGTTTTGCATCTAAGGATGTGGAGAGGGGCTTGGTTAGTAGATCGGATCCCATAGGAGAAGGGTCGTGAATGCAGCAGAGAGGTGAGGGATTGGGGGAGGCCTGGTCTGGCAATATCGTCAATAGACAGCAGGACAGGGCCATTTTAGGTCAGCATAAAGCCAGTAATGGTGTTTGTATTGTGGAGATTCAGAGGCTTAGCGGCAGATAATATTATAAGTGGTGTCTCATTTATGGAAGGAGGACTTTGTGGCAGATAGCTAGGTGACTGAGCCATAGGCCAGGGCTGGGAGCAGAAAGCCTTGTGCCATGGCTAGTCTAGCCAATGAGGTGAGGGCATAGCTAGTATGGTAGGCTCCTCCTATCTTAGCTTTGACAGAATTGTAGGTGGTAGTGATGTGCAGATCAAAATCCAGAGATTCGTCAGGAAGAATGCCCAGATATTTAAAGGAGCTGGCACTAACCAGTGGGGAGCAGTCAGCACACAATATTTTGAAGGAGTTCTGGTTTGCTTTAAGTCTAGCAGGTGAGCCAAAGAGCATGGAGTGTGTCTTGCTTATATTAAGAACAAGGTTGTTCTCTGTTAGCCAGGATTAAATAAGTAAGAGGTCTGATAAGCTGCAGATCCTAGTTAATCAACAGCCTATTTCCTCATACCCCACACTAGAATTGCCTTATGTCTGTCCCATGCAATTTTGAATTCCCCCACTGTTTTTGACTCTACAACCTCCTCAGTAAGGCCATTCCATGCATCTACAACCCTCTCTGTGAAGAAATACTTCCTCACATTACTTTTGAGCTATTCCCCTCTGTCTTCAAATTCTGCCCCCTTGTTCATGCACATCTCTTTTTCTGAAAGATGCTACCCTCTTGGACTTTTTTGACTCCCTTGAGGTATTTGAAAGTTTCTATCATGTCCCCTCTCTCCCTCCCTCCTCCTTTCCTCGAGGCTATACATATTAAGCTCCTTTAGTCTTTCTTCATATGTCTTCTGGTGCAGACCCTGCACCATTTTGGTTGCCCTCCTCTGGACAGCCTCCACCTTGTCTATGTCTTTGCAGATATGGGGTCTCCAGAAAAGTACACAGTACTCCAGATGTGGTCTTACCAACTGTCTGTACAGAGGGATAACAACTTCCTGTTTTCTACTTGTGATGTCTCTCCCTATGCATCCCAGTATCCCCCTAGCCCTCCTTACTGCCTTCTTATATTGCTAGCCCACCTGTAGGTCATCTGATATGACCACCCTCAGGTCCTTTTCCATTTTTGTTGTTGTCAGTATCTCACCCCCCCACTGTGTACACTTCCCCTGAGTTTTTGTTTCCCAAGTGCATTACTTTACACTTCTTTGCATTGAATCTAAGCTGCCATACATTTGACCATTCCTCCAACCTTTCCAAGTCCCTTTTCATCCTTTCCACCCCACCTTGTGTATCAACCATGTTGCAGATCTTTGTGTCATCTGCAAAGAGACATACTTTTCCTTCCAGTCCCTCTGCAATGTCGCTTATAAAGACATTATAAATGACTGGCCCCAGTACTGAACCCTGCGGTACCCAATTAGTAACCCCCGTTCTTCACTGTGGACTCCATTTACTATTATCCGCTGTGTCCTGTTGTCCAGCCAGTGTTTTACACAGGCTACCACCCTGGGACTCACTCCCAGGCTGGCTAATTTGTTTATTAATCTTTTGTGCAGGACTGTGTCAAATGCCTTGCTAATGTCTAGGTAGGCCATGTCCACAGCCCCTCCCTGGTCTACTAATTTGGTCACCCAGTCAAAGAAATCAATTAGATATTTCTGACATGACCTTCCTGCTGTGAATCCAATGCTGCCTTGGGTTCTGTGCCCCACTGGCCTCTAGGTACTCAACAATTCTTTCCTTCAGAAGTGATTCCATCATTTTCCCTACCAATGAGGTCAAACTGACAGGTCTGTAGTTTCCTGCCTCTGTCCTGCTTCCACTTTTGTGATGGGGAATCACATCTGCCCTCCTCCAGTCCTCAGGTACACCACCATCCTCCCATGATTTATTAAAAAGGGTAGTCAGTGGTGTTACTAGTTCTTCCCTTAGTTCTTTTAGAATTCTGGGGTGAATCCCATAAGGCCCCATTGCTTTATCCACCTTCAGTTTTAAGAGTTCTTTTAGAACCCTTTCTTCTGTAAAAGGACTAATATCACCCCCCAATTCAGAATGCTTCTATTGACTAGATTGGGTATCTCTCCCTGCTTTTTCATTCTGAACACAGAGCAGAAGTATTCATTCAGTATCCCTGCTATTTCATTGTCACTATCTGCCCAGCCACCTTCCTCTTTATTCAGCCTCAGTATCCCTGCCTTAGACTTTCATTGTTCCCTAATGTACCTATTAAAGGTTTTATCCCCCTTCTTAACTGAGTTGGTTATCTTTTCCTTGGTTTAGGCCTTTGCTATTCTGACTGCCTTCCCTGCTTCCTTCTGCTTTAACTGGTCCAGTTCTCTGTCCTGCTCCTTCTGTGTTTCCTTATACTTTCCAAATGCTGTCTTTTTCTCCCTTACCTTCCCTGCCACTTCTTTTCTGAACCATAGTGTTTTTTTCTTTCATTTTGATTTGTTTATTTGCTTTACACAAAGGCTTGTTGCCTCTATGATGGCGGTTTTGATGTTTCCCCATTGTTGCTCCACCTCACCTTCTTGCATGGTTGCTAGTGCTTTTCTGAGGCACTCTCCCATTTTGACAAAATCAGCCCTCCTGAAGTCCAGTACCTTCACTTTTATATGACTTGACTCTACAGCTAAGTTTATTGTGAAAAAAGATGCAACAGATTCTGTTGGCAACATGTGGTGAGACTTGCTTCTCTACCTTTGAAGACTGTATCACTAGAGGCACTGGCTTGGAGCTGTACCTTGTGCGTCAAACAGAAGGTTCTGGGATGGGAGGTAGTTTTTGCAAAGAATAAGAATACAAATCTATCATCAGTTGTAGTCACATTAAGATACAGTTAAATATTTGGCGAACTGTATGCTTGAGGCAACACTGGTGGGCAGGCAAATCTGGCCTCCAATATCACTATCTTAAGGTTTTTGTATTGAATTGGAAAGGGATTTGTTCTTCAACAGAGGTGTTCATTCACAGTGTAGTCACATGTGCTGTACAATCCATGAACAGTTGCATCATCCATTAGGCATGGAGTGGGGCATAGAGTGAAGCACAGCGATGGGGGGAGTGAGAAGAGGAAGTTTAACAGGGGGATGACTTGCCTATGATCTCAATAGTGATTATGCATCTGGTAGGATTCAGACCTGAGTCTCCAGTTCACAACTGTGTGCTATAAGTACTAGCTAAACTGCTTTCATACAGTACAGTATAATAATGTTTTCCTCAGGGTTATAGTTATAAACAGTTGAAACTTGCATTGAGAACCTACAGTATGATTTGTTAAAATCATGTTAAGCCCTGCGTTTTATCTTGTTAATTGTTTGGTAACTTTTTAATACATTATGCTATACATTAGTATTCAGAGATATGTCCTGTCTATGCAGTGATAGACGATATCCAGATACCATTATAATGAGCCCCCTGGTCTGCAGTAGTTATAACACTAGACAATCCTTTGCTTAAAATGTATTAAAGCTGATAGGATTAAACATTGTTAACTGGAGTTTGAAATTACTGATTGACAGGGCATGATATTGTGAAACCTACTGTATCTCTGAGCACAACCGTAGGCCACTTGTGTTTTATTCCACCTTTCTTAGTTGCCATGTCATTTTTAAAAATGTGCTACCAATTTAATAAATAATTTTGAATTTCATTTTTTTAGAATTTCTAGACAACTGTTCATAAGTCTGTTTACCCTAACTAAGCCCTCTTTGCCTTTACAATGTCTGTCAGGCAAAGGATGATTAGCTGCACATTTGTTTACAGCTTTTCTTCCCAGACTATCTACCCAGATTGTGTCTTCAGCCAATAAATGTTGCATCTGAGCATCAGGAGCAATTAGCCCTGTTAATAAGCAATAATTCATATTTCAGCCCATGGTCTGTCAGTCTGAATGATTTAATTTGCCAGTTTTTCACCTTAGGCAAAAAGGCAGCCTCATTAATTGTGTATTAAATAAAGAAGGCACTCATGTGTTTTTTTAGGGTAAATGCTTGTCTTTACCATCTCATGTCTTCCAGGAAGAGACTGAAGGTCTAATAAAGATAATTGCTTTTACTTCTAATGCTGCACAAACAGTTCAATAAAAAGCAAATGATTTTTTTTACAAAGTAAGACTAGACTTACTATTCTTAGATTAAACTGTGAGATAACATTTATATTTGGAATTATGTTATATGGTAAAGGAAAAGGAAAAAGAGATCTCTTATAAGATTACAGATCCCTTTCATCATGTGTTTCATTACCGGATTTCAGTAACAATCTACTGTATATGGTTACTGAAAACTACCGTAACCCCCCCCCAAAAAAAAACAATTTCAATTATAAGTTAGTTAAACTGAAGTACTTGTGAGGTTAATGTTTCTTAATGAAGACATGACATGTGTGCTAATTGGCAGCAGTTGACAATATTCTTATTAATTAAAATGAAATTCATACCTCCGAATGATTCATATTTAACAATACCTGAATAAACATTGTGTGTGAAAAACTGTTTTCAATAGTTTTAAATTTATGGTCAACATTCTGTCCAATTCTCTTCATGAAACCATCAGTAATCTGAAGTTCATAATGTGAGAAGGTTTGTGCACAGAATGCTAATTATGAGCTGCTGACCTGTCAGTTCTGTACACAAACCATGATATAGTTAAAACTCCAGGGCCAGGATTCACAAAACATTGCCCCAGGCACAAATCCAATTTGCCTGGGGCAAACTGGGTTTGCAAATGAACAATGCAATAAGGAACAACAAAACAAAAATGGAAAGGGACCTGGGGGTAGTCATAACATATGACTTAAAGGTGGGCAAGCAATGTGAGAGGGCAGTAAGGAGGGCTGGGGGGATACTGGGATGCATAGGCAGAGGCATCACCAGTAGAAAACAGGAAGTTGTTATCCCTCTGTACAGACAGCTGGTAAGACCCCATCTGGAGTACTGTGTGCAGTTCTGGAGACCCAATCTCCGCAAGGACATAGACAAGATGGAAGCTGTCCAGAGGAGGGCAACTAAAATGGTGCAGGGGTCTGCACCAGAGAACATATGAGAGAGACTAAAGGAGCTTAATATGTATAGCCTCGAGGAAAGGAGGGAGAGGGGGACATGATAGAAACTTTCAAGTACCTCAAGGGAATCAACAAAGTCCAAGAGGGTAGCGTCTTTCAAAAAAAGAGGTGTGCAAGAACAAGGGGGCACAATTTGAAGATTAGGGGGTGGCTCAGAGGTAATGTAAGGAAGTATTTTTTTCACAGTGAGGGTTGTAGATGCATGGAATGACCTTCTGCAGGAGGTTGTGGAGTCAAAAACAGTGGTCGAATTCAAGCATGCATGGGACAGTCATAAGGCAATTCTAGGCAGTGGGGGTAGAAAGAAGTAGGCTGCTGGTTAACTAGGATCTGCAGCTTATCCATTAGGTAGGGAAATGGGCAGACAGGGTGGGCCAAGCTGTCCTAATCTGCCATCAAATTCTATGTTTCTAAGGGTGGGCCGCAATGCAAATGAGGAGGAGGGGACTGGCATATCCCAACAACCCCATTCAAAAATCTCGCAGTCCATGCAAAGGCCGTTTGCAACATCCCTTGCATGGAAAAAATTCTGCCAGCAAAAACCTGGTGGTAATCTACACAACCCTAATGGTTTGCAATGGTACAGAGGCCCCCTGTTGCCTGATCCCCTGCCCAAAATATACAATTACATGTTTCATAGTGTAGGTTCCCTCCCCAGTCCCTTATCTCCCACCCGACTATCGGAAAACATATTTTCCATAATGTAGTATTCCCCCCAGTTCTCGATTTCCCACCCAATATTAAAACCCCATTTTTCCATAGTGTAGAGTCCTTCTCCTGTCCTCTATCACCCACCCAAAGTGTCCCAATAGTTTTTTCCATAGTGCAGGTTCCCTCCCCAGTCCTCAATCTCCAACCCAAAGTGTTCCAATAATTGTTCCATAGTGTAGTGGTTCCTTCCCCCCTCCCTGGTCACTGATCACCATCCCCAGATGAGTAAAACTTATTCACTAGTAGTCTAGGTTCCCTCCCCCACCCCTACCCCGTCCAGTGTGGTCAACCATTCTGCTCCCACATCCCAATCTTTCATCAGTGACTAGCACAGCCCTTCTCTCACCACCACTGCTGGCTGCTGACTGAGCCCTCTTGTAGTGTGTACTGTCAGTATGTGCTCCAAGAGGTCTCAGTCAGTGGCCAGCCACAGTGGTGAGAAGAGGGATGTGCTGGTCACTGACTGAAGAGAGGGATGGGGGAGTGGGATGGCGGGTCACACTGGATGGGGTGGGGTGGGGAAGTGGCCCTAGACTACAAGAGAATAAGTTTTACTCATCTGGGGATGGTGATCAGTGACTGGGGAGGGGGAAGGGACCACTACAGTTTGGAAAATTATTGGAACTCTTCAGGTGGGAGATCTTGGACTGGGAAGGGACCCTGCACTATGGAAAATCTATTGGGACACTTTGGGTGGGTGATGGAGGACTGTGGAGGGACCTTGCACTATGGAAAACTATTGGAACACTTCAGGTGGATGACTGAGGATTGTGGAGGGAGACTGTACTATGGTAAAACTATTTGGACACTTTGGGTGGGTGATCAAGGACTGGGGAGGAATCCTGCACTACGGAAAAATGGGTTTTTAATATTAGGTGGGGGATCAAGAACTTGGGAGGGACACTACAGTATGGAAAATATGTTATCTAAAAGTCCAGTGGAAGGTAAGGGACTGGGAAGTGATCCTACCCTATGGAAAAATGGGTTTTAATTCTTGGTGGGAGATCAAGGACTGGGGGGGACCTTACACTATGGACAAGAGTTTTATTACAGTCCTGTGGGAGATTGAGAACTGGGAGGACACTACAATATGGAGAAACTGTTTCTCTACAGATGGGTGGGAGTTTGGCAAGGAGAGATGGGACCACTACACTAAGGAATGTTTTTTTTCATTTTGAGGTCAGTGACTTGGTTGGGGGGGAGGGACCCTGGACCATAGGGGATGTCGATCAGAGGATGGGGGTGCTACATCTGGGGACTGCAGCTGAGTGGTGCAAGGCCGGTGGGGGGGAGCCATGCAATGCCACACTAATGCCATGCAAATGAGCCCATAATGAGAATGCTAATGGCCACTAGCACCTTGCATGTCAAATGGGCTCATTTGGATGGCTACTTTTGTGAATAGCACAATAGTGCTTGAGCACTTTTGACTGTGGGGCTATTGTCCTGGCAAGCTGTGGGGACAGTGCTACTGAGTATCATCACACTGCTTTTCCTGGGTTAGCACTGCTCCCAGCAGCTCCTATTCACAGTTGGATAGCACACAACCCTATCCAGCTGTGAACTGCATGATTGCCTGTCAGTGCAACTGCAAGGCGCTGTGCAAACTTTTGCATGCACTTTGCATTTTTTTTAATCCTGGCCCAGATCATTGGTTCCATGAAAAGAACTGTAACAGAATGCTGCACATTAAAAACAAAGAAATGCAAAATACAGTTTTTCATATCACCTTTTGATTTAGGTACAGTTAACTATAAATCATTTAGGGGTATGAATATCATTTTTAGAAATGGAAAATATAAACAGCTGCCAATAAGAAACAATTCTCTGTCCTTTTTATGTTCTGCTTCACACATTATGTATTACAATATGGATATGGGTGTGGGGACCACTGGCACTTTACTTGGAGCACTGCAGCTTTAGTTGTGATTTGATGAAAAGAAACTAAAGACTTGGGGCCCAACAAGTATTGCAAATGGACTGGTACTATTTGTCTGCATGACATAATAGTGCCAGTCCCACCACTTGTATTGATTGTGCCATACCCAAATGGTATTTCAAGCCTTCCCTCTACAGTCATATAGTCACATAGTGGGATGGGGCAGGGGTCACAATGTAAATGGCCTTTAGGAGCATGAATAAAGCATGGTGAACCTCATTCAGAGTTTGCTGACCCTCCTGCCAATAAAAATGCAAGAGGGTGGCAAAAGCATGTATTGAAGTAGTAAGTCACTTGAAGAAGGAGCCGGTGGGAGACAGAACAGCAAGAGATCTCTGAAGCAGTTTGTGGTTTGGGTGAACAGAGATAGTGGGAAGTGTTCCTCTGGATGTTAGGAATAACTGAGGTGGCAGAAAGTGGATGGGGAGACACTAGACCAATATGGACTATATGATTTACACATGGAACATTTCTGGTGCATCATTCTAGAAGCAGGCCTAAAGTTATGGACTTGGCAGGGAGGTGAGAACACAATGGTGGTAACGCCTTGCATCTAGTACACTGTGAATGTCATAGCACCATACAACTAGCATTATAATGTAATGCATAGTTCCCCATTGGTGTCATAACTCAAGCATTAGCAATTCAAATCCTTCTTTGTTACCCCAAACATCTAGAAACTGTCATTTGCATTTTGACTTACTACAGATGCTAGGGAGAATCCTTCTATTGAAAACCAGGTCATCCTTTGGACTATAGCTGTTTTTGGTGGTACTGAAGCAGAGCACCTGATGTGCCCCAAATTGTCCACCATTAACCATGACTGTGAGTTAAGACCCATAATTTTTCAGACAGCTAAGACTCTCTCTTGTCCCTGACCAACACTAACCTGATATTCTACAAATTTGCAATGCAGTATCTTTTATGGAAACTAAAGCATTTTATTGAGCAGTAAATGCATTAAAATATCTCCCTGCTGTAGCCCTCATTTATAAAAAATGAGTGTACAAGGGAAGAGGTTATATAACATTATTATTTCTGCCTGAGGTACTCTCTAACCCTCCCATGAGTTCAGTAAATCAGTTAAAAATCAGGCCAATGTTGATAGTTACAGCACATATCTGGCCTGGAACTGGTAAGTAAAACAATAACACTGAAATATAATTAAGCTTCTAATCATTTCAGGCACTAACATGCAGTTCTGAATATGGTTTTCTAGGATTCATGTTGGACTCAGTGCAACAGACCATTGCGCTTAGGAAAAAAGGATAGAATCACACCTGGAACAAAATTGTACGAGTATAATCTCGGGGGGTGGGGGATTGGCAAAAGGAAAATTAAAAGGTTTCACAAGGCACCTATATGTTTTAAGGAACATTTTCTACCTTATTTTGACTTTAAAAGATTTGTTATACTGGAAACTGTTTTGTACAAGTAGATTAAACATATTGACTAAGATATTGCCATTTTGATTAAGAATTATTAACTGAAAAAATATGCAGGGTGATTGAAAGACCATGCCATAGACATGCAGGTGCTAGAGGAACAACAGAATATGCTAACATTATCACTGGAAACTTGGGGTTGCATAATTAAACAGGAAAAAAATCTTAATTATATCTTTAATAATTACTAACAATTAACTTATTAAGTTAGGGTTAGGGGTCAAAACACTTTTTAAACTGTTATGAATATGCTGCAGTTTTGAATGGTTGATAATATAGTTTCCATGCCAGTTTATGAAGTTTAGCATAACAGCTTTGAGCTGCAGATGTTTGCAGGAAAAAACATAAAAACCTGGGGGTTGGTCCACAAACCCTTTGGCAACTAAAGCTCACAGATGTCTAGATTTACAGTAAAAAGCATGATTTCAAACCTGGACACTGCTACAGGGAAGGAAAAGGGTGCAACACTGGTAATACTACCCCTGTCAACTTCAATAAAGTCTTTCAGTCAAGATAATCCTCTGTAAATAGTTTCTATTAACATAATATTTTGTATCAGCCAGCTGCAAGACAGAAGAATAGCATTAAATGGATATGGATAGCTGAAATACTGAATAATAGTATTGTTGGTAAAGAACTAAAGAGCCATATTTTCATGACCTTTTTAAAGGATATAAGGGTGTGGTGCAAATGCAATGCAGTGTATACTAGGCACTGAAATTCTATGCTACACATTATTGCATTTCTTCTATTATTGCTCAAAACTATAGTGCTCAATCTCAGATTTAAACAAATGTCTACATGTTTGGTCAGTAACTACAATATTTTTATTTAATTATTCCAACAGAACTTGGGTTAATTACTAGTAATGATGAATAAAATACAAACAGGTATCACCAAAAGAACATTGTCAATTTATTTTTGATCTGTTTAAAATAGTAACATAGTAGTTTATTGTCAGACGGGACTCTTGGTCCATCTTGTCACCACACACGCATACACACACACACACACACATACACACACTTACTTCATACGCAGTGATGAAGTATGCTGGGAAAACATGTATTACTTTATAATCATATAAATAGAAATTATAAAAGAAAAGAAATGGGGCTGCAATGCTATTCCAAGTGTTCAGTGAAGATGTATATCTGTATCTTTAAAAACCATTCTCACTTTTGGGATGGCTATAGTGTAGCAGCTGTGATGCAGACTTTGCACAGGATGGACAGAGAATCCTGCAGTGCAGAACTATTCCAGTAAATGTTAAGTGATTTGAAGAGACCAGACAGGCGAGAACAGCAAACCCTCGAGTCATGTAAAATGCAAGAGAAATACCACTATATAGAGGCTTCATGATGTCTTCAAAACATTAATAACAACCAAGCTGGGAACATATAGTTTGTTTAGTAAACTATTATTGTTTTGACAATGATGAGAAAGAACATTAGCACTATTGTAGAGGTCCCAAGCATTTCTGAGCATGTTGTGCAGGCATCATAAAAAATGTAATTATTTCTTGCACATTTTATGGAGCTTTGTCTAAAGAAGTACAGTGGCGTGAAAAAGTATTTGCCCCCTTCCTGATTTTCTCTATTATTGCATATTTGTCACACTGGATGTTTTCAGGTCTTTAGACAAAATATAATATTAGATAAAGGGAACCTGAGTGAACAAATAACACTTTTCTTTTTTACTTATTTCATTTATTTAATGAAAAAAGTTAACCAACACCAACTGGCACTGTGTGAAAAAGTAATTGCCCCCTAGTTAAATCAACCCAATTAAAGGGATAATTAGAGTCAGCTGATTGAACACAGCCAGGCTTGATTACAGCCAGCCCTGCTCAATATAAACCTCACTTATTTTGGCCCTTACCATCAGAGTCACGTTGCCAGCACAAAGATTCAACAAGCACATTATGCCATGATCAAAGGAAGTTCCTGAAAAGATCAGAAAAAATTTGTTGCCCTCTATCAGTCTGGAAAGGGTTACAAAGATATTTCTAAGGCTCTGGGACTCCATCGAACCACAGTGAGAACCATAATCTCAAATGGAGAACACTTGGAACAGTAGTGAACCTTCCAGGAGTGGGCGCCTGCCAAAATTACTCCAAGGGCACAGTGTAAAATCATCCAAGAAGTCTCAAAGGATCCTAAACAACATCCAAAGAACTGCAGGCTACTCTTGCCTCAGCTAAGGTCAGTGTTCATGACTCCACAATCAGAAAGAGACTGGGCAAAATGGGCTTCATGTGAGAGTAGCAAGGCGGAAACCACTGCTAACCAAGAAGAACATAAATGCTCGTCTCTCATTTGCCAAGAAGCACCTGGATGATCCATGACCTTTTGGGAAAAAATGTTCTTATGGACAGATGAGTCCAAAGTGGAACTTTTTGGACAACATGGATCCCATAATGTCTCGCGTAAAGCAAACACAGCATTCCACAGTAAGAACGCCATACCAACAGTCAAACATGGTGGTGGTAGTGTGATGGTGTGGGGATGCTTTGCTGCCTAAGGACCTGGATGACTTGCCATAATTAAATGGAACCATGAATTCTGCTCTGTACCAGAAAATTCTTAAGGAGAATGTCCAGTCATCCTTCCGTCAGCTGAAGCTGAAGCGTAGTTGGGTCATGCAGCAAGACAATGATCCAAAACACAAAAGCAAGTCCACATCAGAATGGCTAAAAAAGTAAAATTAAAGTTTTGGAGTGGTCTAGTCAAAGTCCAGACTGAAACCTAATAGAGATGCTGTGGCAGGACCTGAACGAGCAGTTCATGCTTGAAAACCTACCAAATGTTACTGAATTAAAGCAGTTCTGCGAGGAAGAGTGGTTAAAATTCCTCCACAACGATGTGAAAGACTGATATTGAATTATAGGAAGTGTTTGGTTGCAGTCATTGCAGCTAAATGTGGCATAACCAGTTATTAAGTGTAAGGGGGCAATTACTTTTTCACACAGTGCCAGTTGGTGTTGGTTAACTTTTTTTTCATTAAATAAGTGAAATTAAAAAAAAAAACAAGTGTTATTTGTTCACTCAGGTTCCCTTTATCTAATATTACATTTTCTCTAAAGACCTGAAAACATCCAGTGTGACAAATATGCAATAATAGAGAAAATCAGGAAGGGGGCAAATACTTTTTCACGCCACTGTATTTGCTTTGAATCCAGTCTTAGATTTTTTTTTCATTAATATGTGTTGCTAAAACTCAAAAAAGGTAATGTTTGCAGTACATATGGAGTTATTTTACCATAAAAGTGACACAACCAAACATTTAGAATATTTTTGTTTATACCAACAATTCTTTTAATGTTTTTAAATCATTTTCATCACTATGTTTTAGAGTACCTTCAATTATTTTGTTCTTTAAAATGAAACTTGATCATGATTAGCCAGTCAAGTTTCAAAACATAATCTGATTGCTTACAGTAATAAATATAATAAAATGAAATGCTGAGTTGAAAAGTTATTTATTTTAAAGATCAACAAGAAAATAAGTACCCAGCTTAACATGTTGCTAGACCAATAGGAATACTACTGTTCTGTTTGAGATCATTTACTATTAGCAAGAGCATCATATTAGTTAAGCATAGGCATTACAGGGTGTGCATTATTGTGAGATAACAGCTTGATTTAGGAAAACATACCGGAGATGTAGCTGAATGACTTACACACTCAAAAAGTGATGTTATGCCCAGAACAACACACTCCCTGGAATGTCTTATTGCTATTATAAAATGACTTCCTTGATTTTTAAATTTATAACCATTTAATGAGGTTCAGAACATTCAGTATTTCTAACGTGTGAAGTTCTGGAATAAAACAGTGTCACGTGACCAGATTCCACCAGTAACAGCAGAAAATGTTTCCAGCTCATTCTGTAACTTATTCTAGAAAGTGGACAGAAAAGAAATTCTTCACTCTGACTGGCTGCGGCAGTCTTCTACCCATTTTTTAATTTCAGTACAGTGCACTAATCAAAAACAAATACCAGTACCAGGTGCCTCATTACTATGGAAATAACTTCCTTTACTCTGTATGAAATGAAGTATTATTACCATTTTGAGAAGCAAACTGCTGTGTAGTCAAGTATCTGATACTTTGTTTCGTGTTCTGTTTTCCTAAACTTGAATATTTCAGAACAAAGTTGGGGCACCATTCAGACTAATTACTCTACCAAATCAAAATTGCCTAGTTCTGTTTCAACCACACTTAAGTAGAAGCGTGTTTTCAGTATTAGTGAAAGTGTCACTGAGCAATGTAAAGTACCAGCCTGTACAGAACATAGGCTGAGAACTGATCCCTATGAGAAGAATATCTGCCAGGAGCAGATGTCAAAGTGGGTGGATGAATTTGAGTAATTTTGTGAGTCCAAATATGGACCACTATAGCCAATTGTGGGTGCCATACACAAAAAGAGGCCTTAAATGCCTAGACGTGGTGCACAAATGAACAACAAGGATGCTTTCAGGGCAGAATGTGAGAACCCTTCTGCTACCCTTGTATAACTATGATCATTGTACTATGGTGTTACAAATGTAACTAATAGTATCTATTGTTTTGTAGTGTCCTCTCTATAACTAATTTCAGGTCGCCCCTGAAAAAGGGACCATTGGTCTCAGTGGGCTTACCCGGTAAACAAAATCTAAATAAATAAAAATAGAATACACTTACTTATGATGAATGACTGGCTGATCTAGAAACATAGACAAAAGATGGCAGAAGGAGAGCAAGGGTCCATCTAATCTGCTCATTTATTCCTTGAACCTTCTCAGATCCCAGGACCTAACCCCCCCCCCCCCGCCTAATGTCTCCTAATGCTCCCATTGCTTTTGTTAATGCTTTAGCCCTCTCCCACATCTAGACATGTACACACTGGAATCTAGAAGATGAGGCAGGGACTTATGCCTGACCTGTAAGGTATTTTACAACAGTGATCTATGGGACAGAATAGGTTTAGAACTAAAAGAATCACATTTTGCTGCAAAAGCACACTACCTCCAGATAAAGGCGAAATATACAGAACCAAAACATGGGGACTGTGGATCATTCAGAAAGTTGTTACAATATAGAACAGCTTATTAGTTGAATTGGTGGGATGCATTAACATGGATTCATTTAAAAATCTACTCAACAAATACTATTTAGCAAACAACTTGATGAGATACATTTGAACAAAGGCAAGTCATGAAGGGCAAATTGCTGGTTCAGTTTGTATTTATCCTATGAAACTTATGAAATAATTAAATAACTACCTTTACAATTACTGTACATATATATCATCAGCAGGGCCTCATGTTTTCTGTGATTCTGCGATTGCAGCAGTGGCCGCAGAAATCAGTGCTGACCACAGAAATCAGTGCTTACCACAGAAATCAGGAAAACCAACCACACAGCAGCAGAAATACTAGTTATGCTATGTGATCACACAAGGCATGGGCATAGCTATTGATATGTTAAGTATGCTATGGCATACATGCTCATTAGAAAGGGCTGCAAACTGATGCCATCTGCTACAAAGCTGAAAAGCTAGTGGCTGCATGAAATCTTGATTTGTGCTGGCTCTTGTTACATAATTCCATCCAGCCAGCATTGTGGTGGTGGGGGGGGGGGACTGACGCAAGACTAGCAGAGTTTGATTAGGCGATGTTAACTGAGGGAGCAGTGGATGTGGCAGCAGTCACTGAGACTTGGGCCACTGCAAGACATGACTGGGACCTGAACCTGGAGGGTTACACCATGTTCAGGAAGGACAGCGGGAGGGAAGGAGGGGGTAGCAATGATAGTAAAAACTGCATTGGCATAGGGGAGTGAGGAGGTGGAGGGAACCGTGGAGGCGATTTGGGTCACCTTGATAACAAGGGGGCAAGAGAGTAAAAATAGGGAGTGGTGCAGGACCTCCAGTCCTGGCGGAGGAGCTGGAGGACAGTCTGGTGGCAGATGTTAGGAGACACTGCAGACTGGGCAGAGGAAGGTGGTGGTGTTAGGGACTTAAAACATGCAGGAACAGACTGGGAGACTATGATGACATCCTCTGTGACCAGGAACAGAGGTTGTTGGATGTCTTTCAAGATCGCTCCTAACTCAGCAGGTGAGGGAACTGACCAGGAGGCAGGTACTGGATGTGGTCCTGGCAGACAGTGACCAGATTGGGGGCCTGGAGTAAGGGACCCATTGGCGGGATGACCATGCCATGGTCTGGTTCTGCCTGGACCTAGGAGGGGTAGAAGGCTGCACAAAGACGGAAGTAACCGACTTCAGGGGGTGGATTTTAAGGAAATGGGAAGGATCCTTAAGGAGCATTTGGATGGGATTGGGTCAGACATGTATGCTGATAGTAGGTGGGAAATCATCAGGAGAGGGGTGCAGGATGCTACCAGCACCTGTGCAAGAGGAAGACGAAAATGCGGTAGGGCCCAAAAACCCTGTTGGTGGACCAGGGAGGTCCAGGAGGTGGTGCGGGGAAAGAAAGCAGCCTATAAGAAATTCAAGTGCTCAAGGAGTGAAAGGGATCGAGGGGAGTATGAGCTGATGGCTAGAAGGGCCACTAGAGTGGTGAGGGTGGCTAAGGCAAGGAAGGAGCAGAACCTGGCCAGGAAATTAGGAGAGGAAAAAGGGTTCTTTAGATACATTGGGAAAGACGAAGGTGAAGGGCAGATTAGCAGGATTAAATCAGTGAAGAGATGGGCACAGACCCAGAGGAGCAGGCTGAGGTACTAAATGAGTACTTCACCTCAGTTTTCACCAGGGAAAATGGGATGCTGCATCATACATGGGAGGAGACAGAGATAATGAGGAGGGTGGCCTCACCAATCTGCAGGTCTGGGAGGGGGCATCACTGGCAGGTGGGGAGGGCTAAGCAGGGAGAAGAGGTACTGGAGTGGAAATCACAGCAGAGAGTGAGGGAAGCCCTCAGCTCCCCTTAAGACGGAGAGAAAGCACCGGGCTGGATAAATTACATCCTAGAGTGCTGAAGGAACTTGCAGATGTCCTGGTGAAACCCTGGCAGAGCTTTCACACCATCTCTGAGGACAGGGTGGGTGCCCCAAGACTGGAAGGTGGCGCATGTAGTGCCTATCCACAAGGGGGGATCAAGGGAGGTGGAAGGGAACTACAGGCCTGTCAGCCTGACATCAGTGGTGGGCAAGGTGATGGAGGGCATTGTCAATGAGAGGCTAGGGGGGGACCTGGATAAGTCAGGGTGCCTGGACGATAGACAGCATGGATTCATCCCGGGGAAATCGTGTCAGACAAACCTGGTGGAGTTCTATGACTGGGTGACAAGTGCCTTGGACCTGGGTAGACCAGTGGATGTCCTCTTCTAGACTTCAGCAAGGCATTTGACTCTGTTCCTCACGTGGGCCTGTTGGATAAACTAGAGAAATGGGGTGGGAAACCAGATGATCAGATGGATAGGCAATTGGCTCCAGGACCGGACCCAGAGGGTGAGTTGATGGGATAGTCTCTTCCCAAGGAGGGTTATTAGTGGGGTCCCACAGGATCAGTCCTGGGCCCCTTCTGTTCAATGCCTATGTATCTGACATAAGGACAGGAATCAGGAGTGAGATGAGTCTCTTTGCAGATGACTCAAACTGGGGCGGTGGTGGATGGGAGAGGGGAGGGTGGCCTGCAGGGGACCTGAGGCTCTGGAAAGATGGTCTAGAAAGTGGAAGCTGAGGTTTAATGCAGGGAAATGCAAGGTACTCCACCTGGGGGAGAACCCAGGCCAAGTGTACACCCTGGGGAAATACTACAAGTCTCAATGGCTGAGAGGGACCTGGGGGTGGTGGTGGATGTCAAGATGAACAACTCTGAGACTTGTGGGAGGCAGCAGCCAAGGCCAACAGGATGCTGGGATGCATCGCTAGGGGATCACCTCAGAAGGAGGGAAGTGATACTCCCTCTGTATAACTGCTTGGTGAGGCCGCACCTGAGTACTGCGCAGTTTGGAGGCCTCACTTAAAGAGGGATATTAACCTCCTGGAGAGGTCCAGAGGAGGGCAACCAAAATGATTTGGGGCTTGGGGACAGGACCTATGAGGAGAGGCTCGAAGAGCTAAATATGTACACTTGGAAGAGAGAAGGACTGGGGGACATGATAGAGTCTTCAGGTACATGAAGAGGGTAAACAGGGAGGAACAGTGAGGGTGCTTGAAGGAAGGAGGAGGGGCCACTAGAGGGCATGGGTGGAAGCTGGAGGGGGGAAGATTCAGGGGAGAAAGGAGGTGCTACTTCACTGAGAGGGTGGTAGAGCCATGGAATGCACTACCTAGGGGGCTGGTGGAGGCAGAGACAGTGGAGGGGTTCAAGAGGATGGGACAGGTACAGGGGAAGGGTTCAGGAAGCAAAATCCAATGCAGCAAGAATATCCGGAACTGGGAAGGGGAGAAGCCAGAGAAGGCGAGGGGGACAGCAAGGTCAGCACCCAGGGTGGAGGCTGACCAAACGAGCAGACACGAAAGACCATTAGGCCTATTCTGCTGGCATTTTAGTATGTTAGTATGTATGTTAGTATTACTGTAGGTCCACAGTAGTTATGATTTGCTGCTGTGTAGGTGTGGGTAGCTCAATCATGTTAATTTTTCATTGTGAGGCTGCTCATGGTGCATGCTGAATCCTTGGATGATGAATTTCGAAGGAAGAAGTGGGAGGCAAGTTGTAGACAAGGAGTGAGAAGATTCAGTGGTACCCATGGAGTTGGAATCGATCACTGTGTGGTGACAGGTATTGGAGGAGGAGCTGACTGCAGAAACATAGGACTGGCAACAGACTGAGCAAAAGACTCAGTCCGCACTGGTGGACATCAACCATAGTTTTGATTTGTGGGCCGCCGCGGTTCTGTACCTGCAAGTGTGAGAGTAATTTCTTGGCAGGTTTGAACCTGCAGCCTAAGTGGTGATATCAAGATCAATTCATAAGGAGAGTCAAGTTGCCCAGCTGCAGCAGAGCTGGGGCCAGGGTATACTAGAACTGGACCAAGCAGGTATGGGAAAAAATTGGAACGGAGAGTTTGATTGCTGCAATACATAAGTGAAATGAGGGTCACTGCCTGAAGAACACCACAACCCGAGTTGCAAGAAGAGAACATGCTAACCAAGGTTACTACAGCTTAATAAGAATGACTTGTTTGCATTTTTTAGTGTGTCCCCCAAAAGAAAAATCAGGAGTCAACAAATCCTACAGACACTGCAAGTTACACTCTCCATCACTGTTATAGGAAAATAATTCCCACCCACCCTCAACACATAGATTTGCGCACTGCACTCAACATGTTTGTTGCAAGGCAGTTGGGGTATCCCTAGCTAAAAAAAAAAATAATAATCTAAAAGAATATTGATCAAAATCAGAAAAAAACGCTTTCAAGTTGAAGTCTCTCTTTATATCTGGTAACTGTAAATATAAACCAGAAGAAATCCAAGCAGGTTTTGCCTTCTGTGTAGTTTTATCTAAATGTGTATGTCCTCTGATTATAACCTAGGAGAACAGCAAAGGCCACCAATTTCCAGAAGAAGAACAGATAAGCCTTCAAATTTGGGTGGGAGGGAAAATTCATTAAAAGAGAACACTAATGCCCATGGCTGTGCCAGGTTTGGGTTATTGTAGTTTAATATTTGTGGCAAGAAGACTACATACTTTTAAATGGCCTGCTGTTCCACTTTCAGTGTAGCAGAGTGGTTGCACGAAGGCAGTCAAAGGGTTAATTAAGACTTAATCCCTTTGAAGGTATGCTGTTTAGCCACAATTTACCTGTTACAGAATAGCCACAGAATCAGCAGTTGTTCTGCGGCAGAAAGAAGAATGTAAGTCCACTTTGCCGCAGTAAACACGGGGCCCTGATCATCACCATTTTTTTTAAACACAATTCATGTGACCCAGTCTTACTCACTCATTAACCCTTTCCACCCATGCTTACCATATTGTATTGTTTAGAAGCTTGCCCTTTCAGATACTAAACTGCTCAGTATCCATTGTGATGAAGGTAAAAAAAAAAATGTAAAAAACAGATCTTTCACCACTCTGACTGGCTGCATTTCCTGGCATATTTATTTATTTAAGTGTTTTACCAGAAAGACATACTGAGCGGATTACTGCTTGATTGAGGCCAGAGGGGTGCAGGACCCAAGGCAGCATGGATTCACAGCAGGAAGGTCATGTCAGATGAATCTAATAGATTTCTTTAACTGGGTGACCAAAGTAATAGATCAAGGAGGGGCTGTGGGCATGGCGTACCTAGACTTTAGCAAGGTATTTGACACAGTCCCACACAAAAGATTAATATACAAGCTGGCCAGTCTGGGAGTGGGTCCCAAGATGGTAGCCTGGGTAAAGAATTGGCTGGAGAATAGGACACAGAGGTTAATAATAAACGGAGTCTACTCTGAAGAAAGGGGGGTTACTAGTGGGGTACTGCAGGGTTCAGTATTAGGACCAGTCCTCTTTAATGTCTTTATAAGTGACATTGCAGAGGGACTGGAAGGAAAAGTATGTCTCTTTGCAGATGACACAAAGATCTGTAACAGAGTTGATACACAAGGTGGGGTGCAAAGGATGAGAAGGGACTTGGCAAGGCTGGAGGAATATTCAAATGTAAGGCAGCTTAGATTCAATGCTAAGAAGTGCAAAGTAATGCACCTGGGAAATAAAACCCAGGGGAAGAGTACACAATGGGGGGTGGGATACTAACAACAAAAAAATGGAAAGGGGCCTGGAGGTAGTCATATCAGATGACCTAAAGGTGGAAAAGCAATGTGATAGGGCAGTAAGGAGGGCTGGGGGGATACTGGGATGCATAGGGAGAGACATCACCAGTGGAAAACAGGAAGTTGTAATCCCTCTGTACAGACAGCTGGTGAGACCCCATCTGGAGTACTGCATGTAGTTCTGGAGACCCAATCTCCACAAAAACACAGACAGGATGGAGGCAGTCCAGACAAGGGCAACTAAAATGGTGCAGGGTCTGCACCAGAAGATATATGAAGAGAGACTTAAGGAGCTGAAGATGTATAGCCTCGAAGAAAGGAGGGAGAGGTGAGACATGATAGAAACTTTCAAGTACCTCAAGGGAATCAACAAAGTCCAAGAGGGTAGCATCTTTCAAAAAAAGAGGTGTGCAAGAACAAGGGGGCACAATTTGAAGATTGAGGGGGGACGGCTCAGAGGTAATGTGAGGAAGTATTTCTTCACAGAGAGGGTTGTGGATGCATGGAACAGCCTTCCTGAGGAGGTTGTGGAGTCAAAAACAGTGGTAAATTTCAAGAATGCATGGGACAGTCATAAGGCAATTCTAGGGGGTGGGGGTAGGAAGAAGTAGGCTGTTGGTTAACTAGCATCTGCAGCTTATGCATTAGTTAGGGAAATGAGCAGACTGGGTGGGCCAAGCGGTCCTTATCTGCTGTCAAATTCTATGTTTCTATGATTCCAGGTGCATCCTGGTGACAAATACACTATGACAACATGAGGCACACAATATAACAGATGAGATAATAGATACAGGCAATATAACAACAAGGTTGCAACACTATACAGGATAGAACACAGTACAGGGTACAAGTGTACAAGTGCATATTACAAGGAGAGTTACAACAGCTGAGTGCAGAGCCAGGTAAGATGAGGAATATGGGGGTACAGTAGTGCAACCTATATAGCCATGATAGAGGCTTCACAAGGAAAGTGAGTATGGGGAATTACTTAACTGAGTAAGGAAGTTCAGAAGTGGTGCAGAGTAACCAGGTGGGGAGTAGCTGTCACAGAGTTGAGAATGAGTTAGGCACAAAAACAAGGGGTGGTGAAATGTGCAACTAGGAGACCATTTAGGTGTTGGGAGGGTGAGGAGTGATGGATATCATGTGGGAGGGAGTTCCATAGCTTTGGCATGCAGTAGCTGAAAGCTGCCTGACCTGACAATGAGGACCTATGTGGGATGTAAAGGAGTCTAGAGTCATTTGTCCTGAGCTCGTATACTGGGGAAGGGTGAGCAGTCAGGGCTGAGGAGAGGTAGGATGGCAGAGTGTGGGCCTAGTATTTGGCAGTGAGGTGTGTGCAGCGTGAAGATCTGTGGTCCTGAAGGGAGGTTTTAGCAGAGGGTACAGTGATGGGTGGAGTAGGAACAGTGAAGAGCGAAGAGACAGAAGAAGTGGAAAAGGCTGATGAAGCCTTAGTTGGTGAAGCGCCGGGGACCTTGCACGTAACTGCTGTGCCTTTTTTATTTGTGTCAACAATTCGGAATAAACCAGCAATTTTGCATTCAATAAAGCAAACTGGGCTCAGTGGCAATTTTTTGACCACCTTCACTGGAGGGCTATCTGTCCTCCTGGCTTTGGAGTGCATGATGGTGTGTTTGTTTTCTTAGTTAAACTTGATTAAGGTGCGCTACCCTCACCCGCACCCCACCCCAGCTCTGTAGTGCAGTGCTTTTTGTTTTCCTTGGAAAAGAGGGTCCAGTCTGCTCAGGGAGGACTTGGGTGTGGCACTGTAGACTATGTTACCATAGTCAAACATTGGCAGTATCATTTTCTGTACTATGGCTTGATTAGGCAGCGAGGGGTACAGCCATGATTGCAGTAGAGGGCACCCAGCCTTGGATGGAGTTTTTTATGGATATTCTGAATGTGTACAGAAAAGTCCAGGTGCTGGTCAAGCCAGATCCCCAAGTATCTGAAGAAAGGGCAGGCCTGTAGTACAGTCCCATTCAGGGTGTGGAAAGTCGGGGGGAGGGGAGCCATGAGAGTCTCTGGCTTGTGCTGAAAGGTCATGGAGACTGTCTTCTTGGCTTTGAGTTGAAGCTGGTTTGAGCAAAACCAGTGCTGGATATTGTTGAAGTCCTGCTGAAGTCTGGTCACTACATCCACAGCAGATGGGCTGGATGTATACAGCACAGTGTCATCTGCATACATTTAGATGGAAATGTGTGGGCAGGTGGGGGGAAGGTCATTTAAAACAGAAGAGGCCCCAGAACAGAGCCCTGTGGCATGCCTGAGGTGATGGGGAGGGGGTCAGAGGTGGAATTGCTGATCCTGACTGATCTGGCTAACCATGTAGGAGTGGAACCAGGTGGTGGCTGAATGACAGAGACCGCGCTGGCAAGTTTAGTCAGGAGAAGTGAGTGGGAAACTCTGTCAAACACCTTCGTTAGATCCACAAAGATAGCTGAGGTGATGTGCCCTTTATCCACAGCCATGAAGACTGAATCTGTGAGCCACAGAAGGGAGGAGGTGGTGGTGGAGTGTGATTTTCTGAATCCAGACTGGAAAGGGGTGTAAAAGGAAGATAAGTCGAGGAAGGCAGAGAGTTGAGAGAGAACACATTTTTCTTGGAGCTTAGCTAGGACAGGTAGGAGGGAAAATGGTCTATAGTTTCCAGGAGTAGATGGGTCACCACCCTCTGGTAGGGGGATGACCGTGGCATGTTTCCATTCTGCTGGTATTGAGGCAGGAGCCAACCTTAAACTTTATTTGCACTAGCCAGCAGGGCATGTTGATCCAAAATTGCACTAGTCCACAGATAGTTGCATTAGCCCTCAATTATAATGGCAAATTTTGATCACTTGTATAAGAAACAATGCAAGCCAAGAAATACTCTGATTATTGCATGTTTATCCTTTTCCCACACTGCTTCCAGCTCCCCAGCAGAAAAAAAAGACTGCAGTGCCATCACACAGAGTGAGCCCCCCCATTGTTTTGTACAATGGCCTCCTCTCCCTCTTTCTGCCCACCCCCCTCCCTCATACCACCACCACCACCAAACACGAGGACATCACAGCAGCAAATATTCAGTCAAGCAGTCCTAGTTCTGCACACACAATAGCTGACATCATCATGCACCTCACCACACTGTCACCACCACCCACAGGGCAATGGACAGAGTCAGGCAGAGAAAGACACTCTCAGCCCCCACCCTATAGTCAAATGAAGACCTACATTTCTGGAAGTTTTTGTACAGTCTCAAGTGAGCCAGGAGTACATCTAAAATTTCTTTGGGGTGGGAGCTACACAAACCTAAGGGGCTTGGGGAAATAGAAAACTATGACATTTTTATTTTTAAAAGCATTGATTTTAATATGCTGTGCCCCAACAATAACAGATTTTTCTTTAACACTGTCCTTTCACCAGCCCAGGGAAAACAGTACACAGGCATAATGCTATACTATTACTATTTCTATATAGGATGATCTCTGTACCCAGGAATGCCTATTTTAAGCTTTCAAGTTATGTGTTTTAGTAAGGTCTATTTTTGTACCATTACCATACATGATCCAAAACTGTTTTTAGGATGAAAGGACATGCTAGGTGGGATAAGGGTGGGACTGTATGGATAGTGATGGCTGGCATGGTCGATTTAGAAGAGCTGGGGACCACCTACATTTGCCAGTAATGGCAGCTGTGGATCTGTGAATGGTTATTTCAGAGTCTGGTCTACAGTGGTGTCCAAGAACAGAGTTAAGAGATTTGGAAGGGAGAGGGAAGTTATGGTGAGGCTGGGATAAAACTCACCACCTGTAGGGCCGACCCTGTATACCTCCTTGCATTTTGTTACTGAAATGTTGGATACAAACACTCAAAATGTAGATCAATGAGGGGCACTGGTCTTAATAATATGGGACAAACTATTAGAGACACATTCTGAAAACTGACTTAACAGCACTCTACCCTTGATCACACCCTGGACACTAGCTGAAAGTCCTAACAGTGGAGTGATAATGATTCACATTGAGTCTTTTGTGGGATCCCCCTTTTGAACTACCAAGTAATTGCAGCTCTTAATGAGCTGTTAATCACACCAGGCCATCTGGTTAGCATGAGGACTAGAGCCCGCTAAAGTAGAGACTTTTTTAACTTCATTAACAGTCATGAAAATCTGCACTAGTCAAGACAGACAAGTAGAGAGTTATCTGCACTAGCCCTGGTCAATTTGCACTAGTGTTCGGGCTAGTAAAATAATGTTAAGATTGACCCCTGTATTGGGGCTTGCAAGAAGGACAGGTTGAAAATCACAGCCAGGGGGGTGGCAATGGCAAAGGCCAATAGGTATAATATCTTAGCATCAAGGCCTGCGGGGCATCTTCCCTTGGGCGGGTTGATGGCAAGAAGGGCATTGTACACCTCAAGTGGAGTAACTGGGTGGAGGGAGAAGGATTGGGTAGATGGGGTGTCTAGGGCAGGCTTAAGAAGAGGGGAAGTCAGTGGAGGGGACGGCAGGAGTTGGAATAACAAGGAGGTGGTGCAGTTAACAAAAAAGGAGTTAAAGGCTGTGGCTACAGCGGGGGGTCATTTATCAAGGATGAGCCTATATTTAGGGACAGCACTGGTGGCTGGGAAGGGAGGGTCAAGTAGGGATTTGAGGACCTTCCAGAATCCAGCGGGATGGTTTATGTTTGCATGGAATGCAGTGTTCAAGTACTTAGCCTTGGCCTGTTGGATTAGCCTTGTGCAAGTGTTGCACAGGGTTTGGTACTTCTGCTGGTCTTGAGGCAAACCAGTCTCCTTAGACGTTTTCCATGCTAGGTCACGATCTTTGAGGCTGTCAATGATGCCAGCTGAGATCCAGGGAAGGTGTGCTCCATGTACCCTGGCTCACCTGATAGGGGCAATAGGGCATGGTGGTTCCAGATTGTAATGAACCTGGATCTGAATCCTTCTAAAGCAGTGTCTGGGGAAGTTGCTTTGGTGATGAAGGACCAGTCAACATTGGTCAGGTCTTGTAGAAGAGAGGTAATGTTTAAAGTTTTATATGATCTGGTGCTGAGGATGTGTGGTGATCTTGGTGGTGCCTGAGGCCTGAAGATCTTCCTGATCATGTAAATCATGTGGTGGTCACTAAGGGAGTCAGACAGCAAGCCTGCTTCAAGGATCCTGTGAGAGTAGGATCTGAGGGACCAATCAAGAAGGGAGTGGTTTAAGGATCTGAGATTTGGGTGGGTGGCTCAGACATCATTTGGGTGAGGTTTAGGGCACTGACTTTGTTCCAGATTTTGGCGCTGGTTCGGGAGAGCCAATTCTGGTTGAAATCTCCAAGGATCTGGAGCTCATCCCCTGTGGCTAATGCTTTTAGGGTGCTAAGGTGGTCTATAATGGTAGGCAGGTTGGCATCAAGTGTGCAGTACAAACCTGCAATATATATTGGAGCATTGTAAAGGATGGTTACATTGATTAGCAGCACATTGATGGAGGGTGTGGAATAGGGCTGGGCAATATTTGAGAACTGTTTCCCGTTTGTAATGTACATGTCAACTACGCCTCCTCTTTTGCCTCCTGGATGATTGTGGTGGATGACAGAGTAGTCAGGGATCATTATTTCAGAGTCCTTGTTGTGTGGTTTTAGCCAGGATTTGGATATGATCAGGACATGAGGGCGAAGTGAGAGAATGGTTGGTTGTAGCAGGAGCAATTTGAGTAGTAGGCTGCATATGTTCATGTGCAACAGTTTCAGACCTCTGGGGAGCATGGAGGGTTGGGCAGAGGTTGGATCGAGTGTGGGGGAAGGTACAGGGTGTGGCTGTACATTCCTAGATGACAGGAGGAGAAGCAAGATCACCAGCTTGGTTAGGGGCCACACCCAAAGGGGCTTGTGTGGTGGTGTAGTTGAAAGCTTAGTGGTCATGAAGGAGGATCTGGTAGTAGAGTGAATGGCTATTTGTCCTGGGAAGAATGAAGATGGGAGGATGGTGGGGCCCACGTACGGTGTATGTAGAAGCGCTGCAGGGAATGTGATGGATAGGGAGGCGCCAGGGGAAGGGGGTCCAGGAGGGGATTAAAGGACAGGTAGATGCTCCTGCACAGCTGGCTGAGAGGATGGAGGGATGGACACCAGGGGGGCCCATAGGGAGAGGATTAGCAGAGGTTGTAGCATGGTAAAGAGAGCAAGGATAGACACTGGAATTAGGCAGTTCAGATGTGGAGAAATAGATTTTTTGTTTGGGCGTGATTAGTGGCCTCTACTGGCAAGTACAGATAACCTGCAGATGGAGATGTAGACTGATTGGTTCTACTGTCACGTGAGTGCCACTATAAAACTAGTGGATCATCAAGGGTAGAAGTGGGGGTGGTGGGGTAGCCGACGCAAAGCATTGGTGGGATAAACCAGGTTGCAGCGATCAGTCCTTCATACCTGCTGCTTTGCTGTAACTGACCGCTGGCTTGAGATTCTTGCATTGCAGGGGAGTGCTGACAGGGAAGCCCTCAAGACCCCCGGTGTAGGAGCTTTGGGAAGATAAGAGAGGGTGACAGAAGATTTAATGCTGGTTAGTGAGGGAGGCGCTGCCAATGGGGGAGGGAGGAAACTGGCTGCTGACTAATTGAGTGGGCCACTCAAGGAGATACAAATAAAAAAGAGAAAAACAGCCAAAAGGAAATAATTGAAATAATAATATCTTAAAGCACTAACTCAAGAAAACATGTTCCTACTGTACTCTACTCTACTTCTTAACTCTGTGCACTTCTGTTTTTGCTGCTTGTCTAGCCCCAATCTTGTTCGTCTCACCTTTTTTTTTCGCTGTTCCTCACGATATGCTCCTGTTGCTCACCTCACACATGGTAACTTCAATACTGGTGGGAGAAAACTACTCCCATGGCTCCCACTCACCCCGGTACTACTTAAGCTCCTTTTTGCTGTGCCTTATACCAATAAGAATACCAACCAGTAACCAAAAACTTGTCCAGTGTCTCCCCTCTCACTATATCACAGCTGCCAGTTGAAATCTATCTCCAAAACAGATACTGCAAACACTACTGAACTGTGCTAATTAAAAAACATATAAAACTTTGTTGTGTGTGTGTGCGTGCGTGCTTGCGTGTGCATGTGAGTGTGCGTGTGTGTGTGCTGGGGGTCAGGAACAACACAGTACAGTACAAATTCTAATGAATATAACAGCACTATTTTCAGCTTTTGTGTGTGGCTCTTTCATTTTTTTTTTAATTTAATTTATGGGATCTGCACCACAGATTTTCTATGCATTTTGGGGGGGGTTATTTTTCAACACCACAGTATGATAGTGTCACCCTCCCACAATGAAGGGACTATTTCATGGTAATGTTTAACATTGTTCAATTCTTTTTTTTTAACTCTTTGTTTCTCTTGTATTACAAAAGCTCATTTTTCTACCATAATATGACACTCTGGGGTGTGCATTTTGAAGAAATAAAATCACTTCTAGGTACTGGAGGAACAAGGCCAAAACTACTTCCACAGGAATGCATTTATTTCAGCACAATGGGGCTGGTTCTCTAAGGGGCACAGAGTACAAGCGATCCATGTGTAAACTGCATGCCTGCCTATGTGGCAGTGGACAGGTGCAAGATGCATGGATTTCTGACTGTGGGGCACCCACGGGGCATCTGTCTGTGGCCCCAGTGCACAGATCTGAGGGGGAGGATGGGTGTGGAGCTGAGGACACAGGTGGCTTCCAATGGGATATCCAATCTGGGTCCATGAGTAGATCCCTTGTGCCAGTGATGTGGGAGTGTATGTCAGCATGGGACTAGGGTCACAGGTTATCCGGGAAACCAGCTTAATGGAAGTCCCCAGCCCACCCAGGCTGCATGGTGTGCTGGGGCAGATGCTTCCCGAAGGCAGAACGACCCTGTTGATGTCATGCCCCACTGTTGACGGTGGGTGGGGTGGTTCATAGGCATTAATGGCAGAGTCCACCAGGTGGAATGGTGCTCCCAGTAGCCCACCACTCTATACCTTGGAGAATAGAGCAGAGAGTGGGCATGCCTCTGGTAAACCCCTGGACCACCCCTGGTGAGTAGCTGCTTGGGTGGCCTGGTGACCCAGTGCACATCTGACTAGCACACCATCCGTGAATGCCACTGGGGTTCTGCGGAGCCCCTGTTGTGTGGCTTTCCAGCTCAGGGATGCCTACACACCTCACATATGTGGCTAGTAGGCATGAAGAATAGGCCCCAATATGCACCTTCCCATGTCTCATTACTTACCAGTTCTTTCTGTATATTTCATTGACTGGGACTGTTTCATAGACAATCCCCAAACATGATAAGCTTTCTCAGACAAATATGGAAAGGATCCACTTACCTTGTAAACTTGGCATTCTGTGTTTTTCAAAACAACAGTGTACAGTACTTTTGCTTTACACAGTTGGCTTTTAGACAGAGCCATTATTTAGAGTTATAGCAAGGTTGACTTCTGGTGATGTCACTGGTCAGATGAGTCACTAGAAATAAACCTCCATGTCCCTCACACTATAAAACTCCCTAAAGTACATAGGTACATAGATAGATAAGCAGATATTGACAGCAGAAAAAGGATCCTGGCCAATTCAGTCTGCCCAGCCTACTTAACTATTCTGTCTTGCCCCAGTAGCAATCCCCCTTTGAGTTACTGCCCTCCTTTTTAGCTAACCCACATGCCTGTCCAATCCCTGCTTAATGATGCTGACTGATTTGACCTATTCCTCTTCCTCTGCCTGCTTTTTCTACTTGCCTACTACCCTTTCCATTACATCATTCTTACGGATATCCTTTGTGATTATCCCCCTGCCAACTTCAGTGAATTCCCTTTCATCTTTGCTTTTGAACTCAAGAAAAAGAGTTTTTTGATGTCTACTCTATTTATTCATTGAAGGAACTTGCATGTCTCAACCATGTCACTGTTTTCCCACCTCTTTTCAAGGGTGTACGTGTTTACGTCCTGTAGTCTCTCCTCATTTGCAATTTCTCCAAGACCATGGATTACCTTAGTTGTCCTGTGTTGTACTGCCTCCACTTTGTTACAGTCTTTTTTCAGGTGTGGATTCCATTCCTTGCACAGTATTCCAGGTAAGACTACACAAGTGCCTTGTATAATGGGAGGATTATGTCTCAACTTCTACTGATTTTCCCCTCCCTATGCTTCTCATCGTACTATTGGCTTTTCCCACCACCCTGTTTTAGTGTGGAGATGGTTTAGAGATGTTCATCATCATTATCACTGAATGCTGTTCATCTGTAGTGCTATCTAACACCCATTCCATTCCATATTGCAGCCTGGAGTTCCTTTTCCCAATGTGCATTTTGCTGCATGACTTAGTGGAGAAGTGCAGCTGGCACATCTTTGACCACCTATTTAAATGACCCTGATCCTTCCTTAGTTCCCTGCTCCTTTTCTCCATGTCTAACCTTGTGCAGATCTTTGTGTCATCTAAGAAGGGGTAGGTCTTACCCTTGATACCTTCACCTATGTCACAGATAAATCTATTGAAGAGAATTAGTTCTAGTACCAGCCTCTGAGGTAACCCCGCTTGTTTCTTCCCTCACCTCTGAAAACTCCCCTTTACCTACCAACCTTTGTGGTCTGCCCCTCAACCAGCTCTCCATCTGAGTTGTGTTTTGTCTTTCCACCTCAAGGTCCCTAATCTTTTTGACCAGTTTTCTGTGGTGGACTGAGTCAAACATCTTATTTAAGTTTAGGTACACCATATCAACTGCCTGCCCCTTGACTGTTGCTGTGGTTATCTATTTGAAGAACTTGACCAGATTCACCTCCCTTTAGTGAACCTATGCTGTCTGAGGTTCTGCAGCCTGTTCCTTTCAAGGAAATCATTTTAATCACTAAAAGTGTCAGAATTACTCTATATATAAGAAGGTGCAACACTTTTACATACTTCAAAGGAAGTGGTTATAGGTGAACATTTTAATTGTGGATTGAGAAAAGAAGATCAGAGTGCCAAAGGTTCAGTAACAAAATATGCTGTAACTCCCATTTTTTTAAATATTATAACATTCACATAGTTACTAGATGTTAACAGAATAAGTTAATAACAGGATGTCACACTTACCATAGGGCAATGGTTTCTGCCAGAATCAGTTTTATTTTGTGGGCAAACCCCTAAGAATACATTCATTTAGTCTTACCCCAATGGTAATTTCAGGTCACATGACACTAGGGTATACTCTGGGCATAGGAAAAGAGACAGGTGTTGCATCAATATTTTGAACACAACCAATACAAAGATGCAAAATAGTCTTTTTACCCCCAGGAAACTGTCTAAAGGGGTAGGGAACAACATGTTGGAGGGGGGCAGCAAGATAGCAGTGGTACTACTCCATTCCCCATTGTTGTACTCTGCATTTGTTGGGCATTGTACATTACTCCCAAATCTTTTATAGTTTGTGAACCACAAGCTACCTGAATGAAACCTCTACTGTTTTAGTTTATTGTGTATGAAATTGAGTTTTCTGGACCATGGGGAACTGCGGTGTGTTTGGGATGGTTGCCATAGGCAGCATTCACCTTGATTGGTAGCCTTGTTTCTGTGGCCTGCTCACAGGTCTGATTAAATAGCTTGTGTACCAGGTTTTTGCTGGACCCGAAGAATGGATAGTACTGGCTGAGGCAAAATTGAACCAATTACTGTCTGCAAGTCGAAGAGGTTGACCGCGAGAGAGAGATGACCAGATTGCAGAGTACTTGCAGCAGTATAGAATGGATTTACAGAGCCTTTCATTTTGAATTCAGGATAGCTCATGAGTGAAATGGAATACTACAGCAGCACTTTTTGTGCTGAAAGGATTGCTTTGCCATTGTAAAGGTATGCTATCATTGCCTTGGGGTTGAGGATTACTAGTGTATATTCTTTTTGTAATCCTAAAGTAATTATGCTCAGTGGACTGGTTTTCTGTTTTTTTTGACTCAACAGGTGTGAAGATAAACAGAATGGGAGAAAGGAGACTGCTGGAGGAGAATACTGGGACCATGAGAAGGAACCTGAATTGTATAATGGACTCCCACAGTAGGGATACTGTGGTAAAATCAGAATAAATGATAATGAACCTATTTGCCTGTAAAAGTGAACATGAAGCTAATGGCCAGGGCAATTGGTACTGCTCACAGGTAAAATATCCTTTCAAATATGTTATACAGGTGGCTTTTCAAATAACATACCAGCTAAAACCTAAAGATGAAACTTAAATATATTTATATAAAATGTTGGCACTCTGGAGCACTGGACATTTTGGGAAAAAAGCAGCTTGTGAATTAACTCTGTGGATTATTAGGGTGACACATTGTTGTAAATGAAGGGAAAACATTTGAAGCTGTACTAGTATGTATATTATATTTCTCTTGTCTCTTTCTTAAAAATGCATCCTCTTTTTCTAAATTTGAAAGTATGTGATTAATTTGAAAATCTTTGCACTTTATAAAGTAAAAGGACTTTAGCTAAATATCACAGGCTAAGTCTGTTAGATGCACAGTTAATCTATATGCACAAGACAGCCAGATGTCTCAACTTGATCAAGCCATTGAGTAATTTTATTTAATCAACTATAGTGTCTAAGTGGTGTCTAGGTCAGGGAAGGCTTGCCCAGCTTAGAGTTGCTTCTTATGTTTTGCTGAGGACTGATTGGGGTATTTCTGCATAACACTATGTGTTCCAGCCATATATACTAAAATGGAGAGTATGTAATGAAGAAATGTCCAGTGGTCAAATTTGCATATGATGGGACAGCACCATTTTTAATTTTCTGCATTTGATCAGTACTGAGTGTTCTCGGGTTATTACTCCTGAAAACTGGTTGCTATGAATCTTAAATAGATATAAAGGTAGGCAGTTGAAGAGTGAACTTAGAGTAAAAACTCAATGACAAATAGTAGGATCTAGGACCTGGTGGAGTCCCTAGAAATGCAAAGGTCGACTTGGCAGAGTATTTTATTGCAAAAATCTGAGTAGTTGTATGTGTGTGGTAACATGAAATGGGTTTGGTGGAGAGGCACTGACCTGGATTTTTGGGGATGCTTTTTGCATTTGCCCTATTGCTGGTCAGACCACTTTGGCCTGGCAGTATAGCATGATATTAATGGCTAAAAATGTTTATAGTATTACTGATATTCAATCATTAATATTCATAAGAGTCTTGCTATTATGTACTGCTTATATGATAAAGCTTATTTTATTGTTTATTAAAATGTAAACTGTGCTAATTTATATTCTCTAGAATTTTTTATATTCACTTTTTAATACTTATAAGGTATTTGATACCGGGTACTGCCTATATATTCAAGTTTATTTTATTGCTCACTGTATTATGAAATTTGTAATGGTTTGAACAACTGAACAAATAAAAATTAACTGATTGACTGTCTAATGTTTGTATATCAGTGTTTTGCAGTGATGGTAAAGTGTACCTTAAAACTATGCTACACAAATAACATAGCTAAAAAATAAACCAAAGGAATATCTTATAAAAATTATCTAGATTTTCAAGTACAACTGTATCAACTGCTTACTAGGACGAATCGGGTGGACAGAGTAGATGAAAAACAGGTAAAAGATGTATAAAAGAGCAAACAGGGACATTCCAATATAACTGAGCAAGGACCTTTCTAATGGAGCAGAGCTATGGTGCACAGGGCGGGAAGGAATGTTGTCTGGAATCCATTCAAAGGATGTAAAGTGGATAAACAAAAGAGCAATGTGTGGAATTACTGTAGAACAGAACAGGAGGTGACATGCTATAGGAAGCAGTGTATGCTAAAACAGAATGAATTTTATCTAAAGGAAACAAAGGGAGCTGAGGCATACCTTAGGGAGATGTAAAAACCTTTTTGGATGCCATACTGGCAGGTAAGCACAGGGATGACAGGCAAAGAGATTTGATCAGCCCAATACCCAATACCAAGACCAGGACGCCCGCCTGCAGCTCCTTGGAAGCTGCCTGCCCATGAACGGAGCTGCTTCAGCTCCCCCACGGTTGGCAGGCACCCAGCCACCGACCGAGACCAAGACACCCGCCTGCAGCTCCTTGGAAGCTGCCTGCCCTTGAACAGGGCTGCTTCAGCTCCCCCACAGTTGGCAGGCACCCAGCCACTGACTGAGACAAGGACTCCCGCCTGCAGCTCCTTGGAAGGTATGGCGACAGCGCAGCCAATCGGAACACGGGCGCTTCCAGCAAACCCGCTCTGATTGGCCAGGACTTTTCCCCTGCTTTTGCCACCTGGCACTTTTTACAAATAGATTTTAGATAGAACTAAGCACATTTCAAGTGTCTAATAGAGTTTTTTTTTTTAAGTGGCTAGTTTTCCATTAGCAGGTTATACAGACCTGCCACTAGAAGGATTCTTGTTCTTTCATTAAAAAAAAAGTCTACCCTCTGAAAGACACAGTCCCTGGCTGCCTGGCCTTCCTGGCTGTATCCTCACTTCCCACTTATCCAGCTACTGCTCTTCCACCCCCTTCTCCTAGCCCCGCCAGCCTGTCTTAACCCCTTCCCTCTGCATACCACGAATCCTACCTTAATCATGTGCCTTCACCGTTCTCTACCCCAATTCTATTTCTTCTTGCCTGTCTTTCTCCCCTACTGCATGCCCCAAAAGCCTGCTTTCCCTCCCTCCCCCACAGCTTCCACATTCCTACATCCTTCCTCCACTTAGGCACGCTGCACACTGGTCACTGCCCCTTGCCGGGGGTCCATCCTACTGCCATGAAAGTGTCCTACACTCACACTGGTCCTAGCCCTCCACTCTGGTCCCCTCGTCTATGCTTACCCTCACCCACTATCGTCGATGCTCGGCAATTTCCCGAGATGCTAGCAGGCAAAAGCATTCCCTTAAAGAAATATACCACAGCTCCTTGAGGCTAGTCCTCCTCCTCCTCCTAATGCTGTCAGTCAATGTGCACCCAAACCCTGGCCCATTCTGCTCTAAAGCCATTAATCTGAGCAAGCCTTCGGGTGCCCTCTCATTCATATCAATCAACATCTGCAGCCTCCTTCCTAAAATGGATGCCCTACAGGCCTTCACCAGCCAGCACTGCCCTGACATCCTGGCAGTTGCCAAAACCTGACTCACGCCATCAGTACCAGACCATGCAATCAGCTTTCCTGGCTACAATGTCTTTAGGCTGGATCGCCTCTCCAAAAGAGGTGGGAGCTGCACTCTCTGCCTAAAAGACTCCATACAGGGGCACCACATTATTACCTCACTCCAACCCACAACTGCTCAGATACTGGCAGTGAGAATCCTCCTCAGAGCCCAAAACAAAACCCTCACTGTTACCACCATCTACATCCATTCCAAAGAACAGGGAACTGGTCTAACAGCTGTTCTTGACTTTATAAAGTCACTCCCACCAGACACCGAATCCATCCTCATAGGCGACTTCAACATCAACTGGCCTGCGGCCGATGCTGGTGCACACAGGGATACCATTGCTGCGGCAAACCTCACACAAATGGTTGACTCACCAACCAGGAAAAATTACAGGACAGGCACCAGCACACTCTTGGACTGGATCCTTACCAGTCACCCATCGTGGATATCTAACACTAATGTCCTACCTGACTCTCTCAGTGACCACTCCCTTGTTAGCTGCACCTGGTCAAATAAATTCATCAAACAACCACCAAAAACTATCACCAACAGGGTTCTACCCAGTGGTCACCTTCCTCGACTCTAATCCCACCTGCTCCATCAAGACTAGTCCCCTATCTTCAATGCAACCAATGTAAACACTGCCCTTGACCACTCCATAAACATCTTCACTGTGGACTGTGACACGTATACTCCTATTAAGAAATGCAAAGTCAAATCACTCAGTAACCCTTGGCTCACAGGTGACCTCCTCAGGATGCTAAAAACAAGAGACCACCTATGGGAGCTGGCCAGAAACTCTGGAAGGCAATACGACATCCAAAACTACAAACGTGCCCACAATGACTGCACCAAAACCATCCGGCAAATGAAGTCCGCCTACTATAAGCATGCCCTCACAAACTCCTGGGGCAATGGTCGGGAATTCTGGAAGAACATAAAGGAACTCACTGGGAATCCACACAAAACCCCACCATCAATACTCAACATCAATGGAACCACAACCCTCAACCCAAAAACCATTGTGGATACCTTTAACAAAGCCTTTACCAACCTCAGCGCTGTCCTACCCCAAGACTACTTCAAAGATGGTGAATCCCCTCTGTCCGCAATGAACACTACTCCCACCAGCTCCCCCCACTTCTACTTCAAAGCAGTCAAGGCTCACCAAGTATGCAAATATGTTACCAAAGCCCTTGGTAAATCAAGATTCAGTAATGATTCCCTCGATCTCAAAATCCTGTCTCTCACACTTGATGAAGTGCTCAGTCCTCTGACCAGAATTTTCAACCTCTCCCTCAGTCTTAGCCAGTTCCCAGACAGATGGAAATCTGCCACTGTCACCCCAAATCCATAAAAGTGGTGACAAAATTGCCCACGATAACTACAGACCTATCTTCCTACTACCCCCACTCTCCAAGACACTAGAATGCATCGTCTTGGACCAGCTCACAGAATACCTGGATACATACAACATCCTGTGCAAGCAGCAACATGGGTTCCACAAACGTCACAGCAACTCCACATCCCTACTTGAATTCACCAGTGCAATCCACAATGCACTTGACTCCGGTGAACTACTAGACTTAATCAACTTTGACTTAACTAAAGCCTTTGACATCATCAATCACCGCCTCCTGCTTGTCCAGCTTCAGAACACTGGGCTGTCAACCGACTCCATTGGCTGGTTTAAGAGCTACCTTGAAGAACGGTCCCAAACAGTAAGAATCACTCATACACTCTCGGACCCTAGACTGGTCTGCTCAGGAGTCCCCCAGGGCTCCATTCTGGGACCCCTCCTCTTCAGCCTATTCTTAAACTCATGACCGGACAGCTGCCCAGAACAAATAATTCTCTACGCCGACAATGCTGTGATCCTCACCTTGGACCCTGATCCAATCCAATTACAAAATAAACTTCAGTAGGCCTTCTTCTCCATCGAATCCTGGTTCCTAAATCATAAACTGCTTCTCAGTCAGAAAAAAAAACAAGTCTATGGTCTTCTGCAGCCCCCACAACAAAAACAAACAACTCCACCGCCCATTGCAACCGTAACAAGGAGCCATCCTAGAGCAAACACAATTGTTCAAGTACTTCGGCATCACCCTTGATCCCCACCTCTCATACGCTGTCCATATCAGCAATGTTGCTAAGTCTGCCAATGTGAGGTTAGGCATATTATTCCAGCACAGGAAACACCTAACCCCAGAAGCACTGTCAGTGGCCGTCCAAAGCTCCATCATCAACATCATAGACTATGGTCTTATCATATATGGATCTGCAACTGCCACTGCTCTCAAAAGTATCACAACCTCCCTGAATAAGGCCAGTCATCTCATCACTGGCTCACATCGCCGTACCCACACATGTGACCTTTATTCCCAATCTGGATGGCTTCAACTGGACAAATGCATAAAATACCAAACCTGCATCACGGCCAAGAAAATTATAATGGGGCTTGCCCCACCTGGTGTCTGTGCCCTCCTTAAGCTTAGACATAGGAATGTCACTACAAGGAGATCCAATTCCCATCTGCTGCATATCCCACGATGTTGCACGACCCAAGGACAAAGATCATTCACCTATCGGGCATCCAACTGGCTCAACTCTCTTGGCAGCGACATAGCGACCACTCCAACACTCAGCCTCTTCAAGTCTAAGCTGCACCTCTCACTACTTGTATCCTGCGATTGCCCATCTTAACATTTCCACCGTTCCAGTTGCAAATGCCCCAGCACCCAGCACTTACAATCAGTCTTTGCACCCCTAGCACCTTACCTGTCATATTCCCTTGACAAGGCCCCCTGCTGCATTGTCTCCCACCGTCGCCCACCCCCCTGTATCTCCACTCCTGCCCCTGCCCCAACCACCTCCCGTACTCCCCTTACCCCCTGCACCTCCTTCCCCCAATCTCCTACCCTCACTTCCCCCACTACCACCCTTCCCTTGTCTTGCTCATAGCTCAGGTCTTTGTACTGCTTATTACATGTCTGTAAGTCAATGGCTATATGTTTGTAACTAAAAATGATGACTGTTGCACATGCTGATGTGGAACCTTTGTAAAACAGCCTCTGCTCAAAAGTATTGTAATCCTAGATTGAAATAAATAAATAAAAAATAAATGCACCTGAAAACAAGCTACCACAGCTTAGTGTGGCTTTCTTGGTCAAAAATTGCAAATAAATAAAAAACATAAATACCGTAAATAATAGACTATGAAGTGGTTTAAGAAATGAAAACATGCAACAATAAGACTGCACCAGGACCAGACAGACTGACTTCAGAGTTGTGTATCATTTGTATAGATATGATGGTGGGACCCCTGGTAAAAAACTTTACAGACTGCCTAATACAGTATCTGAAAAACTGTGAGAATGATACAAATTACAAAATTAAATGCCTATTTGTCTATTAAACAAAAACTGATCTGAAACTGTCAGCTTATATTATAAGTAAGCAATTATCTGTGACTGTTCTTGTAACTCTTACCCAGATTTGTTCTGTTCTGTTCCTAGGAGGGCAATCCAAGCAAATTTTGCCTTTTTGTGGAAAGTGACTGAGGTGGAAGGTGAAAGAGGCTTGGTTTTAAGGGATGATTAAGAGAGTGCCTTTGATCAAATGGCTCTTGCGTATTTGTTTTCAGTATTAGTGAAATGTGGCATTTCAGATCAATTCAAACAATAGGTGCAGATGCTATTTCACAATGCCAGCATACACCCCTTACTTAACAGTTCAATTGTGCTTATGCAACTGGATGAGATGTATGCTTGTGTGACTTTGATACATTGTGGCTGTTCACCTCTATATCATGAGGATATACCACCCTTTAGGGGTACAACACAAGGAACCCTACAAGAGGGCTCCCCCCTATTGATGCCACAGGAATTATTCCCTTGGCAAAGGTAGCTTAGGAAGAAGCCCATGGGAAAGAGATATGAGCAGCTGGAGGAGATGAGGTGGATGGTGGGGCAAGGAGAATTGAATAATGGAACAGCCCAGGACGAGTGGCCTTTTAAGGCCTGATGGGTGAGTGGCGTTGTTGCTCCACCCTTTGAACCTCAGGCTTATAGTCTTCCCAATGGGTGGGAGTAAAATTAACATAAGATTGGAGTATGGCAGGGCTCTCACTGTGCCCATTATTATATGAGCTTGTGCTTAGTACCATATTTCGGGCAGTACTACAGGTACAGTATCAGGAATTGTGCTGTCAACATTTTCTTACCATCAAGATTGTGGCTGTTGGGATTTTGCTGTCAGGCTTTTGATCCTCAGGATTTGAATGTTGGGATCATGTACTAGATCCCTGCAGCAGGCTTCCTCCTCTATTGTGCTAGGCTACAGTGTCAGTTATTGTATTACCCTGAGTTACTGGTGTGGGAATAGATCCCATGACCGCCCCATCTTCCAACACTAGAGGGGAGGTTAAAAAAAGGGAAAAGGAGGAGGTGACTAGTATAATTGGAGGTGATCTTAATAGAACCTTTGTACCCAACTTGACAGTACATCCCAAATACCCAGGAAGAAAATAAATTGGCAAGTAGGGTACAAAATTTACTAGGAGAACTTGATTGTGTACAGTAGATATCTGGATGGGGCCTATACAATCAATCATAGGACAACACATATTGTTCTGCCGTTCCTAATCAGGTTTACTCAAATTGGGACTATTTTCTGGTTCGGAAAGAGGATATGCCATAAGCCCATTTTCGTTAGAGTGGTAACACTGGCCTCTTTGATCTTGCTCTCATCCACCTAAAGTTGAATCTCGGCGTGAGCTGAAAAAATACTTTTTGGAGATTATATGTCTCACTCCTTAATGACCCAGAGGTGTGGCATATGGTCTCTTAAGAAATTGCCCAAACTGTATTGGAGAACTTATTCTGGAGATTATGCCAATGATCTTATGGGCCACTGTTAAATCCATCTAGTGGGGAAAGCTTATTTTTTACTCTGCTTTGAAAACAATGGGAAAAAGGAGCTAGGCAGTGAGACGTAAGGAGAAAACAGGCACCTCACAAGTGCAGCAACAGCCGGCTTGGTGGTGTTGAGGGATGCGATGCTAGATGCCACACCTCGCTCCATACCAGCGATCCATGTTTGGAAATGAGCACGGGTAGCTGGGAGTTGGCTGGGGGGGTGGAATTTAACATCCGAGAGACTGCTTTCCTCTCCCAGGGAGGACTGCTTTCTCCACTGAATGGCTGCCACCAGGTGGAAGCCTGGTGGTGGTGTGGAACAAGAGCCGCAAAAGAAGGGTGGTGCTGCAGAACTCTGCAGCTTATGTGTGCCTCCACATGCACATGTTGACATGAGCACCCCAGCATAAGGAAAGGAGAACATGTGTAGGAAAATAGTGGCAGGATAGGCTGACATAAAGCCCTGTCCACTGATCCCTCACCTGACACATCACCAGGGTCCAGAGGCCGAAGACTGGATATGTTTTTTTAATTTTATTTTAGTTGTTTAACCAGGTGTAGCACACTAAGCTGAAAGCTTTTTTACAGGAGCGACCTGGGAGCACACGGAGGTTAAGTGACTTGCTCAGGGTCACACAGTATGCAAGTGGAAGCTGTGGGATTCAAACCCAGGTCTGGTCTGCTTGATGTCACCAGATTTGCAGCTCAGAGCCTTAGACCACTGCGCTATACTGCCTCCTATATATATATCCTCCATATGTGCTTCAGGGTTGGGGGAGAATGGCCCTCCTCCTCTGACCCCATCATGGGGGGGATTCCATGGGAGTATTCTGGTCCTCTGTTAAGTTCTTTGGAGGTACAGGATGGTGGGGATGAGCAGGGCAGGCCTGAAGGGAGCCCAGACTGTCCTGACCACAGGAGGGTAAACAGAATATGGAAAAAAATGAAGAGCAAGAAAGGTGCTTTGAAGGCACCCCTTACACATTCACCCAGGTTCTTGCTTTTAGGGGATTGGTCAGTACTCTCTCCTGAGGTAGCAAGATAAAAATTCCCTTTACATACAGTATAATTGCATTGGAGGCTGTTAGACAGATACTGGTTAAATGGGCCTCATCCAGCATTCCTACATTATTTCAGTGGGTACAGACTATGGTAAGATTGACATCTTTTGTAAAAAATGTATAGCGGGAGGAAAAGAAGGTTAGTCCTTTTTTGGGATATGTGGGGACCTCTTTTGTTAGGTATGGGGGTGGGAGATCAAGAAATTGCTAACTGAGTTCCATTATGGTGTCTAGTAGACAGGATAATATGTAAGCAATAAGCCACGACAGGGTGTGCGTTAGACAGTTTAACACATGGCTAGGAGGCGTAGTGAGGCACGAGGCCAACGGCCGAGTGCGTCCAGCCTCCTAGCTGTGTGTTAAACTGTCTAATGCACACCCTGGAGTGGTTTATTGCGTTTATGAAATGGTGTATAAAAATTAGAGAAATAAATAGCGAGACCAGAACTTTTAAAAGTTAAGATTTCTCAGTTTATTTAATGTCATAACGTTACGCCACATAAAATAGTCCCATATAGATGGGCATTTTGTAACTTTATTTCAAGATAAAAACCTTTTTTTTTTAAACTTCAAAACACAAGTAGTGTAACTTTAATTAATAACTATTTAGTGTAGCTTTAATGAATAACTATTACATTTTTTTACTATTTCGTTTTTGGGTGCCTAACACTGTTTCATTGAGTATAGCTTTAATTTATTTTCCAAAATAAACTGTCCCATTGAAAGTCATGTTGCAGTTATGCATGCTTACACCTGCAAATTGTGGACTTTGGGTCAGGTTTTCCTTAAGTTCATTTGTTAGTTGCCCTGTTGTGCAGTTCTCCAATGTATTGCCTTGGGGTGTGAGTGTGGTGCACATTAACTTCTGGTTTTCAGATGGGGATTGCTTCATGGAATTTGCTCGTTTCTGCGGTCTGACGTTTTCCGGTTTTGGGGCAAGATACTGCTCCATTTCTTTCGGTCATCTGGCTTGGCACGCCAGTAACTCTGCAGGCTGGATTCATTTCTGTGCCCCGTCACAGACATTATTTCGTGGCTTTGCAAGCCAGCATCGGACAACAGTTGCACCGCCGTTGCTCACAGACAGTGATTCGTATAGTGCTGCGAGAGGCCGGCTTCCTCACTTAAGCGGGACATCATCATGGACAGGTAATTGACACCCATTGGTTCTGATGTATACCATACTGGTAGGTAATCTAGCTGCATTTGAGGAAGTCTTCGGGGGTGCAAGTATAGTGCTTTTGGCTCTGGAGGCAGCTTACTGAGATGTAATTTAAAACCCTCAACCGGGCAAAGAGGATTGCCCGGCTGAGAATACTTAAATCCTCGGTGTCCTGATTTTCCTGTCTCAAGGGAGCTTGTATGATTCTTTGTGTGTTCATTAAAGTTCAGTATGACAAATTCTGCTCCATTTTCATCTTTTTAAATACCGAAATGTTGCGGTTTTAACTGTCGCAAACCTTTACGGCCATGCCTGGCCATATACAGTTGAATATCTAGCCAGACTTTCCTGACTAAGCCAGGTGCGGTCCGCGGAGAACAAGTTGGTGAGTTTCTCAGTCTGGTTAAATCGGGGTGTGTTAGTGCTTCATGGTGGGTCGATTTATCTTTTTGGGCTCTTCAGTACATTTTGAGCTTCGCTTTGAATACATCATTACTTGAGTGAAATTCAGGGTCTGTCATCAGGTTGAAGGCCCTTCTGATGCTCAGCAACCCCAGGTAGCGGTTAAGGGCAGTTTGCAGACTGCAGAAGCTCAAGATAGCGTACTGTAGCCCTGCAGTTGTGCGAGCCTCCGCGTAAAACTTTCAGAGTGTGCCATTTAGCTCCTGCTTAGAGACGGTGTGCCAGTCTAGCTCTGTTTTTGTACTCATGGCCCAATCATTGAACACTCTTAGTGCCCATGCAGTCGATCTTTCAGTGTTTACTTTGTTTTTTTGTTGTTCTAGTACGTTGAGTTGGTTGGCACTGTAGGTGCAGAAACGGTTGGGCACTGTGGCATGCATGGGTTTAATGTTCATTTTGCTGTCGCTTGTTTCCTGGGCAGAGGTACTTGGTTCAGAGGCTGTGAAGACTTCATCTGCTGGGTCATTTTGTATGCTCAATAAGTTTTCTAGGTCTTCTTCTGTCAGGCTGATTTCAAAGCTTGCTTCTGGTAATGATGCCATGCTGTCAAATTGAAAAGCTGTCACTCGCTGTTGCTGATGAACAAGATGGCTGCTTTTCAATTTGCCAACATTCTAACTGGCATCATTACTAGAATCAATACCCACATGGCACTGCTGGTGCTTTTTACAGTGCATAAGAACCAATATCACATACCTAGCAGCCAATTGGAACTACTGATTTATGGTGCCCATTTCATAAGGTTGATTGAAGGATGTGCCCCGTATGGATTCCCCAAAGCTGTGCTTGTTCAGGGTTTCATTATTCATTGCATAAAATGTTTTCTTCTTGATGTTTTCAGGTGTATTTAGTAATTATAGTACATGTGTAGCAATTAGCTGAGCCCTTGGTATACGAAATGGCTCTCTTTTCATAATTGTATTGTTTCTAAACATGTCTAAAGATGTCTGGAGGTAGATCTTTTGCCTATATGGCACCAATCCTGTGGAATTCTCTACCTCATCAGATACAAGAATGACTAACTGTTGAAGGTTTTAAAAAACAACTAAAAACTTTATTTTTTGCCCTAGCATTTGCCAGTACATAATAAATAAGTGCATTGTATGATTGTCTGATTTATTGTCTTGAAATGTGATTTTAGCTGATTTGACTAATTGTAAAAGTGCCCTGAGCTTGGGAAGAGCGCTTAATATAAATAAGATTTTACTTACTTACTTCTATTTTTTTTGTTAATTGTCTTTTTTCTGGCTGTTTTTAAGTTGAAGTATGATATTTTGTATTCTTTCATGGTATCTTAATAAAATATTCTTGTAACAAAAAACAAGAAGAGCAACAACAAATAAAACAGACAAAAAAAGGAAGAAGGAATGTGATGCCCTTAAAAAGGAACTAAAGCTTCTGTTAAGCTATTCTACAGAAAAAAGTTTAAATTTGCTCAACAAAACTATTATGAGGTAGGTTTCAGTGCTCTGAGATTACCTGAGCCCGGGGAGTTCAGGGTCCTACTCCTAATATCACTCACTCATGGGAAGGAGCTAGAAAAATTAGGGTTCCTGATACTGTGGAGGCCTTTTGGGCTTATACAAATACCTAGACAGGATATCCAGGACTGCCTTGTGATGTTGGAACTACCAAAATTTCCTTAGGTACAGGTACCCAGCTGGAAATACTTCTTTAGCTCTCACACCCACCCAGATAATGCTGTAGGTGAGACAGAGATCAGCCACCAGCTTCCTTATAGCAAAAAGGTGATTTAATAGAAGTACACTGAATTGAATTCTTAATTTTGGGAACTGTGTAAGTAGAAGTTAGTGTTTTGGTTCTCTGTTTTTGGGGTTGGCTTTTCATAGTGTAACTTTTATTTGTCAGGGAGAAACTTTAGCTGAGAGAATAATTACAGTCATGTGTGACTAGACCTGTTACTTAAACACTGTGAAATAGGTGTCTGAAAGGAAGAAGGTACTCTCCGTGGTGGTGGATCAGAGTTGTAGTTGATTGTTTCTGGAGGGCACAGGCATTCTGCGCTGCCTTACTGATCCTGAAAATTTCCTGACTGCAGTTTAGAGGACACTAAACTATTAGGCTACCTTTCCAGATACACTTTAAATAATACAAAAACTGGTCCTCACTTTTGGGCAACAGCCATCCTTAACCTTTCAGCAAAAATTTCTAATGTAATGAGGCACCAAGTTCCCTAAAATACTCATAGAGCTTATAGACAGTTATGAGTAAAAAGGCCAATGACCTATATGAAGCTTGCCTCTGACATCAGGGGGAAGGATCAGTTTTCTAGCCCACAAAAAAAATGTTGAGTCTATTTTTAAATCCAGGCATGCCTGTATGTTTACTACCCATTAACTCAAGTGGGAGGCCTTCCTAGACATTAATGACCCTTTGGTTAAACCAGTGTGCCCTTCACATAGTATTACATGTTTCCCCTTTGAGTTGTAGAATGTTGGCCCTGGTATTGTAATGCTGTTCCTTGAGCTCTAGGCCCAAACAATCCCACAAATCATTGTTATTAAAAGCTGAAAAAAGAGGCATACATCCCCACTACGCCTTCTGTGTTAAAATGAGTATAACTCTAAGGATTTTAATCTGTCCTCATATCACAGGCTTTGAGTCATTCACCATCCTGGTCGCAGTACACTGCACTCTCTCTAAAGTATTAATTTCAGCCTTAGTATAGGGGGCACAAAACTGGGCACAATACTCTAGACAGTGTCTCATAATGGAAGTATAAAGGGGCATCACAACCCTTTCATCATGGCTTTTTATGTGTTTTCTAATGCAATACAATATTTCTGATGCAGTCCTGGCACTGGCACTGCAGTGATTTTTGAACTTAAAGCAGCAGTGCAATGATAAAAGTTTTTCCAAAAAGCAAATTTTCTGGTATGGTTATAAAAAATATTGGCAGAACTGTTAATGTGGGTCTTCTAGAAGCTTCCTATGCTCTGTATGGTACATTTGCATTTTTGTCTGGATTCTCACCCTCCTCAGGTTCTCAGTATTATTTCAATGCAAAAATGAGGTGGCCATCTTTTTTTCTTGAGAAATAATTATTTTAAAATGTTCATAAATTTCTTAAATGATAACAGAAACTGAAAATTTCACTACCAAAATAAACTGGAAAAAATCTGTCATTGATTAGGAAGAAAAAAGGTGGGATTAAACTTGAGCCCATTTTTGTTGCACTGCTGCTTTAAGATCGTTAGTAATTATGATACCAAGATCTTTTTCCTCTGTAATTTCCCTCAAGGTTGTTCCATTGAGATAGTACTGAGCCATGGGGTTTGCTCAACCAAAATGCATCACGGCATGCTTTTCCAAGTTAACCTGGGGCTTATGCTCCCTTGCCCAGTTTTCAAACTTAGTCCAGCTTGTAGCTTTCCAACATCCTCCTGTGTATGCATCACTCTACTGATTTTAGTATCATCTGCAGAATTAGATATGCAGATTTCCTCCCCACAGTTCATTGAAGTGACATAGAAGCTGAATAATGTGAGGCTCAGGATTTACCCTTGTGAGACCCCACTAGTCACCCTGGCCCACTCTGAGCTCACCCCATGGACTGTCACCTGCTCTGTTCTATTATCCAGCCAGGATTTGATCCATGCCACAATATTTATTCTAGTGCCCAATTTTACCAAGACATCTATCAACTCATAATGTGGCACAGTATCAAATGCCTTGCTGTAATCCAAATATATGGCATCAGTCCCATTGCCCTTGCCCAATTCCCTAGTGACCATGTCATAAAATGTCAGCAAGTTTGTCTGGCACCATCTTCCCTTGACAAAGCCATGCTGTGGGTTATCGAACATGTTATGTTCCATTATAAAATTATCAATCATGTCTTTAATAATCTCTTCTATGACTTTGCCAAGGTTGGATGTTAAGCGAATTGGATGGTATTTGCTCACATGGCTTCTGTTTCCCTTTTTGAAGATGGGCACTACTGTTGCGTTCTTCAGCAGTTGAACACAGAACCTGCATTCAGGGAGGTTTGGAAAAGAAGGGCGATAGGCCCTGCAAAATATATCAACAAATTCCCTGATCATCCTTGAATGAACTCCATCAAGTCCAGGGGTGTTGTTAGTATTTAGCCTTTGTAAATGGAACCTGCAATCACTGACTTCCAGTTTATATTCCACATCACATGATTTCTTAGGAGGGAGCTCATAATCAGATTTTATATTAAATACCGAACAGAAGAACTTGTTTAGTTTTTGAGCCATCTGTTTTTCATTCCTTGTAATGTTACCACTATTATCCTGGAGGGGGCCAATCTGGATATTGTCACCTCTTTTATAATTAATGTAACTATAAAAAAATGTATAGTTACAGAATGTGCCTTGTCCTTGGCTAATCTCTCTTCATATTTCCATTTGCTAGATCTAATCATTTTGTTGCAATTTTTTACTTTCAGCTTGTATTTATCCCAAGCCATAGAAGTGTTAGTCTTTCTAGCTTTAATATAAGCTCATTTTTTTCCTATTGATTGCATTTTGTACCATTTTATCCAACCACTTAGGAATCCTTCCAGTTCTATTATATTTTATATGTTCAAGCACATATTTTATTATTTGGTTCAACTTATCTACAAGTACCTCCCACATGTCATTTCAGTCTAAATTTATGAAATCTGATATATAATTCCAAGAACTAAGCCTTCCCTTATTTTATCAAAGTTAGCTTTGTTAAAGCATTTTATTTTGGTTCCACCTGTGAGCCTAACACTTTGTTCATTGATATCAAATCTAATCATGCTATGGCCACTATTTCCACAAGGGGGAATCATGCTGCAGTCAACTAACTTATCGCTCATATTACTTAGGACTATATCCAAGATGTTATCCCCCCTGGTGCCATTAGTCACATATTTCTCAAATGTCATGTCTCCCACTACATCTAAATACTTACCTAGATGTTAAGTTAGAAATAGACACTAAAATCTTATTCAGGGATAACTTCCAGGCTGTAGTAAATAAAACATGATATCAAGTTATTTATTTATTTATTTGAATTCTGGTAACCGGGTAGGCCCACTGAGACAAAATGTCCATTTTTCAGGGGTGACTCGGGGTAAGGGTACATAGGGAGGTACAGAGATACAAAATAAATAACAGCACAAGGCAAATGTAGAATGACACTTTTACAAAAGATCATGAATAATAAAATCAAATCACATAGCAGTGGCAGCAACTAAGTTACAACTTCATTTAAGTAAAAATAGCAAAAGGATTGCAGCAAAGAATGCTACATATACAAGATGCATGAGTATGATACAGTGTATACAAGCATAAAGGTTTTATTTACAACTGAGTTGAGCAAGATAATCACAGCAAGACATGAGTAGCACCAAATCACAGCAAAGTATGAAAGGTAACTTGAGAGAGGAGCAAGAAAAGCACCTGGTAGAGGGTTGGAGTGGGGTGGGGTAAACAACAAGCTAAGGGTGGAAGACCTGTTCCACCAAGAAAAGCTGAATTGACTGTTGAACTGTCTTTGAAACCAGAAAAAAGGTGAATCTACTTAAAGGAAATAGCATTGTGCTATTATTTTTCTTTATTTGTTTTGTAAATATTATGACATGTATTTATTATTTTTATACTTTTGTATAAAATGAAGCTACATTGAGGTGTGTTTTTTGTATAAAATAAAGCTACACTGAGGTGTGTTGTACCTGATATACTGTGACTAGTGTTATCCTTACTCACAGGTGCATAGCTGAGAGGAGGCATGATAGGATTTAAGAGAATGTATGAACATATGTACAGAAGTACAGGTCAGCACAGAGGAAGGTAGAGAGTTCAAGAGAGAGGGCCCAGAAAAGGCAAAGGCACACCTACCCACTGCATGATGGGGTTAAAGGACTATGAGGCATGGAATGCCAGTGGCTCTTAATGGTCTCATCACAGTTTTCATTGGACAATGGGCATGAGGCAGGGAGGAGTGAATGCATGAACCAGTTTAAAGGTCAGGCAAAGGGTGGAGAATTGCAGCCTAGCTTCAAAGGAAGGCCAGCCCAGTGAGCCAAGGACAGAACAGTGGTGATCCACAGTGTTAGAAACAAGGGCAAAGCAATCAATTCTTTGGTAGGTTTGTGTGAGCTTGGCAAGAGGAGAGACCTGAGTGGAGTGGAGGATAGGAGCACCATGGGAGCTAAGAGTGAGAATGGAGAAGTAAGCTATGGCAAGGCGGGAGCAGACGTTAGGTAGGCTGGAGGTGGTACAACATCCCAAGTTTCTGATGGAGGGTCTTGACCACTGTTGAAACATGGGTGTCAAAGGTGAGGTGGAAATCCAAGGTCATACCCAGGTATTTAAAGGACTGTACCAGTTCAAGAGGATCACCCCAGGAGGAGTAAATTACCAATGGGGGCAGGGAGGTAAGTTTGGGGATCTGGTGATAGAAGAGTATAGATTTAGTCTTCTTGGTTTTGAGCACCAAGTGATTATTAAGAAAACATGTCTGAAGATTCTGGAAGTCCTGTTGCCATTGGTGGGTCAATGAGGCGGAGTCAAAGGAGGACCTGTATAGAATAGTGTTTTCAGTGTATAGCTGGACTGATGCACCCCCCCCCCAGTACTGCAGAAGCTCATTAATAAATAAGTAGAACAGGAGAGAGCCAAGGACAGACCCCTGAAGGACCCCATCCTTTATGGCATTCAAAGGGGAAGTATGGCTGGCCCATTTAACACACTGAGTGTGGCCTGTGAGGTAGCTAGTAAACCAATTCAGAGACAGGGCATCAAAACCAAAGGTGAGTAGGGTATGTAGCAGGAGATTAAGACTGACAAGGTCAAAAACCTTGGTAAGGTCAACAAATATTGCACCAGCAACAAGGCCTTTGATCATGCAGCCAAGTATGTTAGATGTTACCGTGATGAGGTCAGTGTGAGTGCTATGGGATTTACAGAAGCCATGCTGTTACATGGAGAGTTGTTCCACTCAAGATAAGTTTGAAGTTGAGTGTGGATCATTTTCTCATGGATTTTAGCAAGGGGCAAAGGAGGGAGATGAGATGGTAGTTCTCAAATGCGGAGTTTGGGCCACTCTTGTGGATAGGGATGACTATCGCAGCTTTCCATTTTCAGAGCACATTGCTTGAGCATAAGGATTTGTTGATCAGGTCCCAAATGGGACAGGCAATGGCAAGGGCACCTGATTTTAAGAAACAAGGTTCCAAAGTGTTAAACCCAAGAAACAAGTGTCTTTATTGCTCCTAAGATGATGCAGAACCTCTTTCCAGGTGGCCAGTTTAAGGTGGAAGGACAGACTATTAATAGTAAAAGAAGAAGAGGAAGGGGGTGGAATCTGTGCTGGGGGGAAGGTCTTATGTTTGGATAAGTCAGTGAAGGCCTGATTAAATTCAGTAGCTATAGAAGAGAGGTTGGTGACCTCAGAGCCATTGAGGTGCATGGTGTTGGGCATGGAAGAGGTTATGCCCTTAAATAAGGAGTTTATCTGTCCCCAGAATTCTTTAGAGTTGCAGAGGTTACTAGTTTGGAGGGTACCCAGGAATTTACATTTAACCAAGTGGGGTTTACTCTTAGATTGGTTATGAAGGTGTCTGTAAGCTTGCCAGTCATCAGGCAGACCTGAGCTCTCACATAACTTACAGGCAGCACCACATGATGCCATGAGGCCTCTGAGTTTCTTGGAGTGCCAAGGGGCATGAGCCCCCTTGGAGCTCTGCTTAACCTGAGGGGCATGGAACTTGACTAAAGAATTGAAGGTGTTCTTGAAATATTCTAGGGTCAAGTCAACAGCATGTAGACGGTTGACTAGGGACCAGTCAGACTGGGAGAGGGAGACTAAGAAGGCTTGAGGACAAAATGATGTCATGTCCCTGGATAACACAATTTTGGGGGTGGGTTAGAAAAATTGTTCCTTCAGACACAGAAGGTGGGGAAGGATCATTCAAGGTATCAGGAAGTATGCCAGATGCTTTAATGTGAAAGGGGTTATTACTGAGAACCCAGCCATGGAGGTCATGGTGACTGGATTTATTGTTGTGCCTGGTAGGTTTGTTAATGAGCTGAGATAGGTGTATGTCATCTAGGGCATTGTGGACAGACCCCAACCCAGGGTCTAGTGAATTGTTATTGAAATTGCCACAGAAAACTGGTGAGAGTCTGGCCCAGGAAGTGATGAGGGAGGTGAGGGATGAGGTGGGAGAAGTACGGTTGATATAGATACATCCAATAATCAGTTTTTTACTTGTACAAGTACTAAGCAGGAATACTGAATGAATATTTCTGCTCAGTATTCACAAAAGAGGAAGGGGAAGTGCCTAATCCAATTAACAGAAGCACTCTTGATAGGGGGGTCGATCCCAGTCCTTTCACAGAAGAAAGGGTTCTGCAAGAACTCCTAAAACTGAAGGTGGACAAAGCAATGGGTCCTGATGGAATTCACCCCAGAATTCTAAAAGAATTAAGGGAGGAACTAGTGAAACAACTAGCTACTCTTTTAATAAATCATGCGGGAGGATGTGTGGTACCTGAGGACTGAGGAAGGCGAATGATTCTCTTCACAAAAAGTGGGTCCAAGACAGAGGCAGGAAACTACAGACCTGTCAGTCTGACCTCTGTGTAGGAAAGTGATGTAGTCACTTCTGAAGGAAAGAATAGTCCAGTACCTAGAGGCCAGTGGAGCACAGGACCCAAGGCAGCATGGGTTCACAGCGGGAAGGTCATGTCAGATGAATCTAATAGATTTCTTTGACTGGGTGACCAAGTAGTAGACCAGGGAGGGCTGTGGACATGGTTACACCTAGACTTTAGCAAGGCATTTGACACAGTCTCACACAAAAGATTAATAGTCAAATTAACCAGCCTGGGAGTGGGACCCAGGGTGGTAGCCTGGATAAAACATTGGCTGGACAACAGGACGCAGAAGGTAATTGTAAATGGAGTCCACTCTGAAGAAAGGGCGGTTACTAGTGGGGTACCGCAGGGTTCAGTATTGGGTCCAGTCCTTTTTAAAGTCTTCATCAGTGACATTGCAGTGGGACTGAAAGGAAAAGTATGCCTTTTTGCAGATGACACAAAGATCTGCAACAGGGTTGATACACAAGGAGGAATGGAAAGGATGAAAAGGGACTTGGCAAGGTTGGAGGAATGGTCAGAAGTATGGCAGCTAGGATTCAATGCAAAGAAGTGCAAAATAATGCACCTGGGAAACAAGAACCAAGGGGAAGAATACACAATGGGTGGGGAGGTAGTAACAACAACAAAAAAGGAAAGGGACCTGGGGGTAATCATATCAGATGACCTTAAGGTTTGCAAGCAATGTGAGAAGGCAGTAGAGGGCTGGGGTATACTGGGATGTATAGGAGAGGCATCATCAGCAGAAAGCAGGAAGTTGTTATCCCTCTGTACAGACAGTTGGTGAGACCCCATCTGGAGTACTGTGTCCAGTTCTGGAGACCCCATCTCCTGCAAGGACATAGACAGGATAGAGGCAGTCCAGAGGAGGGCAACTAAAATGGTGCAGGGTCTGCAAGAGAAGCCGTATGAGGAGAGACTAAATGAGCTTAATATGTATACCCTTGAGGAAAGAAGGAAGAGGGGGGACATGATAGAAACTTTTAAGTACCTCAGTGGAATCAACAAAGTCCAAGAGGGTAGCATCTTTCAGAAAAAGAGACTTGCAAGAACAAGGGGACACAATTTAAAGATAGAAGGAGGGCGGTTCAGGGGCAATGTGAGGAAGTATTATTTCACAGAGAGGGTAGTGGATGCATGGAACAGCCTTCCTCAGGAGGTTGTGGGGTCTAAAACTGTGGGAGAATTCAAGAATGCATGGGACAGACATAAGGCAATTCTTGTGGCAGGTAGGAAGAAATAGGCTGTTGGTTAACTAGGATCTGCGGCCTATCCTGTAGGTAAGGAAATGGGCAGACTAGATGGTCCTAGCGGTCCTTATCTGCCGTCAAAGTCTATGTTTCTATGTTTCTATGGTAATGAAGAAGTGATTGTCTACCCTCTTCTACCCTTTTACTGAAGAATTATCACTTTTAAGATGAACACCCTTCAGAGATTATTGTACCTTATGTTATCTGTATTTAATCAGGAAGTTGGACTTGATCAAACAGATCCATTTTCAGCCATGCCTGGGAATAGGTGCAACATAAGAATAACAAACAAGCATAACATAGGAATAACAAACATTACAAAATATTACATAAAAGACAATAAGCTAAGAAATGCTTTGAATGGAGAGATAAGCAAGATTTAAATACCAGTTGTGCAATTACATACAGCAGATGACCATAGTTTTTCTTCAGGATTTGTTGAAATACTGATTATTTTACAAGCAGATCAATATTCTGTTGGACTAGTTAGTGTAACGCTTTAGGCTCATAAAACGAGAAGAGCCTTTCAACTAGCTTTGTCTTTATACATTTTTCATTAAAACTTTCAGTTGATGTATTTTGTAAGGACAGTGTTAGTAATTGGAATTATTTTCTCTCTCAAGATTTCTGGTGTATTTGTTTTAAATACTTTACGTGCAAAACTCGCAACTTTCTGATAAATTCTCACCTGTGGAGTAAGACCTTTGTACATGAATATAATTCACAATGGTGAGTCTGTTTTGGAGATTTTGTTACAAATCAAAATATGTTGTTAAATGTAACAACATATTGACAAAACAGTTTCTGGTGCTTGACATGACAAGACTGATTTATTTTCTAAAGCAGGAAATAGCACCTGTTTCACAATTGCTTCTGTAGTTTCATTTGTTACAGTATTCTGATTTTTATAAAGATAACCTAGCTTACTGTTGACTTTTCCTGTTACTTTAGTTACATGACCTTCCATAGATGACATTTGATCAAGAACAATCCCTAAATAACTGAAATTTTCTACATCTTGTAGTGGTTCATTTTCAGACCCAGTGATGTACAGTTTTTGTCCATAAGCATTTAACCCTTGTTGTGTTCCAAAAGTCAATACCTGTGTTTTCTTTTCATTTCGCTAAAGTCTATTTATAAAGAGTCAATTTTATATCTTATAATAGGTGCCCAGCAAGCATTCCTCTAGGTCCACCCATACAGTTTTCAATTCTTCCCTTGTACTGTCCCATCTAAAACTTTTGGACTTTTACACATTATATAAATACATATATTTCTATACAACGCACCAATCACACACACACACAAAAAAAAAAAAAACTAAACAAGGTAGACAGTTATGTGGGGAGTAGTACAATGTAATGGCTGTGGGGCAGCAGTCTTCCGGGAGTCTTTCTGGAGGCTGAGATGCTGCCCTGTTTGCAGACAACTATCTGCCCTGAGGAAGGAAGTTGCCCGTCTTTAGGACGCACTGGACAGTGGCAAGGGAACTTCCCCCATCCAGGGAGCACCAGAGCCACCACCACTACCTCAGAGGTTGTGAAGAAAGCACAGCAGTTGGACCACAGTGGGCTCAGGGAGGGTAAGGGTGGTGGAACAGAGGCACATCCAGTCAGTTGTTCCACTCCACAATCCATACACCATTCTGTGGGGAGCATAGTTCCCCTATGGATGCACCCGCAGAGGAGACTAAGGAGGGTGCAGACAACTGTCACAAGTGAAGCCCTCAGGAAGAAGACAGAGGGCACCACAGGGAAAGAAAGCAGCTCCTGGTGGGGGACTCAATTATTAGGGGGATAGAACTGGGGGGAGCAGGGAAAACTGAAGTAAGGTGCCTGCCTGGTGCCATGGCTTGGAGGGACAGGAAGCGCATCCTTAGGATCACGAGAACAGTTGCACGGGAGTCTGAGCTGGACATCATTGTCCACCTAGGGACAAATGACTTAGCTCATCATGAGATTAGAGCAGTGCAGAAGGACTTTGTAGAGTTGAGGAGGGGCTTAAGACAAGTAGCACACACAGTATCCTTCTCAGAGGTGCTGCCTGTCAGTGGCATGGGTGAGGAGAGGGTACTTGCACCATGCAGTTTAACAAATGGTTGAAAAAATGGTGTGGAGCACAGGGGTTTGGCTTCATTGGGGACTGAGGTTCCACCTGGAGGGACACCAGCCTATACTGGCAGGATGGTCTGCATCTGTCCAGGAAGGGAACAAGTCTTTTGGGCAATTGGTTTAAATGCTTCATTGGCAAGCCTTTAAACTAGTCAAGGGGGGAGGCACTGATAAGCAGCAGGAAAATCCCAGCCTCCACCTACAAAACAGGGTACTAAATGAGAAAAAGACCAAAGTAGAAAGGTCAGTGGGGGATGCTGCTACAGAAGGTAAAGCCATCAAAAAATGGAAAGCAATGAGTACCAATGCCTGTAGTCTGGGTAACAAGCTTCCTGAATTAGTGGCCTTGATGGAGGAGGAAGATCTGGATATTGTGTAGTCACAGGAACATGGTACACACAGAACCATGACTGGGACGTAAACATGCCAGGATACACTATCTACAGGAGGGACAGGAGGGTAAAAGAGGAGGAGGAGTAGTTTCTACATAAGAGAAGGAATCAAAGCAACAGAACAAAAGGGTAAACAGGGAGGAGAAGAAGCACTGTGGGTCAATTTGGAGGCAGGCAATGGCACCACAATCTGCACAGGGGTTGTATACAGACCCCCCTCTCAGGAGAAGGAAGAAATGGACATGGAAATGAGAGAAAGTATATTTAGAATGGCAGATAAAGGGGAGATATTGCTGATGGGTGATCTGAATATGCCAGATGTTAACTGGAGTGCAGTTGCAGCAGCCACTTCTAAGAGTGGGGTTATTCTAGATGCCCTACAGGGGGCATGCCTTAGACAACTAGTATTGGAACCCACTCGAGAGGGAGCAATCCTAGACCTGGTCCTCTCAAATGGAGATGGAGAGAGGATCACAGATGTAGAAGTGGATAGCCATCTGGGAACTAGCGACCACCGAACAGTATGGTTCACAATAAACACAGCAATAGAGTCAAGCCATGCAAAGGCAAAAGTACTGGACTTCAGGAGGGCTGACTTTGCCAAAATGGGTGAGTGCCTAAGGAATGCACTAGCAAATGGGCAGGAGGGAGGGGTGGAAGAATAATGGGGAATAATAAAAACTGCCATCACAGAGGTAACAAGTCTTTGTGTGAAGCAAATAAACAAAACAAAATGATGTAAGAAACCACTATGGTTCTCAAAAGGAGGTGGCAGTGAAAGTTCAAGAGAAAAGAAAGCATTCAGAAAGTACAAGGAATCACAGAAGGAACAGGACAGAATAAGTGTATCAGTTAAAGAAAGGAAGCTGGGAAGGCAGTCAGAACAGCAAAGGCCCAAACTGAGGAAAAGATAGCAACTCAGTTAAGAAGGGGATAAAACCTTTTAGGTACATCAGGGAGTGAAGGAAGACTAAGGGAGGATAGTGAGGCTTAATAAAGGGAAGGGGGTGGGCAGAGGTGACTGTGAAAAGGCAGAGATATTAATGTAACCCCTGCAAATGGGGGTTCCAAAAGACTTCCAGGAGCTTGCTTGAATGCTCCAAGCCTGAATGGTGTTTGGCATTTAAGCCATTTATCAGTGAGTGTTTTAGAGCCTCTGGTACTGTCTCTTTAAGAGCTGTCTGCTTGCAGACATAATTAATTGGTACTGTGTGCTTCTCTGAGTACCACTCGAGCTGCTGCCAATTCACTTCATTTTGCAGTCACTAGGAGTGCAAAGGAACCTATCTGAAAGATGTAACTGTTTGCCAGAAATTATTTAGAGTAATAATGAAATTACAGTTTGTCTAACCTGCTTTCTTTGCAGTCAGAACTGTGTCTGCTAGTTCCCCATTCTAGTTTTGAACTGCTGAACTGGACCAATCAGTGTGGGGTAAGCTAGCTCTAAAATGGTGCCTTGGACGAATAAGAACTTGGACTCATAATCTGAGCCAGCCACAAGAGGATTGTGTGGGCAGTGACTCTGGCAGATGTAGTTTAGACTTCAGTGCCTTTTTGGACCAACAGCAGCAGTTTATTGTGAGTGACAGCCAATCCAGTCAAGAACTGGGAGGAACTCAAAGGAAGTGCCCGGTTTTGTTGGTTGGAGTTTCAGTTGAGCTTTGGCAGTGAAGAAGGAAGGAGCCCTGTGCTTTTTCAGTGTGCGGTTTTAGTCAAAAACGTGTAAGGCCCAGAGTCCGGTCTGCAGCTTGTAACAGCTTGTTAGGACTGAACTGTCCTGTGAAAAGAATCAAAGGATCTCTGAAGAGTAGAAACCAGGCTCACCCTGTAGAAGACTGGAGGAATTGCTGAAAATTGCACTCGGTCTGTCAGGAACTGAATCTGCTGTGTGTTCTCCCGGTATTGTGCAGTAATTGCGATGGATACAGATGCAGCCTGCCTGGTATAGTGCTTTTTTATATGGATGTGGAAGAGGTTTGTGTACCTCAAGTGAGCCCTGCTGACATTGAAGGACCCTATCTTATTTGGAGGTCGTGAGTACTAATTCAGGGTCGCCCTGTTGAATTGCCACATTAAATCCAAATGGAATTACTGTACTGCTGACTGTTTAATTCTCCTTTTCTCTGGTGAAAGGGCCCCTACCAGCTGCCACGGTTTGGACTAGCCACTAGGGCTTGGGTACCCAGGGACAGTAACTGATAGGGATAGGCCTGTGCACAGAGCCATGGTAGATTATTAGAGTGATAAGCTAATTAACCTGATTTCCCCTGTCCTTGTTATATCCCCTAAATAAATCAGAGCTGCTTGTTTCAGCAAAGTTATACTGCCTGAGGTATTTGTCTATGTTAAAGTACTGTACTGTGATTGTTGCACTGTATCTCATTTCACAGGAGGTCCCAGTGCTGGAACCAGACCTGGGGTAAGTGTATACTGTGAAGGTAATTCTGATATATTGTGTGGGCCACTAGTGGGAAGAAAGGGGTTGCAGTGTCCCAGAGGGCTGTGACCAAGTTAGTTTAACTATTGCAAACCCTGACCTCTGGGTGGAGGCACCCGCCATTGGATCCAGGCCCTTCAACCTGTTAGTGGCAAATCAGGCAGGGGTAGTAGCCCCTGGGATAGCGCCATCTAGGGGTTACAATAAATAAATAAATATTTTTGCTCAGTATTTACAAACGAAGAGGTGGAGGTACTTAAAACAAACAATAGAAACACTCTGGATACAGAAGTTGATACCAGCCCATTTACAGAAGAAACGGTCTCGAAAGAACTCTTAAAACTGAAGGTGGACAAAGCCATGGGGCCTGATGGAATTCATCCCAGAATTCTAAAGAACTAAGGGTAGAACTAGTGACACCACTGACTACCCTCTTTAACAAATCATGGGAGGATGGGTGGTACCTGAGGACTGGAGGAGGGCGATGTGATTCCCCTTCACAAAAGTGGAAGCAGGGCAGAGGGGAAACTACAGACCAGTTAGTTTAACCTCAGTGATAGGAAAATGTTGGAATCACTTCTGAAGGAAAGAATTGTCAAGTACCTAGAGGCCAGAGGGGCATGGGACCCAAGGCAGCATGGATTCACAGTGGGAAGGTCATGCCAGACAAATCTAATAGATTTCTTTGACTGGGTGACCAAAGTAGTAGATCAGGGAGGGGCTGTGGACATGGCCTACCTAGACATTAGCAAGGCATTTGACTCAGTCCCACACAAAAGATTAATATACAAGTTAGCCAGCCTGGGAGTGGGTCCCAAGATGATAGCCTGGGTAAAGAATTGGCTGGAGAATAGGACACAGAGGGTAATAGTAAATGGAGTCCACTCTGAAGAAAGGGGGGTTACTAGTGGGGTGCCGCAGGGTTCAGTATTAGGACCGGTCCTCTTCATTGTCTTTGTAAGCGACATTGCAGACGGACTGGAAGGAAAAGTACGTCTCTTTGCAGATGACACAAAGATCTGCAACAGAGTTGATGCACAAGGTGGGGTGGAAAGGATGAGAAGGACTTGTCAAGGTTAGAGGAATGGTCAAATGTATGACAGCTTAGATTTAATGCTAAGAAGTGCAAGGTAATCCACCTGGGAAACAAAACCCAGGGAAGAGTACCCAATGGGGGTGAGATACTGACAACAACAAAATGGAAAGGGACCTGGGGGTAGTCATATCAGATGACTTAAAGGTGGGCAAGCAATGTGAGAGGGCAGTAAGGAGGGTTGGGGGATACTGGGATGCATAGGGAGAGGCATCACCAGTAGAAAAACAGGAAGTTGTTATCCCTCTGTACAGACAGCTGGTGAGACCCCATCTGGAGTATTGTGCAGTTCTGGAGACCCAATCTCCCAAGGACATAGACAAGATGGAAGCTGTCCAGAGGAGGGCAACTAAAATGGTGCAGGGTCTGCACCAGAAGACATATGAAGAGAGACTAAAGGAGCTTAATATGTATAGCCTCGAGGAAAGGAGGAGAGGGGAAATATGATAGAAACTTTCAAGTACCTCAAGGGAATCAACAAAGTCAAGAGGGTAGCATCTTCAAAAAAGAGGTGTGCAAGAACAAGGGGCACAATTTGAAGATAGAGGGGCGGTCAGAGGTAATGTAAGGAGTATTTTTCACAGAGAGTTGTGGATGCATGGAGCGGCCTTCTGGAGGAGGTTGTGGAGTCAAAAACAGTGACTGAATTCAAGCATGCATGGGACAGCCATAAGGCAATTCTAGGGGCTGGGGGTAGAAAGAAGTAGGCTGCTGGTTAACTAGGATCTGCAGCTTATCCATTAGGTAGGGAAAGGGGCAGACTTGGTGGGCCAAGCGGTCCTTATCTTCCATCAAATTCTATGTTTCTATGTTTCTATGTAGAATGGCAGGCAAAGTTGTCGTGCTTTATTTGGAGTATTCACCACCATCACATTAAAGGCTTCACTTTATTTCTTGTAAGAAAGAGGAAGGATGGACTCTTTCCAATTTGGAGTGCTACTGGAAAGCAGAACAGTCTAATACTGCTTTACTATGAGAAATCCAGAATACTTTTCTAGATGGAAAGAAATAGAACTGAGAGGTATGGAATATATCCTATGGGGGGCACCATATTTACCAAGTACTTTGGCCACTCAGAGAAAGGTAATTTATTGTTCTGCCATTTGGAACATGCCTGTGGGTTGAAAATGGGAACAAGCAGTTAGGCACACAAAATGATGGGCTATTCTACAGCAGTACCATTGGTGGGCATGGGGCTTTCATTTCAGTACTCCCACTCTTGACCCTTGCTATAGAAGAGAACTATCAGAGGTTTCCAAGTGCCCTGGCAAATGTCAGAGGACCAGTTTAGATCCTTTGAGGAATGCTAGGAATAATTTTATTGATCTTACATGGACAGATTTTGTTATTCCCAAATAATGGATTATATTTGATTATACAATGATCATAGAAATAAATAGCAAACCCTGCATTCTGATTGGCTGGCTGGCATCTTCTAGCTGTAGTAAATCCTAGCATCACCCCATGGAAAAATGTGCAAGCCGCCAGTCAGCCACATCACAAACCCACTGTCAAATCACTCCTACCCTGGCAAACCCAAGACTGGCAATCCCCCACTAAAGCACAACGCGAAACCGGAACAAAAGAAGCACTGCAATTTTTGCACCCAAGGTAAATGCTGGGTTGCTGTACAGTAAGAGTGCTGGGACGAAAAAAAAGTTAGTTAAATTACCTGCACAGTTACAAGATATACAATTACAAAAATACCTGCAGTTATATTTCTGTCCCCAACCACTACTAGCCCGATTTCTCCCGTATACTTTTAACCCACTAGCAAGACGTCTGCCAGTTGCTTTTACTCTGCCACAAAGTTTTTTGTTTTGTTTAACAAAATCTACACCCGAGCCTCCAAACTGTCCTTCAGAGACACCACTGCCCCCGATTACATCCACTGAGTCCTCGCAGAGGCAGCAACATCACAAAAAAAAAGAAGATAATTCCCCCTCACTCAGATACTTTCAGCCTAAACCCGGAAGCACAATGTCATGTACGTTAGCCCGTTACCACTTGCACCATGCAGACACAGCCAAAACCAAACCACAATTCATAAACAAATATCCAAGTCTCACTTGCAGGTGTACTAACAAAAAAAAGCTGAAGACTCTCTGATAGGGCACTTCGGAGACTCGGTAACTGGCTTTGCGAGACTGTCAGGAGAACTGACAGAACGATTTTCATGAGGCATTTAAATAGGTACATTTGCCATCTTTTCCTGACCCTTATCAATGATATTACAATGAATGAGCTGAAAAATACCCTCTACATCATCACAATTGAAAAAAACAGTCTTTAAATTGTGTGTGGGGGGACTAAATTCTCTCCGTAGAGGTGGGGAACAGCACCATTTCTCTGCATACTAACAGGGAACTATTTTTTCTGGCGCAACAATTAATTCAATAAAATATATTTAAAAAAAAACAGTATTTTTCATTAATTTTTTTTCCTACAGAAAGTGAAGGGGCCATTGTATAATCGCAATATGCCACTTGCGAGTGTTGGTGATGCCAAGATTTACCCACGCCTGGTGTGTTGTTGGTCACTTTGCTGTGCCTCGTGACCGAACAACACCCCAGGGCATGGGTAAATCCTGGCATCACCAACACCCTCTCATGGTATATTGCTTAAACAAGTCTCTGGGACTATTTTAGGGCAGAAAAGCTATTTAAGGGCTCCTCCACTACAATACAGTTTATACTAGAGAACTAGTTACTGGGGGCCACATCTCTGTCCTCTGTAGTTCTTGGAGTAAGCTCTCAGGTGCCAATATAATCACATAAGAAGAAAACTAGAAGAGGATGCTAACATCCCACTAATAGATAAGAAATGGAAGTAACTCTGGAAACAAACTCATAACACTTCATATGCTCCAAAGAGGCAGAATTTTCATGGAGCGTCCAGGTTGTGTTTTTTCTCACTCCCTCTACACAGTGGGCATGGGACCAGAAAAAGTACCATGATCTCATACTGGAGAGGCTGTGTGGAGCAGTTAATGACCCACACTCATATTTTTTGGTTTTATCCCAAACTGGGCACATATTGGGAGGCAGTAAGGTGTCCAATCAAGGAAATTTGGAGGTGGAGTTTTTGCTTACTGTTAGAAATCTGTTATTGGGGCCCCAAATGTTTCTCACAGGAAGAATAGTCTCTACTAGGGCTGTGCGAATACCGAATATTACTTTCCGAATACCACGAATAGTAGGCTATCAGAATATTCGGAACCGAATACCGCGAATTGTCCACTATTCGGCTGGTATTCAGTATTCGGCCATCCGCAAAGAAAAGAAAGTCATTCCTACCCTCCTGGCCAACATTAAAGAAACATTTTAGCCCTGGTGTCTAGTGGTCCCATCCCCCAACCAATCCCCTGTCCAAAATGAAGAATCCCCCCTCTCTCAAAGACCCTCAGCAAAACCCCATAGTCCCCCCATCCCCAAATATATAAACAAAAAAAATTGCCTAATTTCCCTAGTGTCTAGTGGACACCCCCCCACCCTGTCAGGAAGTGCCTCCCACCCCTCTCCCCCCAACACCCATGACCCCGAGTGAGCCACCGGCACAGACCTCCACTCACTTCCATGGCCGGCAGCCCAACTGAGTTTTCAGTGAATGATCGTGTGCTTGTACAAGGATGCGCTCATTCATCTCCCCTTTTTCAGCCATTTTGAGAATGTCCTCTGTCATTTTCTTGTCCATTTCCTCCCCCTGAGATGGGGGTCTGTATACAACCCCTGTGCAGATTGTGATGCCTTTCCCTGTCCCCAGCTTCTGTCCTCAAATATAAAAAAATTAAAAATATGTGCTCAAAATGGCTGAAAAAGGGGAGATACTGTTTGATGGGATCCTGAATATGCCAGATGTTAACTGGATGACATGAACTGTAGCCACATCCAAGAGCAGGGTCATTCTCGATGCCCTGCAGGGGGCAGGCCTTAGACAGCTAGTGTTGGAACCCACTCGGGAGGGAGCAACACTTAGACCCGGTATCAAAATGAAGAGAGGATCACAAATTTAGAAGTCAGTAGACATCTGGGAACAAGCAACCACTGCACAGTGTGCTTCACAATAAGCACAACCATGGAGACTAGCCATACAAAAACAAGCATACTGGACTTTAGAAGGGCTGACTTTGGCAAAATGGGTGAATACCTGAGGAATACACTAGCAAATGGCCAAAAAGGAGGGGGTGGAAGAACAATGGAGAACAATCAAAACTGCCATCATTGAGGCAACAAGACTTTGTGTGAAACAGATAAAGAAAACAAAGTAGAATGAAAAACCACTATGGTTCTCAAAAGAGGTGGCAGGGAAGGTTACGGAGAAAAAGTCTGCATTCAAAAAGTATAAGGAATCACAGAAGGAGCATGACAGGGAACTGTATCAATTAAAGCAGAAAGAAGTGGGGAAGTCAGTCAGAATAGCAAAAGCTCAAACCGAGGAAAAAATAGCCAATTCAGTTAAGAAGGGGGATAAAACATTTTATAGGTACATTAGGGAGCATAGAAAGGTTAAGGGAGGAATAGTGAAGATGAATAAGGGAGAGGGGGAGGTGGGCAGAGGGAGACAGTGAAAAGGCAGAGATACTGAATGAATACTTTTGCTCAGTATTCACAAAAGAAGATGAGGAGGAGTTACCTAAACCAGACAATAGAAGCACTCTGTGTAGGGGGGTTGACACCAGTCCATTTACAGAAGAAAGAGTCCTGAAAGAACTCCTAAAACTCAAGGTGGACAAAGCAATAGGTCCTGACGGGATTCACCCCAGAATTCTAAAAGAACTAAGGGAGGACCTAGTGACACAACTGACCACACTTTTTAACAAATCATGGGAGGATGGGGTGGTACCTGAGGACTGGAGGATGGCAGATGTGGTTCCCCTTCACAAAAGTGGGAGCAAGGCAGAAGCAGGAAACTACAGACCTGTAAGCTTGACCTCAGTGTTAGGGAAAATGATGGAAACACTTCTGAAAGAAAGAATTGTTGAGTACCTAGAGGCCAGCAGGGCACAGGACCCAAAGCAGCATGGATTTACAGCAGGAAGGTCATGTCAGATGAATCTAATAGATTTATTTGACTGGGTGACCAAAGTAATAGACCAGGGAGGAGCTGTGGATATGGCCTACCTAGACTTTAGCAAGGCATTTGACACAGTCCCACACAAAAGATTAATAATGAAGTTAGCCAGCCTTGGAGTGGGTCCCAGGGTGGTAGCCTGGGTAGCAAACTGTGTGCAAAACAGGGCACATAAGGTAATAGTGAACGGAACACATTCCGAAGAAAGGGGGGTCACTAGTGTAGTACCTCAGGGCTCAGTACTGGGTCCAGTCCTCTTTAGCAACTTTATAGGTGACATTGCAGAGGATCTGGAGGGAAAGGTATGCCTCTTTGCAGATGACACAAAGATCTGTAACAGAGTTGATACACAAGGGGGGGTAGAAAGGAGGAGAAGGGACTTGGCAAGGTTGGAGGAATGGTCAGACATATGGCAACTTAGATTCAATGCAAAGACGCGCAAAGTAAGGCACCTGGGAAACAAAAACCCAGGAGAAGAGTACACAATAGCAGGAGAGGTACTAACAACAACAACAATGGAAAGGAACCTGGAGGTAGTCATATCAGATGATCTAAAGGTTGGTAAGCAATGTGAGAAGTCAGTAAGGAGAGCCAGGGGGATACTGGGATGCATAGGAAGGGGCATCACAAGTAGAAAAAGGGAAGTGGTTATCCCTCTGTACAGACAGTTGGTGAGACCCCATCTGGAGTACTGTGTGCAGTTTTGGAGACCTCATCTATGCAAGAACATAGACAGGATGGAAGCAGTCCAGAGGAGGGAAACTAAAATGGTGCAGGGTCTGCATCAGAAACCATATGAAGAGAGACTGAGAGAGCTTAATATGTATACCCTTGATGAAAGGAGGATGGGGGGGCATGATAGAAACATTCAAGTACCTGAAGGGAATCAACAAAGTCCAGGAGGGTAGCATCTTTCAGAAAAAGAGATGTGTAAGAACAAGGGGGCACAATTTAATGATAGAGGAGAGAGAGCTCAGGGGTAATGTGAAGAAATTTTTTTTCACGAGGAGACTGGTGGATGCATGGAACCGCCTTCCTGGAAAGGTTGTTGGGTCTAAAACAGTGGGGGAATTCAAACATGCATGGGACAGACATAAGACAATTGTAGTGGGGGGGTGGCAGGAAGTAGGCTGTTGGTTAACTAGAATCTGCAGCTTATCCAGTAGGTAGGGAAATGGGCAGACTGGGTGGGCCAAGTGGTCCTTATCTGCCGTCAAAGTCTATGTTTCTTTGTTTCTACCGAATATTTCGGCTCCGAATAACGAGTAATCTGCTGAATATTCGAAAAAAGGTATTCGCACAGCCTAGTCTCTACCTGTAATATGTTTTGGTTCCATTAAAACAGCACGTGCGGGGTGTGCCTTGGGCTTCTCAAGCCTAACACTCACCGCATTCCATCTGTAAATAAGATCAGATGTGTAGACTGTGTGGAAATAGGGTGAGTGTTAGACTTGAGAAGAAGAAGAAGAATCAGCATTTATATAACGCTTTTCATACACAGTATCCCAAAGTGCTTTACAAGCAATGCTAGACTGGTAGTGAAGTGACTGAATGTGTGGTGGCGGCCATATCGCACATCATCACCCACACACAGCCTGGATAATTTCATGAACTGGTTTATGGGAAGGGGAATGTTGGCCAGGACACCGGGAATATTCCCTGCTCTTTGTGAAGAGTGCCCTGGGTTCTTTTACTTCCACCTGGACACCCATCAGGATGGGCAGAAGCGACCTCAGTTTAACGTCTCATCCGAAGGATGGCACACCCCAACAGTACAGCACCCCCCCCAATACTGCACTCAGATGCCAGCGATTTTTAGGTACAAGTCCAATCCCAGTGTGGGACGAGAACCCACGACCTTCTAGTACAGAGGTGGATGTGCTACCAACTGAGCCACGCTGACGTCTAAGCCCAAGGCACACCTCACAACTGTTCTTCTGCCTTTTTTTGGAGGGTGGGGTGTCAGGGAAACTCTAATGCCTCATTTTCCAACTTTTGTCACTTTGACCCTAACTGGAGCATTAATTAAGTTTTTGCAATATATATATATATATATATATATATATTTTTACTTTCTCCTCCTCCTACCCGACCTTCACTCTCAGCGTCCACCACCCAACACCTCCCCACAGAAACATAAAAGTGACACTGGGGGTGCCCAATCCCCCAGTGTTGATCGTCATCTCTGTTCTGTTTTTTTGTTGTAATTTCTTTAACCTGTAATCCGTGTCCCATCCCCCTCCACTACCAGGCATGCATGCATGGTTATTTCTTATCTATCTATCTATCTATCTATCTATCTATCTATCTATCTATCTATCTATCTATCTATCTATCTATCTATCTAGCTCTATGTCTGTCTGTCTATCTATCTATCTATCTATCTATCTATCTATCTATCTATCTATCTAGCTCTATGTCTGTCTGTCTATCTATCTATCTATCTATCTATCTATCTATCTATCTATCTATCTATCTATCTATCTAGCTCTATGTCTGTCTGTCTATCTATGTATCTATCTAGCTATCTATATTTTTTTAACTTTCCTCCCCCACATGATCCTCCCTCTCAGTGCCCCCCCAGAAACATAACAGTGACTCTGGGTGTGTCCAATGCCCCAGTGTTGATCGGCATCTCCATTCTTTTTTTTTTTTTCATATTTTCTTTATTCTGTAACAAGAAAGCCATCTATCAATGTCTTTTGCGCCATTACAGTCCCCCCACCCAACCCTACAACTTGAAGTCCACCAGCCCCCTAAGCCCTTACTTACTCATTGGAGGTTCAATGCCATACTTCTCTCTGGACTGCAGACACATCTTCACGCTTCAAAACCAGACCACAAACTGAAGAAACGATGTGCTGTTCAGTGTATTTCAATGGGGGAGGTTAAACTTAGAGGCATAACTTGGGCATTTTTGCACATTGTTAGCCCAAATTTTCAAAATGCCTTCTGTGTTACACCATCCCATGAACAATGTCACTGTCATTAGGTAAATATATCCCAAAAGGTGATTTCCCAGTCACTGCACAAATTCACATTTCTGGCAGGAGTTGCAAATTGTCTCTGCCACTGTTCATGAGGCAGGGTCATAAGATGGGTATGTTGAAAATTTGGTGTACAGATATTAAAAAAATAACAAAGTTATGAGCCTACATTGAATTTTGTGAATGCATCCTCATAACTTTGGTAATTGTCAATATTTTACCCCAAATTTACAACATAGCCTTATTTTTACAGCACCTCATGAATGTGATGACTGTCATTTTTCAAATATGGGCCAAAATGTTTTTTTTACATCCCGAAAGGTGATTTCACAGTCCTGGTGTAAAATCACCTTCTGACCAGGAATTGAAAATTTTCTCTCACCTTGTTCATGAGGTGGGGTCATAAGAAGGCTATGTTGACAATTCAGTGTAAAATTATTTAAAAACTACAAAGTTATATGCATACATTGAAGTTTGCAAATGTGGGCTCATACCTTTGCTAATTTTCAGTATTTTACCCCAAATTTACAACATAGCCATTTCTTTACAGTACCTCATGAGTATGACAGCTGTAATTTTTCAACTCTGGCCCAAAATGTATTTTTGCATCATGAAAGTTGATTTTGCAGTCCCTGCACAAAATCATCTTTACGCCAGGAGCTGAACATTTTATCTGCCCTTTTTAATGAGGCAGGGTCTTAACAAGGCTATGTTGCAAATCTGGTGTAAAAATATACTGTAAAAACACAAAATTTCCATATTTTTGACCCACATTCCTTACCTGCAGGCCTATTGGCTCTGACCAGAGTTTGTTCAAATGTGCTGTGTGTGTCTCTCTCTTTCTCTGTCTCTCTCTCTACCCATCAGCCACAGCTGACACAGCTCTCTCTCCCTCACTTTAAAGGTTTCATTGCTGGTAGCTGCTGATGACAACATCTTACTCCTTTCTAAGCCAGAATAAGACACTGAGACTACTCAAGAGTAACACAGAACTAACAGCTATCACATTCATGAGGTGCTGTAATTTGTTTATCCTGCCAAGGAACTCTCATATTGCGGTTATAAGACCTGTTTTTTCCTGGTAAGAGGAGGGCAGCATGGGTGGTAGGTTTAACTGGGGGGGGGAGAAAAGGGGATGGTGGTAGATAAGGTAAGGTGGGGATGGGGAGGGTTTAAGAAAACCAGCAGGGGAGGGTAGAAGGGTGGGAGGGAGGTGAAGGGATTAAGGCAGATGTACTGCTTAGGAGTCCTGAGCTGGGCTCACAGAGAGCTGTTAGATTGCAGTCACACTGCTCTTCTGTTCTAAGCTGGTTCACGGCCATATATTCCATTCTAGGCATAAGAAAAATGGGGGGTGCTGCTTGATCCTCCTTATGTCTGCATGGATTATAGAGTGCAGCTCCTCTATGATAAGCTATAGCACACCTAGCTACAAAGGCTGTCCTGCCTGTAATGCCACCTAGGCTTCCCCTAGTTTCCAGAGCAGATGCAGAACAGGATAGACAGGAGTTGAGTTCCAACACTGCACTAATTTACATTGCACATCATTGCTTCATTATCCATATTCCTATGGCACACATGTTGAACTAGCTCTGTGATGCTCTTTCAAGAAGGGAGTATTAAAGGGGAACTCCCTGTACAATCAGCTCTTCTGCAGTCCCATCTGCATGCCATGCAATCTCTATGCCTAGGAGAGCACCCTCAAACTTTGGAGCTAATGATGCTGTCTAGTACCAGGGACTCTGTTGTGTGTAGCAACCCCATGCAGACTGAAAGCCATCTCTGTTGTATTGGGAGAACAGGCCTGTCCTAGCCCATCCATTTGCCCACAGCATACATTATGTTTTTTTGCATGTGCTATCCCTGTTTGTGTGCGCAACTCCCCTCCCCTCCAAATACTGTGCATAGTGCAAACCACAGGCAAACAGGGTGCAATCACTTTGTCCACTTGTCCACGTTTTGATCTAACCCCGATTATATGCCTGGTAAATTGATTTCTGAACTTACTGCCTATCTCATCCCCTCCACCCCTCAGATCTGGACTTAAGAAATATTCCTCCAGTGAGTAGTCTGCCAGCTCTGTTACCTTTAATTGTCACCAGACCTTGAACCAGATTAAACTGTTGATGGTATGTTTAGTGAATGTGAATTTAGTGAAATAGGTTTGTAACACCTTCTCCCCAAGACACAACATGTCACGTCCCCCAATTAACCCTACACCCACATAGCTCCCCATAATCAATCAACAATTTTGAAATGGGGTGGTGGGTGTCCCTTTCAGATCTTCTTACATAAAGGAGCAAATAATCCATGAAGAGCTAAATGCCGTGTTCCACCACTCCTAATCTTAGTCCTTCTATATCTGAGTGTTCTCTCAACATTATAGCCAGGGTTTCCAGAGATATGATAAAACAGCAGAGACAGGGGGCACCCCAAGCTTAAAAGGTTTAATAAGGCTCCAAGTAACCATTATTTGTACTGTGAAGTCTGAATTCTCCATTGATTTCCTCCCAGGGCCAGAGGAGGGATGGCCATCCTCCCTCCCTCCCACGCAGAGCACGATGCAGATGTGCCAGAGGGATCAAGTGTGGTGTTGACCAAGAAATAGCAGGCAGGGCTTCATTAAGCCCTCCTGAGTGTCATTGTTCCATTTTTCACCCCAGTACCATTGGCCATGGTGGTATGCCAGAGCGTGCACAGGGAGGCACACACACTCTGTGGAACCTCAGCTCCAGCCCTTCGAAGCCTCCCAGAGCATGCACTATCAACAGGCCTCCACCCAGTGTCAGTCAAAGGCCAATATGGCCTGGCAACCCCTACCAGGACAGCAGAGTAGTCCCTGGGACACTCAGTCTTCTCCCCCACCGGCTGACACCCAGCAACCCCAGTTTGTACCTGAACCCAAGTTGCAGATGTGGCAATTGGTGAGCTGAAAGTGCCTTAGTCCTCTGCACAGCTGGAGTAGCCAAAGTATTTTATATTCTAAAAAAACTTTATAACACTTGCTATACACTTGAGTTTGAATGCCAAGGAGTGCAATGTGATCGCTTAGGGAAAAGGAACCCACATATGGAGTATTTGATGGTGGGGAGTGTTCAGCTGAGAAGAGGAATCTAGGAGTCATCGATATGGGAATCATAATCAGCAACTCCTTCAAGCAAACCAACCAGTACAATATTGGCTATGGTAAGGCATGTAGGGTGATGGTGTGCATTGGGAAAGGTTTTTTAATAGGAAAGGGAAAGTGATACTGCCCATATACAGCTGAACATTATGCATGTCATATTTTATAATGCTTATTAAACTTCAATGTATGAACATTAAAAAAAAAACTGTTCAGCAGAAACCATACAAAGAAAAAAATTATAACATTCCTCACACTGGTTGTCATGCCTGAATAATAAAAAAAAATTTCATTTTGTCTTTGAGTGTGTTTTGTATGTCTTTCTTTATCACCAGTATAGCTCTTTCTGCACTCAGACATAGCAGTGTGGTCTCCTGCAGAGGAAGGGAGAAAATGTAAAGGCCCCGCTGCCTTTCAAAATTTTTAACCCAATTTAGTTGCACTGCTGCTTTAAAATATTGGGCAGACAGATCTAGTTTGAAAATCCTGCCCACATAATTCATCTCCGGATAGAAGGAGGATAACATTCATCACACTGGTTGTCATGCCTGCATAATAAAAAATTATATAATTTAGTGTTTGAGTGTGTTGTGTATGTCTTTCTTTATCACCAGAATAACTCTTTCTGCACTCAGATAAACATAGAAACATAGACTCTGATGGCAAATAAGGACCGCTTGGCCCACCTAGTCTGCTCATTTCCCTACCTAGAGGATAAGCTGCAGATCCTATTTAACCAACAGTCTATTTCTTCCTAACCCCTACAAAAATTGCCTTATGTCTGTCCCATACATTCTTGACTTCTCCCACAGTTTTAGACCCCATAACTTCCTTAGGAAGGCTGTTCCATGTGTCCACAACCTTCTCTGTGAAAAAATATTTCCTCACATTGCCCCTGAGCTGTCCCTCCTCTAACTTCAAAGTGTATCCCCTTGTTCTTGCACATCTCTTTTTCTGAAAGATGCTACCCTCTTGGACTTTGTTGATTCCACTGAGGTACTTAAACGTTTCTATCATGTCCCCCCATCCCTCCTTTCCTCAAGGGTATACACATTAAGCTCCTTTAGTCTCTCCTCATATGGCTTCTCTTGCAGACCCTGTACCATTTTAGTTGCCCTCCTCTGAACTGTCTCCATCATTTCTATGTCCTTGCAGAGATGGGGTCTCCAGAACTGGAAGCAATATTCCAGATGGGGTCTCACCAACTGTCTCTACAGGGGGATAACAACTTCCTGTTTTCTGCTGGTGATGCCTCTCCCTATATATCCCAGTATCCCCCCAGCCCTCCCTACTGCCTTCTCACATTGTCTGCCAACCTTAAGGTCATCTGATATGATTACCCCCAGGCACCTTTCCATTTTTGTTGTTGTTACTACCTCCCCCATTGTGTAATCTTCCACTGGGTTTTTGTTTCCCATGTGCATTATTTTACACTTCTTTGCATTGAATCCAAGCTGACATACTTCTGACCATTCCTCCAACCTTGCCAAGTCCCTTCTCATCATTTCTATGCCTCCTTGTGTAACAACCCTGTTGCAAATCTTTGTGTCATCTGCAAAGAGGCATAATTTTCCTTCCAATCCCTTGGCAATGTCACTTATAAAGACATTAAAAAGGACTGGACCCGGTACTGAACCCTGTGGTACCCCACTAGTAACACCTCTTTCTTCAGAGTGGACTCCATTTACAATTACCTTCTGTGTCCTGTTGTCCAGCCAATGTTTTACTCAGGCTACCACCCTGGGACCCACTCCCAGGCTGGTTAATTTGACTATTAATCTTTTGTGTGGGACTGTGTCAAATGCCTTGCTAAAGTCTAGGTAGGCCACGTCCACAACCCCTCCCTAGTCTACTACTTTGGTCACCCAGTCAAAGAAATCAATTATATTCATCTTACATGACCTTCCCGCTGTGAACCCATGCTGCTTTGGGTCCTGTGCCCCACTGGCCTCTAGGTACTCAAAAATTATTTCCTTCAGAAGTGATTCCATCATTTTCCCTACCACAGAGGTCAAACTGACAGGTCTGTAGTTTCCTGCCTTTGTCTTGGTTCTACTTTTGTGAAGAGGAATCACATCTGCCTTCCTCCAGTCCTCAGGTACCACACCATCCTCCCGTGATTTGTTAAAAAGGATATTCAGTGGTGTCACTAGTTCTCTGCTTAATTCTTTTAGAATTCTGGGATGAATTCCATCTGGCCCATTGCTTTGTCCACCTTCACTTTTAGGAGTTATTTCAGAACCCTTTCTTCTGTGAAAGGACTGGGATTGACCCTCATATGCAGAGTGCTTCTGTTAATTGGATTAGGCACCTCTCCCCCACTTTCTCTTTTGTGACTACTGAACAGAAGTATTCATTCAGTATCCCTGCTTTTTCACTGTCCCCTCTCTGCCCACTCATCATCCATTCTATTCAGCTTCACTATCCCTCCTTTTTTTCTTTCTACACTCCCTGATATACCTATGAAAGGTTTTATCCCCCTTCTTAACCAAGTTGGCTATCTTTTCCTCAGTTTGGGCCTTTGCTATTCTAACTACCCTCCCTGCTTCCTTCTGCCTTAACTGGTACAGTTCTTTGTCCTGCTCCTTCTGTGTTTCCTTTAATTCCTAAATACTATTTTTTTCTCCCTAACCTTCACTGCCACCTCTTTTGAAAACCATAGTGGCTTTTTATTTCATTTTGATATGTTTATTTGCTTCACACAAAGGCTTGTTGCCTCTGTGATGGCAGTTTGATATGTCCCCATTGTTGCTCCACTCCTCCTTCTAGCTTGTTTGCTAGTGTTTTTCTAAGGCACTCTCCCATCTTGTCAAAATCATCCCTCCTGATGTCCAGAACCCAGATGCAGCAGTGTGGCCTCCTGCAGTGGAAGGGAGTTAATATAAAGGACCTATTGCCTTTCAAAATTTTTAACCCAATTCAGTTGCACTGCTGCTTTAAAATATTGGGAGACAGATCCAGTTTGAAAATCCTGCCCACATAATTAATATCCTGATGCAAGGGGGATCAGCAAAAAATGTGACCACCAGTATATGTAAAAGGGCTAGAAAGTGCAAAAGTGGCAAGAGCCTAGATTACAACAAATTAAATCAACAATTATATCAAGATATGATTACTGTCAGGAAACACACACAGACATACACACACACACACACACACATATGCACACATGCACACACACACACGACCACACCTTTACAGTTAACCCACCATGGATAGATAATATGGTGAGAGTCTCTTACCTGTGTACTAGGGAGCAAGTGGTTGAAGTCCTGAAGGGACGACATCAGATGGACCTGTAACATAAAAATTAGGAAAGGGGTCATAAAAGATTATTAGTTCTTAGGGAATAAACATGAAGGATAAGATGGGTTAGACACAGAGTAATACTTCTCTGATGGGGGAGGAGCCAGCATCCCATCTGACCTGTTAAATTAATGAGAAAAATAGGTTAATATGGAGAAAATACAGTAGCAAGGTCAGAGACAGAGAACGGAGAGTGGAGAGATACTAAAGGGGTATATGAAAGCATAGAAGTAAAGAAAAAGAGAACTTTACATAAAAAGTTACAGAGAGGACAAAGCAGAAAGACAAAAATACAGAGAACTAAAATAAAGGAATAAACAGATAAGAGCGGGCCTGCCAGCACAGAGGTAGCTCTACTGCTCGTGATTCTGATGATCCAGGTTTGGGAATGAGCCAGGACTGTCAGAAGTGTGCCTGGGGAGGAGGATTGAGCATCCCACTGAAGGGTCTTGCATCCTGCTGCTCAGCTACCACCAAAGTGACCCCAGGTGGCTGTGCAGGGGATCCACAGTTGGCAGGCAGGGCATTTGGAGTGCTACCATGGGTTCACTGTGTGAGGCCTCACCAACAGTCAATCCTGATGCATGTTCCTGGTGGTGGTGGGGGAGTAGGGAGAACAAGAAAATTGCACAGATGGTCCAGGAAGATGAAGCCCTGCATCAGCCCACTCCCACATTGGACATAGCTGGAACACACCTGGATCGAATCCATACCCTCACCTCCCCCCGAGTGGCCAGATGACTGAGGAGAACCAGTTAACTTCTCATCATATTTTGGCAGACATCTTAAAATGACCTGCAAGGTCTAAAATTAAAATCCAGCCTCTGTTGCTATGCAACCAGAGGGTTAGACTGGTCTAGCATAAGACTTTCATTTTCCAGCTCTGTGCAACTGTCTTAAATTGGGGACTTATGATGCTAGACAAGTTTTTGTGACTGAAGTCTCAAAGTATGACTTAGACTTGAGTCTGTTTTTATGCAACTGGCCCTACAGGGAACATAAGAAGGGAGGCTTGTGACACAAGATAAGGTGACCATAGAAAGGAAGTAGGTTTTCAACCCACAGAAGCATGGCGGCACCAGGACAGTTTCTAACTTATCCCATTCAAAAAGGTTCTTCTGTGTTTACAGAGTAGAGAAGAACAAAAGAATTTAATTTCAAACATGCTATCTCTGAGGGGACTGCCGAGTCTGCTACACCACATCATAAATCTAAGTTAAAAATATTTATTTTATTTACATATAAATGCAAGTTAAAAAGCTGGCCATATAACAAAGCACACCCACAGCCCATTACAGGAATACCTGATGGCGTTTTGTGCCCGTAAGTGGCACTTTATCAAAGGTAATGAATCTATTAGCTCGTGCTGTTTAAATATCCTTAGACATTGTGACCTCATCAACTACAGTGCAAGTCACATTAAACTGTTCCCTCAACTCGCTGGTGTAGCATTGTTCAACGAGTTTCCTAATCTGTGCAGTGTTTAATTCAATGAATTAGTAAAAGCTTAGTATTGGTTTCCAACTAGCTGTTAGGACTATAAGCTTTATTTTCAGCTGAGTGCTTATGAATTTCATTTCAAAAGGCAGACTAAACAACTCATAAGGAATGTTGTGATATTTATAAACAATGCCATGAAAATGCATTGCATAAGCACTGCAAAACAGCTACTGCCATATCACTAAACAGGTACAAGTGAGTTGAATAGGCAGTGACGAATTAAAAGCTTCAACAATTCAAGTCACCACTGCAGTAGAATCGCAAAAAAAAATGCTACACCACTGAGTTGATGGCACAGTTTAATGTGACTTGTACTGTATTGTCCAGCTTAAAAGCTACAATGACCCTAAATAACATTAAGATTTATTTATTTTATTTAGTTTTTGTTTACCGGTTAAACTTGGAGCTATAGAACACGGACTGGGAACCTCTATATAATACTTGTAATATGGAACGTGCTGCCTAATACCTCCTTACCATGCTTTTGAACCTACAAGACAAATATATTCCAGTAACAGGCACCGTATCCAGGGATCTGCTACCTGCTGGTTAAATTTTTCACTCCTGTCATCTCTCAAAAAGAGGGATAAAGCCTGGAACAAAGCTAAGCTAACCCAGTCCCCATCAGACTGGGCAGAGTACAGAAGACTCCAAAACCTATGTACGGTTTCCATCAGATCTGCTAAGGGCAATTACTACTGTCAGCTTCTTAGTACCTCTGTCAGTGTCTCTAGTGGTTTTTGGAGTCATGTTAATACCATCATAGGGAAAAACAAGTGCAATACCATCTCTGATACGGTTATGGATGGTTGTAATTGCAATAACCTGCTCACTATCGCCGAGGCTCTTAACTCCAGATTCACTGACCTCTCCTCCTATACTGCACCTCCTGGGCCTTCCAACCCATCTTTCACCCTTTGCCCAGTCTCTGAGAGTGAAATGTTACACTTACTTAAGTCCATCTCTCCTGCTGGATTGGCAGGGCAGATGGACTCTTACCAAAATTCCTAAGAACTGCATATGGGGCACAAAAACCCTGGCACAATATATCAGTTGGGGGGTGAGGATATAGCATGCACCAAGCAGGAAAGGGATCTTGGGGTTATCATCTCTGATGACCTCAAGGTAGGGAAACAGTGTGACAAGGCAGCAGGTAAAGCAAATAGGATGCTGGGATGTATAGGCAGGGTCATCACCAGCAGGAAAAGGGAGGCTCATAATTCCATACAAGACACTAGTGAGGCCCCACCTGGAGTACAGTGTACAGTTCTGGAGACCATACCTACATAAGGGCATAGACAGGGTAGAGAAGGTTCAGAGGAGGGCAACAAAGATGGTGCATGGATTACATCACAAGTCCTATGAAGACAGGTTGAAGGAACTGAACATGTACTCCTGGAGGAGAGGAGGGAGAGAGGGGATATGATAGAGACATACAAGTATCTTACAGGGAGGAACAGGGTGCAGGAAAACACTATTTTTAAGTGAAAAAGATGTTCCAGGACTAGAGGGCATGGGATGAAGTTGGAGGGAGGACGATTCAGAGGAAACATGAGAAAGAATTTCTTCACAGAACGGGTGGTGGACAAGTGGAACACCCTGCCAGAGGAAGTGGTGGGGGCTGAAACAATCACGGGATTTAAGAATGCATGGGATAGACATAAAGGAATTCTGGAGGTCAGGGGTAAGGGGCAACAGACTTCTAGGAAAACAAACTGAACTTACAAGCTCAAATGGGCAGACTGGGTGGGCCATAGGCCCTTATCTGCCAACACTGTCTATGTATCTATGTATCTATGTATTGCACCATCTATAATCTCTCCAGTGACTAGACTTTTCAACCTGTCTCTTCTTACAGGATATGTCCCTTCCCTCTGGAAGATTGCTTGAGTTGTACCGGTCTACAAAAAGGGGGACACCATTAACCTGGATAACTACTGCCCTATTGCTATCCTCTCCACCCTCTCTAAAATACTGGAGAAACATAGAAACATAGAAGTTGATGGCAGATAAGGACTGCAAGGCCCATCCAGTCTGCCCATTTCTTTTTCTACCTTATAAATGTGCCATCGGCCTTTGTCTCACCAGAAAATTATTGCTACCCAGGTCTCGGATTACCTGTACTCCTTCAAACTCCTCACCCCTGACCAATATGGTTTCTGACATGGGCAAAGTACATCCACTGCTCTCATACAGTTTACAAATGATGTCAGACTTGCTATGGACAAAGGCTCTCTCACTAGGGCTACTTTTGTTGACCTTACAAAAGCATTTGATTTTGTTGACCACCCACTGCTCCTATCAAAGTTGTCATCCCTAGGCTTCTCACCCTTTGTCACAGCCTGGTTCCAAAATTATCTTTCAAACCGGCAACAGTTTGTCCAGATCAGAGAGGCTAAGTCCCGTCTTGCTCCTACTTGGATTGGAGTGCCCCAGGGTTCGATTCTTGGTCCTCTTCTGTTTACAGTCTTCATAAATGACATCCCACCACTCACTGGTGCTTGCTCAGGTCTGCTATATGCAGACAATCTTGTTCTTTACTTATCCTCCTCAAACCTCTTAGATATCAACCTGAATCTCAATAATAACTTCAATACCTTTCAGAGCTGGCTATTGCAAAACAAGCTTGTCTTAAATAAAAATAAAATGGTGATTACGTTCTTCGGTTCAGGTTCAAAAATTTGGTCCTGCACCCAACCATTAAGTATCAGAGCACTTGATAGCTCTCCCCTTAACACAAAACCTAGGAGTAACCCTTGATCCTGCCTTGGATTTTGACCTACCCCTAGCCTCAGTCATTAAATCTATCAATATTCAACTTGGACTGGCATATAAGGTGAGACATAGCCTAACATCCATAGTGAGCATGGCCATTGCACAGGGGATTCAGCAACCCAAATTGGCATATGGGTTAATAGCCTTTCCGGCAACAACTGGAGGGCTCCTCCGAAAGTGGGATGTCTGCTACAATAGCATTTGCTGTTTTACTTTGTATTTGCCCAAACTTACTCACCAATGCACACTATAATCCAGTCTGGAATGGCTTACCCCCTCAGCCTTCCAACAGTTTACTTCCTACTGTTTTATAAAGAATTTAATCTCTTCCCAGATACCTGAAAAACTGGCTCTACTTACTGCTCAAACCTGTGATCTCTGACTACCCACTGAGATCAGCTGACAAATTCCTTCTTGTCCAACCGAGATGTAAAACCAAAATGTGGAGAATGTTTTCTTTAGCTGGGCCCCTAAACTATGGAACTCCCTTCCACTGAGTCAAAGAATCTCCCCTTCTCCACACAGCTTCAAACTGGAGCTTTGTATGGCTTTTCTAAGCTCTGAACCCTGCTCCTGTCCTCTATCCACCCACTCCTGTACTGGTTCCTCCTACTAACCTACCATCTCCAACCTCTACTACTCTCAAACCTCCCTGGAAATCTTGTTATTTCCTCTCTCTTCCAGCACTTACTCACTAGTTGTATGACTTATGACTGTTAGTTATTTGCACTTATATTTCTGTTTTGTTACTACATATAGATTCCTGCAAATGTACTGTCATTGCTGAAAATTTTGTAGAAGTGTACTGTGTCTGACTTCTACTTGTTCCCATGATGTTTTCTTTTATCTACTATCGTCTACGTAGCCTTTGTTATAATCTCCTGGGTCGTACCTGAAAATAGGCTGCTATGCTGTCTAGTGTACCTACCCAGTTAGCAAAAACTAACTAAATAAATAAATAAAATACCATAGCCAAGACATGACTATTTTCAGGCACAACCTGGGAGATTACAATAGGTAGACAGGTAATGACATATGATATCAGGAAGAACAAGATACAGAGCAAACAATAATTGAACAAAGCATGAGTAGGAACAAGATTAGACAAATTACATGATTGGTAACAGGATGGATCAGTAGATCACTGACATTAACAACAATTTAATGATTACAAACATGCGTGGCAAGCACAACTGGGTTAAGAGCAGCTAAAGCATAACTGATAGAGACATAAGTGCTTAATAACATAACGAGATGGATAGGCTGAGAGGGGAGCAGTTTGCAGTATTGGAGAAGTGAGGTGAAGCCTGGAAGCAAAGAATTTGGGTGGGGGGGGTTTGAAGCAGGCACAGGAGACCTGATTGAAGATGAAGTTACGACAGTTCATTTTAAACTGGGCATGGCTGGGGGCTAGGCGAACATTAAGAGGCAGGGAGTTCTGAATTTATCCACTGAGTGAGAGAAAGCAAAGGTACCTTTGTTAGATTTACATCTCAGTGTTTTTAGCAGCGATTTGTCAGATGATCTGAGGCCATGGGAGTGGGACAGAGGAGTTAGTAGGGAAGCCAGCGATACAGGGATTCCTGTTCTTATAATATTGTCAGTCAGGGAGACAAGGGCAAAGGTTCGAGCTGATGCAGGGGGTAGCCAATTTAAGTCTGCATAGAGATGACAGTGGTGTTTAGATCAGAGTGAGGCTGAGGCATACCTACAGATGCTGTTATAAATGGTATCCCACTTTTTAAGGAGAGTAGTGGATGAACTAAGATAAGTGAATACCCCATAGGATAATGACAGGAGCAAGATCCCACAGGCTTTGACTAATCTAGCCGATTTTGTGAGGACACAGCTGGTTTCGTAGGCAACTCCATTTTTAGCATTGACTGATTTACAAGAAGAAGTTATATGCTTTTCAAAGTTAAGGTTTTCATCAAGGAGTACTCCAAGATACTTGAATGAGCATACAGGTTTGAGAACCATGCCATCATGACCAGATACTTTAAATAGATCATGATTGTTGTTTAATTTGACTGTTGAACTAAACAACATAGTATGCATTATATTTGCATTAAGGATTAGTTTATGAAAGTAAAGCCAGGGTTAAATAGATTTAAAAGCAATGATAAGGGTCTGGTTTATATGGTGTGTATTCTTATCTTTACAGTACAGCACCAAGTCATCAGCATAAAGGATAGCTAGTTAGATGCTGTTGATAAATATGGAGAAGAGGAGGGGTCTTAATATCGATCCTTGTGGAATACCTAGATTGTTTGTCATTGGGTTGGACACAGTGCAATTGAATCTGACGAGCTGAGTTCTATTTGATAGATAGCTATTAAACCAGGCACCCAAGTTAGGTGAGAAACCAAGAGCTAGGAGACTATCTAGTAGAAGGGGATGGTCAATGAGGTCAAATGCCTTTGTCAGGTCAATAAAAACTGTACCGGTGAGGTGGCCACTGCCCATAGCAGTTAAAGTATCATTTGTAAGGTGGAGCAAGGCCATGGAGGTGCTATGACCTCTCCAAAAGCCATACTGAATTGGCGAGAGAAGGTTAGATTTAGTCATGAATTCAGTAACTTGAATTGATACTAGCTTTTCCATTATTTTACTTAGTACTGACAGTATAGCTATCGGCTGATAATTAGCCATATCTTTTTTATAACCTTTCTTAAAGACCAGGGTGATTCTAGCCATTGTCCATACATCCAGGACAACTCCAGTGCAAAGAGAGTGGGTAAAAATCTGGGATATCGACTGAGCAATAAATGGTGCAGCCAGTTTTAGAAGTTTGGATTCTAAACCATCAGAGCCAACACTAGTGTTGTCAGAAATGGTATTCTGCAGGCCTAGGACATCAGATTTAGAAATAGCCTTGAAATACAATGGAGGGGAAAGAGCAGTGGGGGGGGGGTGGAGTGGCCGGAGATATAGACTGACCTTGGAAGAAGCCAGATGTAAAGCTGGATAGGTCAGACAAGTGTTTATTAAAAGTTTCTGCTATGGTCCTAGGGTTGTTACAATGGACCCCATTGATGATCATATTATTGGCCTAGTGAGTACTCTTAGTCCCTAGGAATGATTTGATGTGCGCCCAGAATTTTCTGGAGTCACCTGATGCTTCCAGCAGAAGACCTTTGCAATATAAGCTTTTTGCAAGTCTAATCCACTTTTGCACTCATTTCTCTGGGTCCTATAGGTATGGTAGTCAGTAATCAGACCAGTTTTTCTGAAACACTTCAGGCTTTTATCCCTGATATGCAATGCAGCCAGGAGATCTTTGTGTAACCACTTTGTGGGTGCCACGTGAACCCGTTGGGTCACAGAGGGAGTATGTCTGTCCTGAACTGCATAGAATTGTTCCAGAAAGTAGTCAAGTGCCGTTTGAGTATCCAGGGGCTGAAAAAGATAGGACCAGTCAATAGATGAGACTTCATACAGGAATTTAGCCTGGTTCAGATTAGCACAGTTCCTGAAGGTGCTGTAGCGTGGGGTCTGAGTCTGGGAGCAAGAGTGTTGCCACACACAGAATATGGGGGAGTGATCAGATATGCTATCTGGCAGGGTGCCGGCATCCACAATTCTGTCAACTCGATTTGTTAACACCCAGTCCAGTAGCATGCTTGATATTTCCTTAGAGGAGATCCTTGTGAGTTCAGTTATCACTTGATGTAGGTTAAAGCTCTGGGTTATAGCTAGAAGTGTCTCATGAGTATGTCCAAGCCAGTTTAAATTCATGTCCCCTAGGATAAGCAGTTCATTGTGATCCACCAGTTTTACCGTATCCTCCAGCATATTAGTGAAGGCAGGCAATCCTCCCAGGGCCGGGTTATAAACAACAGCTATATGTAGGTTTTTAACACCCAGGCAGAGAATTGGAGAATTGCATGAAGGGATTCGCAGATGGAGGACTGTTGTTTAGTTTTCAATGAGACATTTAGATGCACTTTGTAAAACAGCACAACACCTCACCCTGCTTTGAAGATGACCTGTCATTTCTGGTAACGCAATAGTTCTGTAAAGAACAGATTGAATCAGGGGTAGAGGGCTTGAGCCATGTCTTAGTTAGGCACAGTATATCTCGATTATGGGTAGTGACCCAGGCTTCCAGCTCCGTGAGTTTACGTGTAAGGCTCCTTATGTTTAGATGGGCTATGCAGTGCACAGAAGCAGTAGCCCAAGAGGCATTATTGCATGGTTGATGGTGTAAGGGACCAGGTTTCTGTTCCACATCACTTGCCAACAGGATAGCAAGCAGCAACAGATACCAGAGCTTGCGATGAATAAAAGGAATAAATATTATAGTTTTCAAGCAGAGAGTATGATCTAGGTATGCGGTCACAAGGTAATTGACAAGCCTTAGGACTAATAGTGGGGTGAGATCAAGGTATTTAGTGGATCTGGCCAGCATGTTGGAAAAATTGAAGTTACTATTTGAGTTCAGTTGCCAGGTACTGTAGCATGAACAAGGGGATAGGGAGAGTCTAGCAAGTGAACAGAGCAACAGGCTGGTCATGAGTGGGAACAGAGCTTTAGGTATCATGGTAAGCAGCAACATCACAGATGCCAAAAATGGTGAAAGAAGAGGAAACAGCACTATTTCAGCTAGAGACATCAATTACAACTAATCAAAGAGTACTAAAGTATTGGCCAATGCCCCTAGTGGTAGTGAGAGATAAGGAGCAAATGGCAAAGTAGTCTGTTAGATGTCAGCTGAAACTGACAAAGCAACTCTATATATAAGTAAATGTCAAGATAGGGTGGGTGGGAAGCCAGCGCACAGCACCAGCAGGGTAGCAGCTTGTGTAGTTAATAAAAGCAAGTTCATTAAGAGTTCCCCAAACAGCGTTTCCAGCAGAAATCTGCAGTCCTGTGGCTTGGCTGAGAAAAAAGGCGCCAAAGGTAAATTCATAAAAATCCTCCACTTCATAGTAGACTTAAACAATCAGCCATGCTGGCTGCTGGCAAGGTCCGAGTCCCTAGCAGTTACCTTTTAGTATTTTTGGTGTTGGAGGTGGGTGGTCTCCTGCTAGCAGGACTGCTTAGCTGGGATTTCAGGCTTTGGTCCGTGGGGATCCGAGCCACAACCGAGCGGGTGGGGGTATCCTGGGGAAAGAGAAGAAGGGAAGGAGTTTAAGTGAGGAGAGAGGCAGTGCTCCAAGATTAAACAAAGAGATGGGGCAGGTTTTGCATTAGAGAAGCAGAAGGAAATTGAAATTCAATGCAGACTCGGCCCACATCTTAAACTTGTTGTGTTTGCTAGAATAAGGAATTAATTTGCTGTCTTTCATTAAGCACTACGTTTTAACTAAATTCAGACACATTTAAACCATGCTACTTCTAAGCAAATATTAGTACACGGTGGCTTGTGCAGTTAATAAAAGCACGTTCATTAAGAGTGTCCCCAAATGGCATTTCCAGCAGAAATCTGTGGTTCTGCGGCTTGACTGAGAAAAAAGGCGCCAAAGGTAAATTCAAAAAAATCCTCCACTTTGTAGTAGACTTAAACAATCAGCTGTGCTTGCTGCCAGCAAGGTCTGAGCCCCTAGCAGTTCTCTTTTTGTATTTTTGGTGTTGGAGGTGGGCAGTCTCCTGCTAGCAGGACCACTTAGGTGGGAGTTCAGGCTTTGGTCCATTGGGATCCGAGTTGCACCCGAGCGGGTGGGGGTATCCTTTTGGTATTTTGGTGTCAGAGGTGGGCAGTCTCCTGCTAGTAGGACTGCTTAGGTGGGAGTTCAGGCTTTGGTCCATGGGGATCCAAGTCACACCCAAGCACATATATCTAAATATCATGGTTACATATTCATGGAGGCGTCAATATTAATAATAAAATCCCTACACAATTCACAGTATTTTTGCATTGCTGGGGATAAAAATATAGGCTTGAATACATATTTCTGTAAGCCTAGCTAGGAAATATAAATGTAATTCTAAAAAATACATCCTTGTTACTAATAAATTTAATATCAATATGTGTATCATTAGTAAACAAAGTTCCTACGCTATGCTCCATGCTTACACAGTGGTGGGATTCAAATATTAACCCCATCATACTTGTATTATTTTATTTTATTGAATTTTGTTGAACCAGTAGGCCCCTGAGACTAGAAGTCCCTTTTTCAGGGGCAAATGGAGGGAGGATACAGATGGTAACCAACTGAAACTGAACCAGATTAAGCTGTAGGTGGTATTTTTGTGAATGGGGGAAATTTGGCCAGGACACTGGGGAAATTCCCCTTCTCTGACGCAGGGGAACTTTCAACTGTCTTGGCATTCTGGGAAGATGGCAGACGGTGGATCGGAGGAATGTCTGGAAGAAATGGGTTGGGGGAGCAAGCCTCCTCTCCCATCTCAAACTGGGCAGAGACCGTTGTAACGACTGAGCATAGAATGGAGAATGATACAACTTCTAATCAAACTGTGCAAGGTAACACTGTGATGGATGCTGGACTGCCTGTGTATGGAACCACAGCCCTGATGGATACAGAAAACAAGAATAACTCACTGGAGGATGCAGAGCCCCCACAGAATTCTCTCATGTGGGACACAGAGGAAACTTCACAGCTACAAACAACTGTCGAGGCTGAGGAGCATAAGTTCTTTTTTCTGATGATGACAATCCAGCAGAAATCAGGCAGATTCACTCTGACAGCACGGCTGAGTCGTCAAACCCTCTCAGCTGAGTGCTAACATCAGAGCATCAAAGCAGCCACCGCCTGAAGCTACCGCAGCAGTACACATGAGCGCGCATACCTCAACCTCAAAACAAAATGCTGTGACCAAAGAAAATGTGAGCACTACTGTGACTGTGGGGGCTAAGAATGTCAAGATGTCTGTACATATGGAGGTTAGTTTATTTTTATACTTTATTTTTTATTCTTTTCTTAAAGACAGGTTCATTTAAATTTATGAATACAAAAGAAAAACATTTAGAAGTAGGATAATCCTTTAGAATTATAATTTATATAAAGCATCCAATTGTTTGGGGCATAACAAGAATCTACAATGTAAAATTATTCCTGATCCTTTAACAAATAAATATTAAAAATATCATATGTGCTCCAAGCATTAACATTCAAATGCTAAACAAAGAAAACAAAACAATTTAATCCAAAGCACTCACTTTTTTTTTTTAAAGTCCCGTCACTTCAGACCTCAACCAAATCATAATAAGTCTCAAACCAGGTGATATTCTGTGACATCTGCCTCCTCCTGCTCGAAATCCAATCCAAGATCTTCCAGCAACTTTATGTTGGTTTCAAAAAATAATCTTGCAACATCCTGATCCTCAAAAAATACAACTTTCCGCTGGAATTGTATTCGTAAGCGAGCTGGTGCTAATAGTGCAGCTGGCACTCCAGCCTCCTTAAATTCAGACAAAATAGGTAAAAACTTCTCCTGTCTTTGCTGCGTCTGCAAGCAAAAAGGTGTAATGGTAGAGGTGTATCCGAATGCCTTCATAAAGAATTACCTTCTTCTGCCTGGCCAATAGTAAAATCTTATTTCTTTCCAAGAGAGATGAAAAAGTAACAATAATATACCTCGGCCCAGATTCTCTTTCCTCGTGAACTTTCAAATTGCGTGAAGGGCGACATGTTGACTCCAAGGGAAAGGTAGATTCCAATGAAAAAACTGCTCTGAGTGCAACTTCTACTCTTCCACTGCCTCCTTCATCTCAGGGGAAACACTTGATGTCAGCTTTAAGACTACCCAAGGATTAGAGAGATTTAGGACTAAATACCACGGACTGAAAAAAACTGCTCTTTGGACCCCATTTATTGCAATTCCCCTGACTAAACCTACATATAAAACAATAAAATTTCTATTTTGCAATGAGGGAGTCAAAAAAGCATATGTGATGTACTGGCTGAAATTAAGATGTGCTGTGCTGGGAGAGCCCGAAGCTATTTTGGACTCAGAAAATATCTGGACTGATGGGTGGAGAATTAAGGTCATGTTAAAATCTAACGACTATAGGAGAGTACACCTTCACAGCTTTTCTTCTCAGGCCAAGAAGGGGTCCTTTTCTACCCTGGCCAGCCAAAGGCCTGCTACAGATGCAGAGATCCTATGCATCTTAGTAGTGTTTGTGATACATTGAAATGTACAGTCTGTGGGAAAATGGGGCATACAGGGACAAATTGCCTGAATAAATGTAAATGTAACCTCTGTGAGGAACCAGGCCACGCTTTCCAAAATTGTGTGTGGGCTGCACACAATCAAACAAACCACGATGGTGGGGTGGGGGGAGGTAGAACAGCTTTTCTTGATCACACAGGCACAGAAGGCCAAAATAAGGAACAGACCTCCCTCAGAACAGATCCCACCCCCCCATCAGAGATGCATGAAACCCCTAGCATGGAATCCACACTTACAGAATCAGACCCCCCCAAAACCAACTCCATGGAGCAACTGGTGCATCAACCCTCACCCTTTCCCTCCACATCTACTACTACTGCTAAAATTGGCCTCCCTCAGACCTCTGACATGCCCCCACCTACAGGGCTTATGTGTAGTACTCTTATATGATCTACCCAACCCTGACAAAAGTCAGACCCTCCTCCTTCAAAAACAGCTAAAACTACTGACATAGAAACCACTAACAGGTATGAGATCCTGGTAGACCGCTCTGAAGAGTCAGAGGGGGACAAGGACTCAGCATCCCTAGCTTCCTCCCACCCTGAGGGCATCACTGACTCTGAACTACAAAAAAGGGGGACCGGACCCACAAAAAACTAAGGCCTGAATGAAAACAAAAGAAAAAGACCACATAGGCAGGAAAAATAATCTGGGAGAATGTATAGTGGCATGTTGTATCTACTATACTTGCTTATGTGTGAAGTATTTACTTGTTATACTATGAATGAGAACAGCAATAAGCAGACTGACAAAAGGCATGCTGTATTTTCTTTCCTTCATTATTTAAATATGGGATACATTTTTGTACAAGGTGTAAGGTTTCATACAACACATGAAATGTGACAAGCACAAAGAGATTGGCTACAAGGCCCCTCTTTCTGGTCCATTGGACAGGGAGTCTGTTCTGGGGTTGGGATTGTTGTTAGAATGCCTGCATTTAAGTTAATTAAGCTGTATGATATAGCACCAGGCAGAGCTCTTTTCCTTGTTGCCATGATCCAAAACAAGTCATAAAGATTAATAAATCAATATGCCCCACAAACCAAAACAGCCCAAATCAAATTTCTTAAACTGATGCAGCCCTATCTGCACACCTCCAGACATGTTATTTTTGCAGGGGATTTTAATTGTGGTCTTAGTATGCAGGACAAGAATGCACACTACAAGACCCAAAAATTGTATTGCAACTCACAAACTATGCTCCAAATTATATGCACTGCTCAGCTGAAAGACACTTACCTACAGAAAACCCAACTGCGCTCTCCTACTTTTCAGAAAGGAAGATTAACAACTAGAATAGATTTTATGTTTATTTCCCAAAGCCTCCCTATTGAGGAAGCTGAAATATGCCCCTTAGAATTTTCTGACCATAGAATGGTCTCAATTACGTTAGGCATGCCCCCCCTTTCTAAAGGGATAGGACTATGGAAGTTCAACACATAATTATTTAAAAATGGACACTTTTTGAATCACGTGATGCAGAGTGCTGAGTAGATGCTCCTCCGCTAAGCTCCTGCCTTCCGCATACAAAATCGTTATTTAATATCGTTAAATTTCATTTAAATCTTCTGATCAAGAGTTTTCTTGTCTCTGAACAGTGTGCGCTCCTGTACTGGGTTCCTGTGTGGTAAATGGAGGCTTACATGAAGAAAGCCCCACAGAAACACCCTCCCCGCCACCCCCAAGAAGGCCTCGAAGAAATCCCGAGCCTCGAGTGGCCCAGACAAGCCTGAACCTGCATGTCAAGCTGGGGACCAAGAACCCCTAATACTTAATAGATTTTTAAAGGAATTCAAACCATTCCAGCAAGAGATGAAGGATATGGCAATTGACCTGAAGTCCCTCTAAAGAAAGATAGAGGAAATCTCCATGATAGCATCAGACAACACTGCCCGAATATTTTCTATCGAGAGAAGGCTGGAAAGCATGGATTCTGAGCTTCTACTAACGAAACAGAGGTTGTCTAGATTAGAAGCAAAACTCGAGGATCTGGAAGGCCGTAGTCAGAGAAATAATGTGGTAATCCACGGGCTCCCCGAGGGGGAAGAAGGCCAGAAAACCGCTGTCTTTATTTAGAAGTTGGTGGAAAAACTCGCTGGCCCCTCTCCCTTTGGCCCAAGCTACATAATAGAATGGGCCCACCGATCTTTTCGACCAAAACCTCCACCCGATGCACCTCCTCACCCCATCATTTGCCGCTTTCTCAATTATGTGGAAAGACAGCATTTTTTACAGAAAGCCAAAGCTTTGCAAGAAGTCAGATGGGAGAAGGTGAAGCTGAGAATTACTCAGGATATCCCTGGTTCGGTTCGACTGAAATGGAAAGCCTTCCACCCGATTGTATCCAAGATTATAGCTGCTGGATTAAAGTTCAGGATGGGGTACCCAGCGAAATTACAAGTCTCTGTAAATGGCTCATGGCTTAATTCCGAGGATCCTGATGCTGCGTTACTAAACCTTAAGTCAGCGTTGCCAGACCTGTTTTGCATGACCTGAGAGGGCCTCATGATCTTCGGGGCTCACTGCAACTTCAGAACGAACTGTTGTTCGGATCTTTGTGTGGACAGTATTCTTTCCAGAGATGGACTTCACTCGACTTATGCTTCCTAATAGATCTGGTCTACTAGTAGAGACTCAACCTTACTTTTAACAGACCCTGGCCTGTTAATGGAATAGTGTTACAGGGAGAGTCCTAGGGGGCGCTTCTGCGGGGTTTGTTTTGAACTGCATCAGATATAACATTGCTTACTCAATATTCAGGGGAAACACACAGGGCTAGGTCTCGGGTTATGCCTCCTGTTTAGTCCTTGGAGGATGGGAACTTAGATTTTCGAGCGATTCCGGGCTTTCAGGGCACCTTTGAATGGTGGGATGGATCAGGTTATGTCCACAAGAGGGCATGGCTCACCCGTTTAATGCATTTCTGGTCATCTAGCCTCAAGAGGGATTGCTTTTGTTATTAAGTTGTGCTGGTTTTGTATGGGGAACTTCTCAGAGCTAGGGGTAGACAGCCTCTAGGTAGTTTCTCCCTCGGGTTTCCCATCTCTGGACTTTATCTCACTTCACACCCAGTTCTGTTTTTTCAGGTTTTTATCTCGATGATGGGCTCACCCCTCCATGTTATTTACCTCTCTGGTTCTGGTTCAAGAAATACAGTAGTTCACTGCAGGGTGCAGGCTTTTTTCATCTCCATCTCAAGACTCGAGTGACGTTTTTTCACACTCACATTTATGGCATCTAGTTCTATTTCTCTTTCTCGTTCATTAGTGGATTCACCAGCAGATGTTTGTAGGCCCTGGAAGCCCGTGATCACTCGTTGACTCTATGCCCTCAGTAATGCAACCTATTGACTGCTTTGTATTTTGAATTATAAGGGCGAGCACTTGTAGGTGATATATTCAGAGGGCAGGAGGGGGAGGATAATATCCAGTGCTGTGCTAAGCGTTGCTTGCGACAGTGTGGGGGTTGGGAGGGGAGAGAGGGTACGTGCTCTTGTTGGGGGTGGGGTGTACCAGAGGGTTTGAATTGGGGCTTTCATGGGGGCTAGGGTGGTGGGAGGACCCTACAGCAGCAACGGGGGGTTAGACTATTCAGGTTACACACCCTGAGTGCAACACTGATTCTAGTACCCTTAGAATCCTTAAGTAGATGGCTAAGGAGGTGACTTTTGCAACATGGAATGTCAAGGGGATCAGGAAAAAATCTAAACAATACCAGGTTCTCAAACACTTAAGTCTTTTATGTACCCAGGTTACTTTCCTCCAGGAATCGCACTTCTAGAAACAGAAGCCTCACAAGTGAGGAGGCAACAGGTGGGGGCCATGTATGAGGCGCAAGGCTCCTCAAACAGCTGTGGGGTTATGATCATTATTAACAGGGGCATACCATTCGTCCCCACTCATACTATCAGGGACCCCGAGGGTAGGTTTGTTTTAGTTATAGGTACTCTCTGGTCAATACCTCTGCTACTGGGCAGTGTATATGGTCCCAACGCTGATGACCCTGCTTATTTCATGAGACTTACAAATTCAATCCTGCCTTTCCTTCCCATATGGATTGTCCTGGGGGGCGACTTTAATCAAGTTGCAGATTCCAATCTTGACAGGTCGGGAGATGTATTGGGGGGGATCTCCCCAGGTCAGAGGGCCTTTAGAGAATTTGTGGATCAATGCGGGCTCTGTGATGTCTGGTGTGTTTTGAATCCTGATTCCAAGGAGTTCACATTCAGGTCTTTGGTACATGGTTCACAGTCTCGCATTGACTGCATATTCATTTCTCAGACTCTTCTGCCTGGGGTTAGGTCCTCGTTGATACAACCTGGCCCTGTCTCTGATCACTCTCTGGTGCTGTGTGATCTCTCAATTCTTGATGTGTCAAGGAGAGAAACATGATGGAAGTTCAATGACCAATTGCTTAAAGATTCTAATTACTGCAATACCATAAGGGAGCACATTGAGGCCTTTTTTCTGTCCAACCCTTTAAATAGTGCAAAGCCGGATATTATATGGGGGGCCTTCAAGGCTTACATGAGAGGAGTTCTCATTAACCTCTCGGTGGCTAGGAAAAGAGTTAGGGAGAGAGAATTACTGTCCTTGTTATCCCAAATTCGGGCCCTGGAATCCAATGATTCGGTTAACTCCTCGGAGGAGGAAAAGGTGAGGCTCCTAGGGCTGATAGATAAGTATTTAGAACTACTCTGGGAAAGGCTGAGTTAGCTATCATACATACTAAAAGCTAGTTATAACCAAGGCGGCAGGCGCAGCCACAACGCCGCATCAAACAACAAGAATCAGTTAGATTTATCCCTTCAATTAGGGCCTCTGATGATGGATCCTGAAAACATCTCCCACAGAGATAGTTCAAGAGTTCGCAGTATATTATAAATCGCTTTACAGGGACATGGAGATCCCTCCCAGCCCAGAAAGTGTGGAGAAGTACCTGAAGGACTCACATCTACCTTCCCTTCCAGTACATTACATAGCCTCTCTGGTCTCTCCCATAACTCAAGGGGAAGTCTCTGAGGTTATTAGTGGTTTACCCTCAGATAAAACTCCTGGCCCTGATGGATTTTCTTCCCTTTTCTATAAAACATTTTGGGATCTTCTATTGCCAACACTTAATAGTTTATTCCAGCACATCTTATCTGGGTCAGAAGTTGATCACCATCTCTTTGAAGCCTTGATAGTGCTCCTCCCTAAGCCAGATAAAGACCCTGAGCTCGTCCAGAGCTACAGGCCTATATCTCTCCTAAATCAGGATATCAAGATCCTCTCAAAGATTTTAGCTAACAGGTTATCCGTGGTCCTAACCGAGTTAATAGGTATGAATCAGGTAGGTTTCATGAAGGGACGCTCTTCAGCGGATCACCTGCGTACGTTATCCCATGTCTTCTCGACCTCCAGAGACACTGACTTCCCTGCAGACTTGGTCTCTTTGGATGCCGAGAAGGCATTCGACCGGGTGAATTGGAGTTTTCTCTTCAAGGTTTTGAGTGCCTTTAACTTTCCCCTGGTATTCATCTCCTAGGTTGCTGCACTATATAATTCCCCTATAGCAAGAATCTCAGCTAACGGGGCCTTCTCAGACTACTTCTCAATTCATTCAGGCACCAGGCAGGGTTGCCCCCTGTTGCCTCTCTTGTTTAACCTATATCTGGAACCCCTCATCCAAAACATTCTCCAAAACATCTCTATACAAGGTATCAGAGTTGAGTGCCATGAGATTAAACTCACAGCATACACAGATGATTTGCTGATATATCTCTCCCATCCGGTTTCCTCATTACCACCCCTACTGAACAAAATAGCTAGGTTCAGTGCGTTATCCAACTACAAGTTGAATGCAAGTAAATCCTTATTTTTTCCACTAAATCACAAGGTATTTAAGGAGGATATTTGCCCCCTACGTTTAGGTTGGACTCCTAGAGTAATTAAATATCTGGGTATAAAGCTATCCCGTAACCCTTCGAAGTGGGTGAAAGACAATCTGGATTCTCTCTCGCAGGTCATTATGCATGACCTTGACAGATGGTCTAAACTTCCTATATCATTATGGGGTAGGATTAATATCATTAAGATGAATGTATTTCCTAGAATTTATTACCCCTTATCTCTTCTCAACTCTTTTATCCCCATACGCTGGTTTAAGAAACTGCACAGTATATTTACCAGATTTATCTGGGCAGAAAAGTATCCTCGGTTGGCCTACCATAAACTAGCTGCCCCAAAATCTGGGGGGACTGAGGATTCCCCATATGGCACTATATTACTGGGCCAGTCATCTGGCATACTGTCTGAGATGGATCTCCCCAGGCCCTGTAGTGGTACAACCAGTGTGGCTTAAGATTGAGTTAGACACAATTAAATCTAAACACCTGGATCCCTCAAACCTATTTTATCTCAAGTTGTCTCATGTAAAGATGCTTAACTGTACCACAATAAGTACCTCGTTAAGAGTATATACACAGTTATGTTTATTTCTTCTTTACTCCCCTCAGACTGACTTAGCTCAGTCCATTTGGAACTCCCCAGCTTTCACTCTTAGCGGAAAGTGGATTCCTTCATACTGGCTGCCTCAACTAAGTGATGGAAAACTGCTTTCCCTGGTAGACAGGGAAGGGCACTGGTTGTCCTCACGTGAAATTATCGACAAGTTCCATATCCCTGGCTCAGCTCATTTTAAAGTTATGCAGTTAAGACACCTTCTCATTGTAGCCCTGGGGAGTTCTCCCCTCTCCCAGAAGGTATTAGCTCTGATTCCTGAATTCTCCCAATTGTCCGGTGCGTATGGTATAATATCCAGGCTATACAAGGTGCTGTACTATAAGAAGTATGGGGACACCTTTGGACCCACTTGTTTCTGGAATTCACTCCTCCCTCAATACCAGTTGGACTGGCAATCCCTGTGGAAATCCTGTCATAAGTATGTCTCCCAAGATAGGCTGCGTCTCATGCAATACCATATTCTACATAATATGTATTGTACCCCTATCAAATTAAAAAAATAGGGCTTCTCGAACTCTAGTACATATACTAAGTGCCTGCAAGAAGAGGGTACTCTCTTGCACATGTTCTGGTCCTGTCCCAAAGTTTCTTCCTTATGGAGTACAATTAAGATGTTTCTTGATCCCCTACTGGGCCTACAGGAGTACTTAATTCTGGAGGTATGTCTTCTAGGGGACATGTCCCTGGTTAATGCTAGAATTAGGAAATATCATATCTCTATGGTTGCACTCTCTGTTAAGAAACTTGTACTACATCATTGGAAGGAAAAATCGGTTCCTTCCTTCCAGAAATGGTTACACGAAATCACTGCCAACCTTCCAACAGAGAAGGCAATTGCAAACCTGCATAACAGACTAGAGATATATAGCAAGATATGGGACCCCTTCATTCTTTACTCTTGTTGCCTCATTGAACTTATATTACACTCTGGTTTTACCCATACCAACCATTAATCCAAGCACTGCACGTTAGGGTGACCCAATTTTGTTGCTGCTGTAAGGGGATGGGGTGGAGGGGTGGGCTGGGCAGTTTTACTGTTCTAGAATGATGTCTCATCATCTCAATCTGATGTAACTGCCCATTATAATGGAATGTATTAATAAAGTTTAAATTGTAAAAAAAAAAAAAGGACACTTTTTGGAAACCCTGAATCAGTTTCTTCTAGCCAGAAAATCTATCACTATTTGTTATACAGACCCAATGTTATGGTGGGCGGACACAAAAAAAGACATGCAGTATCTCCTTAAACAAAATAGCAGGCAAAAAAGCTGTAGCACATTCTTAATGTACATACAGCAATGACACCACCTTCAGAATTTAATGACACTATCATGCACTACTAGGCAAGACCTCACACAACAGTTTAAAGAAATCCAGAAAAAGATAATGCATTTCCTTGGGCAGAAGTCAAAACAATTATGCCACCAACATAAGTTCGGTACAAAAGGAAAGACAACCTCAGTCTGTCCCGTTGAACAGAATTATCAGAGGGTAGGGCAAAAGGAAATTACTTGTTTAGTGGGACCTACAGGGGATAAATACAGCCCTAAAAAGAAATTTCACAGGCAGTCATAAACCACTTTGTAAACTTGTTCTCCCCCTACAGATGGACTCTTCAAAGTTTGAAGAATATCTCTCAGATATCTTGCTTCCTGAAGTCCCTCCAGAGTTGTCTACTAAGATAGGCAAACCCATATCATCTCAAGAAGTGCTAGAGGCTATATGAACATTAAAACCAAACACCACACCAGGACCAGATGGCCTCCCAAGTGAACTATACAAAATCTTAGGTGATCAACTAGTTACAGAACTAACAATGTTTTTTAATTCTCTCCTACAAATAGGGGAACTCAATAGGAAAATAATATTTGTCAACCAGAGAAAATCATAGCGTGGCATACTATTACAAGAATGGGAAATTTGAAAATGTTCATTAAGCCTAAGTCTTTTCTCTACCTCAGTGCCCCATACATGTTCACCTATTTGAAATTTAAAGGCATGAGTGGTCTTTCCCACGTAATGTGCACCACACAAACATTCAGATCTGTACAGAATACCTGCAGTGTCGCATGTAATGAGCTGTTAAATTTCAAAGCTCTTCCCGGACACATAGTGCTGAAAATGTTTACATTTTTTAATGTGGACACAAAATGAGCATCTGCCACAAGCTGCATTTCGCACCACAGGACCTCCCCTTCAAACACTGAATTTGGTTATTGGAATATTGAGATAAAACCGATAATATTTTGGTAGCACACATAAAATTTACAAAAGGGGCTGGTGTACACAAATGGATATTTTATGGTGATGTCTATAGGATGGGGGAGACTTGGATGCATTACTCCTTAATAGGTTCTTGATAGCTTGACATCTCCTGGGCTTAATGAATTATAATGTATGTTAGAACGCTGTTAACCTTAGGAAATCATCATTTCCTAAGGTTGTTAACCTATCGATGTGACGTAGATATGTTGTTAACCTATCGATCCTACGTCACATCGATAGGTTAACAACAACAGTGGTCTCAAGCGCTTTTTTTCGGTTAACGGAACCGACCAAGGGAAACCGACGGGAAGGACTGAAGGTCAAGGGCGGTGACTTTTAAAAACGAAGCCCTTTTTTTTGATAGTGGGACCATACTATAAAAATAATGTATGGTCCTCTATCCGGCAACGTCAATTTTAACCGTCTCGAGGTTGCCATGGCGAAGTAAACCTCTCGAGCTTCGCTCTCGAGGTTTACATGGTCACCCTGGCAACCTCTCGACTGTTAACTGACCGGTTAACGATAGAGGACCATACATTATCCTCTATGTTAACTTTTTTACATGCTGTGCAGCCTGAACTGAAAATATGTAATTTTTAGCAAATGGACTAAACCAGCTGAAACTTCTACATTGTAGCCTTGGAAGACAGGATTACTGTGTGGATATTTTGATTGGTTTGGTCCATTTACGAAAAGCCACATCTTCTCAGTTCTGGCTTAAGATCAGGTAAAAAAGTTTACTAGTGACATGGTTGTTACTGACAGCTTACCCACGAATTTATATGCTGATAAAGGAGACTGCTTTTTTCCATGCCTGTACAAGATGGCCACACGCAGTAAGATGAACTACAGTATGTGGTATGCCTTTTCAGCTTTGTAAATATTTTACTGACCTTATTTAATAAAGAGGTTTCACAATAAAGTGTAAATTGTAGTTCAAAACAAGTTCCTTCTCCCTTTTATCACCAGAGAAGATTGAGCATCAATTAAAAACAACATGCAAAGAACAGAGAAAGAACAAAGCTGGGGGAGCTAAAAAATGGGAAGACAGAAAGAACAAAGACAAATGGCAATGGGTTGGAGATACTGTATAAACAAAATTGACATACCAAAACAAAAATAAAAAAACTGTGAGTAGTAGAAGTATAACAGCAACCTAAGCTGTCAGACATCAATGCACAAAAGCTAGCCTATAGTGCTCCAAGCCTTGTTGTCAGAGAGCTGTCTGAGCTATGGGTTCTATCCCATTAAATGTTTTGGCCAGGGGTGTTACTCTTGCCTTAACTATAGGTGAGAGCATATGGGAACAGTTATACCTTATGGAATTTCTTTTTCTTCACGAGTAGTAGGAGAGAAGTTGATGGTAACATATTCCTATAGACCAACAGACCACTCAGCCTTTTGTCACTCATATGAGGGACACAGATATTTAAAAAATGGACAGCAAGGTAGACTGACTCACCATAGCAGTTTCAAAAATTTAAAAGCATGGTGCAGCTTCCAAAATGCATTTACATTTACTGTCAATGCAGCAGCATACTTAAAAACAGACTCTTTTCCAGGACTCTATAGCACTTATAAACATTGATTTGCTTTGCTAGTGTGGTCATTGTCATTGCTATTCCCTTATACACCTTATAAAGCTTACAGCACACAACATTCAAAAAGCTGCTTCATACCAACGCATACTGTCCATGGACTATGATATGGTGCGTGCTCTGTGTATAGTGGTCCAGGTTGTGCGACAGTCAGTGTATTTGTGTGAAGTGCCTTTTGAATGCATAATACTGTAAGGTTTATACTGCTGTAAAAGTGAATAAGAATGAAAATGACTGCACTTACAACCAGCAAGTTTATCTTTGATATAGAGTCCAGGACCCGAGTCTGTTTTTAAGTATGCTGCTGCACTGACAACAAAAGTAAACGCATTTTGGAAGCTGTATCATGTTTTGAAAACCCAACATGGAGTGCCCTCAAGCTCCTAGTGAGGCAGGAACAACCAAAACATTTCATCATCACGCATCCTAACAAGCAAAGGTCAGCTGGAGACCAGGTAGGAAGAAAATAAAAATACAAACTAACACAAACACATAAACAGTAAGTAAAAAAAAGGGGTGAAGAAATGATGACAAAGCACCCCACAGAACAGCTCCTACCAGAGAAGATTGAGCAAGAAATTAAAGACAACGCACAAGGAACAGAGAAAGAACAAAGGGGAAGGAGCTAAAAAATGGGGAGAAATAAGGAACAAGGACAAATGGCAGTGAGCTGAAAATAAAACCAAAGCTGACATACCCCCCCCCAAAAAAAACACAAAAACAGGGGTAGTAGAAGCAGAACAGCAACCTAATCCATCAGACAACAATTTACAAAAGCTAGTCTATAGTGCTCCCAACCTTGTTGTAAACCAGGCAAACAGGAAAGTTCACAATAGCTCTATGAAACAAGCATAAATTAACATGGAAATTAGGGGACAACAATAAAGGCTATAAATACAACCATTTTCAGTCAGAACTACAGATGAAGATTAACATCACACTAGTTGTTTAGAAAGGTACAGGTAGTTGTACAAAAAAAGATGTTATACAAAGCATGGGGATAGCTTGATGTCTGTTTTACTTTGCAAATTCTTTATTTATGTGGAAGTTCAATTACAATCTTTTTGTTCTCACCTACCCTAAGACTTATCAAGGCTTTAAGTGAAAAATTATACTGAACTGGTCAAAACATATCAAGTCGCTGGTTGCTTTGTCCCAACCACAGCCCTTCCGCATGGCTTTCCCTGATTTTGACCTCGGCAGTTATAGTATCATCTTTTCATCTCAGTTTTATGTTTTACTATTCCTAAATGATGACTGCACTAGAATATACTTGAATGTGGAGCCTCAGTGTTGCGAATTTTTACGGAGCTGCAGCTAGAAGCTTGGTAAATATAACCAGTTTCAATTGGAACCACAGCTGAAGATTAACATCATGCTGGCTGTTTGAAAAGGTAGTTGTACAAGAAAAAAGATGTTATACAAAGCCTAGGAATAGCTTGATGTTGTCTGTTTTACTTAGCAAAGTATTTAGGCAGAAGTTCAATTATAGACTTTTTGTTCTCACCTCCCCGAAGACTTTTCAAGGCTTTCAGTGAAAAGTTATACTGAACTGGTCAAAACATTTCAGGTCTTTGGTTGCACTTTTTGGTCCCAACCACAGTCCTTCTGCGCAGCTTCCCTCTAGTTTTGACCCTGACAGTTACAGTATCATCTTTTCATTTTAATTTTATGTTTTACTATTGCTAAATGGTGACTGCACTAGAATATACTTGAATTTGTGTTGTGAATTGTTATGGAGCTGCTGCTAGAAGCTTGGTAAATAAAATCAGTTTCAATCAAAACCACAGCTGAAGATGAACAGTTTAAACTGGCTGTTTAAAAAGGTAGTTGTACAAAAAAATGTTATATAAAGCCTGGGAATAGCTTGATGTTGTCTGTTTTACTTAGCAAGTCTCTGATTGCACTTTTTGGTCCCGACCACAGTCCTTCCGCACGGCTTCCCTCTGGTTTTGACCCTGGCAGTTAACAGACCTTAATTATTAGCAGTAGTGTTGGGCAAAAAGAAGGAGCTTTTTCTGCCTCTCAGATTGGTCAGATGGTGTTATGTGGGTGGGTAGCAGCAATTTGCTTTGCTAATGCTGCCACCAGGAGGATTGGGCACCCAGTGTGAGGGAGGGTTGGGTGGTGGGATATGTATTTCAGTGGTCATGGACCATTGAAAGTAAAACAAAAATAGTGCCAATGCAGAGGGTTCTGCTGTGGAGGCAACGTTTTTCACACTCCAACATGTTGTTAGTTCACAAGGAATGCAGGAGTCCTTTTTTCACTGAAAGCAACAGGATTGCATGGCTCCACCTACTGCAGCCATAAAAATGGACTCAGTGCATTAGAGCAGAGCTGAGCATAATGCATATACAGAGAATGCTAAACCGGGTAGGAAGCCCACATTTAGCCAAATTAAATGTTAAAAGAATCACAGTTGAGGTGGTAGTAAAGATGTTGCAGTTTGAGTCTGACATTGTGGTTTCCTTTTTGCAGTTTAGTGATAACGAAGATGGCAGCTGAAATGGTTTACTTTAGCAGTGATTTATGACATGTTAGTTTTTGCACTGTGGTTGATTAACACTCTATTTGTAGGTTATACTGGGGTCTACCCACAGCTAAAGTTTCCAGTCAACCAGTCAGGTTTAGGTATTTAAGGTACCCAGTGTATAATTAGGCAATATGGCATGATAAGGTGTGTGTTATTGGGTAATAATTAATGGGCATCCCCTTTTTCCCATAGGGAAATGGTGCCACAATTTGCTGTAATAAAGGAGTGCTTATTATGGTAAACACTAGCATGGTTTCCCTCACTCTGCACATGCGCCCGCCAAAGATCTTTGCTTCCCAGCCACTCTCCTGCCTTCTCGCCCACAACTCAACAACCAGAAGAACACAGCGGTAAGTTGAACAGAAGAAAAAAAAACTTTCATTTGCCACATTTAGGGGGATAACAAGGTATTTTAAAACATTTTAAAACCTCGCACAGTTAAAATCTGAGGATGGCCAAAAATGGAACTGGAGCATGGTCGTACTGGAATGCTTACTATTTTATATAATTGCTGTGGTGAAAAAGGAGAGACCCAGTAATTACATAAAATAAAATATGGGGTGGTGTGTGTAAACTTGAAGTTTACACGCACTCTTGGTGTTAGATGCTTTAATAAACCCCTTGAGCATTGCTCTCAGGGGTTAATGTAGCATCTAACACCTCGGTGAGTGTAAATTTCTTGTTACATACACCACCCCATACTTTATTCTATTTATAACATCACGCCTCAGGTGGCTGAAGCATGAGGCCGCAGGCCAATTGCGTTCAACATCTGAGAAGGGACATTATTGCACAATAACAAACATCTCTGGAGTGCCTTATTGCTATTATACAATGACTCCATTGTAATAAAATAAAAAATAGATGTAAAATACATTTTAAATATTTTTTTGCCTAATTATTTAACCGAGTAGGTATACATGGTAAGAAAATAGTTCTGCTGTATTGTTTTGCCACTAGGTGGAGATGCTGCTTTTTTGCTACAGAGGGCTTCTTGTGGCCCCCCCCAGTCAAACTCACTCATGTTTGCTAACCTATGTCTAACACATCAGAGTTTTTGACCCAGTCCTGCTGCCTGGCCTGGGATGGCTGAAGGTGAGTGTAACTTTTTTTTTATTTATTGGTTTTATTTATTTATTTGTTTTATTTATTTCAATCTTGGATCAACACCTAAAACACCTAAGTTTGCTCCAAAATTTGGTCCTCTCTTTTGCCAGATTCTCTCTTAGTTTGGGGATAGATATGGGTGGACATGCACAGATATCTCACTCAAGATAGGCATAGGCTTATCCAGTACCATATTTTGAACAACCTGTACTATACTCCGGTCAAGTTGGCCAAGTTAGATAGACTACCTTCGAACATTTGTACAAGGTGTGGCATAGTTGAAGGGAACCTGGTACATATTTTTTGGCATTGTGACAAAGTGGCTCCATTATGGCAGTCAATCCAGTCCAATTTAGATCCCCTTTTGGGACTGAGAGATTTGTTTACCATAGAGGTTTGTATTTTAGGGATGTTTTCCAATATACAGGTCTTGGAATGTAGGTTTCACATGGCTCTAATCTCTATAGCTGTTAAAAGGCTGGTTCTCAGACATTGGATGGATCAATTGGTTATATTGTATGCAGAATGGATTAAAGAAATATCTCTTTGTTTCAAGACTGAAAGATTAATAGCAAGCTCCTAGAATTGTCTGACCTCATTTGATCGGAAATGGGGCAAACTGTACGCTCTATACTTGAACTAATGTTCATATGTGTATACCTCTGGCTACTTTGGTCTGTATTATCTTACACTGAGCTATTAACTTCATCTGGATTATATCTCAGTATATGTTTTGTTAAATAGTCTCTTTCTCTTTCAATAAGGCACATCCTGGGGCGGGGGGTGTAGGGGTTGTAGGAATAGATGGATTAGGGAGGGGGAAGTTTTTTTCTTTTAGTTGTGGGTTGTTCTTTTTTTAATAGGATTTAATGGTTCCTAAAGTATCCTGAAGCTTTTTTGTAATTATTTTTTAATCACTGTGACTAGTACTGGTTCATGTTAGCAGTGTCAGTGGCTCAGCAGGTAGCACACTCGCCTTTGAGACCTGGACATCTGAGGGCTGTGGGTTCAGTTCCCACATCTGGCACTTGGGTTAATATCCCAGTACTGACACTGTAGTACAGCATGAGAGGAGTGCTGCACTTCTGAGGTGCCATCTTTCGGATGAGACATTAAACCGAGGTCCCAACTGCCTGGATTGGTGGTAGTTCAGGTGGATGTTAAAGATCCCATGGCACTTATCAAAAAGAGTAGGGGAATTTCCCCGGTGTCCTTGCCAAATTTCCCTCATTCACTATAAAATACCACCAACAGCTTAATCTGGTTCAAAGTCAGTTGGCATTCATCTGTATCCCCTTCCCCCGGGTCGTGCCTGAAAATAGGCAGGATTTGTCTAGTGCACTTACCCGGTCAACAAAAACGAAATAAATAAATAAATTAAAAAAAATGTTCCTATTATTAGTGGCATTTTACTATGTTAAATTCAATAAAGAAGCTAAATTAAAAAAAAAAATAAAATAAAACACCTAAGTTTAAAAGTGAAACCACAATGTGTTGAATGTGGCTTTCTGGAGAAATTGCCAAGGGCAAGAGGACCGAGCATGCACCTCAGGCAGGGACACTGAAGCCGATCAGCCAGACCGTCTACTTCATGCTTTAATTTAATAAATGCTGCTGTATTGTATTATGTACTACTGCTTAATTTCAGTACACAAAATAAGTTAGATTTCCGTGTCACTTTTTCCCCTCTAAGCAAGCAGCTTCAGTGAACCATGTGATCGGTGGTTATGGTCTTGTGGTTCACTGAAGCTGCTCATGATGGGGGGAAGAAAGGCTACATTATAAATTATATTTTATAGGCTGAGGAAGGATGTTTGCTATGACTAGTGGAGTGAGGGATGGAATTGGTGTTTTGTGATGGTGGGGGTGAAGATGTGAGGGATTTGCTGTCCCGTACCATTTACCTTCTGTGTGAAAATGCGTGGATTAAGCAGGTAGTGATTGGTGATGTGATGATGTGATCTTTTGGTATTCCTGTCCTAGATACAGTGATGTTATTGCTAAATAACATCACAGTCTGAGAGGCAGTCTGGCCAGTCAGAGCTGTGGATTTCTTTCATGCCATTGTATAATTAATGGTAAAAAATCCAGAGAGTCAGGCAGGCAGAATCAGTCATAGGTGGGCTCAGGGAGGGTGAGGGTGGTGGAACACAGGTGCATCCCTCCAGTTGTGCCTCTCCACAATTCATTCACGACTCTGGTGGAGCATGGTTCCTCTATGGAGGCACCTGCAGTGGAGACCAAGGAGGATGCTGGGAACCTCCACAATGGAGACCCACAGGAGGGTGGCACAGGACCCCACAGGGGAAGGAAGCAACTCCTCGTGGGGGACTCAATTGTTAGGGGGGTAGAACTAGGGGAGAGACGGGAAAGTGAGGTAAGATGCCTGCCCTGCACTATGGCTTGGAGGGACAGAAAAATAATCCTCAGGATTGTGGGAGCAGCTGCAAGTGAGAGTGAGCTGGATGTCATTATCCACCTAGGGACTAATGGCCTGGCTGAGAATAGGATCAAAGCAGTACAACAGGAGATTGTGGAGTTGGGGAGGGGCATTAGACAAGTAGCATACATGGTAACTTTCTTGGAAGTGCTAGCAGTCTATGGCATGGAGGAGGCTAGGGTACTCTGCACCATGGGATTCAATGACTGGTTGAAAAACTGGTGCAGAGCTCAGAAATTTGGCTTCATTGGGGACTGGGGCTCCACCAGGAGGGATGCAGGCCTATACAGGTGCGATGGTCTGCATCTATCCAGGAGGGGATCCAGAATCCTAGGTGACAGGTTTAAATGCTTCATTGGCAAGCATTTAAACTAGCCAAGGAGGCAGCCTCTGAAAAGAAGGGAAATCCTAGCCCCACCCAAAGAAATCAGGGTAGTTAGTGAGGTAAACACCAAGATGAAGCAGTCGATAGGGAGAAGGGTAGGGTTAAATGGAGAAAAAAGCAAAGGCAGTAAGGACAGGGATGGAGCAAAAAGAAATAAAGCCATAAAAAAATGGAGGGTAATGAGTACCAATGCCCGTAGTCTAGGTAAAAAGCTCCCCAGAATGGTGGCCTTGATGGATGAGGGATGCCTGGCTATTGTGGCAGTCACAGAAACATGGTACACAGAGAACCATGACTGGGATGTCAACATACCAGGGTACACAATTTACAGGAGGGACAGGGAGGGAAGAAGAGGAGGAGGAGTAGCTCTCTATGTAAGGGAAGGGATCAAAGCAACAGAACTATAGGGTAAACAAGGAGGAGAGGAGGCACTGTGGGTCACCCTGGAGAGTGAAAATGGCTCCACAATCTGCACAGGGGTTGTATGCAGGCCTCCATCTCAGGGGGAGGAAATAAACAAGGAAATGATAGAAGGCATCCTTGGGATGGCAGAGAAAGAGGAGATATTGCTGATGGGGGACCTGAATATGCCAGATGTTAATTGGAGCACCTTTGATGCAGCCACATCCAAGAGCAGGGCCATTCTCGATGTCCTACAGGGGTCATGCCTCAGACAACTAGTTTTGAAACCCACTCAGGAAGGAGCAATCTTAGATCTGGTACTTTCAAATGGGGATGGAGAGAGGATCTCTGATCTTGAAGTGGGTAGCCATCTGGTTATAAGCGACCACCAAACAGGTGGTTCACGATAAACTTAGCTGTAGAGTCAAGCCACACAAAAGTGAAGGTACTGGACTTCAGGAGGGCTGATTTTGTCAAAATGGGAGAGTGCCTCAGAAAAGCACTAGCAAACAGGCAAGAAGGTAGGGTGCAGCAACAATGGGGAAACATTAAAACTGCCATCACAGAGGCAACACGCCTTTGTATGATGCAAATAAACAAATCAAAATGAAAGAAAAAAACTCTATGGTTCTCAAAAGAAGTGGCGGGGAAGGTAAGGCAGAAAGAGACAGCATTCAGGAAGTATGAGGAAACACAGAAGGAGCAGGACAGAGAACTGTACCAGTTAAAGCAGAAGTAAGTCGGGAAAGCAGTCAGAATAGCAAAGGCCCAAACCAAGGAAAAGATAGCCCACTCAGTTAAGAAGGGGGATTAAACCTTTTATAGGCACATTAGGGAACAAAGAAAGACTAAGGCAGAGATACTGAGGCTGAATAAAGAGGAAGGTGGTTGGGCAGAGAGTGACAGTGAAAAAGCAGGGATACTGAATGAATACTTCTGCTCAGTATGCCCAATGTAAAAGCAGGGGGAGATACCTAATCCAGTCAATGGAAGCACTCTGGATAAGAGGGTTGATAGTACTCCTTTCACAGAAGAAAGGGTTATGAAAGAACTCTTAAAACTGAAGGCATATAAAGCAATGGGACTTGATGGGATTCACCGCAGAATTCTAAAAGAACTAAGGAAAGAACTAGTAACACCACTGACTACCCTTTTTAATAAATCATGGGAGGATGGTGTGTAGTACCTGAGGACTGGAGGAGGGTGGATGTGATTCCCCTTCACAAAAGTAGGAGCAAGACAGAGGCAGAAAATTACAGATCTGTCAGTTTGACCTCAGTGGTAGGGAAAATGATGGAATCATTACTGAAGGAAAGAAGTGTTGACTACTTAGAGGCCAGTGGGGCACAGGACCCAAGACAGCATGGATTCACAGCAGGAAGGTCATGTCAGACAAATCTAATTGATTTCTTTGACTGGGTGACCAAAGTAGTAGATCAGGGAGGGGCTGTTGACATGGCCTACCTAGACTTTAGCAAAGCATTTGACACAGTCCTCCACAAAAGAGTAATAAACAAACTAGCCAGCCTGGGAGTGGGTCCCAGGGTGGTAGCCTGAGTAAAACACTGTCTGGACATCAGGACACAGTGGGTAATAGTAAATGGAGTCCACAGTGAAGAAAGGAGGGTTACTAGTGGGGTACCGTAGGGTTCAGTACTGGGGCAGTCCTTTTTAATGTCTTTATGTGACATTGCAGAGGGACTGGAAGGGAAAGTATGTCTCTTTGCAGATGACACAAAGATCTGCAACAGGGTTGATATGCAAGGTGGGGTGGAAAGGATGAAAAGGGACTTGGCAAGGTCAGAGAAATGGTCAAATGCATGGCAGCTTAGATTCAATGCAAAGAAATGCAAAGTAATGCACCTGGGAAACAAAAACCCAGGGGAAGAGTACACAATGGGGGGATGAGATACTGACAACATCAAAAATGGAAAGAGACCTGGGGGTAGTCATATCAGATGACCTAAAGGTGGGCCAGTAATGTGAGAAGGCAGTAAGGAGGGCTGGGGGTATACTGGGATGCACAGGGAGAGGCATCACCAATAGAAAACAGGAATTTGTTGGCCCTCTGTACAGACAGTTGGTAAGACGAAATCTGGAGTACTGTGTACAGTTCTGGAGATCCCCTCTCCGCAAAGACATAGACAGGATGGAGGCCATCCAGAGGAGGGTAACTAAAATGGTGCAGGGTCTGCACCAGAATACATATGAAGAAAGACTAAAGGAGCTTAAGATGTATAGCCTCGAGGAAAGGAGGGAGAGGGGGGACATGATAGAAACTTTCAAATACCTCAAGGGAATCAACAAAGTCCAAGAGGGTAGCATCTTTCAGAAAAAGAGATGTGCAAGAACAAGGGGGCACAATTTGAAGATAGAGGGGGGACAGCTCAGAGGTAATGTGAGGAAGTATTTCTACACAGAGAGGGTTGCAGATGCATGGAACAGCCTTCCTGAGGAGGTCGTAGAGCCAAAAACAGTGGGAGAATTTAAGAATGCATGGGACAGACATAAGGCAATTCTAGTGGGGGGTAGGAGGAAATAGGCTATTGGTTAACTAGGATCTGCAGCTTATGCTAACATACTAATATACTAATTGCCAGCAGATTAGGCCTTATGGTCTATCGAGTCTGCTCGAACCTCAGATCCCTAGTTGGGTACGAGGCCCCCCCTTGTGTTCCAGAAAACTCTATCATCCATCCCCACCCCCCTGGGCGAGGCCGTCATCTGATATATCTGCTTTCTGTGTCTGTCCCACCCTCTCTTGAAGCCCTCCATTGTGGATCTGTGAACCAGCTCGCCAGCCAACATGTTCCAAAGATCCACCACGCACTCAGTGAAAAACTTCCTCCTCTTTTCCTCCCTCAACCTTCCACCTTCCAACTTCAAACCATGCCCTCTGGTGATACCTCCCTGATTTAGTCTAAAGATCCCCTCTGTGTTTACCCTATTTATTCCCTTTGAGGTACTTAAAGACCTCAATCATGTTCCCCTGTCTCTCCTCTCCCCCAATGAAAATAGGCAGAGCTCCTCAAGTCTGTCCTCATACATCAAATCCCCTAGTCCTTGTATCATCTTATTTGCCCTCCTCTATATCCTCTCCAGGAGCTGTATGTCCCTCTTCAAGTGTAGTCTCCAGTACTGTATACAGTACTCAAGGTGTGGTCAAACCAATCCATTGTACAGTGGCAGAATCACTTACTTGCTCCTAGAGGTGATCCCCCTTATGATGCATCCTAACATCCTGTTTGCTTGCTAGCCACTCTCCTGCACTGCTCGGAGTTATTCATACATGCATCCACCATGACCCCTAGGTCTTTTTCCCCTGTTGAGACCTCCAGCACCTCCCCTTCCCAGGGTGTACCTGTGTTTAGGGTTTCCCTGCCCAAGACGTAACACCTTGCACTTCATGATATTGAAATTTAATTTCCATGTGTGAGCCCACCTTTCCATGGTGTCCAGGTCCCATTGCAGGGCCAACCTCCCCTCTTCCCCCTCAACTACTGCTCTCATCTTGGAGTCATCAGCAAAGAGACTCATTTCACACCCTATACACTCCCTGATGTCCGAAATGTATGCATTAAACAGGACTGGACCCAGGACCAAGCCCTGCATTACCCCACCAATGACCTCTCTAGGGTTCGAGAGATCCCCACCGACCACTACTCTCTGAGAGTGTCCAGCTAGCCAGTTTTCAATCCATCTGACCATCAAAGGGCCTACTCCCAACCCCATCAGTTTCTCCAACAGAACATTGTGGGGGACAGAGTCGAACACCTTGCTGAAGTCCAAGAATAATACATCCACAGGCTTTCCTCTGTCCAGTTCTTATGTTACCTATTCGTAGAACTGCACAAGGTTGGTTTGACATGATCTACCAGGCACAAATCCATGTTGCTGACTGTCCAGACCTCCCACCTCCTCTAAGTACACTCCCAATCATTCCTTTAGTATACTCTCCATTAATTTTCTCACCACCGAGGTCAAACTGATGGGTCTATAGTTACCTGGTACTTCCCTCTACCCTCCTTTATGGATTGGCACCACATGTGCCTCTCGCCGATCCCTAGGTACCCTCCCTGTCTCAAGTGACCTTTTGAAGAGCTCCGTTAGGTTGGGAAATGGTCAGACTAGGTGGGCCATGCGGTCCTTATCTACCATCAAATTCTATGTTTCTATGTATCAGTCCCAAGTAGGGCTGGACAAAGTTTATCTTCCACCAGAGGAATTCTGGTGAAATGACAATTTCAGATCCATGAAATTTCCTGAAATTCTGTGAACATTTTGCTAAATTTCACCACAATTGTGATTTCAATTATTCCAATCTAATTTAAAAAGTATGTGTTCTGATTACACAGCATTTGGAATGATGACTTTCCTGTGGTCGAAACATAAGTGTACTAAGATTGTGATTTCTATCAGTATAGGTGATTGAGTTATAAGCCTCCAAACATTTGGAAATTTTAAAATTACATTACACAATTACATAAACTGCAGAATTTTAAGCCCCTAAAACTTTAAAACTAGAGAACAGAATAGCACTAATTTTGTTCAGTTCATTGAAACTAAATATTAGGCTTTCAGTCTACCCCATTAGCCCAGCAACAGAGTACTGTGTGGCCATGATGATGATCTAGGTTCAGAAGCAAGCCCAAGAAGTCACAATGGAAGACAGATATGGCAGAGACAGCTGCCACTCAGCAATGCATCTCTGTTGGGAAGGGCTGGTGGTGGGTTCCACCAGCACAGTGACCCCTACAGTTGGACAAGGGAGCTTGCTACTGTCATAAGGGGTACTGGGTCAATATCCCACAACTGGAGCAGTGTGGCAATAACCATGCAAGGTAGGCCGCGCATGTAATTGGAGTGACAGGAGTATGATAGCGGAAGGAAATTACCACTACCCCATCTCTCCATATGTCATTGAGGAAATGTGAAGTAGCCACATGCTGGGGGCCTGGTGGAGCTGCTCCCATGGTGGAATGGCTAGGGCACCAGAGACCTGGGACTATGGTTCAGTTCCCACCAGGTCTCCCCATGCGACTACTTCTGATTTTATGTTTTTAAGAAAACCTGGCCCAGTGGCACTGAAGGTTGAGGCACTGAATGCCACACCTTGCACCATGCCAGTGACCCGGGGTTCGGAGTGACCTCGAGTGTTGGAGGGTCAGGTGGGAAGGAGGAGGACTGAGCATCCCAGGGACTGCTCTCCTCTTCTGGGGAGGGAAGACTGCAGATTTTCTGGCTCCGGGTGGTTGCTGGGGGTAGGTGCATGTTGCACCAAGCTGTGGGTCAATGCGGGTTGATGCCGTATGCGTCAGGCACAGACGTATTCATGGAACATCCTTGGCATCATTGCACGCCCATGCCGGTGGGGGACTAAGCACAGAAAATCCTTCCCATGCACGAGTGAAGGTAGTCCACTGGTGTCATAGCAGACACACCCAAGTTAGCTCCTCTGTTGTTCACCTGGCCTTTCGTGGTGAGCAGGGTAAGTACCCATCATGATGTGGCTGGAAAGAGGGACATAGGGGCTGAGCTCTGGATGTGGGGCAAAAGTGACAGCCAGATGAGGGGAACCATAGATACAACCCCCCCAGCTGAGGAGAAACAAATAATAATATAAAAAAAAACTTCCCCGAGAGTCACGTGATGCGTCAAGAGGACTAGATGCAGCTCTTTGGGTCTCCGCCTAGCCGAAAACAAATCTACAGTTTTAAATTCCTTTTCAGCTGACTCAACAGTACAAAACCTAGTTACGTGGACCGAGACTGCAAACGGCGGTTAAATTTCGGTCTTCACTTACCGGGGAACAATGGAAAGTCCGAAGCGAGTCAGGCAGAAGCGGCCTCGCTGGAGCTCCTCACGATAACGCTACAGGATGAGATTTCACGGCAAGATATATGAGAGATCTCTCCACAATAAAGAAGGCTCTATTTAAATTGGTGGAGGAGGTGGCAGAATTCAAGCCAGCCCTGACGCAGCTTGCTAGGAGGGTAACAGACGCAGAAGCCAGGGTCTCATCGCTGGAGAGAAAGCAGGAGAAATTAGGCCTTGCAGCTATCGAGAATAAGAGAGCTATAACTAAACTAGAGGATTGATTGGATGATCTTGAGGGAAGGAGCAGGTGAAATAATTTAGTATTATTGGGACTCCCTGAGGGCGAGGAAGGCGCTAACACTGTCCTTTTCCTACAGAAATTTTTAAAGAAATCAGTAGGACCTTCACCCAATGGCCCTGAGTACGTGATAGAAAGGGGCCATCGTGCCTTAAGAGCCAAGCCCCCTGCATCGCAACCACCTAGGCCTGTAATCTTCAAATTATTGAATTATCTGGATCGGGAGTTCATTTTGAAAGAATCACGGAAGTTAACTACATTTCAATGGGAATGCAAGAGACTTTGGCTTGTTCCTGATCTGACATTGAAGGTGCGTCAGGCTTGGGCCAGTTTCAGACCTATTACCTCGAAGTTATGGGCCGCAGGAATCCGCCATCATATGCTGTATCCTGCCAAGCTAGAGATCTCTCTAAATGAAGGGACTAGATGCTTTGAATCTGTGGATGAAGCACTACAAGTTCTTGTGACCTCTCTACCTGATCTATTCAAGAAAGGAGGAGAACTCAGGACTTTTTAGACCACTATGTGTAATACTACCTAAAGGCTATGCAGTGGATTAAAACAAGCCGGAGACCCGCTGTTTGGAGTAGGAAACCAGAATATGCATAACTTACAGGAACTGTTTCATTTTCACCTTGTGGACAATCTCTTATAATTTAGTAATCTAGTATTTTAGGGGATAATTACATTGGTAAGGGAGAGCTTACTTATTGTTCCAAGAGGTGAATAAATCAGGAGATATATGCTTTAGGTTAATAAGAAAATATGTCCCTCAGGGCACTTAAGACTCAGAGTATGTTTTAGATGAGATATGTTTAGTCAAATGCCCCGCTAAAGAAACAAGGGCTACGGGAATTGTGCATTGGCCACAGGATAGGGTTTATTTCTCTCCTTTATTTGGCAGCTGGCCATAGAGGGTTGATGCGGTGGGTTGCTTAAACTTCTATTAGGCCTCAAAATAAGCATCTGATCCTCTGCGAGGTTACCCTTAGGTAATTAGGCATTCTGTGGCCAAGTTATTGATCAATGGCAGTTTTAACCCTTGACCCTACCTTCTTAGACCCCTTATGGGGCTAACATGGTGCCCTTTGGGTTGTGGGTACTTTTGGTAATTAGTTTCGGTATCGTTAATTCTAAGTATGTTTCAATTAGCTTATTTGCTCTCCCTTAAGTAACAACTGTTTCTGCTAGCTATGATGTCAATTGTTAAAGGGGTCCTTACAAGGAGATTGGGAACTGTAGATATATATATCCAATGGTTCATTCACTCATTATGTTTGAGGGGGGATACCCAGCCTCTATGGCGTGCCATGGACCATAGATTTAGGAGTTGGCTTAGGGCCAGAGGGCCCGCCCTTGTGGCGGTCCAAGAGAAGGGGCTTTCTTTGTTGGGGAAAGGGGAGGAAATTGATTATTTATTTTTGTTGTTGGGGGAGGGATGGCAGCTATCCACATCTTTTAATGATCAAGCAGGGATATCCACCTGGCTAGTCAATTGAATATCATCTCCTGGAATGTTAAAGGGGGAAGGGACAACCGGAAAAAGAATATTTTACTCCATCACTTGGCTCAATTTGACCCGTCCATAGTATTCCTTCAAGAAACCCACGTTCTTTCTGACCGGCTCCATTGTTTTAAAAAAAAGTGGGTCAGTCAGGTTTTTGGCGCCAGTTTCTCCTCAAGTAGCTGAGGAGTAGCTGTGCTGATAGCAAAAGGGGTTCCTTTTATGTCTTCTGAGACTATTTCTGATCCGAAAGGAAGGTTTATTGTAGTTTCAGGTAAATTGGGAGGGGCGAATTTAGTTCTGGGATCAATATATGGCCCTAACATTGATTCTCCATCTTTTTTTGTACAATTGGCCACAATCTTAGCTCCCTTTAAGGATACTCCTATTATCCTAGGGGCGATTGGAATTTAGTTCAATCCAACAGCTTAGACCGTTCTTGGCACAGATCCTTGCATTTTTCCCCAGCCCAACGGGCTTTGGTGGAGTTCAAAGCATCTTTTGGACTAATTGACCCTTGGAGGCTATTTAACCCAACCACTAAAGATTTTACTTTTTTTTCCTCTGTGCACAAATCTTACTCTAGAATTGATTATTTTTTGGTCAGCCAGCATTACTTGGCGACAATAGAAGAGGTTTTACTTTTACCTCGCGTTATTTCGGACCACTCCTCAATTAAACTTAGATGCTCCCCTCTGTCCATCCCACTTAGATCTTACTCGTGGTCATTAAACAATAGCTTTTTAAAGGACCCCCCTACACTAGCTCGTTTCCAAACGTTCATGGTTAACACTATAGCAGAGAACCGGGGATCCCTCAATGCAGTAGACTTAGTTTGGGCTGCCTTAAAAGCCACTTGGAGGGGGGAACTCCTTAGAATCGCATCAGTGCGTAAGGCAAAAAATAGATATTTACTCAATAATTGCCTAAAAAAAATCTCCACTCTAGAAGCTGTTAATGAGGCCTCCAGAACTAAAGATCAAGAACAGGAACTAAGTAGTCTGCGGATCTGGTATGTAAACACTTTAAGTGAGAAGGTAGAGAACTCTGCCTCTAAACTAAGAGCAGCATATATAGGGTGGGGTAGCAAGACTGGTAACCTTCTGGCTTGGCAGTTAAAACAAAGAGCAGAGGACAAGTGGGTGGCGGCTTTGAAACACCCTGTCACGAATAATTTGATTACCAATCCTGAGGGCATCTTGGATATTTTCTATAATTACTATAAAGTTTTATACTCTAGTCTACCTCTCTCCGTACAGAGTGAACTTAAAATGAAAGAGTTCTTGGACAAAATATCTTTTCCACAGATGCCCAAGGAATTGATACAATCACTAGTAGCCCCCTTTTCGAAAGAAGAAATTGTAAACGCTATTGATTCACTAAAATTAGATAAAGCCCCTGGTCCAGACGGTTTTACCCCTCTTTCTTTAAGACCTTTAAGAGTAAGTTGATTCCACTTTTGTATCAACTCTATGCCTATTGGCATAACAATGGGGTAAATGACAGATCCCTTTCTGAAGCCAGGATAATTCTGCTACCCAAACCAGATAAATCTCTAGACTCAGCAAGTAATTATAGACCTATCTCTCTATTGAATATAGATATAAAGATTTATGCTAAAATTTTAGCTAGCAGACTAAAATCAACATGGATTGGGTTGTTGAGTCCGGAGCAAGCTGGTTTTGTTGCAGGTCGATCCTCGGCAGACCACTTTAGGAAGCTGTTTTATTTAATTTCTGCATCTGAAAGTCCAGACAAGGAGGCCTCTTTAGTATCGTTAGGCATGAAAGGCCTTCGACAGGGTGGAGTGGGGTTTTATGTTTGCAACATTGGCTAAATTTGGTATCCCAGAGAATTTATCCACTATATTCGGATTTTGTATGACTGTCCATCTGCAAGGGTCCAGTGCAACAACCTGATTTGACCACCCTCCCCTTTAGAGGCACTCGTCCAGGGCTGTCCTCTTTCACCGTATTTATTTAATTTATATTTAGAGCCCCTGATAAGAGCCATCCAAATGGACCCTTAATACGAGGAATTTGTATAGGTAACTTGGAATTTAAGGTATCAGCATTGAGATGATTTGCTGTTACATATCAGGAAAGTACTACCTCACTTCCCACCTGCTTTCAGTAATTTCACGTTTTAGTGAATTTTTACGGCTATAAACTTAATAGAAATAAAACAATGGTTTATTAGCTATCCTCCTACCTTTACAAAACCTGGTGTTCTTCTTTAGGGTTACAGTGGCAGTCAAGCTCTCTACTCTATTTAGGTATCCAGATTTCAAAGACCTTGGGAAATTGGCCAGCTAAATTTAAAACCCTATTCAAAACTATCAAAGAAGACCTGGAGAGGTGGACGAGGTTTCCTCTGACCTTTTCAGGTAGAGTTAATACATTAAAGATGATGGTTCTACCAGGCTTTTTACCTCTCTATAATTTGAATATCTACCTCCCCAGGTCATTCTTCAACCCGATTTACAAAGTACTGCTCAGTTTTCTATGGAAGGGTAGCCCCTGTAGGGGCCCTGCATGAAGCTAATTTTTCATCAGGAAGATAGGTGGCCTTCAGGTACCAGATTTCTATACTTATTACCTAGCCATTCATGCGACCAGATCTGCTTTGTGGTTACGAGAAGGAGATACCCCCTCACCCAGCCTCACCCTGGACCAGATGGTTTCCAAGCTTGTGAATCTAGATTTAGAATCTTTCTTATATTTACCTTGGTCTAAGGTTCCTAACCAGGCTAGGAATACCCCCTTGGGTTGGAACATAAAGGCGTTACACCAGCTGTATTCAAGATTACATATTTCTTATGCCAACGACTTATTTCAACCCCTTTTGAGAAATCCTAATTTTCGTGGGTAACAAACCTATTACAAGGTTTATACATGACCCTTGTACAAAACCCCACATTTCGGATTTCTTCTCCGGTAATTTACTTTCCCCCTTGCCTGTTTTGGTTGATAAGTTTGAGGTAAAGCCCGCGGACTTTTTGCGACTTTTTCAGATCCAAAGAAGTATCTCTTCTCATATATGTAAGAAAAAGGTATTTGGGAAAGCTGGCAAACTAACCCGGACACTGAATGAAATAGTTCTGTCCGGCAAGCCAGTCTCCAAAATATACAAGTATATCATATCAAATTTTGATCAAAAAATATCACCAATCCCCCTCTATTGGGAAACTAACCTGGCCATGGGATGGTCAGACGAGACCTGGGAAAGAATATGGGTGAATGTTTACTCATGCATCAAACAGGACAGACTGAGAGAGATTCAGTTTAATCTGCTGCATAACCTATATTTTTCACCAGCCAAATTGTATAGGTTGAAAAGACAGTCGTCTCCAGCCTGTACTGATTGTGGCAATCAGTTAGCTACTACTTTTCACAAAATTTGGGCCTGCCCTAAAATAGTTAAGTTTTGGCAAGCTGTTAAAGGCTGGATACAACCGTATTGCGATTTATCACCTCTTTTTAATGCGGAGATCTGTGTTTTCGGGAAGTGTGCCCAAATTATATCCGGTACCCAGAAATGCCAAATAGCTCTGGTAGCCTTGGTAACAAAGCTATTGATTCTTCGCCATTGGCAAGAGCAACTGGACTCCTTCCTTCAAAGAATGATGGGATGAATTCTGAACACACTAAATGCTGAGAGGTCAGTTTCAAATTTACATAACGCTTCAGCCAGATTCTCTAAATGCTGGGGCAGCTTTTCCAATCCTTGAAAGAAATATGGTTACTAGTTTGTCTGACTACTATTTTTTTTCTATTTACCAAACTTAACTTTATTACCAAGGTTTTCATGGAACTCTTTACCCCTTTATTCCAAAAGTCTATACCTATAGTTGATTGTCTCTTCTCCGAGCACCATACCCATCTACTAGCCAATGGTTCATTTTAGTTGCGATGATCCTACTTCTTCTTAGTTTTCTCACACAAAGATGTGGATAGCTGTCAAGGGGGTGGGAAGTTGGGGTGATGGGAGGGATGGGAGGGTGGGGTATCCTTTTACCTTTTGTTGAGGGTATTGTTTGTACCTGGATATGTTATGTCTGTTGTTTAATATAAAATGTTTTGTTTACAAAATAAAGTGATTTGCCAAAAAAAAAACCTTCCCTCCTGAGTTTCTTCCTTCCTGAGTCCCTGTCCCCCGAGTTAGTTCTTTAAGTTCCAGGGCGTGGGTACAAAGCCCCCACAAGAAAACACGAAGCTCCATTGTTTTCAATGAGCATGCTGTTTGCAACCTAGTCGATGTTTTGTCTGACGCTGTTTGTGGTCAGTGCTGTGTTTCATGCGGCGTTTGTAGCTATGCTGTTTTTGTTTTTGGTGGAATGACCTTGTGTCATCATGAGAGAAGTTGTGGCTGTCCAGTGCTGACAGAGGTATCCCCAGAGGTACCCCCTTACCAAGGGACATGAGAAGGAAAACAAGTTTAGAGTAAAATCTGTTAGCCAACTGAATCATGGTTGAGTTCAGCCTGATCAGGGTATATCACTTTGAACAGGGTATATCCCTGAGAGATGAGTTGCTGGTTGGGAGGAGAAACAATATGTATAAAAAAAGACTGTGAGTCAACTCTCTAATCTCTTTCTCAAAGGGTGGCCAAGTTTTATTCAGCCAAATATTCCAAAATAGCAACAGTAATTAAAGTCGAATGTCATACACTTTTGTGAAATTGTGGAATTTTGTGATACTTTTGTCAAAGCCATGCTCATATCTCTTGTACAGTCATATGCTTGAGTTGCCATTGTAGAGGAAATGAAGGTTAGATAAAGTGGTAATAAGATAACATTGGAGGATCCATAATAAAAGTACAGTGGTACCAAGTGTCAGGTTACCTTCTTGAGTAATGAATAATGCTGTGTGGAATGCGGAATTATGCTGGTGGAATTAGTGTGGAATGACCATTCTGCCAGCAGAATTTCTGCTAGAATTTCGCTTGTTCACCTGCAAAATTCTGCCTACTGTGATCCGCAGAATAATATTCCACAGAACAGTATTTTTTTCTGCGAACAATTATTCTGCAACAATTTCTGCAGAAAATATTGAGATCCATGAAACAGAACAGTGATTTTCTTGTGGAAAATCATTCCACAGCTATTTTATCCTGCAGAATTCCATCATTCCATTTCTGGGGGAATTCGGCAGAATTTCACTGAAATTTTGAATATTCTGTGGAATTTCATTCTGCCGGAATTTGAATATTATGTACAGCACTAGTAATGAACCATGAAGAATAGCCATAGACATCATTGTGTACTACAACCAATAGGGATCACTGACTTAATGAGTTGTGGAAGCAAATGCATGCTCAGCATTCTATCTTTACAATGCCCTAATGACTTGTAGAAGCACATGCATGTGCAGCATTGTGTTTATATAATGCCAGTTGCTAAGTCTTTAACAACCCTGAAGATAACAATGTATATTTTTACTGTTTAAAAAAAAAAGTGTCACCAAGCTATTCCAAGCCTTACAATACAGTAAGTTGTGACTTAGGCCATTGTGACAGATGTATCTGGATATCTTTAGTAATGATGGAGCATGGCAGCATCACTGTTGCAGGAATATTGGAGGGGTATTGCACAGCCATGGTGCTAGTGCAGGTAAGGTGATTTAGTGGTAATAAGTACTCTGTGAAAGTTAAATTCCACAAGTGTAATTTTAGTGGCATTACCTATTATGCATCCATGAATTTTTGAGCAAATTTTGCCAGTTAGCAATTTCTAAAGTATCCGCAGATAAATGTTAACCTACTAAAACGCATTTGTCCAGCTTAATTAAATTCCAGAACATGTTTACTTTGGTATGCATGCCAAATCTTGAGTGTATATCTACAATAGCAGTAGGTCTTTAAACATTCAAATATTTTGAAAATAGTCATATAGTTTAACAAAAAATTTAAATATAAATTCCTGTAACTTACAATTTACACAACACATTACATAGATACATAGATACATAGACAGTGTCAGCAGATAAGGGCCTATGGCCCACCCAGTCTGCCCATTTGAGCTTGTAAGTTCAGTTTGTTTTCCTAGAAGTCTGTTGCACCTTACCCCTGACCTCCAGAATTCCTTTATGTCTATCCCATGCATTCTTAAATCCCGTGATTGTTTCAGCCCCCACCACTTCCTCTGGCAGGGTGTTCCACTTGTCCACCACCCGTTCTGTGAAGAAATTCTTTCTCATGTTTCCTCTGAATAGTCCTCCCTCCAACTTCATCCCATGCCCTCTAATCCTGGAACATCTTTTCGCTTAAAAATAGTGTTTTCCTGCACCCTGTTCCTCCCTGTAAGATACTTGTATGTCTCTATCATATCCCTCTCCTCCTCTCCTCCAGGAGTACATGTTCAGTTCCTTCAACCTGTCTTCATAGGACTTGTGATGCAATCCATGCACCATCTTTGTTGCCCTCCTCTGAACCTTCTCTACCCTGTCTATGTCCTTACGTAGGTATGGTCTCCAGAACTGTACACTGTACTCCAGGTGGGGCCTCATAGTGTCTTGTATAGCGGAATTATGACCTCCCTTTTCCTGCTGGTGATGCCCCTGCCTATACATCCCAGCATCCTATTTGCTTTACCTGCTGCCTTGTCACACTGTTTCCCTACCTTGAGGTCATCAGAGATGATAACCCCAAGATCCCTTTCCTGCTTGGTGCATGCTATATCCTCACCCCCCCAACTGATATATTGTGCCAGGGTTTTTGTGCCCCATATGCATTATCTTGCACTTCTTTGCATTGAATTTCAACTGCCAAACCCCTGACCATTCTTCAAGTTTCATTGTTTCTCTCTTTAGTAGTTTATATAACTCTTTCAAGAAAGTATGCAGATACATTTTCTATTACAATGATCCAAAGGTAGCTACATTTTATGCATATAAATATTTTCAGAAATGTTCACATGAATAATAAATCACCAGACTCTGAGCACCTATAACGTTCCCACCCATCATCCAAATGTCATTAAACTTGATACCCTTTTAGGGCCTTTGACAGTTAATATGTATGCCAACAGTCAGACCTTTAGCTATAATATTGACTGAGCTATGACCAATTACAGCAGTTTGGAGAATTCCTCAAAATGTCATAGAATTTAATGAAATTTTGAAGAATTTCAGGAAAATTCCACAAAATAAGAATTTAATAATTTTGCTCAGCTCTAGTCCCAAGACAAGACATGCACACCAAAAAAACAAAAGTCTTCAGTCAAAATTCAAATTTTTTAAACATTAACAGGGGTTATCAAGTCCTGGTCCCATTATTCGTACCCTGGGTTTCCTCAGGGAATAAATGCCTACATATAATATAACACAGTATTAACTGTGACTGGGCTGGCAGTATAGCCTAGATGTTAGAGTAATGAACTGTGAATGAGCTTGATACATCCAGCTTACCAGGTTGATTCCCACAACCTCCACTTGTATAATGTGTTATTCTGAGCAAGTTTGTTTTTCCTTTTTCCTCAGGTAACTGGGTAGGGCCCAATAGGCACAAGTTCCAGTTTTCAGTGGGTACCTGGGAGCACTGGGAAGGTTATGCAACTTGCTCAGAGTCACACGGTATGCAAGTGGAGGTTGTGGGACTCAAACCCAGGTCTGCTGGATGTCCCAATCTCATTCACAGTTAATTCAAGTCACTTAACCTCCCCAGTGCTCCCAGATCACCCCAGAAAACAAACACATGTGCTTAGTGGACCTTACCCTCTTATTAAAGAATAAAAAAAAAAAAGTGTAAATACATTATTCAAATTTACTCAGTAGGAAGTACTGTACACTTCATTTAGAACTATTGTATTGTTTTCTATACATGCCTCCCATTACCTCCAGAATAAGCTGTCATAGCATCATTTGATCAGAGTAAATCTGCATATAATAATGCTAATGGGAATGGATAAGAAAAATCAGCATAAACAAGTGATATTCTCTGTAATGCATTTCTTACTGTCCAATATTCCAGTGTTCTAGTTTCAAATCAATATAATGTATGATTCTTGCTAATGGTAGCCATAAATGTTCTCAGGTGCACAACAACCTGTAAGTGCTGTCACCATTTGCACAGCAACACAATGGCCTATATTCACAAACATTACCTCCAGTATTAACACCACTTTACTTAATTGTTCTTACATCGATTCAGCAATGTGCTGTTGAACAACATGGGAGATTTGCTGAACTGAGTTAGTAAAGACAAAGTGAAGTTGTACTAATGCTGCCGTTACTCTTCATAAATCTAGTACAGTATGTTTAACCACACACCAATATCATGAGTGTTTAATTTAAATTATATAATAGTCTCTAAATGCTCAGCATATAAGGGCTTCTTAAAAAATTTATCAAACTTAATTTTAAGAGTAATTTCACAGTAGTAAACACACCTCTAGCAGTCATTTTCTTTAGTTAGTTCATACAGCTCTAGGCTATTCAGTGTGATGGAAGCTAAGTGGCACATACTGGATACAAATATCTTAGTTTGGTACATGCATTTACACACACTAAGGAATAATAATAAGCAGAAACCACTCTGGTAACAGACTGCTTTCAATGAAGGTTTCCATTATCTCAGAAAAGAGTTTTTGTAGATAATGATTTCCCATCTTCAAGTTATGACATCATATCTTACTGCAAGTACTGTTAACTCTGCAATGAGCACGGTGCAAAAATGACAGCTTTCTGGATGCTGCAACATGACTTACCACTTGTGTGAGTTTGTAGTGTGGTGGCATGGCTTTCCCTATGCATACTCTTTGCTGGTGTTAACTGAGCTTTATGCTGGTTGAAGGAGGGCTTTGTATAAGGAGCATCAATCAGGGAGAGCACCTGTCAGACAGTGTGATGATGTCATGAGGTTGTGTTCCTCTCCCAGACCCACTTCCCAGCCACTGCTAGGTAATGGCATAGCATTGCCTTCTGATGCCACTTAACATGGAGATGTAGGAGCAGCAACACTAATACAAAAGGTACTGCTGCAACTCGTCAAAGTCCATTCGGTGCTCACCACAACGAGCTGCCAGCTCGTAGTAAATAGCAAATTCCAAGACTGGTGTCACTCGCGTCTCTCCTTGTGAAAAAGTTACCTGAACGCCAGTTGCAAACGAATGCGAGTTTATTAACAAAGAGTACCAACAACAGCAGTGTAAGAACTCCCTCACCCAGTGCTTCGACTTCAACAAGTCTTCCTCAGGAGCAGCAACACTAAGGGCATGGTACTGACCCGCAGCTCCTGGTTACAGCATGGAAGGTTGGGCATTATCTCAAGACAGGAACTTCAAGTTCATCTAAGATCTGTGGATGCCATATAAACAGATCACAAGGTTACAATCTAATACATTAATTCACTATATAAATAAAGTGCCCCCGATACAGAACGTTGTTACATTCATGGCAGGATGGAACAAATGGTTTAGTAATATGATGTGTGCAGAAAGTTTATCTATTAATTGTTACTGATTTTTATAAATAGCTAGAAGTTAGTGATGAAATATTCCAGTGAGGACTGAAGTTTCCTGCATGTATTAAATATTGATATTTTGCTTGAAAATAATTTAAAAATAATATTAATATGCAGTCAGCGAAATAGAGCCACTTGTGAGGGAAGATTTTGTTCAACACAGGAAGAACTCTAAGTGAGTTGAAGCACAGCAAGAAGAGTAACAGAAGATAGTTATACAGTTTAGTCAGTTACTAGCATGTTGCCCACTTCTCATCCTCATTAATCTCTGCTTGCTTATCTAGTGTCTTCAAGGTGCATAACCAGTACATTTCTTGCCTATCCAACAACTCATTCCAATTCCCTCCCCATTGTGGTGCAAGTAACTTCTCTGTTGCCCATAGATTAGTTCAGCTGCAGCATGTTCTGCAGACTTAAAATGTTTAGCTACCAGGGACCCTTCTTGTTTATTTCTGATAGAGCTCTATGTTCACTCATTCTGAATTTTGCTGGCCTCATGGTTATTCTTACATAATATTTTGAGAAGAGGCATGTGAGCAGTTAGACCACATGATCTGAGTCCCAATTTAGTACAGTTTAAATCTGATGTTTGTTATTGTTACTGGGAAGTTCAAATTCCCTTTTCCACACTGGGCACTCTTTCTGAAGGTAACAATGACAGGACCTGGAGGAAGTCCCATCTGGAGACTGACAAACTGGTCCTATGTGCGCATTATCGCGCATATCAGGAGGCAATCAACCAAAAGAAGACAGTATTTCTGTCTCGGGAGATTGCTGCCGGGAGAAGCCGACCAGCCTCACTCTTCCGGACTGTTGACAGACTTCTCCATCCATCTTGTCTTTGGCCTGGAAGAGTTTCCTCAAATGAGGATTGTGAGGATTTTGCTCGGTTTTTCTCGGAGAGGGTGTCTGTGATCCGGTGGGAGGTTTCTTCAGTCAGTAATATCATTGCTGTCAGTGGTCATCAGTTGTGTTCTAAGAGCACTGTTTCTGGTTGGGGAGAGTTTAGGCCAGTGGAGGTTCGTGAGGTTATTGAGGTGGCGGCCAACTTGAAGCATACCTTCTATAAACTGGATCCCGTGCCAACGCACTTCTTAATGAGGTGCGTTGACACTGTTGGCCCGGTGTTTGCCCTGATTGTCCAGTGTTCCTTGAGTCACGGTGTCTTTCCAGATGCCTTGAAGGAGGCTCTGGTGAGACCCCTTTTAAAGAAAGCTTCTCTGGAGCCAGAGATTAGGGCAAATTACCGTCCTATCTCCAATCTTCCATTTTTGGGGAAGATTGTTGAGAAGGTGGTATCACTTCAGTTGGAGGAACATCTCATGACTCACTAGTTGTATGATCCCTTCCAGTCAGCTTTTCGGGCCAGACATAGCACTGAAACTGCATTAGTTCGGGTGCAGAATGACCTCCTCAGGGCTAGAGACTGGGGGGACAAGACAATTATTGTTCTCCTCGATCTCTCTTCAGCATTTGATACTGTGGACCATTGTGTGTTGCTTTTCCGCCAGAGGGAGTTATGTGGACTCACCGGCATTGTCATCAAGTGGTTTGAGTAATTTCTCACTAATAGGAGGCAACGGGTTGTGATGGGTAATTTCTCATCTGCACCCTGCCTCCTTTCGTGTGGAGTCCCTCAGGGTTCGGTATTGGCCCCAATGTTGTTCACAGTATATATGCTGCCCTTGGGGGGATCATTAGGAGGTATGGTCTGAGTTTTCATTGCTATGCTGATGATACTCAGCTATACTTATCCTTTGCCCCAGGAACATCAAATGCAGTGGATGTGTTGCATATCTGTCTGGCTGAGATTAATGACTGGATGTCCTCCAGCTGGCTGTGACTGAACCCCGACAAGACTGAGGTATTGGTAGTGGAGTCGAACAGAGTTCGTGATGGGATGGCCTCTGATTCTGCAACTGGCCTTGTGCTAGGAGCTGTGTCATTGATGGCCTCCCCATGGATGCGAAATCTTGGTGTGATCTTTGACAGGAACCTGTCCATGGAGGCTCAAATATCCTCTGTGGTTCGTTCCTGTTTTTTCCATCTTAGAAACATTGCCAGGATTAAGCCCCTTGTTCCGACTCTGGACCTCCCTACCTTGATACATGCCTTAGTCACTTCTAGGCTTGACTACTGTAATGCCCTCTATCTTGGGGTCTCTGGAGGTTCTTTTTGTAGACTGCAGCTAGTGCAAAATGCTGCTGCCCGGCTTTTGTCTGGGCAAAGTAAATTTTGTCATATCACTCCAATATTGCGCGAATTGCACTGGCTGCCTGTCAGATGGAGTGTACTCTTCAAGGTGGGTTTTCTCACCTATAAGTCCCTACAGGCAGGGCCCTGGTTACCTGTCTGATCTTCTGGTGCCTTTCACCTCTGTCCGAAATCTCCGCTCCTCTAGTGGTGGCCTCTAACAGTTCCAAAGTGAGATTAAAATCTACTGAGGGGGACCCGAGGCTTTGGGTTCGCCGCTCCATTTTGGAAGTCTTTGCCATCTGTAGTGAGAGAGGCGCCCACTATAATGGCCTTTAAGGGTTGCCTATAGACCTTCCTATTTGTGCAAGCTTTTGGGGAGTAATTTTTATGTATGCTATATTTTAATCTATAATTTATATGGTATGAAATACTGTACAGTTTTTGTGCGTCGCCCAGAGCCTTCGGGATTGGGCGTCTTTTTAAATAAATTTGACTGTGACTTTGACTTAATGTGTCCCGATAAAAGATGTGGTCTCTTGGTTCTCTTTTTTCTGATGCTTTAAGGGTGCTTCCCCTTCTTAATGCAATAATTGGTGGTGACTGGAATTCTGGGATATGCAAAGCTCTTAGAATGTCCCTTTGTTTAAACACAATTTTCCTAATCTCATTTATATGCTGGAAGTATTCTAAAGAGAACACTAGTCTTTTGGGCTATCTCCTGTTATAATCACCCCCTTTCCTCACTAGGTCTGTCCTGTCTTTCCATTTTACTTTGGTTATGGCCTGGTTAACTACTGTGTTTGGGCAGCCTCATTTCACCAAACCTGATACCATGTTTTTTAACTCCTTTTCCTGCACTTCTTAATTGCTACAAGTCCTTTGTACCCTAAGCATCTTTGAATAGGAGATGCCGTTCTTCAGATTGATGGGGTGGAAGCTGGTTGAATTTAAAAAGGTGTTCCGAGCTGTTTCTTTTTGGTACAATTTTGTTTCCAATTTGTTTTCTTCAGTTATTATATTTTATTTTTCTTATTTTATAAATAAAATTCAAATATATACATTAAGTCAAAAAAACTCTGTCTTAAGTCTTAAACATTAGCTCTAGTCCATGATATAGAGGAGATACAAGATACATAAATTCATGATAATATACTGTTACTGTATAACACCAAATACTGCCCTGTTAAGTGTAATGTTCACAAACTACATTTAAATGTTAGTAGTGAAAAATAGATCCAGAAGCAAATGGTTTTGATACCTTTTATTGGACCAACATAGATGTTACAAAAAGATGTTTTCTTTTTTTAACATCTATGTTGGTCCAATAAAAGGTATCAAACTATTTGCTTCTGGATCTGTTCTTACAAGGACCAATAGTGCAATGAATCTATTTTAGTTAATAATAAAAATGTTCCTCTCCAAGAATCCATCTACTTCGAAACTATTAATTAAGCTAAATATATTCTAAACATTTCATCTGATGAAACTAACTCAGAGCTTCAATAATTCAATTATACATATAGCACATTAAAAGGAGATTCAAAACCTTGCTAGAATTCCTTATTTTTCCCCTTTTTAAGCTAGCAACATTATCTTTTCCTTAACACAAATCTTTATGTGAATCTTGTTTATGTTAAATGTAAATTATTCAAATTTAGAAAACATTAAGGTCATTCTTACAGAAAAAACAGAAACAATTTTTACTTAAAGCAAAAGATTCTAAGTCTCAGTAGCAGTAAGTGACATCACTTTATCAGTCTGAATTGGTGATACAGGATCTTGACCTTTCTCATCATCATAAAAAAGCAGGAATTTTGATACATTTCAAAAACAAAATATGTAATGCCTTTCAATGATATTTTTACTTTTGCAGGTGACAACAGCTGAAATTGTGCTCCCAATTCAAGGATCTTCCAATGATATGACAAAACCCATGACATCTTTCCAGGGTTGCATATAAAAAAAACAAAATCCAGGTATTGCATGCAGTATACAAAATCCATGGCCTTTATATGTGAGTTGATCCTTAATTCTAGCCAATCTCAGAATCAAATTGTCAGACTGAAATGCAAAAACAGCCATAATTTTAACTTTAAGATTTACAATATGCATTTCAGATAATGGTTGTTCTGAAACTGCATTAATCATATCATTTACTTTTTTATATTTGAACTATTCTTGTACAACTAATTTGACCTCATTCTACAATAATATTAACAAGGGCCTGGATAACAAAAATCAAATGGATGTTATCCTACTAGACTACAGCAAGGCCTTCGACAATGTACCTCACAACATTTTGATTAATAAAATGCATCTATTCAGTTTCTCAGACCAATTAATCAACTGAGTTTCTGCTTGGCTGACAAATAGAACCCAGAGAGTAATATTAAATAACCATCAATCTCAATTAGGGGCAGTCACTAGTGGTGTGCCACAGGGCTCGGTGTTGCGTCCGGTTCTATTTCTTATTTATATAAGCGATATGCAGGTAGCAAATAGCAACTGGTTGTCTAAATTTGCTGATGACTTGAAGCTTGGTGATCTAGTAAATAACTCATCAGAATTTAATTCATTGAACTCTGATCTAAAGTCGATTGAAAAATGGGCTATTGACAATTTGATGGAGTTTAATGTGGACAAGTGTGTCATCCTGCATTTTGGACTCCATAATCCCTGAAATAAATGTTTCATTTATAACTCATTATTGAAATCATCTTGTGTGGAAAGGGACTTGGGTGTTTTAATCACCACTAAACTGTCTTCAAAAAATCACTGTACAAAAGTAGCAAATTCTGCTAATGGCCTATTAAGACAAATCCAACGATCTTTTGTAAATAAATCTGAACAGTGCATGATGGCCCTTTATAGATCATGTGTTCAACCTCTTATTGATAATGGGTCCCCCTTTTGGAACCCACATCTAAAAATAGATTTTGATCATTTAGAAATAGTTCAGAGACGTGCAACTAGAATGATTCCTAGATTAGCTAAATTACCTTATAAATCCAGATTATCATTTACTGGTTTATACTCTCTATAGATAAGAAGGGCTAGGGGGATTTATTGTTAATATATAAGCTTCTTAATAACCCTGATTTGATGAATAAATGCGGATTAGCTCATGACACTCGATGTATTGTCCCAAGATGCCACACTAAACAATTCATGGTACCTAAAGCTAAAACTAATCTAAGACTAAATTTCTTTTCATTAAGGGCACTGAAATTATGGAACAGACTACCACAAGAATTAGTGGATTCAGTTAACATTGAATCATTTAAAAAGGGGGTAGATAAATGGTTAACAATAAGATTATAACTCTAAATGTTCCCACTGTACGTGGGGAGAAAATCTAGATGGGCCTTTGCCTTCTTTTTTCTCAAATTAACCAAGTAAACCAAGTAACCCTGAATGCTTTAGTCAGAAATGAGTGATTGTCCTCTGGAAATACAAACACCATTAAAAACACATCTTTAACTCATGAAAAGTATAACAATTGTTGTCTAGTGGTAAGGGTTGTCCAACTAATTGTAGGTTTTCCTAACATGTTCGATTTTCGAAGTTTTCAAATTTGCTAGAAATAGTACCATTTTCTTTAACAACATTTTTTGCTGTTGTCTCAACCACTTGTAACTTTCACAAAACCTCCATGATTTCCTCAGTTTGTTTCTTAACTTGCATTACAACATTATACAGACGAGGCATACTGATGAGTCCTGGTAGGACGAAACACGTGTCTATGTCATCTGTTAGCACCCTTTGCAAATTGTGTGAGAGGCCTTTTGGCACCATGCAATTCTGCTTAAAGTTGAACCAGCATAACATTCTCTGGTGATTTGTATATGCAGCCCATGATGCTTTGCATTGTGTGGGCATATGTGATTTTGTATTATACAGCATTTCTCTGTCATGTTTGCATCATTTTATAAAAAATCCACTTTAGCACTCAGTGACCCAAATCTTTAATCAAACATTTTAATCCACACTGGAATTTTATTCATAGAGTCCCCCAGAGACTCTAGTATATGTTTGAAGGGACTCACAGGTGAACTTGCAAATGCACTTGCAGGTATGCTTTGTGCCATTTCAAACACCTCAGGTGCTTCAAGTAAAATTACTTGTATTTCAGCTATAACTGCAGTGGCTTCCACAGTTTTTAAAACTGCAAGATCAGATGATTGCTCTTGTGCTCATTGTGGCTTACTAGAAGGCTCAGGTAAACCAAATTGTTGATGGTACTCGAAGGGTGGACACTGAGCCAGGCGAGCCAGGCTACTTAACAGGTCCTACCCATCCTCTCATGTTGGCTACAAGCCTGAATTTTTTGGGAGTTATCTGACTCAGCGAGAAGTGAAACTTTCTTTGGATGAAGTGGAAGAAACTCTGGTGTGCTTTTCAGTCATACACATGTTGTACAAAATAAATGCTCTACTCAAAATGCTTGCTACTTAAAATCACACATAGACTGCTAAACAAGGCAAACAAGATAAATAGAGTAGGTTCTTGGTCACCATCTTGTCTCCACTCATTTCCAATTTGTTATCTTCTTTGTAAGTGAAAAGTGTCTCACTTTCACTCAAAAAGTTCCATGACCAAATCTGCATATGTTGGAATCTCCTGTCTTATTCAAGTTTTGTATTCAATAATATTTTAATAAGACAGGAGATTTTGTTTGGTTTCATTTCTTTATTTAAAATCTGGTAGATCCATGAGTAGTTCTGCCCATAGTCATGGGTGAGCAGATATAAACAACAAGCAAAAGACATAAACAAAAAGCAACAATCATACACAATAACTTATACTAAGATAGAAAACAAATATTAAACTGATCCAAGCAATACAGCTTAACCATAGTAACATTGTTCAAGAGTTGATAAATATCTTACAAGCTTCAATTTAAAAACAGATAGGATCAGGGTTTCAGTAGTGAGATTTTGTGGAAGAGAATTATAAAAACTAAGTAACTGAAACAATGGAGATATCTGACCTAAGCTAGTTTTTACTGTAGGATTATTGAGAAAATCAGACAAAGATGATCTCTTATGTGACAAAGACACCTGTAGTTGGAAATAATGATTCAGAACAACCAGGGCCTATTTTAATATTATTTTCCTAGTAATTGTACTAAACTGAATCTTAAACCTGGTACTTAGAGTAGGCCACTGAATAGTTTTTTAGAAGTATACAGTGGTGAGTGCATAAAGGCAGTTTGGTAGCATACCATGCAACCTGATTGTATGAAACGTAGACCCTAGAAATGTCAGCCTCTGAAGCTGCAAAATATAACAGTAAAGCCATAATCAGTTAATGGAAGCACAAAACGTTGAGATAACGAAAGTCTTGTAGATTGTAGATGGTGACAAAAATAAGTTGATCCTGTACAATGCATCACATCTCTGATGAAGAGTCTTGGTCAGTTGTGTAATATGAAAACTATATGTTAAGGAGCTGTCAATCTATAGCCCCAAATATTTAAGAACAGAAATGTATTCATTGCTAATATCATTCAAGGTTGTAATAGCAATGTTGGGATTAGTAAGCATTTTTTTCTTTAAGTTATGAGAAACCATAATTTTAGTTTTGATGCATTCAGGACAAGCTTATGTAATAAAAAAACATCACTGTACTGAATTAAAATCAGATTGAATGTTACCCTGCAATTTTGCAAGTCTATCACCACCAGCAAAAATCACTGCATTATCTGTGTATAATGAGACTTGCCATTAAAAGGCAGGCTGGGTTGTCCTGGTAGCCAGCCAGAAATGAAGGATGGAAGGGTTGGGGGGTTAGGGTGGGGTCGGCAGGGCAAGGGAAGGGGAGATGACCTCAAAGAAGGGTCATATGACCAGGCCAGAGCTTGCCAGCTATTGGCCAAGGGGATGGGCCAGTAGAGGTCCTGATTCTGGGGTCCTTAGGGGCTATTTAAGCACTTCTAGCAACTGTCTGGATAAAGGTGTAGAGATGGTAAATTCACCACTATTTTTTAAAATGTTCCTGGGCATATTCTGTATGTTCATAAAACTCTTCCTGGTGCGTAAATTGTCCAGAATCAGTGTTAGAAGAAAATTTAGCCAATGAGTAATCAAATGAATCTGTCATATGACTTGCTGATAACTTATCAGAACTTGAATAACTAGATTCAAGGTATTTTAAACTCCTAGAGAGTTCATCCAAGTCCTGTTCGGTTGCAGAAAAATCACTTCTATAACTATGAGGCAAAGGCTGAGTAGAGTTATTATGAACAGGCTCAGTATCTTTTAATTTGATGGATTCATCATCCATCTTAGTGCTTTCAATAACTGATTGATATATACAAAAGCCTTCTTCCAGGGTCATGTACCATTTGGGGAAAAAATTTGGTCATGGGAAGCAGAGTGTGTAGTGTTTAGAACCTCATTTATTTATTTAGTCTTAGTATGAAAATGAAATACCATGGGGGTATTATCAAAAGATTTCATAGTGCCATTTTCTAGTTGTTCTGGCACTATTGGGGTTGAACATGCAGTCACTTGATCACTTTTTACCTCAAGAAAAGGAGTCATTTTAGTTTGATTTTTACCACCTTTAGTTTCAAAATTATTTCCCCTGTTATTCTCTGTTTTCCCCAGCAACTTATTTAGTTTTTTTACAATAAGTTTGTCTTTTTTTCCTTTTGTTATATCCCTTTTGGTTTTAAGTTTTCACAGGGTCAGAATGAACCAATCCACTTTTTGTGTTTACCATGGTACCAGAATATAGCTTTACTAAATAATAACCAGGGAATATTTTAAAGTAAAAGGGTAATAAGGGTATCCCATGGTACTTTGCATCTAATTTAACATGAGAGGCTTTGAATCAGGAAATATTAGAACAGGCCAAACAGAGGAATATATAAAGGTTCACTTTAGTTACAGGTATATAAAGAGTACTATTAGCTTATTTTAAAATTGCAAGGTGTAAAAGCTTAATTACTCAATACAATACTCAGGCAGAGACTGCAGAATTTTCCAAACAAGATTAATATACACTTCGATAAAACCTGAAGTTTCAGGAATGTCATTTTCCACCAGCTTGAGTAAAATCATCTTCACCAGCTTGAGTAAAATAGTCTCTCTGGTAGTCGTTTCAATAGTTCTCGTTTCTTGTTCTCTGGGTGTAGTTTTCTCTTGTTTCTAAAATTAGGATCCCAGTTCCTCATATGGTGCAAGAGTGAGAACAGCCACAGTAGAAGTTCAGTAAAAGTTCTGGTTAATGGCACATCAACAGTCTTCCAAAAAAGGTCTCCAAAAACAACAAGGATTTAATATTTAGCATTTCTTAATTCACCAAAAGAGATTTTTTAACCAAGTGTATAAAAGGTATTAATCTTCTGTGGAGCGGGGTTTTATTTCTTGCAAGTCCATGATATCTACCAGCCCTTTTCAAAGAATATTACAAGTGGGCAGTTTACAGTAACACAAAGCAAAATATCTGCAATAGCTGATAGTGCTGTAGTTTTACATTTTCAGCAAATATTCAGGAGTTTAGTCTATTTAGCTTTGTCTAAACTCCAAATACTGCATAGCCAGCTCTGTTAACAGAAAAAAGGAGTCTTCCTTTGTCTGGTATCTCCACTGTTTTTGCCACAGTCTGTCTGAAGAGGAGCAGCTCGGTGAATGAGCTAGCAAGCTGTTACCTCCCGAGCAATCAACTATCTTTATTTAGTACTGCAGCACGTGCAAGTTATAACCCCCACAATTAAAAACTAGTTTGACATTACTCATTAAAGGGAGGTAGAACACTTGAATCCTTACTTCAGCCACTTTGATTTAATATCTACTAATCAATTCACCTATTTGGCTTTCCTAATCAGTCAGTGATGTGTTCAAATACAATTAATACATTTAATAGACTTTCCAATGGCTGTTATATTATTTTATTTAAACATTTATAATTTTTTATACCTATCATAGGTTTTTTTTTTCTCTATTCTGCTCACCAGAGTTAATCACAAATAGCCAGTGGCAACATTCCTTTCCTTTAAAATCTGTAAATCTATAAATTAACCTATGTGCTAACTCCTCATCGAACGCACCACTCAAACTTTCAATTACAGTATAAAATACAAAGGAGGATGCAGGGAAAGTGCAACACACAAAGCACAAAGGACAAAACAAAGAATAAAATATGATTTTATAGCTGAATCACATTATTATAGCACCATGCAGTGAATTTTCACTGTAATTGTCGGTACGCCAGCATATCAGCCCTATAATTTGGCATGTATCATATATATCTATGTATCACTGTTTTTTAGAAGTGCTTTTCTGTGGAGCTCAGTCTGAGATTCAGTTTCAATTTCACTTTCAAACAAGTTGTCACCTTCAGTGTAACTGTCAGTTCAGCCTTAATGTGGCTGTCTCCTCACGAGATGCCCCTGAGGATATTGGCTCCGGGTGGGCTCCTCCACCAAACAGGATTCCAAGCTTTCAGGGGCAATATACAGGGAACAAAAAAGACTGTCCTGAGGAAAACAGGCAACCCAATATAGTCTGGAAAGGTACTGAAATTAGGTAGAAACCCTCCTATGCTTATAAAATCAAAAACACTTTAGTTTGCACAGGCAACGGTGGCATACCTTTAATAAGCTTAGGGTAAGTTTTTCAGCACTCCTGATCCTTCTCTTTCTCCTAAAGGGAATAGCGTACAGCTGCTCAGCAATCCCCAGAAGCCTGGAAATGAGTTGTCACCACTCAGGCAGACAACATTATACACAAAGAATAATCAAGTGAACATGATTCAGTACAGGAACAGGCTTGAACATTCACAGTACAGCTATACAAAATATTCAGCAAATGACAGTATGGTTGCAATAACAATATGTAATAATGGACACATGATATTAGTGCAAAAGTAACAGTTATTTGTATTGATATCTATTAGGTAAGTGCTAAGGGGGGTAGTAAGGTTTTCCAAGCAGATTTGAGAGCAGAAGAGGTAGGTGCTGACACACAGCTAGGAGGAGCCAGAAAAGGAGTGGGTGGGCACACTGCAAGAGCAGGGTTCAGAGCTTAAAAAAGGCTTATGAAGGTCCTGTTTGAAGCTACTTTTTGAAGGGGAGCTTCTGAGATTCAGTGGAAGGTTATTCCATAATTTGGGGGCACAAACCGAGAAGGCATTTTCACCCATTTTGGTTTTATATCTTGGCTGGACAGGCAGGGATTTATCAACTGATCTCAGGGGGTAGGCAGAGGCCACAGGCTTAAGCAGAGAAGCCAATTTGTCAGGGATCTGAGAGGAGATTATATTCTTTATAAAACTGGAGAAAGTAAACTGATAGAAAGCTAGGGGGGTGAGCCATCCCAGGCTGGAATATAGTGAGCATCAGTGAGTAAGCTTAGGTAGAGACAGAGCAATGTGACAAATATTGTTGTAGCAGACATCTCACTTTTGGAGGAGCCAACCAGTAGTAGCCGGATAGACTATTAACTCTTACTCCAATTTATGTCTCAGGATCCCTGTGCAATGAGCAACCTAGCCACATGTGTAAGGCTGGGTCTAATCTTATATACTGGTTCCAGGTGAATATTAACAGATTTGATGACTGTAGCTAGGTGCAGATCAAAGTCCAAGGTGGGATCAAGGGTTACTCCTAGGTATTTAAAGGAGGTAACTGAATTGAGGGGAGCACCATCAAGCTCTCTGATGTATAATGATTGGGTACAGAACCGAATCTTTGAACCCGAGCTGAAGATCATAGTTACAGTTTTCTTTTTATTGAGGACAATCTTATTCTGCAATAGCCAGAGCTGAAAGGTATTGAAATTATGATTGAGATTCCGATTGATGTCCAATAGGTTTGGACAGGAAGAGTAGAGAACCAAATTGTCTGCATATAGTAGGGCTGAGTAGGGACCAGTAAGCACTAGGGGATCATTTATGAAGATTGTAAACAAGAGAGGGCCATGAATCAAACCTTGGGGCACTCTGATCCAGGTAGGAGTGAGGGAGGACTTGCCACCTCTGATCTGGACAAATTTCTAATGCTCTGAAAGGCAATTTTGGAACCAGGCACTGGCAGAGGCGAAGAAGCCAGGAGATGATAACTTTGTTAGGAGCAGTGAGTGGTCAACTAAATTGAATGCTTTCATAAGATTGACAAAAGTAGCCCCAGTGAGACAGCCATTGTCCATCGCTAGTTTGACATCATTTGTAAACTGTATGAATGCAGTGGATGTACTGTGCCATCATTAACCATTTTGATCTGGGATGAGGAGGTTGAAACAATGGAGATGATCCAAGATCTGGGTGGCTACAATTTTCCCCAGCATTTTAGAGAGGATGAAGAGGATGCCAATAGGATGGTAGTTATCCAAGTTGATGGTGTCCCCCTTTTTGTGAACAGAGACTACTTGAGCAGTCTTTCATAGGGAAGAGACATGTCCTGTAAGTAGGGACTGATTGAAGATTTGGGTAACTGGAGAGATTATAGAGTGGGCAATGGTTTTTAGGAATTTTGGTAAGAGTCCATCAGCCCCAGCTGACCCAGCAGGAGAGATGGACTTGAGTAAGTTTAGGATTTCAGACTCAGAGGCTGGAAGAAGATTGAAAGAAGGGCTGGAAGGTTTAAAGCTTGCCCTGCAGAGACACAGATAAAGGCCCTGGAGGTGCAGAGTAGGAGGATGGATCAGTAAATCTTGAGTTAAGAGCCTCAGCGACAGTCAGTGGGTTACTTCAGCTACAACCATCCACAACCATATCAGAGATGGCATTTCTCTTATTTTTTCCCAGAATGGTGTTAACATGACACCAAAATCCATGAGAGTCATTAACAGAGGTACTAAGTAGCTGACGGTGGTACTTGCCCTTTGCAGCTCTAATGGAAACCTTACATAGGTTCTGGAGCCTTCTGTACTCAGTCCAGTCTGATGGGGACTGGGTTAGCATTGGTTTGCTCCAGGCTTTATCTCTCAGTTTGAAAGAGGCCAGGAGTGAAGAGTTTATCCAGTGTGTAGCAGTTCCCCTGATATGGCACCTTTTTAATGGGACACATTTATCTTGTAGGCTCAAAAGTGTGGAAAGGAGGTATTGAGCAGCACCTTCCGTATTGCAGGTATTGTATATAGGTACCCAGTCCATGTTCTGTAGCTCCAAGATTAAGGCTCTCTTATCCATTTTTGAGAAATTTCTGAAGCTAATTTCTCTGGGTGGGGGCATAGGGATTCTTGCTTTCCAAACACAGTAGACTGACGAATTGTCACTGATTGAGTCCAGTAAATCTCCTGCTGTGCTGATCCATTCAACCCTGTTAGAGATGACCCAGGATAGAATAGACTGGAGACTGCTGTAAGTGGACTGTCTGGTCAGGGATGTGACCAAGTAAAACAGGTGAAGCCAGCTAAACTCTGCAGCACAGAGATTAGAGTTTTTCCCCAGCCAATCCAGGTTTATGTCACCATTATAATGAGTTCTTACCTCCCGTTCAGCAAGGAGAGATAGTCCATAACCGTAATCAGGCCTGTTAACCCATTTGTAGGAGGGTTATAAGTACACACTACATTTAACTTCTTAGTGAGACTAAGGGTAATAACTTTGTGAATAATTTCACCTAGACAGATAGCACTGACCAAGAAGACCATAACATCAAGATCCTCTCTGATATAGAACAACACTCTACCTCCCCTCTTAGCATTTGGGTGATCACATTTGTGGAGTTTATATCCATTGATTAGAAAAAAGGAATCAGGTGTATGGGGTTTTAACCAGGTCTTAGATAGACCTAAGATGTCAGAAGAGTTGTGAGCCATCCAGGCTTCAAGCTGTGCAAAAGTAGCTGTCAATCTTCCAATATTCATATATTTCAGTCTAACCCCCTTTTTTATGAACCAATATAATGTGTCCATAGGAGCAGTGCCAACAGGAGGGCCCGGGTTAGGTTCAATGTCATCTGAGAGAGAGAGAGAGAGAGAGAGAGAGAGAGATGGCAAAGGAGTATCCAGGTTTCAATGAGAGAGGGTAGGAGTATGCCCCCTAGCGGGACATGAAAAGGGGAGCAGCTGATGTAGTCAGCTCTACTAGCAATTGGGATAAGCTTTAGGAGCCAGGTTTCAGGGATGGTGGTATCTCCCCTGACAATTAGGTTGGAGTAACAATAGCTCCAGTCATCAGAGTTATGTAAGTAGACAGAGTCAGTAGATGGCTGACTAAGGAGATCTACTGAGAAGTGGAGGACTAGCACCAGGGAAAAAAGTCCTGCAGATAAGCTTTGGAGCCCAAACACCCCTAAAGTGCACACTGGTAGAGAAATAGTGTATGAGGTAGCACAGGGAAACAAAGAGAGGATGCAGTGATTCAGGATCTGAGGGGAAACCAATAAGCGTAGCTAACCACATCAAGTGTGCGAGTGCCAGAGATGGAGGATCAATATTTTCCAACAGGCAGGATTAAAGATATAACAACATCTAGGCTTGAGCTAACTGTGGTGACAGTAACAGATCTCAATTAAGAGTAGAGACAGTACCAGCTCACAGAGACAAGACAAAGAAATGTCACAGATTATGCTGCCCTGGCTCCACCCACTGAGAATGGACCAAGCACTGGGAGAAAAAGAATTACCACCCCCGAGGAGCAAGCATTTAATTAGCCATGGGGGTTGGTGGGTGGGAGAAAATATGAGTCATTCTCCCAGTTGGAGGGAGAGCTGAGAAGCAGTCAAATTAGAAGTTAGCTGTCTGTTTGGCTACAGGAGGCACCAAAAGTGCAGAAGTTCACTCAGAAGACTACCAATATTAAATTCAGGCTGACCATAAAATGGACCGAGGGGCTGCAGTATAAGGCATATTTTTTTTACAGCTAGCAAGGCAGAATTAACTCAGTCAGCCTAAGAGATTAAAGAGCAGAAGCCTCCTCTTGTCTACAAGTGCGGAGCTCAGTTCAGATAGTTAACTCAGCTGCAGAGCGGAGCAGGGAGCCACTAAAAAGGCACCAGAATTAAAAGCTGGGCAGCCTAAGGATTCTAATTGTACCTTTCTGTCTTGGTACCTTGCAGCTTTGGAGAGGGCTGGTGGGCTCTTGGTGAGGTCCGGAAACTGTGTGGAGCAGCATGGTGGCCCATTCAGAGGTGTCCAGCAGCCTAGAGGAGAGGAGATGGGTCACAGATTAAAGTCTGGCAGTAGACAAAAGAAAGAGACAGGGACAGACAGAGGATTAGTTGGGAGGGAGAGAGAGCAGTGATTAGCTTGGCGGGAGGGTTACAGAGAGTAGGGGGAGGGTCAGTAATCAGCAGGACCAAGAGAAAAGTAAATTCTTCACAGGAAGCTGAAGAGCCCTAAGACTCAAATTCAGATGGGGGGATGCAGAGAGTGGGGGGGGCAGGAGTCAGAAGGAACGGAGAGAGAGAGATAGAGAAAAGAAAAATATTCAATACAATTAAGCTGAAAGAAACATTACACTCAAAAATTAATAAAGCTACCCCAAATAATCCTAGAATGCAGTTAATTAAACAGGCATAATATATTACCAGAAGCACTTAGCAATTTATACATTAGCACAATTAATGAAAATAATTTGAGTCACTCACCCAGTCAGAGGGCGAACTGAGAAGCAGTCAAATTAGAAGTTAGCTGACTGGCTACAGAAGGTGCCAAAAGTGCAGCAGTTCACTCAGAAGACCACCAATATTAAATGCAGGCTGACCGTGAAATGGACCAAGAGGCTGCAGTACTAGGCAGAATTAACTCAGTCAGCTTAAGAGATTAAAGAAGCAGAAGCCTCCTCTTGTCTGCAAGTGCAGTGCCCTTTGGATTCTTTTGGAAAGGTACCTGTGTGGTGGGGTTTGCTGGTGTAGCTGATTGTTTCTGGGTTTTCTAGCTGGTGTAGCTGATTGTTTCCCATTTTTTTTGCTGGTGTAGCTGATTGTTTCTGGTGGTCCTCACTGAAAAGTTCAAATGCTTCCTCCATGAAGCAAAAGCAGTCAGGGGGATAAAGGTAGTCCCTCCCCCACACATAACATATCTGAAATAAGAGAGAATCAAATTAGTACAAGGGCACTATTAAACCTGATAAATAAATTTGAAACAATTGTGGGGAGGACAGAAGATGGAACCCAAAAATGTCACACGGCCGAAAAAAGGGAAAAGGAGGGCTGGCGCACAAGCTGGAAAGTAATGTGCACAAATGCTCACAGTCTGGGGAACAAAATCCCAGATCCAATACCATTAATGGAAGATGCAAACCTGGGCATAGTAACTATTACAGAAACATGGTACACAGGGAAATCATGACTGGGATATACCCATACCAGGATACACACTTTTTAGGAAGGATAGGGAAGGGAGAAGGGGAGGAGGGTAGCTATGTGTGTGAAGGAGGGGATTAACGCAACAGAGGCTCAAAGGTTACAAGAAGGAGCAGAGGCACTGTGGGTCACCCTGGCGGTGGGAAAAAGGACAGCCATTCACACTTGAGTGATTTACAGGCCTCTGGCACAGGAGGAGAAATGAGATGAAGTTCTTGAGGAAACCATCCACAAAATATCAGCCAAAGGGGGAACTGCTACTAATTGGTGACTTCAACCTACCTGAGTTAGATTGGAGCACTCAGACTGTGAGTACAACAAGGGTCAGGGACTATATGACTGCTCTGAATAGGGCAAACTAAAGACAGCTTGTAGCAGAACCAATCTGTGAGAAGGCTATGCTGGATTTGGTCCTGACCAATGGGAACAGGATCACAGATATGGAGGTGGGCAGTATCCTTGGTACCAGTGACCATAGGACAGTATGATTTAAGGTAACCACAGTGGAGGAGGCAAGCCACACAAGGATACAGGTCCTAGATTTCAGGAAGGCTAACATTAAGGAGATGGGTAGAAATCTCAAAAAAGCCCTAGCAGCGGAAGGTACGGGGGAGATGTGGAAAAACAGTGGTCTAGATTCAAGAGAGTCATAACAGAAGTAACAGGTCACTGTCAACATGCATAGCAGGAGTAAAAGAAAGAAAAGGATGTTATGGTTCTTGAAGTTGTGACAGTGAAAGTAAGGGGAAAAGAAAAGAGCCTTCAGGAGATACAAGAAAAAACAAAAGGATGAGGACAGAGAACAATATCTGTAAAAGCAGAGGGAATCTGGGAAAACAATTAGAAGGGCTAAAGCACAGACAGAAGAAGGTAGAGCCCAGGCTATTAAGAAAGGCGACAAGACTCACCCGATTGCAGATACTCCAAGTGCGGCCTCACCAGTGAGCTGTACAAGGGCAGGTTGAACTCCTCCTTTCTAGAGGTGATCCCCCTGACAATGCACCCCAGCATCCAATTTGCACTTGCTGCCACCCTCCTACACTGCGCTGATACCCTCATGTCCCCTGTAACTAATACCCCTGGTCCCTCTCCTCCTCTGAAGCTGCTACCTGCACTCCCCCCAGAAAATAGCTGGTCCTGGGATTTCTTGCATGGTGCATAGCCTTGCACTTCTTAGCGTTAAACCCCAACTGCCACTCCTTTGACCACTGTTTGAGTTTAGCTAGATCCTCACTGAGTACCTGCCTCCCTTCTTCACTGTTCAGTTTTGCACAAATCATACTGTCACCGGCGAACAGGCTGATCTTACTCTTCATCCCCTCTGCAATGTCTCAAATGAAGATGATGAACAAAACAGGGCCAAGCACTGAACTCTTCAGTACCCCACTAGTCACTGGCCTTGGCTTGGATTTCTCCCCCCTTACAACTACCCTCTGTTGTCTGCCCTAAAGCCAGCTCTCAACCAAGCCCACCAGTTTCTCCATGCTCCCTTGTCCCTCAGCTTGCTCAGTAACCTCCTGTGTGGCATCAAGTCGAAAGCCTTGCTGAAGTCCAGCTACAGGACATCCATAGTGTGGCCTTTGTCAACCATCCTAGTGACTCAGTTAAAGAAGTTGATTAGGTTAGTCTGGCAAGATCTTCCTGAGACAAACACATGCTGTCTCTTATCCTGTAGACCATTACTATTGAGAAAGGTTATCAAGCTCTCCTTCAGAAAGGTCTCCATCAGCTTCCCCACTATAGAAGTCAAGCTCACCAGTTGTAATTGACCGGTTTATCCTTGGGTCCACTCTTGTGGAGGGGCACCACATGGGCCATCCTCCAGACTCTGGGCATACTCCCCATCTCCAAGGAGGTGTTGAACAGGACTATCAGATTGCCTGCCAACACCTCTGCCAGGTCCTTCAGGACCCTTGAGTGCACACCATCCGCTCCTGGTGCCTTGTCCACCCATAAAACTTTAAGGCCCTTTAGGACTTTATACTCTTGGAGGACCGTATCTGTTATCTCTTCCCCCCTCTACCCTCCCCCTTTTCCTTGTGGTATTGGACCATCCCTTTCTTTCATGAACACCGAGCAGAAGTACTCATTGAATGCCTCTGCCTGTCTTTCCTTTTTTCTGAAAATCCCCCTTCCTTCTTATTTCTAACAATGTCATCCCTACAACTCCTCTTCTTCCTCATGTATTTAAAGAACCCCTTTTCCCCCTCTCCAATCCCCTGCACCAATTTTAGCTCCTTTGCTGCCTTGGCTACCCTGACAGCCCTGTTCACCTCCCTAGATACTTTTTTGAACACCTCCCTGTCCTCCTCATGCCCAGATTTTTTTAACCTAATTAAGGCCAATCTTTTTTCGCCTCACCTTTCCATCCACTTCCTTGCTGAGCCAGCTAGGGTTTTTTGACCTGGGCTGCTTACTCTAAGACTTGACATATGTTTTCATGGCTACATTCAGTCCTGACCCAATGATTGTCCACTTCTGTTCAGCATCCATCCTTGGGCTAATTCCAGCTAAACACCCCTATAGGATGCTGTCCATTCTGGCAACATCTGCCTTCCTGAAGTCTAACACTCTTGTCCTGGTCTTAGCTGACTCCCTCCCTGTGTTGAGGAGGAACCACACCAAGCAATGGTCACTTCATGCTAGAGGGTCCTGTACTACCACATCCTGGACTTGATCACCATTTGTTAGCACAATGTCCAGTATGTTCCCCTCCCTGGTTGGTTCCATCACTCCCTGCACTAGGCTGCTGTCATGGATAACCTCCAGCAGTACCTGTTCCCTAGCATTTGTTGAAGTTACTGTCCACCAGTTAACACCAGGTGGGTTGAAGTCTCCCACTATAATGGTGCTCCCTTTGCCTCTGACCTTCCTGATTTGTTCCACCAGCTTCCTATCCATCTCCTCACTTTGTGAGGGTGGCCTGAACACCACCCCATCCTGATCTTCTTACCTTTGGGGCTTTGGAGCAATACCCATATGGCTTCTGGCCTCCCCTCTTCCCACTCCTCCCTGGTACACAGTATCCCCTCCTTAACATAAATAGCCACCCCTCCCCCTCTTTCTCTTCCCCGTCACTGCAGTACACCTTGTATTCTGGGATCATGAGATCCCAGTCATGGTACTGGGTGGCCCAGGTTTCTGAGATGATGGCAATATTTACCTCCCCTTCTGCCATCAATGCCTGGAACTCTGTCACCTTGTTTGCCAGACTCCTTGCATTCAAGGATACAACAGTCCACCTTGTGTCTTTCAGCTCATCTCCCCGCCCTCCTACACTTCTACCTTGGTAGATTCCCCTCATTCTCTTCCTCTCTCTCTGTGGGATGAGGCCTTCTGGTCACCCCTGGAAGGTGACTCCCCCCTTGCTGTCTGACTCAGCCCCCACCCTCCTCAGTTTAAATCTATTTTATTTTTAATATAATTCTCTAGCCCCTGTTTCAATGTCCTTGTACCCTGGATGTTGAGATGCAGCCTATCCTTGGCATAAAGCCCCTTATTATTCCATGTCTTGCCCCACTCCCCTACTATCCTATACCCCATTTCTGCACACCACCCCTCCAGCCACCTATTAAATTCCTGTATTCTTAGCTTCCTGGCGGTGCTTACCCTAGATACTGGGAGTACCTCAGAGAATGCCACTGAACTTCCCACCCAGAGGTACTAGTTACAGGGGATATGAAGGTATCAGCACAGTGTAGGAGGATGGCAGCAAGGGCAAATTGGATGCTGGGGTGCATTGCCAGGGGGATCACCTCTAGAAAGGAGGAGATCACCCCTCCCTTGTATAGATCACTGGAGAGGCCACATTTGGAGTACTGTGTACACTACTAGTGCCAAACCTCAAGAAGGATGTGAAAGTACTGGAGGGGGTGCAGCGTAGGGCTACAAAAATGATCATGGGGGCGAGGGGAGATACCTTATGAGGAAAGATTGAAGGAGCTCAACATGTACTTGCTGAAGGAGAGAAGGGAAAGGGGGACATGACAGAGACCTTTATATACTTAAAGCAGCAGTGCAACGAAAAAAGTTATTCCAAAAAGCTAATTTTCTTCTATGGTTATGAAAAACATTGTCATAACTGTTGATATGGGTTTTCTGGGTGCTTCCTATGTTGTGTACTGTACATTGGCATTTTCATCTGAATGTTTAACCTCCTCAGGTTTTCAATATTATTTCTATGCAAAAATGAGACGGTCATCTTTTTTTCTTAAGAAATAATTATTTTAAAACTTTCATAAAATTCTTAAATGATAACAGAAACTCAAAATTTCACCACCAAAATAAACTGCAAGACATCTGGCATTGATTAGAAAGAAAAAAAGATGGGGTCAAATTTTAGCCCATTTTCATTGCACTGCTGCTTTAAAAGGCATGAACAAAGTCAGAAAGGGAGGATTGCTCTGTTTAAAGGGGGTAGGGTCACTAGGGGGCACAGTCTGAAGTTGGAAGAGGGAAGGTTCAGGAGAGAAATGAGGAGGCACTACTACACAGATAGTGTGGTGGCAGGATGGAATGCACTGCTGGAGGAGTTAATCGAACTGAGGACAGTGGATAGCTTTAAGCAGGGTTGGGATAGAGTCAGGGGCAGGACAAGAACACAATGGGGGTAGGATAGGGAGAGGGAATGGGGCAGGACAGGCAGAGGGGTTGGAAGGAGGGGATTGGGTGGGGGGACAGCTGCAGTGGTATTAGACTAAGAGCTGCAGAATCAGGCAGACTTGATGGACCTGTGTGCCTTTTTCTGCTCGCAATTTCATATGTTCGTATGTAAGACTTTCTTCAGATACATTAGTGAAAGGAAAAAGGCCAGAAACAGGATCGTTAGGCTGAAGAAGGAAGGAGGAGAAAGGGTGGAGGAGGAGGATCTAGAAAAGGCTGAGATACTGAACAAGTACTTTTGCTCAGTATTCACCAGGGAAGAGGAGGGTGAGGGACTGAGACTCATTAAGAGGAGTATTCAGGGGATAGAGGGAGACACCAGATTATTCACAATGGAAAGAGTCCTAGAAGAACTCCGGAAAATAAAAGCAGATAAGGCAATGGGGCCAGATGGGATCAATCCCAGTGTACTATAGGAACTCAGGGAAGTGCTGGTGGAACCACTGGCTGCCCTTTTCAATGCATCACTAGAGACAGGGGAGTTACCTGAGGACTGGAGAAGGGCAGATGTAGTCTCCCTCCACAAGAGTGGAAGCAGGGAAGAGGCAGGCATTTACAGGCCTGTAAACCTGACCTCAGTAAAGGGGAAACTAATGGAGTCCTTACTTAAGGAAATGATTGTGAAGTTTCTGGAGGATAGTGGGGCACAGGATCCAAGGCAGCATGGATTCTCAGCAGAAAGGTCCTGTCAGATGAATCTTATAGGTTTCTTTGACTGGGTAACCAGGGTGGTAGATCAGGGAGGGGCGGCGGATGTGGCCTACCTGGATTTCAGCAAGTCCTTCGACACTGCCCCACACAGGATATTGCTAAATAAATTGGGGATCCTGGGAGTGGCTCATATGGTGGGAAAAGTGGATTGGGAACTAGCTGAGGGTCAGTACTCAGAGGGTGGTGGTAAATGGCATGAAATATGAGGAGAGGGAGGTGACCAGCGGGGTACCAAAAGGGTTGGTGCTGGGGCCAGTCCTATTCAATGTCTTCATTAGTGACATTGCAGAGCATCTGGAGGAAAAGGTCTGCCTCTTCGCAGATGGCACCAAGATCTGCAACAGAGTGGACACTCTGGAGGGGATGAAAAAAATGAGAAAGGACCTAAGCCCATTAGAGGAGTGGTTGGGTGTCTGTCAGTTGAGTTTAAATGCTAAAAAGTGCAAGATCATGCACCTGGGTCACATGAATCCAAAAGAGGAGTACAGGATGGGTGGGGGAATTCTGGCCACAACATCAGGAGAGAGACCTGGGGGTTATTATATCTGATGACCTGAAGGTGACTAAACAGTGTGAAAAGGCAGTGGGGAGAACAAATAATGTTGGGGTGTATAGGAAGAGGCCTAACAAACAGGAGAAAAGAGGTGGTGATGCCACTGTACAGATCACTGGTGAGGCTTCAGCTGGAATATTGTATCCAGTTCTGGAAACCACATCTCTGGAATGACATTGATAAAGTAGAGGCAATCCAGAGAAGGACAACGAAGATGGAACATGGACTGCACCAGAAGCCCTATGAGGAAAGACTTAAGGACCTTGATATCTATTCACTGGAGGAAAGAAGGGAGAAGGGAGATATGATATAGAGACTTTCAAGTACCTTAGGGGAATAAACAGGGTACAGGTGGAAAGCATATTTCAGAGAACAAGGGGGCATGATATGAGGCTAAAGGGTGGACGGTTCAGGGATAATGTTAGGAAGTACTTTTTCACTGAAAGGTTGGTGGAGCATTGGAATAGCCTTCCAGCAGAAGTGGTGGGGGCAAATACAATACGGGGGTTCAAAAGTGCATAGGATAGACACATGGGTAACCTGGAGATGTGCAGAGCAGGAGAGCTGCACTTCAAAAAGGCTCTGGGGCTGGAGAGGTGAGTAGGGAAATAGGAAGACTAGGTGGGCTGTATGGTCCTTATCTGCCAACAGATTCTGTTTCTACACCCCATTGACCACAACCTTCTGCTGCCTCCACTTTAGCCAGTTACCTATCCAGTTAACTATGACCTAAGCCCACCCAGATCTTTCATCTTCTTCAGCAAAGGCGTGTAAGCCTTGTTAAAGTCAAAGTAGAGCAAATCCACAGAATGGATCTTATCCAATTCCTTGTCACCCAGTCAAACAAAACTATCAGGTTAGTCTGATAAGACCTCCTCTGTGCTGTTTACTATCTTGAAGACCTTTGCTCCATAAGCAGTCCAAGAGGTCCTCTGATCAGTGACTCCATCAGCTTTCTTACAACAGAGTTAAGTCTGTAGGCCTGTATTTCCTTGCTTGTTCCTTGCACACACCCTTTATGGAGCAGAATTACATCCGCGACCCTCCAGTCCTTCAGGACTACCCCTGTCCTTAGTGAGCTGTTGAAAAGTCCTACCAGTGGTTCACTCCATACCACTGCCAGCTCAGTGAGTAACCTCAGATGCAAACCATCTGGTCCCAGGTCCTTATTTATTTATTAGAGATATAGGAATTACAAACCTTTGAGTCAGAGACTCATTTACAAAGTCTCCACATTACATTACAAACAGTACAAAATAGTGTCCAGAGATACAATACAGAGGCAGTGATGAAACAGTAATTACACATATATACAACAACTATACAATAGCAAGCAGTAAGTAAAATACATGTATTCAGAAGTTGGGGGAGGAAAACAGTAGGAGTGCAACAATTAGAGGGTTAGCAGGATGGTGATCCTTTGACGTAGCTCAAGAGCAGTCAAGGACTTATGTTAAAGGCCCAGATTCATGTCATAAGTGGAGTGAGAGGGGGAGGAGGGAACTGAGGGGGAAACCACGGAGGTAAAAGAGGCAAGCCTGGAGAAGTCATACATTCCATGGTTGAAGGGAGCACCAGGGGGTGGGCTAGTATCTTTAGGGCTTTCTGGACCCTTTTCTTTGTAAATATTGTCTACCTCATCTCTAGGACTCCCTCAGTAGCCACTTTGATGCCACTCACTGCCATGGGACCATAGTCCTCCGCAGTGAAATCTGAGCAAAAGTAATCATTAATGACATAAGCATTTTGCCTATTCTCCTCCATCACCTACCCCCCCCCCCCAGCTACCTGGGTTTCCAACTTGTTTCTTCATTTTTTCCTTAAATATATCAGAATGTTTTCCTTGCTTTTGACCCCTATGCAAAATTCAGCTGTATGTGGGCTTTTGCCTTCCTAACTGCACTCTTTGCCTCCCTACTTTTCAGTAACTATTCTCCCCACTGTTCCTCCTTTTGCATTTCTTTATACTGTAGAAGGCCTTTTTCTTGCCCATCTCAGCTTCCCTGACTCTTGCAAAGAACTATATCGGTCTCTTGAACCCGTTGCTTTTGGTTACTATTCTCATGTATAATTTAAGATGTCTTGAGAATAACTCCCTTTATTACCCCTCATCTCTCTTCCACCCCAATGCTGTCCATCCTGTCTAACTCATCCCTGACCAGCTCCCTCAGCCTGTTGAAGTTTGCCCTTCTAAAATCAAGGACCTCAGGGGGGGCGCAGAGAAAGATGGCAGCTTAGAATTTTCCTCCATCCTGCTCAGGACCAAATCTAAGTCATCATGACCTGATCCAGCAGAAATTTATCCTGTCTTAAACAGGAGAAGTGTGTGATTTATCCCTAAATTGCAAAATTTAAAAACTTTGGGTGTGGACTACCGCTCTCTGACCAGTGATGAAGAAAAGGACAGAACTTATTGAGGCCGACCGCAAGGGATTGGCGATACATACTAAAAGACCCAAGGCCTCCTTTTTTCTCTCCCCACACCAGGACCACATCCATATTATTGAGGGAAGGTAACGATGGAACTATCCTCCAGGTACATGCTACTTTGTTAAGCACCGGGACTGCACTGAGGTCACATTAGAGGATCCGTGGGGAGCTCTGCAGGTTACAAGTTCGAGAAGCTGCTGTCTGCAGTTAACTGAGCCCCATCTATGAGCAGGGGTGGACTTTGACCTGCTCGTCCCCTGCCCACTTTCCAGATCGGAACAGCAGCACTATTTTTGGGAAAAAGGGAACAGTGTTGAACTTACCTCCCAGTGGCACAAGTAAATTTTTCCCTTGGGAAAGGCTTCCTGATCAGCCTGGACTTGTCAGCTCTGCACTGAGGGAGGAGGGACAACTCTTCATTTGCAGCCTGCATTGCTCAACTGCCAGGTCATGCACGATCACCATAATGTGCTCAGTAGAACTAGCACCAGACAATACCCAATTCCTTGTGTCAGAGTCACTCAATTATATCACACAAATGCTAGAGGCCTTACTGACCAGAATGGATGGAATAAGCTCCATGCTAAGGGACAATGTGGTGGATGTATTTTTCAAAAAATACATGAGCAGGACCTCACATTTCAAAAACTATGAGTAAGTGCTGAGGACCAAGAAAACCGGGGATGCAGGAAAAATATCAGAATTTAAGGCATCCCCGAGGGGCTGGGGGCAGGGTATGAAAAGATTTCTTATGGACTTTCTCCCCAGGCTTTTGGGGCACCATTGGAGGGGACCTATCAAGGTGCAGAGATCCCATAGGACCAAGGGTAAAGCAGCTACCCCAGGACCCCCCCATGACCCATCATTGCATACCTGCTTAGATATTCTGCAAAGGAACAGGTGCTGCAGGTGGTCAGAGATCTGGGGGAGATTCAGTGGTGGGGAGCCCACATATCTTTCTAGCGAGACTTCTCTAGTGAGGTAGCAATGAAACACAAGGCATTCTCCCCATCAAAGGCAGACTCAGGGAGTTGGGTTTTTCCTACCGTTTCAGGGGGCTGGTGAACCTACAGGTAGCCAAGGATGGAAAAGAACTGCTGACAAGTTCCCCTCAGGACATAGAAGTGTGGGTAAAGCAATACTGGTCCTCTCTAAACATCAAAATTCAACTCCCCAGAAGCCTTTGAACACCAGGGGGCCCCAGTGTGCCACACCAGAACAAGGGCTAAGAGATGCAGCTTCTGAGGGTTTATAACACTGGTAACCCCTGCCCCATCAATAAGCGCTCCAGACAACAGACACAAGCTATGGAGACTCAGGAGCTGAGAAACACATGGAAAAAAGGGGACACAGTGCCCCATCCAGTGGGTGGGGGAGAAATGGATGGCAGATGGGCCCCCTTGGACCAAAGAGAAAGAGCCAGGCACAGGTCCAGAACTCACACTTAAAAGAATATGGTGGCTCAACTCTTCCCTGCTTCTCCACCAGCTAAACTGCTGAGAGAGGACTCCTTCAGCAAGGAGGAGAAAGAAGAAGATATGTATGCCCTTCGTGATATGCAGACACTACTTCTCCAGCTAAATGGGCTGACAGCATGGAGGAAGTGGTGGAAGGTCCAACAGAGCTAAAGGATGCTGAGCAAAATGCAGCACATGTAAAGATGGGACTGAGCACTTTTGCAGAAGTGGCTGCTAGCCAACTGGACCAGTCCAGCACCAAGCAACTGCCCTTGGATCACACAGTGATGGGCTGATGGGTCATGGAATATGGTGGGATCTCCGATCTTTCCCTTGGCTGGAATTAGCAAGACCTGTATTCTGTTTTCCTTTTTCCTACTATAGTAGCAGGTCATACTTCATGCAGGAGGCATGGGGGTTAACTATGGCAGTCTCATGCCTGGTGGGGCTAACAAAGGGTGGAAGAAGGTTTGGGGCCAAGTTTAATTTTCACCTGGGGGTAGATCCCCATGTCTGGGGAAATAATGACCACGCCTCACTGTCTATCAACTCCTCACTAATGCCCAACCTTGTGGTTGCACCTGGGGAATGTGGCCCTGGGATGGGGGGTTACAGATGGTGGTATGTTAGTTCCCAGTTCCCAGACAGCCCTCAGGCAGAAGGAGTATTTGCACCCTTCGATCATCCCCACTTCACACACTCCCATCCTATTCTCCTCTTTCATGAATGAGTGCAGCTCCCCCCCCCCCATCCACACATAGAAGGCCAGTTTCTTCCTTGGCTGCACACTATAGGGAATTAATACCCCTCCTAGGAGACTTGAGCTGGATCCCTCTAGACACTAGTGGAGGGGTACCCCCCCAGCCCATGTCTTCACTAGGAATGGGTTAAATGTGTATTCTGGATTGATGGCCCTTTACTCACCAATGCTAATTTGTTATGGCAGCAGCTATGCTCGCTTGCCTCTCCCCCTCCTCCCTCCTTCTGAGTAGCTCTGGAGGAGGAAAACGGGGTCATAGACTGGTACTTCAGGGGGCGGAGGAGCTACAGGCCCTGTGTTCTTCCATAAAAATAAGTATTTTGTGATTCCATACCCACTGATTAAGCCCTACTTGCAAAAGGGGAATCTATTCCATACCTCTCCTGCATACCTAACTGCAGAAGAATGGGATCCAAAAATGCTTTACAAGCTAGGTCTGGGGTAGGATGGGTATCAGTCTTAGAGAGGGTACTCAGGCTCCCCACTGGGCACCAAGACAGTGCGGCTGACACTGACGGTTTTATACCATGGTTTGTTATTGTGCTTACTCTTGGAGCCTTCAGTGTGTTCACACGGTACTGTGCTGTACCTAATAATATCAGTGGATTATAGCATGTGGAGTGAGACCTTCACCTCACACCTGCCTTGCACTACTCCCTGTGGGCAACCAGTGTGCCACTCCCTTCAGGATCACTGTTCCCCTCTTCATGCAAGAGGGCCGAGCAGGTCTGTCATTCGGCTCCCTGGTTGTTTATGGCTGCATATCACGGGAACCTGTAAGTGGTTGTTAGTGTTTGTGTAAAGTACGCTGTTTATAGTACTAAGTTAGAGTTGTATACTGCTGTTGCCTTTTTTTTTTGAAGACTACTCACCATAATAGACTACCTCTTTGTTTTTTTTTTTGCTGCTCACTCTGCCTTTTCTCTCCACCTGTTGCAGGGTACTGGTTGAGACGTAAGGTTACCCCTTACCGAGTAGCTGACCAAGGCACAGGAACATGCCCCGCACTGCTACCCCATTGGAAACATCTCTGCTTTCCCCTTCTGGCTTTATAAGCTAGGCTTGAGGTTGGGCCTTCCTTTGAGGTAATTGGAAGTAGGTGTCAATAGTTGGGTACTATGACCAGCAACATACATCGATGTGGAGGTGTGTCTCTTGGAACATGAAAGGTTTGAACCACCCGGTGAAGAGAACCAAAGTGTTTCAACATTTGAAGATTCTACACACGGATGTGGCTTTCCGCCAGGAAACACACCTCACTGCCAGGATGGTTGGATGGCTTAAAAATCTCTGGGTGGGACATATTGTGCATAGCCCCACATTGTCTAAGTTGAGGGGAGTGGCTATATTGATTAATAAAGCCTGCCCCAGGTGGAAGAATGCATTAAAGCAGACAAGCAGGGTCGCTGGGTGGTTGCCTATTTTGCTTTCCCGGGGGGAAGATAGTGGTGGGGAATCTATATGGACTGAACCAGGATTCTGATGAATTCTTTCCTCAGATTAGCCAGGTCTTAGCTGAGATTAAACAGGAAAATGCTGCAATGCCTGTGATCTTAGGATGGGATTTCAATCTAGTGGCTGATATCTTCCTAGACAAATCACAACCTACTCCTCATACTCACCCTAAAGCCAGAGCAGCGTTGTTGGAAATGCAGCAGGAGTGGGGTTTGAGTGATCCCTGGTGTAGTGGCAATCCTTCTTGGAGAGACTATATCTTTTCCTCTCCAGTACACGGTACCCATAGTCACATTGATTTTTGGTTGTCAGACAACACAGCAGCCCAGGGCACACACAGCCCTGCAATCGAGAGTATTATTACATCAGACCATGCACCAGTATCCATTTGCTATCTACCCCTTGGATGCCAGACATCCTCCCCTCACTGGAGGTGCAACCCACTGTTGCTTAAGGACTTAAGGACAAAGACTGCTGCACTCAAATGAGGAAAGAAGCTAAATCCTTTTTCAAAATCAACTCTATGGGTGAAGTGCATGATCTACTTCTCACCACTGCCAACCCGGCAGAATACATCCCACCAACCCTGGCAATCCTGCAGGAAATTGCCAGCTTCTCGGGCCTCCAGATCAATCAAAAGAAAACTATACTATTGCCCCTCTATCTTTCTTGCTCCAAGAGCTGCCTGGGGGATTCCGCTTTAGTGTGGGCCCCCCAGGGATTCTCGTGTTTGGGCATTATGATCCCGGCTCTATGGAAGGACCTGGTGAAAGCTAATTTAACCCCTCTGCTGACCTCTCTTAATGCCATATTTCAATGCTGGAGGAGGCTTAAGCTATCCCTTAAAGGGAAAGTGGAAGCTGTTAGGATGTTTACAATTCCCAAGGTAGCTTACCTTTTTCATAACCTCCCTGTGAGACTTTCCCCTAAAATATTTAAGGCCTTAGATAAACGGCTAGCCACTTTACTTTGGAAAGGGAAGGCTCCTAGATTTAGCAAATCTAAATTTAGGGTCCACTGGATTAAGGGATGGCTGGGCTACTCACTAGCATATAGGTTAGTACAGGCCACCAGGTGGTTCTTACCGCCCACCACCCATACCCCTACTTTGGTCTCCTTTTTTTTTGTAATTTTCTTTATCTGACATGGCAGGCCACTGCTATTTTCTGCCACCCTACCAGACTCGGGGTCTTTCGGGAACTTACCCATGCTAAGCGCGTCCTGGCGGAACTCCAGAGCCATCCTGGAGGCCTCATCATGCAGTGTACCCCAATTTTTCCACCATTTTCTCCCCCATAACTACCTGGGACCCCATAAGCGGTGACGCATGTGTGTGGAGGTGCACATGCATGCCGCAGCTCCAGTCTAGAGCCCATTCCTCCCTCCCTCCCCCGGCCTTGCTCCTGGGTTCTCAAAGGCAGCACTGCCACGCAACCTCCACTGGGGGGGCAGCCAAGCACCAAGAGGCCCTCCTGATCCCTCCCGAGGTGGAGAGCTGCCAGCCAGCAGCTACTCAACATCCTCTCCCTCCCCCCTGCCAACCCCTGATGACCCAAGCTCGTTCCCAAACCCGGGTCACCAGCATGGCATGAGGTATGGCATTCAGCACCTCAGCCCTCTGCACCACTGGGCCAGCTACTTGGGTCTCACTGGAGACCAATTTGATGGGAGGTCAGTGGCTAGGGGCCCTTCTGCAAGCCAAGAAGGCAACAAAGGTGCTGATAAGCCCCATCCTGGAGGAAACGTGGAGGTCCTGACGTGCATGTATATCTCTGTCACATACCACTAAGGAGGCATGGTACCCCCTCCCCATTTACTCAGATATGAAACAATCCTCAACTTCTAGTGGGAGGTATCCCAATCCACTGGGCATCCTGGATGCACAAGGGCATACAGGTTATAGGGGAACTGCGTGTTACAGGCACCGCAACAATGATGTCCTTCCAACAAATACAGGAAAAATGTCAGGCTCCCAAGCAGGACTTTTGGCAATTCCTGCAGATTTGCGGGGCTATTAGAGACATTCAAACCTCTCAGAAACAGAAGCAAAAGTGGCTATGGCTGGAGGATTTGCATAAACCAGGGAGACAGAAAGGGATCGCTGGCAAGGCATATCGAATCCTGCGAGATTCCCAATCAGAATGGTTGTAGACTAAACTGGCAGCAGGAACTGCAGACCCTAGTATCTTCTGAGTTATGGTCCCATTGCCTGAAACAGGCCCACCTGGGAAACGGGGATTCTTGCAGCCAAATGATACAACTGAAGATCCTCCTGTGCTGGTATTGAACCCCGGCGCTATTTCAAAAAATGTGTCTACTTCTGAATGCCCAATGTTGAAGATGTCAGCAAAGCCCAGCTCACCTGTTACATATCATGTGGCAGTGCCCCAAATTATCTCATTACTGGGCCTCTGTGATGGAGGACTGCTCTAAAGTGGTGGCGCACAGAATCACCAAACACCACCTCTTCTCCTGTTGGGAGATACCACATCTTTGGGATCACTACCATCCCCCCTGAAGAGCTGGGTACTGACTGTCCTGATGGAAGTCAAAAGAGCTATTCTTATGAAATAGAGACAATATAATCCACCATCCTTGATAGTATGGCATGCAGCAGTGGATAAACTAGTCATTTTTGAGCATCTTTTCTACAGAAACCTTCAAGGGACTAGGTACCATAAGAAAAACATCTGTGTTCAGTCCCTCCACCCCACCTGGCAACTCCCCCCCCCCCATATGAATGCTTTGGCACCTCAATGTTCCACTGCTTCTTCTTTCAGGGTGCACTATGACTTTCTAGCTACTTCAGGTGGATATTGATATCTCACAGTCCCCAGAGTATCTGAGGGATTCCTGTTCCCGTTTTAAGGTATGAGGAGGATATGGATGATATTTACTGTTTATTGGCCACTGTTCTTATGAGGCTTACATAGTAACTGTGCAACTGATCCTTTCCCTTTTTCTTTACTTACCTGATAGGTGAAACTATCATAAAAGTGTGTTGAATCCGTTTAGTATCATGCCTGCTTGCTTTTTGGCAGCATAGTATAGATATATGTGCACGAAACTATATGCTGTGTACGTGCTGCTTATTTTAATTGGTTTGTAATTATATTTGGAAAAATCAATAATCTATTTCATGATAAAATCAAGGACCTCAGCTCTGGATTGGGGTTTTACAGAGGCAAAGTCTAGTTAGAACCAAATGGAGTTATGAATTCTGTTTCCAAGTGGCTCCCCTATTCTCACAGTTGCAACCACATCTTGGTGACCACAACATCAAAATTTGTATCATGGTAGATTTCTTACTTGTACCCAGTAGGCAGACTACAGAAGCAGAACTCCCTGTTAACTAACATCGATTGATATCATGGTCAAGTTACCCGGACTACACTCCCACACACTCCTCTTTCCGTTCTTCCCTGAGCTCTTGCATCCTCTCTTTCCCTTGCCTAGAGGTCTATAGTTTGCCACCAAGCTCAGTTTCTTGCTTGAGACTGCTATGAGTTGCAACCACAGTGGCTCTGTCTTCCCATTACAACCCATGATGCATCTATTTCCACCACCTTGACACTGTCCTAGACAAAAAGGGCTACTCCTCCCCCGTATCTGTTCCTCTGTCAATTCTGAACATTGAGAACACAGGGATCATCATGTCCCAATTGTTATTTTCTGAATTCCACATTTCTTTGATGGCTAAAACTTCCACCTCATTATTGGCTATCAGTGCTTGGAGCTCATTGATTTTGTACACAGGATCCTGTTGTTAAGGCATACCCCTTTCCATCTGAGCCCTGACCATACTTTACTACTAACCTTATGCTTTTCTTGTCCTTTCACCTCTAGTGTTTCTTGGTGTTTGCACAATTTGCATTCCTCCTCTCTAAGGTCCCCTCACCTAACACAGTTAGGGCAACTCTATTTGTACCCACTGTGCTGCTACAGACCCCCAGATGTGGGAAATACTAGCTAGGATCCCCTTCTGCTCAACTACAACTGTGGTTCTCCTAGTCCCAGTCTCTCCCACATTCAGTTTAAATGTCTGATACAGACATCAAACTTCTGTTCCAGTGCACAGGCCCCCCCCTCTCTTGTCAGGTGAAGTCTGTCACCTTGAACAATCTCCTGTCACCGACCCTGTGGTGCTGAGGGTTGAGGCACTGGACACCACACCTCATGCCACTCTGACAGCCCGGACTCGAGAATGGACTGGGGCCACCGGGGTTTGGCAGGGGAGGGTGAGGATCGAGCATCTGGAGGATTGTTCTCTTCTCCTGGGGTGAGTTGTGTGCTTCCATCACACCGTAGTAGCCCCAGATGGAGATTGGGGGTTCTACATGGAGCGATGCAGTTAGGGGGTGGAGCAGCAGTGGACATCAGCACATAGGTGTGCAAGATGTCACTGCACATCCGCACTCAAGGGGGAAATCTACACAAGAAAAACTCCGGCCCCAGGGATAGGTGACAGTGGCCCCTCAAAGCCCTGCAGCCACACACCCAACGCTGGATTTGCCTGTCAGCTCTCCTGATCCCTCACCCAACTCTGGCCCAGTGCATTAGATTCTAGATAGAGCACCAGGGTGGAAGGCAGCCCTACCTTGGGTGGCTCAGAGATGGGGGGTTTGTTGAGCTGGACGAGGGTGGGGGTATCGGCCCTTGAATTCCTGATGGGTGGCTTCAGGCAGGGTTGTAGAGCAGCAGTGGTGCAGGGGTATGCCTGAGAGAGTTTCCTGGCAAGACGGTGAAGAAAAAAATTCACAAAAAAAAAAAAAAAAAAAAAAACGGTCTCCTGTCACGGAAGTCCCCCCAATCCCCCACAAAGAGGTACCCCTTCTCCTGATACCATTCTTTAAAAAAACTGTCAAACTTTTCTATGACATCATTTTGTATCCTAGCCTGCTTCTCCTGCCTGCTCCACACAAGGTGGACTTCAGAAAAAGTTAGGAAGGCTGAATGTGCCACCAATCTCCTGACTTAGCCTTTAAATTGCTGCCCACCAGTGGAAGCTGCAAAAGGGTCTAGAGAGCTGCTGCTTGAACCAAGCCCTCCCCCACAAGGGCCGCTGGAGTCCTACAGAGAAGGCAAAAGAAGGACTGCTCATTGTAGTTTGAATTTGGCATGCTTGGCACCCCTCTACCACTTTCAGCCAGTCCAGAGGCTGCTTATTACAGTGGGGCATGCCTCCCTCCTAGTATTTCAGGGGCATCCATAAGCGGACCCACACCAAGGATAAATGTTATTCTCTGACTGAGTCTGCCAGAGTCCACCAGTAATCTGCTGGCCACTCTGCCCTTTACATCTGACACTACAGACAGGATCTGCTGAGATGGAAGAGATCAGAATGACAGATGATTCTACAGAAGCTACTTAGCAGATAAGTGCAAGTTTCTAGGGGCATCAACTCTGCAAATGAAAAAAAAAAAAAAAAATAAAAGGGGGGGGGTGAAATTAGATACTGATCAGCAGATCCAGGGCAATATTAGGGTTCTTAGGGCAGTTTGTGTTTTTGGGGCTGTTTGTGTTATTGGAGCTCTTTGCTTAAAGATACACTAAACTGTGATTAATATTGAAGTGTCAGGGGCTGTTTGTGTTTTTCGGTCTGTTTTTCTAAAGATACTCTAAACAGTGATTAAATACTGTCAAGAACATCTAGGCAATACTAAGGTTCTTTGGGCTGTTTGTGTTCTTGAGGCTGTTTGTGTTTTGGGGGCCTGTTTGCATAAAGATACTCTAAACTGTGATCAACATTGAAGTGTTTGGGGCGGTTTGTGTTTTTTGGGGCTGTTTTTCTAATGAGACTATAAACTGTGATAAAATATTCTCCAGCAGATTCAGGGAGGTTCTGTGTTTAAAGACAGAAAAATCTAGTGGTCACTGAAAATCCATATAAAGGGTAGGGTAATAAAATGAATCTAAAAGGGTTAAATAACAGGGGAAGCAGGCAGGATAGAATAAGGGGACTGGTGCAGTGCAGTGGTTGTGGCTGTGGAGCAGCAGTCTTCAGGGAGACTTTTTGGAGACTACACTGCTGCCATATCTGTGTGGCGCTGTCTTGGCTGAAGGAGGAGGTTGACAAACTGAAACCCAAGTTGGCTTGGGTTTGGATGACCCCTCATCCAGAGACCACCTAGTCCACCACCACCACTACATAAGAGGTTGCCCACAAGGAGGAGTGGCTGGACTACAGTGGGCTCAGGGAGGGCTAGGGTGGTGGAACATAGGCACATCCCACATCCGGTTCCACTACAGAACTCCTATGCTGCCTTGGTGGAACAGAATTGTCCCACCGAGGCACCTGTAGTAGTGACTGGAGAGAATATGAGGATCCTCCACAGTGTAGATGCCACTGGGGGTGACAAAGGACATTAGAGGAGGAGGAGGAGGAGGAAGCAAATCCTGGTGGTGGACTCAATAGTAAGGGGGATAGAACTGATTTACCGTAAAGGTCTGGGAGAAAGTGCGCCAGACATGGTAAATCATTTATATGCCGACGATACAATACTTTATGTTGCTGCACCATCATTGTCTGAAGATCAAAATAAAATACAAATTAGTTTTAATGGTCTCCAGGCCTATTTTGGAAGATCTAAACTTAAAATGAACACAGGTAAAACTAAATGCATGTTGTTCAGAACCTCTACTAAAATTAATAGTGGCAGAGACCTGCCTATTCTGGACGCTGAAGAGGCACACTTGGAAAAGGTAGATTCCTATGAGTATTTAGCATATTGGTTGGACTCATCGGGCTCTGGCAATGTTCGTGTAGACAAACCTATTACACAGATTGGCTGGAGAGTGGGGCTTCTGTACCCTAATTAAAACTGCTCAGGTAGTTGTACTGTACAAAAAATAGTTGAAACTCAGCTTTTTCCTTTATTCGATTTAAGGAAATGTTTTGTATGACTATTCAAACAAAAGCAAACTACAAAAACTAGATGCATTATATAACCAATTGGCCAGATTAATTTTGAAATGTCCAAAAGAGATACATCATTGTAGTATATGCAAATGTTTAGGGTGGAGTTCCCTTACAGATAAACACCAACTACACAAATTTGTCTTGGCCTATAAAAGTGGATTGGGTAAAGTCCCAGACTATTTAGTAGTTAAATTGCAGAAAAGAAGGTAAAATCATCTCTCAGGAACTTGGCTTACCATGAATTGACTGTGCCTGTAACTGAAACACAAAGGTTATAGTTTTTTACAGTCAAATGGTGTAGTTTTATCGGACTGACTTACTACACAATGTTTGATTGTTTAACATCAAGCCCTTTTCAATAAATACAGTAAAACAATGTTTTCTAGATAACATTACTGGTCAGACCAAATGTTGCTGTGGTCAGTTTTATGACTAGCGGTGTTGAATGGTTTCATTGTTAACAATTGTTGTACTTTATAATGTACTGTAAAATATGTTGTACTAAGCCTTATCATTTGTTAATTCTTTATTATGGGTCACCATTTCAAATGAACCTGTTCAACAGTTTAACCCTAATAAAATGAAATGAAATGAAGAGCTGGGAGTAGGTAGTGGTAAGGAGAGGGAGATTTGGTGCCTTCCTGGTGCCACAGCATGCATGGATGGAAAGAAGATCCAAAAGATTGCTGGGGCAGCAGGAAGGGAGGGACAGGGAGGTCACGTGATGGCAGCCTAGAGGAAAGCAACTATCTCGTCTAGCTCCGCTCTCTACCCAGCTTAAATCTTCACGTTTAGCAGTACCGCTAAATATTGAGCTCCAAAATTTTTGTATTATATTCAGAGATCCGTTCCGGTGGCTCAGATCATTTATTAATGGAGGCATAAGTTAAGAATCAGCTCCCAAAACACATTCCGCCACCTTACCCGGAGAAAGAGCAGGCCTCAAAGCGACCTCGGCAAAGGCCTAGCAAAGCGACCCCGGGACTCACTGTTTTAACAGATGAACGCTTCCTTGAAATAATTATGCCTCTGCAAAGCGCGATCGAAGAAATTTCAACAGAAGTACACAGTTTCAAAGCGTCTTTGGACTCTTTAAACACCAGAGTGGGAGACAATGAAGCTTGTATTAAATCTGTGGAAACTAAGATGGATAAATAAGAGCTAGATCGTGTCTCTATGAGCAAGAGAGTTAAAACAATTGAAGAAAAACTTGAAGACTTGGAGGGGAGGAGCAGAAGAAGTAATATTATCATTATTGGGATTCCGGAGAGAGAGGAGGGCGCATCCCCGATTCAGTTCATTCAGAGATTACTTGAGAAAGTTGCTGGCCCATCCCCTAATGGAGCAAGCTACATGGTAGAACTAGCTCACAGATCTCTCCACCCCCCCCCCAACCAGGTGCGCAGCCTAGACCGATGGTGTGCAAGATATTAAATTATCTTGACAAACAACACATCCTAAGCAAACTTAATTCCTTGCAAGAAGTCCTGTGGGAAGGAAAATGGATCAGGATAACCCACGACTTACCACAGTCTGTTAGGCTTAAGCAGCAAGAAATGCACCCACTGGTCTCGAAACTAATTGCGGCAGGCATATAATTTAGTGTTAAACACCCTGCGCTGCCACAGGTGAAAGTTAGCAATCAGTGGCACTCGTTTGAGAGCCTGGAAGTGGCACAGAAAGAACTCAAGAAATTACTGCCTGAACTGATCAAGTGATTGGACTGGGCTATAAATTAATGCGGTTGAAAGGCTTTATTAAGCTACTGCAAGCCTTGGATGTATAGCTTGAGGTAGATTGCTTTTGTTAGAGTCGTGGGGGTGACAGAAGTATACCACTAAAGGAAGTGTCCCCTGTGGAATGGCTTTAAGGCTATTAAAGTATTTATAGGCAAGTCTCCTCTTTGAATAAAGTCAAGCTTTGTTATTCCCCTTGTTGCAGGTTTGGAGGTAGAAATCCTCGATCCTTAAAGTGGGACCCAAATTAAAGCAGCCTCTGTTCACAAGTTTTTTCAAAGAGAAGTTCTGAACAGCTCTTGGTCCTAAAGTTGCTAGTGTTAATGGCTTAAGAGTATGAAATTTTAGCTGTTTGGAAGTTCACATGAGTACTGCATACGCGATCCTGTGAATTAGATCCCTCATGTGGAATCGCCAGCACATGCACCCTAGCAGATTGCGACTGTCAACATTATATCCTGAATGGCAATTGTACTGTTCGAGCTAAGTTTACTTCAAGGCACGAGAGTTTTAAATGACTGTTTATATTTCCTTCTTCTCCTCACTCGTGCCGTCAGCTTGTTCCACTGTGATTGCAAGACGGGTTTTCACCTGCGAATGTTGGGTCTGAACCTGCATCAACAAGAGACATTAAAGACTCAGATAGTGTTGTGCAGAAATTGGAAGATGCTGGTAACTCTCCCTCTGCATATGTTCTTATCGTTTATCTAAGTTGGGGGCTGAAATTATGTTATTAATCCTGGGAATTGAGGGGTGGCTCTCGGAGGGGAGTACATTTTAGTTGAATAAATGCAAAGACTTGCTTACGGTTTTGCAATCGATCTCTGGCCGAAGTTATCGCTTTCTACATTATTTAGAGACTGATATTACCCGGTAAATTGGGAAAAGAGTAACATATTGCACCCTCTCTTTAATTTTTTTCTGCATTTAATGAGCAACATAGAGGTGAAAGATAACATGAAAATGTTGTTCACAGATGCAAATAGGATATAGCTTGCATGGCTTTTGTCTGAAAATGTTGAAACGCAGTTATGCCTCTTCTCCCCCACTAGAGGGTAGTAGAATTCCTCGGAAAGTTAACTCCTGTCAGAAATTTGGTTTTTCAGTTATCATCATAAGCATAAAAGCTACCTTTGGGATTTTGCAAATTATTAAAAACAAATTGTTCTTGTTGCGCAATGAATAAGATTACACAGTATAGAAAAATGTTTTATATACTTAGTCAAGAATAATGGTTAGTTATAATATTTCATTTAATTTGAGTGGATAAGGTCAATATGGTGACTTGTACTATCTGGCTTTGAGACTGGGATATGGTGGTGGGTGGACTTTCTGCTGGGTTGGTATTTACATCACCTGATGTTTAAGATGGGTAGTGCAGTTATTAGAACTGGGGGTAGCTGTTTAAGAGTTTTAGCCATAATTTTATTGGTTTTGTGGGGATGTCTGGGGAGGGCTTTGGGAGGGAGAATCACTATTACTCTAACTTTGTTGCGGTATAGAAAGAACCATATTCAGATGTATGAAGGGATATACATGATTTATTACTTGCAAGGGGACCTACTGCATTGTGTTAACTGGCAATGTTAGGAGTGCTTAATATTCTAAGTTGGAACATCAAGAGGGCTTGGGATTGATGTAAAAGGCAGATAGTGTTAAGGCATTTATCTACTCTAAAGAGTGATGTGGTCTGCTTACAAGAAACTCATCTTAAAAGGGAGGATGCTCATTTGTTTCGTAAATATTGGGTGGGTCAGGTATTTGGAGCAGGGGTTTCCACGAACAGGGGTGGAGTAGCTATCCTATTTAATAAAAAGATATATTTTCAATTAGAAAAGGAGATATGGGATACACACGGTCGTTATATTTTGTTGATTGGTACTCTCTTCTGACAACATGTACTTATAGGTTCAATATATGGTCCAAACGCTGATTCCTCACAATTTTTTATGCAACTGTTAGACAAGTTAAACAACTACTCTTCCAGAATAATATTACTGGGTGACTGGAATATTACACCTCAATAACAACTCGACAGATCAGATAACAGACGTGCGGGGTTATCTCCTTCCCAGAGGGCACTTAAAGAACTCATGGAAGGATTAAGTCTCGTTGATGTCTGGAGAATCCTCAATGCAGAATCCAGACAATACACCTTTTATTCAATGCCACATAAGACCTGTTCTAGAATTAATTACTTTCTAACTAGTATCAAATCCCTTACTTCTATTTCCGGGGCAGAGATACATACCAGGGTTATCTCAGATCACGCCCCAATTTCTATTAGGTTCACAATTAGCCCCAGGCTTAATAGAGATTTCATGTGAAGATTTGACAGTCAGCTATTACTGGATTCCTACACTTATGAGCATTTGAAGCAATTCGTATCTCACTTCTTTGTCCATAATATGGGTTCAGTCCCTAAAACTGACATTGTTTGGGCAGCCCTGAAATGCGCATTGAGGGGGTAATGTATCTGAATCACCTCCACCAGAATTAAAAAGAATAGAACACTGCTCAATGATATTACTAATGCTATCAAGGTCATTGAGAGCAACATCAGTCAACGCTTGACTGAATCAGACTGGATTCAATTACATCAACTACAATCACAGTTCTCCTCAATTATGTTGCAAAAGGCAGAACTCGCTCTCCGGAGAACTAGAATTAAATATCTGGAAGCTGGTGAGAGGACAGGCAAGCTCTTAGCTTTAAAACTTCGACAGTTAGAATCTAGCAGATATATCGCAGCTTTACAAATTAACCAGGAGGAACTATAGTTAAAGACCCTAGAGAAATTGCGGCAGCGTTCAGATATTATTTTCACAAGGTATGTACAATTCCAATAGCAGATAGAGCAAAGCCAGATGATATCCAGGGCTTTTTGGAGTCAGTAACCCTTCCCCGGATTACTAGTATAGAGGCGGTCAAATTGGAACTTCCTATACAAGAATGGGAAGTGAAACAAGCTGTTACCCAACTGGCCCCTGATAAATCCCCAGGACCTGATGGTCTCTCTACCAATGTGTATGAAGCATTCAAGGAAGAAATTATCCCTGTTTTAGCTAAAGTATATAACTGGTATCTCGAGGGTTTTGGAAGGTGGCTTTTTGGCCTTGCAACTCTTTTCCCCAAGCTGGACTGGGATCCTTCATGCCCTGGTAACTACCATCCGATATCACTCCTAAACATGGACGTTAAAATACTAGCCAAGGTACTAGCCAATCGGCTCAGTCCTCTAATGTGTAAGATGGTTAGCAAAGTGCAGGTAGGTTTCATGAACGGTAGGTCGTCCAGTGATCAAATGTGTAAACTTCATCACTTAATAATTCATGCTAAAAATATACAGATTCCGGCTGTCCTGTTGGCTCTGGACACTGAGAAAGCATTCGATCAGGTCTCCTGGGACTTTCTATTTGCTACATTGTCTAGGTTTGGTTTTCTGGACGGAATCCTGAGCTGGATTAAACTATTATATGAATCCCCAATAGCACGGGTCTGGTGCAATGGTGTTCTTTCGGATTCATTCCCTCTCTCTTGTGGTACCAGACAGGGCTGCCCACTCTCTCCACTCCTATTTAATCTCTGTCTGGAGCCCCTATATAAAGGGATTACAGATAGGTAGCAAGAGATATTTAATTTCGGCTTATGCAGATGATCTGCTTTTGCATATAGAAGAACCGGAGGCTAGCATACCGGCTGTTTTACAAGAAGTTGGACAGTTCTCCAAAGTTTAAAATTATAAACTCAATATATCCAAGACAAAGCTTTTTCCTTTAAATGGTAAATGCTTGCCTGGCATAGCAAGGGAGCTGGGTCTCAACTGAGAACCAAAGTCCCTGATGTATCTCAGTATCAAAGTCTCAAAGAATATGGCCATTATGATTAAAGAAAATCTCAATAATCTGGTTAAAATAATAAAGCTAGATTTAGATAGATGGAAACTAATGCCTTTATCGTTGTGGGTAAGAATAGAGACAGTGAAAATGAATGTACTATCATGGATTTTTTATCCCTTAAATATGCTGAGGCCTTACTTACCTAAATCATGGTTTGGAACCTTGAAAAAATTACTCAATAATTTCATCTGGAAGAGGAAAAATGTTAGGAGAGCATACTCAAAATTGACAGGTCCTAAGAGGCAGGGAGGCCTTGCGCTCCCCTCCTTCTTTAACTATTATATGGCATTGCACATTAGTAAGTTAGTTTCTTGGACCCGGCCGACATTTCCAACAGACTCCAACCCCTATGTGCCCCTTTGGGTCCCCATTGAGAAACATATGATTACTAAGTTCTCTTTAACTTTCAACTCAGTCACTTCTATCTCCCCAAGATTTCTCCCTAAATCACTCAAAAACATACCTTTTGGCTGGTCAATAAAAGCCCTACACCAAGCACAGAGGTCTTTAGGTGTGAACTGGCACAAATCCCTGGAGCAGCCACTAATACAAAATATGCATTTTCAAAGTCAGAAGGCTCCAATCCCCCCTACATTCTGGGAACCATTAGTTGGGTTGCACCTGGGAGATCTAGCTCCTCAGGAAGTGTTGTTATCATATGCGCAATTTTGTTTGAATATACCTGAGGCAAAAGGGAATGCTTTTAAATTCTAGCAAATTAGTGATGCAATAAAAGTTTATATTCAGAATTCGAAATGCTCGGAAGCAAATAGGATATAACTGTCTTCATTGTTCCAGACAGCAGATCAGCCTCACTCGGTCTCCAAAGTGTATCATGAAATGCAGAGGATTGATTTAGAATTGCCTTCTGGTATTTGCTTCTATTGGAGGCAGAAATTGGAAATGGGTGAAGACCAAAGATTATGGGACCAAATTTGGAAAAATGTATATAAATACATAAGGCAAGATAGGTATAAGCTACAACAGTTCAATATCATGCACAATCTTTACTACACTCCGGCTAAATTATACAAAATAGGCAAATTATCATTCCCTAAGTGTTACAGATGTAGTGCTGATGATGGGGATCTATACCACATGTTATGGGTATGCCCTAAAATTCAGCCATTGTGGAAAGCAATTCAAAAATCATTAAATTCTCTCTTGGGATTGGATTCTTTTTTCACACCCGAAATCTGTTTGATGAATCATTTCCCCAGGGACATGAGTAAACAGAAGAAAGCGTATATGGCTATTATTTCAGCTGCAACTAAGGTGATTATTCTGCGACACTGGATGGATGTGTCAGCACCTTCAGTTATTGAATGGTACAAGGAAATCTTGCTTGCATTGCAGCTGGAATTACATATAGCGAAGATGAACAAAAGGGTGCACTCATATAACACCAAATGGGGCCTCCTAGATGCTGTGCTAGTTGATTGGAAAACCTAATATACAAAGGCGGTAAGGTCTTCCTTAACCTGGGGAACTTTTAGAGTCTTACAAAGGAGTTTTCTTGTGGTTCTTTCTATAAGTAAACGTACATGGGGGGGTAAGGGATTAGGGTGTGGGTCTGATAATGTTGTTTAAGTAGATAATGTTAAAAGAAAATGCTGTAATTGTCCATTTGTTACAGTACAGGCCTCCAGTATACAAGTGATTGGGGTAAATGTTTTTTTTTTTTTTTTAATGGCCTAATGGCCTTGTCAAGGTTTCAACTTCATTGTAATGTAACATTGTAATTAAAGTATACTGAATAAAAAAAAGGAAGGGAGGGATAGCTAGACATCATTATCCATCTGGGAACTAATGACATGGCTAGGGATGAGACAGTCGCAGTACAGGAAAAGTTCAGGAAGTTGGGGAGGGATCTTAGGTGAGTAGCATGATCTGTGACCTTCTCAGAAGTGCTGCCTGTCTATGACAGTGGAGAAGACAGGATTCTCCACAATAGGCACTTCAATGTATGGTTGAAGAATTGGTGCAGGGAGGAGGGCTTTAGGTTCGTTGCAGACTGAGGCCCCTCCTGGAGGGATAAGAGCCTGTACAGAGGTAACAGCCTGCATCTGTCCCAGGAGGGGGACTGTAGTTCTCAGTGAACAGTTTAAGTGCCACATTAGTCAGCATTTAAACTGGATGAGGGAGGAGGTGGAATGAGGCAGGTAGACATGAACTGCCCCCCCCCCCATAAGTTCATGAGGGAGCCAATTAATAATGTAGTCCAAGGGGGTAGAAGAAAAAAAAAAGAAAATATGAAAAATATTGGAAGAAACAACCCTTGCAGAAATATAAGTGTGCTGTGTACATGCAGAATGCATGTCACATGCTTAATTAGAAACATAGAAACATAGAAGTTGACGGCAGATAAGGACCACAAGGCCCATCCAGTCTGCCCATTTCTTTTTCTACCTTATAAATGTGCCATCGGCCTTTGCTCTGTCAGTGGCCTATCTATTCATAGTCATTTGTATTGCTCCCTTATGCCAATCCAAACAAAGAAGGGATCACATATCTCCAGGTAGAAGGTCACCTGGGGGGCCAGTGACCATCACATGGTATGGTTCAATTTGGCTACTACATCTAAATCATCCCATTCCAAGGCAAAAATATGGGACTTCAGAGGATCTGACTTTGATAAGATGGCCAACAGAGTTAAGCTAGCCCTGGCAAAAAGAAACACAGGTGAGGGGGTACAGGCAAAGTGGGCAAGCATTAAGGATGCAATACTTGAAGCAACATCCCATTGTGTTAGACAGAAAAGGAAGTGCAAAGAAGAAGGAAACCACTTTGGTTCTCAAATACAGTAGCAGAAAGGTCAGAGCTAAAGGCTGGCCTTCAGGAAATAAAAGGGAACACGCGGGATGAAGATAGGGAGGCATACCAAACTGCCCTAAGGGAAGCAGGTAAGGCAGTAAGGCAGGCAAAGTCCCAAACTGAGGAAACACTAGCACGAACAGTAAAAGAAGGTGACAAGACTTTCTATAGATACATTAGTGAAAGGAGAAAGTCCAGAGGGGTATTGCTAAGCTTAATGGAGAAAAGGGAGCATGTGAGGAGGAGGACCCTAAAGGCATCTATCCTAAATAGATACTTTTGCTCAGTATTTACTGAAGAGAAGGTAGGGCAGGGCCCACAGCTCAGCATCATGGACATGGGGAGGAGGTGAGCACTTCTCCCTTCACAAAGAAAAGGGTCCTACAAGAGCTTGCTAAGCTCAGAGTGGATAAGGCAATGGGACCTGATGGCATACATCCCAGGGTGCTAAGGAGCTAAGGAGGAACTAGCAGAGCCATTGTAGAATTGTTTAGTGAGTCTCTGAGCACAGGAGAGGTCCCAGAAGACTGGAGAAGGGCTCATGTGATCCCGCTCCACAAGAGTGGTAGCAGGGAGGAGGCGGGAACTACAGACCCGGTCAGTCTTACCTCAATAGTGGCAGATTATGGAGGCACTCCTTAAGGAAAGGATAGTGTAACACCTGGAATCCATAGGGGCAGAGGATCCAAGACAGCATGGGTTTACAAAGGAAGGTCCTGTCAAACTAATCTCATAGATTTCTTTGACTGGGTAACCAAGTGGTGGACCAGGGGGAACAGTTGATGTCGCCTACCTTGACTTCAGCAAAGCTTTTGACACTGTTCACATAGAGATTGATAAATAAGCTGGGTAGGCTCGGTGGGTCAGAAGTTGGTCAACTGGGTGGCAAACTGGTTGAGGGGCAGAAAACAGAGAGTGGTGGTAAATGGTATACAGTCAGAAGAGATGCAAGTTACAAGTGGGGTACCTCAGGGATCAGTCCTGGGGCCAGTCCTCTTCAACATCTTCATTAGTGACCTTGCAGATGGACTAGAGGGTAAGGCTTGTCTGTTTGCAGATGACACCAAGATCTGCAACAGAGTAGATGATCCAGATGGGGTGGGCAGAATGAGAAGAGATATGGATAAACTAGCAGAATAGTCAGAAGAGTGGCAACTGGGATTTAATGCAAAGAAGTGCAAAATCATGCACATAGGGAAGAGAAACCCTGAAGCCACCTATAGGCTGGGAGAGGAGTTGCTAGCAGTCACAAAGGAAGAAAGAGACTTGGGCATCATCATCACTGATGACCTAAAATCATCCAAGCAGACCTCTAAAGCAGTAGGTAAGGCTAGGGGGGTGTTAGGGTGTATTAGTAGGGGTATCACAAGTCACAGTCTGCTCCTATTTAACATACAATGTATGCTTTCCACAATTGCTTGCTGCACACATGCCACATGCATGCAGTCAGTTCGAATTTAACATTTAAATCATTCTTGGAGCATGGATATCATGTGGGTAGTTTTATGTGCACAGCATGAAAACATTTCATATAATTATTTCTGTAATGGAAGGGAAGGCAATCGGGAACATGGAGGGGGTATGATGACACAACCTGAAGAGCCATGTGTGCAAATGCTCGAAGTCTGGGAAACAAGATTGCAGACCTAGAGGCCACCATGGTGGAAGGAGACCGGGACTTGATCACCATTACAGAGATCTGGTACAATGAGAACCAGAGCTGGAACGTGACCATACTATGCTATACTCTGTTCAGGAAGGACAGTATAAGGAGAAAAGAGAGGAGCGGCTCTTTATGTAAGAGACAACAAAAAATCCACAGAAATGCAGGGGTAGCAGGGAGAAGTGGAGGTAAAGTGGGTCACCCTGGATATAAAGACCACCAACACGGGGGGGGGAGGTGGAAAAGGATATGATAGAAACAATCCATAGCATGGCTCACAAGGAGGAGATGCTACTAGTGGGAGACTTCTCTCTACTGGATGTGGATGGGAGCATCCTTGCAGCAGCAACAGACAGGAGTAAGGGCATCCTGGACTCTTTCCAAGGGGCATTCCTCATTCAACCACTTAAGCAACTCACTCATAAGGGGTCATTATTGGACCCAGTACTAAAAAATGGGGACAGTGTTGCTGATGTCATGGGGTAGTGACAATCTGGGAGCCAGTGCTCATCGCATGGTGTGGTTTAATATAAGAAATGGGACAGAATCAAATCACATGAGGATGAGGGTCCTAGACTTCAGGAGGGCTGATTTTAAGAAAATTGGAAAATGCCTAAGGAACACCCTAGCAGGGATAGGGAAACTGGAGGGAGTTGAGGAACGGTGGACAAAAATAAAAGAGGGCATTGAAAAAGCTATGAACCTCTATGCCAGGCAGATTTGCAAGGGTAAGAGAAAAAAGAGACCACAGTGATTCTCTAAAGGGGTAGTGGGAAAAGTTAGAGCAAAAAAAAATAGCATTCAGTGGCACAAAATAACACAGAAGGCTGAGGATAGAGAGAGTTACCAGGGGGGAAAAGGGGAAGGCAGGGAAGGCAACTAGGAGAGCAAAAGCCCAAACAAACGAGAATATTGCCAAGTCAGCAAAAAAAGGGGATAAAAAATTTTTCAGATACAAAAGTGAAAAGAGAAGGACCAATTGAGGGATAGCTAGACTAAAAGGGGAAGGATGGGGTTTATGTGGAAGAGTACTACCAAAAAACAGACATACTGAACAAATACTTCTGTTCAGTATTTGCAGAAGACGGGGTAGACAACAGACCAATGATACAGGACAAGGGTATTAAGGGATTGGAAGTGGACACTAGTCATTTTATAGAGGAAAGAGTCCTCAAGGAACTAACACAGTTAAAGGTAGACAATGCAATGGGACCAGACATGGTGCATCCCAAGTTACTGAGGGAACTCAGGGGGGGAGCTGACTACTCCTCTGACAGCCCTCTTCAGCCTGTCACTAGAAACAGGGGGCGTACCGGGGGACTGAAGGAAGGCAAATGTGGTCCCACTCCACAAAAGAGGAACTAAGTAAGAGGCAAGAAATTACACACCTGTCAGCCTGACCTCAGTAAGGAAAGGATTGTGGAATACCTTGTTGCCAGTGGTCTATAGGTTTTGAAGCAACATGGGTTCACAGGGAGAGGTCTTGCGAGACAAACCTGACTGAGTTTTTTGACTGGGTAATCAAGGAAGTGGTTCAGTGAGGAGCAGTGGATGTTGTCTACGTGGATTTCAGTAAGCTTTCGACAATGTCCCACATAGAAGACTGGCAAGCAAGTTGGGTAGTCTAAGAGTAGGTCCTAAAATAGTAAAATGGATAGAGAGTTGGTCAGGCTATAGGAGTCAGAGGGTGGTGGTAAATGGCATCCACACTGGAGAAGGCAAAGTGTCCAGTGGGGTGTCACAGGGGGTCAGTGCTGGGTCCAGTCCTCTAGGTTCCTATAGGGGCGTGAAGCAGTTCAAGGTCTGGATGATGCTGGGCTGGATAACCTCCTTATGTGAACTCTTCCACCCCCCCGGTGTTTTGATATGAGGGGTGGGCTCCTGTTGGACTAATGATGCAGCTGAGATATTTCTACCATAGCTGCCACCAGCTGAGCTTGGAGTTCAGCCTTGGTCCTGCAGATGGTGCAGTGCCTCCTCCTGCAAAGCATATCCCTTAAGAAGAGTGTCCCACAGACACCACAACAGACTGCCACTCCTCTGAATCCCATCCCTATGGTCTGTGAATGAGGCTAAACCTAGCTGATGTGAATTTCCAACAACAGATTCATGATTTACAACATAAGGTATTCATCTGGCCTATAATGTTAAAGAGAAGTCAACAAGCTCAGTCCTTAGTGCAGAGGGCCATAACACAGAAGGCTGCTAACAGAGAGATACTTTTGAACTGTAGATGAGGACTGCAACTCCATCCCAAGTTGCTGGGGACTTCTGGCTGGTTCTCTTACTCTGCTCTCCCCAGAGTGCTGCTTTTAAAAGCAGTAGCAACAAGTCACAGGTCCCTCATCCCTCCCATTTAGCTGTCTCGGCTAGGTACTAAGTGAAGGGGAAGGGGAGCTACACCTCTGCTCTCCCTACTGTGCTGCTTTTAAAAATGGAGCTGGGGAAAACCTGAATACATTTGCATATTGCTACAAAGCACAGTAACAAATGATTCTGAAAATCTTGGTTAAAAAACCTTTGCAAGCCGCATGTCAAAGAATGCATTTTTTCCAAATAAAGTGACTATTGTGAGCTGTTTAACATTATGTACATATATGAATAACACAGATGGGTTTTATCAGTCAAAGACAAGTCTGTCTGTTTATAATTAGGAGTCAAAGCAATAACCAGCAAACTTTGAAATATGTTTGCATATTTGTGATTAAAATTAGTAATCCAAGCTTTTCATGATTTTGCCTTTGGGGATTGTAATTTTGCCAAAAACCTAAGCTCAACAAAAGGCAAATCAAAGACATTATCTCACTGAAACAGTAATAAAACTGTAAGATCAGGCAGCAAATAAAAGTCAATGCCCCAAGAACCCAAACCATTAATATTTAAATATTGTTTGGAATGTTAACCTACAGTAAATGCATTCCCTGATCCAATAAACATTTAAGTAATTTAATCTGTTCTATATTCCTCATTTGAACCACTGGCACCATTTGTTTCATTTGTTGTCTTCAGTGAAAAATAGTACCTTTTGCATTTTAGAACTGTAAACACAGTGGAAAGTAAAGTGCTGAGGGCTCTAGTTACATTTTATGTTATGTCAAAACATAAGATTGTCAACACTGGATTTATTTCTGCAGGACTAGTTTATCTAATGTGCAGTCTGAGAAATACAGGAATTTCCCCAATGCCATCTTTTTCTTTTGACACAGCTTTATTTAAGAAACTTGACAAATCTATTTCCATAACAGGTACATGTCCTAGTTCATACATAATTTTTGTTCATATTGAAATACCTGGCTAATTATTTAATGCTTAAGTCTGCAGCAGTTTATAGCATATTGCCCCTTCTCCCTCAGCTGTGACAATGCACCTCTACTGATCTAGCATGCCACTTGCATGATACATCAAGGCCTGCATTTTTCAATTGTTAACTTATTATTTTTGGTAATCCTCTCCATGTTTATTTTTTTCATTATTATTCTTTGGTAACCAGGTATGGCCCATGAGGCACAAGTGCCTGTTTTCAAGAGTGACCCAGATTCCCTGGTAACCTGGAGGATAATGAATTTACTCTGGCTATCCAAGCCTGGACAGTAGGAATGGTGCTAGAAAACTTGACTGAAGTTATACCCTTGATCTATCTAGGTGCATGGTGTGAACTAAATCAATATTTTTCTAGTGCAAAGCTCTAGTACTAGCAGTCAAAAGAACAAGATTAGAAAGTTAAAAAGAACCTGAATTGACCATTTGTTTTAATTAATGTGCTTTATTATTTTCAAGATGAGCAAGACATCATACATTCCATGTCATCCAACAAGAACATAACAAACAACAATGTACAAACTACTACAACAAGATCTACAACAAGGCAAGAGAAAGGGACAAGAACAGGAAGAAAACAATGCACTAAGAAAAACTTGCACACAGTGTGCCAAAATAACAAACCATCAGATTTCTAATGAATGATGTATATCAAAGACAGATCTAGTAAGCATAACAAAAAGTGTCTCAATGTTTTTCAGGCACATGCTTTTTCAAGATACATGAACACCACAAAGTGCAGACCATATTTATATAATCAAAATTCAATTAATTGCAATCAAGCACCAGGTGAAACATACACAATTAATTATTGTACACAGTATAGAAAAACACACACTCCACGTGACTTGCAAACCTTTAAAAACATAAATCAACAGTGGTGATGGGTACAGAGACTTTAAATGTGCCTACAAATATGATATACATTTCCTCTAGTGAATTATCACCAATAGAAGAATAGGTTTGGAGTAATGGTCTTAAATTTGTGCCCACTACTCATTTGGATCATTCTTCTATCATCATACATTTGCATAAATTTGGCAGAAATTTAAATCTGAACTGCTTCTTTTCTGACCCTAACATGTGTCACCATGATTTGTTATCTTCACAGCTTGATGGTCAGACTATGCCAATTACCAAACCAAGGACTTTTAGACCTAAGTCCTCCTTCATTTCTCCTATGAATAATGTTGTTTTGGTATTTGTCAATGCATGTGAACAGGAAATTAGACATTTTGCTTCACAGCCGAAAGAGGCTCATTTTGTTAATGTGACCACACTGGAATTTCAGGCATTACAGCAACTGCGCAATAATCTCCTCATTGCAATCAAGCCTGCTGATGGGGGGGGGGGGCAGTGTGGTTGTAATGGACACATCCATTCATATTCAGAAGGTCCAAAGGCAACTAAAAAATTAGCAGATTTATTGGAGTTTATCCTTCAGATATGACTGTTGTTTTCAAAGCTAGAATTAATGCTTATGTTATAGAGGATTAGAATTGAGGGTTTATTTATCAGTATAGTAATGATTTTCTGATCACATCACACTCAGTTCAACCAACAATTTATATTCTACCAAAGATTCAAGAATTTAGTCACCTCTTGGTCATTCTATCATTTCTTGCTTGAATTCGCTTGCAGAACCTTTATCACAGTTTGTAGACTTTTTCATCAAATCCTTTGTTATGGGTCTCAGATCCTATATTAAGGACACTAAGGAGATTATTGGTGTGTTGGAAGACATCCACATCCAGCGTTCAGAATTTTTGGTTACCCTGGATATGGAGTCACTTTACACCAATATTCCCAAGGGGGAATGCTTGTCAGTTATCCATGAGAATCTAAACAGATGTGAATCAGGTAATATTCCTCCCTACACAGGTTTTGGTTGAGTTATCCAATTTCATGTTTGAATGCAAGTATTTTGTCTTTCTTGGGGATTATTATCTGCAGATTAGCGGAACATTTGCCCCCAACTTTTCTAATTTATATTTAGGATTATGGGAAGAAAGGGTAATCTATAATGAGTCAGCTAAGCCATTTCTGCCAAAAATGTAATTATGGCTCAGGTTTATTTATGATATATTGATAGTGTGGCAGGGAACAAAGCAGAAGTTGGTTCGTATTGTGCATTTGCTTGAGAACAGCAAATGCAAATATTGTAATAAAATTAAATATCATCAAAGAATTTACAAGTCCTAACTCAGGTGAGGCTTTTCAGATTCAAAGTTCATTAATTGTGATACCACTAATGTGGTATATTTGGCCAAATGCACTTGTTGGTAGAACTAAGAGAAAATTAAAGAAGCGAGTGGGGGGTCATATTAGTGCCATTGTTCAAGGTGAGTCAGAATATGCAACAGCAGCACACATTAAACAAGTGAGTCATCCAAAACAACATGTTTGGTCTTTCACAGGCACTGAAAGAGTAATGGTTGGTCCAAGGTGTGGGGATATGGTGAAACTATTATACCAACAGTAGGGCTATTGGATCTTCGAACTTAAAGCAACAACAGGCATGGTTTTAAATGATAAAAGTGAACTCCTGTCCTATTTATGGGAAAAGAGATTTGACAGCTGTTTGACTCTTTATGGGCCAGCTGTTTTATTTGTGGCTTCCTTACTAACTTATTCAACATACTATAGTCAGCATAGTATACCTTAATTAAGACAAACTAAAGGTTTCTATAAATATCATTTATATACAGCTGATGTGTTTTGTAAAGGTTTGCAAATCATGCAGACAGTGTATTTTTATATGCTGTGTACCTTAAATAATTACATATGTTTCACCTGGTGCTTGATTGAAATTAATTGTATTTTAACCATATAATGGTCTTTACATTGTGATGTTCATGTCTCTGGAAAAAGCGTGCAAACACAAAATGTTGAGACATTTTTTGTTGTGCTTGCTAGATCTGTTTTCTATAAAAATCATTCATTAGATATCTGCTTGTCTTGTTATTTTGGCTCAGTGTGTGCAAGGTTTTCTTAGTGCATTGCATTTTGTATACTGACACACTGCAGGGGACTCTTGAGCTGCCTTTCTCTATTGTAACATGAAAAAGGCCCCCCATCCCCCACCCCCTGAATTCATCTCTGCCAACCAGTAAATTATCATTGATATAAGGAAAACATTAAAGTATTATGTCATGCCAGACCATGGGACCCACACATTAAATCATTAAGCATCCTATACATTGTAATAATTCAAAGTCCATAGGCTCAGGCTTAGGTACAACAGTCCACAAATAATTGATTAACTCAGATTAGCTTGATCAGCCTGTTGGAGAGAATAAAGGGTTAGCAATGTCCCTAGATGCCTCTCAAAAGCTTTGCGCCTATTGTGGATGCTTGCCACTGTTCTTTCTATCCTAAGGTTGTGCATGAGAACCTGAAACCATTCAGAGTATGATGCTGCAGTGTGATCTAGCCAATGACTTAGGATAGCTCTTTTAGCAGAAGCAGCCATAATAGCAAGAAAATGTCTTTTCTCTCTCATAGGTACCCAATGGTAATCCCCAAGGATGAGCACTTCTGATGTAAAGTGATCTTCCAACCCTAGAGGTGGGTCTGCCTTATCCCTGCCAGAGGGGTTGAACCAGCTCACAGTACCACAATATATGCAGGAGTATTTGTCTCTCCTTTTGGTATGGTGTGCAATTTTCTGTCAAGAATCTGCCCATTTTACACAGTTTTAGGGATTTTTCATAAAGGTTGTTTAAAATATTCAATTCCATGAGTCTGCTTTTATCATTTTTAGTGTATTGTTAGACTTTGGCCCAGATCTTTGGCCATTTAAATTGTTTTGGGAATTCTGTCTGCCAGTCTGGGCATTCCCCTTCAAACTGGAAAGGCAAGTGGTTAAATATGAGCTGGAATGAGGTTGAAATGGAGTGAGGTTGTGTGGCTGCAAAGTGCAACTCCACTAGGATAGGGGTAGCATTATCTTCCCATGGGGTAGGTCCTAAGTTTTGTGGCAGTGCATGGGTTAACTGTAGGAATTTGATGGCTGACCTGTTTGCCACCTGATATGACACCTTGAAGGTATAGAAGAGGATCGACCTTCCTGCTAATATAAGATGGGCTATGGATGTGATATTTAATCCTGGCTTAAAAGGGGGTTTCATAGGATTTCCCAAGATTCAAAATGTCATTTTTTATACACACCACTGACTCCATATTGATAAGAAAAAGATATATTTAGAATTTTCAAATTCCACAGCATTTTTTAAATTAAATTATGCTTAATTCTGCAGAATTTAATCTGAAGCAGAATTTCAAAATGTTGAAACTGGTATTTAAAGCACAGATTAGTTATTTGCAGTTCACATAATTCACAGATTAGTGTTCCATAGTTTATGTAAACCATGATTAGGTTTCCACAAACTATGGAAAGCAAATCCACAATTTATGTTGAAAATAAACCTGCACTTTTTTAACATAATTTTATTTATTTATTGAAAACTTCAGAGAATACCCTTGAACACAGTTGCTCATTTACGAAGGTTCCATGTCAACTATATAGTCACTCAAAAAATAAAATTACAAGTACAATAAGCAGTTCCAGAGAAAATGCAGTCAAGTCAGGCTCAAACCACTTAAGACAGAGCAACTACATACAATTCTGAAACATCCATACAGATCCTTGCATAAAACATCACAGGATATGTACAGAAAGTGACCAGATAAGACAGTATAACAGTTGCATTTGCAATGGACTGCAAGAACAGACCACAAACATATTTTAAATTGATTCATCTTAAGGAGAATCAGCAGGGCATCAGGCACTTCATTTAACTTTTTAGTGGCCCTGATAGTGAATGACCACTTGCCAAGCTGAGTACGCTGGAGAGGAGGCTTAATGCATTCTTGGCCATGTTCCTGGTGTTGTATTGGTTGAAAACAGTGCAGAAGCAATTTGTTAAAGCACAGAGTGTTAGGCCCAGGAGTGCCTTTTCAGCTAGCATACAGGTCTGAAGCTTTATTCTGCAGGGTAAAGGTAACTAGTCAGTGAAAGAATAAAGGGTACAACTATGAGTGCAGTTATCTGCACTGACTACAAAGTGGTATGCCTTATTACAGATCACCTATACTCTGTTTACCACTGTGTCACAGGCAGCTGCATAGACAGGGAGGCCATAATTTATAGGTGACAGAATGGAGCTGGCTACAATAAAGCATCTAGTATCCCTGAAAGATTGTTTCAGTTATGATACAGTGCACCCAGTCTTCTGTTAAATATAGCTACTAGATTGTCAGCACAAGGGGCAAAAGATAATGTGTCATCCAGAGTCAGTCCAAGGTATTTAAAGGCCTCCACCTGTTCAAGGTTTTGTCTCTGGTCATTTCAAATGACAAAGAGTGGAACATTCCTCTTCTGTTGGAGACTAGAGAAGATCATGGTCTTTGTTTGGAAGGGGAGACACCACTGTGGGTTTGAGTTCTTCACAGACATGAGATTGTTTCTTTTCCATGTGTTCATCTGTAAGTTTTCACCTATCAGAAAGCTAAGTTTGTGTTTTCATTTCATTTTCATTTTCATTTCATTTTTTATTTTTATACTTGTAATCAGGATGAGCAAAACTGCCTGTTTTCACCAGCGACAAGTTACAAAACATACTTAAACATACATAATATTACACACAGACAAAATAATAAACATAGTACAAGAATACAAAAGACAAACAACAATTAACAGTTAATTATTTAACATGAACAGGTGTCATTTTCCATCAACCAATATTTCAGTCTATTTTTAAAAGACCACATTGTCATACTTTCTATAATATCAACAGGTAGTGAATTAAAACACAAAGGAGCCCTATATAAAGTAGATCTGTGGCCAAAAGCAGATCGAAACAATGGAATTCCATAGGTAAATTTAATCTGGGATCTAGTAACACTAGAATTAAAAAAACTAGGAAATAATAATGAAACTACAGAAGATATGAGACCATTTTTTACCTTAAACATCATAATACTCATTTTATGCAAAATCCTATTTTTTAAGAGATAGGCTATTAGTATGCTTCAATAGAAAACAATGATGTGTTCGAAAAGGGGCATCAACCACGAAACGTAAAATAGAGTGTTTTATAGTTTGACTCACTTTTTTCCATGTTACCTTCTTCTAAGCACTTTTTGGCCAATGTGTAAATGGATTTTGTAAATAAAGTAATTTATCACAATATACAGACTGGTTGTGCATTTTACATAAAATGGGTATAGTCTGTAAATCTTTGGGGAGACTATAATTCTGAAGAGGCACACTAAATCTGGTGCAAGCAATCTGAAAATATATTCCTTCCTGATATGAGCAAAGGAGTGGAGTACAGTAAAAGACTTTCATAATTCTGTGGAATTCAATGAAAAATTCTGAAAAGCAGTTTGGAAGCAGAACTACCATTCTAGCTGAATATTGCATTCTGTACAGCTCTAATCAATACCTAATAGTTTTGATAATGGGATAGTCCCACAAAAATTGAAAATGACTAATCCTTAGCCAGCACCCCTTCTAGCAAGTATCTGAAGTTGTACCCCAACATCTTTAGTACTGTAAGGATGTGAAAGAACTGAGTTATGACTTTCCAATTATATTCTCTCCAAGATTGAGATGGCAAAACTGTAAGACCCAGGTATAGATATGTCTACAGTCATTATATAACCTACTTATAGTCTTCCTCTCATGTGACCTTTATTGGGAGAGTGGCATGTCCCTGTGCATTTCAACTTGCTGGGGGTTGACTGGAGCATTCCGGTCACCTCCTGTGCTAGGGAGCAAGTGCTTCTGGATGCGATCCAGGAGGGTCTCCTGACATAGTTGGTTACTCTACCTACTAGGCTAAATAGCACTTTAGATCTGGTATTGCCGAATGGGGAGACAGTGAGGAAAATAAAAGTAGAGGACCCACTATCCAACAGCGATCACCAAACAGTGTGGTTTAATATCACAATGTGTGGGGAGCCAGAGAAATCAGTTACTCGGGTGGTAAACTTCAGGGGGCTGGATTTTGGAAGGATGCAGAAAGTACTGAAAGAGAGACTGGAGGGCATAAGACATGAGATGGATATGGAGCTGAAAGGGATATTATTAAACAGGGGGTCACAGAGGCAACAGAAGCCTGCACCAAGGCACAGAGTAAGAGAAGCAGAGCAAGAAAACCATGCTGGTTGAACAGCAAGGTTGTGGAGGTGGTGAGGGCAAAATGAGTGGCTCACCAGAGGTTTAAGAGGACTGGAAAGGAAGTGGAGGGGGAGAAATATGCAAGATGGTCCAGGGAGGTGACCAGAAAAGTGAGAGAAGCCAAGGCCCAGAGGGAGCTGAGATTAGCACAGGGGGATTAATTGGGGGGGGGGGAGACTTCTTGAGATACATCAGGGAGAAAAGAAAGTGCAAGGAGACAGTAGTGAGGATAAAAAGGGGTGGGGAGTGGACGGAAAAGGGGGAGGAGCAAGCAGACTCACTGAATGAATACTTTTATTCCATGTTCACAGAAGAAAAGGGGGGACTGCTACCAGCATGGGCTGAGAGAGTGGGGACAGGAGGAGAGGAGGCAACAGATGGAAGAAGTGAGGCAAATAGAGTCCTAGAGGGACTGAGGGAACTGAAGGTAGACAAGGCACCAGGGCCAGATGGTATCCACCCCAGAGTGCTGAGGGAGACGGCGGAGGTGTTGGCGGAGCCACTGGCAGATCTGTACAGCACCTCACTGTAGTCAGGATATGTGCCACTGGACTGGAGAATGGCACATGTAGTGCCATAACACAAGAGCGGGCCAAGGGATGAACCAGGTAATTATCATCTGGTAAGCCTCACATCCATAGTGCACACAATCATGGAAATGATACTATAGGAAAGACTGGTGTCATACCTGGAGGACAATGGCCTCCAAGGTGTGAAGCAGCATGGGTTTGTTTCAGGGAAGTCTTGTCAAACCAACCTGATGCAATATTATGACTGGGTGACAGGTGAACTGGATAAGGGTCATGCGGTGGATGTTCTTTACTTGGATTTCAGCAAGGCCTTCAATTCGGTGCCTCATGGGTGGCTTTGGGGGGAAGCTAACTGGTGTAGGAGTAGGGGAAAAAGTGAGGAACTGGATTACAACCTGGCTGAGTGGGAGGCTGCAGCGGGTGGTGGTGAGATGGGAGCTCTCAACTCCAAGGTCGGTGACAAGTGGGGTGCCACAGGACTCTGTGTTGAGGCCAGTATTGTTTGGGCTCTTCATATCAGACATTGGACATGGGGTGGTGAGCAAGGTAAGTCTGTTTGCTGATGACACCAAAATCGGAGTAGTGGTGGATGGAGAGGAGGGGTGGAAGCAGCTGCAGGGGGATCTAAGCAAGCTATAACAGTGATTAGAGAGGTGGCAGCTGGGGTTCAATGTAAATAAGTGTAATGTCATGCACTTTGGGGTGAAGAACCAAAGGAGAGAATACTGGCTGGGGGGGGTTAAGCTGGGGATCACTGAGGAGGAGAAAGACCTTAGGGTAATAATAACAGGGACCATGAACAACACTGCTCAGTGCAAGAGAGTGGCTGCAAAAGTGAACAAAATGCTGGGGTGCATAGCAAGGGGGTTTTCGTCCAGGCAAAGTGAGGTGATTTTGCCCCTGTACAGATCTCTAGTAAGGCCGCACTTAGAGTATTTTGTGCAGTTTTAGAGGCCATACCTAAAGCGTGATATTAGGCTGCTGTAGGGGGTGCAGAGGAGGGCAACAAAGATGATATGTGGAATGGAGGGGAGAGACTATGACAGCAGGCTGAGAGACCTGAATATGTACACCCTGGAGGATAGAAGGGATGGGGAACATGACAGAGACATTCAAGTATCTGAGGGGAATCAATAAGGACAGGGCAGGTGGTGTCTTTAAGTTAAGGAGGTAGAGGGTCACCAGGGGGCATGGGCTAAGAATGGAGGGGGAAGATTTAGGAAGGAAATGGGGAGACACTATTTCACAGAGAGGGTGGTAGCAAAATGGAATATCTTACCAGAATGGGTGGTATCATGTAAATATGTGAACAGCTTCAAAAGGGCATGGGACAGAGAACAGGGGAGAGTGAGGGTGGGGGTGACAGTGGGATGACAAACGGGAGGGGGGTTGGGGCAGCTGCAAACTAGGAGTGTTGGCTGCACACTCGAGCAGACTTAGATAAACTGGGCGGTCTGTTTCTGCTGGCACAATCGTATGTTCGCAAATAATAGCTTGTATGCAATCAAGCTATCTATCCCCCACTTGAGAGATGTAGCATCTAAATGAAGAAATTCTCAGGTGAGGTCTTCTGTCTCTCTCTCTAAATAAGGTGTTTCTTATTCCATGACAATAAGTAATGTCTCACTTGGAAAAAGAAATGAAAACAAATCATGAAGAATGCATTTCAGAAACACAGACACGTCTATGTGGTAGATGAATGCCAACTGATTTATTCTTTCTGCCTTTGTCCCTGCCTAACCTATGAGACCAGTCCTTCTAGTTATCTCTCATCTCTTCCCTTCCATTTTGTTCCCTCTTCCCTGTTGCACCCCACTTAACCCATGTGTCTGCCCTACCTATGCCTGAATCCTACCATTGATTTTACTCAGACCATTTCAATGGTCAGCTTATTCCACCTGTTCACCACCTTCCCCATAGGAAAGTACCTTGTGGTGCTCCTCTTAAAACATCACCCTATCAGCAGCTTTATGTTACCTCTAGTGTTAGTGTTCACTGCTGTCCACTTTACTTATCCCTTGTATAAACTTAAATGTTTCTGTCATAACCCCTGTTCTCTGTTCTGGCATCTAATGAATTCTTCCTTAGGTCTGGCCACATTTCCTCACAGAACCCATTCTATTGCCCCTGAATCATTTTGGTGGCCATAATCTTGAATGACTTCACCCTATCCCTATTCTTCTTCAGAAAAGAATTCCATAATTGCACACAGACAGTTTTCAAAGAGTGGTCTCATCAGGGATCTGCATGGGAATATCACCTCCCTGTGACTATGACTGGTCCCCCTGCCGGTGTATTGGCCTTTCCCTCTGACTGATTACATTCAGTTGATTGTTTTAGGTTGACTGATAAAAAGCACAGATCCTTCTTCCATTCATCTGTTCCAATGTCAATCCATTCATCCTGTATTCTCTTCTCCAGTTCTTTGCCCTTGTGTGCATGACACTGCACCTCTTTGCATTGAACCTCACCTGCCATATTTTTGACCACCTCCACATCCTCCTTCATTACCTTTATTCCATCTTCACTATTTACTGTTCTGCATATTTTTGTGTCATCTGCAGAGGCAAGAATATATCATAGCAATCACAGTCCTATTTTATTATGTTGTGTTTTTTATTTTATTTTATTTTTTCCTTTGTATTTTTGTTTGGTTTTCTGATAATGGTGCCTATAAACTTTTGTGGGCCAGATACAAATGATAAGAAGTACCTGGCCTGCACACGTCTGCCCACATGGACAAGCATGCAGGGTGTGCCATGCACAACATCTGGCCAAACGTCTACAGCCCTGCCCTTTCGGCATTTTGGTGTGCAGGGGAAGACCAGTGGACACAGGCAGGCATCCATTCTGAGGCCTGTCCTGGCCCCAAAAAGGATACACTGCTCCATACGAAGCAGGGGATTGTGGGACACTGGGCATCCAGAAATTACACATATATTGGGCAACCACCCAAATGGCTGCTCCAACTCTCTCTGCCTGACCAAGGGATTGGACAACATTGCAGGGGGAGTTGGCAGTCCCACTGCAGCTGGCAGGTGCGATATGTGGATAATGTGCAATGCTATGGTATGGTCACTATTCATGTAGCCTGCACCCCCAGAATTCCATGCCTTATTGAAAGGTGCAGAGTGTGATAATGCCATCAGGCCACTCCCCTGGTCTGTCTGCATGGTAGCTGTACAGACAGACAGGGTCCAGTGCAGAAGGGGTCCACGCCCCTCCCATGAATGCTGCAGGTGTTTCATAGGACCCCTGACACATGGCTAACCAACTTAGAGATGCCTATGCACTAGAGATATGTGGTTTGTAGGTGTTGCACACGTTTGTGCATACAGCCCATGTGCTTGCTCAGTTTACATGGGCATCTGATTTTCTCATGCATCTCATGTATAGCATTGTAATTTATCTCAGTGTTTCCTATATTAGGAGTTCCTGCTGTTTGAATACCCTCCCCTGTTAGCTAAGTATTCAACCCAATAGGCTGAAAGATTGTTTGATAGATTGACTGGTTGGTTGACTGAGTGATTGACTGATTGATCGATTGATTGATTAGTGCTCTGATTGCCACAGTAACAAGGTCCAGAATGTGTACTTCTTGGTCTGTTACAAGGGGTTGTGTAAGTGAAAAAGTGAAAAAGAGCATGACTTTCTTCAGAGGCAAGGCAGTGTTGTGATTTGGTGATATGGATTGTTTCTTTGTTCTGCTGTCGGTTGTACCTGCCTGAACTAGAAGGTTCTGCTATCTGTTCTTGAATGACAGCATAAATTTTCTCTCTCGAACTGTTGGGTTGTATTTGTGGCCAGATTCAGAGCTTCTCAGGATTTTGGAACTCTCTTATGGCAGTTCCCTGTTTTAATAGGGACCAGCAGATTTTTTATAAGGATGGCTAGGCTAACAAGTCTACAATGTATGCTGGAATGCCTGACCCATGGTATTGAAATGATTGCTTATTATATTAAAAGGTATGCTGTTGTTGCCTGTGGTTGGCAGGTTCCAGTAAAATATCAGGCATATAAAATGTACTGTGCTCAGTGGAGCATTCTTTCTTTTTCACCCCACAGATGATTGCAACTAGTGTGACTCTGGAGGCCGGGGAGCAGCAGTGAACAATGGAAGAGAGATATTCAGGAGGCTAGGAGTTGGTGAACTCTTATGGAGATACTTAAATTGAGGCAGCGAAATATGGAGAAGAGAGGCCTTTATGGGTATGAATCTAAAATAAAACTCCATGGTGGAAAGAGATTTGGACCCAGGACATGGCATTTAATGGGCCACCAGTTGGAGAAAGAGGAGCCAGTCTGTATTCAGCAGTGGTTAAAACTACTCTCTCCAGACTGTTAAAGAATGTAGGTGCAAAATAAAGACTCACAGCTTTGAGGCACTCTGCATCTAAAAGGTACTGATTTTTACATTTATATTTGATGGAGCTATATAAGTTTCTATACATTTAGCCTCTAAAACCCATCCAGTACACTGCATGGGTTAGTACTCTCAGATGCATTTGCTAAAATTATTGCAGAAACCCAGCGGATTTAAAAGTCCTTGGTACTTTCTTAATAAATATAGAGCTCGAACTCCTAATTACCACTCCTGACTTTACAACAGCCTGCAAGGGCTAGTCTTCCCTTTCAAAAATTGACCAATGAACCAGCTGGACTTGATTAAATAGTTGATGGTCAAACTTTTTTCTGTGAGTACAGACTGCTCTTAGCAGACATAAGTTCTTGCGAGCTCCCTTTATATAATGTACAATATTCAGCATGAGCATAACTTTTAAAGCTTCTATCTGAGAATAAACTGAGAGCCAATAAAATATTGGGAGCTCTGGATGGCTAAATGCTGGTTGAATCATTATGATTGGGGCCACAGTCAACTGGAACTGGCAAACTAGGAGCCTGGGTAGTCTTTGAATTCGGTACTGTATGCTATCATGCTGTGTTCTATAATGCTGCCTTTTTCTGATGAAATATCAGTATGGAAGTTTTTTACCAAAAGGTGTGACAAAGCCCATATAAGGGCCAGTATCATGGCCTATATGGGGGATGGATGGACATCTTGCCCAATGAATGAAAGGTTGCGAGAACTGCTCTCTACCATATAGTGCTCTTCTGTACTTGTATAAATGTCAGGTGCAATCATTTTTTTAAATTTTATTTTTTTAATTTTCCATGGTGCATTATCAACTGCATTTGATGTATCTATGTAAGTGTGCTATTCAATCAACAAGATGTTAGCTAGATTGTTTAGATTTCAGGTGGTGATATTTTAGGATGTATGATTTTGCTATAGCAAGCATTCATCAAACAGGTGTTAACTGTGTGTTTGGTCTACCTGTGTGTGTGTGTGTGTGTGTGTGTGTGTATATATATATATATATATATATATATATATATATATAAAATATATATATATTCTATGCAAAAAAACTTTGTTAATGCATCAGTTAGGGTTATTCTACAGCAACAAAAGTAAGGAAATTCGACATTAGGGTTCCCACCACTCACCCCACCCCCACCTCATCCCCACCAACAGGCACTGGGGTGTGTGTTGGGGTTGTCGAGCCTAACTCTCACCCCATCCCATGTGTAAACAAGCTGAGGTGCTGCAGTGTAGGAGAATGGGGTGAAAATGGGACCGACAACCCCAATGCACACGATGCCTGTTGGTGGGGTTGGGGGTGGGGTGCAAGGGGTGGGGAACCCTAATGTTGAATTTCCTCACTTTTGTCACTGTAGAATAACCTAACTGATGCATTAACGAATTTCTTTGCATAGAATGTCCTTAGTTTTTAAGAAAGAATAGAAAAGTAGAAAGTTACACAAGAAGTAGGGAACACGGGGCCCCACCAACTTGTAAGTGATGGGCCACATTACACACCTAATGACTAAAAATTACATTGACAACACCACAGTCAGCCACCAAACAAATGTTAATGTAGCAGAACAATAGAAAACGCTGTCCGCAAAACCTAAACTACGCCACACAATATCTAAAAAAAAAATCATATATTGTCCAACACGTAAACACTGCAGTTCACACCTACAGGACATGCCATCAACACCCTCCAAATTTCAAGTGAAAAGACCAAACCATGTCCGAGATATAACATGTCAAAGTTCGAAATTTTCATTCGTCAGAGTGGCACAGTTCTACACCTGTTGACATTTAACACACACAATGACTGAAAACTACATCCATGACACTAAGGCTAGGTATCCTATCAATTTCAAGCCACCACCACAAGCAAAACGCTGTCCGCAGGACGTAAACTGCGCCATGCCATATCTCCACCAAAAAATATTTTCGGACACATAAATGCTGTCATTTACATCCACAGGACATGCCGTAAACTCCCTCCAAATTCAAGTAAAAAGACCAAACCATGTCCGAGATATAACATGTCAAAGTTTGAAATTTTCATTCATCAGAGTGGCACAGTTATGAACCTATTGACATTTTTATTGTTTATTGTTTATTGAGTACTAGGAATTAATACCTTTGAGCCAAGGCTCTTTTACAAAGGTTCCGCGTCAAATTAGGTATAAGCAATAAGGTTACAATGAATGATACAAGTAAAGTACATTCTGAGATATTCAATGTCAAATATTAGTAAAATTTCTCTCTCTATTCCATTATAAAAAATCTGGCCATCTTGTCCCTATTTTGCTATCAAAGATTGTGATCAAAGAATCTCACAATCAAAGAATTTGCAGATTCACGAACAAAGAATTAGAAATCTAATAATAAGGGGACACAATTTGAAGATAGAGGGAGTGGGTCAGGGACAATGTGAGGAAGTATTTTTTCACAGAGAGGGTGGTGGACGCATTGAACAGCCTTCCTGAGGAGGTTGTGGGGTCTAAAACTGTGGGAGAATTCAAGAATGCATGGGACAGACATAAGGCAATTTTTGTGGGGGGGGGGGTAGGAAGAAATAGGCTGTTGATTAAATAGGATCTGCAGCTTATCCCGTAGTTAGGGAAATGGGCAGACTAGATGGGCCAAGCAGTCCTTATCTGCCATCAAAGTCTATGTTTCTATGTTAATAAATCAAATAATTTAAGAAATTATGGTATACCACTGCCACGGTTCAACAGAACAAAGCTCCCTGAGTAAAACCCACCCTCATTTGACTTCCTAGGACACCCCTGGGTTGAGAAAATTGATTTTTAAATTGGGCCATCTCTTCCCTAACTCACGATGCACGATCGCGATCAAAGAATCTCACAATCAAAGAATTTGCAGGCTCATGAACAAAGAATTTAAAATCATATAAATCAAAAAAACTGAAGTTATTGCTGTAAACCACCACCATGGTTCAACAGAAAAAAGTCCCTTGAGTAAAACCCACCCTCATTTGACTTCCTAGGGCACCCCTGGGCTGATAAAATAGATTTTTTAATCTGGCCATCTCATCCCTCACTCACGATGCACGATCGCGATCAAAGAATCTCACAATTAAAGAATTTGCATGCTCATGATCAAAGAATAGAAAATGGTGAAATGCAAATTTTTCACCTATTTTAATCGAACTGACACCATGCCTCGATAGAACGGACCCTGATGAGTAAAACCCACCCTCATTTGTGTCTCTAGCCCACCCCTGAGACAAGATATTAGTGTTTTTAGGTCGCAATGCAAGATTGTGATCAAAGAATCTCACGATCAAAGAATTTGCAGGCTCATGATCAAAGATCATTAGCGAGCCGCAAATTAAGATTTTAAAAGCTTATAACTCTATTTATTGACTGATTTGAATGAAACCAAACGCATGGCTCAATAGATCGGAGCTCCCTGAGTAAAACCTATCCAAGTTTTACTTCAGAAGTGACCCCTGAGCTGAGATATTTGTGTTTTTCTGATCGGAAATTCAAAAACTAGATGGCGGACCTCACGATTAAAGAATTTTGAAAATCCTTGGGGACAAAGATTCTTGAACTGCGAGGCTGCAAATTCTTTGATCACCAGGCAGGACTAGATGGCCAGAACCCCATTCTTTGTTCGCAAAACATACATCTAAATTTTCTCATTGACTTATAATGGGAAATTAAAAGTGGCATAACTTTTGAATGCCTTAATATTTTTTCACCAAATGAAAAGCAGCATGCTCAACCACTGAAGCTCTTTCAAATGAGCCATCCTTCAGACTGGCATGCCACATGATGGCAGCACAGGGCCACATTCAAAATCCCAAAAGCTGCCACCAAAAATGGATAATTTTGCATTTTTTAGAGCTTTCGTACAGAAAGACCATAAGTCTGACCAAAACGCAATTTGGCAGATCAAGGAATCTATCATGCCCCACCACGCATTCCAAATTTAAGGCAAATCTGTTGAACAGGTCCAAAGTTATTAACTCCCAAACTTTTGACTTTAGTATGTAAGTGACCGCTGAACCCTAACTATACAACCGCGTCACTATAATATATATATATATATATATATATATATATATCTAATTTGTTTATTTTAATTTTGATGAATGAGAATGTAGTTTCTAATAGAAGTTTGATAGGCATATATTTCAATTTTAATGTTTTTCAGGCTTAATGAATTGATGTGCCTGGACAATTTAGACCACGGGACAATGTATTCTAAATGGGATCATTTTATTTATTTCTTGAAAGAAACTTTGTGGGGAATATATCATATAGAATGAGGACAGCTTAGGAAGTCCAGATCAAAGATTTATATCAACATTTATTATAAAGGGAAATCAGCATGAACAAAGTCTAAGCTATGTTGTAATGTTCTCTGCCTGATACTAACTTGATAGATACAGCTAGAGTAATTGGGGTGAGTATAATTTAATTACTCCTCAATATTCAATATTGTGTTTTAGTATTGTACAGCTTATTTTGTCATGCCTAGTTTTTTTGTGTGTTTCATTTTCTAAACTGTAATGACCTAAATGGTTGAACAATAAACTCACTGTACTTGACTTGACTTGTTCGGGAATTGTTCTATTAAAGTGTCCATGCTGGTATATGTGCTATATGCACCATTGGTGCTGCATACACTGAATACAGTTGCAGTCTTGGATACGTTCAGCTCTTTCCAGATATTTCACACTACATCTGAAGAGATTCTCCATGGTGACCCACAGTGTTACTGCAAGCAGTCAGGGATTTTCTCTTGTATTTATTAATTTTATTTGAATATTGGTGGCCAGAAAATGTACACTGAGCTGAAGCTTATTTCTAGGTTCAACCCAGGAAAAAGGGAAGTAGGAGAAACAGAAAATAAGTTGCAGTGCATTTCAAATTACAGAGGTAAAGTGCAATCACAAATACAAGATATAATAATTCACAGGTACATCTTGAAACAGATTAAGGTGAAAATATATGTACATGTGTCAAATCAAGTCCACATGGCAGATATAACAAGAATTATCCCATAGAGAATTTTAACCAAATAAGCAAGCAGTGCACTAGGCAATACCAAGTGCTGCCACTGTCAGACAGGGAAGATCTCTTGGGGAAACAGGAGCAGGTCAAGGACGGGAGGAGTTTCAGCTCATGCCTGAAAGATCCTGAGGTGGTGGAGTGGTGGAGGGATGAAGGGAGCTGTTTCCAGAGAGTTGACAAGCAGTAGGAAAATGCAGCTTGCCCAGCAGAGGAACAGGGATGATGAGTGCAGAACGTTTACTGGAACCTGAAGTGAAGAGAGCATGAATCAGGTATAATCAGGGAGAGGAGTGAAGAGCGGTAGGAGGAAAGGGAACCAGACCGGTATTTGGAGATGAAGGAGGAACAGTATGACTGATGATGTGATGGTAGAGGGATGATGAAAAGGAAGGAGTAGAGTAAGCAATGGTGAGGGAGAGTTACTGTAGTTCACAAAGTGACAAAAGACATTACAGAGGGCGTCCAGTCTGGCTAGGGAAGTTGAGGGGGTGGAGCCATAAACCATGTCAGAATATTCGAAAACTGGGAGCACCATTTTGGTGAGCAGCTCATGGTAGACCAGCAGGGAAAGGCAATCTTTATTATGATACAGGGCACCCAGCATAGGATGGAGTTTTGTATGGATGGCATGAATGTGGGCTAAGAAGTCGAACTTGTAGTCTAGCCACACATGGAGGTATTTGAAAGATTGCACTGCTTCAAGTGGGGAGTCATCCAGCTTGCAGATAACTGGAAATCAAGAACCTGGACAATTTCTGGCTGGTATCAAAGGTCAAGGACACCATTATTTTGGTGTTGACCTGGAGATGGTTGGTGCAGAACCAGCACAGAGCATTGTGAAAATCCTGCTGAAGCACGTCTTCCACAAAAGCGATGGAGGGACCAGATGCAAAGATGGCTGTGCCATCAGAATATACATGTATATGCAAATTGGCACAAGCAGATGGGAGGTCATTCATAAAAATGGAAAAGAGGATAGGGCTTAGTATGGAATCTTGTGGAACCCCAGCTGTGATGGGAAGGGTTGATGATAAGGTTCTTCCAGCATGTTCTGACTATTGACAGCCCATTCGGTAGGAGTGGAACCAGCCAACTGTGGGAGCTAAGAGGCCAGCAGATCTCAGCTTGTCCAGGAGGAATGGGTAAGACAACAAGTTGAAGGCTTTGGCCAGATACATAAATATGGCAGCAATAATGGGCCCCTGATCCACCCCTGAGAAGATGAAGTCAGTGGTACGCAGCAGGGAGAAGACAGTGAAATGGTGCTTTCAGAAGCCAGATTGGAATGGGGAGAGGAAACTGGAAGAGGTAATGTACTTCAGGAATCTGGAATAGAGTAACCACTCTTGGAGTATGGCAAGCAAGAGGAGGAAGGAGATGGAATGGAAATCAGCAGGGGAGGAGGAGGAAGCACCCCCCTTTGTGAAGTGGAAGGACTTTAGCAATATTCCAGAACTGAGGAACAGAAGACATGGATAATAAGAAGTTGAAGAGATGGCTAAGAGGAGCAGCAGTTGCAGGAGCTGAGAGGTAGAAGAGTTTGTAATGGAGCCTGTCAGTGCTGAACTTTGACAGGTTAATGAACAACAGGGTAAGTAGGGTTTCCTGAATAGTGACAGGAAAAAAATTGAATCTTGAAGAGGATTGGGGGAGAGAATTAGTGGTAACAAGAGGGATTGAGGGGAGTCAACAGTGGGAGGGGAAGAGCGCATGTGGTGAAAGACCCATTGAAGTGAGCAGTAACAGATGCATTCTCAGACAAAATTGAATCATTATCAGTGAGGACTGGAGGAGCAGACTGGGTGGGGGGGTTAGAAAAGGAATAGATCATCTTCCAAAATTTCGGAGAAGACAAGATTATTCTGGGAGGTTTGCTTTGAAACAAAGGGGTTTTGCAGCCAAAACAGCCTTTCTGCACCTGCTTCTCAGGATCTTGTAGCAGAGACGCTCAGGAAGTGAGTGGGATAATTTAAAGTATGTACAAGCGAGATCATGGGACCTGCACTGATTAATGCTTTCAGTGGAGAGCCAGGGAGATGGGTAAATCTGTCCCTGGATTTCCTGAGGGTGGCATGCAAGTCCCAGACTGCAGTAAATTTTGAATGAAAAATAGAGAGGGCAACATCAATGTGGGAGGCCAATGAGGTGGCTGACTAATCTGTAGCAGCTAAGTCATTCAAAGGAGGATTGATGTTCAGCAATCAGAGACACCCAGACCAGATAAATTTCAGGGCTGAGGGGGGACATTGGATTTTCCTGACACAGTACATCATGCAGTGGTCACTGAAGGAATCTGGCAACATACCTGTTAACACAATGCAGTGGAACTGGGAGGACAGAACCCAGTACAGTACAATGTACAAGACAGTACAATGGGAAGTGGTTGGAGGAATGGGCATTGAGTTGTATGGGTTCAAAGATAACCTAAGACAAATGGAAGGTCCTTTGGGTGATTGATCTTGAGGAAGGGAAGAACCAATTTATATTGAAGTCCTCAAAGAAAATGAGTTCACCAGTGGAGGAATGTGAGGTAATCTTACAGAGTCAAAAAGAGAGGGGGGGTAATATCTTGGTTACATAGAAACATAGACTTTGAAGGCAGATAAGGACCACTTGGTCCACCCAGTCTGCCCATTTCCCTACCTACTGGATAAGCTGCAGATTCTAGTTAACCAACAACCTACTTCCTGCAACCCCCCACTATAATTGCCTTATGTCTGTCCCATGCATGTTTGAATTCCCCACTGTTTTAGACCCAACGACCTCCCCAGGTAGGTGGTTCTATGTATCCACCACTCTCTCCGTGAAAAAACATTTCCTCACATTACCCCTGAGCCGTCCCCCCTCTATCTTTAAATTGTGCCCCCTTGATCTTACACATCTCTTTTCCTTTTTCTGAAAGATGCTACCCTCCTGGACTTTGTTGATTCCCTTGAGGTACTTGAAAGTTTTTATCATGTCCCCCCATCCCTCTTTTCATCGAGGGTATACATATTAAACTCTCTCAGTCTGTTTTCATATGGTTTCTGATGCAGACCCTGCACCATTTTAGTTGCCCTCCTCTAGACTGCTTCCATCCTGTCTATGTCCATGCATAAATGAGGTCTCCAAAACTGCACACAGTACTCCAGATTGGGTCTCACCAACTGTCTGTATAAAGGGATAACCACTTTCCTTTTTCTACTTGTGATGCCCCTTCCTATGCATCCCAGTATCCCCCTGGCACTCCTTACTGACTTCTCACATTGCTTACCCACCTTTAGGTCATCTGATATGACTACCCCCAGGTCCCTTTCCATTTTTGTTGTTGTTAGTACCTCCCTGCTATTGTGTACTCTTTCTCCTTGGTTTTTGTTTCTAGTGCATTACTTTGCACTTCTTTGCATTGAATCTAAGTTGCCATATGTCTGACCATTCCTCCAACCTTGCCAAGTCCCTTCTCATCTTTTCTAACCCCTCTTGTGTATCAACTCTGTTACAGATCTTTGTGTCATCTGCAAAGAGGCATACCTTTCCCTCCACACCCTCTGCAATGTCACCTATAAAGATGTTAAAGAGCACTGAACCCAGTACTGAGCCCTGAGGTACTACACTAGTAACCCCCCCTTTCTCCAGAATGTGTTCCATTCACTATTACCTTCTGTGTCCTGTTGTTCAGCCAGGCTGGCTAACTTGATTATTAATCTTTTGTGTGGGACTGTGTCAAATGCCTTGCTAAAGTCTAGGTAGTCCATATCCACAGCCCTTCCCTGGTCTAATACTTTGGTCACCCAGTCAAAGAAATCAATTAGATTCATCTGACATGATCTTCCTACTGTAAATCCATGCTGCCTTGAGTCCTGCACCCCTCTGGCCTCTAGGTACTCGACAATTCTTTCCTTCAGAAGAGATTCCATCATTTTCCCTATCACTGAGGTTAAACTAACAGGTCTGTAGTTTCCTGCTTCTGCCCTGCTCCCACTTTTGTGAAGGGGAATCACATCTGCCCTCCTCCAGTCCTCAGGTACCACCCCATCTTCCCATGATTTGCTAAAAAGGGTAGTAAGTGGTGTCACAAGTTCTACCCTTAGTTCTTTCAGAATTCTAGGATGAATCCCATCAGGCCCCATTGCTTTGTCCACCTTCAGTTTTAAGAGTTCTTTCAGAACCCTTTCTTCTGTAAATGGGCTGGTATCAACTTCTGTATCCAGAGTGTTTCTATTGTTTGTTTTAGGTACCTCCCCCTCTTCATTTGTAAATACTGAGCAAATACTGAGTGTAACATAAGAAGTGTATAAGGAGTACAGTAGGATGCCAGTTAGGGTGCAGAGACCTTGCATAACACTAGTATGGCTGTATCTCATTCATGGTTCCTTGTGCACCATGTCTTGGTAACAGTGACACTACCCTTGTCTGCCTCTGCTATCAAGGCCACTAGCTCTGGAATTTTATTTCCCAGGCTGTAGACATACATGAACATGGACTTCCAAGTTTTGCAACTTCCCCTTCTAGTAGCTCACCTTCTATTCCCATGTCTTCCCTCCTTTCCCCTCCTGAACTGCAATTCTCATCTCTTAAGAGAGAGAGAGAGAGAGATAGGATTGCAGGCTAATGAAAGCTTGAGAAAAGAGTAGGAACTGGAATCTGAACTTCAGTCTCTACAGAATGAAAGACTCTTTTGCATTGTTCTGTTGATGGTAATCAGCAGGAAAGATGTATATTGAAAGATATTGAAATATGAGAGTTGTAGCTGGCCCAGTGGTGATGAGGGTTGAGGTGCTGGATGCCACACCTTGCGATATGCTGGCTACCTGGGTTCAGGAATGGACTCAGGTTGCTGGGGGCAGGTGGGGTGAGGGAGTATTGAGCATCCCAGTGGATGCTCTCCTCCCTCTGGGGTGGGATACCAGGGGTGCATCTAGCACCCGATGCCCCTGAAGCTGGTGGATGCATGGGCTTTTGGGGCACTGGTAGCTCTACTGGAGCCGGGAAGGGGGGACGCTGTTCTGCGCATGGCTGTTGGTGAGCATCAGCATGTCGGCAAGCCTGGATGTAAGTCCTAAGCACAGGAATCCCAGGGAAATGAGAGAAAAAACAGGGGAAAAAATGTAACACCCCTGGCCCTATGAGCGCATGAAACTGGAGATGGGATGCCGTGGGGATTGTCCTGGTGGACAGAGTAAGAGGAGGTACAAGGCCTCCTCTGAAAGCCGTGGGAGCTAGGCAAAATAACAAAAAAAGAAAGATGAGTGTAAAAGTTTAAAGCAGGATAAGAGACAGGTGTTACAAATGAATGATTTGTTAATTAAAACTAACGATTATCTCCGAGAGGACTTGGACAGACTCCAAGACAACTTGAATCAGGTATGTGATGAGTTGGATAGGGAACATAGGGACAACTGTGAATTGAGTGCCGCATATAGACTGAAACAGAAACAAGTTATGAAGAGTGTAGAGCTGAATATTGCAAAAGTTAGCAATGAAGAATGTGAAAACAAGATGGCGAAACTGTGCCGTCAGCGGGAGGTTTCGACTGGTCACGTTAAAATGATGATAGCTATGCCCCCATTGACATTATGTCATCTGGAGGTGATGAGTCTGATGATGACATCTCTCAGTACAACACCCAGTCACACCCCTACTATGGTCCAGTAACCTCACCTAGCCACTCACAAGATGGCAGGTCCCCTCACTATGACAGCATGCCCATATGTCATAAAAGCGATGACAATTGTCATGTGCGGTGCCAACATGGCGACCCCCATGATGGGGCGGAGGCTTGGACCTACCATTGCCTTCTAAAGGCCTACCAGTGGCACCTCCAGTTGCCGTTATTTCTGTGGATGACAGGGAGGAGATTGAGAAAATTATTGAAGATCCTTTAAGCGATGTCATTATACCTGAGAAAAGCAAATTAACCCTCTGTACACTGATAAAACAAATGCTGCAGGATACTGCTACTTAGGATACCATGGTCTGCACCGTGGCTGATGCTGCAGCGGAAGCCGCTCTTCAGAGCACATGGGATACTCTTCCTCTGGCTGATCATCACAGTAATCCCCTACAGATGGCCCGCTCTGTCCAGCAAATCACTGACAGCATAGGCTGTATGAGTCCCACTGACAATCTCAGCTGTCATCTAGAGAAAGTATGCTCAAATGTGAAATGCCCAGCTTAGCCATGGATTACCAAGTACAGATCCTCTGACAGACTATTGATCCTAGCCTATGGGCAAAATTCCCTGAAGTGGTCAGCAAGGATAACCGAGCTACTTTTGACCAAATCACATCTGAACTCATACCCACACACAGCCCAGGTGTGGTTGGGGTGTTGCTAGCCTTGCCTATAAAACAAAATGCAAAGGAATGTCCTGTGACTTTCCATCAGAGACTATGGATGGCCTACTGTGCAGGCAAAAACCTTGCAGAAGAGGCTGCAGATGCCAACCTCATAATCTATAAAAATCTGTTCCTTTGGAACATTATCCCAGCTGTCCGAGAGAAGGTGGAACCAACAATTTTCCCCACTGTGGACAATTTTGCCGATATCCTTCGGAAAACAGAGCAGGTTTACCAGCTTCACATTCAAGGCCTAAATTCCAGTTTGAAAAAGGTGGCTGTGGTATAATCTACTGGGGAGCCCACAACCCACTACACTGTGGAAGGCAAGGTCCATGAGAAGATGCCTACTCCATCGGACAACAGACAGCATCACCAGTCCGGAGGTGGGAACCAGAACCAAAACAAAAACAAATACTATTGGAATTCTGGCTCCAATCAGGGCAATTGAAACAATCGAACAGGCCCCTTGAGAGATTGCAGAAGAAAACCAGAATCTTCTCAGCCAGGTCTGCTCTGTAGCGGATGCCCTCCCAGCAAGGGCCCTCGCAGACAGGCACTGTCATTGCAGCTATTCAGCACAGGGATGAGGTCCAACGAGAACAGGCCAAACCACTCTTTCAGGAGCACCCTGCTGCAGGCACCACTGATTGACAAATTCAGGCCCCAGTCCATAGTGTGAACAAGCTGGCTTTGGACACAAACCAAAGGCATTACACTGAGGCCATGGTTGGGGGCCACACACTGGCAATGTTATTGGATACAGGCATGGCTGTGTCTGTATTACATGACGATGATCCAGAGAACTCTCCATGATCTACTGAATGGCTGACCACTACCTCTAGCATGGATGGCACAAAACTATCTATGTACCATTCAGTGATTTTATTAGTGACCATTTCCAGCTTATGTTACTGAAGGCCTACCTCAGTATCATGGGAATTGATTTTCTTGCACCACTCGGCTGTATGATGGATCTGGCCAACATGTTATTGATCCAAATTAGAGGACAATATCATACTGTCATGATTTCAGATTCACACGTGGTTGCAGCCATAACCACTAAGACAAGGAATATGATGTCATAGCTCTATTCCAAAACCAGGAGTTCTTCAGCAGACTACTTCCCATTCTGCAGAAACATCTGGATGCATTTGCCACAAACAAGCATGATTGTGGTAGGATGCACACTGTTATCGAGATCCCAGGCCCAGCCCATAAAAGACAAAGGCAATTCCCTTTTCCTGCTGAGGCCTTGCTATCACTCAGAGAAACTGTTCACTCACTCCTTAAACAAGGTGTGATCAGGACATGTGTTTCTACTGTCAATTCACCCATCTGGCCTGTCAAGAAATCCATGGGAACTTGGAGACTCACAACTGAAAACAGGAGGCTTAACCAAGTTACTCCTAGCTGCTCACCTACAGTAGCATCAGCACCTGACATACTCAAATTGCTGACCCCTGACCATCAGTGATTTAGCACCCTTGACATCTCCAATGGTTTCTGGTCACTGCCATTGGCACTCAAAAGCCAAAATAAATGTGCCTTCATGTTTGAAGGAAGACAGTACACATAGACCTTTTTGCCCCAGGTGTTTCACAATAGCTCTTCCCTTTTTCATCTACACATGATGGACACCCTGGCGGGTTTCTCTGCCCCACAATGTATCCTGCAGTATGTGGATGACTTATTGCTGGCAACAGCCACAAAAGAACAACACTTTGACCTCTTGGATGCACTACTGACCCTCTTCCAGAGGGCAGGTCTCAAAGGCAACCCTGCCAAGGCACAACTTTGCCAAACAGAGGTTGTCTTTCTCGGCCTACACATACCTGTAACTGACAAAGGCAGAAGCCCGGCCTGGAAAATGATCCAAGACCTACAAGATTTGCCACTCCCCACCAGTATGGCAACACTCAGACATTTCCTGGGAATGATCAACTATTCTAGGGACTTCATTTGTGACTTTGCCCAGAAGGCCACCCCTCTGTATGAGCTTTTAAAAAAGGACATCCCCTGGACTTGTGGTCCCATCCACACTCAGGCAGTGATGTCACTGAAACAGGCCTTGGCCTCTGCTCCAGCCTTAGTGAACCAAATCCAGCACTGCTGTTCCAATCTGGAATCAGCCACCTGAGACATTGCTGTGTCTGCAGTCCTTGCTCAGAAAGTCAGTGGTACATTGAGGCCTGTTGCATATGCATCTCAAATATTGTCACCAGTGAAACAGAAGTACAGCCTTTGTGAAAGGAACCTTCTGTCTACCCACTGGACTGTCAAACATTTCTTGTATATCATCGGGTACTCACCTATCATTATCATCACTAACCACACCCCCACAACCTTCTTGCTATCAGATAGTGAAGGACGGATCAGTATCCAATACCAGACTGACCCACTGGTCACTTCATCTCCAGGACCATGATATACAGGTCCACCCTGCCAAGATGTCATCCATCCTAGCCCATGGACTCCTTTATCAAGGAGAACCACATGACTGTACACTGCAACCACCTGACCTGCCTGACCCAGGCCCATTTCTCCCTGCCACTCCCACACTCCTCAAGGACACTTCCTTGTGTCACATGTTTACAGATGGTTTCAGCCTCATATCACCAAGGAGAACAGGTAGCTGGATGAGGAGTGCTCATTGTATACCCCAATGGCAACACCATTGGGATATCCAAATATTGCAGTGTAGCATCATCACAGTACACAGAACTGGCTGCTGTCACCTATGCCCTTGAGTTCATACAACTTGGAACTGAGGACCCATCATTTTTTCAGACTCTAACTGGGTCTGCTGCTCTCTTACTGAATTCCTACCATTCTGGCAGAAGAACTCTTTTGCATCTTCTGATGGCACCCCAGTGAAATGCAAAGCACTTGTGATTTACATACACAAACTGGTTCACAGCTTCCCACTCAAGCTTTTCATCCACAAGGTTAAAGCCCATTCCAAATCAGACCCCTACCATTTGTTCAATGACAAAGCTGATACTCTAGCCAAAGAAGGTGCTCGAGGGTTGAACACTTGGATGATGGATCATCCATCTGCCCTAGCAGCCGTCCATGTGGCAGCTATCAGGAAGAAACCTGAACCCTTTAACCCATTGGATTTCTCCACTGCACAACATGCAGATCCTGAACTCAAAGAGGTGTTCAGGCTCCTTGACAAAGGAACTGAACAAGATCTACCTACCCACAGTCCATGCAAGAGACTGTTACATTTGTCACTAGATGACAAACTAATCTTGTATCAACCAGAAGACTCACTCTGCAAATTTTGGGTAGTCCCTCTAGCACTGTGATCTGAATTTCTCCACCAGATACATGACACCCCTACTGGCAGACATCAGGTAGTTGAGAATGCACTCCAGAGACTCAAGACTGTTGCTTGGTAGCTTGGCATCACCAGAGATGTCAAACGCTATATCAACAATTGCCTGATTTGTGCTCAGAACAACCCAGTACCAATCAAACATAATGCCAAGTTATTGCCATAGAGACATTCCAGCCCTTGGCATGCCATACAGATTGACTTTATTGGTCCCTTGACCAATACCAGCAGGAACAACAAGTATGCACTTGTTGTTACTGATGTTTTCTCCAAGTGGGTAGAAGCTTTCCCAATAAGACATGCACTGCAAAACCTACAGTGAAAACATTGGAGGAACAGATTTTTCCAGGTGGGGTCTTCCTCTAAAGGTAGACTCTGACAAAGGAACCAGTTTTACAGTGAGTTGATGAAAGAAGCACTCAAACTTCTAGGGACACACCAGAAATTCCATATACCTTACCATACCCAATCTTCAGGTCAAGTAGAGATGGATTAAGCAAATGCTTTCCAAATTCTTTGAGGTCAATCCCAAGGATTGGGATTCCATGCTGCCTTTACTCCTTATGGCAATCAGGGGTCCTGCTTCAACCACCACCCAGCTGACATCCATTGAGGCGATGACTGGTGGAACCATGAGATTACCTGCTGTTTGACCTGAACAGCCCCACTGCAGACAGAGTATCTGTGGACAAATATGTGGCCAAACTGAAAGAAGATCTTATTAAAACTTATTTGTATGCAGCTCGCTGCATGGACAAGGTCCAGCAACAGTCCAAAATCCAGTTTGACAAACACGCACAAGAAGCGGATTGGCAAGTCAGAGACCAGGTAATGCTACTCAAATTTGATCAACCTACACATGCTTTCTCCAATAAAAGGAAAGGACCCTACCCCATTGTCAACAAGCTCAGTCTTCAGTCTACCAAGTTAGACTTCTGCAAAACTGGAAACTGACAAGTGATTGCATGCAAACCAATTAAAACTTTATAAAGAAGTATAACTACTTTTCCTAACCCCATTGGGCAGAATTGTACCAACTGACTTTTCATTTTTCCTTACAGGTGTCCCTGCAAGATGGCTATCTTGCATTTGATTCTCCTCATCTTAGGAGCTCTCCCCTGCATTCAAGGCACAGTAGATTGTATCCTTCCACATTTAGACCATTCTCCCACTACTGATCCTGAAGGAGTATCAATTATCATCCCAAACAAATTGATGACTGTACAGGAAGGTAAAGACTCCTACCTGACTGCCTCAGTTGTAGCCCCTGCTAAATCTACCCTACAAATTGAACGTCAAACAACTTTTCATGGACAAACTCTCCCCATGGCCCGCCTGTCCAAAGGAACTTTTCATGGTTGTCCAAATGCCAAATATTTCCCCAAACCATACTTTATCTCTCCAGCAAACCAGTCAGAGACATTCAGGTTTATATAATCTTACAGCTCTAACCGACCCTGCCTATTTTGAGACGTTCTCCAAAGACTCTGCAAAGCAATACTGTGCACTCCATTCCATGGCCTCAGCTGCCATGTACTGTACTTATCTGTTATTCCTCCAACTGAAGCAGAACTTCTTGAATGTCCCCCACAAGAACCTGGCCCACTTACAGTCTAACAGCCAGTTCAGCACCTGGTACCCTTATTAATAATTTGCAATACATGCATATTCTTGTTCTTTTCAATCATAGACATTGGAATATGGCAGAATTTGGAATGTGTCACACTACTAACATATCAAAGTTTTTCAGCACTATGTTATTAGATAGTCTGGCAGCATACCAGACATGTACACATGACCCCATTGCTGGTGTAAACACTGCTGAACATCTAAGTTGATTTAGATCTATACCCCATTGTAAAAATAAATCCCATTCTAGAAAACAAAACATGATACAGCTGATGTTACTGGTGCAGCAGGAACATTAACTGGTCTCATTTGTTCTACTATGTCTATCTGAAACAAGGCAGACATTGCTACAATCAAAGCTTACTCCCAAAAATTTCAAGTAGGTATGATTAATGACATCATACCCCCATTGTCACATGCTGTGGAAGGACTTAGTCAGGAAGGAAGATATACAACATGAAAGAAATTGCTAAAAGTTTCACTGACAGTAAGGACAAAATAAATGCTCCCATCACACAAAATAACAAGGAGGCAGACAATATATTGCCAGGGAACTCCTCTGCTCTGCTTATGGCTCTTATGTCATAACCAGTGTCAATAACCTCTTTTCTGATCTGGAATCTGTACACATTCCAGATATTATTCATGACAGAAGAATTTCTAAATGATATTGCCCACACTGCAAATCCTCTATATGTGTTGTGATTTGTATGTCTCAGTCTATTTCTATACCTATAGCTACTGCTAGAAACTTAGGTTTTGTCACCAGGCATTTGAATACAGGACCCTGTTTTACTGCTAAGAAATGCATTATTTTAGATACCATGGCCCAGATATTCAAACTGCACCCAAAAAGTGCGCAACAGCAGGAGCAAGCGCAAGTCTATTGCGCCCATGTGCAAGAGGCGCAATATTCAAAAACTGCGCAGGCCAAGATGCGCCTACAGCCAACGACTGAATATCACACCACCTGCACCATAGCGCAACAAGGGATGTTCAGCTGAGCAGTCCAGATGCGCCATAGCACAACCAGGGATGCCCCCCAGCAGCAGAGCAGCAATGCAACAGCACAACCAGGGATGCAGGGGCCCACCACCCATGCCACAGATGGGCAGAGGAACACACAGCAGAACAGACATTGTCCCCCCACACCCCAAGCACTGCACAACTGGGGAAGGGCTGGAATAACCACTGGCCCATGGAGACCAGCAATGAACCCACAGCTGGGCCATGGTGCCCTTCACACCCCCTGGCAAGCTGTGACCGGCACACAAGGAGGGCCGACCACCTCGTGCCACACCATCCCACCAATGCAGAGCACACCCTGCACTGTGACCCCCAGACACCCTGTCCAGGAGCAGCGTCCACCAATGCAGGATACCCCATGCTTGCCACCACCCCCACTGTGACAATGCGACCCTGTGCACCACAGAACCATGCAAAGCAGCCCCACCACAAGCACCCATCAGCGGGTGGCAGCACACAGTGATGTAACAACTGCATACACAGTGCCACCACGCACATCCCCCTCGAGGTACAGCTGAGAGACCGACCATGGGTCAGCACATGAGGTACCCCACACATAACAGGGCATGCCCCGGACCCCACCACCCTGAAGAAACAGCACCCTGCACACCCTCCCAAGGACACACCCCGACCCAGCACTGGCCACAACAGCCAGCGAAGACACCCACAGTGGTGTATTGAAGCATGCACCACACCGGATGCAACACAGTGCATGGACAAACACCCACCCATACCCAAGGGCACACCAACACAGGGACACAGTAGCGGGGCAACCAAGCTCCCAGTGTGTGGCCATGGAAACTGTGTACACACGGCCAGCACTCCTCCATGGCACAGGAGTGCCAGGCACCCTGTGCAGGCACTGTGGAGCTGTACGCCACCAGCATTTTCCAGGAGCACAAGTGACAGAAGTGATGCACATCCCCTGCAACAGACACAAGCCACAGCATGGAGGTGGCACAACAACAGCGGAGGCCACAGTGTCACCCGAGGCAGACGTGCACCACACCAGTGACAGGAGGCAACCTGGCATTGTGACAGGTACAGTGGCTGTCCTGCATGGACAGCCACCACTGAAATCCAGTGGACCATGCAGGTCACAGACATGCAAAGGGTGTCAGCTGCACAGGCCATGGACGGGCTGACAGGTGCACCATGGACACAGAGCATGCACCATGGACCACTGCACACAGTCATCCAGTGCACAGGGAACAACACACACACTACAGACAGTGACTGATAGCTACTTCCACACCATAGTCACTTCCCCACAGACACACACACACGCACATGACTGCACCACCCCTGATGCCATGCACACCACTGCAGCTGAGCACCTATAGCCTGCTGCAAAACAGAGACCACCACATTAGGTATATCAAAGCAAATGTATTGTAAAAAAATCACACAAAACTATTTACACATATTTACAAAAGGTTGGGGGGAGGGCCACAAGCAAGGTGGGACTGGGTAAGGGAAGGGGTGAACAAATGGTAGAGGGAAGAAGGGGTGTGAGGGTGAGTCCAGGGGGTAGGGAAAATAAGGGGCATAAGTATGCTCAGCGGTAGCCCTGCTCCCCACTCTGGCTGCTCCTCCTGCCATGCCTCCGTCGGACTCCCACACGGTCAATCCTTTCCAGGATCTGCAGGGAGGCCCTGGCAACTTGTAGGATCTCCTGTGGTGTTGCTCTTATTTCCTGCAGCTGCCGTCCACCTAGGACAAGGGAGTAGAGTCAATAGGTGTGAATGCACAGCCCCATGCAGCCCACCCACTGTGCATGTCATACGGCCATGGGACATGCCTCTGTGATGGTGTGTGACCACCTACAGTGATTGCGTCCACAAGACCTGCCCATCCAGGTGCACACAGCCATGTGGACCGCTGCACACACCCACCGGCCAAGTCCTGCACAGCACCACCGTGGCTGTTTAGTGACATGGCTATGTGGTGCGAAGACAGTGGCACAGCCAGGTACCGAGTGCATGCATGGACCACCATTGACACACTCCCAGACATGCAGTGCCACTGGACAGTGCTGACTGTAACAAGTGGCGTGCATGGCAGTGGTGTCAATGGATGGTGGCCATGCCCCGCTGCCCGCCCTGTTACACAGCATGCAATAGTAATCATGGATGTAAGGCACTCACCATCATCAGGCTGGTCCCTGCGCCTCTGAGGACCTTCGCCCCTCCCAGACTAATAGTCCTCCTGCTGGCGCCTCCTCTCCCTCACCAGCTGGCGCTCGTCTGGGCCTAAGGGGCAAACATGGAGAGAGGAACATCAGTACAATCCTGTAGCAAAGTCCCCACCCCCATATGTGCAATCCCACACAGCCAGACCCACCCACCCACCCTGATAACACCACCATGGCCAACACGGACGGTCCCCCCATGTGCCGGACACATGCAACCATGATACCCATATGGAAGATAAAAGTGTGTGGATGTTGCACCTACCTGGCCGTGGCACTTGCCTCCTGGCACGTGCCTGCAGGCAGGCGGCAAAAGGTCCGGTCCTCCGCCTCAGGTCCCCATATCTGTGGCAGCACTGCCTGCCATCCGCCTCAATACCGTGGCTTCCTCCAGGGCGTCGGCCACCTCCTGCCACACCTGACTCCTGGCCCTGTCCAGGGGTGCCTCACCAAATAGTGGGCCAACAAGTGGCTCCACAATGGCAACCAATTTTGCCATCTCCACCTGGCTCCACTGTACTGCTCTCCTCCGTGCCATCTCTATTGCTCAGTTAAGTCAAAATGGTGCTCTGCAGCCCAGTTCCACCACGTGCAGATGCTGCACAGTATAGCGCTGCCATTCCCTATTGTGCTTTCACTGAACAGCGTGATAGTGGTGCACCCATGCCTGACGCATGGCACCTAGGGGGCAAAGGTCAGGCACAGGGTCATGGGTCTCTGGCGCACGGACAGCCACAGCGTGATTGGAACCCAATGCATCTAGTGTGATTGGGTGCCTGTGTGCCACCTCCTGTAGTGGCCTACCGCGCTGTTGCCCCAGTGCGCCTACGATGCCCCAGTGCCACAGTGCCATATAGGTGAACAGCACTGTAGCGCCACTGGCACAATGGTGGCCATGCCCTGCATTGCCTCCCATGCACAGCACATCAGCAGCATGGCAGGCACCTGCATCATCAACCCGGGCATGTGCAGTTAGGTGTGTACTGTGCATGTCACTGAACTGCACCCTTGGCTCAGCACGTTCAACACAACTGCGCAAAGCGCAAAAGCGTGATATTCAGCCGTCATATGCAAATCAGCTAATTAGCCATTCAATGGCGCAGTCACTGCATTTGCATCCACTTAAAGATGCACCTCGCCTCATTTGCATGGGTTGCGCTATAAAAGTGTGACATTGGGCTGCACTGGCCATAGTCGGTTACTGCAGTCTATTGGTGAGTTGCATGCTGTTTGGGAGTGTGGACTGTGGATTTTGGGACATGCATGGGACTGCACAGTCACAGGTAACACCTGTCATTCTCACAGGCTGAATCATGACCGAGCGAGTTGTGGAGGAAGAGGAATAGAGTTGTGGGAGGAGGAGGAGGCCAACTTTCACAAAGGCCGAGATGGATGCCCTGTTCAAGGCCTACCTAGACCAGGAGCTGCTTCTCAGCGGACACCAGGGAACACCACAGGCCAGTGCTTCTGCATGGGAGGAGGTGGCGCATGCTGTAAACCTGCATGGCAGCCACCAGCACTCCGTGCAGGAGTGCAAGAAGAAGATGGGCACAGACAGGAGGAGGATTAAGGAGAAGGTGGCTGCCATCAGGGCAGCACGGTCTGCGACAGATGGGGGACAGCCGGAGGTGCTACGCTTGACCCCACACTAGGAGAGGGTTGCTGGCAGAATGTAGCATTGTGCCATTGAGGGTGTTCCCAGTGGTGGATTCCAGATGGGTGGTAGCCCGTCACTGCATGGTAGGTCATGGTCTGTCTATTGGGGGGGAACAGGGTAGGTCACATGCAGTAAAGCGACTTTGTTTTCCCTTACAGCTCCTGAGCATCTGCATGGGTCAGCGGTGGTGGGCCTCTCCATTGTGGCCGGTCAGATGGAGATGGAGGAAGGACCATCCACCTCCACAGAAATATGCAGCTCAGTGTGACAGTGGGCCCGCCTGGATGTCCAGACTGATGTTGTTGGAGCAGGTGCGGAGGAGGCCCTGCCCATGTCCCAGCATGCCAGCGTCCACAGATGCCAGCATGCTGGGACTCGGGCTGGTGCCGGGTCCGTCACCGATGATGATGTTGCTAACATCATGGGCAGTGACATGTGTGTGCCACAGGATGGCCACACAGCAGGTAACATCGTGGCCATGGCTGTGGGTGGTGCCGCCGTGGAGGCCTGTGTGTCATCACAGTCCCAGCCTGTGCCTGTCAGCACCAGTGGGGCAGCACTGGTGTATGTACAGGACAGCGGGACTGTTGTGGCCACTGCGGTGGCACCATTGAACCCTGGAGAGTGGCAGCTGGAGGGGCAGCATCAGCAGTCGGCTAATGGGCTTGGGGGTACAGTGTCAGGGGGCGGCGTCAGTGCACCACCTGTGGATATGCCCAGGCCTTGCCCTGGTGTGCAGTGCCAACCCTCAAGGGGTGCTGAGTATCAGGGCCATGCACACCCTGAGGGACAGCATGCCAATCAGGCAGATGACCTCTTGGATGAGCACACCAGCATACTGCAAGCATCAGTCAATCAGCAGATGCGGCTTGTGATGGCGGTGGATGCACTGAATGAGGCTCTGGAGCAGGCAGAGGAGTGTCATAGCAGAGAAACCACTCTGCTCCTGGTAGGGATGGACCGGATGCAGGAGGATGTGACCACTGTCATTGACAGGCTGACACATACAATCACAGCTACCATGGCCACAGGAGGCACACAGTTATTTGCCCATGTGTCGTAGACACTGCGCAGTGCAATGTCCACCCCCCGTCCCTGGCGTCGTGTGACACCATCCTTGTCGACACCGGGTTCAGCTGTGGGCATCCCGAGCACGCCTGGCGCAGGCATGTTCGGTGTGCTGCAGACCCCTGTACGAGCACGGTTGCGTTCATGCTGTGGAACCCTTGGGGGACCATCGGTGCCACTCCATGAGGCCAGTGGTCAGCCTGTCACTGCTGGCGGGCCTTGGCGGGGCTGCCCATGCATCCATGGTGGCCGGGGCACTGTGGCGCATGACTGACCTGTCTCCCAGTGCAGCTACTGTATGATGCTGCCCTGTGTGCATTGTGTCAATCAGCGGGCAATGCACTGGTGGGTACCTGGCCCTGCACACACACACATAGAAACATAGAAACATAGAAACATAGAAGTTGATGGCAGATAAGGACCGCAAGGCCCATCCAGTCTGCCCATTTCTTTTTCTACCTTATAAATGTGCCATCGGCCTTTGCTCTGTCAGTGGCCTATCTATTCATAGTCATTTGTATTGCTCCCTTATGCCTATCCCATGCCTGTTTGAAGCCCTGCACTGTATTCATAGCCACCACTTCTTGTGGTAAGCCATTCCATGCATCCACCACCCTTTCTGTGAAAAAGAATTTCCTCACATTCCCCCCTTAATCAGCCTCCCTCTAATCTCATGCTGTGTCCTCTTGTCCTGCTATTTTTCTTATATTTAAACATGTTAGACTCTTTCACCTTGTTTATGCCCTTAAGGTGTTTGAATGCCTCGATCATATCACCTCTCTCCCTCCTTTGCTCAAGGGTATACATATTGAGCTCCGTTAATCTGTCCTCATATGTCTTCTGATGCAGTCCCTGCACCATTTTGGTTGCCCTTCTCTGGACTGCCTCAACTCCAGCGTGCCATGTTAGCACAGTCCATCTGCACACCATCCCAGCTGCTGTCCGCAGTTGCGTGTGCATGATGATGCCTGCATTGTGCTGTACGCCAATGTGCAATGGTGCCCAGCATCTGACACACGCACAATGACAGGCAGTGGGCGTGGTGGTCTGTGGACATGTGTGTGGCTAGGGGTGGCATTCTGGGTTGGTGTGCCTCCTACCCTTTGTGGATGTCTGGTGAGGTGTGTGTGTGTGTGTGTGTGTGTGTGTGTGTGTGTGTGTGTCTGTCTGTCCGCGTGCCATGTTAGACCTCACCCATCCCTGGTGGTGTGTGTGGTTCCATGCCCAGCCACTTCCCTTGATGGCATGCACCCCTGGTGTGTGTCCATGTGTGTTTGTGGGTTGTGCCTTTGCCACTGGTGGTTGCACATGGCCCCATGACTTACCTGGGTTGGCTGAAGTGCTCCTCCGTGATGGTGTCCTGGTGCAGCTGTGCCAGCCGGAGCAGTCGGGGGTCCCGTTGCCCAAGGGGGGCAGCCCATCACCATCATCACTGTCGTCCTCATCGTCCCCATCGCTGTCCCCCTCTTCAGCCTGTACAGCTATCCCACATTCATTGGCCATGTTTTGCAGGATGCAACAGGCCAGGAATAGCGCACAGGCCTTTGAAGGGCTGTACTGTAGGGCACCGCCAGAGGTGTCCAGGCAATGGAAATGTGCCTTCAGCATCCCGAACACCCGCTCAATGACATTATGTGTGGTGGCGTGTGCCTCATTGTAGCATTGCTGTGATGGGGTCGCGGGCTGCCGGTGTGGTGTGAGCAGCCAGGGACGGAATGGGTATCCACTGTCACCTGTGTGTAGAGGGTGGAGGTTAGTTTGGTGATCAGCATCGCCCTGCCCTGGGCCATGTATGCCACTACCCATGTCACCTCTGACCATGCCCCTCCCAAGCCCTATGTTTGTCCATGTGGTTTGCATACTCACCCACTAAGTGGCCAGTGGGGATGTCCCCACTCTCGAATCTGTGGCACAGTGCTGACTGGTGCCAGATGAAGGCATCATGTGCTCCCCCAGGGTACGTGGCACAGACACTGATTATGCACCCCCTGGCATTGCACAGCACCTGGCAGTTGATGCTAGCATAGCCCTTGCGATTCATGTATGTGGCCCCCGCGGGGCCAGGTAGTGTGCGGATGGCCACATGGGTGCAGTCTATTGCCCCTAGCATGCCAGGCATACATGCTACCCTGTGGAACTCCTGTATGTTTGCTGTGTGCTCCACCGGTGTGCTGGGGAAATGGATGTACTCCGCAGCATGTGGCAGCAGTGTGCTGAGGAATTGGGTGAGGTGGCGTGACACGGCCGACTGGGTTATGCCTGTGGTGTCACCTACTAGTCTCTGGAAGGTACCCGTGGTGAGCAAGCACATGCAAGCTGTCACTTTAGTCTCCACTGGCAGAGCATGGCTCCGTCGTGTGGGTGCCTGCATCACATCACTGCGCAGCTCACAGAGCCGCTCAAAATTGCCCGATTCAAGCAGCTACCGCATTACAGATCTCAGTATCTATCTGCAGCTTGAAGCTGGTGTGGCTCGGTACTGCCTGTTGGGGGCATACCGCTGATGGGCCCTTCCACGGCCCGCCCCCCTGCTGCCTGCCTTCTCACCCTCATTACTGCCTCCATCTGGATGGTGGCACTGGCCATATCCCTGGCTTGTGTTCATCCCCTCTGGCAGCTGTTTTGTGTTTCCCCCGCTGTCCTTGTTACTACTTCCCCTGCACTGGGAACACCTGACTGTGCTGGCCTCAGTGCTGTGTGGCACTTCCCCCTTCTGTACTGTGGCTGTGGCTCCCCACACCTTCCATGAGCCTGTGGGTTCCAGGTGCCCTTTAACTGTCCTGCTGTGTGTGTGTGTGTGTGTGTGTGTGTGTGTGTGTGTGTGTTGCCTGTGTGGCTGGCTATAGTTCAGCAACTTGTGGCTTCCGTGTAGCGTTCTTGTGCCTCTCCCTTGTTCCTTTTTATTTTGGCTCATTTCCGCTGTGGCACAACTTCCACTTGCTCCCCAGTTGCACATGGCGCATGTTGTTGAATATCGCACTGCACCATTTATGCATGGTTCCTCCCACTTCAGTTGCACATACATTCATTATCATTGCACTATTGCTCAGCGTGATTTGGGAGGTGCAACTGCCTCCCACTGAATCACAGAATGGTGCATTTTCGGACTTGCACTGGGGCAACCCTATTGCGCATGGTGCAACCCTTTTGAATATCTGGGCCCATGTTTGTATCCTTTACTGTCTCATTACCACACTTTGATCTGAATGCAGCTGTATTTGATAAACTTGGTATGGTTAACTCCACTGAGCACCTTGACGAGGCTATCTACAGAGAATGCATTGAACTGCCATCCCTCCTGGTCTACCACCCGATCCTGGAAGCATGGGTCTCGCCTCACACAGAGTGCTGTGCCAAGAAGGGCTATCATTATTTGTGTCATTGTGATGTATTTGACATTATTAAACCTGTATATGGTTACTCTCCAGACAGCATTCATTGGTCCTTTACCTTGGACCAGGACATTACTGCTAATGACACAGATACCCCTGAAGCATGATCAGCACCACCACTACTGGCGAACTATGATCAACTCTACAAGGCTTATAAGGAGGAGGTTCATCGGCTAACTACAAGAATATCGAATCAGTCTTACACCTGCCCAGTCCAACTACAAAAATGGAGATCACCAACTATTAAACTGACTTATAATTCTGAAGGACAGTACTGCATTGTCACAAATCATAAATCTTTTACTTATGGTCAAAGGATATGTAATATCACTCAACCTAACTTTTGTTTTATTCCTCATCAAACCACTGTTATAGGACATACGGTTATCACCCTGTTCCCATCATGGAACCAGATATTATTGACAGTGACTCTGAATATTTGCTTGCTCCGTCTCAGCATTTACCCATATTTAATACACACATAGACTCATTAACATTGGCATTAAAATCACTTTTAGTAAGGAAGGACACACACTTCATCCACATCAGTAACAACCTCACTGGTGCATCAGATGCAATAAATGCCCTCATCAATGATGGTGATTTCAATAGTGCACTTACTAACACTTGGTTAGAAATAACTTTTAAAGGTTTTGTTATTTTGCTAACTTTTTTAATTTTCTTTTTGATCATAATGCTTTGCTGCCTAAGGCGTACGCTCAAACAACATTGAGAGCAGCTTGAATTCCTTTACAAGGCTCATGTATCAGGTCTGTAAATGACAGTTATTCTCACCACTTTCCCATAGCGTTGTTGCCTTTTCAGTAAGGCAAAAAGGGGGGATTGTTATGCCAGGTCCCTGCACCCTAATTGGCATCCTACTGTACTCCTTAGACAACTCTTATGTTACACATATTATACATATGTTATACTAACACATAGGGCACAGGCATCTACCATATAAGAGTAGATGGCAGGATATGTAATAATTGTTATTCACTTTATTTTTGTCTAATGCATGGAAACTGCATGTGGTAAGCTGAGACATTCATGTCTCTGTCATCTTCTGATGTTTTAGTCAGCATTGCCACCTTTTGTATTTATGTATAATCACACCACATCCTGAATTTTTCATGTACCATCTATACCTTCTTTGTTCTAAGAAATGATTATCTTAGTGGAATTGTATAATATTATCTACAACTGTGAAGTCACCTTACTTTTAGCCAATAGGGCTCATCGCCTGTAACTAGAAATGTTTCTATCTCCTAGTAACCATAGTAATTATCATGGTATATAATGTAATGCATTATGTTTTCTCCTCAGAGCCCTTCTTCACTAGTTGGGGTATAGGGGAATGCTAAGCTATGGCTCCCAGTTCCTTATGGCAAGAACTGTTTAGGGCAACTGTGATATCCTTTTGTAGCAATAAACAAGTTTATTACTAATATGCAACTTGTCTATGACTTCTTTGCATCTCAAATTATTGCCAAGAACCTGATCAGGGTTAGACGCCTTAACACCAGGATACACTCTTTTTAGAAAAGACAGGGTGGGAAAAAAGGGTGAAGGGGTGGCTTTCTTTGTCAGGAAGGGAATTAAAGCACTGAAGTTCAGGGAATGCAAGAGAGAGTGGAAGCACTGTGGGTCCCCCGTGTGACAGAAAATGGCACTGCCATTTGCACTGGCATGATCTACAGACCTCCAACACAAGGGGAGGAAATGGACAGTGTACTAGTGGAAGCCATCCACAAAGTGACAGTCAAAGGGGAAGTGCTGCTGGTGGTAGACTTCAGTTTGCCTGATGTGGATTGCAGAACCCAAGCTACAACCACAGCCAGGAGCAGAGGCATCCTGGATGCCCTGCAGGAAGCGTGACTCAAGCAGCTTGTGGTGAAACCCACCAAAGAAGGAGCAATATTGGACCTGGTACTCATCAATAGGGACAGAGTCATCATTGTAATGGTAGGTAGCCACCCAGGGTCCAGTGATCATCATATGGTGTGATTCAATGTGAGAACAGTGAAGAAGTCAAACCACACGAAAGCAAGGGTCCTGGATTTCTGATGGGGCAACTTTGTAAAAATGGGGGAATGTCTCAAGAATGCTCTGGCAGAGGAAAAAAGAGGGGGGATGTAGAGAAAAAAATGAGCTAATCTTAAGGGAACCACAGCAGAGGCAACAAGCCTTTGTGTTAGGCAACTAAGAAAAACAAAGAGAAAGAAAAAAACACTATGGTTCTCAAAGGACGAGGCCAGGAAGGTAAAAGAGAAAAGGCTAGCTTTCAGGATGTACAAGGAAACACAGAGGGGGAAGACAGGGAACTGTATCTGGAAAAGCAGAGGGAGGCAGGGAAAGCAGTCAGGAGTGCAAAGGCACAAACAGAAGAAAAAATAGCCCAGGCAATTAAGAAAGGAGACAAGAGCTTTTTCAGGTACATTAGTGATAGAAAGAAGACCAGGGGTGGGATTGTGAAGTTAAAAAGGGAGGGAAGGAGGGGGGGGTGTTCAGAGGGGGACCTAGAAAAGCAACAATCCTTAACAAATATTTTTGTTCAGTGTTCACAGAAGAAAGGGAAGGAGAAATACCATAACTGGGTGAAAGGAGCACCAATGGGAAAGAGGTGGACACCAGCCTGTTTATGAAAGAAAGAGTCCTAACAGACCTTGAGCATCTGAAAGGGGATAATGCTATGGGGCCTGATGGAGTACATCTCAGAACATTAAAATAACTTACGACAGGTGCTGGAAGCACCACGAACAGCTCTTTTCAACAAATCAATAGAAACAGGTGAGATTCCAGGGGACTGGAGGGGGGTGAATGTAGTCCCTCTCCACAAAAGTGGGAACAGGGAGGAGGCTGGCAACTACAGACCAGTCAGCCTGACCTTGGTGGTGGGGAAATTAATGCAGTCACTGCTAAAGGAAAGAAATGTGATATTTCTTGAATTCAGCATAGCACAGGATCTGAGGCATCACAGATTCACAACATGAAGGTCTTGTCAGTTGAATCTTATAGATTTCTTTGACTGGTTGACCAGGGTGATAGATGGGGGGTGATGTGGCCAACCTAGATTTCAGCAAGGCCTTCTGCACCGTCCCACATAGTAGGTTGGTAAATAAATTGGGCAGCCTGGGAGTGGGCCCCAAGGTGGTAACTGAGTCAGAAACTGGTTGAGTGGCAGGACACAGAGGGTGGTGGTAAATGGTGTTCAATCCTAGGAGGGGGGTGGTGGCCAGTGGGGTGCCACAGAGATCTGTGATGGGGGCATTCCTCTTTAATGTCTTCATATGTGACATTGTAGAGTGGCTGGAGGGGAAGGTATGCCTCTTTGCAGATGACACTAAGATCTACAACAGGGTCGACACCCATCGGGGTTAAAAATGAGAAAGAACCTAAACATGCTTGAGGAGTGGCTGAGAGTGTGGCAGCTAATATTCAATGCAAAGAAGTGCAAAATCAATACAAAACAAGCAGGCAGCTAAAAGCAAAAGACGGTGCCAAATAGAAAAAAGTACTCACATGTGTAAAAAGGCAGTAGAGCTACTCGTCACCGTATGGGATCCAAAACAACATTATAAAACAGGCTATAAGCAAAATATTTAATATAATTTTGCACCTAAAAGCACACCAGCACACACATACATGGTGGACCTCCCCGAACAGTCAAACGTTTTCGCGCTCACTCTCGCGCTTTCTCAAGGCTGAGGTAGGTTTGACATCACCATTCTTTTAAACCTCTCAAATTAAAGTGACAGTGCAATAAAAAAATGATGATTACATATGAATCAAACATACCACCTAAAAAGTGCATACCACCTAAAAATACAGACTTCCACAATACACATAATATGAAACAGCAATTCATGTGAAGGAACAAACCACCATCACATAATATCCATTCTAATTTTAATATATTTAACTATATCAAACAATATTATAAATAAGGGGATAACTGAAAAAAGTCATTAAGACCTAGTTTTAGAAAATATTTAGTTTCATATTGCCAAAAAGATTCTCTTTCTCTCAATTTTTTTGTCAGCATCTCCCCCACGAACATGTTCTTGTACCTTTTCAACCATTTGGAAGGAAAATTTATGTGTTTGACCTTTGACCTTCACATGCTCGGCCAAAACACTCATGTCATCTAAATTACAGATGCTTCTAATATGTTGTCTGATTCTTAGTTTAAACTTTTGCACAGTTTTGCCTATGTAAAAACTATCACAACTACAGCAAGTAGCAGCATAGACTATGTTTCTACTATTACAGTTTTTATATACAGAAAGATTCACAAAATTGATCTCATGCAAATCTGAATGAACTTCAAAGCACAGGTTCTGATTACTGCATTCCAAATACTGAATGAAAAAGGCTAACTCATCCTTGGTCCCTTTCCAAATGAAAAACAAATCATCTATATAATGCTTGTAGAAATCATTTTTCATTCAGATTTGCATGAGATCAATTTTTTGGATCTTTCTATGTATACAAAATCAGATGGTAGCGGGATAGGTTCCAAGTTATATAGGAAGAGTACAGATAAAAATTTTATTTTGGCATTTAATAGATGCCATCCAGTGCATGTTACCAGGAATATCCCTATAGGACAATTCCTAAGGGCTAAGAGGAAATGCATTTCTGATCTTCTAGTGGAAGGAAAGTTACCTGAAAGCCCCACATTACTTCGACACCTTGGGCTTCCACAATCACAGATTTTTAAGATTTACCAGATCCGTCACATGTTAATAGAGTGGTTTGGAACAGCAGACTGGATCACTAACCAAACAGACTTTCTCTTCTCCATTCACTCTCTTGTGTGGAAGCCCCACTCAGTTTCACACCTAGTGACTTTCCTCTTTCCATATATCTACCCCAATGCAACTGGTGGATCCCATTACTGCGGCAAGGCATTGCCTCCTTTGCCCCAAAGTTGGGAACGTACCTGGCTTGACCTACAACAATATTTCACCAATCACAGGTTACGCCTGACCCAGTTTTATACACTCCATAATGTTTATCTCACGCCAGTGCAATTACATAGAATGAAGAAACTGCCCTCAACAACATGCTCTAGGTGTGCGTCGTCTGAGGGCTCGTTGCTCCATGTTCTGTGGGAATGTAGCAAGGTAACCCAATTATGGGAAGGTATAAAAAACACCATTGATCCCTTATTGGGACTAACGGAATATTTCTTCCCTGAAATTTGCATTGTGGGTTCCCTCTCACTAATCTCTGTCAGGGAAAGAAGGTTTCATATTTCCCTAACCTCCTCAATGGTTAAATGCTTGGTTCTGTATCATTGGCTTGATCAAGATGAAATTTCATATTTGGAATGACTAAATTATATATTACACAGCCTTAGAATTGAAAAATTGATAGCTACCCTCAGGAACTGTCCTCAGTCTTATGATAAGAAATGGGGTAAATTAAAAAGTCTCTTGTTGTTGCAAACATCTTCAGCAGTTGATAAATGACATGTTTCAACCGCCTTGCAAACGCTTTGGAAGTAGCACAAACCCAACCCTCTTAAACACATACCTTAATTAATGTAAACCTTATGTAGTTACCTTCCTTATTTTGGTATCTGAAGTGGGAGGGGGGATGGAGGGTGAAGGAGGGGAGACAGGGAAGGTATGAGTGCTTACCTGCTTATTTTCACCGCACGAAGATGTACTCTGTGACTATGTTTTGTATCTTTTTACAATGTATTATTTGTCTTGTTATACAAGCTAAACTAATAAAGATGACTTTATTTCAAAACAAAAAAAGAATGGATATTATGTGATGGTGGTTTGTTCCTTCACGTGAATTGATGTTTCACATTATGTGTATTTTGGAAGTCTGTATTTTTAGGTGGTATGCACTTTTTAGGTGGTATGTTTGATTCATATGTAATCATCGTTTTTTTATTGCACTGTCACTTTAATTTGTAAGGTTTAAAAGAATGGTGATGTCAAACTTACCTCCGCCTTGAGAAAGCGTGAGAGTGAGCATGAAAACGGTTTGCTGTTCAGGGAGGGACATCATGTATGTGTGTGCTGGCATGTTTTTAGGTGCAAAATTATATTAAATATTTTGCTTATAGCCTGTCTTGAATCATTCTTTTGGATCCCATAAAGTACAAAATCATGCATTTGTGGAACAGAAATCCAAGGGAGGAGTACAAGATGAGGGAGAGGAACTGATAGCCACCAATTACAAAAGGGACCTGGGGGCAATTATATCTGATGACTTACAGGTAACTAAGCAATGTGAAAATGCTGTAGGGGCAGCCAGTGGGATGTTGGGGTGCATAGTGAGAAGTATTAACATTAGAAAAAAGGAGATGGTTATGCCACTGTATAGAGCATTAGTGAGACTCATCTGGAGTACTGTGTCCAGATTTGGAGGCTGCATCTCCAGATGGACATTGACAAAATAGAGGCAGTCCAGAGAAGGGCAACAAAAGTGGTGCAAGGATTGCACCAAAAGTCATATGATGAAAGATTAGAGGACCTCAATATGTGTTCCCTGGAGGTGAGAGAGTGGGGATATGATAGAGACATTCAAGCTCCAGAGGTCATGAAGACAAGCAGGTTGTCCAGCCCTTCCCAGAGCCCCCATGCCTCGTGGATCACCAAACAAAAAAATCCATCTCCAGAGATCGTGAGGGCAAGCAGGTTCTCCAGCCCTCCCCAGAGCCCCTGAGCCCCGTGGAATGCCAAGCAAAAAAATCCAGCTCCAGAGGTCATGAGAGCAAGCAGGTTGTCCAGCCCTCTCTAGAGCCCCCAAGCCCAGCAGATCACCAAACAAAAAAAATCCAGTTCCAGAGGTTGTGAGGGCAAGCAGGTTGTCCAGCCATCCCCAGAGCCCCCAAGCCCCATGGATTGCCGAACAAAAAAATCCAGCTCCAGAGGTCATGAGGGCAAGCAGGTTGTTCAGCCCTCCCCAGATTCCCCAAGCCCTGCAGATCGCTGAACAAAAAAATTTAACTCCATAAGTCATGAGGGCAAGCCGGTTGTCCAACCCTCCCCATAGCCCCCGAGCACCGTGGAGTACTGAACAAAAAAATCTAGCTCCAGAGGTTGTGAGGGCAAGCAGGTTGTCCAGCCCTCCCTAGAGCCCCTGAGCCCCGTGGATCACCGAACAAAAAAATCTAGCTCCAGAGGTCATGAGGGCAAGCAGGTTGTCCAGCCCTCCCCAGAGCCCCCGAGCCCCGCAGAATGCTGAACAAAAAAATCCAGCTCCAGAGGTCGTGATGGCAAGCAGGTTGTCCAGACCTCCCCAGAGCCCCCGAGCCCCATGGATCACTGAACAAGAAAATCCAGCTCCTTAGGTTGTGAGGGAAAGCAGGTTGTCCAGCCCTCCCCAGAGCCCCTGAGCCCCGCTGATCACTGAACCAAAAAATCCAGGTAGTGATCTCATGCCCAAGGCAAAGCTCCAGCTGGCTGTGTGAGAGGGATTTGAAATTGGCGCCATTTTTGAACACAGACGCTTACTTTTTACAGTCGGCAGAGCACTGCAGATAGTTTTTTCCTGCCTGTTCCACCGCTCCACCTTGCTATATATTTTATTTATTTATTTATTTATTTATTGAGTATTTGGAAAATACCTTTGAGTCAAAGACTCTTCTTCAAAGGTTCCACGTCAGTACAAGCATAACATGCAAGAACAGTACAGAGCAATAGAAAGGTACATAAGCAGACAGGCATGATCCAAAAGATCCAATAACAGGCTATCATTTATAATAATAATAGATTCATGGTATGAGTCTCAATTGCAGATACATTTTTAGGCTCCCAGTGGGAACGAGTTCAGAGAGTTTCAGATAGGAGGTTAGTGAGCCAGAGGCCATAGTCGAGGGGAGAGGAACAGGGATTGGTTTAGTGGCAGTCACAGGGATTAGAGGACTGAAGATAGATCCTAAGGTAGGCTTTGTAGGGGCCGAGTCTATTCATGTTCGTGAGAGTGTAAGGCAGGTTATTTACCCAGGAAGGGGTTCGGTAGCTAAAGGTCTTTTGGAGTTGGGAGGTGCCACATCTGGGAACCATGAGGTATTGCTTGCTTGATTTTTGGGTGAGTTGGTGTGATGGGGTTGGTTGAATTAGAGGTGAGAGACTGGGTGGGGCAAGGCCGAGTGAAATATTTTTAGCCATAAGGCAAGTATGAAATCTGATTCTGTTATCCAGGTTTAGCCAGTTTGTGACATTATGAAGGGAACATGTATGGGTTAGGCGGTCACAGCCCAGGATGAGGCGGCAGGCCTTGTTGAGGGAGAGCCCAAGTCTAGTTAATGCCGAGGAGCTGGCCGCACTATAGACAAATATGCCATAATCTAGAAGGGAGAGGACCGAGGAGGAGACCGCTAAGCGAAGCACATCAGGTGTGAGACAATGTTTATACTGGTAGAGGATACCAAGTTGGGTATTGAGGGCAGTAGATAGTAGATTAATTGGTTGGTGGAAGTTAAGGGCTGGGTCAAGTGTGACGCCCAGGTATTTAAAGTAGTCCACTTGTTCAAGAGGGGTCTGGCTGACAGTCAGGACTTGTGGGCAGTGGTCCTTCCTAGAATTTCGTGGGTGAGAGAAGTACATAACTTTGAACTTCTTGTAGTTTAGAATAAGGCGTTGTGTGATGAACCACATTTCAGCCTCACTGAAGGTGGATTGGAGGGAGAGGTGGAGCTGGGAGGGGTCAGGATTGGAAGAGTATAGGACAGCGTCATCCACATGGAGTAGAACATTGCCCAAGCAGGACTGGGGGAGGGAGTTGAGATAGAGGCTGAATAATAGTGGTCCAAGGATGGACCCCTGTGGGACTCCAGAGCTGACTGGCAGCCTGCTGGATAAGGTGGTACCAATTTTGACCTGTTGGCAGCGACCCGTCAAGTAGTCTGTGAACCAGTAGAGAGAATCTTGTGAGAGTCCAAGTTTGGATAATGTAATTAGCAGAAGGGAGTGGTTGACAGTGTTGAACGCCTTGATGAGGTCGATGAAGACTGCACCAGCGAGATGACCACTGTTGAAGGTGGTATGGAGGTGGGTAGTGAACTCTAGAAGGGCAGTAGTCGTACTATGTCCTTTGCAGAATCCATGTTGCTGGCTGCCAAGTATATTTTATTTATGGAGATGGTCAATGAGCTGATCAGAGACAATACGCTCTAGAGCCTTGGCTAAGGGGGGAAGAATTGAGATGGGGCGATAGTTTTGAGGGGAGGTATGGTTCCCACTCTTAAATATGGGGGTGATGGTGGTGGATTTCCAATGCATGGGGAATTTCCCAAGGCATAAGGACCGGTTGATAATGTGACTCCAGGCAGAAGGGAACTTTAAGGAAACCTACTACTATACACTTTAGTCTGTCTGAAGGGGACTTTAAAGGGATCTCTCTGTACAACAACGTAGGCTTTAATACACCAGAGCTAAAACGGGGGACTGTGCATGGGTTGCTAGTTCATTCTGCCAATTCATCTGCTAATTTTAAGACAAGCAACTAAATAGTAAGCTGAATCATCTGTAATTCTAATTTCTTAGACACCTGCATTTAATTTGAATCCTAGGCAACGTATGTCAGGGAGCCTCCTACTGGAAGCAATGTCATTGTACCTGTAATTTGAGCTCCTCCTCCACCTACGTGTTTATTTAAACCCTGTTCTCTTCTGTTCCGTAGCTCCAGAGGTTGTGAGGGCAAGCAGGTTGTCCAGCCTTCCCCAGAGCCCCCGGCCCCACGGATCGCCGAACAAAAAAATCCAGGTAGTGATCCCACGCCCAAGGCAGAGCTCCAGATGGCTGTGTGAGAGGGATCCCTACTGGCACTCCACGCCGGCTGCCCCACCACCCCCACCACCTCCCTTGGTGAGCTCCTACCTATATAGGCTGTACCGCGTGACTGTCTGAACCAATCAGCTCTCTTTTCTCTTTGCTTATTATACTTTCCTAACACTAGTGGCCGCCCTTGAGCAGTGGTCAAAACTCACATTAAAATGTTCCCTCTCTCCCTAGCTATGGTTGTTGTGCTCATAACCATATCGTCCCTCCCACCCTCTTCCTACCCTAATCAACAATTCTCTCTGCCTCTCTTCACTGAGACTGTGAAGCAACCTCCCCACTCTTCTTCTACCCTAGTGCACCACCCTCTGCACTGCTGGCAAAACTGGGTACTGGGATCTACCATCCTCCCTCCCTCCTTTCATGCTGGGTTATCTGCATTAAATGTCTTCTACACTTTTGACCCTGTCTACCTCGTGTACACCGCACCACTTCCCTATCCACTGCAAGTCACAAAGGGACATGCACCTATTAAAACAACTCCTGTCACTCCTGCTCCTTATAGCCGGTGATGTAAAACAAAACCCTGGTCCTACCTCTCCAAAAAATGGACGCCTCTCCACCCCGGCAAATCACCTTCCAAGAGGTTTCAAAATAGTACATCTAAATATATGCAGCATTCTGAACAAAATAATGGCCCTACAAACAAGCGTCTTATCACTGTGCCCTGATATCTTAATCATTACAAAATTCTGGCTGAAGCCCCACAACCTCGATGCCAAGTTCTCAATAATACCTGGCTACTCCCTCATTTGGCAGGACTGTCAGGGTAAAAGAAGGGTGGTGGCACTGCCATGTACGTCTCCTCCAAACTCCAGTTCACCACAATCAGACCTACCTCACTCATGTTGTCAATAGACTCCCTACTAATCAAAATCTCTCTCCCTCACTCAATCCCTATATACGTAGCAGGGTCATACTGCTCTCTGGACACAACGCTGCCTATCAACCTAGACCACCTAGGCACCCTGAGGTCCCTCGCAGCTGGAGGTGAGCTTCATATCCTTGGGAATTTCAACCTGAAATGGCTAGCCAGTACAGGCTCTAAAGCACGACGCGAAGTAAATGCGCTAAACCTGTCCCAACAAATAACTGAACCCAGTCGCCTAAACCATAAAACCAAGAAGCATACTCTACTGGATTGGGCCCTAACCACCCACCCCCATCGTATAATTGATGCTGGCCTACTACTGGACTCTCTCAGTGATCACCATATGAGTTATATGGTGTGGAAAATATTCAGTCCTAAGGCCCTTCCCCCCCTTGCACACTGTACAATAGATCTTACAAATCCCTGGACCTGACCACGCTCCTAAATGACCTCACCAACACTGATTGGTCCTACATCCCTAGGGCTCCCTCTATGGATTAGGCCCTTGATTTCTTCATGGCCAGATTCCTTGCTATCTGGGACTCCCATGTGCCACTCAGAAGATCCAGAGTAAGCGGAACCCACCTACCCTGGGTAACAACCAACCTCTTGGAGCAACTACTAGTCAGGGACCGAGCCTGGAACTCCTATAAGGCAACAGGTACTCAAACAGCTCTGCAACACTACCACTTGCTAAGGAATGCCTGCACAAGACTCATCTGGCAGGCCAAATCAAATTATTTCAAGTCTGCTTTCCACAATAACTTTACTCACCCAGCATAATTCTGGAAGTCAATTAAATCCCTCCTCACCCCGCCGGCCCAACCCCCTGCACCAACCCTCAATATAGCAGGAAGTACTATCACTGCACCAAGCACTGTAGCCACAGAGCTTACCTCCTATTTCACAAACTGTACATCCTCTCTTCTCTCGTCTTACCCCTGGCTCCTTCCCCCTGATCTTCCAGTTTTCTCCTCACCTGCCAACTTCTCCTTTCACCTTGTTACACCCACTGAGATATTAAAAATACTTTGGTCACTAAATCCCTCCAAAGGAAAATGCTCCTCAGCCTTGACTCCAAAATGCTCCATCTTTCTACCCCAGCCATAGCCAGCCCTCTGGCCGCTCTCTTTAACCAGTCATTCAGACTTGGTACTATCCCTACAAAATGGAAACATGCCACAGTCATACCCCTTACCAAAGTAGGTGACCCTTCCTCCCCGAGCAACTACCGACCTATCTCGCTGCTCCCCATCCTAGCCAAAATCCAGGAGTGCCTTACTAGCCCAGCTCTCCCACTTCCTCAAATCCATCTCCTTCTTCACTCCTTACCAGGCTGGGTTTAGGAAAAATCACTCTACCATCACCTCTCTCCTCCATCTTACCGACACCATCCACACGGGCGTGGATAAAGGGGAGATAACTGCAGCTATCTTCATCGACCTGGCTAAGGCTTTTGACACAGTTTCTCATGCTTTGTTACTGTCCAAACTCACCCAAGGTGGATTGACTGAGCCTGCCACCAATTGGTTCCAGTCATACTTGGCAGGCAGGTCCCAGTCAGTCTGTATTGGCTCTGCCATCTCCACCTCACTCCCTGTTACCACTGGGGTCCTCCAAGGCTCTGTCCTAGTCCATTTGTTGGTTTGTACCTTCCTCAATGTTCTACCTGCAGCCTGCCCTCATACGTCTATGCACATGTATGCAGACAACACGGTACTGTATGCCTCTGGGTCATCCCCTTCCACCATGGCAGCCTGCCTACAGCAGGATTTTGACACTGTTCAATGCTGGTTCAGTTCAAATCAACTATTTCTAAATCCTAAAAAAACTGTCTTCCTAACATTCAGCACTCAGGCCAAACTTTCCCATCTCCCTGCCTCCCCAACTTTCCACACACTAGATGGCTCCTCCTCTGGAGGTTTGCACCTCCTTCAGATACCTCAGGGTCTGGTTAGACCAGCATCTTGACTTCACTGTGCATATTAATGCTATACATAAGAAGCTACACCCCATGTTAGGTGCTTTGTACCATAATAAAAGTTGCATCTCCCTGCCCATGCGCCTGCCAATCTTTCAAAAGATGATCCTCCCAATAATGGACTATGGGGATGTAGTCTACTGTGTAGCCCCTAAATCTTCCCTGACCAGACTAGACCCTCTCTTCCACTCATTCTGCCATTTCTCCCTGGACTGCCCTCCCAGTACCCATCATTGCAACCTCTACTATTCCTTAGATCTCCCTTCTCTCCACAATCAGAGATTGATACACTGTGCTAGAACCACTGTGAAATTCTGGTTGCAGTCCCTCCCCTCCTACCTTGTGATCACCTCTAATGTTCTTCCCCGGCCAGCCTACTCACTCAGGAACATTGATTCTCAGCTACTCACATCCCCCACATCTCCACCTGGTCTGGACAGGCTGCTTTCATCTTCCGCATGCCTAAGTTATGGAACTCCTTGTCAGCTGATATTAGACATTCCACCAGCACTCCTCACCGCAATGCTCTACTCAAGACACATTTCTCCACTACTTGCTCATGCATTCTGCTCTGCTGAAGCCCATGCAGTCTTGATGGTGGCTGTTTATTTTCTTTGCTTATTTTACTCCTGCTATTGCCTACCCTGCTTATTGTTATGATGTTGGATACTGTGTAATTATGTAATTATGTGATATAGCTGCATCGCCTATGCTACCCTGTCTGTATATATATATATATATATATATTGCTTTGCCTACTCTTTTATGACTGTATTGAATTATGTACATTTGAAATTTGTATTTCCACTGTATTCTACCTATCCCCCAAACCCCCAGGGCGCATCTGGAATCAAGTGGTACCCTGCTTAGTATGTCTTCCTGGTAAAACTCTTAAATAAATAAAGCACCTCATGGTATAAGCAAGGTACAGGAGGGTAGCATCTTTCAGAAAAGAAGGTGTACAAGAACAAGGGGACATGATATGAAGCTAAAGGGGGTAGACTCATGGTCAAGTAAGAAGAAAAAAAGCAAAAGCCCCAGGGGAGTAGAGGTAGGACAACCTCTAATTACCAACAATTTAAAAAAGTCTAATTCCAACCCCCAATTAAAAAGAGTTACCTCAACTGCATTGATCAATCAGGATGGAGAATTAATTAATAAACAAGCAGAATATATTGCCAAGAAATGGCAAAACAATCAGAGTAGGCAAATATTTGATAATGTTTCCCTTGAAAAGTCTACAAATCTATTAATAGAGGACCAATGGGAATAAATTAATTAAAAAACACTGCAGAACAATGTAGCAGGTGTAAAGGGAATAACTCAAGACATAAAATCACTCAGCAACTCTGACTTCAGTCTTCTGGATGATACTTATCAAAATCTTCTATTGACCACATTGCCCCAAAATATATCACTTGAGAAGCTAGAAATAAATGAAAGAAATAATTACCATAATAAAAAGAACTCAATGAGATAATGATAATTTTACAACAAACAGTAAGTGACCTAAGAAACATGGCTGAGCAAGGAAACAGACAAGACTATAAAACAGAGAGACAAATCACATATTCACCCTTCTTAGATGAGAACTTAGTGGATGTATTAAAAAATCCTTACATGGTGAGTGTCGACATTATGGAACAACTAGTTACTTTAAAAAACGAGATAGCCACTCTGAGAGAAGACATGGCAATAAATGGGCAAGGCTTGAAGAACTTTTTGCACATCAATGGAAAAATCAAGACAATAAAAGATCAATCTCTGTCATCATACAAGATTCTGAAGAACTACTGACTCATATGGAAGAGCAACAAATAGGACAAATACTGTAGGAGCTATTGATAAGTTAGTATTAATAATTTCCAATGAAGGGAAGAAAAGAGAGGCAAAATGCAAAAAATAATAGAAGAAAACCAAAAAAGAACAACTCAAAAAAGATCAATTTAGACACATCAGTCAAAGAAACAGGAGATGAACAGCAGACATATGAGAAGGAGGAAACCCAATATCCATATAAGAGAGAACAGAATCTCAATAGCAATACAAACTGTCTCATTAGATACAAACAAAAGGGATACTCAATCTCCCACTGTAGAAATGCAGCCCAGTAATTTAACAGACTCTCAAGCTGTAATAACCCTTAGAGGGGTAGATAGAAATTTCTATGACAACCAAGAGGTCTTAAAAGTACTGGTTTATGAGGGGAGATAATGGCTAGCAATACCCTGCCTTATGCATCCCAGCATCTAGTTTTCCTTCTGTCTTCAACATGGTAGAAACATTGTGAGGGAGGAGTGAGACAGCAGCTGCATGCTGTGCTGTGGAGAAACAGCACTAGCTGGGACTTGATGAGAGGTCCTTTTTTTTCACAGGTATGTCACCATTGCCTGATTAAAAAGAATGGTCCCAGGTCCTTTCCATCCCAACTTGTGCTGCTCAGTTCTGGCTACATGGGTGTTTGCTGCCCTGTGCTTCAGTGGAGTTACTAGGAGTACAAAACTGTGGTGTAGCTGGTTCTGACCGTGGGGACATCAGGAAGCCCTGCAGAGGATGCATCAGCAAACTCCCCCCCCTCAGAGTGGGACTCCAAGCCGGTGTGTGCTGGTTGCATTTTAATAGTGTTAAACAGACATATTCTCATTCATTTTCACTCTGATTCTCACTCTTGACAGTGGTGTTTAGCCCTCTAAATGGGCTGCTGGACATTAGGCAGTATGGGTTTCTCATGGGCAGATCCTGTCAGACCAACCTGGTGGATTACTATGACTGGATAACTAGACAGCTGGACAAGAGCCATGCAGTGGATGTCCTGTTTCTGGACTTCAGTAAGACATTCGACTCAGTGCCACATGAGAGGCTAGGCAGTAAGCTGGCAGGTACAGGTGCAGGGATGAAAATGGTGGGATGGGTAGTAAACTGGTTTCAGGGAAGGCAACAGAGGGTGGTGGTGGGAAGGGAGCTCTCATCTCTGAGGGCAGTGACAAGAGGAGTACCGCAGGGCTCAGTGCTGGGACTGGTGTTGTTTGGGTTGTTCATATCAGACATCTTAATGGACATCAAGACCAAGATCAGTTTGTTTGCAGATGACACCAAGATGGGAGCAGTAGTGGATGATCTAGGAGGGTGGTATGGGTTGCAGCATGATCTGTCAAAATTGGAGGCCTTGTTAGACACCTGGCAGTTGGGGTTCAATGCCAAAAAGTGCAAGGTGCTATATTTCGGGGCAAAAAACCCAAGAAGGCGCTACCAGCTGGGGGGGGGGGCTCAGCTAGCTGTGACAGAGAAGAAGGATCTGGGGGTGATTATAACAGGCTCAATGAACAACTCAGCACAATACAGAAAGGAAGCTGCAATGGCCAAAAAAATACTTGGTTGTATTGCCAGGAGTATATCTTGAAGGAGAGAGGAGGTGATCCTGCCATTGTATAGGTCACTAGTTAGGCCACATCTGGAGTACTGCATGCAGTACTGGCACCCATACCTGAAGAAGGACATTAAGTTACTGGGGGGGGGTGCAGCACAGGGCAACAACGATGATCCAAGGACTAAGGGACATACCCTAAGTGAACAGGCTGAGGGAGTTGAACATGTACTCACTGGAAGAGAGGAGAGACTAGGGGAATATGATTGAAACCTTCAAGTACATGAAGGGAATAAACAAGACAGGCACAGAGGGACTATTCAAGTTAAGGGGGTAGGAACACTCAAGGTCTCAATCTCAGATTGGAGGGGGAAGGTTCAGGAGGGAAATGAGGAGACACTTTTTACGGACAGAGGGGTGTCCAGGTGGAACGCGTTGCCCACAGAAGTGGCATCCTGTAGAAGAGTGGACTGCTTCAAAAGGGGATGTAATAGAGGATGAGGGATGGTCAGGGAAGGGGATGGAGGGACAGCTGCAGTATAAGGGTTGCTAGCTGCACACTCTAGCAGACTCAATACACCATAAGGCCTTCATCTGCTGGCAAATTCATATGTTCATATGTTCGTATGATCTTCAGAGGAGTGGTGTCTTTTCTTTGCTCATTTACAGAGCTGAATCTGATTTGCTAAGATTTTTGAAAGAAAACAGGAATTGACGCATTGACAAACTCCTTTCCTCTACTCTGCCCATCTTAACTGTGTAGGACAGTTTTTTATGTTTTTATATTAGATATTTTAGATACTGTACATATTGTATGCTCCTGCAGAGTATTTTTAGTTAAGGGGAAGTTAAAATTCATATTAGCAGTGCAGACAGTGTGGTCTACATATACATATGCATATAACCATCTGCATTTCCATTTTTTAACTATGTTGAACACTGTTTATTTGGGGAACTTTCTTTTTTAAGTTGATCAAGTTAATAAAGTTGATATTTAAGCAATAAGGCATGACAGCGTGTATTATTTTTGTCTAATAACATCACTCCTGGGGTGGGTTGAAGCACGAGGCGCAGCCGAGTGCTTCCACCACCCCAGGAGTGATGTTATTAGACAATAACACACACCCTGGAATGTCTTATTGCTATTATACAATGGCTCGTTTTAAAAATAATAATAAAAAGCTTAAAAAAAATTGTAACATTTTTCTTTTTTTTTCTTTTTTGAACTGGAGCCATATTTTGGTAATATGAGAAAAAGTAGTCCACTAGGTGATGCTGTTGCTTATACTGTGCGTTTCATGTAGATGTGTTTCCTCCCCACCACACAAAGACACACACTCGTTATGTGGTGACCTTTGCTCTAAGATGAATCTGTGTGGTTCCCGAGCTTGTCCTGGGGCCCAGCAAAAATGTGTTTTTTTTTTTTTTTTTTTTGTCCCTTGTGAAAACTGATGGAGTAAAAATGAAAAAATAGCAGAGCCACCTGGAGACTTCCGGTTTCCGTGTTCAATCCGTAACTGGACATCATCGGAGTGTGTGAGTTATAGAACTGTTTTGGTTTTTATTGTTGAAGTGCTTTATTTGAATGGTAGTGTATGTGGCTTTGGTGAGAGACTGCCACGGACTTGAAAAGAAAGAGTGTTAGGTATGGAAACGGCCGAGCACGCACGTTTTACTAGCATGGGGCAGCGTCTGAAGTGAAAGAAATGCCAGCTGTTTTTCTTTTTGTTGTGAAGCCGACAGCTTTTATGTGAATTCCCAAGACACCCAAGCACTGAAGTTTGTGTGTGTGGGGGGAGCAGTGTCAGCTTCAGGGCATCGTCAGCTTCATGATGACTTGCATTGGGAGGGAAGAATTTTACTGTGATGTGGTCATTTGTGTGCCTGGTCTTAAAACAGTGATGTTATTGTGCAATATCATCACTGTGCCAGGTACACACTGACCAATCACAACAGAGGACTTTTCCTTGCCATTGTATAATAGTGTTTAAAAAGTTTATTTTTTAATTTCGCCCACTAGGTCACATGAACATTGCCATGTAAGGCGCATTTGGGGCATGTTGGTCAGATTCATCACTTTTGCCTTAGTGTACATTGGTGCTGCAGCAGCTTGCCATAGTGAAGCTATCTTCAATAAAGCCTGCATTCTTTCAAAATGGAGTTACCGGGCCAATGAATTACTGACCTCAAGAATCTGGCTTCCTAGATTGACACTTACAATTAAGTGTTACGCTCCTAAGGAATGCAAGAAAGCAGTAAGTGCACTCCCTTTGTTATAGTGGGCTTTTTAGACTATTTGTACCCTCTGTGGGACAAAAAAAAGGCAATAAATAGGAGTGAGGGTAGTGCTTAAACTTTGATTGATAATATGAGGACAGACAAATTTTTCAGTGGGCATAAATCATACCAAGGGCTAAATAAGATAAGCCTTGCTGGGAAAATATCTCAAAACTTTTTGCTTTTGCACTGTTGTCACTTTTTTTAGTAACCTAGAATTTTAGGAAACGGCAGTCAAATTGTTATACAATAATTAAATATATTGCCTTATATGATTGCCCTCCCACTTATGATCATGTTTTTTTATCCTTGTAGTGAATTGGGTAGCATTTGAAGAAGTAAAATGGTAATATTAAATGCATGCTGAAAACAGAAAATAGAGTTACAATTGACATTTCAGCTTTGGGTCTTCTTCAGGAGATATCTAAAAGAGAAATAAGCAAAGTTAGTGACTAACCTTGCTTATTTCTCTTTTAGATATTTCCTGAAGAAGACCCAAGGTCAAAACTTTGATTTCAACTCTATTTTCTATTTTCAGCATGCATTTAATATTATCATTTTTTTTTTCAGACTGCATGCTGGTGCAGCACCTTGTTTTTTGTCCTTAGATTTTGTTTTAAGAAATAGCATATAGACAGAGGTGCTTTACACAAGTCACTCAAGGAACTCTGCACACAAAATTCAAAGAGTGAAATTGGTGAAGTTCATTTAAACAGTTAAATTGGTTTCTAGAACTCTGAAGTGGAAATGGGAATGGGAAAAGGGAAAAAGGTAAAGCAGGAGAGCTGGTCTTCTGATTGAACCCACACCACTGACTGGAGTTAAGAGAAATGCAGGACCGTATCTTTTGCTGCATGTGGAGATGGACTATGTGCTTTTAAATGCATATATATCTTCTACCATGTTACTAGTACACTTGTTGTTGATGTTAAACATTGTTTTATACTGCCGAACTTGGTGTTTGTACATATTAATAAATTAATTATAATATTTGCCTGGGCTTACGAATCTATTCCAGTATCTGCTGTAAAAACAGGCAGAGGAGCATATTTACATTTATATAACAATTGTTAAGTGATTTTTAGGGGTTGCTACTTTTATATATATATAAATCTGCTGCCAATGTTGTTTTAGGATATTTCTAGGATACTTTTAGGATTTTTTTATTCGGTTATTGCACCTTTTACTGGGCTCAATCCTACAAAGTTGATGTTGATTATCATATAGGCTTGCCAGAATCTAACAACTGATTAAGGGATTATGACCAGGTATACCTCATTCAAAATACTTTGATTGTTTTCTTTCTTTTTGTTCCAATTGGCTAATTGTTATGCACCATTTTCCAGAGCTAGTACATCATAGCACTTGATATTTATCACATGTAATTGCTGTGGTTTTCTAGTCTGGGACTAATTCTAGTCAGACTGAAAGGTGTTACTGACAAACTTTAATTGGGAGTTATATGAAGTACTGTATTAGGGGAGTGACTGTAGTGATGTAACACAGCAGACTTGTTAACTTACTGGCAACAAGAAGGGGTTACTTTAAATTTCTATTTTTCTACAAATTGGATAACATAGCAGTCTTAACCTTTCTGGAGAATTAAAAACAGTTTGAATGGTATTGACACACCAACAAACCAGGAATATGGGAGAAGGTTCTCTGCTCCCAGATGTTAGTATACAAGAGAATAAAAAGAAAGGAGAAAAAAAACAAACAAAGTCTAAACAAACTAACATGACTGATCATGTGTTTATCTTGGACTCTGATAAAACTTTGACACCTAAATTGAAATGAAGTATGTGACTTCCAGCACCTAGAACACTGGCTACTAAGAAGCCAATAAATAGTAATGATCTAGAAAAATTGCCTGATTTTTCATTGCTAACGCACAAGGATTAATTCCAAAAGAAACAAATGTATGGATAAAAAAGAGAGGTCCATGAATATTGCTGGTGAGCACAGTTTCTTTCTTTTTCCAGGAGAAAACAGTATTATAGACACTCAATCTCCACTTATAGAACTTACACAAAAAGAAAAACACAGTGGGCTGGACATTCAAACTGTGCCATTCTGTGGACAAAGCCCTTGCGCTGCACAAAATAGTTGAGCAGGGGTGTGGCCGGGGCGATATTCAACGGAGTTGCTCTATTGAGCAACTCCTTTGAATATCACCCCCAGCCACAGCCACTGTGCATGGCGCAGTGGAACTTGCACCACCGCAAGTGGTCAGAGTGGAGCATTCAAGATGTGGTGGCGCAAGTTCCATTGCACCATGCACAAATTCCAGATATTCAAAAGGTGACATGCACATGGGGCCATAATTCATGCAAGGCACAGGGGGGGCCATTTGCATCTGTTTATGGCCCCATTTGCATGCCATTAGCATGCAGGTGCGCCGATCCCCGAGGACTTGCACCTGGTGCCCTGCCAGGCAGCAGCCGTCGGGGACCGATGCCCCCTGCTGCCCGATCGCGGGCATAACTGTTGAAATCCCCCCACCCCCCGACTGGCCCGATCGTGGGCATGTAGTAACCCCCACCTCCCCACTGTCCGATCGCAGGCATAACTGTTGAAATCCCCCACCTTCGACTGGCCTGATCGCGGGCATAAGTGTAAAAACCTCCCGACTGGCCTGATCACGGCATAAGTGACAAAACCCTCTACTAGCCCGATCATGGGCAGAACAGAGTTCAACCCCCAAGAACATATCCCCGTGGTCCAGTGGACCGCAGCCCGATCGCAGGCATTAGAGTCCACCCCCAAGGTCCACCTACCTGGTGTTCTAGTGGTCCCCACCCCACCCACCCATGGAGCCCCACCACCCCACTCCCCCGTCAGCCGGTGGGTGGCAGCATCCACCTGCCTGCCGCCTGCCGCCCACCGACTGATTGCTCGGTAGGTCTGCATGCCCATTGGTTCAGAGCAAGAGCCAATGGGTGTGCAGCCCATACCGTACAAGGTAGTCCAGATATGTGAATGAATACTATATGCCCACAATTGGGCTGCAGGGGGGGCACAGGGAGTACGTCGAGGGCCACCCACAGGTGGCAGCTGCTGTGTTGTGCCCTGCAATGTGGCAGCTCACCTCTGGGTGGCCCTTGACTTACTCCTTTTTTTTTTCCTTAAAGTTGTGCAGGCGCAGGTTGGGGGTTGCATCTGCACAACTCTGCACAGCCCGCTGAATATCGGGCTGTGCAGTTTATGCATGGTTCCTCCCCCTCCGGTTGAGCATGCCTTCATTAGCATTGCACTGTTGCTCAGCTTGACTTGAGGGGGCGCAACTGCCTCCTGCTGAATATGGCAGAGTGGTGCAATTTCGGACTTGCGCAGGTGCAACCCTATTGCGCATGGCGTAAGCCTTTTGGATATCCAGCCCAGTATCCCTAGGATGGTGATGGAAGAGGTTATCCAGGTATTCCAACTCACAATAGATGGACTAAAAGAGATTTCATACCAGGTAGGTTCAGAAGCAAGGGAGCCAGAGGCCCATAACTGCTTCCATTTTTAATAAACATAATATTTCAATGAGTTGCCACTACATAAATATTTATCTAATCACCTTTTGAATGTGTCTTTGGTTTCACTTATAACTATCTCCAGTGGCAGGCTATTCCATGGGTTGACTATTCGGCATGTATAAAAATATTTCCTGTTGGTGTGTTTATAGTACCTTCCTTGAATTCTACTGTTACCTTTTCATTTTTAAAATTCATCCCCAGCCCACACATCACGTATGGATCTTGTGTAATGTCATACATTAATAACAAATCTCCTCTTAATCTTCAGAGTTCTAAGGGTATTAAATTTAATTCCGACAGCCTTTCATCATAAGCTTTATTCTTTAAGTTGTTAATTCTTTTTGTGTATTGACTTTGAACTTTTTAGAGCAATAAACAATCCTGTCGTTTATAAGCAAACCACACTTGGGCAGCATATTCCAACTGTGGCCAGACATAAGCTCTGAATAATGGCATCAGAACTTCAGATTTTTTTGAGCGAATATTACACATAATGGCCCATATAATTCTATTTGATCTGCTAATAGCAGAATTTACTTGCTTAGAACTACTTAAATCTTCAGTAATTTGTACACCTAAGTCTTTTTTATTTTCTGTTGGTTGTAAGGTTGAACCATTAATTGTATAGTTATGTCTAGGATTTGATTTTCCCAGATGCATAATTTTACACTTGTCTTCATTTAATTTCATACCCAAATGGTGCAAACATCTAGATATTTTGTCAAGATCATTCTATAGATCTTGTTGAAAGTTTGTGTTTTGCAAGGGCCTCCAATTTTTATATTATCTGCATATTTTACTGAATTATTCAGTAAGTCTTTAGTGATATCAGCAATATACAGTTGACACAGTGCTGGTGCCAGTACTGAGCCCTGGGGTACGCCACTTGTGACCCCAGTGGTATTGGACCTGTTACCTTCTATAATAACTGTTTGTGTTCTCTTCTGTACTTATCAAGGTGATTATGGATTTATTAATTTTATTAATTAACTGAATATGCGGAAGCAGGTCAAAAGCCTTACTAAAATACAGAAAAATAATACCATTTGGTGAATGCTTATCTATGGACTCACTGATCTTTTCATAAAAACTTAAGAGGCTGGTAATAGTGCTACATTTTTTGATAAACCCGTGTTGATCATGGTCCACAGAAAATAATAAGGACGTTATTTCATCCTTTAATAGGCTTTCCAGGATTTTACGTGTTGGCATAAGACCAATTGGCCTATAATTTCCTCTGTCCTGTTTAGAGCCTTTTTTGTGTATCGGTACGACATATGCCATTTTTCAATCTGATGGAACACCGCCCTCCTCAAGGTAAGTATCAAACAATAATTTAAGTAGACATTTAAGAGCATCAGCCAACAGATAGCGCATATGGCCACTTATGCCATCGGGGCCTAATGTTGTTTTTCCTTTCTGCTGAATCAATTTTTCATGAATCTTAACCATATCAAATGTTATAGGTGAGTCATTAATAGTTTTAATGTCTATTGTATAATTTGTGGAATTATATATACTACCAAAGTGTGTATTTAATGCATTTGCCAAGTCAGTATTGTTTGTGAGTAATAACCCATCTTTTAGTATGGGACCACTTTGTTAGATGTTTTTTTTTAATGAGTTGATGTAAGCGTAAAAATATTTGCAATTATCTTTGCGAGCACATTGTGCCAATTATCTTCATATTTTTGTTTTGCCTTTCTAATTTCTTTTTTACATTTATTTTGAAGAGATAAGTAAGACTGGCACTTTGGCCCTGTTGAATTTTTCACATAATTGTTATGAGCTTTGTCCTTTTTTTTGCTAACCTTTTTTTTTTTTATATTCTCTTTTTTATGCCCCCTTCTCACCCTGGTACTTCCTCACCTTCAGGAGACTCCTACGGCCTTGTGCATCCCTGCTCGTCTGTCGGCATCGGGTGCAGTCATCCCCCCACGCTGCCTTGGTTTGACCCCCAGGCGGGTACGAGGCAAGGCTCCCCCTTCCACCACCCTGAGCTACTGTGATTTTGTCAGGGATCTGTCACCTCTGCTGGCAGGGGCCCTGGGATAGGGGCCTGAAGCTCCGTCTACAGGGAGCACCGGAGGGTATTTTTCCTTTTTCGCCCATCCTCATAGGACGTCTTGCACGCAAGGAGAGCCTAGGAGCGATGCACGTCACAACGCGCTAACACTCCGGCTCCCGGCAGACGTCCTCCCTCCCTGCTGCATGAGGTCCTCGCTGCACCTCCACCCGTGGTCACCCAGGTGGTGGTATCACGGTGGGACCCGTATCCCACCCCACCCAGAGGAGGAGAGCAGCCTCTGGGTGCTCGATCCTCCCCCCCCAGCTGGCCCTTCAGCTGCCCGAGTCTGTTCCCGAACCCAGGTCGCTGGCGCCACGAGCAGTAACCCTACCGCTGCACCGGTGGGCTGGCTTGATAACCTTTTAATCGTTTGGTTTAGCCATTTTAGTCTTCTTTTTTTTATTATTGTTTTTGAGTTTTGTAGGAATAAATCTTGTACTAATATCAATGATGGTGTTCTTAATAGAGTCTCACATTTCTTCCGCAGTTTTGTTGGATAAGTTGCTTGACCAATTTGTATTGCTTAAGGAATTCTTCAAAGCTGCCATATCTACCCAATCATACATGAATATGGTTGTCTTAAAGTCTGTTTGGCTTATGTTACTAACCAATTGAAAGTGAACCATGTTATGGTCACTATTACTTAAAGGTGAACTACATTTGCAGTTATCAATTTGTAGATTATCTGAGGCTATGATCAAATCTAGAATCTTATTCTGTCTAGTGTTGGTACTTACATGTTGTTGCATGTGTAATCTAGCACACAGAGAGAGAGAGAGAGAGAGAGAGAATAATTTAGTACCCTTTGCTGTGGGAGACATATTTGTCTGCCAGTTAATGTCCCAAAGGTTAAAATCATCCATCACTATTGTATCCCCAAGTTCCACTGCATTTTCTATTTCTTTGACTTTGGTGTCATAGACATCTGTAGGACATGTTGGAGGGTCGATAACAAATCTCTAATCACAGTGGGTTAGAGTGTTTATCTTTAACAGTGACCCAGATGGTTTCAGTTTGTAATTGATGAGTTTTAATGACATTACCTACATCAGTGGAAACAATTTTTTCATCAACTAAAAGGGCAACACCTCCACCTTTCCGTTGTTTACAGTTACATTTATATATGGCAAAACCTGGGAAGTTTTGATCCCAAGCAAATTTGTCATCGCTCCAGGTCTCAGTAATAGCTATAATGTATGGCTTTTGAATATCAGTTAAAGCCTTTAATTCATTGACTTTGTTATTTAGACATCTAGCATTCATTTGAATCACGTTGATCTTTCTACAAGTGGTGGAGTGTGCAGTATTAGGGATGTTTTAGGTAATCATGAATTTGTCCTCATTATAGGTTGCCTCCCTACCTATTAGTTTGAATTCATGCCCAGAATTTTTTGTTCAAGATTTACACCTAGGATTCTAGCTCCTGTTTTATTTAGGTGTAGGCCATCTCTGGCAAACGGTACTCTTTTGTAAGCAAAATCATTCCAGTCGTCAATATAGTGTTGGTTGTGACCTCTATACCAATTTTGCTGTCAACTGTTAATTCAATATATATATAAATAAATATTTATATTTATATATATATATATATTTGCAATTGTTTAACCAGGAGAGACACACTGTGCTGAAAGCTTGTTTACAGGTGCAACCTGGGAGCACAGGGAAGTTAAGTGACTTGCTCAGGGTCACACAGTATGCAAGTGGGGGCTGTGGGATGCAAACCCAGGTCTTCAGATTTGCAGCTCAGAGCCTTAAACCACTGCGCTATACTGCCTCCCTTCTTTTCTAGATGAGCCCGGGGAATAGACAGTATGCCAGAGATAGCTACCTTATGACCTTTATTTATTTGTTTTTTGTTTACCGGGCAAGTACACTAGACAACAATGTTGCCTATATTCTGGCGCAGTGGTTTCTGGCACCTTTATTCTTAAGTTTTTACCAATAGACAATAGATCAAAATGAGTATCCTTTTCATGTTCTTTTCCCTATGTCGTTAGTACTGATGTGTAATATAATAGAGCTGTTATGCAGCATTTGCATATTGTCAATACATTTTTCTACATCTGCAATTTTGGCACCAGGGAGGCAGTTTATCATAATGTTTTGTTTATCATTTCTGCAGAGATATTCATCTGTATATTTAATTATGGAATCACCAATGACCACAACGTGTTCAGGCTTGGGGCTTGTTTCAGCAGGGTTACTAATGTCTGCAGAATTACTGGTGTCTGTTTCTAGCATAAAAAAACTATTGCTGGTTGATACACAGCCATTTAAATAATTTGTTTGTATTTTCTAGGATTACATTTAGTCACATGGCACCATTCACAGTAATTCTCAACATAGATTTGTTTTGCAACATGTATTTTAGGGGAAGAGCTAGTGTCAGTAGTAGGTGCACTGCCAAGGTAGTGCCTTTTCTATTTTTCTTTGAGTTCAGCATTTACCTTATTAACCTATTTATCTGTGCTGTTGACAAATGTAGCATTTTGTTTATTTCTATCGCATTTTGTAGTTCAGTTTTCAAATGTTTTATTTCCATTGCCATATCGGCTATAGCAGTGCATTTGTTACATTTCCTATAAACAGCCAAGACAATACTCGACACATGGCATGATATGTATCTGTGTATTACCCCTTGCTTACTTAGCAAATCTAATATTTGTTGTACCTGAGCCATCTTCAGTTTGAAGTATAGTGAATAAACAAACAACGCCTTGACTTGATGGTAGGTGAAACACGCTACTGTTTGTATTTCACAGCTAGTGAAAGGTGTGCATGGTGCTACATGCAGATTTATTTCTGTATACTTATATCATTTTACCACAACCCACACAGCAAACAGTGGGAGATAACGAACTGCTCACCTTCTAGCCAGCCCGGTGGACATGGCAGGCACACAAGGACATGCACACACACGTCTCTGCGCATTGTGATGTGAGCCCACCCCGCCCGTGCTAGTCCTGCATGCTCTGGGGTTTGGTTAAATACAGTGCTGAAACCAGGAAGTGTGTGGGTCACGTGACCCCACCCGCACTCCGGTGGCCAAACTCAGAGATAAAACTACTAGTTTATTTAAAAGTAAAATAGAACCGCAGTGCTGTTGTTGCAAAGCAAGCTCTCCAAAGGTTAAAAAACAAACATAAAAGTATCCATTTACATCAAGCTCTGGGTTCAATATGTGCTGCAGTGAGTGACTGTCTGGTACTGTAGTCCTACACGGTACTGGATTACACTTCCCAGACAGCACTGCACCTATCACACAGTCCCCAGATACAGAGCTAGTGCCCCATATAAATTAACTTGCACAACAGTATTACAGTATTAGAGATGGAGAAGAACAAATATGAACAGAATAGTGGGACTATGGAACATAATAATGTAAAAACAGAGACTTCAATGCTTTACCCAACATGCTTAAGCATGGAAATAATCAATTTATTGAGAAACCAATTTACAGCTAATCAGCTTCTCATGGAGCAATTGACAATTAATAAGAACATTTTAGAACAAGTTAGAGAAGATCTAGCCTATAATAGAGCTATGATACAGGACTTAAGGGAGAAAATAGATAAAATGTCTCCCACGCAGGAATCTTCCTCAATTGTGATAACTTTAGCAATTCTGCATGAAAGAGAGTGCAAACCAAGTTTTAGTACTTTAGTAATCCTCGATGACTCACCAGAACCTCTTAAACCTATTAAGAAATTCACCAAGAAATGAGGTAAAAAGAAATAATAGAAAAAGGCAAAAAAAAGCCTGGTATACAGAGAGATCCACAGATTACTATAGAAGAAATTTTAGTGTATCTCAAGCCCCAGGATGAGACTTCTATTACCAAAATTAACTGTTCTAGTGAATATTCCTAATCCAATGATAGGGTAAAGTTGACCTGCAACAGTCCACCAGAAACTTTGAATTCCAGCTTAACAAATTAGAAAATGAAATTGAACTCCTAAGTAATTGGTGTAAGCAAATTATCCCAGACTATGCTCCAAAAAAGGAAACACATAGATCTATCAGAGACAAAGACATATCAATTACTGGAAAAAAAACAGGATATAGTAAATGGACAGAATATTAAGGGTAGGATTTTTAGAGGCCTATCAGATAATAGTTCAGCAGGAAGGATGGAACATAGCTACCCAATTATCAGGTTAGCAGTCCTACTAAATGGTTCAGCTCAACTATGGAAGTAAGTAAACAGGAACTAATTAATATATTGAGGAGAAATTTAGGGGGAGAGATTAAATTGGAGTATATACAAGAAATAAAACTACTGGACCAGAAGTTAAGATCTATTGTTGATATATATTTGACATCACCAAGGATGGCAAACTACATTTGGAATAATGATTGAAATTCCCAAATGGGGAATATTACCATTCTCTTTCCAAACATGGATGACTTCAACAAGACCTGTTTTCAAGATAGTAACAGCAGTATGAAGCCAATTAGCCTAAGTCTATTTGGAATGCCTTTGGTCTGGAGTGAAAATATTTTTTGGCTTATTAACTTTTTATGTGACCTTTTTAATAATATTCCAAGAATTGAATTAAACAAAGATAATATACTAGATATACAGCAAAATAAAGTAGGAAGTCAAACTGATCTATTGTTAAAAAACAGAAGAGTGGCTGATAGTATCTTATCAAAGAGTAATACAATTAACAATCTTGATCTGTACATTGTAGATAATGGGGAACTAGAGAGGGTCTCTGGCACAGCTAGTGCAGATGTTGAATCAGTGAAGTTATACCCACACCTAACTATTACAAACAGATTTATGACTCTTGCAGGCTATGGTACTTGACTTCGGTATGAACCAAGGGGAATTGCTCAGGGTAGGGAGGTGTTTGAAAGCACCACACTGTAGATGAGAGCACAAAGGAAAATAATGAACTATTGTTTATGTCCTGAGACATTGCAGGTTTTGAAAACAAAATGGTAGATGCAGAGTGGATACAGTTTGTAGCTAGGGCTGACATAATATATTGCCAAAAGACATGGCACTCTAAAGAGAGAAATATCTCTCTAAATGGCTCGAGATCTTCCAGTGTCCTGGTCTTAAAGTAAATAAGTTTGGAAGATGCTCAGGAGGATTGGTTGTATTTGTTAAGACTGGTTCGGTCAAGCAGGCACAACTTTTAACTGCATCTAGCAATTTCATCACTGTTTTGAAGGAAATGCAAGGACATAAAATAGTTCTGGTGGATTGTTAGGTCCCTCAAAGAGGCTCAAAATACTATATACCTGGAGTATGGAATAAGCTCAGAACAATGTTACAGGATATTAAATTTAACTACCCCAACAGAGATATTCTGATTGTGTAGGTAAAGTGTGCACTCAGGAGCAGTGGTGCACAAGTCAAGAGCTTGCCAACTCCTCCACAGAAACAAAAGAACAAATGGCTCAGCACTCAGGAGAAATATTTTAAGGCAAAGTTGCCACATTTATTTGCAAGGTGTTTGGCAACAGACTAATTCCCCAGCACTTCGACCCAATATCAAAGTCTTCCTCAGGAGGCTATTTGTTGTTTTGTTTTTGTGGAGGGCTATTCTGATGATGGGTGATTTAAACAAAAGAATTGGAAACCATGATGGTTTTTTACATAAATCTGTGATTGAATTTAATAATTCTTTACCCATAATGCCCCCTAGACAAACCAAGGACATAAACACCAATAATGCAGGCTTATAACTAATTTCTATATTAGCAGAGCATGATCTATATCCTCTTAATTGACAGCCAAAAGGTGACTAGGAAGGAAATATTACTCATTTAAATTCAAATGGATCATCAATATTAGATTTAGCCTTACGGTCGGGTCATATTAAACTATGGTGTAGTTTGAGCATATGTCCCAGAAGAGAAAGTGATCACTTCCTATTACTTCTGAAACATATATCACAGACAGAGATGGTGGAAAGTAACTCCACAATGGTAGTCACAGAGGTTAGGGGAAAGAAGAAAATGGTCTGAGACCCAGAGATTGAAAAACAAATTAACAATATAACTGGAGACTCACTGATGGCCATGGAATTTAAAAAAAGAACTAAGTGCACTTCCAATTTGGGAGAAAATAGTGGGTGTTTTTGAGAAAATCCAGAAGATTCTGTATAGAGACATAAAAATGCCTTCAAAACCTTGGTACCCTCGAGGTTGGTTTTATGAAGAGGGCAGGAAATATAAACCACAGTTACGTTCAATGATTAGCGCAGTAAAAAATGCTAGAGATAAAATGAGATTGAAGGCTGTAAATCAAGAAAGAAAGCAGTATAAGAAATTTTTAATGAGGAAAAAACAAGAGCATTTCTATAGACAGTGGAAATTAATGTTATGTGCAGTAACTGACAAGGATGACAAAAAGTCTGGCAATATATAGCAAAGGGGACTGGCAATTACAATAATATGACTGATTCTTATGTCTCAGAATCCAGGTGGATGAAACATTACACTAGTCTCTATTAAGGCTCTGAGCTGCAAATCTGGTGACATCCAGCAGACCAGACCTGGGGTTTGAATCCCACAGCTTCCACTTGCATACTGTGTGACCCTGATCAAGTCACTTAACCTCCTTGTGCTCCCAGGTCGCTCCTGTAAAAAAGCTTTCAGCTTAGTGTGCTATACCTGGTTAAACAACTAAAAATTTTGAATCAGAGCTAAATAAGCTCATTAAGTGGGAAGATTATTCAGTAAATGAATCCCTGAAGATATATAAGATGCTTTATACATCAGGGATGGCATGAAAGTGACCGAAGGACAGGAGAAAGGTGAGGAGGCTGAGCTACTGTGGGTAACAGTAGGTAGGAGTATTGAAGAATCCCTGTGACTGGGGGTGGTATACAGACCACCTACAAAGGGGGAGGAGAAGGATAGACAGCTAATTCAGGCAGTCATAAAGAGGGCCCTAAAAGGAGAACTACCTACTGGTAGGGAACCTAAATCTCCCGGATACAGACTGGGGAATCCCAGATGCAGCCTTGACTAGGAGCAAGGAGATCTTGTCAATGCTGTAAGGGGTATTCTTTCAACAGCTAGTCAGAGAGTCAACAAGTGGCAACAACCTGCTGCACAAGGTCCTGACAAATAGGGAGAGTGTGGAGAAGGTGCAGGTTGGAGAAGTCTTGGGCACCAGTGATCACAGGACTGTAAGGTTCAGGGTTAGGGTGGGGAGTGAGACTAGTAAAACCAGTACTACAATCATGGACTTCAGATGCACAGACTTCAAAAAAATGAGAAGGATAGCAAGAGAAGCAATGGAGGGAACATAGAAACATAGACTTTGATGACAGATAAGGACTGCTTGACCCACCTAGTCTGCCCATTTCCTTACCTACAGGATAAGCTACAGATCCCAGTTAACCAACAGCATATTTCTTCCTATCCCCACAAGAATTGCTTTATGTCTGTCCCATGCATTCTTGAATTCTCCCACAGAGGGAACAGAGAATATAGGGGAAGTGGAGGAGTTATGGGAATCTATTAAAGGAGGATTACTGAAAACCATGGAAATGTGCATAACAAAGGTTAAGAAGCGCAAAAGGGGAGGAGACCACTTTGGCTTTCAAAGGAGGTAGTGGGGGCAGTCAGAGAAAGAGGAAAGCTTTCAGATAATTTAAGATGATGCTCAGCAAGGAAGACAGGGAAGCTTATAGGGAGAAGAGGAGACTGGCAGGGAAAAAGATCAGGAGGGCAAAAGTGGATACCAATGAGAAAATAGCTAAAAAAGCCAAAAGTAGGGATAGAAGTTTTTCAGATATGTGAGGGAGGAGGAGGGCAAAGCAGGGATTGTAAGGCTGGGGGAGGGTGGATATAGTTGAAAAGGAACTGTGAAAAAGAAGAGGTATTAAAAAGATACTATTGCTTAGTATTCATGGAGGAGGAAGATGGTAGGGGACCTGAGCTACAGACTAATGGATAGGATGGTAAATGGGTGGATCAGAGCCCATTCATTGTGGATAGGGTTAGGGAAGAGCTTGAAAGACTGAGTGTGGACAAGGCAATGGGGCCAGATCGGTTACACCCCAGGGTCATTAGGGAACTGAAGGAGGAGTTGGCTGCCACATTGACAAGGCTCTTCAACTTGTCTGTAGATATGGGGAGGGTGCCAGAAGACTGGAAGAGGGCAGACATGGTGCCTTTATGCAAGGGAGGAAGTAAGAAGGTGAAGGAGAATTATGGACCTGTCAGCCTCACCTGAGTGGTGGGGAAGGTAATGGAGGCATTAATCAAGGAAAGCGTGGTGGACTACCTGGAGGATAGTGGTTTACAGGACAGCAGACAGCATGGCTTTATGAAGGGAAAGTCATGCCAGATGAATCTGATTGAGTTCTTCAATTGGGTGACTCAGTTGATTGACCAGGGAGGGGCAGTGGACGTGGCCTATCTGGACTTCAGCAAGGCCTTCAGTAGTGTCCCCCATAGAAGGCTGCTGAGCAAGATGGAATGTCTAGGGGTGGGTGGGAAAATAACAAGGTGGGTGGAGGCCTGGCTAGCAGGAAGAACTCAGAGGGTGGTGCTAAATGTGGTATACTCCAGGATGGCAAGCGTGAAGAGTGGAATACCACAGGGGTCAGTTTTGGGTCTGCTGCTTTTTAACATCTACATCAGCAATATTGCGGAGGGTCTGAGGGGGAGGGTGTGCCTATTTGCTAATGATACAAAGATCTGCAAAAGGGTTGACACCCTGGGGGGGGTGGATAACATGAGGCAGGACCTGAAGACACTTGAGGAGTGGTCAGAGATGTGGCAGCTGAAATTTAATGTCACAAAAACGGTGCTGTGATGCATGTGGGGAATAGAAACACACGAGTAGAATGCATACTAGGAGGGGAGACAATCAAAGTAACAGAACAGGAGAGTGATCTGTGGATCATAGTCTCATCCAAACCAAAGATAGGAAAATCAATGCAGTAGGGCATTGGGAAAGGTCAATGGAATGCTGGCATGCATAGGCAGGGGCATTACTCGTAGAAGGAGGGAGGTAATAATGCCTCTCTACAAAGCCATGGTGAGGCAGCATCTGGAGTATGGGGTCCAGTTCTGGAGACCACACCTCCACAATGATAGAGATAGGATAGAGAGGGTTCAGAGAAGGGCAACCAAGATGTTGCAGGGTATGCAGGGGAAGGCATATGAGCAGAGGTATAGGGAGCTGAATCTGTGAATGCTGCAAACTAGGAGCGAAAGGGGAGACATGATTAAAACTTTGAAATATGTGAAGGGGCTCAACAAAGTAGGGGAAGGGTGTTTACTTAATAAGAAGGAGGGGGCCAGAACTAGGGGACATAGCCTCAGACTGCAGGGAAAAGATACAGAGATAATGTGAGAGGGTGATTCTTCACAGAAAGGGTGATGGTGTCCTGTAAGAGACTACCAGAAGAAGTAGTGGGGGCTGATTCAGTGGAAGGATTCAAGAGGGCATGGGACCAACATATGGGGCTGAGTAATGAGGGGAGGGGGAGGACTGGTGGGTGGGAGGTGTAGGGGGAAATAGGGCAGACTGAATGGGCCAGTATGGTCCTTTTCTGACATCAGACTTCTGATTCTATGAAGAAAGATGTTTATATTGCAATTAGGGCTCTAAAGGTAAGCAAGGCTCCAGGGCTAGATTAGATGCCAGCAGAGGTGTATACAGCTAATGTGCAGTTGTGGTGTAGTGTTTTTGTGTTTTTGTACAACAGGAGAATTTTTTTCCATCCTCCTGGAAAGGCATGGAAATAGTGCTGATTCATAAAAAAGGAAATACATCATACCCTGCCATGTACAGGCCAATTAGCTTGTTAGCTATCAATCTTAAAATATTTTCCAAAATTATATTGGAGAGCTAAAAATTCAAATAATACAAACTGGCAGACTAAGTGAACAACAAGTAGGCTTCAGAGAAAATTACTCCACAACTGACAATTGTTTTATTTTAAGTCATCTGATTGAAAAACATCTTCATATAAGGCAGCAGAAGCTATATGTTGCATTTGTAAATTGTTCAAATGCATTCAATTCCATATGTAGAGAACTACTTTGGTCAATTATGCTAAAACATGACATAGTTCTGGAGTTGGTGTGTATAATTCATAACCTCTATGCCAATACATTGGCAAGAATCAGAATGGTGAGGAATGGGCAATTATCTAGAATGATAACAACTAATAAGGGAGTACAGCAAGGCTGTATATTATCCCCTACCTTATTCTGCCCATATATAGATCAGTTATTAAAAGATCTAAATGACTTATATTCTGATTCACCAAAAATCCAAGATCACAGCTGTGCTGCTTTGGCATATGCTGATGATCTGATCTTAATTTCACTTTCCATAAAAGGACTTCAAAGAAAACTGGACCTCCTGGCTAAAAATACTGCTGAATTAAAATTAAAAATTAACTTGGCAAAAACTCAAGTTGTGGTTTTTGGACAAAGAGGTAGAAAAGGGATACTGGTCCATAGAGAAACAGAGACATGAAGTAGTAGAGACTCACACACATTTAAGGGTTACTACACAGTCAATGCCACTTGGACTAAGCACATTGCCAGAATATTGCTGAACTCTAAAAAAGTAATATATGGCTTACGTAAATTTAATTCATGCTATGGTGGGATGACATTAAAGCCACTGATTATTGTTCTTAATGCAAAATACTGTTTGCAATAACTATATGGTTCTGGGATATGGGACTGAACCAACTAAAGACTCTACCCTCTGACTGCACTTACAGCTGTTCATCACTCGCCATGACCCCTCACTTGACAAAGACACTCAGAGTACCACTAACTGGTCCTATCTGATACTGAACTTTTTCTCCCTCTATCTCCTCCTACTTTTCCCTCCTTATCTTTTCTTAAATGCCTCTGAGTTTCTTTCCTTCTTGTAATTGATTTATTATTTTTTGTTTTATGATTATTTATTATTATTGTTTTTATTGCAACCTTTGTTAATTGCTCACCATTTGTTGTAACTTGTCTTGTTGTTATGTACTTTTATGATGTGGAACCTTTGTAAAAGAGCCTTGGCTCAAAGGTATTAATTCCTAGAACAATAAACTAAACTAAACTAAACAGATATTATCTTACCTATGCATAAACTATTAAGGAAAACTCTCAGGGTTGGGCCTACCTGTCTGGCATCTTATATCTGCTCCAAACTGGGAATAATGAAGATAAGTGCAATTATAGATTGTAGAAACCTATGCTACTGGTTAAAATTGTCTAGGTTGAAACAAGACAGGCTCCCATGTAAATGTCTGGCTAAAAAAAAAAAACTGGTTGTCTCTGGGTATCAAAGAATCAGCATGGTATAAAGGAATACCAGGCAGCTTAAAAAAGTATGACTTAAACTTATTAAGTCACCCTGATAAAAATATTATGTGAAGTTTAAAATATAAAAACTACATGAAAAACTGAATCTATGCTAAGTGGATGGAACAAGAGGTAGACTATATTGCCAAAACAAAATTCTCCCCTTGATATGCAGCTAACAATAATTGTCGATATTGTATGTTGTATTGTGTGTGTTGTATGTATATTTCCTTTTTTTAATAAAAATGCCACTTTCGTTGTAATGGCATCTTTGCCAAACAAATAAATTTAAACTTGAAACTTGATGCTATCAAATAAAGTATTGGCATATAATATCTTAACTGTTTTCCACAAACTGGATTCCCTGGGCATTCTAATTGTCAGTTTTAACCAGCTAACAGTACAGGAAAGGAAACACCTGACACAGGGGAGAACTACCAAAACCTCAGCAGAATGGCTATACAATACTGAAGTTAGTAATAGATATAAATTACTAGCAGATGAAGATAACTGACAATCAGAAACTAGAACAGTGTCCCCTACCTCAGTTAGTAAGAATTGTGTCTCTGAAACTAAGCAAATGCAACTACTGGATAATAGTAGAGAGGCATTTGTGGGGAAGAACTTATATAACATAGGAACATTCTCTTGGAATATTGCTGGGCATACCCCAAAGCTCATTGATTCAGATTATGTTTATTTTACATGGGGCTGATATAATCAATTTAGAAGAAATGTGGCATAGGATTTAAACATTTGGATGTCATAAATTTTTATGGCTACCAGATTTTCCACAGTATTTCCCCCCTCCCCTGAAAAACACCCAAATGGGCAGAAGCAGTGGCAGCTTAATTACGTATGTTGAAATAGCCAAATACATTGAAGTAATTTATTCAAAATGTCATCAAAACCATTTAATCATAGTTTTAAAAATTTGGAAGGACACAGTAATCATAGTTAACATTTATAATCCTCCAACAAAAATCTCCTATTTTTGATCAGCACCTCTTCAATAAAATTACACAGGAGACAGAGTCACTACAAGAAAAATACAAAAATGAAGAATTATTACTGATGGGAGATTTAAATATTAGATATGGGACATCAAAGCTCAGACTACCACAGAACAGCAAATTAAATTAAAGTAATTAAATATAACATATAGGAACTCATTAGACAAACAAACAAATGCAACAAAAAACACTGGTAGTGAAGAGACTATGAAAACTGTTTCATAGTCTTTGGACTTCATAAATTTATAATGGTAGATCACCCTCAGATAAAGAAGGGAAAACACTGTAGCTGCTTTAACCACAGAGGTACTTCACTTATTGACTACATCATTGCCTCCCCATATTATTGTCATGAATATGCTGATCTCAAAATTATTACTAGACCAGAAAGTGATTATCTACCCATTGTAACATTTAAAAAATCAATAGGGCCAAGAATTGAGGAGACAGATGAATCAACAGAAACAATAAACAATAAAAAAATCAAATGGATCAAAATTCATGAAGGAACAGAATTCCAGATAACGAACACATATTTATTTATTTATTAAATTCTAGTGACTGGGTAAGCCCACTAAGCCCCAGAGATCCCTTTTCAGGGGCAACCCAGGAATACATAACAAGAGACAGAATACAGCATTAGTTCAGGTTACAGGAGTCACAATAACACAGTTATGATGGCAGAGCATGAGCATAACAGTACAAAATGGAATATATAGGTTGATCAACAGAGTTAAACATTGTGTGTAAACAACAAGTAAATGAAAAACTAGATAAATAACTAGATCCAAGGAAAATCTATCAATAGATATGTTTTCTTTATCAGCCCATTAAAGAAACATATGTTTGGAACTTGTACGTGCCGACATAAGTATGAAAACTGTTTTTATAAGACATGCAGATAAGAAAAATAGCAACTGACAACATTTACAAGATTTAGAAAGAAAAAGCCCACTAAAATAAATCTGGTAATGTTAAATTGGCTAAAAAAACAATACAAAAACCATGTAAATCTTCAAAAAGCACTACACCAAAAAGATATGTGGGAAAAAAATAACAGAATAGTAGAAAATAGAAATGATTAAAATGTTTAGAAGCATGTATCATTTGGCATTAACCAATTCAAAAATCAATCTGATTTGTTTATTCCACCAGCTAACTGGATAAAGCCATATAATAAAATTTTCTATAAAAAAAACAGTATTCAAATTGAACAGAAAATCCTGAGGTAAATGAACATTTTGAATTGATCACTTTGTATGAGGTCAGGACCTCTATAGCAAGCTTCAAGATGAATAAAGCTTCTGGTCACGACAGCATCCCTGTAGATTTTTATTTATTGGATGTGGAGTGGTGGTCTGAAATTCTCACAGACCTCTTCATCAAAAATATTATTATGCTTATACACCCCAAACCTGGAGAGGAAGTCACATAGTACCAATGTATAAAAAAGGAGACAGAACTGATCCAGCCAACTGTCACCTAATCAGCCTGATTGACAACATGGCTAAAATCTATGTTAAAGTTCCCCTCCATAGACTTCTGTACTGGACTGATAAGCAGAAAACAATATCCCCACTAAAAGCAGAGTTCAGAAAAGGAGTTGGAACTATCACACAAATTTCCATGTTAACACACTTAATTGAGAAATACTGTAATATTAAAAAGCAACAATATTTTATAGTTTTCATCAGTTTTACAGCGGCTTGTGATTTGATTATACGTGAATATCTATGGGACAAAATGCAAAATTTAGGGATAGATCCAAACTTCATAATTTTAATATAATGTTTATACACTAATACATGGATAAAAGTCCAATATAGTAAAACTGATGCTTTAACAGACAAAATAAACACAAATGTTGGAGTAAGACAAGGATGTGTCCTTGCCCCCACTCATTTTAATATCTACATAAATGAGCTTAATATGGAACTAGACAACCCAATGTATCATTCCCCTAAAATTCTACAACAACACATCCTGGTATTAGCCTACACAGATGATTTGGCTACAATAGCCACTACCAGACTGGGTTTACAGAGGAGCCTCCAGAAATTGGATATGATATGTTTCAAACTTAATCTTATACCAAATACTCATAAAACCAAGGTAATGGTATTTGGCACCAGAAAATCCTATAAAAGCTTACTATTAACTGACAAACCATTGGAATTTGTTAAAGAATTCTCTTACCTTTCGTATAACATTTTCCACCAGCATATATTGGAACGGTACCAGGTCAACTATAGCGCTGCCTGAACAGCGCATGAAAAACCGCGAATGAGAAACCTCTAAAGGGACTACAGTGACAGGGGTTTCTGAGTGTGCAGTAATAACCGCTACCCTGTCACTGTAGTTTCATGTCAAGGAGTGTGAAGTATGCAGTGGTGCAGTACCTGGTCGAGCTGCTCCCATGGTGGAGTGACTAGAGCACTGGCACCCAGAGGCATTGGAGACCTGGAGTTGTCATTCAATTTTCCCCAGATCCCTTTGTGATGCATTTTTTTTGTTTTTAAAACACAATTTTCCCACTCCCAACCTGTGCCCCATCCCCTAAGTCCACACCCCCTTAGAGTTAGATATTTAAATTCAGTGGGTGTGGAGGGGTGGAGCCCCCTTGCAAAAACAAAGATATTCCTTCAGTGTGCACTTTTGTTTCCTGGTCGTCATGTTGTGTCAACATTATTTTGCTGCATGCCGACTTGTATGCAATATTCTTGATGTGTGCAGTTTTGACTGCAACATTATGACTCCGTGCCCATTGGAACAAGCAAATCCAAGAAATAGCAGGAAAAAATGTGTGACACTGTTGCTGCTCTAAAAGGATTCAACAGAATTTATGGAGGAATGTCTATTACTCCTATGCTCAGAGCTATTAATTCAAAATTATTGAATCAGGTACTATATGCAGTGGAAGTATGGGGCACTGCTCACCTCACAAAATAAGATGTAATACTAAATAAATTGTGCAAGCAGATGCTAATATTACCATACATTAATCAGAACTCACATTGGCCAAACATGTTTTAAATACTTGGTACAAATAAGAATGATACATTTCTGGCTAAACATACTTTCCCAACCAGATTCAGGTTCAGTTCTGGCAAACTGACTAAAAGAAAAAAAAGAAACTGACCAATATTCAAAAAGGAAGCTGGCTTATCAAAATATATGAGCTCCTAACTTATTATAGTTAAATTCATGTAAAAAATTGGATGGACCAAAACATAAAATTAAACTGCGCATGCACTAAGGTTATTTCTCATATATTTTAAAAGACCAAATTAGATTACCTAAGAGCTATAGCAAATGTAAAGGTTTCAGGATGGTTAACAAACAATACTAGGGAGCACACTTTAAAATGTTATTTAAATACAGTATAAACTCCAGAATACAGAAAGATAATCACATTGTACAGATTTTAGGCATTCCCAGCAATATTCTAACACTTAGATATAGAGAACAAGATGTAACAATAACTAATTGTAATTGCCCTTTAATGGAACCAGAAGATTTGTCTCATGTGGTATTAAGATGCTCATGCTGCAAAAACTCTCATGACAAACTAATGGGCAATATTATTGGTTCCTTACTTTTACCTACCAGATTAGTCCTAGATTTATTTTTCAATGCAGAAGAGCTGGATATCTTAGAGAATCTTGATCTCTTTCCATTAATGTCACAAGGATCAGCAAGGAAATATTGTTTTCATGGTTAAAAGGACAAACACAGACATGACATATACAGGAGTGGACATGGAGTATTTAATTGTATTTTGCCCTTTGTGGATTCTCAGTTCTCAATTTACAAAGAAATACAGTACACGCATATAACTATACAATTTGGGTGAATATGATTTTGGATAGAACATAGTTTGGTGCTTTACCCTCATGGAACAGACATTCCACCATATAATACACATTAAATAAAACACAATTTCCACTCCTAATAGGGAAATTTACTCTGACGAATCTATCTCTGTCCTGTATTAAGACTTAACCTATGAAATATGTTTATAAACTGCAATATACCTCCATGGAAAAGAAGAAAATGTTCATGCTAATTTTTGCAAAAAGCACTTTTTAGATCATTTTTAATATTATGCCTGAACTGTTTATCTTCTCAAATTTTTATTATAATACTACTGTATTTATAATCCATTTCTTCCATATTGTCTTTATCTATATATGCTGACTTATATGTAAATGTGATTTTATATTGTAATGGTGAATATGTTCAACAATAAACTATTACTCACTGACTGCCTGAAGGACTAACTCTTGACTCCTTCTTATAGAAATCCCTGCTAAAATGAGAAATAGAACACTGCAATCTGTTACAACTGATTCAGGAAGGGATCCTACAACTATGGGGAACTCAAATCAGTGTGAAACAACTGAAGGTATAGATGATTTATGTTAGGGAAGGAATTCAGTGCATAAGGGAGGAAGGAAGGACAGAAACTCTCTGGATGCAGTTTCAGGATGCAAAAAACAGGGCAGTGAGGCTGGGGGTGGTGTACAGGCCACCCAACCAGGGGAGTTACATGGATAGAAAACTGGCTGACCAAATCAAGAGGGTCTGCAAGAGGGGGAGCATGGTGGTGGTGGGGGGGGGGGGACACCATCAACCACAAGTGCAAGGGAACTGGTCCTGTTTGAGCCTTTCCAGGAAAGCTTCCTTACATACTGTAGCTGATATGGGAATTGACTTGAGTAGGGAGGACCCTGGACCTCGTACTGGATAATGATGAGTCAGTCAGAGACCTGATGGTGGGAGAACCACGGGCTGGGAACGATCACTATTCAGTGTGGTTCAAGCTCAACATGGGGAGGGATACAGGGGAAACAGACACAAGGGAAATTGACTTTAAAGGGCAGACTTTGGAAAAATGGGGGAAATTCTGAAAAGGTATCTGGCAGGTATGTAACCAAACATGGATGCAGAACAGAAATGGGGCATTATAAAGAATGGGTTGGTAGAGGCCATGGTAGCATGCATGAGGAAGAAAAGTAAGAGAGGGAGGGCAAAGAAACCAAGTTTGCTGATGCAGGGAGTCATGGAAGGGGTGAGGGCCAAGAGTGCAGCGTTTAGACAATAAAGGAAATTGAGGAGGGAGGAAGACAAGGATAGGTATGCAGAGAAGTCCATGGAGGTTACAATAATGGTCAGGGAGGCTAAGGCAGCCAGGGAGCTGCAGCTGGCGAAAGGTATTAAGACTGGAGAGAAAGACTTCTTCCAGTACATTGGAGAGAGAAGGTGGGATAAGGGCCAACTAGTGAGGATATAAAAGGATGGTGGGTGGGTGGAGAAAGAGGGAAGAGAAGGCAGAAGCACTCAACGAGTACTTCTGCTCAGTATTCACCCAGGAGAAGGAGGGGATTCCTAGGGTGATGGTGGTGGGGGGGGGTATGGTGGGGAATTGATAACAGATGCAGTGATTACAGAGGACAGTGTACTGGAAAGGCTAAGGGCTCTAAGAGTGGACAAAGCACAAGGACCAGATGACATTCATTCAAGGGTGCTATGGGAGCTAGCGTAGGTCCTGGTGAGGCCACTGGCCAATCTGTTCAACACCTCTCTGGACACAGGATGTGCACCATAGGACTGAAGGGTGGCGCATGTGGCACCCATCTACAAAAGTGGCCCAAAGGATGAACCAACAAACTATCAGTCAGTGAGTCTCACATCGATCATGGGAAATCTCATGGAGACCATCCTCAAGGAGAGACTGGTGAGCTTTCTGATGGAGAATGATCTCCAGGATCAGAAGAAACACAGGTTTGTAGCAAGAAGATCATACCAAACCAACCCCATCGAATACTATGACTGGGTGACACGGGAACTGGACAAAGGCCATACAGTGGATGTCTTGTATTTGGACTTCAGCAAGGCCTTTGATTCAGTACTGCATGGGAGGTTGGAGGGAAAGCTACAATATGTGGGAACAGGACCAAAATTAGTGAATTAGATAACAAACTGGCTGAGGTGGAGGCAGCAAAGGGTGCTAGTTGGGGGGGGGACTCTTGTCACCGACAGTGGTGACAAGCAGGGTGCCACAGGGATCTATACTGTGACCAGTGCTGTTTGGAATATATATAACCAATATTTAGCATGGGATCAGGAGCAAGATCAGCCCGTTCATGGATGATACCAAAATGGGAGCCATGGTTGATGGCAGTGAGGGGTGGAGAGGACTGCAGGAGGACCAGACTAAACTGCAGGAGTGGGCAGAAACATGGCAGCCTGGTTTCAATGACAAGAAATTCAAGGTGTTGAACTTTGGAGCAAAGAACCAGGGGAGGAACTATCACTTGAATGGAGTGCAGTTGGGAAGTACCACAGAGGAAAAGGACCTAGGAGTAATCATAACAGGGAGCATGAACAACTCAGCCCAGTACAGGAAGGTGGCAGCACAGGCCAACAAAATGCTGGAGTGTATAGCAAGGTAGCTGTCTTCCAGAAGGAATGCAGTTATACTGCCCCTGTACAGATCATTGGTCAGGTCCCACCTGGAGTATTGCGTGCAGTTCTGGTTCCGTTCCTGAAAAGGGACATAAGGTTATTGGAGGGGGTGCAATGCATGGCAGTGAAGATGATACAGGGTTTTGGGGACAGGCCTTACAAGGACAGATTGAGAGAGTTGAAAATGTACTCGCTGGAAGACAGAAGGGACAGGGGGATATGATAGAGACCTTTAAGTATCTGAAGGGGATTAACAAAACTAACACAGAAGGGATCTTTCAGCTGAGGAGAGGGAGGGACACAAGAAGGCATGGACTGAGATTAGAGGGGGGAAGGTTTAGGAGGGAGGTAAGGAGACACTTTTTCACAGAAAGGGTAGTGGACAAGTGGAATACTCTACCTGAAGATCTGATGTCCTATAAGACGGTGGGCAGTTTCAAAAGGGGTTGGGACAGAGTAAGGGGAAGGGATACAGTGATGGGGGTGGGAGGGGCAGCTGCAAGATGAAGTGCTAGCTGCACACTCGAGCAGCCTTGATAGACCATGTGGCCTGTTTCTGCTGGTGATTTCGTATGTTCGTATGTTCATATGCTGGATAAGGATAACAAATGAAGGTGTCCAACTTTGAGCTATCCAAACCCTCAGAGCAGGCTGTTGGTGCAACACATACTAAAAGCCTGAAGCAGCCTCACACCCCCAAAAATAAAAGTGAAATTAGAAACAATTTATCAGGAGTTTGTCTCCTTTCAAGCAGAGATTAAACAAACCTATAGTGAATTCTGTAGAGATGTGGCTAATTTAGAGCAGAAAGATGATGATACGGAGCATCAACTCACCATCACTGAAAATTGAGTGGACAACCTTGAGATGGCCATCCAAGAGATAAGAGACACCATGATCACATCATTACTCATCAGGAGGACTTCAATAATAGAGCACATGGAAAACAATTTTAGAATATATGATATGCCGGAGGACTTTGAGGACTCAGACATAAAAGACTTCCTAACTACCTTTTTGCAAATGGTTCTTGACCCAAGCATGCCCTTAGATATGGAGCAAGCACATAAAGCACTCAGCTAAAAACCATCCTCACCGAAGGCTCACCCAAGTTCCATTATTGTTTGATTTCTGAACTATACCACTATGGGGAAAATCATGCATACTGCATGGCTGCATAAAACTGTCTTTTAAGGGCAAACTCAGATTAATTTTGATCATGATTATGCCCCATATAACATGAAGTGCCAGAGAGAGTATTTGCCTCTATTTCCCATTCTTCAACAAAACAATTTTAAATTCATCACACGTTACTCAACCAGACTAGTTCAGTTCCCCGATGGTGAAAAGGGGTACAACAGTGCTGAAGAGTCCCAGGATGACTTGATGTCTAGAGCTATCACGTTCACAGACCACACTTCAGGCCCTTCTACATCCAGCTCACGGCCAACATGTTGTCCCACTTTGTCGGCATCCAAACAATGAGCTCAACAAACAGCCATGGCCAAAACAGACATGTTAACCTAGCTAGCAATATTTCATAGACTTGTGGGAAAGTTTGAGCATCAGTAATCCGTGTGAACGCCACTCAATCGAGCAATAATAAATATTTTATTATTGTTACCAGACCTCTCAGAGATCTGGTGCTTTTAATAATAAAATGATATTTAATTAAATATATGATTTAGTGGTGTTCCTCTTTTTTGAGGTTTACTGGTGCTCAAAACTTTTTTTTAAGAGTTTGATGTTAGTTTCTTGAAGCACGGGTTTCCCATTGCGCACTCTTTTGCACCAATATTTCATAGAGCTGAATCAGCTGCTTGACTGTTGGAACAGAAATCTCCAGAAGCTGCACTTAGAAAACATAGGTTGGTGGGGATACTGGGGTTGGGGGCCAAGACACTTCTCTTAGTGTTGGTGCAATGGTTGAGTAGCCAGACTGTGACATTGGTTGTGCACTACCCCAACATTACAACAAGGGTGTTTGTTGGAGAAGCTTAGTTTACCCTGCTCCGAAAGCTAATCACAGCTGGTGCTCCAAGGCGGTGGATGGCTGGAGAGCTAGTCCTCTTCCCCTGGTAATAGCCTATCTTTAAGACAGCTACCTCCCTCAGCCCTGCATAAACAGGCTGTGCGTTCTGCACCATGCACTGAAACTATAAGGATGCAACAAAAAGTGTTTTAGTAAGCATTGTAAATACTCCTGGCCCTACTATCCCCACGTGCCTTTACCTTCTACCCCTCCTGTAAAACTGGGCTGACTTTTAGGGAGCTGTGCTTTAAGCTGTTTGTGACATGCTCCTTGGCAATTTATTTATTTATTTATTGAAGTCTAGGCATTACAACCCTTTGAGTCAGGGACTCTTTTTTTTTAAAGGCTCCACGTCAGTACAACGTGTGGCAGATAAGTATTACAGACATCATGAACAATGGAAGTAATTGTACACAAAGAGAAAAAATATATAATAGGACCTATTACAAAGGCTCCACATCAGTGCAAAGTGTGGCAGGCAAGTGTTACAGACATCATGAAAAATGACAGTAATTATTTACTGAGAGAAAATTATATAATATGGAGTTATCTAATTATGATGCAATACAATAAGCATTGTCAATTGACGTGGGAGTAACCAAAATTGTTGAAATAAGTCAAGAGAAGAAAAATAAATATTGGAGACAAGCGTGACAGAGTTATGGACCAGAAAGTGAGAAACGGGCCCAGGAAGTGGACCAAAGGAGGGCTGGAAATATAGTGGAGACAAGAAAGTCGCTCAGTGGGTGTTGTCGTGGGGCTAAGGTGCAGGAGAGGAAATAGCTGAGGGTTACGACAGTGTTACGGGCAATCACAGTTTGATGAAACCAGAATGTAGTCCTGCAATTCTTTTTTGAAAGGGCCCAGTCTGGGTATGGATAGGAGGGAATCAGTTATGGAGTTCATCCATAAAGGGGCTCTATAATTGAAAGACCTTTGACCGGCGGTTGTTCTATAGAAGGGGATTTGGAAAGCAGTTTTATCGGTGTGTCTGGTCACCCGCCTGTGCTGCCCTGGAGAAAGGAGAAGGTTACAACCAGGGGGTGAGTTGCCCATAGAGATTTTTTTTGCAAGTGGGCAAGTCTGATAGTGGATACGCCCTTGGAAATTTAGCCAGGCAGAGTGTGATAGAGATTTCAGGTACGGGTCAACCTGTCTCAGCCAGTGGCCAGGCAGCAGGCTTTGTTTAAGGCAAGTTTAATTTTCTCAGGGTAGAGTCTGAGGCAGACCCACAGATGACTATACCATAGTCTACCAGGGTTAGAATAGAGCTGGAGATAGCCAGTATAAGAGCAGCAGGGGGGGAGGCAGGGCCTAATTCTGTAGAGAGGGCCAATTTTGGATTCTGGAGCAGGTGGTGATAATGTCTTCATGGAAGGAGAGGGCAGGATCGAGGGTGATACCAAGGTAATTAAAATGGGGAACAGATTCCAGGGGGTGCCACGAGAATTGAGGGTGGAGAGGGTGGAGGACTTGTACTTATTGTGGTGATGGGAGAACAGCATAGAAACATAGAAGTTGATGGCAGATAAGGACCACAAGGCCCATCCAGTCTGCCCATTTCTTTTCCACCTTATGAATGTGCCATCAGCCTTTGCACTGTCAATGGCCTATCTATTCATACTCATCTGTATTGCTCTCTTATGTCTATACCATGACTGTTTGAAGCCCTGCACTGTATTCATATCCACCTCTTCCTGAGGTAGGCTGTTCCATGCATCCACCACCCTTTCTGTGAAATAGAACTTCCTCACATTACCCCTTAATTGGCCTCCCTCTAATCTCATGCTGTGTCCTCTTGTCCTGCTATTTTTGTTATAATGAAACATGTTAGGCTCTTTCACCTTGTAAATGCCCTTAAAGTGTTTGAATGTTTCAGTCATATCACCTCTCTCCCTACTTTGCTCTAGGGTATACATATTGAGCTCCACTAATCTGTCCTCATATGTTTTCTAATGCAGTCCATGCACCGGACTACGTCTATTTGGTTAATGTTCCTGTGAAGGTGTGGCCTCCAGTACTGCACGAATTACCTTTGTCTTTTTATAATTGAGAATGAGTTTATGGGTTGAAAATCAGAATTCAACCTCCTTGAAAGAGATCTGCAGTTCCTGTTGAAGCAGGGTGGGGTCAGGGAGGTGACTGAAAATCACTGCATCATCCGCATAGAGGAGGAGATGTCTGGTGCAGGCTGAGGGAAGAGAGTTCAGGTACAGTGTGTATAGGAGTGGGTCAAGAATGGAGCCCTGGGGTACCCCAGAGTGAACCTGCAGACTAGTGGATAGGGTGCCATTTATCTTCACTTGCTGGGATCTTCCTTGCAGGGAGTGGGTGAACAAAGCAGTGGTATTCTGGGACAGATCAGTGGAAAGAAGAGAGTCTGATACTAGGGAATGATTGTCCATATCAAAGGCATTGGTGAGGTCTATGTACAAAGACCCAACCAAGGCCCCTAGGTCAAGGGTGTCGTGGATGTATGAGGTGTAATCCAGAAGGGCATTGGTGGTGCTGTGGCCCTTCCTGAATCTGTGCTGTTGCTGGCAGAGGAGGTTACGTGATTCCAGGAAGTTAGTGAGTTGGTAGGCAATGATTATTTCAAGCGCTTTTGAGAAGGGGGGGCAGAATGGAGATAGGCCTGTAGTTATTATGGGAGGTTCAGTCACCACTCTTGTGGATGGGGGTGAACACCACCCATTTCCACTGGGAAGGGAACTGACCAAGGCATAGCGACATATTCAAGATTTTGGTCAGGGGTTTAGGAATGCGTTTAGAGTCAGGTTGAGCAGCTTAAGGTCTGGTGTATCTCCACTCTGTCTGGATTTGCCAAGGAACTTAGAGAGGTAGGAGTGGGCAGTACTCGGGGAGATCATCTTGAAACAGAATGGTGGGACACCAGGGAGAAGATATCGGGGGGAGTACCGAGCTAAGGTCAGTAAAAGCCACATTAAAGGTGCTGGCAATCTGGTCAGGATCTTGGGTAGAGACCGTGTTTATGATCAGTGGGGGTGGAGATTTACCACTGAGTTTCTTAATATTATTCCAGAAATAATGTCCCTGCCCCAGGAGGTGATGAGTTTAACTTGGTAGTAAGCAGCATTAGCTTGGCGAATGGCCCAGGTGCAGGAGTTTTGGGCAGCATGGTATAGTTGACGGCCACATTCCAGGGCTCGGTGCCATAGGGTGTCATGAGCAGTCATTTAGTCAGTTATAGACTGGTTGACCTAGGGAGAGAAGCAATCTTTTCCACCTGCTTAACAAAGGGGGCAAAGATATCACAAGCAGAGTTAAAGGAACTAATCAAGAAGGACAGCGCATCATCGACAGATGCAATATAGTCTAGCAGGGTCCAGTCAAAGTTGAGAAGATAATTGTGGAAATGCCCTAGAGCACCTTTCATAAGGAGTCAGTGTCTAGTGATGGGGTGGTGGGTGGTTTCCAACTTTTGACCAGCGTAACAACAGACCCTAATCAGTCTGGACAACAGCCTACACCCAAACCTTAGGTGGTGCTACTGTCAGCAGGCCTTCTTGATTTTTGACTTTTGCCTATATAGAATCAGGCCTGAGGTGCTCAACAGAGAATATCAGTGCCTATTGATATTTGAAACTCTGATTTGAGCTATGCCTTTTTGCAGCTGAATAATGTTCTAAACTGTTTTGATATGTCATTTTCAGTGCACTACTCCACACATATTAACTTGAGACAAATAATGATCGAGAGTCTCCTTTTCCAAAAGTTATTGTTCACAGCAATAATTCTGAACAGCTGGCACCATTATACAGTATCTCCGGCTAACTGATAATCTGTTCTGTTCATCAAATGATAGTAGATTAATAAACAAATTATCCAGCCTGGGAGTGGGTCCCAGGGTGGTAGCCTTGAAAAAACACTGGCTGGACAACAGGACACAGTGGGTGATAGTAAATGGAGTCCACAGTGAAGAAAGGGGGGTTACTAGTGGGGTACCGCAGGGTTCGGGTACTGGGGCCAGTTCTTTTTAATGTCTTTATAAGTGACATTGTAGAGGGACTGGAAGGGTAAGCATGTCTCTTTGCAGATGACACAAAGACTGCAACAGGGTTGATACACAAGGTGGGGTGGAAAGGATGAAAAGGGGCTTGGCAAGGTTGGAGGAATGGTCAAATGTACAGCAGCTTAGATTCAATGCAAAGAAGTGCAAAGTAATGCACCTGGGAAACTAAAACCCAGGGGAAGAGTATACTATGGGTGGTGAGATACTGACAGCAACCAAAATGGAAAGGGACCTGGGGTAGTCATATCAGATGACCTAAAGGTGGGCCAGCAGTGTGAGAAGGAAGTAAGGAGGGCTGGGGGGATATTGGGATGCATAGGGAGAGGCATCACCATTAGAAAACAGGAAGTTGTTGGCCCTCTGTACAGACAGTTGGTACAGTAAGACTACATCTGGAGTACTATGTACAGTTCTGGAGACCCCATCTCCACACAGGGTGGAGACTGTCCAGAGGAGGGCAACCAAAATGGTGCAGGGTCTGGACCAGAAGACATATGAAGAAAGACTAAAGGAGCTTAAGATGTATAGCCTTGAGGAAAGAAGGGAGAGGGGGGACATGATAGAAACTTTCAAATGCCTCAAGGGAATCAACAAAGTCCAAGAGGGTAGCATCTTTCCAAAAAAGAGATGTGCAAGAACAAGGGAGCACAATTTGAAGATAGAGGGGGGATGGCTCACAGGTAATGTGAGGAAGTATTTCTTCACAGAGAGGGTTGTAGATGCATGGAACTGCCTTCCTGAGGAGGTCATAGAGTCAAAAACAGCGGGGGAATTCAAGAATGCATGGGACAGACAAGGCAATTCTAGTGGAGCGTAGGAGGAAGTAGGCTGTTGGTTAACTAGGATCTTTAGCTTATCTGTTAGGTAGGGAAATTGGCAGACTAGGTGGGCCAAGTGGTCCTCATCTGCCATCAAATGATATGTTTCTATGTTTCTATGTTAGGACAATGTTGGCACATATCAGAGTTCTTAAATGTATAAAATGGACTGGCCTCCCTATTTCAGATTACAAGGGCTCAGAGAACTCATCAGCATAATTAACATGTTAATTACTCTTTTGTTGTGGGGAGCAGCATGCATCTCTGCTTTAGGGCTACTCAGTGTATTAGACTTCATTTGGGGGATGGTCACCACATTAAATAAGTAAGTAAGTAAACTGTGGGGCACATTTTCAAAGGAGAATCACCAGTGCATCTCAAGAAATGCACCGGAGCGTGATACTGAAAGAGCAGAGATGTGCCATGCAAATCCAGATGCGCCACAATGCAACTATACTGTGTATGTGGCGCATCTGGATGGGGCATTTCCATGAATGTGCCGTGCATCTCTATATTCAGCCCAATTGGGCAGTGCATGTGTGGCACATCTTCAAAGATGCACCCCCCAAAGATAGGCATAAAAGGAGGTGGCCTAAGTGCAAGCCACCCACATGCAGCCAGCAGAACAGCAGTAGGCAAACAATGGATGGGTCAGCATTCCTCATGGTAGAGGTAATGAGGGGTGTGAGGAGACGGGCAGAACAGCAACGTGGTTGTGGAAGGGCTCATAGGCGGTATGCCTAACAGAGACAGTACCATTCCCATGTCACCTACGAGCAGCTGATGGACACAGAGATTGTAGGCCAGTACCTACTCAACAGTGATATTCTGAGACAGCTCTGTGAGGTGTGCCATGATGAACTGCAGACATCCACCGGAAGGAGTCATGCCACGTCGGTGGAGATAAAGGTGACAGCAGCAATGTGCTTGTTCGCCATGGGCACATTCCAGATATAAGTGGGTGACACCACTGGGATCACAATCTGCTATGTCCTGTCTCCTCACACAGTTCCTCACATCTCTGCTGCCACATGCTTCAGAGTTCATCCACTTCCCTAGCACACAGGCAGAGTGCACAGAAACCATGCAGCAATTTCACAGGGTGGCATGCATGCCGGGCGTGATAGGGGACATTGACTGCACCCATGTGTCCATCAGGGCACCACCTGGCCTGGACAGAGTAGTATACATGAACTAGAAGGGCTACCATTCCATCAGCTGCCTGGTGATATGCAATGTCTGCCCCAAGCACCCTGGGAGTACACATGACACCTTCATCTGGCACCATTCAGCATTGTACTGCCAGTTTGAGGGTGGATATATCCCCAACAGCCACCTAGTGGGTGAGTTGGGCAGGACCCCATGCCCACACCACATAATCCGTGGCACAACACACAGCTGGTGGTAGGTTGGGGGGGGTGAGAGGAGAGTGACAGGGACAGTGCAATGACAAACAACCATGTTGCACCGTGGAACCTGGGGTCCTGCCAAACTGGGACACACAGATACAGAGACAGTGGTGTGTAAGTCCACAGGGCAGGGGTGCTGCACAGCAGGCACATGTGGCAGTGCGGAAAGCAACAGATGCCCCCAGCCACTACCATTGTCCATTATATGGACAAGCACAATGGCTGGACAGGACAGTGGGCACAGTGCCCACATAAGCAGGGATGGGGCCTGTAGGACTGGGGAGAGGTTGGCCCAGTCATGCCTGGCCAGGCTGCAAGCAGGACATAAATGTGGGGTCCCACAATGGTGGTACAGGGGCTGTGCAGGTGGGGAGGTGTGAATGACACCCAGATGGACAGACAGTGGCAGCATAGACAGCAAGGGGGGTGGTAGTTGTGTCAGGCCATGCGTACACCTGAGTGAAACTAACACATGTATTTCTCCCCCCAAGTGACAGTGCGTACTCCCTCTGGCCATGGCTACTCACCTTCATACGATGGCACAGTAGCAAGGCCAAGGAATGGTACAATGAGGCACGCACAGCAACGTGCAACATCATTGAGCATGTGTTTGGTATGTTGAAAATGCGGTTCAGATGCCTTGACAGTCCAGTGGTGCCCTACAATACAGTCCTGAAAAGGCCCTGTGACATATTCCTGGCCTGTTGCATGCTACACAACATGGCCATAGACCATGGAATGCTTGTTCAGGCACAGGAGGGCAACAGTACAGATGAGGATGAACCCCAGGGTAGGGGTGGACAGCCAACCCTGGAGAGGAGGGGCCCACGATTGGTCACAAGGGCACAGTGGCATAGGGACACCATTGTGGAGGAGCACTTTGGCAACTGGAGGTGAGTAACCCAGGAGGAACCAACTGGGTAGCCAGTCACACACACACATGCACACTCTGACACAGGGTGGGGTGGGAGGACACACACACACACGCAGTTAGACAGACATTACACAGCAGCTGCAGTGTGCACTGCAGACCACACACAACTATGCACAGGCATCCAGTACAGTGCCACCAAGGATGGGGGGGGACACAGTGTCAATGCAGAGACTGGTATGGATCAGAGGGTATCTGCATGGAACACATGCATGGCTGGAAGGATGATGATGAGGCATGGATGATGCAGTTATTTTCTCTAGTCACCCTGAACCCCTTATGCTTGAACAATGCCTGCAAAATAGCTTTACACAAATCAAGTCCTGGTTCTCCTTACATAAACTTATCATCAGTTACGAAAAGACCAAAGTAATGCTGTTTGCAGACCACCAGAATAAACCTAAAGGAGTGTCACTAAACATCCAAAATAGTCAACTCTTACCACGTGAGCAGGTTAGGAGTTTTAAATACCACAGGAACACCTTAGCCTCTTCCTTCTCCTACCAAGCACATACTAATCTGGTTTGCAAAGCAGTAAACACAAGAATCGGCCTCCTCTACAGGCATAGGAGCTGCCTGACAAATGACGCCCTCCACCTGGCTGTCACTAGTTCCATTCTATCCCTAGTGGATTATGGTATAGTAATCTATGGATCTGCATCTGACACTGCTCTAAAAAGAATAATGCTCTTCTTCAGTAAAGCATGTCACCTCATAACAGGAACACCAAAGCTAAAACATACCTGCAATCTTTACAGTCAAGTGAATTGTCTAAACTTTAAGGGTTGGCTTGACTATCACACCTGCCTGTTGGCCAAGAAGCTTAACACCTCACTCTCCCTTCCCTTGGTCGAGCAGCTCATCTCCCCTGCCCCTACCCCTCATTCTACTTGGAGCTCTGATAAGGCCCTTTACCTAATCCCTTTCTGTAAGACATTTTGCCCCCATGGGCAGCGGTCATGATCTAGCCATAGCACCTCTACGGTGCAAAGAACCTGATCCACCCACCCCCCAAAAAGATAGATAAGGTGCCACTTACCCCCATGGGCAGTGGTCACGATACAGCCATAGCACCTCTATGGTGCAAGAAGCCTGATCCAGCCCCCCCCCAAAGAGATAGATAAGGTACAGTGCTTGAAAAAATTGCCACGGTTTCTCTGGGCTGTGTGAACGCTGAACTGGATCATCAATTGCAATTTGGTCTTTTCAATTTCGGCGCCTTCTCGGGGTAGCACTATTCGCTCCATGTCTGTGTAGTGCTCCCTGATTGACTGGTCTCACTTGCCTGAGACCATAGCCCCCAAGACGTGTGGCTTGATATAAGCCAACATCCCTGCACTCGACTCCTAATTTATATATTTTAATTTAGCCTGTTCTGCTCGGCCTGTGTAAATTAACTTACAATTCCCCCCTCCCCCCCGCTGCAGTGTCTCTCCAACTGTATGTGCACTGATTCAGTGCTAGCTCTGCAAACATCCCCTTGATTTTTCCCTAATTAAGCTTGCACTCTGTATACTGCCTTAAACTGAGTTTGTAAAAACGTTGTACTGGCTTTGTTAATATATTTTTTAATCCTATTTGAGACTGTACTGGGTTTACATGCTTACTGCTATGGACTTAATTAGAAAATTCAGTGAATTGTAAAATCTGTGTAGCCTCTGTCTTGAGCCTATGACTCCTGCCCTTGACTTTGATTATTAATCATCTTCCTTTGTCCCACTGTCCTCCTCTGTCTCTGTTCTGTCCTTCCTGCCCGCCTCCATCTCTCTGTTCTTTTGTGCTTGTTTTGGATTCCCGAGTTAGCCAGCATCTTGTCTCTGTCTGAGACCGCCCTCTGACTTTGTTGTTTAACTTGGTGCTCAGCTCACTTTGTGTGTCTCTGTTTAGACACATGCCCACAACTGTTCCTATTAATCTGCTGTCTTCTTTCTTACAGGTGCCACTTGCCCCCACTGGCAGGGGTCACGATCCAGCCATAGCACCTCTACAGTGCAAGAAGCCTGATCCACCAACCCCCTAAAGAGATAGATAAGGTACAACGCTTGAAAAAATTGCCACAGATTCTTTGGGCTGTGTGAACACTAAACCAGATCATCACTTGCAATTTGCTTTCTTCAATTTCGGCGCCTTCTCGTGGTAGCGCTATTCGCTCCATGTCTGTGTAGAGCTCCCTGATTGGCTGGTCTCACTTGCCTGAGACCAGAGCCCCCGAGAAGTGCAGCTTAATGTAAGCCTGCATCTCTGTACTCAGCTCCTAATTTATATATTTTAATTTAGCCTGTTCTGCTTGGCCTGTGTAAATTAACTTACCACTCCCCCACCGCTGCAGTTTCTCTCCAACTGTATGTGCACTGATTCAGTGCTAGCTCTACAAACGTCCCCTTGATTTTTCCCCAATTAAGCTTTCACTCTGTACACTGCCGTGAACTAAGTTTGTAAAAAAGTTGTACTGGCTTTATTAATATATTTTTTAATCCTATTTGAGACTGTACTGGTTTACATGCTTACTGCTATGGACTAGAAAATTCAATGAATTGTAAAATCTATGTAGCCTCTGTCTTGAGCCTACGGCTTCTGCCCTTGACTTTCCTTCTTACTCATCTTCCTTTATCTCCCTGTCCTCCTCTGTCTCTGTTCTGTCCCTCCTGCCCGCTCACATCTCTCTGTTCTTTTGTGTTTGTTTTGGATTCCCGAGTTAGCCGGCACCTTGTCTCTGTCTGAGACTGCCCTCTGATCTTGTCTTTCAACTTGGTGCTCAGCTTTCTTTATGTGTCTGTTTAGACATCCCACCCAACTACTCCTATTAATTTTCTGTCTCCTTTCTTACAGGTGCCACTTGCCCCAAGGGGCAGCAGTCACGATCCAGCCATAGCAGCCCTATGGTGCAAGAAGCCTGATCCACCTGCCCACCAAAGAGATTGATAATAATAATAATAATACTTTATTTATTATACGCCTTTCAAATATCAAGGCGCAGTACAATAAAACAATGAAACACAGTAAAAACAGAATCATCATCATAAAATGTCCAATACAGATCAGCAATCATCGCTACCATATGCTTTGATCCAGAGAAAAGATTTTAGGGCCTGTTTAAAGCTCTCCATGGTCATGCACTCCCTAATCTGACGGGGTAGAGAATTCCAGAGGGACGGGGCTGCGAACGCAAAGGCATGGGCCCAAGCAGATTTTAAGGTCACCCTTGGAATCTCTAGCAACCCCTCATCGGCTGAGCAGAGTGGTCTCACAGGGTGGTAAGGAATCAGGAGCTCTTTCAGGTAGACAGGGCCCAGTTCATGTAGGGCTTTATAAGTCAGTAATCCGACTTTGAAAGTGATCTGCCACTGAACTGCAGCACCAGTGTGATATGGGAAGATCTGGGAGTCCCCATCAACAACTGGGCTGCAGAATTCTGCACCAGCTGCAGGTGGCAGATGTCAACCCCCAGAAACCCAAAGTACAGTGAGTTGCAGTAATCTAAATGCGAGGACACAAAGGCATGGATTAGTGTAGGTAGATCACTGGACGGAACCAGGTGCTTGATCCTAGCAATGTTTCTCAGGTGGTAGAAAGATGATTTAATCACAGCTGACACCTGAGTCCAAAGTGTCAGCCCCACATCCAACATCACCCCTAGGTCTCGCACCTGTTCAGAGACCTGAAGCTCAGTGCCCCCAAGAAAAAATCCTAAAGGGGATCCTGCCTCAAGTCCCCCTATCCAGCTATCAGGGTCCAAAACCAAAACCTCCGTCTTCTCAGAATTTAACTTCAACCAACTGGACCTCATCCAATCCTGGATTTCCTTGAGGCAATTATTAAATACCGAGACTGCTCCTTCCTGGTCGGGGGCAAAAGACAGGTATAGCTGGGTATCATCGGCATAGCAATGAAACCTCAGCCCATACTGTCTCGCAAGGTCTCCAAGGGGAAGCATGTACACCTCAAACATCATGAGGCACAGCACTGAGCCCTGAGGAACCCCACAAGACAGAGAGATAGAATCAGAGGAAAAAAAACCTGAAACTACCCTCTGAGTTCTTCCGGTGAGGTAAAAGGTAAACCATCTGTGGACCAAACCAGAAAGACCACAGATACATCTCAGGCGCTCAAGCAGGACCCCATGGTTAATGGTGTCATATGCTGATGACAGATCTAAAAGCACCAAAATGGACCATTTTCTCTGGTCTCTCGCCATCAGGAGATAATTGAGCTCCAAAACCAGAGCAGTCTCTGTACTATGCCTCTTTCGAGATCCTAATTGGAGAGGTTCGTAGATGCTATGGATGGTCAAATGATTCTCCAGTTGGGCCGCCACTACTTTCTTGATCTACTTCCCCACAAAGGGGAGATTCGAGATAGGCCTGTAGTTTGCAAGACAGTCTGGGTCCAGAGAAGCTTTCTTCAACAAAGGTGTCACCACCACCTCTTTCAAGGAACAGGGATATTCACCCTAGTCGAGGGAACACCAGACTATCTGTGCCAGAACCAGGCTGATAGAATCACCACAACCCATAATCAGGGATGTAGGGCCTGGATCTAAACTACAGCATGTAGGGAGCATCCCCTGGACAATCCGCATAACATCCCTGATTTCTGGGTGGTCGAAGGTTCTCCCGGAAAATGGAGGGATAGTGACCAAACCCTGATCTCTAGCAGCTCTCATAGAATGTGTCAAGTGGATCTCCGATCTAATGTCAGCCACCTTATCAGGAAAGAACCGAGCAAGCCATTACACTGTAATTGTGAAAAGGCTCTTCAGAGCAGTAGACAGCTTGGATTGCACAATCTGTCCACGGTTCTGAAAAGCTGAGCTGATAAGGTACGACACTTGAAAAAATTGCAACAGTTTCTCTGGGCTGTGTGAACGCTGAACCGGATCATCACTTGCAATTTGCTCTTTTCAGTTTTGACACCTTCTAGGGGTAGCGCTATTCGCTCATGCCTGTGTAGAGCTCCCTGATTGGCTGGTCTCGCTTGCCTGAAACCGGAGCCCCTGAAACGTGCAGCTTAATGTAAGTCTGCATCTCTGTACTCGGCTCCTAATTTATATATTTTAATTTCGCCTGTTCTGCTCGGCCTGTGTAAATTAACTTACCATCCCCCCCTGCTGCAGCTTCTCTCCAAATGTATGTGTACCAATTCAGTGCTAGCTCTGCAAACTTCTGCTTGATTTTTTGTCCCACCCTTCCCCCTCCCAGGCCTCCTTTAAATGCACATAGCTTCTGCCCACTCCTATCTGATGTTTCATTTATTGGTTACTTACTGTCAACAACTGCCATTCCTCCCATCTCCTTTTGCAACTAAGCCTGCTGGCAGCTTTATCTTATTCTGTCTTGCTGAGGCATATAATTTCGGTACTTTAGGTTTGCTTATTGTTCGCTGTCCTATCCTGTCCTGCTGAGGTATCCCATTTTTATGTTCGCTTGCACGCATGCGCAAGGAACGTCTTGGGAGAATGGGACACTTTGGAGGTGTGCCTCTCCTGTGCAATCCCCTGCTCCGTTGAGCAGGCGTGGTGGTCCTGCACCAATCAGGTGCGGTGCTGTGTATGACAGCGGTGGTCTTCTCTTCAAGGAAAATCACCGCTGTGTGCTTCTGGCGCATCTCGCCCCTAGATCTTTGGTGCCACGCTGGGGCCCACCCAGCATGGTCAATGTCCCGCGTTGTCTGATGACGGGGTGCCCAATCCCTGTCAGCTCACGGCCCCCCAGTCATTCTCTGCCATGCTGGGAGCCCACCCAGCATGGCAAACGTCCCACTTCGGCAATTGTAGACAAAAACCCTGTAAATTAAAACCATCCCACGCAGTCTCCCGCCTCCCACAACCCGCACTCCACCCACTGCGCACCCTGCCTCCCCACACCCCGCCTCACCCCATACTTACCTCGAGTCGGCGCGATGATCATCGCTGGACCGGGGAACACGCCTGCACTCTTCAAAGCCGACCGCGAACTGAGGAAATGCCGGTAAGCTGTATAATGGGCTAGATGGGTTTTTTTCAACTTTGTTGCATATCTTAGGCATTTTTTGGAATTTTTGCACCAAATTTTCAACATGGGGTTTTTGGGACCCCTTCTCATGAATTTTGTCACTGGCATGGCGTAATGGGCCCAAAGGGTGATTTTGCAGTCACTGCATGAAATCACCTTTTGGGCCTGATTAATGAAATGACAGTGCCAGCTGTCATAAGGTGGGCTCTCAAAAGCCTATTTTGAAAATTTGGTGGAAAAATCTAAAAATCGACCATTCTGGCGATGCATTGATGCGGTTCCTCATGCAGGCTCATAAGTTCAGAATTGTCTGTATTTTCACTCCAGATTTTCAACATTGCCATTTTACCACACCTTCTTATGAGTAGTACAGCTGTCATTTTTCACACCTCACCTAAAACGTATCCTTCAATATGTAGCGCAGCATTAATGGCACAGTTGGTGCAAAATCAATGTATGGGACACATTAAGAAAATCACAGTGACACTATTCATGAGCAGAGGTCTTAAATGGCTATGTTGAAAATTTGGTAAAAATTCTTAAAATGACTGTTTACCAGCATGCGTTGCGCAGTTCTCGCCCGCTCGTAAATGTTCAAGATTTTCAATATTTTCCTCCAGATTTTCAACATTGTCATTTCACCACACCTCCTCATGAGCAGTATAGCTGTCATTTTTCACATCCTGCCCAAAACATGTTTCCGCCCATGCAGCGCACAATGGCGCAGTCGGTGTGCAAACTCAATGTATGGGACACATTAAGAAAATCACAGTGACACTGTTCATGAGCAGAGGTCATAAAATGGCGGTGTTGAAAATTTGGTGAAAAATTTCCTAAAAATGACTATTTTACAAGTGTGCATTGCACAGTTCCTATGCACGCTGGTAAGTTTGCGAATTTTCAGTATTTTCACTCCAGATTTTCAACATTGCCATTTTACCACACCTCCTTATGAGCAGTGCAGCTGTCATTTTTCACATCTTGCCCAAAACGTGTTTCCGCCAATGTAGCGCACAATGGCACAGTCGGTGTGCGAACTCAATGTATGGGACACATTAAGAAAATCACAGTGTCACTGTTCATGAGCAGAGATCATAAAATGCCTATGTTGAAAATTTGGTGAAAAAATTCCTAAAAATGACTGTTTTACGAGCTTGCGTTGCGCAGTGCCTACGCACGCTCGTAAGTTCTTGAATTTTCAATATTTTCACTCCAGATTTTCAACATTGCCATTTTACCACACCTCCTTATGAGCAGTACAGCTGTCATTTTCCACATCCTTCCTAAAACGTGTTTCCGCCCATGTAGCGCACAATGGCGCAGTTGGTGTGCGAAATCAATGTATGGGACACATTAAGAAAATCACAGTGACACTTGCAGAGGTCTTAAAATGGCTATGTTGAAAATTTGGTGAAAAAATTCCTAACAATGACTGTTTTACGAGTGTGCATTGCGCAGTTCCTACGCACACTCGTAAGTTCACGAATTTTCAATATTTTCACTCCATATTTTCAACATTGCCATTTTACCACACCTCCTCATAGCAGTACAGCTGTCATTTTTCACATCCTGGCCAAACCGTGTTTCCGCCCATGCAGCGCACAATAGCGCAGTCGGTGTGCGAACTCAATGTATGGGACACATTAAGAAAATCACACTGACACTGTTCATTAGCAGAGGTCTTAAAATGGCAATGTTGAAAATTTGGTGAAAAATTCCTAAAATTACTGTTTCTGGCGTCGTTGCGCGGTTCATACACCGCTCTCGTAAGTTTCGAATTTTCAATATTTCACTCCAGATTTCAACATTGCCATTTACCACACCTCCTTATGAGTAGTACAGCTGTCATTTTCACATCCTGCTCAAAATGTCTTTCCTACGTACGGCACAATGGCGCAGTCAGTGTGCAAAATCAATGTATGGGACACATTAAGAAAATCACAGTGATACTGTTCATTAGCAGAGGTCTTAAAATGGCAATGTTGAAAATTTGGTGAAAAAATTCCTAAAAATGACTATTTTACGAGTGTGCGTTAGCAGTTCTCATGAGCTCGTGGGTTTCTAATTTTCAATAATTTCCACTCCAGATTTTCAACATTGCCATTTTACCACACCTTATGAGCAGTACAGCTGTCATTTTTCACATCCTGCCCAAAATGTCTTTCCGCCCATGTAGCGCACAATGGCGCAGTCGGTGTGCGAACTCAATGTTTGGGACACATTAAGAAAATCACAGTGACACTGTTCATGAGCAGAGGTCTTAAAATGGCTATGTTGAAATCTGGTGAAAAATTCCTAAAAATGACTGTTTTACGAGCGTGCGATGCGCAGTTCCTACGCACACTCGTAAGTTCGCGAATTTTCAATATTTACACTCCAATGACTTCCAAATACCTAAACAGCACATAGAAGCAAGCAACATTCGGCATTGACAAATGCTTGTACTTGTTTGTCACTGATTTTTTTAAGCCATGTCCAAGTGCCAAATACCACTGCAAATACCTGCAAGCGAACGTTCGGCATTGACAAATGCTTGTTATATTCTATGCTTGCTTATTGCTCACCATCATAGCCTGTCTTGCTAAGGCAGTTGATTTAGGTCAGCTGATCTCTCAAGTACTTAGTCTGCTCCAGAGTAGTAGCTAAGAAATTTGCTTCAAAGACTCTCTGCCCCTAGTACTACTTTATAGTCAGGTGAACTCTTTTCTTATTTAGCCTGACAAGGAGCTGTACTTAAGGATTACTGCTTCAGGCTCCACTTCCTGTAGTACTATTCTGCAGGGATTAAGAAATTCTTCTCCACTGAGAATCTTTTCTCTTGCCAGCACTTGCAGTACCCATTGGGTGATAGTCTCATAACGAGGGCATATTACCTGCTTCTATGCTTGTCTTTGCTCATCTTATATGTATTGGACTCGAGCGTGAATCAAAAAATAACTCCTAGAGTGGAGAATGGCTATCTTGTTACATTGTCCGACCGGGACTTTTCCTATCAAGTAGAAGAACTTGTTTGTGCTCTAACTTCCCCTATCCCACTACTGATCCTTCACCTGCACCTGTATACAGGAACTCTCCTAGAGCCTGCCCACAGGGGTACACCACCTTCTGCATGCTCCCCCCATACTCCCATTGACTCTCTCTCGGTCAGGGTATTATTGTATACAGCATCAGGCAAACTGGGAACTAGCCTCAGAACTCCCTAATCTGCCACAGACAAATCACGTAACCGAAAGAAGACTCATCCAGCCACACTTCTCCTAGGACTCTGCAGGAAACTCTTGTTCCTGCTTTTACTATGCTCAGGAAATGTTGAGCTTAACCCAGGCCCTCTGGCACCCATGGAATCCCCAGAAGAGCTGCAAAGCCTCAAGGGGCTTAGATTCATGCATGTTAATGTATGTAGCCTATAAAAAAAAATCACTTCAGTTCAGGCCTGGGTATTTCATACTGCTCCAGATGTTCTGGTGATTATGGAGTTCTGGCTCTGACCGGAAACCAGTAACAAAAATCCCTTCCTAATCTTTGTTCAGAGCGACAGGCAAACCAGAGGTGGTGGGGTAGCTATTTACATCAAGGATAAATTCCCTGCCTCCATAATTGACTCAACCTCTGTCCCAAAAGAATTTGAAAGTTTGTCATTACAGATTGAGATTGCCACCGGTGTCTCATTATGTATAATAGGATGCTACAGATCCCCACCAGCTGGACTACAGTTGTTAAAACATCTCGGAAACATCCTGGGTTCAGCATCTTCAGAGTATATCATACTAGGGGACTTCAACTTAGACTGGCTCTCCAGTGCATCCACCCCACTTAAAATGTTCTGTGATTCCCTGTGGGTGTCACAGCTAATAAACAAATCTACTCATCCTAACAAGCTCAACCCTAACAACAGTACTCTCTTGGATATCAATTTTAGTTAACAAACCCCATTTATTCTCCCATTAGTGACCATTGCTCCATCGCGTGTGTAAAATCTACTCTTAAATCCACAACTGCACCAAAATTCTCCTTTAAAAGGTGCATATGCAACTTTGATCTCCATGGGTGTATATCAGAGCTAAGAGACTCCATGTGATCACAGGACTTCAAACTAGTCAGGTCCCTGACTACGGCTTATGATATTTTCTCAGAAATTGTGCTAGGGGCTCTCAACAAGTATGCTCCCATAGTAAAAGTTTGTGCCAGAAACAAATCCTGACTGTGGTTTATGGAAGACCCGAAAGATGCTTTGCAGAGTAGGGATGTACTCTGGAGAACTGCTAGGAAAACTAATTTAATAAATGACTGGAATTCTTTCTGGAGGGTGAGGAACCTCAGCACCAAAATGGTCAGAGAAGCCAAAGCTAATTTCTACCACTCTCAGCTGGGGAGCTCCTCAAGAAATGCCTCCAAATTCTGGAGGACGATCAAAGACATGGAAAGTCACACCACTGTTAATTCCCTACCTACTAAATTATTGATCGACAATACTGTCATCTCCGACAGACTGTCTATCCTCGACACTCTCAATAATCATTTTGCCACTGCAGGACTAGCCTTTGACTCTTCTCCCACAAATATCCTCCTCCAACAACTTGGATTGGATACACAAGAAAAAGCCATACCCAGTCCATCCTTCTCTCTGCAGTCTACCTCCCTGAAAGAAGTCGAAGATCTTCTCTTTCAGTTAGACACTAGGAAAAGTGCTGGGGCTGACCACATTGACCCGTACTTCTTAAAGGTTAGCTACCATGTCCTCGCAATCCCAATTACTCATCTCTTCAACTTATCCTTGTCCCAGGGTGACCTACAGCCCATTTGGAAAAATGTACTTGTGGTCCCTTTGTTTAAGTCAGGAGATCCTAGTGACCTCAATAACTTTCTCTACTTCCAATCCTGACAAAGATGTTGGAGATAATAGTGAACTCCCAGCTTCAGAAGTAGCTGGAATCAGAAAAATTGCTCAACCTGTTACAATCCGGTTTTAGAGCACAGCACAGTACAATCTCTGCTCTAGCCAAGATGACAAATGACTGGCAGCTTGAATTAGACAAAAAAAACTTTGCACAGTTTTCTTGGACCTAAGCAAGGCGTTTGATACCATTGATCACAGATTGCTTCTGTCGTCCCTCCGGAACATTGGTTTGGATTCCTTATCCCTTAAATGGTTCCCCAACCACCTCTCGGGATGACTTCAACAAGTAAAGGCAGAAGGGAAAGTTTCTCCACCAAAACCGCTATTGAGGGGTGTACCGCAAGGCTCCATTCTTGGTCCCTTGCTCTTCATCATTTATATTAACAACGTAGATACCCCCCATAAAAGAAGCGCAAATGCACCTATTCGCAGATGATATGGTACTCTATGCTAGTAGCCTCACCCCTGATGCGGCCTGTAAAGCCCTTCAAACTGAATTTAATCTGCTGCAACATCAGTTTATAAACCAGAAATTGCTCTTAAATGCAAAAAACAAAAACAAAGCAATGTTCCTCTCGCCCCTTCACAATGAAATAAATCCTGCAATTGCTGGGACACTCCCGCAGATCACTACCATTCTAGATGAGCGGTTGGACTACATACCAATGTTCATGTACCTGGGGGTCTGGTTAGACCATAGACTTACTTTCACAGATCACTTAGAAGAACTGGCAAAGAAACTTAGACAAAGACTTGGTCTGTTCTTCAGGATTAATAATCTCCTCACAAGAGACGCTAAACTGAAACTGGTTCAAACTACCTTTCTTTCCCTATTGGATTACACAGATTTTCTATATAGTCAGGGACCTGCAAGTACCCTAGCCAAACTCAATACGCTTTATCACAGAGCCATAAGATTTAACGCAGGTCTTCCTTACTCAACCCACCATTTTGCATTGTACACGGCAGTGGGATGGTCATCCCTTGCTTACAGATGGCAAAAAATGCTGCGGTTTGGAAATACAAAGCTATCTCAAATAAACGGCCCCAGTATATATCTGTCTGTTTACCTTTTTGCGCTCTGGGGAAGTATGCCCTGAGAAGCACCTCCTATGTCTACCTTTATGTTTACAAAGCAAAATCTCGCATTGGCAGAGCAGCCATCAACTTTGTGCTCCCTCAATCGCGGAACAAGCTGCAAAAAACTTCGAAATTAACTTACCCCATCAGCCTAGCAGCTTTTAAATCTCTATATCTACATCATAATAAAGAGTCCTGTGCCTGTCTACCCTAAATAGTGACTCCCATAAATCCAAGTACAGTCTAATTAATACTGTTAAAAGACTGATCACATCTATAATCGACTCTTCCCTCTCCTCTTTTTCTGCCCCCATATCTGTCCCTTCCACATTCCTTTGACCCTGGTTCCAGCTCTAAATTCTCCATACCATATCACTATATATCTTTTCATATTAGTTTTTTTTTTATCTTCGGTGCACCTGATATGTATATTTCTTTACTTATATGAAAAATTGTGTCCTACTAGCTGTATCTTCTGTTCCAAACATATACTACTGTCAATGCTACCTGCTGATACTTTGTATATACTGTATTATTGTATTTCACTTTATTTTTATTATTATTATTTTCTTGTGTGTTGCATCCCATGTATATTGTCCCTTGTTCCTTGCTGACAAGCCCAGGTCCACCTCGAAACTGAGCTTGCTCAATGGTGATCGCCTGGTTAAATAAAGACTTTGATTGATTGATTGATTGATAGATTGACATTCCTAGGGCAGTGAGCATTCTTCCACAGGGCCCCTGTCCTGCTTAATGGCCTGCCTCCTCTAGTTTCCTCCACAGTTAAATTGGGCCCCTTTAAAACTAAACTTCACCAGCACCTACTCTCTGTGAATAGTTGTGACTGCTCCTAGCTTTTACTGGTCAATCTGGGACTGCTCATGGCTTGTCCCTCAATTTCCCCCTGCTCTTCCCTACCTTATCTTGGTCAAATCCTCCCCCCCACTTTGTTTCCCTCCTGCCCTTTACTCATCCTTTACCTGCACTCTTTCCTATTACTCCTTCTCTACACCTTACACCCCTCTACTCAACTTTTCTCCCTACCCCCCTCCACCCCAGCTGTCTCACAACTCTCCTTAACTGACTTCCTTCTGGTCTCCCTTTCTTTTCTTTAATTTCCTATCTGTTTTCACAGTTAGCTAGCACTGCCTGCACCATGTTTATTTCATTATCATGTACTCTGCCCTCACTTATGATGCTCTTATGTATAATGCACTGTATTACTTGTATACTCTTATCCTATGTACAGTATTAGGTACTGTATTAATTTCCTGTAATGTTTTGTATCCTGTCTATTTTAAATCTACTCGCCATGTTGTTTCTTTTCCATGCACTCCATATTCATTTATGATGCACTTATGTAAATGTACTGTATTGCTTGTATACTCGTATTCTATGTATAATGAACTGTATTAATCTCCTGTAATTTTTTTGTAACCTGTCTGTTTGTAAATCTGACGTGGAGCCTTTGCAGAACATTTTTTTTGACTCAAAGGGTAGCAATTCCAAGACTTCAATAAATAAATAAATGAAGACACAGTGCTGCACTTATCACGCCCATGCCACGCAGCACAACACCACTGCCCACACACATGAACATTTCCACACACAGACAGCAAAGGCAGCCATGACACCCGGGCATGTGTGTACCACAGCACGTGGCCCTGGCCACTGCTAGTCTGGTGTGTGGTCAGCAACGGCAGCAAGGTACCGGTGACATGCCAACTGCACTTATCAGGACTCAACATGAGCCAGTATGGCTGCCGTGGCCATATGGGTGTCCCCACCTTGGCTAGGCAGATGCCACAGGCAGGTCACCAGCCACAGAGGGTGAAGACTCCACCCTGGCAGGGGTTGATCCAAGAGATCATGACTGGTGCTCAAGTGTGTTGCAGTCCTGAAGTCCAGATGTAATCTGGGAGTGTTGGGGATGATGTTGGTCGGGGACAGTGTCAGCATCAATGGGGCCACCTGACGCCATGCCCTGGAGGTGCTCGTGGTACTTCATGGGGTGTGACAGGAACTCCTGTGACCATGAGACACCAGGGAAGCAAAGCCCACCGTAATGGCCTGTGCAATTCTGTCCAGCACAGGGGTCGTGGCCACTCACAGTTGGCATAACTCGCCAAGCAGCTGCGCATGTCGCATAGCACCATGCTCATCCATTTGCCCCACCTGCACTCGCAGTGCACACAGCTCCTCCCTGGGTGCCACCTGGCCTGCCATGGTTTCCCAAAGGAGCAGAGTGTGCTCATCAAGCCTGTCAGTGGGTGATGCATTTGGGGGCGGGGAGCTGACAGGCAGGAGGTCCCAGCCTGCTGTGCCATGTCCCTCATCTGGGAACACTGAACAGGAGGTTGCTGTTTGGGTGGGGACTATGCACAGGCATGCTAGGTGGGCCCTGGGGCAGGCTGGACATGGTCCCCTGAAGGCAGCTGCAGCACTGCAGCACCCTACTGGATAGTGCAGGCAGTCCCAGGCCCCACAGCAGTGCCATGTCCCCAGCTACTCCCAGCTGCTGCAGTGGCTGGCAGCAGGGAGTGAGCACTGGGGTGGTGTGTGTGTGGGCACAGGACCACCCACACTGCCTGTTCCTGCCCGTGTGTGTACTGAGCCAGTGGTAGGGTGGGTGTCACCTGTGTGTACCCGAATCTGTGTGGCATCATCAGCATCATCATTATTTTCCCCCATGGCCGGTGCAAGCAAGGTGATGTCATCCTCCAGCAGAAGACCAGATGAGGGATCATCGTCAGCCAACCCCAGCAGGTTCAACAGCATGCGTATTGAACCACAGTCTCCAGCACTGGCCACGGCACCAGAGGACGTAGATGGCATGGCCTCTTCCTTCGCCAGTGCAACAGAATGTCTACTGGACTGTGAAGCACCCCTGATGCATGACAGAGCTGAAAGGCAGAAAAGAAAGCATGGTGAGTGACACATGACTGTAACACATGTAGACAGCTAGACGTGTGTTCATGTGAACCACAGGTGTGCCTGTGCTGCCACACAGGCCTGGGAATACCATTGTGGCCTGTGCAGTGCAAACGCACTGGTGGTGTGAGACAAGCATGTGTGCTGAGGCGAGCACTCATGGCAGCGTATGGTACAGGGCCACAATGGACTGGCTATGGCCAGGCCAATGCCCCCTTGGCCCTGCCACAGACACTGCCACCCTATTGTGGACCACCTGAGTTCTGTAGCTGGATGGTGCAGAGGCCCCATGTGGATTGCTGAGTGGCACCACACATGACATGGAGGCCCACGTGAGCATGCATAGCTACCTGTGGCCTGTATTGTTGGGCCACCCCACCCTGGGTCCTACTTAATGCCACTGGTGATGCAGAAAGGCACATGGGCAGCATGTGGGCCCATGATATGACTGTGCACTGCCAGCAGCCCTGCACAATGCACTCTGGACACGGTTCTGGCCCTGGTGTGGCATACCAGGTACAGTACACCTGTTGCTGGATCATGCCACTCCCCACAGTGGGTGACATATGCATACTCACAGTGCTGCAATGGGCTGATCCCAGTTTGGAGCCCCCCAGGACACCCTCCACAGATGCTCAGCTCATAGAGGCCACAATCAACTCCTTACTGGGTGTGAGGGAGGGTGCAGTGGGGGGCCCCATCAGTCTGCCTCAGGGAGGCATGAATGGTGGCAAGTTTCTCCTTACCCCTCCACTTATCACTGGTCATCCACTTCATGCACTCCTGGGAAGTGCAGTTGTGCCTCCCATGGACATTGCTATACACAGCCACCTCCTCCCAGCCCTTCGACTTCTCCTGTCTGGTGCCTGTCTTGCTCGTGAGCAGCACCTCCCTTTGGAAGTAGGCCTCCACTGGGGCACGCTGCTCATCATGTGTGAAATTAGGTCTCCACCTCTTCTGCTGCTCTTCCTCAGCATCAGACATCCTGTTGCCTGAGGACAGCAATGGGACAAGCATAAACACCTGTCCAGCATGATCTGGAGCTGAGCAAATTCATATGAACATACGAAGAAGCCAGCAGAAGAAGACTATTTGATCTATCAAGTCTGCTCATGTTGCAGGATCCACAGCTTGAGCTAATATAAATTATTAATGTAAAAGGCAGAGCAAAAGAGGCTGTAGCAAGGGGAATGTAAACAAACCTACCTTCCAAGCTGCATTCCCTGTCAATTACTTGTGGTATGGGGTGGCACTTTAATGGCCCATCTCATGCAAATGAAGTGTGGAGCAGCCTGTAATGAGATGCTAATCAGTTGGCTTAGGCCAGGATTGGATAATGAGGTGATTTGCATATCCTGGCTGAATATTGCAAATTTGCCCCAGGCCTATCTCATTTTGGGTAGTGCATCTGAAATACTCCAAGCATCTCTGCATGGTGCATTTCTTGTGCATGTGCGATACACCGTACCATAATTGACATGCATGGCAGAGCATGTCTGATGTTACTTGTTGTGTATCATGCATCTCCCTGTGCTGCACCTTTGCCCTCTGTGGTGCATGTCTGTGGACATGCACCATGTGGTTGGCTGCAAGTGTGGCATTGTCACCCCTCAACAAGATGGCACTTGCTCACAGATATGTGGGCAGGGGTCACTGGGCTATGACCCTGTTCTCCCACCTGGTCTTTCGCTACTGTTCATGCACAGTACTGCACAATTGGTAGCCTTTATTAAGTCAGTGACCACAGATGTAAATTCTTTCTTTAAAAATCCAGAATATCCTAAACCAGAGTTTAATCTCTCTAAATCTGAATTCCAAGCCCTTAATAATCTAGAATCAGATTACAATATGATTTACAAACAATCAGAGAAAGGCAGAGGGGTAGTTATTATGGAGAAAAATTATTTTATTAAGATATGTTATGATTTTTTAAATGTACCGAAGAACTATGAATTATTTGCTAATGACCCTACTCCTAGAATATCAGCGATTATTAAACACATTTTAGGCATAGAAACACAATTAGGACACCTTTCTAACTGGCAGTGATGCTTTATTTATTTGTTTATTTATTTATTTATTTATTTATTTATTTATTTATTTATTTATGTATTTGTTGAATAGGTAAGTACACTGGTCCAGTGGGCCTTTTTCATGCATGACCCATGCCATCAAGATGGCATACAAATGCACAATACAATTAAAAAACCTTTCCCAAAGATACCAATATTTTATGGACTTCCGAAACGATGCCAAAAAAATAAAAACACCCCCCCCAGACCAACAGTATCTAGGAATGATTCAATTTTGGAGCCTATGTCCAGCATTGTTATTTTTTTGTGCTGCCAATAGTGAGAAAAATGAATAGTTACAGCAAGGATTCTGGTGATGTCATATCACTAATTAAAGATGTAAATAATGAACACAGTGATTGTAATTTCATCCTATGCAATATGGCTAAAAAGATCTGTACACCTCAATTAGAAACATAGAAACATAGAATTTGATGGCCGATAAGGACTATTGGCCCACCTAGTCTGCCCATTTCCCTACCTGAAGCATAAGCTGCAGATCCTAGTTAACCATAAGGAAGAGTTAGATAGTCTAGGTACTGGACTCATGATTTCAGAAATGGAGAATATGCCCCCACAGCACATTTATAGAACTGGCTAGGGTAGTTTTGTATGAAACATACTTCAGATTTGAGGGAAAATACTTCAGACAGAAACAGGGAACTGCTATGGGGAGCACATTGGCTCCAGTGTGTGGGAATCTTTATACTGTATGGATTCATTTGAAATGCAATATATATTGAACCCAATAAATAACCCATTTTTCAAGTACATTAAAACCTAAAAGAGCTTTATTGATGATGTTTTACTTTTTTGGACAGGCATGGAAACTGAATTGCAGGATTTTCATATGTTCATTCATTAATTGACAGATAATGTAAGATTTGTAATGACAGCCAGTAAGGAGGAGGTGTCCTTTCTCAATCTATGCACAGTATCTATAAAGCTGATGGTAGACTGCAAACTAAAATTTACAGAAAAGACAAATTGCAATACACTGTTTCACGCTACCAGCATTCATTCTAGACATCACATTGAGATCATCTCATACTCACAAATGCTCTGTGTGAAGAGAAATTGTAGCAACACTAATGAACGTGAGGCAGAGTATCAGAATATGTCAGATAGATTTCTAAGTTGAGGATATGACAGACACACTGTCACAAAGGCCATAGAGAGAACTGGGGTGAATGATACCGGGACAGGGCGATTTCAATGTCAGGGTCGATGATGAACTCTCATCTTTTAGACAAGACTTCCTCCAGTCTATGGTATTAGAGGGCCTGCCATAGGCATAGCTCTGCAACCCACTCATGCGGTCACACCCTGGATCTGGTATTCACACTGGTTCTGTAGATTGACAACCTCAAGACTGATCTGGTCATTTGGTAGGATCATTACGCAGTGAAGTTCTTGTGCGCTCCTCCCAAGAATCCTCCTTCTGCACAGATAGTCCATTACTGCTCTTTAAGGGGTTTGACCCCATCAGGACTTCAGATATTGGACCTATTGAGTGTGATGACTCTGTAGCAGCAGTCCATGTATAACTCATGTCTTCACACCTGAGATCCCTCTGGTTTGGTGGGGAGCTCAGGGTGTTCAAGACTAAGGGTCATAGGTTGGAACACTGCTGGCAGAGATTCTGGACTGATGGGGACAAATTGGTTTTGAAATCCCATTATAAGGATTATCAAAGGACACTCTCCCATAAGAAGGCAGAGTTACTGTCTAGGGAGATTCTTGCAGTGAAGAACAGACCAGCTCAGCTCTTCCAGACTGTGGACAGGCTACTTCATTGGCCTGTCTTTAGCCAGTTAGAGCCTTATCGCCTACTAGATGTGAAGAGTCTGTTCTGTTCTTCCCTGACATAGTGTACTCTATCAGATTAGATATCTCCCCTGGGCCCTATAGCTGGTGTGTGGTGTCACGTTTGGGACTAACAGAGGCTCTCCTCAAATCTGGAGTGAATTTGACCCAGTGGGGATGGATGAGGTCAGAAGGATTCTTATGAAGCTGTTGACCTGGAGTCAGGACCAACACACCTCCTAGTAGGCTACATTGAGTCCATTAGACCAGTATTCACACAGATAGTCCAGTGTTCCATTTTGAGGGGAAGGGGGTTCCCTTGGCCCTTGAAACCTCTCTTGAAAAAGGCTTCATTGAACCTGGATTGTCTGGAAAATTACAGACCCATCTCCAGCATTCCTGTTTTGGGGAAGGTTATTAAGAAAGTGCTGGCTGTACAGCTTGAGGCGCCTCTTGCTGCCTTTGACATCTTTCAGCTGCTCCAGTCTGGATTCAGGTCTAGGCATAGTACAGAGACTGCATAGGCAAGGTGCAAAATGATCTCCTTAGGGTGAGAGATTGAGTGAATGGTCTATTCTTGTTCTCTTCAATCTCCCCACTGTATTTGGTACCGTGGATCATGTGGTGTTATTGGATCACCTTTGAGAATGTTGTGGGCTTGCCAGCACAGTTCTCAGCTGGTTTAAGTCCAATCTCTCAGGCAGGGTGCAAACAGTGGTCATGGGAATAAATTTTTCCTGCTGGATGCCCCTGTGCTATGGAGTTCTGCAGTGCTCGATCCTGTCACCCATCTTGTTTGTGGTATGCATGCTGCCCCTAGGAGTCATTATTAAACAATACAGCATGGCCTTTCACTGCTATGCAGATGACACCTAACTGTATACCTTGTTTGCACCAGGACAACATGGTGCTGTCTCAGTATTTAATTCGTGCCTGTCCACGGTCCAGGACTAGATGTCCACCAACTGGTTAAAGCTCAGCCCAGGTAAGATGGAGATACTGGTGACTGAGCACGGTCATCAATGGGATGCTGAGTGGAAAAAGGAGATTTCTGGTCTTGTAGTTGGTAACTCCCAGATGACCATTTCCTTGAAGGTGAAAAATTTGGGCGTGATCTTCGACAGTGAATTATACAACAGGCTCAGGTGTTGGTGTTATCCAAAGTGGATTTTATCACTTGAGGAATATCACCCAGATTACATCTTTCTTCATTTCCAATGACCTGCCCTCCCTGATACACACCTTTATGGCATTCAGGCTTGATTACTTCAACACTCTGTGCCAAGGGCTAAATAGAGGTGCCTTGTGTCACATGCAGCTAGTGCAGAATGCTGCAGCCAGGTTAATGGCAGGCCTTCATAGATCCTACCATATAAATCTGGTCTTACCGGATCTTCACTGACTGCCAGTGAGATGGTGGATTGCCTTCAAGGTCAGACTGCTGACCTATAATGCCTTATATGGCCTGGGACCTAGCTATCTATGTGAACTACTCTCGCCTTATCAAGCCTCCCATCTTCTCCATTCCTCTGAGGAAGGCCTCCTCATGGTTCCCAGTGTCTGGCTGAAAGCATCTGGTGAAGTGATTTTCCCAGTAGCCGGCCTGACCCTATGGAACTAGTTCCCAGGGTCCCTGATAGAGGCCTCCTCAATAGAAGCCTTTAATAGGGGTCTAAAGTCCAACCTACTGTATTTAAGCAGGCTTTTTCATTATATTAATTTTCTGGCAATGTTTTGTTTACATCTTTTAATTTAGTCTTACCTAATTTCAATTTGTTACATTTTATTACCTGTCAGTTGTATTTTATTCCCGTTGTAGTTTTATATTTGTGCATTTTGAAAAAATACTAAGTCCTGCACTCACCATCCAAATGAAAGTAGCTCAATAGCAAAGGTCCATGTGCAAATAGCTATTTTATTGCAGGTGCTAGTAAAAATACGTACAGTTAGGAACTGTACGTGTTTTACTGGCACCTGCAATAAAACAGCTGTTTACACATGGACCTTTGTGACTGAGCTACTTTCGTTTGGATGGTGAGTGTGGGACTTGGTCTTTTTTCATTGCTCAGTTTTGCCCCAGTACCCCGACTCCAGTGCAGCATCTACTTGTGTTTTTTTTTCCATTGTGTGTATTTTATTGTTCAGCACCTAGAGTCTCCAGAGTTGAGTGCTTTAGAAATAAAGGCCCCCATTTTCAAAAGTGCACCTGAAAAGGGCACAAGTGCTTGCTCTGCACATCTGAGATGTGCCCTCACAAAGTATTGCAATATTCAGAAAATGCATGGTGAGATGTGCCAGCGCATCTCAGGCTGAATATACCAAAGATGTGCCATAGCGCATCCTGAAATGCATGGCACACCTAGAAATGCACTGGAGCATCTGGGCAGGACTGAATATAGGAAAAGGAGTAACCTGGCATGGGACAGTGGAGTAACAGGGAAGGATATGAAATGTGAAATGAGTGAGGTAGAACAACCAAAACAGGGAGGGAAGCATCCCAAGGCAAAAGAGATGGAGAAAGGCACTGCCAAAGTGCACAATGGACACAGACCCAGCCCTCAAGGGAACAGTATGAGTCACCACACATACACCACCAACCTAGAGGACAAAGAGGCACAATGAGCATGGCACACAGGAGGGCAGGGACAGAGCACCCCAGCACCAGAGGTCCAGCGGACAGTAGGGCCTAGCCATGCATAGTGACAACAGTGCAGAGGAACCAAGCAGGGTGGTCATGGTAGCCACAGCACAGGCACAGTGGTCCAGAGGCAGAATGGCACACAGGCTGGTGACTGTAGGCTGCACTGATGGCACATGCCCACAAGCACACAGGACTGCAGACAGCATAGCACAGCAGCAGGGGGACCAGGAAAACAACAGAGGCGTGCACCGCAGCAAAACAGGAGATATGTGCAAGTGACAATGTGAGAAGTACTAATGGACACCCCAGAGGTGGCCCAGGTGACAGCATGACAAACACAGTGGGGGTAAAACAAGGTGAAAAGGGTGTATGACTGTGCCAAGGCACAGACATAAATGAGCATGGGTAGGCAAGGAGCATTGTGCCAACCATGCAACACAAGAGGTGAATGTAACAACAGTTCAGTGATGACCACAGACACAGGCTGTTAGCAGCAAAAAATATTTAATAAAACCCAACAAGAATAACAACAAAACAACCAACAAGAATAACAATAAAACAACAACAACAATAAAAATGGCAGTCAGTAAAACACCTATCAACTAGCCCAGCGGTATTATCAGGTAAAAAATTCCAGCAAAATGACCTGGACAGCAATACCGAATTCCTGGATGCAGCAAAGGATGGACCAAGTACAGAGACTACCACTTTACAAAATAAGAAACAGGACTCGTTCCTGGAACATGCACCCCGCAGAGCGGACTGGATTGAACCTCTGAACAGAACCTGGATCCTGGACCCTTCAGTTCCCTTGCTAGGAAACACAGTGTCTCCCAGACACCAAGTCTCCCATCATATTTCTACCGAAACAGAGGACAATATTGCATATGGACCTTTTTCTGAGCCACAAAACAAGGTAGCATAGGAACATCCTGGCACTGCACGGACCGAGAAGCCAGAGGCAGGGATATCTGAAGACACTACATCAGCTGAATGGAGAAACTCAGTCAATGAAATGGCAGCTGGTACAGCAGTGCAACATCCTGGCACTACACATGCAGTATGAGTGGAAGCAATGGATACTGATGAGCAACCAACAGGAGTACCCCCCCAATTAACTTTATGGTGAACTAATTTTACCTTCAGCAGCCCCACAACCATGGTCACAAAGAGTGACACAAACAAGAACCGAACTGCCAGAAAGAACTTTTACCACTGGTAGATCTTTCAGAAACCTTCAACAAAGAGCTGGATCACTTGGGGCAGGTCCACCTGTCATTAATACTGAAACTGCGCTGGCAATGGATGATGCAGTAACCTCAGATACAGCATCTACAAAACAAGTAAGTTATGCACATTTATTTAAAAACTAGCAGAAGCTACAAAACAAAGGCTTGTTGTCCGAATAAGATATGGGGGGGGGGGGAGTTACAGCTGTTCCCAGACAGACACTATGTGGGAAAAGAATTAATTAAAAATTCTTTACAATTTAGTCCAGCTGACATCTATGCTTTTATCCATGCCCCAGGAGACTTTAACTTCGACATAAGTTTTTTATCTCAACAGAATTTGGATACATTCTGGGCTTTGTACCCTAAATTATGGGATACTCAACTATGGGCCCACTTCTTTGCCATACCTCTCACTAATTCCACTTTTAAGACAGTGACAGTCTTTTTTTTTTTTTTTTGTCAATGAGCGAGTAAATGTTACTGCTATTTGTTACTGGCTGAAACAACATTGTGATCTGAAGGGGAACTCATAACCTATAATCAATGATGAATGATTCTGGAAGGAGAGGGTGGAAATTTCATGTACAGCTGAGACAAAATGACTTTGACATTGAACACCTCCCAAATTGCTTTTTTCTGGAGAGAGACTGGGGTATTCTTTTCTACCCTAGCCAACCCAAAACATGCTACCAATGTGGTTCAGAGGGTCATTTAAATCTCGAATGTGACAAAAGAAAGTGTATCCAATGTGGACAGGTGGGTCATACTAGTGCTTTTTTGTAAAAGTCCCCCAAAATGTAACCCCTCTGATTCTATAGAGCATGCATTCATGTCCATGGGCCACACAAAATTCATAGGACTATGAGGAGCAGGACTTTTATATACATACAGCAACAAAATCATTTAAAGCCCAAGCAGCTCAGGCATGGAAACAGTCCATAAACACCACTCTCCCTCCCACCCCATCCAAGATGTAACAGGTAATCAACACACAGAGGAAGAACCTCAGGGAGAGCCAGCAACTCATACAAGGCCAACTGAACAACACAGGGGACCGGATACAGTAGAAGGTCAAGATCATGTACCCCTCCGAGCAGGTCCAAGCAGATCAAAATGAGTATACAAGGGAAAGGCAAAATGGAAACGACTGCAGAACACGAGGAAAACAAAGATTGTTAACCCCAAATTGCTGACAGAAAACAGATTTGAAGTTCTACAAAGTTGAGGAAAAATGATGGACGAGGAGGACTCAGATATCTCTGCCTCCTCTTCACAGAAAGATCAAAGCTCAGACAGAGAAAACGACAGTCCTGCCACGGCATCCACTGCAAAAAAGAAATGGCAGACTAGGGCAGTGGTCAGGAAAAAACTATAATAAAATTTTATTCACAAGTCCAATCTTTCCTTTGTTACTTAGAATGTGAACAGTTTGAAATCAGAACTGAAATGTACCACTACCTTTTCAGTGCTAGAACAGTTCAGGCAGGATGTCTTTTTTTACAGGACACCAGATTGACTACCCTACAAGAAATACAAAAAAACAGATTGCTGATTATGGGGTGAATCGGTTTAGTCAATAGGGGAAGAGCTTTGCAGTGGCCTAGAAATTGGATTTAAAACCTCTGAAATTAAAATTCACAAAATGGTAGACATATGCCTGGGCAAAGCTTTACTTTTAGACATTTCTCATCACTCCCAAACATATTGTTTAATTTATGTCTATGCTCCCCAAACAATGGCAAATAGAATTAATCTTTTAAAGTTGGTTCAGCCGTATCTCCATACTGCCAAAATGTTAGTACTGGGAGGGGACTTTAGTATAAGAATACTACCCTCAGATTAAAGTGTAACTACTACCAAAATCTATTGTGATACAGCCTTTTTACGTAATATGATAAAACAAGCAGGCTTAGTGGATGACCATGCAACATTAGTAAAAAAACCGAAATGCACATTTCACAAAGGGTCCCTATCTTCTAGAATATATTTTTTCTTCATCTCTTCTAGAGTTAAGTTTTCAAATTCCCTAGTACTGTATGTCCAATAGAATCCTCAGATCATTGCCTAGTTGGAATTCAACTAAATACACATACTGTATTAACAACTTCATGGGCTCTGTCATATGGAGAATGAATACTAGCCTTTTGGAAAATGAAGAAATAATGACAGAATTTAACATTAATGTACAAGATAGATTATCTGCACTGTGTCAAGATGACACCATCCTTGATTGGTGGAAAGACAGTAAAATCTGTTTTCAGGATTTTTTTTAAAGTTAAAGCAACATAACAAGCATCAAACACTAACAATAGATATAAAACACTTCAAGAACAATTACAACAATTAATTGCTTTACAGAACTATTCAGGTGAGGACCTTTCTTCACAAATTAGTATTTTAAAAACAGAAATTTGTGAATGTCAATACAACCAGTTCAAATCTCTGGAATATGAGCAAAAATTTGGTACAAAACGAAAATCCACACAAGTAAATCCTTTTGCTGACTGCAAACATAGGTCAGACAAAAATAATATGGCAAGTACAGTATAATTTCCACAATTGGAAAGGAGATTATGGGACATCAGCAAATTCTAATAGAAATTCATAAGCAAGTGCAACTCCAGTTTGAAACTCCCTTTCTAGGGAATATTATTATGGAACTTTTTATAAAATCAGCACAATTGCCTATATTAAAAGAATTGCAAAATCAAGAACTTTTCTCCCCCATTTTAGAGGTGGAAGTAGGTAAGGTAATTACAAACTTACCGAAAGGTACTTTCCTGGGTTCAGATGGCTTTCCCAGGGAACAATATCAATATCTTTGGAATTTATTCCCAAAAGAATTAACAGAATTGTATAATACATTCATTCTTTCCAAATGATTACCATACACAATATATGAAGGCCTTTTGATTTATTTTTATAAAAAAGGGGAAAGAGCTGATTTGACAAACTGGTGACCAATAACTCTGTTAAACAGAGATTTTAAAGTTTTAACAAAATTTTTATGCAAAAGAATTAACAAAGCATTACCAGATATCATACACCAGGCACAATTTTGTTCCATCCCAGGACAAAAGATTTCCCGATGCTTTAATTCTCCTCAGGGAAATATTTGATAAAGGCAACTTGGGACAAACAAGTGTTTTTTTGGGGGGCGGGATAAATTATGATCAGGCTAAGGCATTCAATAAAATTTCCCATGATTTCTTATGGTTAATTTTAAAATCTTATGCCCCCCCCCCCATTTATGTCATGGATAAAACTCCTTTATCAGGATGCATCCTTTGGACAATACATTAATGGCAGATTAGGAGAAAAATGTTTCCTAAAGAGGGGCCTCCATCAAGGGTGTCCCTTAAGTCCAATCTTCTACATTTTGACTACAGACCCTTTAATATGCATTTTGAATAACTATCCAACAATTATATGAATACACAGCCAAAATCATCTTGAGGTCAAAGCCATTTCATATGTGGATGATTTGTGTGTATTGCTACAGGATGAGACTTCAGGGGATATATCTAATAATATAATTCTGGTTTATACAAAGACAAAAAAGTCTCTCCCCCTTGTATTCTCTGATATCTGTAAGGGAAGCTCTGAGAAACTTGAGATCAAATTTTCTTTCTTGTTTAAATTTGAAAGTCACTAAAACTAAAATGGGTGCTCAAGCTTTTTCTATCCAAGCACCAAAATACTGGAATGATCTTCCAATTGAATTGAGAACTATGAGTAGTCATAATTTATTCAAAAAGAAACTGAAGCATCATTTATTGAGTAGCTTGCAATGTCACTGCTATTTTAAATAATTTGTATTATATTGTTTGTCTTATATGTCATGTATTTGTATTGCGGTATTAAGTGAATGTAAAAGTTATCTTTTTGTATAACATCTTATGACTATTTTATAGTCTCGGGTCGCATATGATAAAGGGCCTTGGCTCATATGTTTACCTGGTTAACAAAATAAATAAATTTAAAAATATATACAATGACCACAGGGGCAAGTATTAATTTGACAAAAAGTCAGTATATAAAAATAGGTTCCCCATCAGGCACAGATGCTTGGTGGCCAACACACAGGTTGAACAAGATCCAATAAAAAATATTAGGTATTTATTATGGGAAAGGTGATTTGGCATCATTTAACTGGGAAAAACAAATCTCAATAGGAAAACAAAAAATGGTAACATGGAATCAGTGGAGAATGGGGAAAGTAAAAATTTTTTTTATGGTTAAAACCTATCTAATCCCCATTTTTCTTTTTTAAACTATGTTCCCCCCCCACAAAAAAAAAAAACAATTAGAGACTGGCTTGTTGAGTTGTTTTTTTCAGTGTATATAGAGAAGCAGATTCAATCCTATAAAAAGAGAGGAACTTTTTTCTCCCATGTAAACAAGCAGGTCTAGGGATGGTCCACCCAGTGTTTTGTTTTTTCCAAACCATATTTATCTTTGCAAACATACTCCCAATACTGGTCCAACCTAATAAAATAAGGACAGGATGGTTGAAACCAGCCCTACAGGAAATTCTGCTGGAATGGAATTCTGGAGTCTTTATACATAAAAATAAAAGTAAATTTAAACGTAATATATCCTTTTCATTATGTTTTGACTATTTAAAAAAAATGGTAAAACACTCCTAACACTCTGAGTATAGTTAAATGGCATGATATTTTGGGACAATCTCTTTCCTCCAAACCTTTGTGGCATAGATATCTGTTAACATTTAACTTGCTGTGGGCACACAGTCAAACTACAGGTGTATGAGAACATAGTAGCAACTCAATATTTTGCATAACCTGAATTTACACAAAGGATATCTGTAGAGAGCAAACAGGTAGAGCTGATGTTAATGAAAACTAGATTCCTGAATAAAATGTGGGATGTATTTTAGCTGTGTGCCCACAGCAAGTTAAATGTTAAGGGGAATCTATGCCACAACGGATTAGAGGAAAGAGATTGTCCCAAAACATTGTGCCATTTAACTATAGAGACAATGGAGCACCTGTATTTTCAGAGCCCATTTACTACTGACTTTTGGCAGAAGGTGGGTAGTAGATGGGGGAAAACATTCCTTTGAGATATTACTCCAGAAACTCTTTTTTTGAACATCTTTCCTTTAGAATGGAATTAGCACAATAACAGCTCTTTAAGGGTGTTTTTAGCAAATTTTAAAGTCTGGATATAACAGATAAGATGCAGTTCTATAGCAAACTTTACTAACAACAGAAGAATTGTAACAAGGTATTTTACACAAGATTAAAAAGATTCAGCAGAATGAAGGAAAACAATTCTAATGTAGAATATTTCATACATGGGGGCTCATTACAATAGCTCACCTAATGGATAAGTAGGTAGAAAGTACATTGATAAGTATGTACACTCCAGGAATTGTAGGTAGAATAATTATATTGGTAGGGTGTTTGTTCAAAGGATAGTTCAAGAGAATAATGAATATGACCTGTGGTTTAAGAAGAATATTAACTATGCATAGTAGTGATTTTACTCAGATTACCTTTTCTTTTAGGATATAGCTTTCCTTTATCGGAGGGAGGGGGAGAAGGGATTTTCAATTAAATACAGTTTAACAATTGTACAGCATATAGTCTTTGCAGTTCATAATATGTTTTTTTTTTATATTTGGGATGAGATTTATACTTTAGGAAACTATGTAACGTATTGTTGTCATCAGTCCTCTTTTCATTTGTTTTCATATTTCATTGGTGTTTTTTAGTCAAGTGAAGGTAACATGGATTGTATGAAGTTTTCCTTTTTTTCTTATGGTTTCTATTCTATCAAGATAATCAAATTAATTCAAAAATTCCCCTACTCCTTTCTAGTGGGGTGAGAGAAAAAGTTTAAAAGTGAAAGGGTTAAAGTGTTGTAGATTATAATATAAGATTTCTCTGATATTTGGGAAGGGATTATAATATATGGAAACATGTAGTTTATTATTTGTTAGCCTTTTTCAATTGTTTAGGGTTTTTTTTAGTCATGTGAAGTTAACAGGAATTGTTTGTTGTTCTTTTTCTCTGTTTCTTTCTTTTGTTTGATTGAATTCAGTTATGATATTAAGATTACAATAAAAATTCTCCTAATCTTTTCGAGAAAGTGCTATGGGATCTTTAACATCCACCAGAACTACCACCAGAACAGGCAGATGGGACCTCATTTAATGTCTCATCCAAAAGACAGCACCTCAGGAGTGCAGCACCCCCCCCCATGCTGCACTACAGTGTCAGTATTGGGATTTAACCCAAGTGCCTGGTGTGGGGATAGAACCCACAGCCTTCTGATCTTCTGGCCTCAGAGGTGAGTGTGCAACCTGCTGAGCCACTGACATTGCATGCTATGTGTACTGTAGTTGCTATGCAACCAGTGGGTGTCACCTTTGGGGACAGCCTGCAACATCCTAGGCATCGTTGTATGTGGTGGGGTGTCGGAGGCTGATTGGCTGACACCTAGTCCTGCCCTCTGGTTCAGCACTATTTAAGTGGATCTTTAGTGAGCATACAGTGCAGAACACAATGTGCTCTGCCAGGGAATGCTATGGCTAAAAAAGGTATGCAAAATTCTGTAGCATACATGGTTGGGGCTTTTGATTTCAACACATAAACTTAAAAACAACCATAAAAGGATTACATTTTTGTGGCACACCTTGTTGGTGCTAGTGATCTCAAGGAATAAGCTGAAATGTTATTGATCGTAGCATCTCTTCTTATTTTCACCACAGGCATGTGTTAAAATAATTAAAAGAAATACCAAGCTTGAATATACTGAAAATAGAAGTAGGTAAGCACTGACCTGTATTATATGTGACTTTTGTTGTCTACAGAAACTGACTGTTTAAATATGCAGGTGATATTTTATGAAAGACAGAATATGTTTTGATAATTTTTGCAGTCTCAAAAAACATCTGTATGATATTGGTCATTAGGAGTATAATAGTGTTGTATTGATGTCATAACGAAAATTACCATGGCAAGAAAAATTGATACTGAGATTTTCTGATGCACATGAATGGGGGAGCAGTTGTACAGGATGCGGACATGGGGATTGGGCACCCTGATGTCTGGAACATCTTTGGGCACACTGGGGTGGGCTCCCAGTGTGCCAGTTGAATTGGTGGGGGAACACAGAATGCCACAGAGCTGGCAGACAATGTCAGGAACTTTACAGTGAATGGCAATTTGCCATTCGCAACATGGCAGCACTTGCAGAACTGTGCATGAGTCATGCGCATGCGCAGTTCATGCACCGGAGTGTGGAAGTAACAGATGAAATAGTGTGGCTGTTATTCCATAGTAGATGATTGTGGTAGAGGGGTTCAAGCTCCATTGTGCTTTCAGAAGGATACTTCCAAAAGTCCAAGAAAAGGTTCCACGATCAGCCATTTTCAAAGTTACAGAGCAATCACAATAGCGGTGTAGGCTCTGCCCACAGCCCTAAAAAGAGTTTGAAAAGTCCAAATGTAAAACTGCAGCATTCATTTGTCTAATCTCTTCTCTCCAGAGAAACCAATACATTTAAGTTGAATGAATGTTGCAGTACTATCCCTACTGCCAACAGTCAATGTCTTTCTAGTATAAAATTTATCACCAGGATTGTGCTAGGGTGGCATTTCGTGTGTCTTGAGGCTCTAAATCTAAGGGTTCTCTCACCACTCTTGGAAGTTCCTATAAGTTTTATATAAGCTTACTCAGAGTTTGAAGTAAAGAATAAGTCTAAGGAAGCCAGATACACCTCCAACAGCAGCCAGGCTATGCAGAGAAAATGGACTGTGACTATGTCTAGTCTCACAGCAATGGTGGGGGTTGCTGCTGTGGCACCAAAAACTAGGGAAAACACTCAAACTCCAGCCAACAAGAGTGGCGGCTGCCACAGCCATTTAAAATGTGCTAAAAGAAAATGCCAACTAGAAAGCATGTCCCTGGCACTCTGTCATCTGCTTCAAATGCACTTTCTTCTGGCTCCTTCTCCACTTTAGCTGCAAGGAATGGTGTCAGGAATGGGACTCAGGTAGTCCTGTAAATTGGGTCCAGAAACACTCAAGTTCGACACTGACTGGTTCTAGCATCAGTCCACCACCAGTCTTCCATTTCGATAAAACACCAATAGGACTACCTTGTGAAATGTAGAAAACTGAAAACAGGAGGCAAACACACTATAGGAACAAACAGGAAACTTACAGGGACCTAGCTAAAAAAATATCTCCTACCACTTATTCCCTTTGTGTCCCTAACTGCATTGCTTCCCCCCTGACTACCAAGCTGCCTAAAGTATAAAAGTTACTCTGATTACTAGGTTTGCTACTAAACAGGTTAAAGCTTGGACAAAATTGGTCCTCCAAAATAAATGAAATATATATGAATAAAGAGGTTCAAAGGGTAAAAATTTCAGAGTCTCAGCAGCATTCGACAGAGCTCTCCCATACAGCCACTTAGCCTGGCTGCCATCAGCTAAAACTCCTGATTGTAGCCTTAAGAAAGACAGTGTTTTTTGTTGTAATATTCTACAATGTGAGCCTTACAGTAGATCTAGGTTAGATAATTCAGTTGCACTGGGGACAACTGTATAAGGTTACTGTTACTGGTGGCTCCCTCTCTGGATGTTCCGCTTAACTCTGCCCTGTGCTTCACTGCATAACCATTTCCTCCCTAGTTTATTGCTCCTGCATTATATAATATTTCTATTTATAGCGAAGGGGGTGAAGAGAGCCATAACCATAATAGACATGCATGACAGTTTTTTCTCCCTCTAAGAACTATTATCTACACCCCCACCCCCATTTTTTCTTTTGGTCCAAGTGTTGGGGACATACTTTTACCCCTGAAGGCCCAGGAAATATTATCTCCAAGACTATCTTTCAGCTCAGGAGAATATACAGAGACAACAACTTTTTTCTCTGACCCTTTAGGGACAGTCTGCTTTCATACCTCTCCCTTGGAATTCACCCTAACAAATGTCTGGAGGTCCACCAGACCTTGGATACCCACTGGCTCTGTTCATGGACTTCCTAGTCTACATCCTAACTCCCTCACAGAGATTCAGTCAGCTGTGGTTGTTGAACCCACATTCATTCATTTTGTTATATAGCTTACTCAGTCTTTAAAATTTCATTGGGAGGTCCTGTTGACACCCATGGGGATATTTTTACATTCACCATGTGCACACACAGTGAACATTTTGCTAGGAAAGTGGCTTTTGAGGGGTGCTACACTATCAGTCCACTGCAGTGTGGTCTGCAGGGGGCTCGTCAGTGTCACACCAATCATCAGCCAGGCTGAGCATGAAGCTATTCTCGCTTGCTTGGTGGAAACTTGATGTAATTCAAAGGAGAGAACTGGCCCAATCATAGGTTGACTTTTTTCTTTGAGCTGCATAACGCTGCCCAGCAAGGACAACTGATCTGTCACGATAAGCCTGCTGAAAACCATCCATGCAAAAAAGAAAACCATCCATCAATGTATGTTGCTGACACCACCCTTACTGTCTCCCCCACCCAACCCTTCCACTCTGCACCCACCACCACCTCCCCCCACAAACATAACACCGACACTGGGGGTGCCCAGTCCTCAGTGTCAGCACCTAAAATAAAGAAAACCATCCCTCATAGTTTTTTAATATACCCTTTAACAAAGAATATCGTCCATCGATGTCTGTTGCTGCCACCGCTGTTACTGTCAGGGTGACAGTACCTGACCCTGCCACTCAGCACCCACTACCACACAATCCCCTACAAACATAACACAGACACTGGGAGTACCCACTCTTCAGTGTTATCATCTGAAGTAAAGAAAACTGTTTCCAGCTGTTTTTTTAAATATGTCCAGTAAAAAAGAAAACCATTCATTGAGGTCTGTTGCTGCTGCCACCATTACTGTACCCCTACCCAACCCTTCCAATCAGCACCCACCACCCTCACCCCCCCCACAAACAACACTGACACTGGGAGTGCCCAATCCCTAGTGTTGTCACCTGAAACAAATAAAATAAAATAAAAAATATCCCTAGTAGTTTTTCTTTTCAGTATACCCCATAAAAAAGGAAACCTTCCACTGATATCTGTTGCTACCACCACCATTGTTGACCACCCGCCTGACCTTCCAACTCAGCATCCACCCCCAAGCCCTTACTTACCTACCAGGAATTCAACATCATAATCCTCTTTGGACCGCAGACACGTCTTCACACTTCAATGCCAGATCACACACTGAGGAAATCAGGTATGAATTTTGAGGAATTTCAATGGAGGTTTGAACTTACTGGCACGCTATAACTTGGTCATTTTTTGAATATTTTTGCCCCAAATTTTCAACATGCCTTTTTGTGGACCCCATCTCATAAACAAGGGTGGCGAATTCAGGCAAATCTGTCTTGAAAGGTGCGAAATCACCTTTCAGGCAAGGGATGAACATTTTTTCTGCCCTTGTTCATGAGATGGGGTCATGAGATGGTTATGATGACTATTCGGGTTAAAAATTCTAAAAATAACAAAGTTATGAGCCTACATAGGAATTTAGAAATGCAGGCTTGTAACTTTGGTAATTTTCAATATTTTGATGCCAACTTTTCAACATAGCCATTTCCTCAGAGTACTTCACGAATGTGAGAGCTGTCATTTTTCAAATCATGGCCTAAGTGTGTTTTTGCACTTGTGGTGCAAAATCACCTTTGGGTCAGGATTTGAAAATTGTCTTTACCCTTGATCATGAGGTGAGCTCATAAGAAGGCTATGTGGGGTCATAAGAAGGCTATGTTGAAAATTTGGGGTAAAAATGTGAGAAAACAAAGGTATAAATCCACGCTGCAATTTTTCAATGCATGCTCGTAACAGTGGTAATTTTCAATATTTTGAGCCCAGTTTTTCAGCATAGCCATTTTTCACACTTCCTCATGAATGTGACAGCTATAATTTCTCAAATCCTCCACAAACTGTGTTTTAACACTTGTGGCACAAAATGATGTTTCAGCCATTGTTTTATAAATGACACCTGTCATGCTCAGAAGGAGTGATCATAAAAAGATTTATATTGAACATTTGGGGTAAAAACGTGAAAAACAACTACGTTATGTGGAAACAAATTGTTCCAACATTTACTCATAGTTTCATTTTCTTCAGATTTTAGCCCTTAATGTTCAACATATCCCTTGTGTTACCCCACCTCCTGAACATGGCAGGTGTCATTTTTCAAATTCCTTCCAAAACTTGTTTCCACAGTCGCACAGCAAAATCACCTTTTGGATGGGATTTTATTGTTTATTTTATTGAGGTTTTGTTGACCAGGTGGGCTCACTGAGACAAGATATCCCTTTGTCAGGGGCAACCCAGACTTAGTTACACTTAATTACACAGATATACATACAGAGTAAAATACTTTTCAAATTGTGTGCTGAGATATGAACAGACAAACATGAACAAGATGTACTGTAAAGAACAGGTACTGGGTTAAATTTTGTGCTGGCAGTATAGCCTAGATGTTAGAGTAATGAGCTGTGAATGAGCTTGATACATCCAGCAGACCTGGGTTTGATTCCCACAACCTCCACTTGCATACTGTGTGACTCTGAGCAAGTCACTTAACCACCCCAGTGCTCCTGGTTCACCCCTGAAACAGGTACTTGTGTCTAGTGGGCCTTATCCAGTTACCAAAAGAAAAAAAATAAAATAACAATCTGCAATGTGTACAAACAACTAAGAATGTAGTCATAAGTGATGCATACAAAGACAAGGTGCACAAGTTATTGTATACAATCACAGTTAAATTTTATTAGGTTCAAAACTGGTAAGACAATCTGGAAGAAAGAAAGCAGTAAGTGTCAGATTGGATGGTTCATCTGGCTTCCACTTACCAGGGGAGATAAGGAGGATCACCAGAGTCATTGGCTACAACTACAATGACTACTGACCAGGAGATGGAAGTTCAGAGAATTTTTGAAAGTAGCCAAAGAAAGGCAGTTTAACACCTCTAACTGTTGACTATTCCAAAGGATAGGGGCAAAAAGAGCAAAGTACTTGTCACCAGTGCACATCTGGCACTTGGGTTAATATCCCAATACTGACACTGTAGTGCAGCATGAGAGGGGTGCTGCACTTCTGAGGTGCCGTCTTTCAGATAAGATGTTAAACCAAGGTCCCATCTGCCTGGATTGGTGGTAGTTCAGGTGGATGTTAAAGATCCCATGGCACTTATCAAAAAAGAGTAGGGGTAATTTTTATTGAAATAAGCACATATGAAATCATACACATGAGAAAAGAGGTAATACATAACGTACAAAAGAAATCATAGAAAAAAAAAGGCATCTGTTACAATGAACTCAAAATGCAAGTGAAATATAATTAAGGGGAAAAAAAACTGGAGCCTAAACACTGAATCCTAATAAACATATTCTCCTACCTAACCCCATGATTACAACTGTTACCCAAAATTAATAATACCTATAATTTAAACTCATAGTTAACTATCAATTTCTAAACTAAATCAATTAATGATAAAAGAAAACAACATTATTTGAATTTAATAATGTGTGAAGCCTTTCCACCACATTCTAACTTTCTTTGCATTATACAATTGTGACTCTGAAAGGAATATCTTAGTTAATACATTTGTCACATATTCTTTATAACCCTGAACTGAAGGCTTCTTTGGTTTAAAACCCATTGGCACCTTGTTTGCCATAAACAATATCTTAGACTAGCAATGAAAACCTGTAAAGTCCCTTTCTCATATATCTGCAAATCTGAAGGAAAGGATCCAATTACTAAAATATCATAAGTAAGTTTTTGCTAGCTAAGAAAAATTCCACACCCTTGCCAAATAACCCCATATTTTAGTTGCCACAGAACACTGAAGAAAGAAGTGTTCCATTGTTTCTTCTTTGTTTGTACATTCCATGTAAGGGCAAATTCTCTCTTCTCTGGCTTTATATTTTGCTGTTCCTCTAATATTTAATTTTCCATATAAAATAAGCCATTGTGTTTCCCACATATTATCTGGTAAGCGTGGGTTATTAAGTTGATTCAAAATGTCCTCGTTCCGATTACTAGGACAGTTCCTAAAACAAGGGACTTCCGAATAATTTGCAGCCATTAACTCTTTGTATAGTGCCTTTGAAGAACATCGTAAAATTTGGTGTTTTGTTACTTGCCACTTAAATAATTTCTTTGCAGCCAGTTTAAAATAATCTGGCAAAGATAAATGACTAGACATTTTAGGGCACACTTTATCCAAGCGGTAAGGTAACGACTCAATAAGTTTAAGAAGCTTCCTGTTTGATTTTCCTACCCAAAATATCTTTTAATGAGTTAGAAAAGAAGATAGAGAAGCAAAGAAAACTGGGTCGACCATACCTAATCCCTCTTTTTTTCTCCAAGTATGTAAAGCATCTTTTAACCTTGGTTTAGTCTGTTCCCCAAAGTAACTGAAAACAAATACTATACAATCTAGTCTCATATTGAACTGGTAAGGAAACACTGCCGCAATATATTGAAGACAGGGCAGAAGGAATGTTTTCAGAACCTGAATTCTTTTCATTTAGTAAATCTAAATCTTTCCATATTTTGACCTTGCTTCCATTTTGTTTAACACCAAAATCCAGTTATCCTCAGGGCAGTTCTGTGGGCTAAATTTAACCCCTAAGATTGTTAAAGGTTCTGTGGTTATATTGATGGAGTTCCAAGCTAACTGGTTTTGGCAATTCCCTCCTAAGATTAAACCTTTCATTTTATTCCAGTTAATTTTAGCATTAGCAACAAAAGCGTATTCCTCAAATTTTGTAAAAAATACCTTGAGTTGAGTAATATCTGTAAAAAAAGGCATACATCATCTGCATATGCTTGAATGGTAATTGATGAATTAGAATCGAATACTACTCCTTGCCAAAGGGGGCCAAACTAACAGCTCTTAAAAGAGGTTCTAATGAAAAATTATACAACAGAGGGCTTAACGGACAACCCGCCTAACCCCACACTTAACTTGAAGCCACTTGCCATTTCTCCTTTAATATAGGTAAAAACCTTACCTGAACAATACAGATTTTTGATTAAATTTAATAAATTCAGTGGCACTTTAAAGAATTCCAAGGCCGAAAACAGAAAGTTGTGGTTAACCCTATCGAAGGCCTTTTCTAAATCCAAGGTTAATAAAATACCATTACTTCCTAATTCATTAATCTTCTCAATTAAGTCCCTAATTAAACATAAGATTGACTGAATGCTATGGCCAGGAATGCCACAATGCTGGATTTGAGTAAAGCTATATTTTGCTAATTCTTTAAGTCTATTATTGATTAAGAACATCAAAATCTTGTAATCCGAGTTCAGTAATGTAATAGGCCTCCAATTTTGAAAACTGCCCTTATCACCCGATTTAAAATATAAATTTGTAAACCATCGGAAAAGGAGGAATTACTAACTCCTTTCTCCAAAAATGGTTAAACAATATTCTTAAACTGTGACTAAGGTCACTTTGGAAAGTTTTGTAAAATAAATTGAGAGGCCGCCTGGTCCTGGAGCTATATTAGGTTTAAGTGAAGTTAACACTTTAATTATCTCATCCTGTGAAAAAGGTCGTTGGAGCGACTTAAGTAAGTCTGACTCTGGGTCCAATTCTATGGGAGGTCCCAACAAATTATTAATCTGAGTCAAAGAGGGTATCATTTGAGGCTCTAACTCCTTGAAATGTTTATGTATTATATCCCCTATTTCTTGGATTGAAAAAACTTGTTTAGTACCGTGATTTAAAGAATTCAAGGACACCTGCTCTTTGACCTTTTTACATAATTCAAATGGATCCCCATAAACTGATTTCATCATATGGTTTGACATAATAGATTGTAAAGTTTTGGCTCTATTATATTGAAAAGCTTTCATCTCTGTTTTAATTTCATCTATTTGGGATGAAAAATCATCATTTAAAGTGTTAGATCTCGATAATAATAATTGCAACTGGTTCCTTAATTTAAGGTAATGGAAAAACTTAGTCTGTTGGCATACTTTCCCATGTTTTTTAAACCACTTAATACAATCATCTTTAGTTTCTTGCCACCATTCCCCCACATCCTTATATAGAAATCTCACTGATAATCTTGCTTGTAAAATAAGTTTTATGGAGTTTTGAACTAAGGTATCTGGTAGAATCGAAGTATTAAGTTTCCATCTAGAATGCTGTCTCCCACACTCGTTCGTAAGGCCTATTGTGACCCTTACTAGAGCATGATCTGAGAATTCTACCGGAATTATCTGTAGTTGATTAAATAGGATTTTTTTTTAAACGAAAAGGTAATCTATGGTATATCCTTTTCCTTTTTTAAAAAATGTACCTTTAAACCCTGTTGCCCTCTTATCTATATACATGATGTTAAGTCTGCAGTTTTAATAATGTCTGCTAAACATGCAGTGTCACAATAATTTTTTATTTTTGTCTGTTACATTTTGTTTGCTGCTGTACCACAGTTAAAATCACCTCCCAAAAATAGGGATAGTGGTCACTAAAAGGTTGAATCTGTCTCATGCTAAGCACTCTCCCAGCCTTGGTTTGAGGATTATAAATGTTGATTAAGCGAAGAGTAAACGAAACCATTTACCCTCAAGCATTAATACTCTACCAGGACATAATTCCACTAATTTATGCAAAGTAAAGTTATATGAATTAAAAGGATACCCACCCATCTGCCTTTGTCCAATTCTAAAGGACTAATAAGATGGCCCCACGGCCAGTCTTTAGCGAAGTCAGAGACCTGATTCTTTGTAAACATCCAGGTTTCTTGTACAAAATTATTGAAAGTTTTAAATCATGAATCAGGTGAAAACTGCTTGTCTCTTCATAGTCTTTAAAAGGCTATGAGTATTTAAGGTGGCCATGTAAATTCAAATCCATACTTCGGTAGTCAAACGCCTAAACAACCTTGTACTATTTTTTTCTTTCTTTTCTTTTTTTCCCTTGTAATCTTCTCTAGAAATCACTAAACCCTCTTGAACTGAAACCTGGGAATCTGTGTCTGCCATCTCAATTTCTGAGTCTCCCAACTAAGGGCCTCAAAAGAATTTTAGTTTCTATACTTTCTGGTTCTGAAGGCCCATGAGGTTTTATAGACCTGTTTGATCTTCTAAGGACTGGTGGGGGTTTTAAAGGAACAGTTGAATGTTCTATTAATATACCCTTTGACTCTGTATAGCACACCGGCTGCAACAACTCTGAGCAATTATTTTCCATTTCCTTCCTCTTTAGATCTACAAGGCCTGATTCTTTGATATCAGTTTCTTTTTCCTTTACTGGGACTGCAGGACTCTGTGGAATTAGAATAGGGTCTGGCAAGGATACCTCCATTCCCTGGTTAACTCTGGCATCCTGTGCTTTTTGGATTAATAACTCTGAATTCCCACTGGTATTCTTATTTTGTGCAGCCCAAGGGCAGTCTGTAAAAGCATGATTATGTTCCTCACAGAGATCACACTTAATGGGGTTAGTACAAAACATAGTTATATGCCCCACATCTCCACAATTATCACATTTTGGCTGGTCACATGTACTTGATAAATGGGTTTTCGTACCACACCTGTAACAGGCTCTCGGTTGACCGCTATAGAACACCACCCCTATCCCTACCTAACATAAAGGAGTTAGGAATGTGTTCAATACCGCAGTCGCTACTTAATTTAACTTTAAATTTCCACCCACCCGTCCCAGAACTGTTCAGAATCTAATATTGGTTCTGGATCACTTTGTACCTCACATTTTTGTGATAACCAATAACAATGTCCTCCACATGAACCCCTTCATTCCTGAACATGACTGTGACATATTTAATTAGAGATTTTGATAAAGGAATTACTAAAAAGGGTGTCCAAAGAGGGGAGAACTTTACCTGATTATATCTATCCCAAAAATTTCTAGTAGTGCAGGGGAATGAAAACTTACGTCGAAGTTATCCTCTCCTGAAATATTGATAAAAGCAAAGACATCCCGAGGTGAAAATTTTAATGACTCCTTTAACAATGATTTACCCACATAATATCTGTTAGGCTTTTCCTGTAACCCTCCCTTGTATCTTATACGAACTGCATTCCTCCTAGGAGCTGCTTCTCTTTTACACTGATTAAAAAGGCTAGACATAAGGGGTTTCTGGGCCCTACTCTCTTCTATCATGTCTGCCTTATTCGAATTCTGTGGAAGTAGGCTATCCTTTTGCAAAACATTTTTCACATCAGTATCACCACCTGTAAATTCGTTGGAACCAGCAATTTCATCAGTAGTAACCTGTACTTCATTCCCCCGCCTCCATTCTGGCCCATTTTTTTAAATCCAAAGTAATGTCCCAAGCAGAATCTGGTGTCCAAATTCTTTTTCCTAAAGATTTCCACCCTGCAGCTGCTAAGGCTGTTTGAGGGGACCAGTTGTCATCATGAACTAAAGGAGGGAATGAAGTGTGTTTAAATACTTTATTGGTTTCAGACTCCACAGAGTTTATGGGTTTTTTAAGGTCCAGGTTCTTGAAGAAAAAATCTGTCACCCCTTCTTGGGATCCCTCAGTTGTTTGATATATAATTAAGTCTTTGGTATCTGCACCCACTGATTCACTTGTGTGAGGCTTAAAAATGAAACCACTCTCTCTGTTTAGGTGAACAGTGGTAAAGTCAGAAAGATTTTGAACAGTACTTACAGGCACAGTTTGTAAATTATAGCCTTCCACGGTGCTGTCTCACTTGTATCCCTCTTCTGTGCACTGAGCAGAATCACTGCGACTGTCTCTGCATTGGTCCTGCAATTTTAACCCCCAGTCCCAAAGCTGCTTGTCTTGCCTCCGGTGTCCTACAGCTTCCACAACCTGCAACACTAACTGCGATAGTCGTGGAACTTGATTCCGGGTGTCACGCCCTTCCGTCTTGCTAGACGCTCTGTTACGCTCACCAGCAGAAATTAAAGGTGCCGAAACTACTTTCAAACAATCTCCGGGGTTCTTTGCTATCAAAGCCATCGTAAGACTCCCCGACTCAGGTGCCTTAGTAAAAATGATTAAATCCTGCTGGGCAATTGTATTCAAATCCTTCTGGGTCTCCGACATAACACTCAATGCGGGCTGCGCGTTTACTACTTGCAGACGTCTCTCCTCAGAGACTGCATTCAACGCCACTTCCTCCTCCTCCTCCGGATCTGCAGTGGCCATTACTGACCCTTGCACACCCCTACTGGCCTCCCAGCACCAGCAGAGTAGGGGAATTTCCCTGGTGTCCTGGCCAAATTTCTCTCATTCACTAAAAATACCACCAACAGCTTAATCTGGTTCAAGGTCAGTTGCTTACCATCTGTACCCCCCCATTCGCCCCTGAAAAAGGGACTTCTAGGCCCAGTGGGCTTACCGGGTCAACAAAATTCAACAAAAACAAAAACAGTGCAGGTTCTGGACCTTGTGACCTCCAGAAGTGAACATTTTGAGAACCTAAGCAGCCACTTCTGGGTGTTTATCTGTAGTATACAACTAAGACTAGGAGGGGCACCAGTTCTGGGTCACTTGAAGGCTAGGCAGAGAACTGGGTAGGCTAGTCTCACCTCCAGGGAGGGCCAGTTTCTAGAGGAGAGCACACAACAGTGGTGATCATGGGGCTGTGCAGCTGCAACAGAGCATGCTATCTTGTGATACAGTACCTTCACTTTACCCAACTCAGTACCATGGATGTGTTGCAGGAGAGGAGAACCATGGAGTAGGACAGGTAATAGTGTGCTGGTGGCAATGGCCAACTGAGCTTTGCTACTAAAGTATCCTCCAAGTCTATGTAGGAGCCCAATTTTTGGTGCAGGGACTACATAACCAACTCAACATGGGATTTCAATGTAAGCTTCTGCTCTAGATGCATCCCGAGGTATTTAATGGTGTCAGATACTTTCAGCCAAGTGCCATTTAGTGAAGATAGATGGAGAAAATTACTTCTATCAATACCCAGGTGCCTAGCACTAATAAGCACAGTCTTTGTTTTCTTGAAGCTTAGGACAGGTTTGCTATAGAAATGTAGACATAGAAACACACACTTTGATGGCAGATAAGGACCACTTAATCCACCTAGTCTGCCCATTTCCTTACCTATTGGATAAGCTGCAGATTCTCGTTAACCAACAGCCTACTTTCTCCTACCCCCCACTATAATTGCCTTATGTTTGTCCCATGCATTCTTGAATTCCCCCACTGTTTTTACCTCATGACCTCCTCATGAAGGTGGTTCCATGCATCCAGCACCCTCTCTGTGAAGAAATACTTCATTACATTGCCCCGAGCCATCCCCCCGTTATCTTCAAATTGTGCCCTCTTGTTCTTGTACATTTCTTTTTCTAAAAGATGTTCCCCCCTTGGAGTCTGTTGATTCCTTTGAGGTACTTTAAAGTTTCTATCATGTACCCCTCCTCCCTCCTTTCCTCAAGGGTGTACATATTGCTCTTTTAGTCTCTCTTTGTATGGCGACTGTTGTAGACCCTGCACCATTTAGTTGCCCTCCTCTGGACTGCCTCCATTCTGTCTATGTCCTTGCAGAGATTGGGTCACTAGAACTGCATGCAGTACTCCAGATAGGGTCTCAGCAACTGTCTGTACAGGCGGATAACAACTTCTTGTTTTCTACTGGTGATTCCTGTCCCTATACATCCCAGTATCCCCCAGCCCTCCTTACTGCCTTCTTACATTGCTTTCCTGCCTTAAGGTCATCTGATATGACTACCCCCGGGTCCCTTTTCATTTTTGTTATTGTTAGTACCTCCCCTTCTGTACTCGTCTCCTGAGTTTTTGTTTCCCAGGTACATTACTTTGTACTTCTTTGCATTGAATCTAAGCTGCCATACCTTTGACCATTCCAACCTTGCCAAGTCCCTCCTCATCCTTTCCAGACCCTCTTGTGTATCAACCCTGTTGCAGATCTTTGTGTTATCTGCAAAGAGTCATACTTTTCCTGCCAGACCCTCTGCAATGTCTCCTATAAAGACATTAAAGAGGACCGTTCCTAGTACTGAACCCTTCGGTACCCCACTAGTAACCACCCTTACTTCAGAGTGTGCTCCATTTACTATTACCCTCTGTGTCCTATTGTCAGGGCCCCTGGTGTTCTGCTGCAGAATTTTCTGATTTCTGTGGCAGGGCTCCTTGACTTCTGCGGCATCATTTTCTGATTTCTGCGGCATGATTTATTCATTTCTCTGGCAGAATGCAGTCCTGTCATTGGCTAAATATGATGTGATGTCATCAATGACATCATATGCTGAGCATAGAGGAGGGGCTTCAGGATAAACGAGGTGGGAAAGAAAGCCTGATACTATGGAAGAACAGTATATTTATATGAAAATTCACCAAAAAACAATGAATTCTGCGGCACTATATATATTCTGCGGCATGATGCAAATTCTGCAGCAAATTCCACAACCGCAGAACCGCAGAATTCCAGGGGCCTTGCCTATTGTCCAGCCAATTTGTTACCCAGGCTACCACCTGGGTAGCAATTGTTCTAATATCCTGAAATCAGCATTGAGCTAGGTTTATCTGATCAACATTGGTCAAGATTCTAAACAAAACAGCATAATCGGCATAAAGCTAATGTTGCTCCCCCACCACAATTTTGGGCAAATCGTTAGTGAATATTATAAAAAGGGTCTGAGTAATAAAAGCTTTCTGATTGAATGAAAGCATTCTATCATCCTTATGTTAATCTTATGTTAACATACATGTACACCTTAACCATGTGCTGAACAAGGTTTAACATTGTTATAATAGCAATAAGGCACTCCAAGAGGTTATGTTAATGATCTTTTAATCATCCTTTAGTGGCATGCGGCACTCAGCTATGCCTTGTGCAACATTATACCCCTAAAGGGTGATTAACAGGCCATTAACATAATCCCTGGTCATGCCTTATTGCTTAAATGAAAATAGCAGTGGTCCAAGAATGGAGCCTTAGAGGTTATTCATAGTTATGGGCTTGAGGTCAGACATACAACCCCTCCATTTGACCAGTTGCCTCCTATCCATTAAATAGTGTTGGAACCAGTTACAGTTATGAATATCCAGACCAAAATATCTGAGTTTGGTGAGAAGGAGCACATGGTTGCCAAGTCAAATGTTTTGGTTAAATCTATAAATATGGTGGGGGGGGGCACTGCCGAGCTAAATTTTTAACACATACATTCATATGGAGCTCTGCTATCTCAGATCCCAAAATTCCATTTAAACTTTTTCAGATGCATTTATTTACATTGTATTTAAGACTTTTGTGTTAATGGAGCCTTCAGTTAATACAATGGAAAAGTTATTTTCCCCAAAAGCCATTGGAAGAGGTGTTCCAGTCTGAGGGCCTGTCGGCTCTCTAGGAGTGGATGGAGCAGGAAGCCATCCTGTTACAACAATACACCCCGAAGGCATGTTTAGTCTAAAGAACCAGGCAAGCAGACTGTTGCCTCAATTCAAGCCCTCTTAACTGAGTTTCAGGCTGCATTTAGACAATCCAACTCACGAATAGAGAATTTCCTAACAAAAATAAACTCACACTGTGCTACAATAGCGGCAAGGGTGGAAAGCACAGAAAAAGCCATTCAACATATTGACAAGGAGATTAAAGCCATATCTGCTGGAACATTAACTCTTGAAGTTGCAGTAAATGCTGCATTGCATGAACAGTTGGCGCAGGCTTCAAGAAGACTAGAATGCTTGGAGAACAATGTGCTTAAAAGAAATCTGTGGCTCACTGGTTTTACTGGAACTGTTCGTGATTCGGAGTTAAAAGAAATGGTTCAATCTGCCCTCTCAGCAGTCCTTTCAATTAAGCCTTCTCTTATATTGGAATCAGTATTTCTCCCCCCCTCGTGACAATTAAGGGAATCTGCTGCAGAATCACAACATTCAAGAGAAAGATATATTATACTAACATTTAATACTCTATCTGAGAGGAATAAAGTGCTCCATTTGGACAGACAAAAAAAACAATGTTTCTACGATGGCCACAGAATACACTTGTATCCTGATTTCTGTCTGCAAACACAATATAGGCACAAGAGATTTCTATTGTGGTACTGTTTCATCAGCTGGTCCACCTCGAACTGCTGCAGCTCCCTGTATCTGTCTGCCATGGTGTCCTGCATATGCTCCGTGCATCTATGTACCAATGCACGCCATGATGGCCCTTCATCAGAACTGTCCTCATTTACCAGCAGTTCATCGGCAGCTGGGGCACTGCCAATCCAGCATTTGTCATCCATGCACTGGTTGCTGCAATATGCCACCAGCCACATCATGCTCCTGCCATGCCTGGAACCCTGGTGCCTGTTGCTGTCCACTGCTGGTGCTCCCTTCACCACAGTAAGTGGCAGTCTCCTGTGACCCCTTCTTGGCCACAGTGGGGATGCTGTCCTCCTCCATTTCAGTCTGTGTGTGGGACTCGGTGTTGTGCTCCGTACCTATGGTGGAGAGGAGCATGTTAGTCTGGCTAGACCCGGCACATGTTGTGGGGCTCACAGGGGTGCCTGTGGCACTGTTACATACCAGTTCCATGTCTGGCCTGCCTGACATCTTCTTCCGCTGGCAGCATTGCTGCAGGGCCAGTCTGTGTGTCTCATGCACCACTGTACCATGTGGCTGCCTGGACAGGGCTATGGGGGGAACAGATTGCTATTACTACTTGCCTGCAGGCATGGCACAGGTGTTCACACGCCTGTCATCCACCTATGTACCCTCCACGGTGTTCACACAATCCTCCTCACTGTGGATACCAACGTCCATTAGTGTGTCTACCACCATCTACTCCACTGGTGTGAGCTGGCTCTCCTCACTGGGGGAGCTGCTGCCAGTGCCCTGGCATGTCCGTGCTGCTGACACAATCTTCCTCTTGACCGCTGCAAGCAGGTCATACCATTTGTGTTTGGTGGCCTTGAAGGTGCATGCCACCAGTTCAGTGGTGTTGACACTGCCTTGGATGTCTAGCCAGAGCCTTGCCTTCACCTCCGCCGGTGTGGTCAGTGACTGTGCCCTGTAAAGCTGCTGATAGTGTGTCCTGATGTCCACTATCATGGACACCACCTGGCCCTCAGACACACACCCTCACATGGCCCTGGAGCTGGCCGGTCTCTCAGTCCTTTCTTTTTGGCCTCTTTGCAGCCTGCATTCACACTTCCGCCCTACTGTCGTTGTCCACCATTGCCTCTGCAGTCATCACCTGCATGCTATTCAATTCCATACCACTGTGTAGGGCAGGGAGCACATTCATATATGGTGGGATCAAGAGGTGGTACTGCGTATCTGTCGCACTCCTCCATGTGCTCAGTGGACTGCTACGTGGCCTCCACCAGCATACCCACTCTGTCCACATGGCAAGCATGGGCATGCATTAATGCAGCATTGCAGGGGGTGTCTTGCACGCCACATAGCTGTGTGATGCTGTTACATCAATTTCAAGTGTAGTTCCTGCCTCTTCATGCACAGGCCCCAGTAACAGGTCCGTTGCAACTAATTCTACAGGGTGTTAAGTCACAGTCTAGCTGTTTGAACAGGATCATATTCAGTCATATCTGCTTCTTCTTGTTTAAAATCAGAACCCAAATCTTCAAGTACCTTAATACTGTTTTCAAAGAAAGCTTGAGCTGCATCTGGATCCTCGAAAAATTGAAATTTCCCTTGGAACTGAATTGACAGGCAAGCTGGAGCTAGTAAAACAGACGGCATTCCAGCTTCTTTGAACTCTGAAAGGTAAGCGAGTTGTTAAGCGCTCCGAGCCTCCGGGAAGGAGCGCTATATAAATAAAGTTCCTGTCCTGTCCTATCCTATCCTATCCTATCCTATCCTATCCTATTCTATCCTAAAAGGCACTGCTGATAAGGTGGACACAGCTGATACTAGGACAGGGCATGCCTGCCTTGGGTGCATGCACACAGGATGTGCTGTCCTTCCGCATCCTATGGACATCACATTGGCATTGTGCATAGAATCCAACTTTCTTAGATTTGATGTTGGCCATGAAAGTGGGTGGGGGGTTTATAAGATAAATATGGTGCAATTGCTATATTAGTTTTACTTTTGTTGCGTTGTAAAAGCTTGGAGCACATTTGAATTTATAGTTTATTAGATTATGAAATAGCTCCTGGTAAAGTAGTGTGGTATTATTATTAATTTTATCCCCCCTAAAAATACACATGTGCATTATTTAGTTAAATTCATATATAATGATTTATTGATTTATCTCTTAAAATTACTCTTGAGTGAAATTATCTGTAATCTGAACTTTTCTTAAGGAATAAAAAATAAAAATAATGCATAAAAAAAATCTATAAATGTGCCACCTGTTGCATGACCCTAATCCATTGCCAAAAAAAAATACAACTGTAGTGAGCCGGACAAGAGCCATGTCAGTGCCATGATTTTTTCTAAAGCCATGTTGCCCATCTGATAGTAGGCGGTATAGCTCCAGATAGTCTTGGAGGTGGTTATACATCAACTTTTCTAGTGTTTTTGACAGTGTGCTGAGAATAGACATGGGTCTGTAATTCTCAACTGGATCTTTGGTACCTCCTTTACGGATGGGTACTACTATGGCTGTTTTCCACTTGGCAGGAAAGCATCCAAGTCATAGGGATCTGTTGAACAGGTTCTTGAGGGGTGTGGCTATTACTGGATCCGCTATCCTGTCTTCAAGAATTTAGGTTCTAGTTTATCAAAGCCTGGGGAGTCATCTGAATTGATCCTTCTCATTAGGATAATCACTTCTTTCCTGGTAACAAGGCAGAAGTGAAACTGAGGAGAGAATTGATTTGAGGGATGGGGGCAGTTATATTCCCTGCACTAGGATATGTGGGCCCCATATCCAGAGCCGTTCAGGTGCACGCGAATAACGGTGCACTGTGGAAATAAGTTAGGCTGTCCAGCTCTGGTGTGGTATTCAAACAGAGTGCACGATTTGAACAGACCGCACAATCTGTTTAAATATCTGACACTGGTTGTGCCACACAGTGCAACGAGGGTGCAGTGCTGAATACCACCCATAAGGGAACTGCACAGCACACACTGGTATGCACCTTGGACCCATGGGCAATATTCTGCTCACATATGCAGATGAATCCATTGGGCATGCCCATTATGGGCTCATCTGCATGGCTATGCCACTGAGTTGTGCACCTGGCCAGCAATCCCATGCCCAATCACTGTAAAATTGAGAAACCACCCTCTGAGCTTCATAATTCTGGTAACCTAGTGGTCCACCCCCCAGCGCCAACCACTATTAAAAATAAAATGTTCCCTGACCCCTGTTTCCACAGTGTAGTGGCCCCCCACCCCATCCCTGATCACTTTTAAATATGAAAAATATAACTTTTAAATATGAAAAATATAACAAAACTCCCCAAGCCCCATTTTCATAGTTCAGTGTCCCCCCAGCCCCAATCACTGTTAAGTAAGCAATAAGACAGAACAAGGTGTGTGTTAGACAGTTGTAATGCATGGCTAGAGGGTGTATTGAGGCACAAGGCCACAGACCAAGTGCATCCAGCCCCCCAGCTGTGCATTAGAACTGTCTAACGCACACCTCAGAGTGACTTATTGTGCTTATAAAATGGGGCACTGTATTTACCATGTATGAAAAAAAAATATTTTCATGTTGAAGCACATAACACTAATATATCTACAATATTTTACAGTAAAATAGTTCCTCTGCCTATGATGCTTTCTCCCTTTAACACTTGTGACCTCTTATGGCCTCTGTAGTTGAGCTGGAGTTGTCCTGGCAGCTACCCCCCCCCATCACATAGACATATGGCTGAGCTGCAGTGTAGTGACAAAGTAGAGAATAATTTTTGTGGTGGTAAGTATTTTTCAAAAATGTTCTAGCAACATTTCTGTTTTCTTTCTTTTTGGAAGTCATTTACAGTTATGTTAGTTGGTAAGCGATTGAGCGGTCATGCAACGTGAAAGTGGACATCAAAGCCACAATTAAAAAATGAGAAACAGACCGAAAGCCTAGCTGTTAATGTTGAAGTTATGTTTTAACTGTTCATGCAGCTACTGATTTTTGACAGCAGTGGGTAAGGTAAGAGGACTGCTGGCAGGACAGACTGGCATTGGGGTGGGAGAAGGGGGGCTGTAGTTTTGAGTGAAAGCATGCAGCAAAGGGTCAGGTAACAATGAAAGCATGTTGACTCTGGGGTGGATAGGGGCAATGTGTATTAATTTATTTTTATTTAAGTCTTTGTTTACTGGGTAAGTGCACTGATCCAAGGACCATTTTCAGGCACAACCCAGGCCACAAACAATGGCACAGAATCAAACAGTCAAAATAATTTACAATCCAATAAGAGTAACAAATGACAAGCTGTAGAGACACAAGTCCCAACAGAAACATACATAGCATAATAAGCAATGGTACGGAGAAGTAACTGAAAAATGAACAGTTGCAGGCCTGATGAAAGCAAATAACTAGCTGTAAAACAATAGATTGATACAGGGTAGTGGAAAAAATCACTAACAAGCAGTAATACTGATTTGAAACAGGGTAAACAGACTGTGCCACAGTAACCTAGAAGGATAAACGATTCAAACAAGCAACAATACTGAGGTGGAGATGAATAGGGAGTAAGCAGGGAAGATAGGTGCCAGTGGTGGAAACAGAGGGCACACACCAGGGGTGCTAGGGAGGAGATGGAGAAAAGCAGAGGAACTAAGTGCCAGTGGTGACATGGAGGCTCACACCAAAGACTACTATGTACTAGGGTAAGGAGGAGGAAAAGAAGAGCAGGAGTACAAGGGTAGGACAAATAGGAAAATGATCTAAGGAGAGGAGGAGGTGAAGACACAGAGGAAAACAAGGAAACTAGTAGGGGAAGGGATGGGGAAAGCGAGGGTGGAGAGAGCTAGTACATACAGTTGAGAGGGGAATGAGAAAAAAGGGGGGCAGGAGTGAGGGAAAAGGGGGTATAAGTACTTACATCTCAGAGGGGGAGGATTTAAACTGGAGAGCAGAAGCAGGTGGATTCCAGGGGTAGCCAGGATCTGAGTTGGGGTCCTGGCTACTCCTGGAATCCACCTGCTCATGTTGATGTGAATATAAAAAAAAAAATGTAAAAGACAGTTTTTTAAATTTGAAGTATGTGTTCCTAATTGTGGAGTGCATAATGATAGCAAGGCAGTGAGAAAGAATTCTGGTGGGCAGGCAGGTTAGCGGGGGAAAAATGGCAGCGATTTCGAAAATAAATGTTCAATTTGCTTCTTAATATCTTTTTTTTTACTGCTGCTGTGGTTACCTGAACTCATTGCCAGCCATGCATTAGACACTTCTAATGCATGGCTAGCAACCAATCAAAATGCATGATTTTTCCTACCGATTTTATAATAATAATATATTCCCATTTCCGTAGTGTAGTGGCACCCCTACTCAGCCCCAATCACTGGTACAACAATCAAACCCTGATTCCCATGCCCTGGTGGCTAGTGGCCCCTGCATCCCCTATCCCTGTAGGCAGTAACCCACCACCCTGCTCCTCCATCCCAACTCGTCCCAGTGACTGGCACAGCCCTCCTCACCCTGCCACAGCCAGCTGCTGACTGATCAGCACCAGAGTGTATACAGTACATACAGTAGTATGTGATCATTGGGTGTCTTGACAACAAATAAGAGCATACTATGTACTGTACATACTTGCACCATCAGTCGGTGACTGGCAGTGGCGGGTATGAGGGCTGTGCCAGTCACTGTCAAGGTTGAGGGGGCTGAGGTGGTGGGTTACTGCCTACTGGGGGTGGACCACTAGCCACCAGAGAATGGGGATCATGTTTTGATTGTTGTACCAGTGATCAGGGCTGGGGGAAGACACTGCACTACAGAAATTGTGCTCTGGGAGTTTTTTAATATTTAACAGTGATAAGGGCTGGGGAGGGGGGCTACTACACTATGGAAATGGGGATTGGAAATATTTTATTCTTAACAGTGATTGGGGCTGGGGGCAATTCACTACAGAAATGGGGATCGGGGAATATTTGAATTTTTAACATGATCGGGGCTTGTGGGTGGGACTATCCTTTGCCACTGCATCTGTCCCAAAGGACTGGAAACATGTCATTGTGCTCCCCCTGCCCAAAGGGGGTGACCCCAATTCTCCTGAAAATTACCGCAATCTCCCTCCTCTCTGCCCTCACAAAGCTCCAAGAACATCTCATTCTCTCCCAGCTCTCCAGCTTCCTCTCTGGCACTAACTTCTTCACTCTGTTCCAATCTAGATTTAGGAAGAACCATTCCACTGCCACATCCCTGACTAGACTTACTGACTCCAATCTCTCTGGGATGGACAGTGGTCAAATAACCTTGGCCATTTTTGTCGTCCTAGCAAAAGCTTTCAACATTGTCTCCCGCCCTTTCCTGCTAACCCTCCTCTCTGTGTCTGGCCTATCTGAGTCTGCCACCAAATGGTTCAGTGCTTACCTCATAGGCAGAACGCAATCAGTCAAATGCGGACTCCACCTCCCCCCCATGAATACCAGTCTCCCCCAGGGATTGGTACTTGGCCTTATCCTTTTTTTCCATTTTTCTAAATGACCTGCCCTCTGTCTGTTCATCTGCATCCATTCACATGTATGCAGATGACACAGTCCTTTTCACCACCGGCCGTACCCCTGATGAGGTTGCTACCAGCCTTCGGGATGACATTGACAAAGTTCAGCTCTGGTTTAGTTCCCATCAACTCTCCCTCAATGCCAAAAAGACAGTCTCCATGACCTTCAGCACAAGGCAGAGACTATCTAGTCTCCCCTCCCTCCCCACCTTCCACACCCTTGACGGGACTGTCCTGGAGGACACTATTACTTTTAGGTATTTAGGGGTTTGGCTTGACCAACACCTCTCCTTCTCTGCACAGGTTGATGAAATTCTGACAAAACTGCTCTACAAGCTTGGTACCCTCTACAGGAATCATAGTAGCCTCCTATTACTTGTGAGACGTGAACTTGTGCAAAAGATGATTCTACCTATTTTTGACTACTGCAACATAGTCTACTGTGCTGCTCCCAAGTCTTCCCTATGCAGACCGGACCCTCTCTTCAACGCTTTCTGCCTCTTTGCCCTAGATGCCTTCCTTGCTCCTATCACTGCGAGTGCTACCATTCACTCACATTTCCTCCGTTGAAAATTGCCACCTTCTTTATTGTGCAAAATGTGTGTCGAAATTCTGGTTTGGCTCCCTCCCCCCTACAATGCTTCTTCACTGTCCACCCTCACCCCTCCCACTGATGCTCTCAGGTCCTTCAACTCCCGACAAATGTCAATCCCTCACCGGTGGACCTCAGTGGGCTAAGCTGCCTTTTCTTATCATCTCCCCAAACTTTGGAATAACCTCTTATACCAAATTCACCACTCCTCCTCCATCCATTCAATTTTCTGTGCCCTAGCAAACTTCTACTCAGTTAATTGCTCCTGTACCTGATCTACGCTCCCTCATCTCCCTCTTCTCCCATCACCCCCCGGACTCCCTCCTCCCCTATATCCTACTCCTCTGGCTGTAATCCTCCCCCTCTGCTCCCTGATTCTCTCCCTACTACCCCCTCTACTTTTACTGGTCCACATTGCTATCCAGGAATTTGCCTACTCTTCCTGTACTTAGCTATTGCTACGTGAGTTTGATATTACTGTTGCACTTATTGATGATTGTTACTATTGCACTTATTGATCTATGTTTGCAAAGTTTTATTACTGTGGTCCCTGTTGTTTTTATGTCTGCTCAGTTGTTTCTCAGTTATGTTATACCCTCACTGTATGTCGTCAATACCATGTAAAGTGTATTCCTGTACTACATTGTAAGCCCTGCTTGTCTACTCATAATCTGTTCTCCATTTGTAACCCACCCCACAGGTCACACCGTCAGCAAGCAACTTGTTGTTCAGTGTGCCTTTCCTGGTGAAACATTTCAATAAATAAATAAATAAACTATGTCCCCAGCCCTGGACTGTGCATGGGCCATCAACCTACCCTATGCATAGTTAGGGAAGGATTTCAAAAATGTAACTATGTGCCAATGCAGCCAATCATTTTTTTGCTTTGGGGGGTTTCAATATTGTGATGCATGGTTTATGCATGGGGGACCCCTCATTTGCATAGGCATATCACAATATTGTGTGCGGCAGCACAGTCGGGGGTGCGCGGTGCATCAATGACCTTACATATGAATATACGAACATACAAAAGTGCCAGCAGAAACAGCCCATAGTAGTCTGTCTAGTCTGCTTGACTGTGCAGCTCAAGTTTAGATCACTGGAACTGCCCACCCCCCTACTCCTGGAGTCACCTACCTCCCCCCATACACTCTTCCCTCTCCTTCCCAGAACTGATCCCTCCAATTCTGATTTTCTTTTTCACCCTGTACAAGCCCCCCGAAGCTGTCCACTGTATTCACCACTACCACCTCCTCCAGCAACTCGTTCCACCCCTTTACCACCCTTTCTGTGAAAAAATATTTCCTGAATTCCTTCTTAAATCTACTCCCCACCAGCTTCAGGCTATGTCCCCTTGTAGTACCTTCCTGTCTTAGATTGAATATACCCTCCGATCAAACCCTGTTTATGCCTGTGAGTTACTTGAAGGTTTCTATCATGTCCCCCTCTCTCTTTTGTCCTCCAGGGAGTACATGTTGTGCTGCATCAGCCACTCTTCATATGTTTTGTCCCCTATGCTCTGGATCATCTTGGTTGCCCTCTGCTGGACCCCTTCCAGTAGTCTGACATCTTTTTTAGATAAAGGCACCAGAACTGTACACAGTACTCCAGATGTAGTCTCACCAAAACCTCTACAGTGGCAGAATAACTTCTTCCCTCCTAGAGGTGATTCCTCTGGAGATGCAGCCCAGCATTTTATTAGCTTTAGCTGTTGCCATGCGGCATTGCACAGAGTGCTTCATGTCACCCCTGACCAACACTCTAGTGTCCTTTTCCTCCTCTGAGATGGTCACCTGTAACCCCCCCAGCCAGTAGCTGGCCCCTGGGTTCCTGGTTCCCAGGTGCATGGCCTTGCACTTCTTGGCATTGAATCCTAACTGCCAGATACCAGACCATTTCTCCAGCCTAGTCAGATCTTCCTTCAGTTCCTGTCTCCTCTCTACTGTGTCCACTCTCCCACAGAGCTTGGTATCATCTGCAAAAAGGCAGATCTTACTTTTTACACCCTCTGCTATGTCCCCAATAAAGATGTTGAATAGTACAGATCCAAGAACTGAGCCCTGTGGAACCCCACTGGTTACAGGCCTAGGTTTGGGTAGTTCTCCACCCCCACCACTCTCTGGTTCCTGTCCTGCAGCCAGCTCTCGACCCACCCTAGCAGTTTGTCTCCTATACCCAGGTCCCTCAGCTTGCTGATCAGCCTGCCATGAGGCACTGAATCAAATGCCTTGCTGAAGTCCAGGTACAGGATGTCCACCACTTGCCCCCTGTCCGGTGATCTTGTAACCCAGTCGAAGAAGTCTATCATGTCTGTTTGACAGGATCTCTCCCTGACAAATCCATAATGCCTGTCATCCTGGAGACCATTCATCTCAAGCAAGTACACCAGCCTTTCATTAAGAATGATCTCCACCAACTTGTCCACTATAGAGTTTAGGCTGACCGGCATGTAGTTACCCAGCTCGTCCCTGGGACCACTCATGTGGAGTGGTAACACATGTGCTGTTCTCCAGTCCAGCGGTACACTCCCCTTTTCCAGTGAGATGTTGAACAGGTCTGTTAGGGGTGCTGCTAGTACCTCTGCCATCTCTCTCAGGACCCTCCGGTGTACTTCTTCTGGGCCAGATGCCTTGTCCATCCTTAGTTCCCTCAGTCCCCTTAAGACCCTCTCAATCCCAATCTCACCATTGTATTCCTCCCTGCCCCTGGGGCAACCCCCAACCATCCCCTGTGACATGGGTCCATCCTGTTCCCTAGTGAAGACAGAGTACAAGTACTCATTTAGTGCCTCTGCCTGATCCTCACCCTTTTCTGCCCACCCACCTTCCCTATTTATCCTTACAATCCCATCCCTTCTGGATATTTTCTCTTTAATGTAATGGAAGAAGTCCTTTTCACTATCCTTAATCCTCTGCCCCAGTCTCAGTTCTTTCACAGCCTTGGCTGCCTGGATCTCTTTACCCACCTCCCCAGCTTTCAATGCATATATTTCTCTGTCTTCCTCCCACAAGGTACGCTTGTACCTCAGGAAGGTATCCCTCTTTTCCTTCACTTTACCTGCCACCTTCCTGCTAAACCAACTAGAATTATTTGTCCGTTTATGAGGCTTTGTGCATGTGTCCATGGCCTCAATTAATCCCTTCTTAATGACAGACCATTTCTGATCTGCATTCATCTCTGGTCTGAGCATGGCCAGGTGCTCCACTAGTATATATATTAGATTATATTATAGATATATTTCAGGATATCTCCATGATTTGTGCCACACCACACGTTGGCAAGAATTCTATCTCACAGCTTCAATAGAGACAGCTCTTCAGGTCTTAAGTGATATTATCATAAGTGCCCTCAATATACATGCACCCCTCACCAGTGCCAGAACCAAACTCAAATCTTGTCGCTGGTTCTCTGCTGACCTTAAATCCACGCTGCTTGCCAGAGATAAACTCTGGAAAAGGCAAGAAAGACCAAGGATCCAAATGACTGGCTTCTATTCAGAAAAGCCAGAAACTCCTGCACAAAACAAGTGAGAAATGCCAAGGCTGCCTTCTACACAGCTGAATTGGATGCCTCCTATCACAACCCTTCCAGGTTCTGGGGTACCATAAAGGGATCCTAGGTCAAGCTTCTCCCCCTTTCTTACCACCCAAAGTGCACCTAAATAGTGTTGAAATCACTGACAAGCAAGAAATCTTAAATGTCTTCAACGATCATTTCACTACAGCTGGCCTAGCTTCGATTCCTCACCTGCAAACCTATTGAGGTCATCACTAAACTTACAATCTACTGAGGGACAAAAGGCTGCTTCACATTCTCCTTCAAATCAATACTCTTAAAAAGTAGAAGATCTACTATTCCAACTAGATACAACTAAAAGCGCGAGTGCAGACTCCCTGGATCCGACTTTCTAAAAGTAGCATTGCATATGCTGCCCCTCACTCACCTTTTCAATCTGTCCCTAGCCACTGGTTCTATCCCCTCAATATGGAAGACAGCTCAAGTGTTTCCACTACTTAAGGCAGGTGATCCCATGGACCTCAACAACTATAGGCCCATTTCCATCTTACCAGTACTGTCCAAAATGCTTGAAAAGTTAGTGAACTTTCAGTTAAGTGCCTACCTTGATACCAATAATCTCCTTAATCCAGCTCAATCTGGTTTAGATCTATGCACAGCACCATCTCTGCCTTAGCAAAAGTTACAAATGACTGGAAGACTGCCTTAGACAAAAGAATAACACCTGTGCTGTGTTCCTGGATCTAAGCAAAGCCTTTGACACTGTGGACCATGAACTATAATCTCCTCTCTGAACTCCATAGGCCTTGACTCACTCTCTCTTAAATGGTTCAGATGCTATCTCTGGAAGAATACAACTGGTAAAAATGAAGGTGACCTATCTACCTCTAAACCACTCCTAAGAGGTGTACCGCAAGGTTCCATCCTGGGCCCCATCCTCTTTGCCATTTACATCAACAATATTGACTCCAATCTCTCACAATCTAATATTCACCTCTTTGCAGATGATACTGTACTATATGTTAGTAATCCCTCACCATCAAAAGCCTGTGAGCTTTACAGTCTGAGTTCTCCCTCCTAGCACAACTTACTAGAAAAATTACTACTAAATGCCAAGAAACGAAAGCTATGTTCTTTGCCACCAAGAGCTGCTCTTCCACTGTCCCATAATTCACCCCCACAATTATCTACCATCCTTGGTGAAAACCTGGAATATGTGACAAATTCAAATATCTTGGAGTCTGGATTGACAATAAACTTGACTATACTAGCCACATTGAAGAGCTCCTGAAAAAGCTTAGACAAAGACTTGGCCTATTTTATAGGATCAAACACTACCTGACCAGAGATTCCAAAAAGGCTAATCCTGGCATCATTCCTATCCCTCATTGACTACGCTGACTTCCTTTATGGTCACTGTTCCCTCTCCCATTTAAATAAATTAGACACCTTGTATCATAGAGCTATTAGATTCATTACAGATCTTCCTCCAGCACCCATCATTCTCTCTCTACAATGCAGTCAGTTGGACATCCCTACAACATAGAAGAAACAAAATACTGCTGTCTGGATCTACAAAGCTCTGACAAACAAACTCCCTTCCTACATCTCAGATTGTTTCAACCGGATCACATCCAGGCCTTACACCCTAAGGATCAATAAACTCATCATGCTGAAGATTCCTATCACCTGCACCCGGTATGGAAGGGCTGCATTCAGCTACTCCCTAGCACTTATCTGGAATTCTCTTCAAAAGACCTTGAAATTGGATACCCTCATTCCTTTAACATCCTTCAAAAAACTGTACACTAGTCTATTCCCAGAATCATGCAATTGCTTCCATAAGGCCTAGTCCTCTCTCACCCCTCCTTCCCTACCCCTTTTATACTACCCCTATTTCTTTATTGTTCTTCTAGCTTGTTCTCCAACCTACTTCATACAAAATGCCCCCAAGTCCCATTACCTAGCTTTATCCCTACAATACTGTTTGTTTCTCTCCTTTAATATGATCTAGATCCAATGTCATTTTGCCTTGTATATATGTAAATATTTGTACATCTGTCTCATTCTTAAATCTTTGTATTTGTGTTCATTCAGTACCATGCTTTTGTGTAAAATTTGTAACCTCATATTGTTATGACCACTCAGGTCCATCTTGTAAATGAGCTATGCTCAAAGATGTTCGCCTGAATAAATAAAGATTTTGATTGATTGATTGATTGATTGATTGATTATGCTTTCCATTTTATTGAAGTCTGCCTTCCTGAAGTCCACTGCTCTAATTTTGGACTTGACTAATGCCTTTCCCATGCTGATATAAAACCACAATGTGTGGTGGTCACTGCCTGCAAGGAGATGTCATACTTCTACCTCTTGGATCTGCTCCCCATCTGACAGTACTAGGTCTAGTATGACCCCTTCCCTAGTCAGCTCTGTGACTCCCTGTGTCAGGAAAAACTCCTGGTTAGCATCCAGGAGGAGCTTCTTCTTGTGATAAGAGGTAGCTGGGGTGTTCCATTCTACTCCAGGTAGACTAAAGTCTCCAACTATTACAGTGTTCCACTTCCCTCCTATCTTCCTGATCTGGTCCACTAGCTCCCTGTCCAATTCTATACCCTGAGAGGGTGGTCTGTACACCACCCCCAAATGGATCCTTCCCCCACTAGAGTTTTGTATCATTACCCATAGGATTTCTACTGAGCCCTTCTCCCCCTCCTCCCTGGTCCACAATATCCCTTTACTTATATACAACGCAACTCCACCTCCTCTCCATTTTCCTCTGTCCTTTCTGAGCAATTGGTACCCTGGGATCCTGAGGTTCCAACCATGGTACTGAGTTGCCCATGTCTCTGTGATTGTACCTATTTCCACCTCTCCTTCTACCAACACCGCCTGCAGGTCTGCTGCCTTATTGACCAGGCTTCTTGCATTTAAGGCACTACCTTCTAGCGGCAAGACCCCATTCCCTCTTGCTTCTCACCATCCCTTGTGTCCTCCTCCTCCCTTCCCCTACTGTCCCCTCTCTGTGCCCCTCCCTTCCATTTGAATTCCTACTAGGGGGGATGCCCTAAGGCCCCTCTCTCTTGGTGCTGAGTGCCTTGCCCTCCACTGCCCCCCTTCTTTAGTTTAAATCCCACTCTTCTGTCAAGTATCTCCCCAGTTTGTCTTTAAGGGCCCATGTGCCTTCCTTACTTAGATGTAGCCTGTCCAGTGCATTTAGATCCTTGCGCTCCCAGGTCCTGCCCCTACCTCCCACCAGCCCGTACCCATTTGCCTTGCACCATCTCCCCAGCCATGAGTTAAATTCCTCTATTCTCAGCTTTCTAACAGTGCTGGCCCTCGAGACTGGCAGTACTTCCGAGCAAGCTACCTTTGAATATGGCCATGCCCTCAATTGCCCGCACAAATCCGGAGATGAGCAGCAAGGATGCGCTGTGCATGTCATCTGAATATGTGGCCCTATGTATTTATCTAGATTGGTAAACCAATTATTAATTGCACTGGCTGAAGCAAATGATTCAGGTATCAATTGACCCTCAGCTATGATACTTTGAGTATTTTCTACCAAATACTCTTTCAAGAGGCAGTTAATCTGCTTCCAAAAGTTTTTTGGGGTCAGATAAGTTTTTGACTTGGATATTCTTGAGTTATGACCTTTTGGCTTTTTTAAGATCCTGCTTGCAGGAGTTTCTCAGTGTCCTGTATTTAAGCCAATCTGCATATTCACCGGAGTGCTTAAATTGACATCAGCCCTTATCTCTTGAGTTTCATGTTTTCCTGTAGGTCTCGATTGAGCCATTTAGAGCAATGGCCTCTGACCCTGCATTGTTTAAGGGGTATGCTTGTTAACGACACTAAGGAAACTGAAGATAAAGAAGTCCAGAGCTTGGTCAACATTGGGCAAGTTATTTAAATCACTTTAATGTATATCTGTTCGGTTGTTAAGGAAAGTGGCTTTCTCAAACCTGGAGAGGTTGACAGCCACCAGAATCTTTGAGGAGGGGGGCAATTAGAGGAGTTATTCTTTCATATATAGAATATTAGAGAGTGGTCACTGAGAGAGTCAGGTAGTAAGCCTACCACTTTTATTCTGTCAGGCCTGCTAACTAATATTCAGTCTAGTAAAGAGTCTTTGCAATACTTGAGATTCAGTCTAGTGGGTTCCCTAATTAACTGGGTGAGAGACACATCTGTCAGGACAGTCTTGTCCACCACATCACTCAGCCAGTTGAGATTAAATTCCCCTAAAATAATTAGTTCTCCAAGGGGATATTTGCCTCGCAGTTTAAGACAGAGGTCAGAGCACACTTGGCAACATTGGGGGGGATTATAGGCACAGCCTAATAACAGGGGTTTTGTTCCATGAAGCAACAGTTTAACTAGTAATGACCCAGAGGGCTTGTTGGCCTGGATAGAAGGATTAAGCTTCATGACATTGAGGGAACCCCTAACATAAAGTAGTATACCTCCACTTTTCTTACAAATCTTGTCTTTTGGGCAGGTACTGAATCCTGGGAGATCAATTTCATGTTTTAGGATATGGGAATTAAGCCAAGTTTCAGTGAAACATATAACACCTGGGGAATAAATATTTGCCCAAGCCTCAAGTTCATGAAATTTGGGCCTGAGACTGCAAACATTCATGTGCACCACTTTCAGGCCCTTAATGCACTTTCAGATGGGATCTGAGGGGGAGGAGATCCTACAAGGGTTTGGTTCAATATCTCCTGAAAGGAGGAGAATGAGCTTTATTAAACTATTGAGTAGAGCAGGGGTGGACAGCCTTGGCTGTGGCTTGGTATGCATTAAAAAAGGTACAATCTTATAGCAGTTGTCATTTTTGTTAAGACCATGGAGAATCAGCATGACATGTAAGTGCCCAGTAGAGGAATGATACATATTTATGGGACAATGATGATTTTTGAGCTGGTCATAGTTTGGAGTAGGACATACAGTAGTGAGATAATTAAGTCAATGGAAATCAAAGAGACAAATAGAATGATTGTTGTGGTAAGTCCATTAGGTAACACTGTTAAATATTTTAGATGCTGTACCCAGATAGAGAATCACATATATGGGGGTTTGTTAGGTCAGTAGTAATTTTAGAGGGCCAGGAAGACCTTGCTGTGCCTAGTTAGATTAATCAGAAAGGGTGGGAGAGTAGAACTAATGAAGAACACACTAACTAGTCTGGTAATTAAGAGCAGGCCTTATAGGGTGTTGACTATATTTAGGGACTCAGGCAATTACTAAGTCACAAAACACAGAGGATGGCAGTAAGCTAAAACTGAAAACAGGTCTTCCCTAGGTAGGGTGCTGGGTTTTCAGTAAGCTGGAAAGATTTCTCAGACATAACCACAGACGAAGGCAGAAAGTTAAGACTGCCAAACAGACCTACCCTTGATAGGGTGTTCAGCTATATTCAGTGACACAGGCAACTTCTAAGTCCAGTGTTGGGCAACCTAAGATAATCAGAAGACCACAGGTGTGGCCTAAAACACTCCCAAGGGCCTCAAGATTATTTTTATAGTAGTTGCAAGCCAAAATTATACATATGAATTGAAAACAAACTATATATATTATATAATTAAGAATGCAATAAAGGACTTGAACACTTCAATACAAGATAAAAAGCAAAAGCAGATGGATGAGGAAGCCACAGGTTGACCCCTGGGGGCCGCATGTGGCCCTCGGGCCGAGGTTGCCCACCACTGTCTAAGTTGCTCCCACTGAGGAAGGCAGCAAGCTAAACTTGCAAATCAAGCTTGCCCTAGATAGAGTGTTTGTCTAAATTCTGTAACACATGCAATTTGTAGGTCACAGACACAAGAGGAAGACATACAGCTAAAATTGCAAAAATAGGCCTACCCTAGATGGGGTGTTTGGCTATATTCGTTAACACAGGGGAATTTCTAAGTCGCACCCATGAGGAAAGCAGCAACCTAAACTTGTGGCCTACCCTAGATAAGGTGTTTAGCTGAATTCAGTAACACAGGCAATTTCTAAGTCACAACCACAAGAAGAAGGCATACAGCCAAAACTGCAAAATGGGGTGTTTGACTATATTTAGTGTTTCTGTTTTTAGATTATAACCGATAAACACCGATAAAACACCACCGTGATGAAAATCGGGAAATCAATTATAACCGGAAAACATCGAATTTCAGTGTGGCCCCACTCTTCCAGCTGACCAGCTGTGAGTTGGATATGTGGGTGAATCATATTTTTTTTGTGTTACACCTTTCACTTGTATGGTGGAATGGAGCTAACATGCAACAGTCATGGTACACAGTTTGAAAAAGTGTAATATCTATTTTTTAACTTGAGTAAATAAACACTAATTTATGAAGATTTTTATTGTCTGAGAAATTGATTACACTGAAAATAATTGAAAGGCGCATGTCTGTAGTTATATGGGGGAAGAGCTCCTCCCCCATACCCTACTTAAACCAGCAGGCAAACCACAGCTCTGCATAGAGCGAGTCACGCTCGCTTCAGTGGTGTGGCTGGTCCCCCCCCATTCCCCGCGTCCTTGTTCTGCCCTGCCTGGCCGTTGCCTTGCTGCCTCCTTCTCTTCATCCTTGTGCTTCTCCCATTTCCATCCCTTTGTGTTTTCTGTTTTTCTTTTTTTTTGTGGGGGGGGGGGGCTTTTCCACCAGCCACACCTCTTGTCTTGGCTTACCTGTCTACAGCTACTAGACACTGGATTCCCCCTCATTGCCGTTCTGGCTTCATTTCACCATTGCTTTCTCTGCCTGCACCTGTGTTCAACTACTGCTTCCTCCTACCTTCCCTGAACTCTTCCATTTTGGCTCATGGCTTCCATCACCTTTCACTCTGCATCAGTCCTCCAGACCACGGCATCCGCTGTTGCCTGCATTTTAGGCTTCCTCCGGTTATCCCCTGCCCAGGACTGCCTACCTACTGTCACTCATTCCTGCTTTCTGAACTCAGCTCCATGCTTCCTGGACTGCCCCCTGTGAGACTGCCATAATACAATAACTCTCGCTGGCATCCCTGTGTTCAGTTAGACTGCATTCTACAATAAACAAACCATCTGTTATACAACCCAATTCCGAAAGGGCTATGCAGGCATCACGCCTTCCATCTTACGCCAGATCAACACTCAGCCATTCCAATGGCATTCCATACTCAGTACGGCAAGCATTGCTGTTGGAAAGGTTGCATCTGGCAAACAAACAGTGTGCAACATGTCCAGATCAACTTAGATCGTCTCTTTCAGCCCTTCCCTACATACTTGCCCATGCCGGTTCCATACCAGGCATAGGGTTGCTCACTGTGCTGTAGGTTCATATTTTCTTTACTCTTAGCCTATACTGCTCCTGCTGCAATTCCAACTGGACTCCTACAGCCACTTCCTACTGCTCCCATTCTGAGCCTCCTTGATCGCTCACTAGATGGCACCATGGCTCCAAAGAATTCCTAGTTTCCCAGGGTTGCATGCCATAACTGCTTCCATGCCTTTGGTGACTTTAGGACATCTCCCTACTGGGCTTCATTGACACCAATATTTATTGTGGGCTCCTACTATAATCCTAGGACTCCAGCCCAAGCTCAGCTTGCCTTCATTGGGATCCTCTTTGTGGCTGCTGCCACAGCCTATTTGGGCTTTCTCTTTCTGCTGCTGCATCGCTACTACTGGGCTACATCATCAGCAGCCACAAGCCACATACCTTCTTTATGGAAATTACCACATGCCACGGTTTCTAAAGTACTTTGCTCCACATTGGGGAGCTGGTGGGCAGGCTGGACAAATGAAAACACAGAACTGCTGCCTTTTAGAATCTTCTTTGCCTCGACTACTTCTGTACACATCCATAACTACTACTTTTGCATATGCTGCTCTGCAGGACCCTACTGTTACTAGCCTACGTTTTACATCCTGCCTAAAGAACTGGCTGCGGAATCCACTTTAGCCTGCTACTGCCTTGGGATGGATCTCTGGTTTCATCAGCTGTTCCACTTAGCATTCCTTGTCTCAGTTCATGTTGTACTCCAAGCTTCTGTAGTGGTAGACTCTTCTTCCTTTGGCTGCCTACACTGCCATTCCCTTTAGCTTTAGTCTCTAGGTTCTTGCTGCACTCAGTTCTGCATTTGACCTTGTAAGGTCTTGGCACCCAATGCTCATTATGATCTCAGAGCACTCTGCTAATTCAGCTCACAGACTTTTCAGCTATCAATCAATTGGGCCTCGCCTGACTACCTTTGCTACTCAATGGCTGCCCTACATGAGGGTTGTGGTCCACTAGCCTTCATGGGACCAGTTGCTGCTCTCTACTACTTCCTCCAGCTGACATATGTGTGGTCCAGCCATGCATGCTAGCCTTTGTGGGGTTTAGCTGCCACTCTCCACTTACCTGAATGGCTCACCTACATTTCCATCCTCCATGCTAGCCTTTTGGGGCTTAGTTGCCACTTTCCATTCACTTTACTTCTCAGGATCAGATGCTCCACCATTTATTCCTCGCCTTCAGTCATACTACTCAGATCCTGGACCTTGCAGCCTTCATCTTACTGCTCACACTTCCATTTGTCAAGGATATGTTTCTTCCTTCCATTGGATGTCATTCTGGATTACATCAGATATTCACCTCAGTTCCCTAGGATGCTTCTTGCTTTCCTGCTTCAGCACCTTTGGAGTTACTACTACTGTTTCATAATGCCTTCCTTATCATAGCTTAGGCTTAAGACATAGATCTACTGCAGTTTTTAGGATGCTTATTGCCTCTGGTCGAGATGCCAACTCATCCACCCAGGTCTTTTCATTGTATACTTTACTATCCTCGATTATCAGGAAATGACAGTCTACAGCACCTGTCTGCTGCTCTCATAAGTATGCCTCAGAATATATTTTTACGCTGCACAGAATGGGCTCAGGGTTATGCTACCATTTACAATACCATTTACAATTTATTCTTTACTACGTTGCTACTATTTCTGCATTGCTTGCAGTTAGACAATACTATTACTCTATCTACCAGTGCTCTACAACCTGCCTCACCCCGCAGTGCTGGAGGTTCACCACATCACACTGCGAAAGACCTGTGCACCTATGGGCCCAGAGGTCCCTTGAACTTCTATTACTACACCATATTCGCCTGCTTCTATGACCTGCCTCACCCATCAGGCCTGGGGGTTTAACTACTTCTACTCAACTCCTGCCTCGCCCCACTCGGGGCCTGGAGGTTTGCGTTTTCTACTATATGCCTACCTGCCACTGTGTCTGCCAGCCTTAGGAGCTCCCTTTTGCTATGGTCTCACATCTGGCTTTGTTTAGCCATTCGTCATCTATTATTTGGATGCTTCTGCCTTGCCACTTCAGTCATATAAATTACTACTACTACACTTCTACCAGGACACTTAGTTGAGCTTATCTAGAAGACTTTCAGTCTCATGATTTGTGCTCTAAGGCTTCTTGGACCCTGTGACAATGCTACTTCATTCGCCTCAGCCTCTTCAGTGTCACCATTTATGACTTATAAGCTCCACTATTTAGGACATGTCAGACTATCCTCACTAAATCAGTTCTATCTACTGTACCATTCTGGCTCTCAAAATGTGGATATCTACATCACTTTGCGACTATTTGGATCACCAGACGAAGCGCTTTGATTCCTGTGCTATTACCATTTCCTCATGCTCCTCTCTGTATACCGTACACAATCTATGCAATACTATTCCTCTGCTACTATGTCTGCATCATGCAGATTTAATTACTACTACCACCGACCTACATACAGGTCCCCTTATTTACACTATTTGCTCATATTACCTGCTTTGCCCTTACAGGGCCTAGAGTTTAATCAAGACTGACTCACCTATTCTACAACCAATCCCCACCCCCCGGGATCTGGAGGTACATCTAACTTATGTCTACCTATTCGTACTAAGATCTATACCTGATTCACTTACCTGCTTCCCCACTCCAGATCAGAGGTTTCTACTGCTCCGCCCTCTCCATCGCATAGCATGCGCCAAGTTCCTGGGCTTCATCACCAAGGCCTTCATTTGCAAAGCTTGCCAAGCGGAACACGAACCAACTGTCCTCCTACTCTGGGCATGGACACTTAGCCCTTTGGTTACTGGTTCTCCTCAGAGAAGACGTCCTCACCTGCTGAAGCGTTTCACCAATGCAACTTCGACACTTCAAATTATTATTGACCATGGATTCCAATCTTCTAGCATTCTGCCCTGGACATGGATTCTCAGACTAGGAGTTTACTAGAAGGATGCTGCTATGTTCACCTGGTGCTTCAAACTTCAGTACTTTCTTCAGTTTTCCGTTTCACTGGATCAGGATCTACAACTTTGGATTTCAGATTAGCCGATTAAATTAATATTGTTACTTAGGATTACTCTCCTTTGGTATGCCCAGAAGGATGGGCAGGTCAGTAGCCATGGGCCCTCAGAGGTTTCTCCCCAAGGGGGGGGGTCCTCTTCTGCATGCTACTGGTCACACTCTCTGGAGTTGGAGGAGATAATCATTTGATATCATTATTCTTTTGGGGGTTTCATACTACTGGACTAAGCATCCTTTTTTGTGGAGGAATACAGAGAAAATCCAAACCAATATCAAGTCATAACAAGTTACTCATCAGTTCAAGCATCTAAGCACCTTGCATAGACTATCCAGTCCACTTGTACTATAATCACCGACTTGCATATGACCATGTTGAAGTACCTAAGCACTGATCAATTCAAACTGCTAATACCTGGTGAGCACTGTCCTACTTACTGATCTGGCCTCTGTATCCAAGCACAACCTACATCATTCAGCTACAGTATGTAACATAAGCACTGAGCTCTGAACCACATATAATAGAGTTTTGGTACTTTTGAAAGGGGGAGAAAAATACCGAAAATAAACACCTTTTTTTACAGAAAATAAACACCTAAACCTGGGAACCCTAACTATATTCAGTAACACTGGCAATTTCTGTCACAACCATAGGGGAAGGCAATGAGAAAGATGAGGATAATATGCCCACTGAAATAGACTAGTTTGAGCAAAGTAATATATGGAAGAGTAGTACACTCTGATGTCAAACCAGAACCTTGAAATTAATCAGGTCACTAAGCAGTAACTGAGCATAGAGTTGAGGCTACAGTGCAGAATGCAGAGACATGTGTAGGTATAACACTTTACCAAAAGCTGCTACAGACAAGTAACTACACTAGCATAGTATGGCAGCATCAATATACAGAGTAGCTTATAATTTTGTGTCCTTACATGAACTGCAGAACAGGTGAGATCCAGACATGAATGAAGCAGAGCGGCCAGCAGACTTGCTGCCTACTAGCTGACTTTGACAGACTCAAGACAGGTGCAGTCTTCTGCACATGTCCTTAACACGCTAGTTGCAAGTGGGATGGCCATTTGGGTTCCTGCAGGGAAATACACAGAGCCACCCTCCAATTGGCTGGAGAGGGTGGACACCCTTACTGCTGGTTCCTGGTATCTGACGCATGGCTTGGTGGCTCAAGTGTCTTGTTGTAGTAGCCTATAGAGCAAGGGCACATAAGTCCCACCCTAGTCTCCCTCCAACTGGCTGGAGGGTCAGCTGTTGCTAAGCTCCAAAACAGAGCTTTCTGGTGGCACAGGAGGTGATTGGTGGGGGAAGGGGATGGCCACAGTCCATAGATCCCCCTCTCAGCCCCTTCTGCTGGCCCCTGAAATCTGCTGCATGGTGCAGCAGCTCAAATATCTTGTTGTACTACCCAACAGAGCAAGGGCTCAAAAGTACCACTCTAGCCACCCTTCAATTGGCTGGAGGAGTAGCTGTTGCTAAGCTCCCAAAATGGATGTTACCAGTGGCACAGGAGGTGATCAGTGGGGGATTGTGGTGGTGGCAGTCTGTAGGAACCCCTCCCAATCCCTGCTACTGGTCCCTGTCTTCTGCCATGTGGCTCAGAGGCTCAAACATCTTGTTGTAGTAGTCCACAGAGCAAGGGCTCTAAAGTCCCACCCCAGCTGCCCTCTGATTGGTTGGAGAGGTGGCTGTTGATAAGCTTCCAAACAGAGCTTTCTGGTAGAACAGGAGGCAATCAGTGTGGGGAGGGGGTGGCCGTGATGTGCAGAGCCCCCTCTTGAACCCCGCTGTTGGTACCTGACATCAGTTGCACGGCTCAGTGGCTCAAACTTCTTGTTGTTGTAGCCCACAAAGCAAGAGCTCAAAGTCCCACCCTAGCCGTCCTCTGATTGACTGTAGGGGTGTCCATTGCTAAGCTCCCAAACAAAGCTTTCCGGTTGCACAGGTGGTGATCAGTAGGGGTGAAGGGGTAGCCCCAGTCTGTAAAGCCCCCTCTCAACCCTTGCTGTTGGTCCCTGGCATTTGTTGTGTGACTTGGAGGCTCAAACTTCTTGTTGAAGGGATTTTAAAAATTCTACCTGACTTGATCATAATGTCAGGTCATAAAAAGACCATTGGACATTTGGGATCAAAATGTGGGAGTCCACTTAAAAGTAGATATTGCCTGTCAGCTGCCCTATCTTGGGCAATTACAATCTAACAATTTATCAAAGCAGGACACCCCTGAAAATGAGACACTGCGTCTCATCTGTTGTACCCTGGGTACATGTATAGTAAAAATGTGTATAAGCAAGACCCGGTACAACAGTAATATCAGTGGTGAACATTAGGGCATTGACAAATGCTTGTCTTAGTATAGGGATTCTAAGATAAAGAATATGGGGGGGGCAGTGGGAGGATACTCAGATATAACAGATGTGGGGTAGCCATCTTCCTAGAAGTAATGTTTTAGGAAGAGGGATGCCTCATCTGCAGGCAGCTTAGGGAAGAAATAGAGTGGCTGAGATGGAAATTGGGAAGGAGGTGGGGAGAAGGGTGAGCAGGATGGCAGGGGGAGGGGGATAGGGGATGTCCCAGTTGAGTAGGTCAAGGAGAGAGCCAAGGCAGGAGTCTATGCAGACATATCAGGGCAGAGGAATGATAGAGACACAGAAACCAGGGGGGAATCAATGGGGAGACTGGAAGGTTGTGGGGGGAGGGGAGAAGTGTCAGTCCAAAGAGGAAGGTTGGGGGAGCAGGGAAAGCCTCAGGAAGGCATTATGGATAAGGTGAATAGGACCTCCACCAGGTTCACAGTGTTGCATGGTCTGGAAGACCAAGAGGAAGGACGGGAGTGTGGAAAGCAGGGGGGAAGTAGAGGAGGAACTGAGTAAAGGGGGGCAGAGAGGAAGGGAAGGGTCACCAGGAAGAGAAGCAGGGATAGGGAGGCAGGAGGGACAGGTGGAGGGTCAGTCAAGAAAAACAGGAGCAGGGGTCCGGAGAGGAGATTGGCAAGGGCAGGGAAAGGGCATCATCAGGAGGGGACTCCATGGAATAGGCAAAAAAGGGGGTAATCATGAGAAGGGGGAATGTGGGGAACAGGAAAGGGGTGTCACAATGGGAGGTGCCTTGACAGAGGTGAATGTGTAAAGGACGATCACCAGGGTGGGCACTATGTCAGCAAGAGGCAAGTACTGAGAGAGACAGTCATCATAATAAGGGACTCTAATCTGAAGAAAGTAAGATGGAGTAACAGGGATAAAGGGAGTAGCAAAACCCTTCTTAACAGTCCTCCTATACCTCTGCTCCTCTCCATGACTCACATCCCCTATTAAACCTTCCTCCCCACAAGCCTGCTTCTCAGCACACTCTCCTCTCCCTTCGCCGCTTACCCCCTCACTCTTACCACAACCATCTTCCATTACCAACTTGCCACTGCTTAGTTTTAACCTCAAGCAGGGTTTTCAGCATCCTGGAGGGGTCTAACACTGGGCAAGTCTCCTCCTCCTCCCTCTCCCTTCCCCCTCTCTCCTTTCTACCCAACTTGTCCTCACCTAAATCTGCTCTCTGTCAGGATTCTAAACACCCTGGCAATGTCAACTCTCAGGTAAGTTTCTTCCCTCCCTCATTTTTTTCCTTTCCTCTTCTATCCCCCCTATTTCCCTCTGCTCAACTTGTCCTCACCTAATTATATCCCCTGGCAGGGTTATCTGCATCCTGGAGAGGCCCAGCAATGGGCTTCTCTCACCCTCTGTCCTTTCTACCCAACTAGTCCTTGCCTGATTCTGCACTCTGGCAGGGTTCTCAGCATCCAGGAGTGGCATAGTCTTAGGCAAGCTTCTTCTTTCCCTCCTCTTCCCTCCTTTCCATTCATCCTTTCTTTTCTCTCTTCTCAACATTCCCTCAACTAGTTCTGCATCCTGACAGGGTTCTCAGCATCCTGGAGGGGTCCAGTATTGGGAAATGACTCTTCCTTCCCTCCCCTTCCTCTCCATCCTTTCTACCTAACTCATCCTCACCTGACACTACTCTCTAGCAGGATTCTCAGCATCCTGAAGAGGCCTAGTCTTAGGCAAGTTTCTTACACCCGTCCTCCTCCTTTCCCTTTACCATCCCATCTACTACCTCTACCCAGCTTGTCATTGTCTGCTCCTGCCCATTATTCTAAGTCCTTGCCTCATTCCACCACTGGCAGCGATCTCCGCACTCTGAAGGGTCCAGTTCCTGGTATGACTCATCCTTCCCTACTCTATCCCTTATCCCCACCTCCCTCCTGCCCCCCACCCCCCTGCACTTAAACAAAATAATTAGTTCACTTGAGCTAATAACTTGTACTTTTTGTTCTGTCTGAGGTGCTCCCAGATTGCACTAGCCCTGTGTTAACTTGCACCTCACAACTGATTTTTTTGTTCACTTTACTCTGATAATGTTCCCCCCATTGTTATCTTCTCCTTCCCCATGCTGCTTTCCCCTGTCTACCCCTCTGCTCTCCTTGATGTCCCCTCACTGCACCGCATTTATTCAAATATTGCTAAATGATCTGCCTCTTAACTGTGATCCATTCCTGTATGGAGTTGACTCCAAGGCTACATTAAATTTCTGTACTATGTTCCTCAGATATACCGCTTGTAATTAAATGCATGTTCCACAGGTATGATATATTTAACTGTATGTTATGTCACAAAAGTGATTGTATGATTATTTATGATATTGTTTAACTGTATGTCTTGTTACAAATGTAATTGAATGTTTAATTTCTCTGGTATGTTAAATGGTAAACTGTATGTCTAATTCTTCATCCCATTATCCCCCCCCCCCAAGTTACGCCAGGAGACAAGCAACTTGTTGTTCAGTGTGCCTTCCTGGTAAAACATTTCAATAAATAAATAAAAGGAGGGTGGAGTGCATGCCAAGTATGATGGCAGGGAGAGTGGGGGCAATTATAGCACAACGTGTGGGTCAGGGAAAGCCTTACATTGTGGTGCATTTGCATGTCAGTGATCTGGCAGAATGTGAAGTGAAGGTGGTACAAGAAAGGTTCACTGAGCTAAGAAAAATCTGCAGTGGGTTGGGACAATCAGTAGCCTTCTCAGAGGTACTGCCAGTCCCGAGGGCCAGCACTGTAAGAAAGAAGAGGATCGAGGAATTCAACTCATGGCTGGTGGGGTGGTGCAGAACAAATGAGTACGGGTTGGTGGGGAAGTGGGGGAAGACATGGAACAACAAAGACCTATATGCACCACACTGGCTGCATCTAAACAGGGAGGGCACAAGAGTCCTGAAAGAAAACCTGGAAAGGTACATTGACAGATTAGATTTAAGTTGAATTGGGGGGGGGCAGTAGAGGACATGACACTCAGCACAAGGAGAGGGGGTTCCTGGGCCTACGCCCAGGAGGAAATAAAAAGGGTAGGAGGTGCAAAGGGAAGGGTCATGTTGGACTGGTGGGGTAGGAGGAAAGACACTAAAGGAACAACAGTAAGAAAGAACAGGTGTCACAATGGAAAGTGGTGTCCATAAATGCAAAGAGTCTGGCCAACAAGTCAGCAGACCTGCAGGCGATGATGGTGGAACGGAATATGGACATAGCTGCAATCATGGAGACTTGGGCAACTCAGTACCATAAGTGGGACCTCGAGATCCCTGGATACCAACTGCACAGGAAGGACAGAGCAAAGGGGAAGGGGGAGGAGTGGCATTATACATGGGATGGGATAAACTGCAACAGGGTGGAGGGGATGGAAGGTGCTGCCGAAGCCCTATGGGTGGTTTTACAGAACACTGTTAGGAGTAGGATCCATGTGGGGTGGTGTACAGACCACCTTCATGGACAGTAATACTGGATAGGGAGCTGGGGGAACAGATCAGGAGAATGGGAGAGAGGAAACACTGTAATACTAGGGGACTTCAACCTACCTGGAGTAGACTGTTGCACCCCAGCTACCTCCTGTAGCAGGGAACAGGTCCTCCTGGATGCTATCCAGGACTGTTTCCTGATGCAGGGAGTCACAGAGTCAACAAGGGAGGAGGCCATACTAGGCCTAGCACTGTCTGATGCAGAGAATGTCTAGGATGTTGAGGTGAGGGGACCCGTTCCAGGCAGTGACCACTGCACAGAGTGGTTTTCCATCTACATGGGGAAGGAGGCAGCCAATACTAAAACAATGGTGGTGGACTTTTGGAAGGCAGACATCAAAAGAATGGGAAGCATAGTGCAAGAGCACCTGGCAAGTTCCATCCAGAGATGATGCAGACTAGAAATGGGACATCATTAATATGGTGGTACAGTAATTGAGGCCACCAGCACCTGTACAAAAACCAGTAAAAAGAAGTCTAGAGCCAAGAAACCTAGCAGCAAAACAGTGGCCAACAAGGTAAAGGAGAAGAGGGCAGCCTTCCTGAAGTACAAGCATACATCTAATGAGGAGGAAAGGGAGATATACACTCTAAAATCCCAGGAGACAGGGAGAGAGGTCCGGGCAGCCAAGGTGGAGAAAGAAGTAAGACTGGCACAGGGATTAAGGTAGGGAAGAAGGACTTTTCTGGTACATCAAGGAGAGAAGAACCAGAAGGGATGGAATAATCAGGATAAAGAGGGAGAAATAATGAGCAGAAAATGGGGTGAAGCAAGTGGAGGCACTAAATGAGTTCTTTTGTTCAGTCTTCACTAAGGAAGCAGCCAGGCCCATGCCACATGGGAAGAGTGTTGTGACCCTTGATGGGGGGAAGGAGTATGGGGGGAAGATTGGGATAGACAGGGTCTTAAAAGGGCTAAGGGAAGTGAGGGTGGACAAAGAACCTGGCCCAGCTGGTGTACACCCAAGGGTCCTGAAGGAACTGGCATGGGTATTGGCAGCCCCACTGGCAGATCTGTTTAGCACCTTGCTGGAGAAGGGATGCATGCCACAGGATTGGAGGACAGCTCATTTGGTACCCCTCCACAAGAGTGGACCCAGGGACAAGCCAGGTAACTACAGGCCAGGTAGCCTAACCTCCACAGTGGCGAAGTTAATGGAGGCCATCCTAAAGGAGAGACTGGTGTCCTTCCTTGAAGAGTGTGAGCTCCAGGATAATAGGCAGCATGGGGTTGTCAGAGGAAGGTCTTGTCAAAACAAAATGATAGACTACTTCAACTGCGTGACAAGATGTCTGGATAGAGGGCAGGTGGTAGACGTTCTGTAAATGGACTTCAGCAAGGCATTCGACTCAGTGCCACATGGTAGGCCCTCAGGAACATAAATAGGGTGGGCACAGAGGGTATCTTTAATCTAAGAAAGGAGGGAACAACAAGGGGGCACAGTCTGAAACTGGTGAGGAGTAGATTCAAGAAGGAAATGAGGAAGCACTTTTTCACTGAAAGGGTGGTGAAGGGGTGGAATGAGTTACGGAGCAGGTGGTGGCAGCAAAGACAGTGGCCAGCTTCAAGGGAGGGTGGGATAGAGCGAAGAAGAGGATTAGTACTAAAGGGGGAGCTACTAGGAAGCAGATAGAGGAGGAGAACAGAATAGTGGGAGAGGACTCCTGGAGGAATTGGAAAGGGGGGGAAGCTCAAGGGAACTAATTGAGCTACACACTTGAGCAGATTTGATAGAGAATTATGGCCTATTTCTGTTGGAAATTTCGTATGTTCATATGTTATGTGGTAAATGTTTTACTAATTGGAAATGGATCTGATGCGACAGTTATTAATATTAGTAATTGCAGAGGATCAGATACAAAGGTTTGAAGTAATGAAGTGGCAAAACATCATATAGTTGTTGGGGATTGGACCTTTCCCTGGGGAGGGCTCATGGTGGGGGTGAGCGCTCCTAGACATCCTATTGTGTTAGGCCCTATGGGGCGGGTCTCTGTCTCTGCTTGCTCCCCTCCCAGAACAGCACCCTAGGGTTGGGTTTTGTCCTCATAGGTGCTCCCATCAGCATCCTAGGGCTTTCTGATACTTAACTATATATTGTCATGGCTGTGTCTCAGGTAGTACTGTATTTTTATCACAGAATATCAATTGGCTGAATAATCTGGTTCAAAGATTCAGGTTGGTCCAATATCTAAAGAAACAAGAGGCACATTAGATATACCTACAAGAGACGCTCTTAACTCAGGCTGAATATCAAAAACTAGCCTGAGGGGTCGGTATCAAGTCTATGCTTTCTCATATGCTAGGGGATGGAGATGGGAAATAGCTGTTCTTTTGCCATCCTTCATGTCATCCCAAAACAAGAGTTTAGCAATTCTTGGGGTTGGATTCGCTACATTATTTTAACAGGCCAGCTGTGTGAAGCTGATGTAACTCTGGTCAAGATTTTTCCCCCCTCAATCAAATGTCCCTATATTTGAAACCTTTTTGGTAATCTGCTAGATTTGTTAGGGGTCCAGCTTATTGTCTGAGGGGATTTCAATGTTATTCTTACTCCCGACATGGACTCTCTCACCCCTCCTGCTATAGACTCTTCTATGATCAAAAATGTTTGCATTCCCAGCTCCCTCATTTAGGCCTAATTGATGTCTAGTGGCATTTTTTCCCAAAACAAATGCCTACACATAATATTCACAATGCTTTAGTATCTACTCTTACATTAACTATTTTCTCACTACTACTGAACATTTTGATACCATCCAGGACATGCCTTATGGTATATTTCTTCTCTCTGACCACATTCCCCTGTACCTGAGGGTTAACTGAGGGGAAACAACATAGTTTGTCCATTTGGAGATGCAATACATCTCTCCTTAAGAACAGCAACTTTAACCAATGAATCATCAACATTGTGCAGTGATCCATATCAGGGAATGCCTCCCCAGAAATTTCATACCCTATACTCTGGGACACACTTAAAGATATTATTAGAGGGAAGATTTTGGCCTATGCCTTGACCAAAAAAATGACTGAGGGAGCAAAAATTTGATAAGTTGTTTTTCTTTCCCAATTGTTTAACCAGGTGAGACACACCAAACTGAAAGCTTGTTTACAGGTGGAACTTGGGAGCACAGGGAAGTTAAGTGACTTGTTCAGGGTCACACAGTATGTAAGTGGAGGCTCTGGGATTCAAACCAAGGTCACCAGATTTGCAGCTGAGAGCCTTAAACCACTGCGCTATACTGCCTCCCTAATGACTAGTGACTACAGAAATGAAGGACTTGCAGAAGCAATATGCTTTAAGCAATAAAGACCTTATGGCTAAAATTCACCTGATGAAATCCAACTTAAAGGCCATTCTTGATACTTGAGTTCAGCAGGCTCTGGCATATATGAGCATTCCTGCTTTGAAGGTGGTTCCAGGGTCTCTCACCTCATGGCTTGTAGATTGCGACCCTATAAGCATTCCGCTTGCACTAGACAAATTAAAGACTTATTTACAGGTACTACGGTTAGGGACACTTAAGAAATTTCACAGATATTTTAACAATACTATCAGCAACTATATTCTGAAAGTATACACCCAGCAGATAACATTTCTCACTTTCTCTTCGCTCTTGCTCTCTCCTGTCTCTCCCAGGTCCGTCAGGAGTTAATACAATCCCCAATCTCTCTGGACGATGTCTAGAACACACTTATGAAAACTAAAACCTTTAAAAGTCTCAGTTCAGACAGATTCCCATCAGAATTGTATGCATCCTTTTCTGATATCCTGCTTCCTCATCTTCTTCACATGGTTCTGATGTTTCTGGTGGTGTGAAAATAAGATTGTCGTCATCCCTCATGGTCTTATGCAATCATGTCCACTATCTTAATACAGTAGTAGCACAGAATTAGTCAAAGGATTTTTGAGGATTTTTAAAAATCCCTATTGAGAATTGTGAAACATTTAGTTAGGGATTTTGTTTTGTTTGTTAGTGTGTTCACTGCTACTCAGAGAGGTTTGTCTTATCTGATAGTGTAGTTGCAAATCTACCAGATGGCACTTAAGTACTGTGATAGGAACTGGCCTCTTTTTGTAGGTATAACAAAAAGAATTTTAGAGGATTTTTTTCCCTAAATTTTGCTAAGGATAAATAGGGAATCTCACAAAATTACTTGACAAATTCGGTGCTACTACTGTACCAGTCTACGATCTAAAATCCCCTGCCCATCATATTGCTCCATCTCGGAAATAAATGTTGATTATAAACTGTTCGTGTCTGTCTGGAAGCAAAGACTAGGTAATATTCTTCCATCCCTCATTCATCTTGATAAATCAAGGCTTGTCAACTTTAAATAAACTATAGACAAAATATGTTGAACTGTATTATTGATGGAACATCTCAAACAGTTATTCATTCCCACAGCCATTATCAGTGTAGATGCCTAGAAATCATTCAACAGGGTGCCCTGGAACTTTCACCTCAGACTTCCTCATTTGGCTTTAAAACATATATGCTTCTACTGCAGCCTACATTTGAGTAAATGGTTAATTACCTCCCCTATGTCTTTGGAATGAGACACATGAGATGGGTGCCTGTTTTCATCCCTGATATTTGCCCTACATATTGATTCACTGGCAACAGCAATTTGCCAGGCTTCTACTGTTTAGGGAATCCCATTGGGAGGACATCTTTATAAGCTATTGCTTTATGCAGACAATGTTCTACTTATTTTGCTGGACCCATAAAATGAAATCCCCTTGGCCTAGTCATTAATTCAGGCATTGAAACCACCTGGGGTTTCTTATTAAAATCCCCATAAATCTGAGGTGTTATTAGTTAATTATATCCCATCCCCAGCTCTCTGATAGAGTTTACCCTTAAAATGGAGAAATAGTAAAATTAAATATCTTGTGTTCAGATTCTGCAATATCTGGAAAATCTTGAATTATTGAATGATGAGCCATCAATATTTGGTTGACTTAAGACATTGCCAGATGGAACCACCTACATCTTTCTTTTCTCTCTAAAGGTGAGACAGCCAGGATGAATATCCTGTCTTGTCTCATACCTTTTCCAAACCTTACCAATAGTCCTGGCAACACAGTATTTTAGTTAATGGAATGGAATAGAATGCTATCTTGATTCATTGGGGTGGGTAAATGACCCTAGTTATGTTTTTCTATTATCCAGCTTTCACTGGCCCTGGGAGGGGTAAACCTAGCTAATCTGTTAAATTATGCACAAAACACCAATTTGTGTATGCTAATTGTTTTAAATCCTTAACTGGAGTAATGTCTCCAGTTTTGGAGATCACATCTCAGGAAACACCTAGACAGAGTGGAGGTGACCCAGAGGGGGGTCTAGCAAGGTGGTACAGGGTCTGCTTCAAAATCCATACGAGGAGAGGCTAAGGGAACTAAAGATGTAAACCTGGATGAGAGATGGGAGAGGGGGATATGATCAAGACCTTTAAATACCTCACAGGAGTGAATAAGGTTTAGGTAGTTGGTATTTTTCAGAGAAAGGGGTGCTGTAGAACAAGGGGTCACAATATGAAGCTGGAGGAATTGGTTAAGGACAGATGTAAGGAAATACTTCTTTACAGAAAGGGTGGTGGATACAGATGTGCGAAATTGGAAATTTTCATTACGCAAAATATTTCACAAAATTCACCTGTTTCACGAAATGTTTTGCAGAAGTGAAATTCAGAATTTCACCTGTGGAATGTGAAATTTCTCCCACAGAAGGCAACATTTTGCCTGCGAAACAGCGAAATTTGCCTTTCTGTGGAATGCAAAATTTTGCCTCTTTTCCAGCAAAATTTCACATTTTACAGGTGAAATTCTGCGTTTTGCAACAGCAAGATATTTCACGTCACAGGTGAATTTTGTGAAATATTTTGTGAGGCAAAATTGCTGATTTCATAGGAATTTCACTGGCAAAATATAATTTTGCAACATCTCTAGAGGTGGATACCTGGAACAGTCTTCCAGGGGAGGTAGTGGAGCAAAAATAGTGGTGGGATTCAAAAAAGCCTGGGATAAGCACAAGGGAATCATAAGGGATGGGAAAGGGCTGGAAGAGAAAGTTCCATAAACCTTGAAGGATCTATAATGAAAGAAAATACAGTACAGTGAAAAAGGGCAGACTGAATGGGCCAAGCAGCCTTTATCAGACATTAATTTCTATGTTTTTATGGTTATAGTGCTTGTGCATGGAAACTGCTTGTGTACTGAAATTGTTAACAGTATAGTTACAGTATCTGTTACTCTGCAATATGATAAAGAATTAAAAAAAAAAGAAATGTGGATGGGGCTGCCCAACAACAATATCACTTGGCAATGCTCTCCCATCCAGGTCAATCATTTTGCCCCCCAGTCAGTAGGTAGTGAACCCAGGGTGCCTACCCCTGGTGCCGCCATACAGAAAAGCTAACACTGGGGTGCACATTCCCCAATGTGTGAGTCAACAGTAACAGTGGAAGAAAGAAAATAGTCCCTCATAGATGTCTGTGTTTGTTTTTAAATCACCTGTAAATAAGGAAATCATCCATCAGTGATCTGAACCCCCAGACTTCCACTCAAGCCCCCCGACCCGCACTCAATACCCCCCACCCCACATATCACCACACACACACCCTCACTCATCTGAATATGTCCATTGGCATAGATCGACTCTCTGATTGAAATCATGTCTTGCTGCTGGAACCAATGACTGATTTGAGAAAATAAGGTAAGTCTGGTTTAAAGTATTTGAATGAGGTTTTAACTTTTACTTATAACTGTCAATTTTTAACATTCATTTTAACAAACATTCACCATGGCATTTTTGGGACCCTAAATCATGAACAAGAATGGAGAAATGTTTCAAATCCGCCCTGAAAGGTGAGTTTGTGGTTGCAGCAGAAAACCCCCTTTCAGGTGGGATTTGAAAATTTTCACCAACTGGGTTCGAGAGGGGAGGTCATAAAAAGGCTATGTTGTACAGTTGGTGTAGAATTATGGTAAAATGACCAAGTTGTGTGTGAACATTGAAATATTTAAATGTTCACTTGCAATTTCTCTAATGTTCAATATTTTTCCATCAAACTTTCAACATTGCCTTCTTGTGCCCCACCTAGTGAACAAGGTCACTGGTTTTAAATTTTTACCAGAAAATTTGGTAAAATTCTAGGATTTGGATTGCCTGCAAATGGGTCAAAACAAAGAATTTTATTGAATTTGGCATTTTATACAAGATCAGTAAATCTACAGAACTTGAATTTTTATTATTTCCTTCCTGAACTATTTTCAATTTGCTTCATTTATTGCTCTTTATATAAAGCCTTCTTTTATTTGGATCATTTATATACATGTTAAAGGAAAGAAAGTAGAATCCCTATAAAATCTGGAAATTTGACTACCAATGGCTGGTTAAATTCCCAGAATATCTAGTCTTGAAAACTAAATTTCATTATTTTAGTTATCATAAATCAGTGGCCTTACCTATGAACAAGGCAGTTGAAAATTTTAAAATATGGACTGAAAGGTTATTTAGAAGGTGCTGCACAAAAATCACGTTTTGGGTGGGATCTGAAAATTTTCATCTACTGGGTTCATGAGATGGGGTCAAAAATAAGGGTATGTTGAAAATTTGGTGTAAAAATATGTTAAAATGATGAAATTATGAGCCAAAATTGAAATATTTTACTGTTCACTCATTGTATGTGCCAAGGGACTGGATGAGGGCAGATGTGGTGCCACAGCAAAAGGGGGTCTGTAAGGAGGTGGCAGAAAATTGTCACCCATTCAGCTTCACCTCAGTGGTGGGCAAGATGATGGAGGCCCTAATAAAATAAAGGGTGGTGGACTACCTGGTGGACAGCAGACTGCAGGATGAAAGGCAGCATGGATTCACAAATGGGAGGTCCTGCCAGATTAACCTGATAGAGTTCTTCATTTGGGTGATGCAGGTGGTTGACCAGGGAGGGGCAGTGAATGTGGCCTGTCTGGACTTCAGTAAGGCTGTTGACACCGTCCCTCAGAGAAGGCTAATAAATAAGCTGGAAGGCTTAGAGATGGGACAGAAATTAACTAGGTGGGTGGAAAACTGGTTGGTGGGCAGAAGTCAGTGAGTGGAGGTAAATGGGATGTATTCCATGGTGAGGGGGTAACCAGTGGGGTGCCCCAGGGGTCAGTGCCGAGACTCCTCCTTTTTAATATATACATCAGTGATATAGCAGAAGGCCTGGAGGGAAGAGTGTGCCTATTCACGTATGATATAAACATTTGCGATAGGGTGGACATCCGGTGGAGTAGCGGCCATGAAGCACAACTTGAAGACTCTGGAGGGGTGGTCAGAAACTTGCCCACTAAAATTTAATGCCATAAAGTATGCTGTCCCCTAGAGAAATATGCACACATAAAACCACCCATGTGATATGCATACTGCAAGCATGTTTTAAACATTAAATGGGAACCAATTGCATGCATGTGACATACATGCAGCAAGCAGGTGTGGAAAGCATGCTTTTTATGTTAAACTGGGACAGACTGCATGCATGTGGCACTGATAACTGCACACATAAAAGTTAAGGGACTTACTTTGGATCAGACCATATACAAGTGGGGATTGATGAGATTCAAACCCAGGTCTTTGGGTCTCCAAGTCTCCTGGTTTGCAGTTCAGTACCTTTAGCCACTAAGCTGTTCTGTGTGGACATATATGGGTCTCTTGTACTTCAATACAAATTTACATGCATCTGCATGCATGCAGCATGCTAATAGCCACTGTTATACTTTTTAGTTTTCTTGTCCCCTCTCTACTCAGCTGCACAGCTGAACTGTAGAACACATACCAATGGAAACACATGTGGTTCTTCCTTCCCCCAATACACACACTTACCCACAAAACTACTTAATTACTTCTGTCTTGCTTGGCAATTTAATGACAAAAATCAAAAACCATTAAGCAACTTGCAAAAGTATCAGAATTAATGAATTTACCTAATTTTAAAATGAAATCAATGAAAAACAGAAACTGATGTGTTTTTTAGATGAGATTTGTACCAGCTAAGTTGCTGCAACCATGACATGTGTTCAACAAGTGAACCTGATGTCTTTTTTAAATGATGTTCACACCAGCTTAACTGCTGCACTCATGACAAGTGTGCAACATGCAAACTGGATGTGATTTTTAGAATATGTTTGCACTGGCATACCTGCTGCACACATGTCAAGCTTGCAGCACGCAGACCTGGTTCACTTAGATTCACTTTGTGTATGTGTACCTCATGCAAACACTGCACAATTAAGCATATGGCATGCATTCTGCATGTACACAGCATGCTTATATTTCTCTAAGGGGTGAAGCATCTTGGGCACAGAAATCCACAAACAGATTACATTCCAGGAGGGGAGGAAATCAAAAAAACAGAGCAGGAATGGGATCTTGGGATTATTGTGTTAAGCAACCTTAAGGTGGGTGCCAGTGTAGCAAGGCAGTGGGGAAGGGAAATGGAATGTTGGTATGCATTGGGAGGGGTATGACTAGGAGAAGGAAAGAGGTGCTGATGCCTCTTTACTAGGGTTGGGAGGATCTCAAAAGGTTCTGATGTTCTAATAGGTTCTGATAAGCAAAAAAAAAGTTTGGATCCTTATTCAAACCTTATCTGAAACTTTTATAACCTTTATTGTTTTATGGTAACCATAAGTTAAAAAAAACATCATTACCTCCTGGGTGGCCATTTTGTGTCAGGTAAACAATGGATAGTTCGGACTTCATATGGAGCTATTGGAGGCAATGAGTTAAACTGCTTTTAATCAACATATCTGTAGAAAAAAAAATTAAAACACTGTTTAGAAGTAGAGAATGTTCTCTAATCACTCTTCTGTTTCTGACATTTAAGAAAGAAATGCTAAAACTGTGTATAAGTTATATTATTAACAGTAGTGATTTTTATTTCAAAGCAGGTACAGGCAAGCACCAGATGTGCTTTAAACAGTTACGTGATGAAGAAGAAGCCAGGAACACATAAACAGCACCAGGCCAGAGCAGAGGGCAGCCAGTCATATAGAGCCAGTCACAGAGAGAGAGAGGGAGAGGGAGAGAGAGAGAGAGAGAGTCAGCCAGCTACCACTTCGGCCCTGTCCACACTACCCCTCTGTAACATTACAGAGTGCCCAAACCGTTACCACAATGGTTTGCTTTTACACCTGTAACGCTGCAGCAGGCATTTTCGTAACCGTTGTTGAAACCACATATGAGGTGGTTTCAACAACGGTTATGAAACCGATTACACCTCGGTAACGTTACTGGGCATAGTGTGGATGCATGGCACCGGTCCCCTAGTGCAGTTCAAGCTGCATTGTGGGATCGGGTGCCACGGTAATGGTTGCCCAGCTCCCGAAGTGAGGACCGGCAGTGCCGGTCCCATAACGGACACCGCAGCAGTGTGGACACACTGCACCGCTCCCCGGTTTAATGGTTTCTATCCGTTACGGGGTCTGAGCAGTGCAGTGTGGATGGGGTCTTGAAGACTGCAGTCTGCTACTACTGCACCTACTACAATCAGGTGAAAACAAGAAGCAGTCTATGAGCACTGCAATCAATATACAGGTAGTTAAGGCACATTTATCAAAAATGACTGCTTAGAAAAGAATGAAAAAGTGATTGTGATGACAAGAAAGTCCCAGACCAGATTTCTAGTTTGTAAATAAATGATCTCCTACTGAGTCTGATTTTTTTAGAAGGAAATAATAGTGTGTTTAAATAATTGTACTTTGTAGTAGTATTACCACTACTACCAGAGGGAAAAAAAATAGAGCTAGCAGCATTTATCAGTTTGTTTTTTTTAACTGTGCACATTTAGGTAAATGATCTCCTTTGAAAGATAAAGTGACTGTCTGTGTGAGAGCAGGGATTTGTCTGCCATAATTGCTACCAGTATGTGATGGCGCGAACATGATGTACTGGTTGCACCTCTCACCAACCCCCAGGATGATGATGATGATGCTGTCAAAAAGCAGGCAAGTCCCAGATCTCTTTTTTTTAAACCAGTCTTCTGAGTCTGATTTTTTTGTAGAAGAGGTCCATGTGTTTTTTGTAAGTCACCAAATATTTTAGCATTGCATTGGGTCTCAGTATGGAATGCAGTGTGAAGGAGCAAGAGCACCAGGCAGTCCAAAGTGACCACTTCACCACTGCTACTACAATGGTACCATTACTATCAGTGGGAATAAAACAGAGCTATGGTTATATAAGAAATAATTATTCTTAAGTGCATTAGGTAATAAAATAAATGATTTCATCAGAATGAGAAAGTGACTGTGTGTGAGATCAGGGACTTGTCTGCTACAGTTGCTACCAGTAAGTAATGGCGTGAACGTGATGTACCACCCACCCCCAGGATGATGATAATTCAATAAAAGGCAGACAAGTCCTAGATCTCTACTTTTAAGCAGTCCAGTTTCAGAATTGAAAGCTGATGTGTTAATCCACAGCTACAGCAAAGGTACTGCTGTCAGTGTCATCTTCAAGATTAGCATCCCATATGTAACCTAAGTTTGGCAAGTTAACTTTCAAGAACTTTAGTTTCTTCACATTGTCTGGTGTTAAACTTGTTCTTTTATCAGGCACAACATCCCCAGAAGAGCATAATAAATGCTCAGAACAGTCACTGGAGGGTGAACATCAAATGTACTTACAAGCCAGGGCAGCCAGCTTTGGCAGCATAATGTTTTCTCTTGCCAGTAAGCTAAAGGATCATGCTTAATAGTAATGTTGGGCTCAGACAGATATGCATCTACCATGCTTACTATTGAGCAAACATTTTCTCCTTGTGGAATTTCAGTGTCTTGCAGTTGGCCCCAAATGCCATCCTCCTCATTGTCTGCTTCTGTACTGGTTTTTGGAGCAGTCTTTTGAATTTAAGGTGGTGTCATTGTAGTACTGCTTGCCAGTCCTCCTAATGAAACCTCATCTACTGCATCAATCAAAAGTTGCCTGTAGTTTATCTCCTCCATATCATCAGAAACCACATTAGGAAGGTGTATGTTCTGGAAATGTGGATCTAGCAATGTTGCTAAGAGATGCTTCCTGCTCCGTGTCATGGCTGATGATGTCTCATTTTTGCTAATTCTGGTAAGCATGTTATTGACTAGAGATTGATTCATATGTAAGTTGCTCCTCATTTTCTCCAACCATTTTTTGAGACGTAGAATGAGTGGAATAACTTTGCTAACGGATGTCTTTTCTGCACTGACCTCTTTTGTAGCATTCATGAATCATTTCAGAATGTGATACAACTGTTCCAGCAGAGACCATTGAGTAGAATGGAGTACAATGCCCTCCCCGATATCATTGTACATGATATACTCAGTGACAGCTACCCTTTGTTCAAGAATGCGTTCCATCATAAAGTAAGTTGAATTCCACCTTGTTCCTACATCCTGAACAAGCTGGAGATGAGGAAGACCTTTATCCCTCTGGATATCAGCAAGGATGTCATGGGCTTTTACTGAATGGTTGAAGTGGCCACGCACTTTGCACACTGTACCCACAGTGGTTGATACTTGCCGGTTATTATCCAGGAAGCTTTAAATGATTAGGTTAAGACAATGGGCAAAACGGCGTATATGAATGTAGTCACCATCGTGAAGTGCTTTTTTAATATTTGAACCATTGTTGGCAATATAAAAAAAAAACTTTCAAACCCTGTGAAGTGACCCAAGCAGTAAGTAGTCTTTCCAGTTCTTGCTGAAGGTGCTGTGCTGTGCGTGTGTGTCTTTAAAGTGACATACATGGAGAACTGGTATTTTCTGAAACATGATGGGTTTTTTTGAGCTCTGAGATATAGTAGTGGTAGTAGTAGTAGTACTGGTTGAAGTGGTAGCAGACAGACTAGTAGTACATGAGGATGATGATGATTTTCCCTCAAAACTGGCCCAGTGTGCAGTAAGAGAAAAATTGACAATGGTTTGGCTGCTGGTCCACATATCAGTAGTGAAGTGAACTACCTTGTCCTCAGCCTCTTGGACAGCATGCCTTACTTGAACTACTAAGATGTCATACATCCTGGGCACAACAGTTACTGAGAAGTATTTTCTACTTGGCATTAAATATTTGGGGTCAAAGTATTCCATAAGCCTTCTGAAACCCACATCTTCCACAACAGATTATGACTGTAAATCAAGTACAATCATTTCTGCTATTTTACGATTTATTGCCAGTGCTATGGGATGGTTTCTTGAATATTTAGACTTTCTTTCAAAAACTTATTTTTACTTCAACCTTCAACTGCCTCTTTTCGGGGGGGGGGTTAAAGTTACATTTGGCTGGGGGTGTTGTACGACTACATGCTTCACCTGGTAAAACAGAGGACCTTACAGAATTATCATGACCATGACCTTGAGGCAAAAGTGGACTTTTGGATCTTGCCTGCTGCTTGTCTCCCACTGTATCAGCTGAATGTTCCTGTTCACCAAGAACCCCGCTAGATTTCCAGCCACCAATGTTAGACCGTTTTTTTTTTAACCATAAACAATAATAGGGTGAATTCGCGAAAAATGTTGCATCATTATTGTGGTTCCAAGATGCCCTTTATTTTTCCCCCCAATGACACTTCTGTTGCAGTGAACACATATAGCTTGGCAAGCATCCTTGGGATTTATGTAAAAATGATTCCAAACAGTAGAGGTGGACAGTCTATGTCTAGTAATGACCTCTGTAGGACCAGGAGTCGAGTGGCTGGGTTTACGTGGGGAAGACATATCATCAGAGGATTCAGGTTTATCAGGTGAGACAACCATAGAATCCTCTGCAGCACCACTGTCATCATCATCATCATCATCATCATCATCATCATCACTACTGTCAGACTTTGTTTCACTTTGTGTGGCTTGTGCCTTTGACATTTTCATTTTCCTTTCCCTCTTGACACTCTACTGCTGTCATTATTTTTATCCACATTGCCTCTGTCAGAACCAGACTGAGACATAGCTAAAGCTAAAATCACAAGCTCATCATCATCAGTCTCACTATAACCTTGGTCATCACCACCATCATTATCAGACTCAGTAGAGCTAACATTTTCAGTCACAGATTGAGTTATTCGATATGCATGTGTCGCAAATCAAGCAACTCCACTGTGAGTTATACCTGTATGTTCTTTAACTTTATGTACAGTACAACTGGAATTGGAATACTCTTTGTTTTTGCACTTTTTTTTTCAGACGACTTGCTCTTGCCACTGTCTTTTGACACTTTGTTGGCTATACTTCTGAGCCCTTCTGACACAGACAGTCCACCAACCCTTGCAGGGTTTTCAGTATTTTGAGAGTTAGCCTGCACATAGATAGTAGTAGCTTTTAGTTCACTCCCTTCAACAGAATGTGGTGCTTGTTGTTGTTGTTGTTGTACTTTACTTTTTGGACCACTTCTTTCAGGGCTCTTGAATAAACTTTTTTTTTACATTTATTACTTCCTTTGCCCCCGGCTTTTGCTTTACTATTTTCTGGATAACTCATAATGCCAATCTGTCACTTGTTCATGATCAAAAAGTGATTATTATGTTGTTTTCTTTATTCCGCGTGATGTGATGGAATGTCCTGCCCACTGAGCCAAAGCTCATACACCATTGAGCAAGCACAAGGAGGCAGATGACAGATGAATGACTTCTTGGTGGGGGCACACAGACAGTATGCAAGAAGTGGCACTGGTGCACTGATGACTATCTGTCAGATTTCATTTCACACACACATACACACACAGAATTGTTTCACGCACCACCTATGCTAAGGGCAATGCTGCATGTGCTGCTGCTACCCATACAGATTCAGGGACCCAGCCTAGCCTAACCCTCTCTGTCACAGTAGTTTTCCCCTTCAAGGATATTTTTATTTTATTCCATGTGATATGATGGAATGCCCTGCCCACTGAGCAGAAGCTTATACCCTGCTGAGCAGCACAGAGAGGAAGATGACAGATGAGTGACTTCTGGGGGGGGGGGGTCACACAGACAGTATGAAAAAAGTGGCACTGGTGTACTGATGACTGGCTGGCAGATTTTATTTCACACACAGAATTTATTTCACACACCACCTACGCTAAGTGCAATACTGCATGCACTACTACTAGTATACCCACAGAGATTCTGGGGGGCCCTGCTTGGCCTAACCCTCTCTGACATGATAAGAGTCACACAGACAGAATGCAAGAAGTGGCACTAGTGCACTGACGACTGCCTGGCAGATTGTATTCACATACACAGCACTCTAGTTATCCTCAGTCTCCAAGTTCCATCCTGGCCCATGCCATCATTCATGCTCTCCTGTCCAAGTCTCCTCTCCCATAGCATAGTACTCCCCAGTCCCCATCCCAATACCCAATACTTGAGTCCCACACACAGTCCTTGTTGGTTCAATCCCCTCCCGAGTCCTTGACTCCCAGTCCCCGCCTCTCCTCCTCAACTTCCCCAAGTTTTCTAATTTACTTCTTTTTATATTTAAAAAAAAATTAAAATTCTTCATTCATTTTTTTTTTTTAAGAATCGACTTCTTCTCTTGCCCAAGGGGCACAAAATGCAAGCAGCACAAGCACAGAAACAGAATATGCATGGAGCAGCCTAGAGAAGCTGCTGCTCCTCCTTCTCCATCCTGATTCCTCTGCGTAGCTCTAAGGTGGACCACGTGGGTTACTAAAGCAGCAACCCAATCAGATGCTACCTTAGAGAGATGGACAGCTTGGTCATCCAATGAGGGACCAGAGTCTTGTCTCTGGTTCCTCCTGTGAGTTCCTTCTGCTCTGGGGCTTCCTTGCATTGCAGTTCCCATGATAGGAGCCATCTGAACTGATCCAAACAGCCAAAAGTGTTTTGAAGCCGTTCATTTATGAACACTTTGGCATGTTCAGGTCAGTTCGTATTTTCAACGAATCGGCTCACCCATCCCTACTCTTTATAAGGCCATGGTGAGACCACACGTGGAGTACGTGGTCCAGTTCTGGAGATGGGCCTGGTACAATCACCAACTCCTGACTTCCTGACATGCATTCACCCATAGCCAAGTTCCAAACTGGTATGCTCGTCTGACTATCATATTGCCATCTATTCAGTTTCCCGGCTAGGCAAAGAAATGGGCAGTGCGGTCTTCTAAGTATTTCAGACTAGAGTGCCATCACACTTTTTTAATTTTTAGAATTCAGTTTCCCGACTAGGCAAAGAAACTGGGGGAAGGGAGAACAGACAGCAGAAATAAGAGAGAGCAAACAGAGGGCATTCGGGCTATGAGAGCCCACATTTCAAGCACATCAGCAGCAGCAAAGGCCAGAGGGGCTAGATAAATGACTAGGCAAATAAGCAGGCAGTTCAGTCTTCTAAATGTTTAATACTAGAACACCAACAAACTTTTTTAATTTTAAATATCATTTGAATAAAAATAAAATCACCATGCTTCCAATCCTGCGGCTTCTTCATTCAGGGTCGGTCTTCCCACTCGATCTCAAATGGCATGAAGAGATGAGCAAGCCATCTTTTATACTGCAGCAAGAAAGCTGTGATCATAACCTAACAGCTCTCATAGCTGAGAGAATGATGGTCTTGGAAACTGAGAGTTAGATGACAACAGGGGCAATCATTGGAGTGAACTGTAAGTAAGCACTCCAACATACTGTTAGGGCTTGATTAGGGTCTGGTACAATTTGTCACTTTGTTGGGAAAATGGCTGTCAGCAAAACATACTGTGGGCAGTCAACACAGACACACCTACACAAGGAGATTGATGGGATGGAAAGAGTTCCGAGAAGAGCAACCAAGATGGTGCATGGTATGCAGGAGAAACCATATGAACAGAAGTGTAGGGAACAGGATCTGTACCCATTGGAGACTAGACGGGAGAGGGGGGACATGATTAAAACTTTTAAATATGTGAAGGGGTTCAATAAGGTGAAGGAAGGGAGATTGTTCAGAAGAAAGGAGGTGGCTAAAACCAGAGGGTACAGTCTAAGATTGGAAGATGGAAGATATAGATGCAATGTGAGGGGCAGATTCTTCACAGAGAGAGTGGTAGAGGCCTGGAATTAACTACCAGAAGAGGTGGTGGAGGTTGAAATGGTGGAGGGATTTAAGAGGTCATGGGACAAACATATGGGATTGAGAAGTGAGGGGAAGAGGAGGGCCCATTAGAGAGGAGACGAGTAGGGAAGGGGGTTAGGGCAGACTTGATAGGCCGATGAGATCCTTTGCTGCCTTCAGATTTCTGTGATTCTGTGATTCTGTGAACTTTGCTAATTCTCAATATTTTGACTAAAAACTTTCAACATAGCCATTTTGTTTCACACCACCTAATAAACGTGACAGATAAATCCTGAATTTGACGTGTATTTGCACTGGTGGTGCATAATAACATTTTGGCCAATATATTATAAATGCTACATGTCATGTTTATAACTGGAGTCACAAAATGACTATCTTGAATATTTCAGGTTAAAATTAAGCAAAAAATAATAATAATAATGATTATTAAGAAATGTTGCGTGTAGTGCCAACTTTTACCCCAATGGATAGTGGCTTGTGATCCCATGCTGGTAAGCTGAGTTCATGGGCAAGTTTAGTGAGCCAATTGAACTGGGTGAGGCTTGGGTGTGACGCTAGTATGCAGCACCCCTCCCCCCATCAGGAAGGAAAGACGCAAGGTTGCTTGCACGGACCAAGGTACCATATGGTGAAGACAACTTTTATCATGGCATAGGGCTCTGCATCTCTGCACCTGTAGGTGGCAGAAGGCCCAATGTATTGGCTGAGAGATAGAATCTTCACCTTGTACATCTGTATTTGTGGTCCTAGGGAAGTGCAGGGCCCAGAGGGCCTTGTGTTCCTCAGTCCAAACAGACTTGTGAATTCTTGATATTTGTCACTCCATCATTATATTTCACCAGAGAAATTCCCACCAAATAGGCAATTTCGCTGCATGAAATATTTTGTGAAATTCGTTACCAGAAATATTTAGCGGGGTGCAAAATGCAGACTTGCGTCTGCGAAATGAAAAATTTTGCTCTAAAAGTGGCAAAATTTCACTGGTGAAAGGTGAGTTTTGCCATTTCGTGGGTGAAATTTCACCTTCCGGGGGCAAAATTCCAAATTTCACATCCGTGAAAAATTTCACAACATGGGCGAATTTCATTAAATATTTTGTGTAACAAAATTTTCCAATTTCACACATCTCTACTCCAGAAACCCCAAGCTCTAATGTTTTTCCTTTTGCTGCTTGGGGAGGTGGAGAGTTAGGGTTAGAGAGCATAAAGCAACATTTTTCTACTTTTGTTGCATTAAGTTGAATGTTAACTGGTGCATTTAATGCAGTTTTTTCAAAGAATATCTATCTATCTATTTATAGATATAGATATAAATATATAGAGAGATACATATTATAGGGGCATGGTAGTGCCCCTATAGTTAGTATTAAGTAGGGTGTTTTACGTTAAAGCCCTAACTTTGCACTTAATATATTTGCACCCATTGAATGGAATTGCATGGAAGTTTGCATGCACAGTCTGTGGGCCAAGGTCTCTTAGAAACATAGAAGCTGATGGCAGATAAGGACTGCAAGCCCCATCCAGTCTGCTCATTTTTTCTACCTTATGAATGTGCCATAGGCCTTTACTCTGTCGATGGCCTATCTATTCATACTCATCTATATTGCTCACTTATGCCTATCCCATGCCTGTTTGAAGCCCTACACTGTATTTATATCCACCACTTCCTGAGGTATGCCATTTCATGCATCCACCACCCTTTCTGTGAAAAAGGACTTCCTCACATTACCCCTTAATCAGCCTCCCTCTAATCTCATGCTATGTCCTCTTGTCCTGATATTTTTCTTATATTGAAACATGTTAGACTCTTTCACCTTGTTAATGCCCTTAAGGTGTTTGAATGTTTCAATCATATCTCCTCTCTCCCGCCTTTGCTCTAGAGTATACAAATTGAGCTCCATTAATCTGTCCTCATTTGTTTTCTGATGCAGTCCATGCACCATTTTGGTTGCCCTTCTCTGGACTGCCTCCATTTTGTTCATGTCTTTGTGCAAGTGTGGCTTCCAGTACTGCATGCAGTACTCCAGATGGGGCTTAACCAGTGTCTTGTAAAGAGGGATTATTAACTCCCTGTTACGAGTTGTGATACCCCTACTAATACACCCAACATCCCTCTAGCCTTACCTACAGTTTTAGTGGTCTGCTTGGATGATTTCAGGTCATCTGAGATGATGATGCCCAAGTCTCTTTCTTCCCTTGTGATTGCTAGCAACTCACCTCCCAATCTATAGGTAGCTTCAGGGTTTCTCTTCCCTATGTGCATGATCTTGCACTTCTTTGCATTAAACCCCAGTTGCCTCTCTTCCGACCATTTTGCCACTTTATCCAGATCTCTTCTCATTCTGCCCACCCCATTTGGATCATCTACTCTGTTGAAGATCTTGGTGTCTTCTACAAACAGACAAACCTTACCCTCCAGTCCATCTGCAATGTCACTGATGAAGATATTGAAGAGGACTGGCCCCAGAACTGATCCCTGAGGTACCACAGTTGTGTCTTGCATCTCTTCTGACTGTATACCATTTACCACCACTCTCTGTTTTCTGCCCACCAATCAGTTTGCCACTCAGTTGACCAACCTTTGACCCACCCTGAGCCTACCCAGCTTATTAATCAATCGTTTATATGGAATAGTATCGAAAGCTTTGCTGAAGTCAAGGTAGGTGACATCAGCTGCACCCTCCGTGGTCCACAACTCTGGTTACCCAGTCAAAGAAATCTATGAGTTAGTTTGACAGGACCTTCCTGTTGTAAACCCATGCTGTCTTAGATCCTGTGCTCCTATGGACTCCAGGTGTTGCACTATCCTTTCCTTAAGGGAGTACCTCCATAATCTTGTCCAGTACTGATGTAAGATTGACTGGACTGTAGTGCCCTGCCTCCTGCCTGCTGCCACTGTTGTGGATTGGGATCACATGTGCCCTTCTCCAGTCTTCTGGGACCTCTCTTGTGCTCAGAAACTCATTAAACAGTTTTGCTAATGGCTCTTTTAGTGCCACCATTAGTGCCTTTAGTACCCTGGGATGTATGCCATCAGGTCCTATTGCTTTATCCACCCTGAACTTAGTGAGCTCTTGTAGGACCCTTTCTTTTGTAAAGGGATTTGTGCCCACCTCCCTCCCTTTCCCATGTGTCCATGGTGCTCAGCTGTGGGCCTTGCCATACCTTCTCCTCAGTTAATACTGAGCAGAAGTATCTATTTAGGAAAGATGCTTTTTCATTTGTCCACCTCCACACACTCCCTCTTATCCCCTTTGATCTTAGCAATACCCCCTCTGGACTTTCTCCTTTCACTAATGGCTACTCGGGAAAAAGCCTGGAAAACATTTAGGCTCTCCTCCCTCCTGGCAGATCTCGCCGAATACAAAGCCCTGAGGAACAAAGCCAAGACAGCCATGAAAGTCGCTAACAGAGATTACTTAACACACCTCCAGAAAACCAGCCTGGCAACCCCAAGCAATTCTGGAATCATATCAATGACCTGATCAAGGGCAGCAAAAAGCCTGAGTCCTGCCCCATGGAGATTAACGGTCAGCTCACAACTGATCCTTCTCAAATATCGGCTGCCCTTAACAGGCACTTCTCAGACCTCGAGGCCTACAAGACCTGCCTGTCTCCCCAGACTCTCTCCCCTACCTCAGATGAACCACCTCACATGGAAAGACCCCCATTTCACCTGAGACTGGCTAAATGCACTGAAGTATTAAACCTCCTAAGGAACCTGAAACCAAAAGGGTCAGGGGGACCCGACGGTATCAACCCTCGGCTACTCAAGGCAGGAGCTACCTCCTTAGCCTGGCATATAACCATGCTCCTCAATTGATCACTGAAGGAAGGAGCAGTCCCTGACCTGTGGAAACATGCCAGTGTTGTCCCTATTCACAAAGGGGGGCTCAGGGGAAAAACTCAACAACTACAGGCCCATCTCCCTCCTCTGCTCACTTGCTAAGGTGCAAGAAAGAGTCACCTACAATCAACTCAGTGACTACCTGGAAGCTCATCAGCTCCTTGCCCCCTCCCAACATGGATTTAGAACAAGCCATGGTACTGACTCTGCCCTCATTAACTTCACGGATGAAGTTCTCATGGCAATGGACAAAGGGATACCTACTGGTGCAGTCTTTATAGACTTATCCAAGGCGTTCGACCTCGTCTACCACAACTTGTTGCTACAGAAGCTGCAAAATATAGGCCTAGACAATCATGCCCTGAAGTGGTTTGGGAGCTACTTATCGGGCAGGACACAGAGGGTCTCATGGAAAGGGACCATGTCTGACCCACTACCCCTAAACCAGGGTGTACCTCAGGGCTCAATTCTAGGCCCCTTCCTGTTTTCCTTGTTTACCAATGACCTGAGTACCCACTGTGGGGAGAGCTCGGTTGTGCAGTATGCTGATGATACTGTCATCTTCCGACCCCTGCATGACGTGGTTGCCCTAGGTCCTCTACTCCAAAAGGATCTCACTTCACTAGAGACTTGGCTATGCAAGAACAGAATGGTACTAAATGCCAACAAGATCAAGGCAATGCTATTCGGGCCAAGATCCCGGGAATTTGACAGGTCCTCATCCCTCTCCTTAACCTCACTCTCTGGTAAAGCCATTAATGTAGTCCCCTCCCTTAAATACTTAGGCCTCACATTGGATCAGAATATCACATACAAGGAACACATGGACCAGGTCTCCAGGACCCTACATCGGAAACTTGGCACCCTGTACCGACTCAGGGACCAACTCATCCCTGAAGCCAGGCTCTCCATAGCTACCAACGTCCTTCTACCCAACCTGACCTTTGCGGCCCCTATTATACAGGGCATGGCTAAACAAGAGATTACCAGGATGCAAACCCTATATAATAAAATAGCTTGTTTCACAACATTAGACCACCCGAGATGTCACCACTGTGACACTTTGGCCAATCTTCATTGGCCCACATTGGTCGCCCGCCTCCAACACCCCTTGCTTGTCCAGGCCTACAAGCTTCTCAAACCCCACGCTCCACCAAGTATTGCCAGGACCATAACCCTCAAACACAACCCAAGGAACCTAAGGACCTCAGATAGAACACTATTAGAAGTTCCTAGGGTAAGAACAAACGCTGGCAGAAGATCCTTTTCCTCCCAAGCAGGCTGCCAATGGAACAAGCTCCTTCCCCAGGTCCAGACCTCCTCATCACTCATGAACTTCCGCACCAGGCTGAAGTCCCATCTGCTGACCTCAAGCGCATGCCACTGTCATGGCACTTAAAGCTCCTAAGGTACTCCCCTCCTCTTCAACTCCCGTCTCCTAGCTTAACCTTCCTACTACCTGCCTTATATAGACTGCTCACCAGAGGCTGCATGTAACCCCTGAATAAACTATATGCAAGTACTACCAATTGCTTACATGTCATGATGATAACTATGCCTGTACCCATGCCTGCATCCACTGCTTTTCTTTTACCGTACCTGTAAGCCATGCCTGTATCCACTGCTTTTCTTTTACCATGCCTGTAACCATACCTGTATCCACTATTCTTCTTTACTTTAACCACCTCATGATGTAACTCACAATGCCTCAAATGTTTCTTATGTCCTTGTTCATTCTTATAACTTGTATTGTTATCCCGGGTTGCCCCTGAAAAAGGGACCTTCGGGGCTCAGTGGGCCTACCCGGTCACCAAAATTTAATAAATAAATACATAAATAATGTATCTATAGAAAGTATTGTCCCCTTCTGTTACTGTTCATGCTAGTGTTCCCTCAGTTTGGGGCTTTGCCTGCCTTACTGCCTTCTCTGCTTCCTTTAGGAAAGATTAGTATGCCTCCCTATCTTCGTCCCACTGCATTCTGTTAACTTTTCTGAAGGCTAACCTTTTGGCTCTGATCTTTTCTGCTACTGTTTTTGAGAACCAAAATGGTTTCCTCCTTTTTTGCTCCTGCTTGACTCCCTAACATAATGGGATGTTGCTTCAAGTATTGCATCTTTAATGCATGCCCACTTTGCCAGTACCCCCTCACCTGTATGTATTCTTGCCAGGGCTAGCTTAACTCTGTTGGGCATCTTATCAAAGTCAGCTCCTCTGAAGTCCCATATTTTTGGCTTGGAATGGGATGATTTAGTTCTAGTGGCCAAATTGAACCATACCATGTGATGGTCACTGGCCCCCAGATGATGCTCTACCTGGAGATCTGTGATACTTTCCCTGTTAGTCAGTATTAGATCCAGGATAGCCCTGTCTCTTGTGAGTTGTTGTACTAGCTGTTTGAGGCCCTCTCCCCCTGCAGGGAATCCACTATGTGTCTAGTTCTGGCAGATGTTCCAGCTGGTATTGACCAATCTGTATCTGGCATGTTGAAGTCTCCCATTATCAGAACCTCCGCTTTAGCTGTCATGTTTTGTATATCTTTTAATAGTAATGTGTCTATGTCCTCCCCCTGTTGTGGAGACCTGTAAACAATCCCAGTCGATATGGCTGTCCCATTTCCTGTTTCCAGGGTGACCCACAGTTCTTCTGGCTCGTTATGTGTATTTTGAATTTCTATAGCTTTTATATTTTCATTGACATAAAGAGACCCCCCCTTTTTGCACCTCGGTCTCTTCTGAACAGTACCGGTACATAGCCGGGTACTGAAGTCTCTCAAGTGTGGTTACAGGTGAACCATGTCTCACCAATGTCTACTATGTCCAGTTTAGCCTTTGTCATTGCCTCTAGGTCAGGGATCTTGTTTTCCAGACTACGTGCATTTGTGTACATGATTTTCCATTGGCCAGATTTCAGTGCGTTAGTTGTTGGGCAAGGTCAGGCATTTCCCCTGCACATCGCATGGGGAGACAGACCTTTTTCCTTACCTGATGATGCAATTGAACTACAAACATGCTGAACTCCTGTTTGATCACTTGCTGAGGGGGAGGGTGTTCTTCTTGTTCGATGTATCGGGTGCTGCACCCCTCTCCCTATTTGCTAGTTTAAATATTCTGCAACGACATCAGACTTCTACACCAATGCACTGATTCTCTCTTTAGTCAGGTGCAGTCCATTGAATTGAAAGAACTTTCTCTCCCAAAACTGTTCCCATTTACCTACAAATTTGTGTCCTTTTTCCTGGCACCAGCCCTTAAGCCACATGTTTAGCTCCCTTATTTCCCCTTCTCTGACCTTCTGTCCATCTTCCCTTCCTCTCCCAGACTGGCAGGATCTCAGAGAAGGACATGTCAGATGAAATGGATGACAGTTTGTCTCCCAGCCTGGTCAGGTGTTCCTTGGTCTTCACAGCTGACCAGCTAGTGAGATCATTACTCCCTATGTGTATCAGGACGTTGATGTTTTCTCCTGCTTCCTGCATGATTTTAGCAATGTAGTCAGTGTCTCTCCACGCTGATGTACCTGGGAGACATCTGACCATTACCCATGGACGGAGGTAGGTATCAACTGCACAAATCATCTTGATTTGGCTTGCTTTGTGATGATCGAACGCCTGGATTCTGAGATCCAGAAAGTGAAAAAAGTGGAAAAATCTGAGTTTTTGTTGTTTTATTGTTCTTATCCATGACCCAGATGATTTAGAATTTTGTTCTGAAATTTTTAGGATAGAACATACATGCAAACTTATGAAATTGTCAGCAGAAACAGGCCATAATGGTCTATTGAGTCTGCTTGAGTGGGCAGCTCAGTTAGTTCTCTGGAGCTGCTGCCCCCCTCACTCCTCTTGGAATCATCCCCTCCATCTCAGTTCACCCCTCCACCTCCCAGTAATGCTTCCTTCTGTCATAATTTTCTTTTACACCCTGTCCCACCCTCCCCCCTTGAAACTGGTCACATTCTTTACTGCCACCACCTCTTCTGGCAACTCATTCCACCCCTTCAACACCCTTTCAGTGAAAAAGTACCTCCTCCTCCTTTCCTTCCTGAATCTAACTCCACCAGTTTTAGGCAATGCTGTCTTGCTGTACCCTCCTTTCCCAAGTTAAAGATGTCCTCAGTTTCCACTCTGTGCATGCCCTTAGGGTACTTAAAGGTTTCAGTCATAGCACCCCTCTCTCTTCTTTCCTCTAGGGACTACATGTTTAGTTCCCTTAGCCTCTCCTCATATGATCTGTCCCCATGCCCTGGATCATTTTGGTTGCCCTCCACTGAACCCCCTCCAGTAGTTTGATATCCTTCTTTGGTTAAGGGCACCAGAACTGAACACAGTATTCCAGGTGTGGTCACACCAGTGACCTGTACAGTGGCAGAATAACTTCCTCCCTCCCAGAAGTGATTCCCCTGGAGATGCAGTCCAGCATTTTATTTGCTTTGGCTGCTACCTTTTGGCACTGTGCTTTGTGTCTCACATCACCTCTGACCATTACCCCAAGGTACTTTCCTTCTCTGTCACTGTCACCTGTATTCCACCCAGCCAGTATCTGGTCTTTGTGTTTCTGGCTCCCATGTGCATTACCTTGCATTTCTTAGCATTGAAACCCAACTGCCAGATATCTGACCATTTCTCCAGTTTAGCCAGTTCCTCCCTTAAATCATATCTCCCTTCCTCTGCGTCCACCCTCCTATAGAGCTCAGTATCATCTGCAAAAAGGCAGATTTTACTGTTGCCCCCCTCCACTATGTCACTTATAAATATGTTAAACAGCACAGGTCCAAGTACTGAGCCCTGTGGGACTCCACTGGTTACAGGCCTAGGTTTGGACAATTCCCCCCACCACCACTCTCTGGCTCCTGTCCCTTAACCAGTTCTTGACCCACCCCAGCATTATGTCCCCTATTCCCAGATTCCCCAGCTTGCTGGTTAGCCTGCCATGTGGCAGTGAATCAAATGCCTTCCTGAAGTCCAGGTGTAGGATATCCATCACCTGACTCCTGTCCAGTCACCTCATAACCCAGTCGAAGAAGTCTATCATGTTGGTTTGACAAGATCTACCCCGATATACCCATGAAGCCTGTCATCTTGGAGACCAGTCTCCTCAAGGAAGGACACCAGCCTTTCTTTTAGATTTGTCTCTATTACTTTCCCAACTATGGATATCAGACTCACTGGCCTGTAATTACCTGGCTCATACCTGGGTCACCTCTTATGGAAAGGTACCACATGAGATGTCCTTCTATCCTGTGGCATGCACCCCTATTCCAGTGAGGTGTTGAACAGGTCTGTCAGTGGGGCTTCTAGCACCCCTGCCAATTCCCTCAGGACCCTTGAGTGTACCCCATCTGGTCCAGGTGCCTTGTCCACCTGCAGTTCCCTTAGTTCTCTCAAAACCCTGTCTACTGCAGTCTCTGTCTCATACTCTTTTCCCCAAATAGGTTCCCCCAATCTTCCCCTGCAGCATAGGACCATCCACTTCCCTGGTGAAGACTGAACAGAAATACTCATTTAGTGCCTCTGCTTGCTCCTCACCCTCTTCTGCCTATCCTCCCTCTCTTTTTATCCTAACTAGATGATTCATCCTAGAAAGGGCTTGCCCAAGAAAGATGCCTTTTTTTTTTGATTTGGTGATAAAGTATTAATTTATTCCCAACTTATAAGGATTTGAAATGTTGGTTCTCAGCATGCTCAATAGGGTATTGTATTTATATGTTTGAAACAAAAGAAGAAATGGGACTTAGGTTTTTTTTCTCATGAAAGGAGAACATTAATTTGTGAACCAAAAGTCTTCTTTTGTGAGAAAAAAATCTTCTTTTCTGCAGCAGTCATCTTGTTCTTTATTAAAAAAAATGAAAACCATGCAAATTATACCCTGTAGAAAAAAACAAGCACCAGAATCTAGTTAAATGGTTCACATTTAGCAAGATTCTGGTGTTTTTTTTTTAAAGACCACAAAATATTGTTTTGGGACATACCTAGCTGGAAGTTCAAGTTTATTTATTTCACCAGGAAGGCTCCATTGAGCAAGTTCATTTACAAGGAGATCCTGCCACAGGCAATATAATGCAGGAGAATACATTACACAGAATGAAATACAAAGATGCATACAATATATAAGCATTCGGGTATAGAACAACTGGTTACAATGAGAATAGCAGAGGCATGCTCCTAACGCATAAGATGCAGCTATTTACAGAATGCAGTACAGCAATGTAGACAGGAAAAATGCACAATAATGACTAAGATTATAGGGAGGAGTAACTCTGAATGGGAGAAGAAGTGCTAACAGTTGGGCGGTGTTAACGTGGCCTAGAAGGACATGTTGACCAGTATGGCAATGGCAGTCTTCTTTAAGGGAACTGCTTATTAGGGATTTAGCAATGCTGAAAGAGGCAACTTTAGAAAGCCTGAGGGTAGTTTGCACATTGTTCCAGATGGAGGAAATAATGGACTGTAGTTGATGGCAGCTTTACCAAAGCAGGTGTGGAACTTAGGTATGTCTAACAAAATAAAGGAGTTTTTTTCTGAGAGAATAGCAGCTATAGGAATGGTGGAATAGGGATGAGATATATAGGGGGAGTTTATTCAACAAGGATTTGTATGCCCAGGTACAACCATGTAACATCCTTCTTGTAATAAGGGCCTTACAACCTATTGCTGAATAGAGGCCACAGTGATGGGCCCTGGATGGGGCAATAGTTATGAAATGAATGGCATGATGGAAAAGATTGTCAGTTTGTGCAGGTAGGAGACTGTGCAGCTGGTGTATATAATGTCTGCATAGTCAAGAAGGGGGAGGAAAGTGGCTTGGACTAGCCTTTTCCTAAAGTCTGTAGGGAACAATAATTTGTTTCTATAGAAGAAGCACAATCTAGCTTTTAGTTTTTTGGGAAGAGTTTCGATGTGAGCGGTGAAGAAGAGGTTATTGTCTAGCCAAAAGCCTAGATATTTGAATTTATCAATGATCTCTCATGATTCCCCTTCTAGGGTTGTGATGATTACTTGAATGTTGTGATTAAGTAGTGAGGTTGGGGAGGGTGTGGGTGAGAAGTACATTGCCTTTGTTTTATTTGCATTTAATAAAGCTTTGATCTTAGAAGATTGCACTGTAACTTATTAAAGTCAGATTGTAGGTGGATGCCAGCATCTGCTAGGGAGGGTTTCGATAAGTAAAGAATGGTGTCATCTGTGAAGAAATGAAGTCTGGCTATGTTGATGTTGTCATTTAAGGAGTTAACATAGATTGAGAATAGAAGAGGGCCAAGGATAGATCACTGAGGCATGCCTCTCAGTAGTGGTAGATCAGAAGATAGACGCCCATCTGCTTTAATACATTGGACACTTCCTGAAAGATAGCTATTAAACCAGTTTATAGTGGGATTGTTTAGGCCATGCACTTTGAGTTTCAATGATGATGATGATGATAAAAATTTTATTTTTATCTAGGTACATACATTCAGAGATAAAAATCCCTATTTTCAAAATATGACCTGTACAAATACATAAATACACATGAAACACACATTTTAAAAATGAATACAACATATAGGTTACATATTGCACTTGGAACACAATTTGTGAAAAATTGATATTTCATGTGTAGCAATTGCAGGGAGTTTGCAAGGATTTCCTTAAGGCATTTTGAAACTCTTTTATAGAGTTTTTAGCTTTTAATTCTGTTGTTATTCCATTCCACATCTTTGCCGAGAATGACTGCAACATGGCTTCCCCAGATCTACTGTAGACTCGCAGGTAGGTCTAGTTTATAGTATTCGATCTCAAAATATACTTGCTGGTACTTGGTAACACTAAAGTGTCAAGATATCTTAAAGGATGTACAGTCTTGGACTTTATTAATTTGAAGCCCCAGGACAACCAATTGAATATTCTTTTTTACTGTGGTCCAAGCCATTCTAATTTCTGATAGGCTAGACAATGATGGGTACCAAATGGACTACAACTTGCAAACCTGGTGAGTCTATAAGTCTGATTGACCTTCTTTAACAGTTTTTTGTTTGCATTCATGTATACCATAGAACTATGTTCTAATATCGAGATTAATAATTGTTGTATTATTTTCTTTCTAGTACTTTTAGTGAAGCAGTTTGAAATTCTCCTCAAGGCGCCCAGACTTTGATTTATTTTCTTGATCATTGACTCAATATACTGTACTCTTTGGAGGACAATGTATTGTCTACTAAAATTCTGAAGTATTTATAGCATACTCTGTCAATAACCTGCTGACCATTTTTGAAAATTAGGTTCTGTTTTTTTACCTTTTGTTTATCTCCATTAGATGTAAAAAAACATTCCCTGCATTTTCTTGTTGTTCATTAGAAGATCCAAATCCACAAACCATGTCTCCATTCTAGTAAAGTCTTCCTGTAACTTTTGACCCAGTGAGGCTAGGCTGTCGGTGGATGCCACTAAAACTGTATCATCCACATACAGCCTGACCTCAATGTGTCTCATCTGACCAGGTACTGTAACTGATTAATATATATGTTGAAGAGCAAGGGGCCCTAAATATACCCCTGAGGGATTCCTCTCTGTACTATTCTTGAAATTTATGTAGTATATCCTTGTGACACACATTGTTTCCTGTCCATCAAGTAGGACATAAACCAACCAAAGGGTTCCATATGGACTACTATTGCATACAATCACTGAAGCAAGATCCTATGATTTACCAAATCAAAAGCTTTACTGAGGTCCACTAAAGTAACAGGTTATGATCTACTAAGCTTTGCTGAAGTCTAAGAAGATGGCTTCAGTTTAATGTTTGTGATATAAGGTGGTTAGCCAATAATTTGTCACTTTAGCCAAGGCTGTTACCGTACTATAGTTTTTCCTGAAGCCAGATTGCAATGGGTTGAATAGCTTTGTGTTTTAAAGGTAGTCCCTTAGTTGTATGTTGATTAGTTTCTGCAATAGTTTAGATAAGACAGGGCCTGTAGTTGTTTAGATCACATTGCTCACCAGTTTTAAACAGGGGTCGTATGTGAGCTGTTTTCCATAGGAAAGAGACAATGCCAGTAACAGTCAACATATTGAAAAGATGTTACTGGGGCAGTTAGGAAGTACAGTGATAGCCTATATTTAAGAAATAGGGATCTGTGCCATTGGCATGGGTGCTCTTTTTGGTGTCTAATTTCAATAAAATGCCCTCTACCTATTTATGGGATACAGGGGAGAGGCAAAAAGAGTCCTGGTTTTGTGTGAGGAAGACTTAGCAAGGTGTCCCAATTCTTCTTTCTTGAGCTGCACTACTTCTTTCATGAGTAGAAAGAAGAATCTTGGCTCACAAAAATTATGATGGGACTTAATTTTTCCTTTTTACAGTTCTTTATTTTTGCAAAGAGGACTGCTGTCTTCCCTATGTGGTACCTGGCCCATACAGACGATCCTTCCACTCTCATCCCCTGGTTGGAGGTGTGTTGTATAACAGCACCATCCACCCACTCTCAGCCCATCCAGCTGCATCACTGTGCTTGCCCCTGAACTCATCTCAATGGCACGGGATCACAACACATACCCACTGGAGTCAAGACTGGCACTACACACAAAGTTTGTTTAACAATTACATATACATATTTAATTCTGACCCCAAATTTTCAAGATAGCAGTTTTATGACTTCCTTATCAACATGACATGTAGTAGTTACAGTATATTGGACAAAATTTCATTTCACACCAGAATTGTAAATAAAAGTCTCATTCAGGATTTAAAAAATGGCATCCATCATGTTTATGAGGTGGAATAGAAAAATGGCTATTTTGAAAGTTTGGTGTAAAAATATTGCAAATTAACTAAGTTACAAGTGAATGTTGAGATATTGCAATGTTCCTTCATAACCTGGGTATTTTACCAAATCTGTGCACCAAATTTTCAACACAGACTTCTTATTACCCCGCCTCATGAACCCAGTAGGTGAAAATTTTCAAATCTCCACTGAAATGTCATGCCAAGTCACTGGTGCGAAAACACATTTTGACCAAGATTTTAAAAATGACAGTTGTCATTCACCAGGTGGTGTGGAAAAAATTGACTGTTTAAAATTTGGATAAAAATATTTAAAATTAACAAAATTATGAGCGAGCATAGAAAACTTTTAACATACACTCATAACTTTGTCATTTTTACATCATTTGACCCCACATTTTCAACATAGCCTTTTCACAACTCCTCCTCATAAAGAAAGGTGGTGATTTTTTTTAAATCCTACCAGAAAGGTGAGTTTAAAAAGTGACCGTGAAATAGCCTCTCAGGCCAGATTGGCATAATTACACCATCATTGGTTATGAGGTGGTGTCCCAAAAAGGCCATCTTAAAAATGTTGGTCAAAATATGTAGAAATGACAAGCTATGAATCAAAGTTTAAGCCCCACTGAAATAGATGAAACTGGACTTATCATTATTTTCTCATGTCAAAGTTGCTGGTTCCAGCAGCAAGACATGCTTTCAGTTGGAGAGTAGATCTATATCATGGGACATATTTTGGTGAGTGAGGGTGTGAGGGGTTTTGGGGTTGCAGCAGTAGTAGCAGAGTTTATTTGTATATGGTGCTCTTCTCATAAGGCTCAGGGCAGTCTTACAGTAAGAATACAGACAAACAAAACAGTACAGAACAGTCAATATAAAATCCATAAAATGTCGATACCTATTAAAAATCTAAAAACAGACTAATTTCTGAACTGTTCGGTAATCCATTAATTATATTAGTGCCTATATTAGATCCCAAAGGCCTGCTCAAACAGTCTTCAACTGTTTCTTAAAAATCTTTACTGAGGGCACCTCCTGGAGGCACCCTGGCAACAAAGATTTTAATCTTTTTTTTTAAATCAAAGAAATGTTATTGAATTTACAACCATAACACAATAACCAACAAATCATTAAACAAGTAAACCAGTATTCTGAGCTAGATAAAGTAACCCCCATCCCACTTATCTCCCTCCTACCCCATCCTCCCCCCTCCCCAAGAGAGATGCAACATTAGAAAGGTATACATAACCAAGGAGAATAGGCAAATTACATCCTAAATAGTGTCCATTTAATAGGCATGGAGGTACCCAGGATAGCCAACAAAGGGAGATCAGGACAAGTAAAGAACATATAGTTTCCACCATTTTTTGGTAAATGAGGATTTATGATGTCAAACACTGGTGATTAACTGCTGCACTCTGAGGGCAAAGGATATTTCATGCATCCATTCCGAATAGGCGGTGGGTGCCTGATCCATCCAGTGCCTAAGCACAAGCTTTATAATAGCTAGTGAGATAAGAGCCATGTGGTACCTTCTTTCAAAGATTTTAATCTTGTCTGGAGGCCCTCCAGGAGGGCCTCCCCAGCCAACCTGAGAGAGTAAGACAGGGTGCAGGGATGCAGGAGCTCCTTTAGATAGCCTGGACCCAAACCATGTAGGGCCCTATAGGTCAGAAGACCTACTTTAAAGAAGATGCACCAGAGCACCAGCAGCCAGTGCAGTTTGCACAGCACCAGTGTAATATGACTGAACCTTGAGTGTCTAGTCACAACTAGGCTGCAGCATTCTGCAAAAGATGCAGGTCCCCATCACACCTTCTCTGACCTCAACATAGAGTGCATTACTGTAGTCTAGCCTCGAGGTAACAAAAGCATGTACCAGCATGGCCAGGTCATCAGGGGGATAAGAACTTAATTCAGGCAATGTTCCAGAGATGGTAGAACCCAGTTAGGTGGTGGTTGCTGAGTGGGAGGTCAGTGGGGTGGGTGTGGGTGTGTGGGTGTGTGGGCATGTGGGCAGTATCAGATTGGCAAGGGACCATTTTTATTTTTGCTGGTTAATGAAAAATCTCAACAAGGGATGGTTTTCTTTTTTCAGGGGAATTAGCCAAAACTGGGGATCGGGCACTCCAGTGTCAAGTTACTGTTCAGTAGCACTGGGTATGGGCACCCCAGTCCCACCAAGCAGAAAGTGGGAATAGGTATAGGCTATCTGGAGGGGAAGCAAGTTAAGATAGGTAGGTAGTTAGATAGACAGACAGACAGGCAGACAGACAGGCGGATAAAGTGGGAGACAGAGAGAGCAACAGAGATAGAGAGATCAGTGGATAACCAGATCACTACTTGAACTGAAACCAGCAGCACAGCTCCAGCGGTGGCTTCAGCATTCAAGAAATTCCCACTGTCCTCATACAGAAAACACTGGTGAATGGCTCCTCTTGCTAAGTTGGGAATACTGGATTTCAGGATGTCCAGAAAAGGTATTTCTGGCAATTGTTTTTTGAAACAGAAACACCAGAATCTAGCTAAATGGATCTACTTTAGCTAGCTTCTGGTGTTTTTTTTTTAAATAATTATTATTATTATTATTATGCATTTTCCATGTTTTGTAGTTTGGGTTAAAAAACAAAATGGTGGTCATCATTGGACACAAAAAAAATGATTTTGTGGTGTGAGAAACAAGTGGTGAGAAACCAAAAAATCATCTGGCAACATGGAATTTGTCCTGTCATATCAGAGGGTTATCCAGAAAACCCTACCTAGCATGCTCAGACCAGCTAAGAAAAGAAACTTTAAATCCTTTGAACTCTGGAACCATTTAAAAATGTTTTTCACAAAACCCTCAAAAGACATTACCTTGCTGGCCCAGTGGCACTGAGGGTTAAGGTACTAGATGCCTCACCTCCACCATGCCGGTGACCCGGGTTTGGGAATGAGCCTGGGCCATTGGGGGTCGGCAAGGGCAGGAAGGGATTTAGCATCCAGAGGACAGCTCTCCCTGCCCTGGAAGGGTGTAGGGCTTAGTGTCACTGCCAAGTGACCTCTGGCAGCTGTTGGGGGGGCACGGAAACAGAGCTTGGCACATGATAGCTGTCATTGCATGTCCAAGCTTTAAGGAAGGGAGAAGGCGGGGAGAACACAACACAGAAAAAAAGCTCCAATCCTGATAGGTGATGGCTCTCCTCAGCGCCAGCCACCACATGCCCAGAACAGGGTCTCTGTCTCCACCCCTGCAGTCTCCTCGCCAACTCGGCCAGATGCTCTGGATTCTAGATAGAGCACTAAGTAAGTGGATGGTGGCCCTGCCCCAGGGGCTCAGAGCTGGGGGGATTGTCTGGCATGGGTTCAGTGGGGAGGCAGTAATACATATGATGAGCAGGGCCACGGTGGGTGGAAGAGCAGCTTGGTGAGCTGGGTAGCCTGAGAGAGTTCAAGGTCAGTGGTAAAGAAATAAAGTTCACAAAAAAAAAGGCATTACCTTGGCATAGGCCACTTCTACCCTAAAAGTTTCATAACAAAATTCTGCTCCATTTATGCTGCTGGTGAGGGCAATTAAAAACACATGTTAAGTATAGAAAACAATTAGCCCACTACTGGAACACAGCATATGTGGATTTTAGAAACTACACATGCTGCCATCATAAAATGTTCCACATATTTAGACCTTTCCTACTAGACAATGCATGACAATTTTCTGACAATTTTGATACAGGTCACCAAATCTATTAAGGTGCAAATTAAAAATTTTATCATAAATTCTGTCATGCAAAACTCTATAATGGGGGCACAGTAGCACCCCTATACTTAGGGTTGAGTAGAATGTTTAATGTTAAAACCCAATTTTTAGTTCTTGATAACTTTGGTGTTGTTTGATGAAACAACACAAAATTAGGCATGCACAGTCAGCCTGTCAGAGTCTCATGACGTGAAAAGTTTTGTGATGGCATCTTGTTCAGTTTTCGAGATGTGGGGCACCAAACACTGGGGAAAAACTGTTTGGTTTCCTTATACATAACATTGCCTTTTTTTTACTCTAACTTGTAGCCTAGATGGTGTGAATTTTTTTCATTGAATTTTCTGTGTTGAAGAGGCCTGTGCCAAAGGTATGCCTTTTGAAGATTTCATAAAAAAAAAATACTATATGGTTCCACAACTGTAAGGATCTGTTTTGGATAACCAACAAATGCAAAACGAAATAAAAAAGAGTTTTTCAATGCTTATTTTCATGCTTTACTTGTCACAAGGGAAAATACTGATTGTGATGATCACCATCTTGTATTTTTTTAATTCCCAAACATTAAAAATACATAAAAAGGACATATTTTCAAACAAACAAACACCTGCACCTAGTTAAACATGATCTGTTTAGTTAGATTCTCATGTTATTTTTTCTTTTTTTACCCTGAAATAATGTTTCTGGACACCCAAAAATTCTGGGTGCCCAGAGTAGTGAGAGGAACTGTTCAGCTGAATTCTAACTGGCATTTCAATGCCTTTTGGATTTGGTATTGCCTTTGAGGTGTGTACATCCATCCTCTTATTTCTTCTACTGTGTGTGTAATCAGTCCTGCCTGATTTTTTGTCTGTGCATATAATGACATACAGTATATTTTTAAATACATTTCTAAGTTTTATTTTGTCAAGTTGTGGGTTTAGACACTGCCTTTGGATTCGGTCCCAAACTAGGTGAGCAACTGAGAAGATCACTGTAAATAGATATCGGACCTGCAGTATCCAAACCATTCTCAGGACCACTTCCTCAGTCATGCTCTACCACAACGCTTTCATGTTATGGGAACCAAACCACGATGTTATGGTCACTTTAACTGTTTGAGATGGGGATGTAGTTCCATTTATTCCTAGAATATATGGTTCTTCAAAAAACAAATCCAGCACTCCTAATACTGCATTCAAATTAACTTAAAGAGGAACTGTCATCAACAAGATTTCTTAATGTCTGAAAGCCCATGAAAGCTAATTTGATTGAGCTATTGTGTTGATCTGTGAATCTTTGCAGTTCAGTTATTCATATATAAATCACCCTGTATTTAAGGGCTGGTGGCAGCCATATGTTTTGGGATCCTGGCAGGAAATGATGTCACCAAGAGTCTAGGTTCTCCTTTGACTGTATTTAATCCAGCAGGTTAAATAGGAACTAGACCGTTTTAGTAAGTGTGTTTTAAGGTGTTATTATACCACTTCCTACATCTATAATAATTGTTTGTATGTGTATTGAAACTAGCGAGTTATCACCTTTACATTTCAAACTGTTAGTAAAAATATTCGATCTTCAGAATTGAGAAAGGAGTGAAAGGGATCGAGGGGAGTATGAGCTGATGGCTAGAAGGGCCACTAGGGTGGTGAGGGTGGCTAAGGCAAGGAAGGAGCAGAACCTGGCCAGGGAAATTAGGAGAGGGAACAAGGGGTTCTTTAGATACATTGGGGAAAAACGAAGGGTGATTGGGCAGATTAGCAGGATTAAATCAGGGGAGAGATGGGCACAAGACCCAGGGGAGCAGACTGAGGTACTAAATGAGTACTTCACTTCAGTTTTCACCAAGGAAAATGGGGGTGCTGCATCATTCATGGGAGGAGACAGAGATGCTGAGGGGGCCCTATGCAGCCGGTGGGTCTGGGGAGAGGGGGCATCACTGGCAGGAGGGGGAGGGCTACAGGGAGAAGAGGCACCGAAGTGAAAATCACAGCAGAGAGGAGGGAGGAAGCCCTCAGCTCCCTTAAGACAGAGAAAGCACCGGGGCTGATAAATTACATCCCAGAATGCTGAAGGAACTTGTGGATGTCCTGGGAAACCCCTGGAGCTTTCGCCATCTCTGAGGGCAGGGTGGGTGCCCAGGACTGGAAGGTGGCGATATAGTGCCTATCCACAAGGGGGATCAAGGGAGGTGGCAGGGAACTACAGGCCTGTCAGCCTGACATCGGTGGTGGGCAAGGCGATGGAGGGCATTGTCAAGGAGAGGCTGGGGGGGACCTGGATAAGTCAGGGTGCCTGGATGATAGACAGCATGGATTCATCCTGGGGAAATCGTGTCAGACAAACCTGGTGGAGTTCTATGACTGGGTGACGAGTGCCTTGGACCTGGGTAGACCAGTGGACGTCCTCATTCTAGACTTCAGCAAGGCATTTGACTCTGCTCCTCGCGTGGGCCTGTTGGATAAGCTGGGAGAAATGGGGGTGGGGAACCAGATGATCAGATGGATAGGAAACTGGCTCCAGGACCAGACCCAGAGGGTCATAGTTGGTGGGATAGTCTCATCCCCAAGGAGGGTCATTAGTGGGATCCCACAGGGATCAGTCATTGGGCCCCTTCTGTTCAATGCCTACATCTCTGACATAAGGACAGGAATCAGGAGTGAGATGAGTCTCTTTGTGGATGACTCAAAACTGGAGGTGGTGGAGGATGGGGAGGAGGGGAGGGTGGCCCTACAGGGGGACCTGGAGAGTCTGGAAAGATGGTCTAGAAAGTGGAAGCTGAGGTTCAATGCAGGAAAATGCGAGGTACTCCACCTGGGGGCCAGAAACCCCGGCCAAGTGTACACCCTGGGGGGGGGAAATGCTACAAGTCTCGATGGCTGAGAGGGACCTGGGGGTGGTGGTGGATGTCAAGATGAACAACTCTGAGACTTGTAGGAGGGCAGCAGCCAAGGCCAACAGGATGCTGGGTTGCATCGTTAGGGAGATCACCTCCAGAAGGAGGGAAGTGATACTCCCTCTGTATAAATGCTTGGTGAGGCCGCACCTTGAGTACTGCATGCAGTTTTGGAGGCCACACTTAAAGAGGGACATTAACCTCCTGGAGAGGGTCCAGAGGAGGGCAACCAAAATGATTTGGGGCTTGGGGGACAGGACCTATGAGGAGAGGCTCGAAGAGCTAAATATGTACACATTGGAAGAGAGAAGGGATCGGGGGGACATGATAGAGGTCTTCAGGTACATGAAGAGGGTAAATAGGGGAGGAACAGTCAGGGTGCTTCGAAGGAAGGAGGAAGGGGCCACTAGAGGGCATGGGTGGAAGCTGGAGGGGGAAGATTCAAGGGAGAAAGGAGGAGGTGCTACTTCACTGAGAGGGTGGTGGAGCCATGGAATGCGCTGCCTAGGGGGCTGGTGGAGGCAGAGACAGTGGAGGGGTTCAAGAGGGGGTGGGACAGGTACAGGGGAAGGGTTCTGGAAGCAAACTCCAATGCAGCAAGAATATCCGGAACTGGGAAGGGAGAAGCCAGAGAAGGTGAGGGGGCAGCAAGGTCAGCAACCAGGGTGGGGGCTGACCAAGTGAGCAGACATGAAAGACAGTTAGGCCTATTCTGCTGGCATTTTAGTATGTTAGAATTGCTTTAATCTCTAGGCTACACTGCTAGTGTCAGCTGATAGTCAAAAATGACACATCTCAAGGCTGACTCTCTGGTGTCAGCAGGTAATGGGGCCCCATATCAGGATTTCTAAACCCTGGCTGTGTTCATGTCAGTACAGGTTGTAGCTCAGTGCCCTTAACCGCTGTGCTATGCTGCTTCCTAATAATCCAATAGAATTCTGGCATTGTTACAGAAGAAAATCCCATTCCATCCAAATTATTTCAGTAAGAAAATGATATCATTTTAACTTCACCAAAAGAAGTAAAATACTCTGTAATAGTGGCCGGCCTGGTGGCACAGAGGGCTGAGGCACTGGCACCTTATCTCATGCTATGTTGGCAACTCGGGTTTAGGAACGACTTCAGGTCACTGGGGAGCCAGCTCAGGGAGGGGAAGGGTTGGAGCAGGATTGAGCTGTTGCTCTCCCCTTCAATGGGGTGGATGCCCACTCCACCATTCTCCTGCTCCCACTGGGCGGAGGACTGGTGGGCAGCACAGGCAGTTGGAGTGGTGATGCAAAACTATGGAGGGGTGGATGGGACCACTGAATCCTGGCATGTGCGTGTGCATACATGCACATGTACAGCATGACCGGGGGGGGGGGACTGAAAAATACCATAAATTACAAATGAAAAAAAAATACTCTTTAATTAATGGTGATAATTTTTTACATACAGATAAAGACACATTTATCTCCAGTTACGACCTCCGGGTTGATATTTGTGGTTACAGTCAGGAGGTTGTAATCAATAACTGTCAATCAAGCATCACCACAGAAAGCTAGCTGGTGCATAGTTTCACTGTGGGCAGGCTGAACATCTTGCTCAACATGATGGTTCCATTACCGAGCACAGGTACCAGCACTCAAGCTTTGCCACAAACTGTTAAGACAAGTCCAATTTTAAATATTTTTAAATATCTATCTAGTTGATCCTGCCTTGAAAATGAAAAAAATCAATCTGGTTGATCCGGCCACTCATACCCATACTGGTCTTACACTATGCAGCAATGTTGATGGACCATGAATTTCCAGAATGTCGTTACCACTGTAATGTAAAGAAAAAAGAAAAGAAAAAAACAAAAGGGAGAGACAGGCTCTGTGTGTCTGTGTGTGTAGGTAAAACCAGAATTTTACACACACACATGGTGTGTGATGCTTTTATAAACCCCACGGGGTTTATTTTGCATCCCACACCTCAGGTTTGTGTAAAATTCTGGTTACACCCACCCATATATTATTCTAAATGTAACTATGCATTTCAGGTTATGCATGTTTTAACAATGTTGTCCATGTATGTGTTTTTGTCATTAATAAACAAGTAATTGTGTCTTCTTTTTTCCTTTTCAAGTCAAATCTGGATAGAAAGAATATAATATTTTCAGAATCTTAATACATGCTCAAAACCCATTCTGATGGATGAATGGAGCTTGTTTACAGCTGTACTGCCAGCTGATAATCAAAAGCTACACATTTCAAGGCTGGTCCCATGAAGCTAGGCCAGTAGGTAGGTAGTCACATTTGCACCTTGTAGACCTAAGTTGACTCCTGGAATTGTAAGAGAAAAGACTGCAAGAGAGGGAATGGAAAAAAAACGAAGCTGGTGCTGTGGCAGTCCCAGAACTCTGTACTGTCATGAACACAGCCAGGGTTCAGAAATCCTGATATGGGGCCCCAGTACCTGTTGGCACCACAGAACCAGCCTTGAGATGTGTAGTTTTTGATGATCAGCTGGCACTGGCAGTATAGCCTAGAGATTAAAGCAATTCTGAAGATGGATTATTTTTACTAACAGTTTGAAATGTAAAGGTGATTGCTCACTAGTTTCAATGCACATTCAAAACAATTATTATAGATGTAGAAAGTGTTGTAATATCACCTTAAAACACACTTACTAAAACAGTTTATTTCCTATTTAATCTGTTAGCTTAAATAAGTTAAAGGAGAACATAGACCCTCAGTGACATCATTTCCTACCAGGAGCCCAAACCATATGGCTGCCACCAGCCCTAAATTACAGGGTGATTTACATATGAATAACTCTGGACCGCAAAGATTGACAGAATAGCTCAATAATCAAATTAGCTTTTGATGGGCTTTTAGACATTAAGAAATCCTGTTGATGACAGTTCCCCTTTAAGTGTGTGTAAGCCCAGTAGCTACAAAAGCATAATACTCATAGCCTGCAATGTTAACTAATTCTCTGGGTCTATGTCAGGGCTGCCGGTGTGGTATGCATGATGTTTGTGTGGTTGGTGTTGGTTTGGTCTGGGAGAGAACCTCACCGCTAGCTTGAAATTACCTCTATGATGTGGAGCATGGTGTGATCCTGCAAAATATCTTTGATTTGGACAGCCAGGGAGGTATCCTGAAGTGATTATTAAATTTGAGTGTGAGGCATTATTTTAAGGAGGGGAGCGTTTCTGGTTTAATTGAGAATCTGATTTTTGAGCTGATGTTTCTGTACCTGGTTTGGAAACTGGATCATTTGGTTTCCCTATATCAGTCAATAATTTTATTGCCTTGACTAGGTCTGCAAAGGAGATCTTTCTCGTGTATGTCAGATATATTAAGTTTCTTTGAATGTGATGCTTGCAGCCATTGATAAAACACATATTAAATTATTTCTCACATCCTGCTTGCTAACTCTTTGAAAATACATTGATTTGAGTCTGTCCACAAACTGTCTAGGGATTTCTCATTTTGTAAGTGTTTGCTCTGCCCCCTGTTTGATTTGTGTTAATAGTGGTTACCACTACTGTGGCATCTGTGGATTTTCCTTTTCCCTCAGTCTTTACTATGTCATCCCATACTTCTGGTTCCATACAAAAGTGGATAAATTTTAATTTTGTCAGTAGAATCTGAATTGTGTTCCATTTCTCTAATATACTGTCTTCTCCACATGTCTGTATTTACCTGTCCTTGCTTATCCACACGTTTTATATTTTTTTGCAATACTTGTGTAACCACCCCCCCACACACACACACACACACTACTTTACATAGTTAGCTACCCCTGGTACCCTTGACTGGCTACAAACTACTTTGGAAATTGGCACTATCCCTAGCTTTGGGAATGTATACCAGGCTTCTTACTTCCAGAGGTCAGAAAAGGGGTGGGGGTGTACAAAAGCAAAAACATATGACCAAAAACCAAGGTCCTGAGGAGAGAACTTTTTGCTAGGGCTATGCTAGATGTATACTTCTGAAGGGGTACCCAGTAACTCAACACAGGAAGCAAAAACATGAATATCCAAACTAGAGTTGGGGTTCTAGAGTGTGACTTTATTCCAAAAAATGTTCTGTAAAGCAAGGGTGGACCTCCAAAGTTTACACAGCGTGGCACAAGGAATCACAGAACAACAGAGTCAATCAGAATCAACAAAGTCCAGGAGGGTAGCATCTTTCAGAAAAAGAGATGCGTAAGAACAAGGGGGTACAATTTAAAGTTAGAGGGGGGACGGCTAAGGGGTAATGTGAGGAAATTATTTTTCACGGAGAGAGTGGTGGACGCATGGAACCGCCTTCCTGGAGAGGTTGTGGGGTCTAAAACAGTGGAGGAATTCAAACATGCATGGGACAGACATAAGGCAATTATAGTGGGGAGTTGCAGGAAATAGGCTGTTGGTTAACTAGAATCTGCAGCTTATCCAGTAGGTAGGGAAATGGGCAGACTGGGTGGGCCAAGTGGTCCTTATCTGCCATCAAAGTCTATGTTTCTATGTTTCTATGTAACAGAATGACTGTATCTGACAGAAACCCTATGTATTCCCATTTTTCATAGGATATTGAATTCTCTTCGGTGGCACTGGCCACTATTGAACCTTTCTTCTAGTGGCACTGGCCACAGCTTAGTACACATTTCTTCTAGTGGCACTGGCCACAACTGAACACACATTTCCAATATGGCATAGGACTTTAAAACTTCTTCAAGTGGCAATGGGCCACAATGGAACACACTGGGGCTCATAAATAGCACAATCCACTTCAGGGGGTAAATTTCTCTTCCGACATTGGCCACCATGTCCAAAATAACCAGGTGCCCTTATGGAACCTTTAGTGCTGAACTGGTTACTCCAGATGGGAGTCTGCCGACCCTTTGCTTCCATATTCATACCCAGCCATTCTTTCAGAGTTACACCTTAAAACTCCTTGAACACACTTAGATAAATGCATCTTTGAATGAACTTTCACATCCAGCATTTAAGAAACATTATGTTGGGAGTGTAAGAAATTATAGTCCTGAACAATGAGTATCAGTCTGCCTCTGGACCCCACAATTGTCAGTCAACTTTAAACTGAGAAAAGTCTCAACTTTCAGAACAGAACTAGTGTACTTTTCCCCTTTTAGCCAGATAAACACCAAAGAACAGATACTTTCTTCAGGTAGCACAAAGTCAGATCTACTCACAGTTAGAACAGTACAGGCAGTTCAAATTGTCCTGGATCAAATAGGGGAATTGCCCCAAGGATCCATTCTCTAGCAGTCCTTTTCATCCTTCCAGGCATAAAAATCAGGAGATCCTGCTGTAAACAATGGTTTCCACTACTTCTCTTGGCAGGCTGGAGACTTTCAGGACTAGGGTGAGAAAATGGTCTCTCCTCTCAAACCCCACACTGCAGCTCTCATTCCTCACACTTGAACTGCTGACACAGAACTACAGTAACCCTAGATTCTAAAACTCCCCACTCACAGCCAGTTGCTGTGGCCTATGCTACTGCAAGAGTTCTAAATGACTTCATCTCTCTCATTTCAGCTGAGACCAAGTAAACAAGAGAGTGAGTAGGTGAAAACCCCATTTAACTAGTTATTTTATTTGAATTTTGAAGTTTATTGTTCTAGGAATTAATACCTTTGAGCCAAGGCTCTTTTACAAAGGTTCCACGTCATTAAGTACAAAAACATAGTAGACAGTGTTACAAACAATCAGTAAGCTGTTTAACAAGGCCTCAACTTAAACAGTAACATTTATGTACAGAAAAGAAAAAGGAACTCACAGGCAGTGTCAAGGGCAAGGAATAAGGATTGGAGAGTTTGAGAGGGAAGAGAGGGAGAAATAAGAAGTTTAGGAGCAGACCGAACCAGGTTAGTGGTACTCAGGTTGTCTTTGTCAAAGAGGAGACCATGGTGGTTGAGTGAAACAAATGTAAGTGCACTCAGTGGGATGAGACTTTAGTCAAAGCAGTCACAGGAGCTGGAGGCTGTGAGGTGAGCATAAAGTATGGATTTGAAAGCTCCCAATGTCGTGGAGGATAGGGAGGGCAGGTTAAGGTCATTGTACCAGGTAGGGGCACGGTATGTAAAAGATCTTTGCCCCGGACCAGTCCGGCATCTAGGGACAAGGAAAGGTTGGTGGTCAGATCTTCTGGTGGTATGAGTGCCATTGTTCAGGCAGAGCAGGTCCTGGATACATGGAGGAGTGAGTCCCAAGATTGATTTTTTTGCCATCACGCAGGTGAGATACATGAGGCGATTGGAAAGATGCAACCAACCGGTTTCCGTGTAGAGATCACAAGTGTGGGTCCATCTCTGTGCTCCAATGAGGAGTTGACAGGTTTTGTTTAGTGCTGTTGAGATCCGTTTTAGTGCAGTGGTGGTAGTAGCTGAACCATAGACAATTAGACCATAGTCTATGATTGAGATGATGGAGCTTTGAACAGCAATCCTCAAGGCAGTTTGGTTGAAAAATTTATTTATTTATTTATTGAGGAATTCAGAAAGACCTCTGAGTCAAGGACTCATCTACAAAGGTTCCACATCAGACACAGAAGTACAGAGACAACATAATTACAGATTACAGTACATTGGTACAAGCATAGGAGTGCATAGTTGTTCAGTAAGTGACTATCAGACAAGGACAACAGAAGTGTTGAGAATTGTTGAGTACCTAGAGGCCATTGGGGCACAGGACCCGAGGCAACATGGATTCACGATGGGAAGGTCGTGTCAGATGAATCTAATAGATTTCTTTGACTGGGTGACCAAAGTAGTAGATCAGGAAGGGGCTGTGGACATGGCCTACCTAGATTTTAGCAAGGCATTTGATACAGTCCCCCACAAAAGATTAACACACAAGATAGCCAGCCTTGAATGGGTCCCAAGGTGGTAGCCTGGATAAAAAAATGGCTAGACAACAGGACACAAAGGGTAGTAGTAAATGGAGTACACAGTGAAGAAAGGAGGGTTACTAGTGGAGTACCACAGGGTTCAGTACTGGGACCGGTCCTTTTTAATGTCTTTATAAGTGACATTGCAGAGGAACTGGAAGGAAAAGTATGTCTCTTTGCAGATGACACAAAGATCTGCAACAGGGTTGATACACAGGATGGAGTGGAAAGGATGAGAAGGGACTTGGCAAGGTTGGAGGAATGGTCAAATGTATGGCAGCTCAGATTTAATGCAAAGAAGTGCAATGATAATGCACATGGGAAACAAAACCCAGGGAAGCGTATACAATGGGGGGTGAGATACTGACAACAGTAAAATAGAAAGGGACCTGGGGTAATTATATCAGATGACCTAAAGGTGGGCAAGCAATGTGAGAAGGCAGTAAGGAAGGCTGGAGGATACTGGGATGCATAGGAAGAGGCATCAATAGTAGAAAACAGGAAGTTGTTATCCTCTGTACAGACAGTTGGTGAGACCCCATCTGGAGTACTGTGTGCAGTTCTGGAGACCCCATCTCCGCAAAGACATAGACAGAGTGGAGGCTGTCCAGAGGAGGGCAACCAAAATGGTGCAGGGTCTGCACCAGAAGACATACGAAGAAAGACTAAAGGAGCTTAATATGTATACTCTTGAGGAAAGAAGTGAGAGAGGGGACATGATAGAAACTTTCAAGTACCTCAAGGGGATTAACAAAGTCAAAGAGAGTAGCATCTTCGAGAAAAAGAGATGTGCAAGAACAAGGGGGCAAAATTTGAAGATAGAGGGGGGACGGCTCAGGGGTAATGTGAGGAAGTATTTTTTCACTGAGAGGGTTGTGGATGCATGGAACAGCCTCCCTGAGGAGGTCGTGGAGTCAAGAACAGTGGGGGACTTCAAGAATGCATGGGACAGGCATAAGTCAGTCCTAAGGGTGGGTAAGAGGAAGTAAGCTGTTGATTAACTAGGATCTGCAGCTTATCTGTTAGGTAGGAAAATGGGCAGACTAGGTGGGCCAAGCGGTCCTTATCTGCCATCAAATTCTATGTTTCTATGTTTCTATGTTTCTGTGTTTCTAAGTTTCAGGACTTTAGCACAGCCATAAATTTACAGGTGGATTCTGTAGTAGGCTGATGGTCATTGCCTCTAGCATTAGCAAGGCCAACTTCTTCCAACTCATCTCTTCCCCCACTCGGGTACCACCGAATGGCTAGAACTGTATTATGATTGACTGGATTCTAACTAATAGGATGGATTGCTATTCCACTGCTGGGGTCCTATCTGACTCAATAAGTGACCACCACCCAGTCTTCTGTGTGTGAGATGCCTCCCCTTTCTCAAATCCACACAAGGTACTATCATTTGCTAACTTTGCCCTACTTAACACTGCTGAGTTCTTATGGGATCTAAAACATACCGACTGGTCTCCCCTATTTACCACTAATGACATCAACCTTGCCACTGACTTTTTTAATACTGTATGACCTTACTTGCCCTACAGTGCAAGCACATACCATACTCTACACGTAGGGTCAGAGTGCAGGTTACCAAATAGCTGAGACGTCCTCTCCTGCAACTACTCAAACAGCGTGACAAGCTATGGTCTAAATGGAAGTCCTCCTCGGATTTGGATGACCTTGCTCAGTACCAGGCTTTGTGAAATACCTGCAAATGGTCAATCAGGGCTGCAAAAAATGAATACTACCGTGGACTTCTTCGGTCATCAGCCGCTGACCCCAGGAAATACTGGAATCAAATTGGGGAGAATGGATGGGCCTTGCAGTCCTTATCTGCCATCAACTTCTATGTTTCTATGTAGATTAATGAGATATAAGGAACACTAAGCTGCTGACCCCCAAGGACTTGTTGCTAAATGACTCCATGTGTAACAACCCTAGGACCATTGCTAATGCTTTCAACCTGCTTTTCACTGATGTTCCTAATTACACACAGGCCCACTCCTATGGATCCCACTGCCCTTCCTCTTCTCCTTCAAGTACCTCTCCTACACTTGAGCTTTCTCCAATTTCTTGCCTGGATGTTCCTAGGTTGCTGAGGTCCATCCCTGTCCATGGCACCCCAGAACTTGACAGTATTGAACCCAGGATCCTCCAACTTGGTGCCTCTCACCTTGCCGCTCCTGTTACTCGACTTTTTAATCTATCCATCAGTACTACAACAGTGCCTTCAGCAAAACACGGCTTTAGGCCTGGACACAGTACCACAACGGCTTTTACCCAATTCACTAGTGATGTTAAGTCCAGTATGCATAAAGGACTATTTACCGGTGCAGTGTTTATAGATCTTACCAAAGCTTTTGATCTGGTTAATCACACTCTACTTGTGGACAAACTACAATATCTTGGTGCCTCTAGTTCCACCACATCCTGGATCAGTAATTACCTTTCAAACCAGACCCAATCCATCTTCTTCAACAAAGTACTATCATCTCCGGCTCCTGGCTTCTACTGCATCCCATAAGGATCCATTCTAGGGCCCTTGCTCTTTTCCATTTTTGTCAATGATTGTCCCATTACCTTTACACGCTGTCACTCCATCATGTATGAGGATGACCTGGTGCTCTACTCAACTGCTCGGTTGCTGGATGACATCTGCATTTCAAATGATTCAAGACTGGCTCCTTAATAATGGCCTAATTCTTAATCTACCTAAGACCCAGGCTATGCTCTTTGGGTCTGCAAGAAAAGTCCATACTGGGACCCCAGGTTTTGTGTGCGCAACTGTGATGGCTCTACCATCCAGTCTACTGACTCTTTTAAATACTTGGGTGTGACACTTGATCCCACTCTTGACTTCTCATCACATATAAATGAGATATGCAAATCTGTAAACATCAAGATAGGTGCCGCTTATTGAGTGCATCACTCCCTTACTCCTGCAGCCAGGATGTTGGTAGCTAGAGGTGTCCTGCTCCCTAGGCTACAATACGCCCTCCCTATTCTATCCCATGCTAAAGCTGGAATTCTTTGTAAATGGGATACTACCTACAACAACATACATAGATTTACCCTATCTGCCCCCAGACTAACTCACAACTGTCGTCTGTATGCCAACCTTCAATGGCTGTCCCCCTCTGCCCTGCACTCATACTCACTGGGTTGCTTCATTGACTCTACGACAAGACTCCCCCATCCCGAAAGCATTGGGGCAATGCTCACCCCGGTGCCTCACTCCCACCTATTGAGATCATCAAACTCCACCCTGCTGTCTGTCCCACACTATTCTATACAAATGGGTGAGCATGCCTTCACCCACTTCACCCCTAAACTCTGGAACTCTCTCCCTCTCTGTCTGAAGGGGCCCCCAGTCTCACTCCTCCTCCTCCTTCAAAACTGCACTTTTTTCCCACCTAAAAGCAGTTGATTCCTGTGAATGTAACTAGACCTATGTCCTCCTCTCTGTATATCTAGTTTTGTTGATTCTCTGAAATGTTGAATGTTTGTAGCCTAATGTCATCACCTGCTCTCATTATTGCCTGCAAGGATGGGTAATACTATATGTAAGTTCTGTTGTTTTTTCCTCCTGACCATCCCTGCGTGGATATCAGTTGTCTGTACCATATGCTGTATTGTACTGCATTATTTGCACTTTATCACTGTACCTAAATCTCAACTGTGTATTGCACTCTCTCAGGTCATGCTTGAAAATAGGCAGGGTTTTTACCTAATACACCTACCCAATCAACAAAAGCTAAATAAATAAATAAATACAGTAGTATCAGAGCATTTAGGCAAGAAGACTTAATGATTCAGTTTAACAAAAAATAACAGTCATAATTAGGTATGTGCGGATGAGAGGTCTGGGGAGGGGGGACGTGAGGGGACACAGTCAGGGTAATTGTCATAGGGGGAGGGCAGAGAAAAGAGGGAGGGAAGTGTCAGGGGCAATTGCATGGGTTAGAGGCCTGAAGGTGTTCCCTTAGATGGGATTTAAAGGGGCTAAGCCTTTTTTCATTAGTTATATGGCTTGGGAGTGAGTTCGTCCAGGAAGGGGCCATGTAACTGAAAGATCTTTGGAATTGGGAGGTCCTGCAGTGGGATACCCATAGCCATGGCTTGCCTGAGTTATGAGTGGATCTGACTGCTGAGGCCGGGTACATAAGTGAGGATAGGGCGGGGTGGTGAGGCCTAGTGCAATTTTTTTGGCCATTAGGCAGGTGTGAAACCTGATCCTGTTGTCTAGGTTTAGCCAATTTGTGGCCCTGTAGAGGGAGCAGGTGTGGGTGAAATGATCACAGCCGAGGATGAGGTGGCAGGCTTTGTTTAGTGTGAGCCAGAGTCTGCTGAGTGCAGAGGTAGATGCAGCACTGTATACGAGAATACCGTAGTCCAGAAGGGAGAGGACAGAGAAAGAGACGGTGAGCTGGAGGGCGTCAGCTGTGAGGCAATGTTTGTACTGATAGAGCACTCCAATTCTAGAGTTAAGGGCAGTGGATAGAAACATAGAAACGTAGAAACATGGAATTTGATGGCAGATAAGGACTGCTTGGCCCACCCAGTCTGCCCATTTCCCTACCTACTGGATAAGCTGCAGATCCTAGTTAACCAGCAGCCTACTTCTTCCTACCCCCACCCCCTAGAATGGCCTTATGACTGTCCCATGCATGCTTGAATTCCACCACTGATTTTGACTCCACAACCTCCTCCGGAAGGCCATTCCATGCATCCACAACCCTCTCTGTGAAAAAATACTTAAATTATCTCTGAGCTGCCCCCCCCCATCTTCAAATTGTGCCTCTTGTTCTTGCACACCTCCTTTTTTGAAAGATGCTACCCTCTTGGACTTTGTTGATTCCCTTGAGGTACTTGATGAATATGTTGATTATAGTTGAGGACTGGATCTAGTGTGATACCTAGTTATTTAAAGGTGTTCACTTGTTCGAGCGGGGTCTGGTTGGCATCAAGAATTTGGGGGCAGAGGTTCTTAAGGGAGTTCTGTGGATGCAAGAAGACCATGACTTTTGTCTTCTTATAGTTGATTATTAGGTGCTGGGTGGAGAATCATTTTTCAGCTTCGCAGAAAGAGTGTTGGAGTACTTGGTGGAGTTTAAGGGGGGTCTGGATTGGAGGTGTACAGGACAGCATCATCCATGTAAAGGAGCAGCTTGCTGGAGCAGGCCAATGGGAGGGAGTTTAGATACAGACTAAATAACAGAGGGCCTAGAATGAAGCCCTGTGGAACACTGGAGTGGACTGGGAGGCTGGTGGACAGGGTGGTGCCAATCTTGACCTGTTGTGTTCTATCTGACAGATAGTCTGTGAACCAACTTATTCATCAGCTGCCTTTCCTACCTAACACTGACACTGATGGGATTCTAGTAACCCCAGGGGACTAGGTGGTTACACTTGTTAAGTCCTTCAGGGGTGGTTGCAGTGAGATAAGTCCATGACTTCAAACTCTGAGGGGTAATTGTTTTGAAGTGTTGGTTGCTAGCAAGAAGGTTCTCCTTCCATTTCAGAGTTAATAGAGGATTGTCTCCTTTGGGCTATGGTCTGTGGTTGTCGGGGTGGGTAGTAAGCTCAATTTGGGCTATAGTATGGGGTTGAATGATCTTGTTATATGACTGAACACTCCGAGCTGCAGTATGAGGCTGGGGCTGGGGCTGGGGTTAGGGGGTTGTTTGAAACTGGTGCATTCTGCTGGGTAGTCTGGGTATGGGGCTGGGGTGGATTGAAAGCTTTTGCATTCTGTTGGGCAGGCTGGGGCTGGGGCAGGGGGATGGATTATAAGCTATAAAGTTGTAGATAGGGGAAACATTTTCGTGTTTGTGGAAATGGAGGGTTCATGGGAGTATTACAAGGATCCCTATAAAATTTCAAAGGTTCTAAATTTCATGTTGATGCATTTCTTGCAGAGTCTTGTCATTGTTGAGAATCTCTAAAAGTCTCATCCAATCTTATCCTCATATAATGAGAACTGGTTCATTATTGGAAGTATTGCTTTTAAGAGGCTCACTGCTGGTAGTAGTACCACCAGCAGTTTCATTACTGGTAGCCGTATCACCAGCGGGTTCTTCTGCACATTCTCCCTTGCACTGCATTTGAAATCTTCTAATTGCTTCAGTGTCTGTTTGTGCATGTTTTGTAAAGAGTTACAGTCTATGAGGATTTTATTGTAATGTTGTATGTGCTCTTTTTGTTTCTTCTCAGAATTTTTGAAATCTTGTCTAGCCACTTTTTCTAATCCATATAGTGCACACAGAAAATAGAACTGTGCATCCCTGGTCATCTCTGTTTATCATTTCCCATAATTCGGTCATTGTAATTATACTATTTAGTGCCTTCATGACCCTGGTTTTAAAATTATGATCAGTATAAATGTTTTCTGCTGTTCTATTTAAATAGTGACCTAGACTGAGGTGAACCGTTTCAGGGTCGTTTGAATCTATTAAAGTGGCAGCTGCAGCAGTTAAAACAGTTCTTCTATGGTGGAGAAGCCAGATGATCCACTGGCTGTGCCACACTAGGGTTCTGATCATTGTGTTCCATGACAAGGGTGCATGTACAGTAGCTTTTGGTGCCCCTATGATTTGTTATGATAGGTCAGGTGAGGATGGGCTGGGGTTCCCACTGTGATGTCCAGTGCAGTCTTCTGAATCTGCTAGGCATGTCGTTCGCCTACTCATACGTTCACGTAGTTCATTTTGCAATGTGCCAAAGGGTACTATTCTACTCATTTCTATAGGAGTTTTGAAATTTAAATGATTTTCTCTAATCTAGTATAATTACAATTAATTTAAGCAATTCTTGGAGATGTGTTTTGCCTAAATGCTGGCAGATAAGTAGAACAGTGGTGTAATTTGGGGGTTGGGGGGGGCTGCAGTTAGAAGTAAAGAGTTTAAATTTAGTTTAAAATTTTTTTCAATTTGCCTAAATATCAATAATTAAAACACAACAACAGCAAGATTCATAATGCACAGTGTAGCCAAATGCAGTTTGCCCCGGGGCGCAGTTCTGGGACTGCGCTGGCAGAACTCAGTTGCGCCAGGCACAACCCCTTTGAATATCAAGCCCAAAGTCTACAATATAAAACAAGCTGGCCTAATCAAAACACACAATTGTTAGTATTCCTATTGCAAACCATCCCTCAGAGCTACATCCTAAACTAGTCTATTGCAAAACTTCTACATGCATGTTGCAAAGTATTTCCCAAACAGCAGGAATTGGTGAACCTATAGTTCTGACTGCTACAGTTTTACCTCTATAACTATTATAAGGAAGCAAAGAGCTTATCAGATTCCTAAACACTTCATGAGGCCCCTGTTACCAAGCCTAGCCAAAATGCCCACTGAGACAGCTCAGCAGTCCCATCCCAGGAGTGTGCTGGAATGTCCTCCTGAGTTACCAAAACTTTGGGATTTTATACTATTGCACCATCTGGAAAGTGGTGCCATAACATATAACTGGTAATTTTATGTCAGCTGACACTTTCATAGGCTAAAAGATGGAGGCAAACAGAAATCTGTAAGGGGTCAAGGGTGAACCTCTACTTTTTTGTTCACACTAGCTGATGCAAATAGGAACATGCAAAAGTTAAAAAGCTGTACCTCTTCTTTTTGGTACAGAAAAGATTAGAAAACATGATAAAGTTTCCAAGTGTGATTGGTATGGTACACGCTAAAAATTGCTACTTGTGGCTGGCTAAGTTTCCTATAGCTGCTCTGCAGTCAGCTATGTCTATAATTTTTCATATATTATGTTCTTACAAATGCTTGGCCTGTTTGATTTATACTCAAACTCAGGTCCTCTCTTGACTGATCCCTATAAATGGTTATGCCTGGATGAAATTTGCTAAGAACCAGGTCCTTGGAAAAGATTTCCTTTGTATCAACACCACTTTGCCTCCAGGACAGATTATGGTCCAGCCAGAACTGCTAGCTAATAAACAATATGATTTCAGGTGGGAAGTCAAATATTCTTGATTAGTCCTCTCTGAACCATTCCACCTAGAGGGAAGAGGTGTGGTTGCTTCAGTAAGAAAACTGGATCAAGTAAACAAGACTAAACCGTTTAAAGGGAACTGATAATTAACACTTGTACTAACATGTCTGTGTTTTCTATCAGTACCTCTCCCCTATTCTAAGGTCCTGAAAAAAGGAAACAAGCTGACAGGTAGCCTATGAGTGTGTGAATCCTATTTGTTTAGACTGGTTGGAATATGGTTATTACACCATACTGTATATTACACTAACATACTATGATACATAAGATGCCAGCAGAGTAGGCCCAAAGGTCTATCGAGTCTGCTCGAGAATGAGCACACAGTCAGGACACTGTTGCTGCCCCCACTTCCCAAATTCCTCTGACTCTGTCCCCGTCAGAGTTTCACATCCAATTCTGGCATTCCTCACCTTTCCCTTATACCTGTCCCAGCCCCTCTTAAATCCTCCACTGTATCAACAGCCACCAGTTCTGCAGGCAGTGCATTTCATGGGTCCACCATCCTCTCGGTAAAGTAGCATCTCCTAATCTCCTCCCAAGCATCCGGCCAACCAGCTTCATGGAATGCCCCATGGTGGCCCCTTCCTCCGTCATCTGGAACCTCTTATTTAGGCTGACCCTGTTTACTCCCTTCACATATTTAAATACCTCGATCATGTCCCCCCATCCCTTCTCTCCTCCAAGGAGTACATGTTCAGCTCATTGAGTCTCTACTCATAGGATCTTTCCCCCAGCCCCTGTATCATGCTGGTCGCCCTCCTCTGGACCATTTCCAAAAGTGTAATGTCCTTCTTCAAGTACAGGTGCCAAAACTGCACACAGTACTCAAGGTGCAGTCTAACTAGGCAGTTGTACATAGGGAGAAGTACCTCATGTCTCCTTGAGGTTATCCCCCTGGCAATGCACCCAAGCATTCTATTTGCTTTAGCCACAGCCCTCCTACACTACTCAGAGTTATTCATTTTGTCATCCACGAACACCCCAAGGTCCTTTCCTCCCCAAACCTGCAGTTTCTCCCCACCCAAAAAGTACTTCTGATCAGGGTACCTGAGTCCCAAATGAAGAACACTGCATTTCTTGGCATTAAACCTCAGTTTCCAAGTATGTGACCACCTCTCCAGAGTCTCCAGGTCCCCCTGCAGGTCTCTTCTGCCCTCCTCCCCATCCACCACCGCCCCCATCTTTGAGTCATCAGCAAAAGGGCTTATCTCAGTCCTGATACCATCCCTGATGTCCGAGATGTAAGCATTAAACAGGAGTGGGCCCAACACCGACCCCTGTGGGATCCCGCTAATGATCTTCCTTGCTGATGATACCTCCCCCCGACCACCACCCGCCTCTGAAACCACCCAGCTAGTCAACTTCCTCTCCTTTCACCATCTTTTCCCCAACCCCCATTCCCCCAGTTTGTCCAATAACCCTGAGTGCAGCACTGAGTCAAACTCCTTGCTGAAGTGCAGGAAGAAGATATCCACTGGCTTTCCCTGGTCCAGTGCCTTAGAACTCCACAGAGTTTGTCTGATATGATCTGCCCTGAATGAAGCCATGTTGGTGATCATCCAGATGGCCCCATGCCCCCAGAAGTACCTCCAGTCTGTCCATCATCTTGCCCACCACTGATGTCAGGCTGACAGGCCTGTAGTTCTCCGGCTCATCCCGTAACCACCTTTATGGTTAGGCATGACATGAGCCATCCTCCAATCCTGAGGCACCCAGCCTGTCTGGAGGGAGGAGTTAAAAAGGTCCATCAAAGGTGCAGCAAGGACATCTGCCATCTCCTTTAGCACCCTGGGTTGAATGCCATCCAGACCTGGCACCTTATCTGTTCTCAGGGACTTAAGAGCCTCCCTCACCCTATCAACTGGGATTTCAACATCAGAGAGCTCCTCCCATTCCTCATTCCCAGTCCACTTCCCCCTGTGTAGTGTTGACCCTCCATCATCCCTCGTGAAGACTGAGGCAAAGTATTCATTAAGTACCTCCACCTGCTCTCTGGCCTCCTCAGCCCACCCACTCCCTGTTCTCAGTCTGCTAATCTGCCCCTTCACTTTCTTTCTTTCCCCGATATACCTAAAGAATCCTTTTTCTCCATTTCTGATCCCCTGTGCCAATCTCTGTTCTGTCATCACCTTGGCTGATCTCACCACCCTGGTCATTTTTTTGGATATCCTATCATATTCTCCTTGTCTGCGTCCCCTTGTGAGCACTTATATTTCCTATAAGCCGCTTTTTTCTCCCTCACCACCTCCTGAACCTCCCTGGTTAACCAGCTTGGCTTCCTGGCCCTACCAAACTTACTTTGGACCTTTGTGCAGGCCTTGGTGACTTCCAGGAGTCCTCTTTTAATAATGTCCCACCTTGTCTCTGTGTCCATGTCCTGTCTGATCCCCTCCAAATGCCTCTTTAGAATCCTCATCATACCCTTAAAGTCCACTCTCCTGAAGTCAACCACCAAAGTTTTTGTGTGATTTTCCCCTCCCCTGAGGTCCAGGGAAAACCAAACCATGGTGTGATCACTCCCCGCCAGTGGGTCCCCTACAACTAGATTGTCAACCAGATTGCAATCAGCCAGGATCACATCCCGGATGCAACCATCCATTGTCGGGTCAGTCACCAGCTGAAAGAGGAATGCATCATGGAAGACAACCAGGAAGCACTGCTCCCTAGATGATGTGAATGCCATAGTGCCCCACTCAACCCCAGACATGTTTAGGTCACCTAAGACCAGAGTTCTACCCCCACCCTGACCACAATGCTCCCTCAGATTTGTCAACAGGCCCTCCTCAAGTTCCTCAGCCTGGGTAGGTGGCCTATAAATCACCCCCAGGTTGACCCTCTTCCCCCAGGAGCCTGTAAGGTAACCCATAGCACCTCTATGTGTGTCCCTCTTTCTCCTCCACCCTGCATACATCAATGCCATTTCTAATGATGAGTGTCACCCCATCTACCCTGCCCACAGCCCTTTCCTTCCTGAACACAGTGTACCCTGTCAGGTTCAGGTCCCAATCATGACAATGAGTGGCCCTGGTTTCAATGACTGCCACCACATCTACATTCCCTATGGTTAGTGTCGCCTGAAGCTCATGCCACATCCACATCCCCTTCAGTTAGCATTGTCTGAAGCTCAGGCATCTTATTTCCTATGCTCCTGGCATATTTACTTACTCCAGAGACAGCAAACTGAAAATGATGAACTTCAATATAAAAGACTTTTTAAGGACTGAAAGCTTTTTTTTATTTTGTTTATTTTACCTTGGACAAGATGAAGAAAATTTGGCATTTGTTTATTTTTGCAATTGTACTATAAGCAGCAGATGTTGTAACTTATATACTGAAAGTTTAGTTATACTCAGGGCCCCAGTATTCCATGATTCAGTGGCCATGGCAATGGCCACAGAAAGTGTCCTCCCCCATAGAAAGTATCCTCACCCATGGAAATAGCACTTTTGGTCACAAAATGACCCCTATAAGTAACCTAAAATGGTAGCACCATGATTGTGTGCCAGATCTCTTTAATTGTTTACCTAAATTCAATGCTTAGCATCCCAGATGCAACAAAATATGCTTGGGGGCCACTACTCATGATGGGTGTTGGGATAGTCAAGGGTGTACACAAGCAGAACAATCAGCATTCTCCAATTCTCCATGCACAGTTTGTTTGTGGCAGCCCACCATCATGAATGCATGCTGCCCTGGCTCAAGAATATTGAATTTGACGGTGCAGCAGTATATGTCATATATTCCCCCGCCATAACCCCCTCAGCACCATCCCCAAAACTGTTTTGAGCATTCAGCTCATCCAAATGATATTCTGACTGTGCAACATACTGGATGGAGCCAGGAGCTATGGTGGGCTTTGAGCCCTTTCTCACCTATGTCACAAACAGTGACTCACAGACTGCCTTACCAACACCTTCAAGACAATTCTTCAAGACATTTCTTACCACCAGACCCCCACACTGCCTTCATCATCCTAAATCTGTGCCCACAACACCGGACCTCTGCATACAGGAGCCCCTTTTACTATATTTCCCTTCCTGATATAAAATAAAATAAGCATATCACTTTAGCACCCGACTCCTCCATCTCACTTGTGAAACAGGCAGGTGCTTCAGTGAATGTGTTCTCAGAAAAGTTTACCCCAGGCCAGCCCATACATACTGCAGGGTCATCCAGGTAAGAAAACCACTCCATCTCAGCACACATGACAATATAAGACATACAAATTAGACCCCCCCCCCTTATGATACCATGTTGTAGCAGCCGGGTTTTCAGTTTAGCAAGAGAATTAAAAAAAAAAAGTCTGCAGATCTGGTCCCTTCCTTCAGTTCATTGCACATCGTGACTGTGACCCTGCTTAGTCATGCCCCTTACCTTCTGCCTGCCTCAGGTAAATTCCAGGCCTGTGTGCATTGCTTGCATCTCTCCTAACATCTCTCTGAGTCCTAGCAAATTAAATGACTTGCAGGAGTAGTAGCTGAACACAGCTGCTCTGTCTCACTGCAACATTGGTCTGCAGCCTGTGAAATTCTCCACTGCTCTGCTTCAAGTCCATTGCCAAGTCTGCCATCACAAAGTTGTGCTGCTCCAGTCAGGCAAAAGTTGTCTGTGAGTAAAAGTATGGAATTTAAAGGGAGCAAGGAATCAGCCTGAGTAAGCAGCTGATTGGATTAAAAAAAAACACTAATCAGTATCTTCTCCAGACTATGCACTGATCAAGAGCTTAGCTGAAAATAGCTTATCACTGTATCTGCATTAATTATAGGGGAGAGGTAAGACTGTAGGGCTGGCAATAATATGGGGAGTTTTTCATCACATTTCCTAGAACCAGAACCACCTGACTGAGAGACACAGAGAAGACAACCAAAGAAGGAAGCTTGTTGCTGCTGATCCGATCCCTTTTTTGCTACTGACAACTTTGCTGTGGTCATCTGTGTACTTGGAAGAGGTACTGTTTCTAGAGAATTTTTTTTTGGGGGGGACTATGGTGTAATTATTAATTTTATACTTTATAATTTTAATTTTATATTTATTTTTAATTATTTGATTTTGTTCTATGCCGGTGGGTGGGTTAATTTGATTATGATCTTTCCCCTTTTACGTTACATTTATTTTTTCACATCAAGTCTTGCATTAGGCACTTAGGGTGTCGGGAACAGGAGCATAAAATAAAAAGAATGCCAGATTTCTGAATTATTACAGTCTAGTTCTCCTTCAGAAAATGTCTTTTACAGAAAGCCATAAGAGAACTTTTCTGGATGAGGATGTGAAGGAGGGCGCCACTGGGCAGCACCACCAATATCAGGTCCAGATATGTGTTGAACATGTAGTGAAATAACAACCGCTATCAAACAGTAGTTGTTTTTCTGCCTAATCAGAGTTTTGTGATGGAACAGTTTGAATTTTTTCTGGGAAAGTGCTATAGCTACTGTGTATACTTGACTGAATTGCCGACCCCCTTTCAAAAGTTCTAGATCTGCCTGACCAGGGCTATGCACTGGTTGGCTAATAAAATATACCAGGATTGAGAGAACAGTTAAGAGGTAGAGAGGTTGAGATTTCCCCTGGAAAGCGATCCCACTACCCATTCAAGCTGCACCAGGTAGGGACGGGAAATCTGGGACATTTGCTAAGTTGTTTTACTATTTTTGCTAAGTTGCCAAGCTCTCACTGTATTTTCTGCTTTGTATCCTTTACAGCACGCAGCAGCCCCAGAAAAACGTAACATAATTTATTTGACTTTGTATTAGAAATTGATTCCATATTATTTAATGTGTCTCACTCTCTGTCTCGGTGATGTATCATTTAACACTTTATTTTTTTTGTTAGTAGAATGGACAAATTTGTGCAGAAGTCTATGCCATCCAATTAAAACAGATCCAAGTCTGCAATGTATGTGACTACAAAAGATCACTGCCAGCAGTTTCTGAAGCAGCCACTTCATAGTGATGGCCAGACATTGTTCTGCATTTCATGTAATTTAGTCCTCAATCACATCCATAAATGTACTGTTTCAAACCACCTTGTGTGAAAGACTCATGGGAAAAGAGCTGCCAAGATGACTAGAAAATGACAGGAAGAAACAAAGAACTCTGGTGATATCCCCCCAGAAAAATTCAATTGCCCAGGTGGAGCAGATAAAAGTTGTGCAAGATTTCATTGAAACAATAATGGAAGCAGATATTCCACTAGAGAAAGTCAACCACCCAGTGATTCATTCCTTCATTGCCATGGAAGTACAGAATGGTGGGGCAATATCAGGAACTGATCAGCTGAGAGCCTCCTATGATCCAGATGTTTATGCTGGTCAACAAAATGAAATAAAACAAAAAACTAGCAGGCAACAAAACATGATAATCATTTCATATGAGACCATCGACATAGAGTAGAGGAGCATTCTCAATATCCTGGCCGCTCCATTTGTAAAAGATGCCACAGGATAGGTATGCCCCCATCTTCTGAACACTAAATTGTTATCATCAGTTTCACACAGTACTGCTACACAGGCAGTTGTACACACTGTCAGTGAATATGAAATTTGTTTTGATGATTTGTGGACATATGACATACAGACAATGCATCATATATGAACAAAAACATCATTGACATTCTGCAGGGTTTGTTCCCAACTGTACCCATATCACTTGCATGGACCACATCATTGATCTGGTTGCAGGGGTACTCAAGAAGCCATATGCCAGAGACCCGAGTTCAGAAACAAGCTTGTGCCACTGGGGGCTGGCCTGGGGGAGGAGGATTGACCATCCCAGGGAATGCTCTGATAAACAGAGAATAAAAAAAAGAATGCAAAGATACTAGTGCACACACACACACACACACACACACCCACATAGCAGAACATAACATTTAAGCTTTCAACTGCCAAAAATGGCTATATTTACTTTCAAGTTCCATGTGAGGAGAGGGTTCTCTTAGTTTCAGACTGGAATTCCAATTTGAGTAAGCTAAATCACCAACATCAAGGTGGGACCCTTCGATTTAGTCCCTAACGTTCCAGTGCCTCAATGGCTACTAGCTAACTCCTTTTATACTGTGCTCCCAGCAGGGATTTTGCACAGGTGATTAATATTCAAGTGCCTCAATGGCTAAATGTTATGTTCTGCTATGGGGTGCGCTAGTATCTTTGCATTGTTTGTTATTTGCAACAACCTAGCAGCACCCCTTATAAGAAATGTGAATTCTAGTGTGTAGTAACTTAAAGGTTTGAGCAGCTATTTTTGGATTTATGGGAATAAAAAAAAGAATTTGCCCTGAAAATGAAATATATGAAAGTATTCTGAAAATTAATTTCATTGCCAAGCAGAAGGAAGAACTGCGACCTGAAATATCTCACAGCTGCAGCACATGACAGGCATGCCACAATGCCAGCAGACCCCTGTGTGACTAGATGAACTTTGTATTTCCTCGCATCAACGTATCACCCCAGTCATATTGTTTATCACAAGTCTTTTGTGGAAAAGAAACTGGGCCTGTCAAAACACCCATACAGCACCCTTCTAGCAATAAAAGTAGGTTTAAATAATGTTTTAAAAAAATATAAATTCAATAACAAAACTAATTTATTGATTTTGCAAGAATTGTTTGTAATTGTAATCAACCATTTACTACATTTATACACATAGTAACACAATGCAACAAAAATATTGGATTTAAAATAACATTTGTCTTTATTATTTTGCCTGCACAGGATCTTCTCTTCAATGAAGCCCTATTGAGGAAACTACAGCTCATGTTGGCATTTCTGGAAAACAAGTCCATGAAACTGTGCAGTTTGCTTGATCATTTCCAATCTCAAACACCAATCACAACTGAAGTTGTAGACATCCTGGAGGAGCTGCAAATTCATCTGAAGTTGCACCATCAGCTGATTGTTGAAAGCTACAATTTGTTCTTTGAAGCTGGAGGTCCAGTTGGTATCCAGTGAGGATGGTGACTGAATATGATCGACTATCAAAATGGCGACTCATATTCAACACTTTCCTCTTGTGCTACCCTGAAAGGATAGAGGCCCTATGTGAACACGGGGGTAGTACAGGGTGACAGGAAGGGGGGGATTAAGAGGGGAAGGGCAGGGACAGGGAAAGGGTTTTGGGGGACTGGTGTGCCTGCTGCTGCCAAGCTAGCCATGTGGTGTGGTGGTGTTGGTGGCTGGCTGAGGTGCAGCAGGTACAGGGTTTGGGTTCTGGTGCATGAAAATGTTGCGACTACGGTACTTAATTTTTTTTGCAATGCAGGGATTTTGCCCCCTCCCTGACATGCACCCCCCTGGATTTAAGAATCTATATTTAGGAGGTATGCAAGGGGGAAAAGCCCCCTCCAAAATTACTTTTCATTTTCCGGATGTTGGGTCACCTGGGAATGTATATCGCAGATTTGCTTTTTGGCAATATACTCTCGCGATACTAGTGATTGCTATTTTGCAATCACTGCTATGACATGGAACTGGTCAAGATGTTTCACTTTGTGCCAAAAAAAAGTTGCTTGAAACATTCAAAGAAGCCTTCTCCAGTACCACCACAATGCGCTATAAATACATGACAGAGGATTGTCAACCAGGGATGAATTTTCTGAAGGCAGTGAGAATCTTTGACCCTGTAAAAGTTGTATTTTGTATGACACAAAAAATGCTTCTGCAGCTATTCCATGGTAGGTTGAAGTGCAAGAGAAGGAGCGTACCCTGTACAAAACGATCCTGGCACCTATCTAGATGCACAGCAGCAGACGAGGAGAAAATAAATTGACACGTATTGGAAATCTGCTGCAGTCCATACACCAAAACTGGCAGAACTGGCTCTTACATGCATTAACTGTGTAACAAACTCAGCAAATACTGAGCATAGTTTTAGCATTCCTACCACTATTTATATGTATAAAGCAAAAGATCTTTCTGTGCTACAACGCAAAACAAAAATACTGAATGGCAAAGTAGGTTGAAACTGTATTTCAATTAAAATAAATGTACTTTTTTCAAACTTGTAAATGCAAATAACACTTTCATTCAAACAAAACAACAATATTGAACACATTTATATATGTGTGACGTACAGTACTCTTTACCATAATTTGTGATGATATACAATAAAATTTTACTTTCAAACATGTGCCACAGAATGCTGCAGAATCCACAGAATGCTGCTGCAAACACTTCCCTGACCTGCCATGGAAATTGTGACCTCCCTACTGCAGTAAGCCGGGGGCCCTGGTTCTACTCATCTTATGCTGACAAATGGGGTACCGCCCATCTGGGTAGTATGCACAGTATTACTCATGATGAGAGTGACACCTATTATTCCTGTAATACAAACAGTGTTACCCAAAATATCAATAAGATCCTGGCAGCAGAACTCCTCACTGTCTCTGCCCACACTGCACAATGTGCCATGGCCCATTGAGAAGGGTATGGTCTATGAGCAGTTACTGTATCATGTGTACTACAGCAAGCAAATACTGGTGATACCTGTTAAGGTGGAGGCAGATCCCTTGAAACTATACAAACAGATGGTCAATCAATCTAGCTACACCAAAAGACTAGGGACCGCAGATCGAACCGAGGATGCCTTAATGTACTCTGCAATGGGAGACATTACTAATCTCCTCTGTACCTACTCCTAGAGCATGCAATTTCTGATTTTGCTTTTCAGTCCCCTAATTTTGATGAGTCACACCACACACCCTCATGCTTTGACACTTTTTGGTTATGCTCAATCATTAGCTTGAAGAATATGTGGTATCTAGTGGTAATAGCGATCCAAAATGAGTGACTACAAAAATAGAGACTCATTTTGGGTGCTATTATTCTGGGCTACCCTGCAGAATAATGAGGGCATGGAAAAGCGACCATGGGGAAGGGTGAACGGAAGAGGGGAAAAGCAAGGGGAAGGGGAGGGACAGTGAAGGGGTTTTCAGGGGCTGGTGTATCTGCTGCCACTGAGCTAGCTATGTGGCATGGGGGCTAGCTCTGGCACATCAGGTACTGGGTTTTGGACTTGGAGCAATTACATTTTGCCACAGCCGTGAGGTGCAGGACTTAAATTTTCCCGAAATCCAGATTTTGCCCCCTCCCCAACATGCACCCCACTGGAGTTGAGAATCTTAATTCAGAGGGGTGCGAGGGGCAAAGCCCCCTGTGAGGGGGACACAGGAGGCACAGTCCCCTGCAAAAACACTTTTTTAAAATCTGGATGTTGGGTCACCTTGAAGTGAATAACGCCAATTTGCTTTTCGGCTATATATACTTGCAATAATAGCAATCACTGTTTTGCAATCGCTATTATGACATGGAACCAAATATGTATAGCTATTGGTGTGCTGTAGAAGTATATATTACAGGGCACCCCATAGAAACAGTGCTACAAGTGAACCACAGCATTTTTAATACCGGCCTGTTTAGTACGGCTAGTCCCAAACCCCTGTACAATTTCTGGAACCCTGCTAGGAACTTTTACCAAAAGTTTCAATCTGCCTTTCCTATAGACAATGGCCCCTATGAACCAATAGGTGCAAGTTATGCACAAAATATGCATAACCCACCCATGCAGCACTGCACCGGAGGACAGGTGCGCATCTGCCATTATTCACTAATGGCTGCCACCTGTCTGTGGATCCACTCCTGCCGGCATGCAGGGCCACGTAGGGCGGCGGTGGGCAGAATAGCTGATCTAGCCAGCATCCAATCAGCAGTCCCACAGTGGATCCCTTGTGCTACTGTGCAGGTCTGGGTGTGTGAATGCCCTCTGCAGACACCTGGATCCACACGGCATGGCCCCGACATCCAGTGGACACAACCACCAGCCCGAATTGCATGGCACCCTCCCAGCATACAGAGAGGCTCCCGACTGTCAGGCCCCACCATTGCCCTGCAGGCCACCCCCAGCACAGATGTCCCCCGACCCCACTCCTGCACCCCCCCAAGACCCCAACACCACACCCGGCACTCCTGAGCACCACAGGTGGTCAGTGAGCTCCCCTACCCCCCATGCACACAGAAGCCCCATCTTTGCCAGGCCATGGTGCCCCCAATACCCCCGCCACCGCATCCATGAGCAGTGCCCCTCCACCCATTGCTGCACTGACAACCTCCCCCCCACCCTGTTGGAGCTGCAGGGTTGAAGGGGGCAATGGCTTCATCTCAGTCTGCTGGGTCCCGGACACCACTGGGCATTGGGGGGTCTGCCGGGATAGTGAGGGATGGGATGCCTTGTCCTGAGGGGGCAGCACTGTATGGGTTCTTGCCCGCCCAGATGCCTCAGCCCTTGCCATTATCCTAGCGAGGTGGGGTGGCATTGGAGATGGTCACCTGTGTCTGCCACGACTGGCAGGGCACCTGCGAAGGGGTGCATAGTGGGTTACAGCAGGGTCTCCCCTGCTGTAAGCTGTGCCCTCTTCTGCACCCCAGTGGCCAGCACTACATGCTGTAGTGCATGGCGCATAGTGCCAGCCCACCCCTCCCCTCCTCCGGCGCATTGCTCTCTGCGTGGCTGGGGAATCGGACACATAGGTGCTGTGCGTCCCCCTTGGTGTATCCCATGCAGGGGGCACATAGGGTGCAGAGTGGCTATGCACCCCAGATACATGCGCATAGCCCCTTCACTCCAATAGTGCATAGGGCCCAATATTAGTATTAGCACAATCCACACAAAGAAGAGGGTCTACATTTATTGTACCACTTTGGATCACACCAAGAAACTAAGCAACATCAATGTAATCCACACCACTCCAATGTGCCATGAAAGGTGGGGAGAGATGTAATGTGACCTTCTCAGGGCCCCCCAGAGTTGTGTCTGCAGATATTGACCCAGGAGTGTACCACATTTCAAACTCTCCTTCTGCATGAAACTTTAAGGTTAGAGATGAATAGAGAGGTTATTTGTGCATGTAAACTACAAAATCCATTATACTTGCCTGTTGGCAAAATGGTGTATCCAGGGTAATTGGTGGAGCATGAGGATAAGAAAAGCATTTAAGGACTGTAAAGGTAAATCGCTTAGGGAAACTGGTGGCAGAACCCATTGCTGGGCAGAACCAAAATATAGAGGCAGAAATAATGTCTGGGTCTAATAGCAACAGCACTGGGAATATATGACTTCTATTACTTGTACCAGCAAGGGAAATCCATAGATAATTTAATCATAAGTGGGACATGAAAATCAAAAGTGGGACATCATAAAGTCTTGTCTGAGGGAAGCTATTGTAGCATGCACCAGGACCCTGAGCAAGAAGGCCAGGGCCAAGGTACCATGCTGGATGACCAGAAGGGTGTCAGAGGGGGTGAGAACTAAGAGAACTGTGTTTAGGAGAATGGTAAGAACTGGGAGGGGGAGGACAGGGATTTGTATGCAAAGTGGACCGAGGAAGTAATCAAGTTAGTAAGGGAGGCCAAGGCTGCCAAGGAACTGAGTTGGCTCAGGGCATAAGGGAGGGGGAGAAGGACTTCTTTAGATACATGAGGGAAAAGAGGAACTGTAAGGTAAGGACTGGATAGTTAGGATTTGGAAGGTGGGGGTGGGTGGAGAAAGAGGGAGGAACTGGCAGAGGTACTGAATGAGTACTTCTGCTCTGTGTTCATGAGGGAGGTAGGAGATCTGCTACCTCCATGTACAGGAGGGGTAGGGATGAGGAGGGTGAGAGGTGGCAGATGCAGCGATTCATGCAAGCAGGATATTGGAAGGCCTGAAGGTGCTTAGGGTAGATAAGGTACTGGGTCCTGATGGCTTTCACCCTAGGGTGTTAAAAGAAATGGCACAGGAGTTGGCAGAGGCCGCTGACTGACTTGTTCAACACCTTCCTGGACATGGGGTGCGTGCCATCCACAAGAGCAGCCCATAAGACAAGCCTGGCAACTACTGACCTCTCAATCTTACTTCCATAGTGGGGAAATTCATGGAAGCAATCTTGAAAGAGAGACTGGTAACTTTCCTGGAGGTCAATGAGCTCCAGGATGGACAGCAGCGCGGGTTCATCTCAGGGAGATCATGTCAGACAAACCTAATAGAATGCTACAGTTGAGTGACAAGGAAACTGGACAAAGGTCATGCAGTGGATGTCTTATTCTTGAATTTCAGCAAGGCCTTTGACTTGATCCCTCATGGGCGACTTGGGGTATGAATCAAACCCTTATATTTAAAGCTGAAAAACTATGGGAAGCTATTTCTGAGTTATAGACTTGGTTCAGTAGTCTTATACCTGGATTGAAGAGTGTATGGAAATAGATTTGGATATTTCTGATTATTGTGGGTTTCTGTCTGTTGCTCTGCATTATCACCCCTATGCTAAGTACGGGCATCACCATCATACACCTGAAATAGGAATTAATAAAACTAATCAATGCCTCCCATGACCCCGTCACAAAAGGGGGGACACTAAGGGGCCTATTGTATGAGGTTTGGGTGTGTTGTGGGGCATAGGTGAGCTAGAATGGCTCCAGCCAAGCACAATCAGGGGTTACTGTAGTAGAGGTGCTGTGGGCAGCATGCCAGAGCTATGGAACGTGAATCCCTCTTTGAATATTGGAGCCTACAGGAAATTGGACCCTCTGAATAAGGAGCGTGAAGCCTAAACATGTTGAAAATAACATGTTAATGTTACAATGGTGAACACTTTGCTAAGAGCTGCTTAGCATAAACAGAGCCTACTGCCTATACTACAGCCCCTGGCCACACAAGTGCTGAAGCTACTTGTAAATGGAGTGACCTTCTGGCACCCAACCCTTTTCCCTGTCCTTATCACACAGAACGGTTTGCTGAACTGTACATTCAGGCTGGTGAACCCCTGAAACCAACAACTCATGTCAAACAACTTTAAACAGAGTAACAGGTGGGCCCCATATAGTACCCTTACAGAGTAGAAGCAATATAAGTAAAAAGTGTAACAGATGGAAGATAATTATTCCTGTACACTAGTCTAGACGGGCATCAACTAATGTTCCAAGTATATGTATAAGGAAGAATAAACCAGAGGAAACTGGAGGGGGAACTCTAAAACAACTGTGAAGGAAGCAAGCGGAACTTGACCACCTTGAGCTAACTATGTATAACATCATCTAACTACTCAGACTATAAACCACATGTCAGGCTGGTTCCTATATAAAGAGAAATAGCAGAAAGCGTTGGTAGTGGGGTAACTAACTGTCTCTCATTGAGCTAAGACATTGATAATGTATTATGGCAACATTTGGAATTCAGGAAGGGGGACAGTGCTAGAATTTCTCTTGAGGGCTGGAGGCAAAGTTAAGACATTTCTTCAAATAAGGCAAGCTGTCAGAGAGCTAAAAGCCACTCAGCCACAGATGCATATTTGTCAGATCTCCAGTTACACTGTAGGAGCCTTGTGGCAGCTGTCCCAACAGTTGTGACCCATAGAGCCCTGGGATCATTCTTAGACATGTGGGGTGTGCCCAGGAGCAGCAATAGTGCATCCATCTGTACATCAGGCCACAGCCCTCCTTGACATACAGTATATTTATAACTTGCCAGTAGAAGGATTATATGACCAGACAGTCCCACAGAATGGGATATAGCTGGGCTACAGGTTGAGTGCATTGGCAGCACTGGTCCTGATTCAATAGTTCCATCTGCTTAAAGATATGGGGAAGTTTGATACTACCTCAGTAGGGTTTTATTTTTAATCAACCTGCTCCTGCCATCTCTGCATGCCCTATGAATTCTTTCCAAACAATGATCCCACTGCTTGTCTGAGATGACAAGATTAAATTCTTGCTCCCACTGCTGTCTGGCCTTTCAGAAAGGGTCAGGAGGGCATAATCAAAGACATGATTATGGGAGACATCGAGATAGCTGGTGCCATGGATGAGACACAGCATGGATTTACAAAGGCTAAATCATGCCTAACTAACCTACTTGAATTCTATAATAAGGTTAGCAAAGTACTAGATGAAGGCAGTTCAGTGGATGTCATATTTTTGGACTTAAGCAAGGCCTTCGATAAAGTCCCTCATGAGCAGCTGATTGAAACCCTCATTAAATTAGGTGTACAGCCAATAATAGTCAATTGGATAGGGATTGGCTGTTGGGGAGGAAGCAAAGGGTATGTGTACTGGGCGAATTGCCAAACTGAGCAGATGTAACCAGTGAGGTCCCCCAGGGATTAGTACTGGGACCCTGCCTTTTTAGTCTATATATTTAAACAATGAGGACAAAAGCTGGCATCTGGCTTTCCAGATTTGCAGATGATATGCATCTGGGTTTGCCAATCTGATGCAGCAATACTACAGGAAGCATTGGGGGAATTGGAGACTTGGGCACAGGAAAATAAGGCTTCATTTAACATCGACAAGTGCACAGTGATACACCTGGGGAAAACAAAACCTGAAGTAGATTATACACTGGCCGGGCGGGTGCTCAGAGTGGTATATGATGAACGGGATCTGGGGATTAGGGTTAGCAATAACCTCAAGTTCCAGCAGCATTATAACCAAGTGGTTAAAAGGATTAGTGGTATTCAGAGCTGTATAAACAGACACATAAAGAGCAGGAGTAGGGAGGTTTTGTTCCCTCTTCATATCCTGTTGGTGCGGCCGCACACCGAGTACTGTGCGCAGTTTTGGTCCCCCGGGAATAAGGGTGATATTATAGCCCTGGAGAGAGTACAGAGAAGGGCAACAAGAAGAATTAAAGAAGTGCAGGGGTTGGACTGTGAAGAAAGACTAAAAAATCTTGACCTGTATACCACAGACTATCGCAGATTGGGGGGGGGGGGGATATGTGCCTGATTTATATGGCCTTGTCAGACCAACTACTGCGGGAACAGCTGGGCCTCAACTTTAGAAACCAGATTTACAACATGAAAGCCCACTCCCTACAGCTAAAAAGTGATAGATATAATACACTGGTACGTAAACATTGGTTTTCTGTAAGAGTGGTTAAAATTTGGAATGATCTGCCGATTGAAGTGGTAGGAAGTGGAACAATGGAGGTATTCAAGAGTTCCATGGACTGCTATATGAATAGCAAAAACATCACGGGGTATTAGTAGACATCAATGGCAAGCTATAATGGACCTTGGTCTTTATGAAGCTCAGTTAAACCTATGAAACCTATGAAACATCCCTTAGGGTACTGTATATGCTGCTGGCTCAGCGTTTTGGTAGATAGCCCCATTTGCACACAGAGGGAGTGTACAAGGGTGTAGGATAAGTAGAATGACTCTGGTTGGCTTTTAGTATTGTGCCCCTTATCTGTAAGTATCGCCAAAAGCCCCTCTGTTGGATTTGGTGCCTATTTTGTATGGAAGCAAAGGAGTCTATTGTAAGGGGCCCTGTCAGCAGTAAGTCTTTAACCAGCTTGATACTTTGCAAATCTCATAATTTCCAGTGAGTTGTTGACTGTCTGATTTTTATTAGGGTATTATGCCACATGGGGGGCACACAACCATGGATCTGGGGATTCACCACAGCTTTTATGTGTCTTCTGCCAGTATGCTATGGAGACCTCCATTGGAGGGGGGGCCCAAAGCTGGAAAGGAATCTTGAGTAAAGTAATACTACAGGGGAGGGTCCCTACATTAAAATGGTTTCTAGGTTGTACCAAGCGGAGGGAGGGGGTGAGCATTGAGGGGGAGAACCATTGCACCATTTGCACTGTGATTTACTTATTTGGTTTTTGTTTACCGGGTAGGTGAGCTAGCCACAAAATGACTATTTTCAGTCACAACCTGGGAGAATTACAACATGAAAAAAAACAGCATTGCAAGTACAGCATAACAAAATTTGGAGAAAACATGCAAAGCATATAATGAATAGACTGTGATGTATACATGGTGAAGACAAAAATACAAGTATGGGCAGAGTAAGTATTCAAGAAACATAAAACCAACTATCTAACATGTAATGAGAGTTAGGCAACAAATATACAGTAACCTAGTGAGTACTTAGTAAGTGCACAGTTTAGCAAATACAATCTTTACATTGAAAGGAAGTCAGGAATAGCAATCATCCTTATAAGACAGATTGCGGTGCAAAGCCGCTGTCCTAAGAGAAGAAAGGATAAGGCATTTACACTGGATGGAACAATAGGGAGTGGTACAGATAGAGACGTAATAGGCATCCAGCCATACAAGGAGAAGGAGGAAGAGAAAGAGAGACAGGTTAGTCAGCATAAACACAGTAGGCAGATGTGAGATAGATAGAGTGCGGGATCATGGGGGTTGAAAACAGGTGCATAGGTTTGAAGCAAATAGGCTGATGCAAAGCTCTTTTTTAAAGAGGGTATGGCAAGGTGTTAATAGAAAGGCATTCCATTGCAGTGGGGCGTGGTGGGAGAAGGCTTGGGAACCTTTAGCGATTTTACATCTAGGTACTTGCAGTAGGGACTTGTCAGCTGAGCGAAGGCCATAGGAGGATGTTTGCAGAGACAGTAGCATGAACAGACTAGCAGGGGATTGTGCCCTAATTACATAATGCACTAGGGAGCCAACTGAGTAGAGTCTCAGTGCAATAGGTGATACCCAGTTTAGGTCTGAGTATGAAGGCCATGTGATAGCCCAAGAACCATGGCAGTCCTCAGCCCCCTCATTTCCTGTGGTGTCTGAGCTTCAGAACACTGTATCTTGGGGGTTTACCATCAAATAGAAACTGGCCAATAAGTGTGTTCAGTTTCTGAAACAATCTGGGGGTTATTTTGATGAGAAGGTTGGTGAGTAGGTGCAGAAAATGAGGGACTACAATGAGTTTAATGATATCGATTTTTCCAGCTAAGGAGAGATACAGTGTCTTCTACCTTTTCAGATCCAATTTTGTGGATGTGATTAGTGGTTTGAAATTAAGGGGAGCCAGTTTGTTAAGGTTGGGTTGGAGTTTAGCCCCAAAGTATGTGATTCCCTCAGATGCGAATTTGAGGCCCAACGATGCAAAGTGTTCAGCAGAGCACTTCTTATTGTGATGCAGAACCTCTGTCTTTGAAGAGATGATTCTTAAGCCAGAAAAAAAAGAAATTTCTTCAGGATGGGAAGGACCTGTCATACTGCCTGGGAAGAGTTTTCAACCCTGATCAGTAGATCATCAGCATATAGAAATGTTTTGAAAGCCTCCCACCCTACATTTACACGCAGAATGCTTGTATCCTCTGAGAAGGGGGGATGAGAGGACAGCCCTAACAAGTGCCTTAATGCAAGTCAAAGGAGAATGATTTAACTCTGTTAGTAAGTGCTGCAGACAGTGGAGATGAGCACAGGAGGTGCGCCAAGTTTCTGAAGGCAGGGATTATACCCATCATCTCCAGGGAATCAAGGAGGTACTGTCTGACCATTTGACCAAGTTGAAGGCCTTTTTAAAACTGATGGCAAGGGCAGTCACTGGGTCTGGGCAATCTTGTGCTTGGTGTATGAGTGAAACCAAGACCCTGATATGGTCTGAGTTGATCTGTCCATTGATAAAGCCTATCTGGGAGGGATGGATCAGACCAGGGAGATCTAATTCTAACCTGGTCACCAACACCTTCGCCAGAATTTTGGTATCAGCATTTATAAGGGATATGGGCCGATAGCTGCCTGGTGTGGTTGGATTCATGCCCTTTTTAGGAAGAACTGTAATAACCACCTGACATTGACTGAGGCATGATCCCATTCACTAAGCAGTGCTGGAAAACCCCTTAGAAAGAAGGTACCAACCTCATTCTCAAGAGTCTGGTAAGAGTCAATTGGAAATCCCACGCCCCCCCCCCCGGGGCTTTTTGAGAATTCATGGCTTTGATCACCTTACAGATCTCCTTTCAGGAGACTGGCACACAGAGGGCAGCTGCTTGCACCCTGGTGAGGTTAGAATGGGAAAGGTCAACAGGAAGGCTCCAATGGCAGAAGGGATGGGTGGGGAAAGAGATGCATAATGTTTTTTGTAAAAGCATTTCATTACCGCATTGATGCCCTCCTGTTTCATTTTGATGGAGTTGGTGGATTCGTAAAATAGGGAACGGCTCTGGCGTCCTGTTGGCACTTTTGCCTGTGTGTGAGCAGTTTACTAGATGTCCCTCCTCCCTCCAAGAAGGAATGGTGAAGCTTCTGCAGAGCCAATTCAGCCTTTCTGGAAAGATTGTCTAGTTTGGTGAGGGTGCTAATGAGCTGAGCTAGAAGATCTGTAGGATATACAGTGGCTCCAATTAATTTGTATAATTTTTCCAGACCTTTCAGCTCTCTCTCTAACTGAGCCTGCTCTTCTTCAGGCTTCCTTTGCCTCTGGGCTGCTTATGCAGTTATTTTCCCCTCATGATTACCTTAAAGGCCTTCCATAATGTGGAGTCAGAACCTCACCATTGTCATTCATCTCCCAGTATTCTTTGGAGGCTTGTTTGCACCAGTCAGTAAACCCTTTATGCCCCAATAGCAAGGGATCCAACCTCTAGAACAAGGATGTAGATTGAGGAGGCCCCTACAGCAGTCTAATCTCTAGATGTGCATGGTCAGAAATGATAAAGGGATGAATGGAGGCTTGTGACAGGTGTGGTAACACACCCTGGCAGATAAGTCACATTTCAGTTTTGCTGGATGAGCCAGGGGGAGCAGAGAAAAAAGTCAAATCTCTTGCCCCAGGACAATGGGACCTCCAGGCATGAATCAATAGGTGTTCTAACATAAGGGTATTGACTGCCTTCACTGCCCTGGTGTACAGTTCCAGGGCCCCCCCATTCTGGTCCATCTGAGCATTTAGGGTCAAATTAAAGCCCCCACCCTCAAACATACGGGAATGGTTTGCTTTCAGTTCCAATAGCTCCTGGTGAAGCAGATGGAAAAATGCAGGGTCTTCAACATTAGGTGCATACAGGTTAACCAGGACCTTTTGTCCCTTAGACATAGAAACGAGTGCCATAACACATTGCTCCTCCTTGTCTGACTTGAATTTCATGTTAGACCACCCTAGATCCTTCTGCAGCAGTATTGAAACTCCTGTTTTTTGGGAAGTGGCAATACTATGTAACTCCTCCCCCACCCACCTGTTTTGAGTTTAGAAGCCTCCTAGGCAGTAAGCCTTATTTTCTGAAGGAAGGCTATATGTGGTTTCAGTCTCTTTATATGAGTCAATGCCTTTTTCCTCTTGATGGGTGAATTAATGTCACAAACATTCCAGCTACTCATATTAATCTCCATCTTGCACCCTTATTCATCCATCAAGCAGGGCATCAACAGTAGGTGCACCCCCCTTACCTACATATTCAACCATTGGGTTCTATCCTCCTTCGTTAACACAATAATATCTTCTTCACAACCCTTTTGCTTAACAGTTCCAAACCTGGCATGAACATTACAAAACACATACAAGTAACCATAGATTGGAAGAATATAATTGAAAGAACAGGACAATACCCAACAGTTAATCACTCTATACCTACTGCCTCCCCATTCCCCACCCCAAAACATTCATACAACCTGCTAGTCTATGCATAGGTCTATCATCAACCAACATGGTGGTAGCACCCTCTGGCAGGAAAAAAATACACGATGGGCACAAACTTCGGTAGTATAAGAACCATACTCCTATTATATATATATCTGGCTTGTCTTCCCTGTCCTCTGAGGTAACCATCTATCATACAATGTGAGGAGAGGTAGCAGTCACTCTCCAACACACTTCAAGGTCAGAGGAAAAGCCCTCAAGGGGTGCTTTAGCATGAAGTGTTCTGCACTATAGGCTCAGTTATGAGAAGGAGTTCTGCATTGGGAATAAGAGCAGAATAGGATGCCCCTAGAGGGGGAATTGCAGCGGGACACCCCCCCTCATAGCTGGACATGCTGAGGGTGATACAGTCACCATCCAGGAGTCCTCATCATGGAGAGATTGCCATTAAAATGCATTAAACTCTCTGGTTTCCCTTCCCTAATTAGTACAAATAACATAGTCACCCTTACACTGTCTGCTAGAAAATCCAGATTCTTCCCCTTGTGCGCACCCCCAGAGTCACAAGTTAGCCTTGTGAGGAGGCGTACAGGACTATCAAGTACTGTGAGGGGCTATCTAAGGTGATGCAAGAGCACAAGCAGAGCAGCAGCCATTTTAGTGAAGGTTAAGTTGTAGAACCTACAGCCATTTTGTAGATGTGCTTCTGACTAGCTTGAAAGAAACCAAACCATGGGATCAAGCCATATTCCCATTCTGCAAGTATGCATAAGGAAAAGCAGGGATGGCAACCACTAATGTGAGGTAAAAAATATACATGACCTCTGTTAGGTACAAAAAACCTGTTATGAGACAAGGTCCCCACTATGAGCAGCCTGCCCACTCACGCCCCCATCATACAGTTCTGTGGCAACAGCAAAAAGCGTATGAGATATACTTTAATGAGCAATGACAAAAAAAATACAAACATTGAACCCTGCAAACCCATTAAACAGATTGCCCCTTTAAGGCTCTGCAGCCCCTAATTACCTGGCATCTCAGACAGGGATCAATAATGTGATGATGTTACCCATAATCAATTAGGCATGCGTGCATCAGAAGCCCTATTGGAAAAGAGTCCAGAAAGCCCTTGTGGTGCAAACAAAAGAGATTTTACAGTGTTCACCCATTCTTTGAGGCAGCTTCAGACAGTGATTACACAGCCTGTCAATCCAGTTTAAGGCCTGGTGGTTCTTTGGCACACCTGAGGATCTGCTTGTGGGAAGAGCAGCATGGGACACGGTTTCAGACCAGGAGTGAGCTGGAGGTGCCAAGGAGAAAGTGGAAGATAGAGAAGCAGTAGCTAGCTGCAACAGAGGGAAATCATCTGGTAAGTCCTTCAAGGGGAGTGGTTCAACAGGTCGAGACTTTTGATGAACGTCAAAAAAAACAAAGTTAATGCATTTCTCATCTAAGAAAAATAACTCTCAGATCCATATTTTTTACAAACACAAATGAACCCCTTGGTCAGGTAAACAGTTACTGCTACTTAGGAATGACTTTTGATTCTATGTTAACTTTTAATATTCACATAACTACTATGATAAAAAAGGTGAGCAAGAAACTGGGAGCCCTAAGATGAACAACTAAGTGTCTACGAACAATAGATAGGAAAAATGTGGCTGAACAGCTGATTATGCCCATGCTGACCTATGGGGAACTTATTTATAGAACAATGAATAAGCATTGGTTGATTAGTTTAGACAGGGTGCAATATAGAATAGCCAGATATGTATTACAATGTAATTACAGAACCCATCATCGTAATAAGTTTATAAAATTAAATTGGAAGCCTTTGGAAAAAGGCTGTTCTAAAAACTGGTTAAAACTTACACATAAATGTTTAACATCTTATTCAGATCACTACATTACTCATACTCTCTTTCCCAAAGATAATAAGGGTAAACGGGAACTAACAAGATCTGTGTACAAACACAGAATCTGTCCTGTTAGAAGTAATAACAACATGGTAACAGTGCTCTTTCATTTCAAGCAGCTAAAGTCTGGAACATCTTATCCCCCCCCCCCCCATAAGATCTTTAGATAATCATGGGACCTTTATTATTGACATTTTTAATCTCTATCAGTTGAGATGTAGTTGTACATAATTTGGGATTAGCTAGTGGTGTGTATACACTAATTCTGTGTTTTATATGCTTCTTTAACATCTTTACCCCCATAAGATCTTTAGATAATCATGGAACCTTTATTACTGAAAAGTGTAATCTCTACCAAAAGAGATGTAGTTGTATATAATTTGTGATTAGCTAATGGTCTGTATGCACTAACTCTGTGTTTTATATGCTTCATTAGCCTGTGTTTGTAGCTATGAGACATTAGATAACTGAAACTGTATTTATTGTAAATTGTACTGTATACGATGTGGTTATATTATACAATGCTTTAGAGTAACTTAAGTACATCAACAAACAGGACAGTTATTAAACTGTAATTGTATTTGTTGTAAGGTTGTATTGTTCATGATGTGGTTATGTTTTAATGTTCTAGAGTAACTTAACTACATTGACAAACAGGACTTATGAACAGGATTGCATTAATCCTAATGACTAGTATTCCTGTATAAAAATAAAGTTTTTCCTTTTTCTGTCTGTCAATGACACTTACCTGTTGACCTGAATATTGGCTCTGGCTGAGCTAGAGGAGTCTTGATTCAGCGCTGCAATTCCTAGTGTGGGATCTGATGTGAAGAGAGTGGTCCTGATGCCTGCCCCCCCAACCTTCTTTTTCTTGTTCTTGCACTGGGATTTAGGTACTGGAAGCCAGATGTTTCTCATCATGAGGGGGTGAGGGAAGCACCAGGAGACCATGATGCTAGTATTGGAAGATGGGGTGGTGTCCATATCCAGCAACCTGCCTCTGTCTCTTTGCTGTGGAATTGTGATCTGCATTTGTCCAATTAACCTGAGGGTAGTGCTTAGCAATAACATCCTCTGCTGCCTCAGGTGCCTCAAATGAACCTGGGATCCCATTAACAGTAACACTTAGGGTTGCTGGGTAGCAAAGAGAATATTAGAGTCTGAGGTCAAAGCAGACCTGTCGTGCACTTGTGAAGGTACAGCACCACTCAGAGAGCTCTGAGAAGAAATCTGGATTCTCTGTCCCTGCCAGGAAATGTGCTGTTTCTCTCTGGCTGCCAGCATTTCTTCCTCTTGTCCAAGAAACAAAGAAAGTGGGCTAGGTTTGGCTTTGGTTCATAGCCTTTAGGTGGCTTGGGTGCTAAGAGTGGTAGGCCTTGTCAATCTCGATAAGACCAGCCCATTTGTAGCCCAGGAGCTCAGGTAGCACTTTCTGAAGAAATTGTGTAGTGTTGGGACCCTCAAAACCCTCAGGAAAGCCCACAGATCAGAGATTATTCCTCCAACTCTGATTTTCATGGTCCTCAACACTTTTCCACAGCAGTTGGATCATGAAGTCATGGTCATTGAAGTTGTTCGTGGTCTTTTTGTTTTGGACCTCAGAATCCACAATTGGCTGCTCAGCTACAGTATGTTTGTTCTGTAAGAGAGTGCAATGTTATCTGCAGCTATGTGCTGGGCAGCTAATTCAAGTTTGTTGAGTTAAGACATCACTTGGATGAATGTGTCTTTATTCTCTTTTTAGATTGGAATCTGCTGTTGAAGTTGTTGTGGTCACCATGGCTGAGGCAGTTTCCTGCGTGTCTGGGCCAGAGTCCTGTTAGAGCATTACAGTGGCCAACAACTCAGCACTACAATGGTGCAAAGTGACCGGACAGACCCTGGACATTCGCAGGTAGGTGACTATCACTCTGTATGAGAAAGACACAATAGAATGACCGGAGCATCAGAATGCTGTAGGATACAGATAGGGAAAATTCAAAGTTTAACAATCAAGCTGCCATCTTGTAGCCAGCCAAGCCATGCCCTCAAGTGTGGACTCTAATGATATCATATTGTACCTACCTGTAAACTGTTATGAACATTGATATTATATCTGTCATATTGTGCCTGCTCAAATTATAGTGGTGCCGCATGGTAGACCAACTATAATTAGGGTTGAGCAGGGATTTCTATGTTAAACCTCAAACTTTGCACTTTAATGTCTTTGTAACTGTTCAACCAATTTGCACAACATTTTGCATGAGCAGTCTGGTGGAGTGGATCTCTTGATGTGTTAAGTTTTTTTCTGGTCAGATGTGCACATTCTGAGAAGCAGATAGTGCAAAAATGTAAATCATCAATGTTTTTGTGGGGTTTTTTTGTTTGTTATTGCCTTGCACCCAGATGGTTTGGAATTTTGGTCTGACATTTTCAGGATAGAAAGGGTTTGGTGTACAGATATGCCTTTCACTGGTTTGGTGAAAAAATATTAATCTGTTCCAAAGTTATTACATTTTAAAAAATTCAGTTTCTGAGCATGCTCAGTAAGCACTTCAGAATAACTGCATGAAATTACTGTATGTGGAGTCCTTATTCATGAGGCTAGAATCCTTTTTATGTTTGCTTGCATGCATGTGCAAGAAACATAGTGCCACCATACAAGTTTTCGTAGGTGTGCCTCCCCCACTTCCAATGTCCTGCTCCCTTTTGCTGGCACAGCCGCACTGCACCAATGAATGTCTGAGCTGTCTATGACAGCCATTCAGAATGCAGGGGCATACAGTTGAAAGCGAAAAGCTGCTGCAATCAGTGGAAGTAATGTGTAGGCAATTTGCATACTGGCGTCAGCAGGTAAGTGCCTACATGCAGCACTGCATCCTAAACAGCTGTCATAGACAGCTTTCTTTGTGTCTACTCTCCCCAAACAGTCAAGTAGCAAGCTAGGAGCCCACCCCAGTGTGCTCATGCACCCCCCGGTGCACACAGTATGGTTGATGGGGGGTTCCCAATCCCCCATTGTCTCCGGGCCCCCCCCAGACTTCTAGGTGCCACACTGGGAGCCCACCCCAGCATGGCAAATGTCAGAATGGTGAAGAGTGCTGACCAATCCCCATCAGCTCAACTGAACCCCCAAAAGAAACATACTTCAGTTGCCATGCTGGGGAGCCCACTCCAACATGGCAAGCATCTATAGCCCCTATGAGGTGCCCAATCCTATCCAGTTCACTGACCCCCAAAAAAAAATCTTCCAGCTGCCATGCCGGAACCCACCCAACATGGCACAAGTCCTCATCGTCTTCTAAAAAGAAAATAAACACCTGAAAAGAAAGAACGGTCCCTCATTGATTGTCTTGCCCCCAATCCATGCCCACCTTCTGCACATCCACCTCCCACACCCCCCCATACTTACCTCAGGAGTCTGGTGTGATGATCTTTGGTGGACTGGGAACACATCTGCACTCTTCAAAGCCGACCGCGATCTGGAGAAATGCCGCTACGCTGTATAATGGCATTTTGGGGAATTTTTTCACCAAATTTTCAACGCGGGGTTCTTGGAACCCCACCTCATGAATTCTGTCACTGTCATTTTGTTATTCAGTCCCAAAAGATGATTTTGGGGTCACTGAGTGGAAACACCTTTCAGGACCAAGTAATGAAATGACAGTGTCACAGTTCATGGGTTACACTCCCCAAAACCCTATGTTGAAAATTTGGTGAAAAAATTCCCAAAAATGACTGTTTTATGAGCGTGCATTGTGCAGTTCCTACGCATGCTCTTAACTTTACACATTTTAAATATTTTCACTCCAGATTTTCAACATTGTCATTTAACCACACCTCCTTATGAGCAGTACAGCTGTAATTTTTCGTATCTTGCCCAAAATGTGTTTTTGCGCATGTAGCGCTCAATGGCACAGTCAGTGTGTAAAATCAATGTTAGGGACAGATTAAGAAAATCACAGTGACACTGTTCATGAGCAGAGGTCTTAATATGGCTATGTTGAAAATTTGGTGACAGAAGTCCATAAAATGACTGTGTTACGAGCATGCATTGCACAGTTTCCACGCACCCTCATAAGTACACGAAGTTGTACTATTTTCAGTCCAGATTTTCAACACTGGCATTGTTCCACTCCTTCTTATGAACGGTACAGCTGTCATTTTACACACCCTGGCTGAAATGTGTTTTTGCACTTCCGGCACAGAAATGCATGGTTGTTGTGGGATATCAATGTTCAAGACAGATTAAAAAAATTATAGTGACACTGTTCATGAGCGGAGGTCCCAAAATGCCTGCATTAACAATCTGCTGTAAAATATCCCCAAAGTAATTACATTATGGGTGTGCGTTGCACAGTTTCTACGCACGCTTGTGACTTCAGTTTTTTTATATTTTCACTCCAGATTTTCAACATTGCCATTTTTTACACCTCCCCATGAACAGTACAGTGGTCATTTTTCACATTCTGTTCAAAATGTGGTTTTGCACCTGTGGTGCCAAATGGCGTAGTCATTGTGCAAAATCAGCTTTCGGCTAAGGAACTGATATTGCCTCTGTTCATGAGGTGGGGGTAATACAAAAAACCCATGTTGAAAATGTGGAGTGAAAATACCAACGAATGCCTGGGGCACTAGGGTTTCTGACAATAACACCCCACCCTGTAGAGACTGACAAGCATCAGGGGTGTGACTTGGGATTGCCACCTGTAATGCTCATGCCATTCCACCCCCACCCACACCACACAGCCAGTGACAGACATTGAGGTGTGCTTTGGACTCTTCTGCCCCAAAGTTCACCCCATTCTCCTATACTGCACCCATCTCACCGTATTTCCATATGGAATGGGGTGAACATAAGGCCCAAAGACCCCAAGGCACACCGTGACACTTTTTGGTGTCTGCAGGGTAGGGTGTGGTGAAATAGCATAGCCATTATGCCTGACGACCCAAAGGCACACCCCAATCCCTGTCAGTCTCTGCAGGGTGGTGGTGGGGTTGGCTTCAGTTCAATACTTCACTGCCATTCCTATTATGCATCTCTCTAACTCCTACACTACCAATGCCAATGCCAGCAAGCAAACATTCGGCATTGATAAATGCTTGTTTCATATGCCGTGATTTTTTTTTTTTTAATGTGAAAACTCACAAAAATGGAGCAGTAGACACAGAGCAAAAGATGTTAGTTGGTCATTGGGACCCCATATTGTGAATTCCACCATTATGTGTTAGAAAAACAATGGCCAAATGTGTCTTTTCTTTGTTTTTTATCGTTTTTCATGACTTGCTTCCACCATTTCTTGTATTGGTTGATACAAAAAACAGATGCTTCTTGCTGTTATTTTGTCATTACCTTGCACTCAGATGGTGTTGAGTTCAGGTCTGAAATTTTCAGAGTAGAAAGGACTTGGCCCACAGTTGTGCATTTGACTGGTTTGGTGAAAATTTATTAAACTGTTCCAAAGTTATTAAGTTTTAAAAATGTGGCTTCTGAGCATGCTCAGTAAGCACTTAAAAATAGCTGCATGAAATAATTGAACAGTGTTTATAGATTTCCCTGGTGTCTAGTGGCATCCCCATCCTCTGATCCCTGTCCCTGTCATTTCATTGCTGTCCTGTATTTAAAAAAAGAAAACAGTAATTCAGTGTCTTTTTTTTTCTAAACTTGTAAAAAAGAAAATGATCCATTGCCGAACCAACCCACAACACCCTGACATCCCACTGAGCAACCACCAGCCTGTACCCCCCAACATCCCAACACACCCACAATCACCTGAACAGCTTCCAGGGTGAAGTTCCACTCTCCATTCGAAGATACAGCTTGCTGCTGGAACCACTGAATTCAATATGAGATAGTAAGGTAGGTGCAGTTCAATGTATTTTGATTGGTTTTCAACTCTGCTGCATAACTTTGCCATTTTTACTTATTTTTTACATCCAATATTAAACATGGCCTTTTTGAGACACCACCTCATGAACAATGGTGCCGGAATTATGCAAATCAGGACTGAAAGGTGAATTTGCAGTAACTTGGTGAAATCACCTTTTGGGCAGGATTTGAAAATTTTAACCACCCTTGTTCATAAGGTGGGGTCATAAGAAGGGTATGCTGAAAATGTGCAATCAAAATATGTAAAAATAGCAAAGTTATGTGCATCCATTCAAATTTTGCTACTCAAACTCATAACTTTGCTAATTGTGAATATTTTGACCCCATATTTTCAACATAGGCATTTTTGACACCACCTCATGAATGTGACAGCTGTCATTTTTTAAACCCTGCCAAAACTGTCTTTTTTGCATCTGTGACATACAATTATGTTGCAGTGGCACAAATCCACATTTTGCTGGGGATTTGGAAAGCTTCAGTATTGGGTACATGATGTGGGGTAATAAAAAGGCTATGATGACAATCTGGTTGCTGCTGTTCTACAAATAGAAGCACAGGGCGCAGAGGGCCCTGCACTGCCACAGCAACATACATACAAGCATCTATGGAGGGATGGGAACACAGGGCATGGAGGGCCCTGAACTCCCACAGGCAGATAAAGATACAATTACACTATCAGAAAAAAAAAAATTGATGGATGGGAGTGCAGGGCTTGGAAAGCCCTGCATTCCCATAAGAAAATAAGGATCCAATTATACGATTTCAAAAAGTAATGAAATTTATTACAAAAAACTGTGCTAATGCACTAGTTAGCATTAAAGTAACAATAATAGGGAAATGTGGTATTAGGGTTTCTAACCCTAAATCCCCACCACCAAGCTGCAGGCAGCAAACAGGCATGAGGTGTGTCTTGGGGCTGTCAGTTCTAATGGTCACCTCATTCTGATATACCATACTCATCTCAGCTTACTTACTGATGGAATGGGGTGAGCGTTAGGGTTGGCACACTCCATACCTGTTGCTAAATGAAGGGTGGGGGTGGGGTGTTGGGGTTGGAAACCCTAACACCACATTTTCCTACTTTTGTCACTTTCACCTAACTATTGCATTAATCAAGTTTCTTGCAATGAATATGTATATAAATGTGTATATATTGTATGTTACTGGTAGTCAGTGATCTGGGCACATTGACAATAGCAATTGTCAAAATGGACAGTGCAATTGACTGACCGTCAGTGCCATGAAAGTGAATGACGGGAGAAACAGCATGAAGGGCACAAGTGAGTAATACTCCCTCCCATCAAAATCGCGAAAGGGCATAATAGTGAGTCACAAGAAGGGTGACATAGAAAATGGGTGAATGGCAACTGGGCAATCAAACGTAATGGTGAACACGTGCACCCGCACACACCAGCACATCACAAAGACCCGAACAAACCCATAGCTGCAACTGCTTGGCCAACCACCAAGTACCCACCCACAGCACAGCAGCACGCCCACCACCATTTCCCCACCCACAACACAGCAGCAGGCCAAAAGCTCCCTTTGGGGGATGAAAGACTGCTGGCCAGCATGCCGCCATTGTGGCATGGGCAGACAGTTATTGTTGTTGTTTATTATGAATAACCATTGAGCATATGCTCATTCACAATGGCAACCTAGTGTATACATTAAAAAAATATATAATAACAATACATACAACATTAGATCATACGATGTTCTACATACAATATTTACACAATTAACTAAAACAGTTACCGTTCTGACTATTTGAGAGCAGATATTTCTTTAGTGTAGAAACAGACAAGGGTTTAAAGAGTGGATCCCTAAAACAAGGTGGTAGTGTATTCCAAAACCTCAGAACCAAGTGACTAAAATATTGCAAAGACCTTTTTGTATGGGTCTTATGGATAATTAAGGAGAAAATTGTGAGTTTCTGAGAGATGTATCGATGTACCAAAATACTAGCCTATGGAATAAGCCCCAAACTGGACTGCTATGCAAATAGAGTAGTGTGTATGTCCCTCCTGGTAGTCAAAAAAACCCAACCCAGGGATTTATGTAAATTGCAGTGATGAGTAGTTATAGGACCTCAAAATTAGCCTAGCCAATTTATTATGTAGTACATCTAACTTGTGTAATCTATCTTGTGAGGTGCTTCCATGTAAAATATCACCATAATCAAATAATGGCAGAATTTGTACTTCAAGTATGTATTTCAATGTATCAGAATCTAGACATGTTTGGTTTCTAAATAAACAATTTTCCCTCTTTCCTACCTGACTGATTAGTTTATCTACATGAGTATTCCCTGTGCCAGACTGATCTAGCCAATAACTAAGCTATTTATACATTTTAACAGCTTCTAAAGGTGCTACTGATAAATCAAATATCTCTAGTTTTAAATCTGATTTCAATTTAACAGCTGGACCAAATAGGATTGTTTTTGTTTTAGACATATTTAACTTTAACTTTAAATGTCAAAAGTATTTTTGCAGTGAATCAAATCTAGACTGCAAACTAGATTGACTTTCTGTTACAGAACTACAGGAATGATAAAGAATCATATTGTCTGTGTAGAGGGGGTAGTTTACCCCCTCTACACTCCTACTAGTGTCTTTTAGATAAATTAAGAAAAGGAGTAGCCTCAGCACTGAATCCTGGGGCACTCCCCTTACTACTTTCAGAGGAGAAGAATCTATACTGTTAACTCTAGTAAATTGATGACGGCTACTTAAATAAGAGCAGAACCAGACCAAAGCACTTCTGCTTAGTCCCAGCTCCGATAACTGTTGTAACATAGACTGGTGGTCACCTGTGTCAAAGGCCTTGGACAGATCAATCAGTATGGCACCCATATAACACTACAAATCATTTGCCCTACCGATATCATCCAAGAGCCTGGACACGGAGACCACCATACCATGTATCTTACAGAATCCAGACTGAAATTAATCATAAAGATTCTGCCTTGTTAGATAATCAACCAGCTGATAATAAACCAGTTGACAGACAACACTGCCGATGAGAACTGGGGAGGGGGTGGTCATGGGCAACGGGATCGAATCCCATCCACAGCAACATACATCTCCCCAACAGCATCCAACATGCTCTCACTGACTAGGGGAAACAGTAAAATGTCCAGAAAACAATGACAGTACCAGCATAGCTGGTGAAGGTGTACTCACCCATGATGGTGTATCCATGGGAACTTCAGTTAGAGGAATGAATGGATAACTGGGCAGCATCCTTCTGGCAAATGTGGCATGACCTCACCCTCCTCAGTGTTCACTATACATGGTGCGAGTCACAGGGGTCTCTATTTTAACACTGCCTGACACTCTCAGTAGGTGAGGGGGACACATGCATGTAGCACAGGTGTGTGCACAGATGACATACCTTGGCTACTTAAAGGGTCCACTCTAGGAAGTAAAGCCATCGCACAAGGATCAAGAACAGCGAAAATGGAGGAAGTCACATTTTTGACCAGTCAAAATGGGAGATCTCTACATTCCCATTGTGTATATATATACCTCTGGGACAGGGGGTTTAAAGGAAAGATATACTGGTGATGCACGCAGGACCATAAATACCAATGCCCTGTGCGGGTCCACAAAGAGGTGGACCATGCAGTATACACTGGCCACCTGCACAACCATGTGCCAGATGCGGGTGAGGTGGGTGATCGCAGTGTGCTTGGCAATGTGGGGGAATGGGCATGGGCCAGCCTGAGGAGCACTTCACAGGTGCTGGTCCAGTGTACTATGGGTGTGCCGGACTTGGTCACTGGCAAGCTGCCAGTGCTCCCACTCATAAAACAGACAGTACAGTGGGAAAAACAGGCTGCAAGAGGTTGTCCTGCCACTGTGGAGGACCTCAGCATTCCCCCCAAGTACTCTGTAACGGGGGCAGGGAGACATTCCTGCAATTTGACAGTGGGCCTGCAGGTGACAGGGTGCTTCTTTTTGCCATCCAATGTTCCCTGTGGTTTCTACAGTGGTGTGAGGATTGGTTCCTCAATTGTACCTTCTGTGCTACTCCACCACTCTTTGAACAGCTTTACACCATCCATGGAATGCACTTGGATGTCATTGTGCCTGCAGTGTACATACTTATGTGCTCCTGGACTGAGAGGGCATACAGATGGGTATTTGCAGAGGTATGGTGGATAGTGGGGGGCAACTAACCCAGGACAGCACTCCTGGACTTTGAGTAAGCAGCTTGGTGGGCATTCACAGCTGTATTTCAGGGGGCTGCCATACGCGGATGCTTCTACCACTTTTGCCAGGCGGTCTGGCAGCACATACAACAAATCCCTGAGGTACAGTTATGGTATGCCAGGGATGAGTACTTTTCCTTCCCACTATGCATGATCCTTGACCTGGCATTTGAGCCTGTGAGTGCAGTGGGTGATGCCCATGAGGAGCTCAGGGACATGTCATTTTACTATGATAATGAGGCGCTCCTCCACCCCATTCTCAAGTATTTGGAGGACACATGGATTGGGCATGGGGAGGATGGCCACAGTTACAAGTGGATACCTGGAATATATATTCAAGCCCACCCTTGCCGGACTAGCATGTACCAACAATGCTGTAGAGGGCTGGCACTGGGGATTCAACACCAGGCTCGGACCAGCCATCCCAGCATATGGTAGTTCTTGGATTGCTTCAGGGAGGAGCAGCAGCAGCTCAGTGACCTCAAGATGGAACAGCTGGTGTCAGGGGCAGGTGATGCTGCCAAACAGTGAAGGTAAATGGACCTGCCCCAATGTATTGAAACCATAATGGCCAAGTATGGGGAGTACAGAATACCCGACTACCTCAGAGGGCTGGCATATAACTTCTAGCTGCAGGTATAGTCGGGTGCACCACCGGCTGGGCTGTTGCTCCAAGGCCACTGTTGGGGGACTATCCATGTCCAGTGCTTCCATGCCTGATGTGCCCCTCCACCCCCCCAACACTGCCCACTGCAGTGTTCTGCTCCCCCCACACCCATTTGCCTTTTCTTGTTGCCTATCCCCGTACACACCCTGTCCATGCTGTTTCACCCCCCCCAGTTACCATTGCAGCATGTTGGCTGTCCCCACTACCATATACCATGGCAGCCTGTGCACCCTGCCACCTGTGGGTGCAATGTGGTCCCATGTCTCCATCTGCCAGACCACCTGTCCTTGAACTGCTATTACGGTGACCGCATTTCACTGTGGTGTCACGTCTGATGCTCCTTGTGGTCTGTCCTTTGTGTTGTGTTTGTGGTGGTTGTGGTTTCATCTCTTTTTTTTAAATGCTGTGCATTCATGATTTTGACAGCCACCACTTTGTGCCATTCACTGTTACCACCTGCGGTGTAGCGTCTGAGCCATTTTGGCAGTTGCCCTCTCTCACTCGCTGTTATGACATGGAACCTATGTTACTTTGAACGCTGCTACCAGGATATTCTAGTGTATTCTAAAAATAATGTACTCTCTGCATGGTGGAAGTTTACTGTTGAGGTTAATATAGTCCTTGCATGAAGGAAATTTCCAAGTAAAGTGATGTAATGAATGTAAAGCAGTAGCCTTCAGCCTCATAGGTAGTGAGACAGTCTGCTTGAATGAAGTGAATTTAATTAGTCTAGGTATGAGAAAGTTAGGGAGTTACTTTCTCAATGAGATATGCAAACATCTGCATGTCCTTCACTGCGTATGGTGAAATGAACTGTTGTTTAATTACTAAATAAGTCCTGATGGTATAGTGTATAAAATATACCAGACCATTCAGCAATGAAGACACCCGCAGCCATGACCCTAACAGTTTTTTATAAGAATGAGTTTAGTTAGGAGAAAAATAATATAAATACCTGCTTGAATCTTAGTTTAGGGAAGCAGTAGAAAATGTTTAAGGATTAGCAATTGACTTCAATTGATACTCTATAAAGTCTCTCTGGCACGACATGTCTGGAGAACCTGGTATCCTGTGTATATGCTCTATAATGCCTCCCTATGATGATATGTTAGAAGAGCCTGGCATATTGCAAATGTAAGTCATTTTGTTATTCCTTACACCAGTAGAGTTTACACTGGGTTTGAACCCTTACATAATTAGCCCTTACACTGGTAACCCAATAATTGCCTGGTCTTGGACACTGTTATTGAAATCCAAATAACCATCAATCCCACCTGCCATCCCCCACTGCAGACAACATGAAACTCACCAGTCTCAGTCCCACCTACACCCAGTAAGGTCTGCCTCACTGTGGTTGGGTATGTGTGTGGACTTTCATACTCTCCATCCCAGAGGAACTACCACCCTTTTGTGTTATGATGTCACAGAAACCTTTTGATTAGGGTTCCACCATTAATGGAACAAATATGGTGCATACTAAATGATGTAGGAGGTGATACCACCCACAACCATCCCTGCAGCTAGACAACCATCCAGCCTAACTAATCTGGTTTCCCTCCTTGGACCATTCCTTAACTCCATAACTTGCATCCCTCCAGCCAATCACCCTCACTGCAAATGGATCTCACACACACCCTAGGACCACCTTTATGCTTGTGGAAAGGCCCTCGCACAAAGCTGAGTACTATCAGTGGAGCTGGACTCACTCTTGGAACACACTCCCCCATCAATGGACAAATCTAACTGCAGCTGGAACACCATTTCTCTCACCACCCTTAATGCAGCTCTAGAAACTGCACCAACCTCCAAGCAACCACTGTCCCTGCAGTTGTACCAAATTTTAAGACTTTGTGTCAACTCCACAGACCCCTCCCTCCAGCTGGGCCACTCTTTCCCCATGCAGACAAGAGTCACTCAAGCTTATCACACTGTCTGGACCACTTCACAACTGCTGACCTCCATCTACACTAGTCTATCACATTACTTGCAGCCGAACTGTCTGTCCCTGCTGGTCTGCCATTTGCTGATCACCAAAATGGTGCTCCTGGTCTTTGACTATGCTGATGTGGTCTATGGTACAGCCCTCTTCTCTTCCCTAGCCAGACTGGACACCACCTGCAATGCCTTATGTCACTTTGTGACTAACTCCCCGCCATGTAGGCACCACTGCACCCTCTTTTCCTCCCTTTCCATCCTTCTCCTACCTTCTTGTCACCAGTTACACAGCACTTTCTTCATCTCCGAGTATTGGTTTGTCTCCCTGCCATCCTATCTCACCATCCCTCTTCTCTCCAGTCCATCCAGCTCCATGTTCTTTCTGCTCTAGGGACCAGTAAATCTTCTCCACTCCTCACCCCCATCCCTTCACTGGACTATCTGCCTTCTTCTATCATTTGCCATTATTCAGGAACCAGCTACCTCATTCCATTCATCATGCCACCTCCTTAGGTTCCCTCAGACATCAGCTGAAACTCCTTAATCCACCCACCTGCACCTGTTTTGACTGACTGTTTTGCTTAATGCTAATCTCAGTTTTCAACTTGCACTTGTGTTTGTACAACATATTTTGCACTTTATCCTGTTCCACATCTATACCAGTTATGTATTCTTACTGCTAATTGTCTGCACTTTATCTACATCATGTAAAGTATTGTACTGCTACACTGGGTCACACCTGGAAATGATCCTCAGCTTAGTGTGCCTTTCCCAGTTAGCAATTTTCAAATAAATAAATAAACACCACCCTCTCCAACAACACTACCCGCTCATAGAACAGCACACTCAACCCAGTCTGAGAACCCCCCTGAAATTGGACTAGAGCTGTGCGGAAAAACATTTCAACAGCAGAATTTCCATGAAAGTCAGACTTTCACTTCTGTGAAAGTTTGGAAATCGAATTAGCAACTTTTGTGGAAATTCAGATTTTTCGCTGGCACCCAACCATTTTTATTTCCCTGGTGTCTAGTGCCACTCCTCCCCGCGCCGCTGGTCACGGATGGCCATCCATTACCAAATATACAAGAGTTCCCTGGTGTCCTGTGCTCCCCCTCCTACCTCCAGGCAAATCTCTGTCCAAAATAGAAATAAAATTCCCGATGACTATCAGTCCCTCCCCCCATTTCATCACTCTCCCCCTATATAAAAAATACTTCCCTGGTGACTAGCAGTCCCTCCCGCACCTGATCACTGACCTGATGTGGACATCATATGCCCTGGTGTCCAGTATAACCTCCCCATCCCGATCCCCCGTATAGTTAATATGAACATTTCTCTGGTGGTGTAGTGAACCTGCCATCCCCGATCCATGGTACGTTAATTGGCAGCTATTCCCTGGTGGTGTAGTGCACCTCTCCCCTGGCAAGGTAGTGTCCCACCACTCCACTCCCCTCCCCCCCATCCTGAACCTGAGTGGGTGACTGGCAGAGCCCTCCACTTTCCACCATGGCAGGCTGCACACTGAGCTGTCAATGAATGAGTGCAAACTTGAACAAGTACGTGCTCATTCATTAACAGCTCAATGGGTGGCTGGCCATGGTGGAGAGTGGAGAGCTGTGCCGGTCACATGCTTGGGTTCAGATGGGGGTGGGCAGGGCAGTGTGACACCACCTGCCATGATGGATGAATGGGGGTGCACTAGACATAGAAACATAGAAGTTGACAGCAGATAAGGACCGTGTGGCCCACCCAGTCTGCCCATTTTGCCTACCTATTTCAGACCACAGATCCTAGTTAATCTGCAGTTCACCCTTTCTTTCCTGTCCCTTGGGTACCCTTATGTCTATCCCATGCATTCTCAAATTCCCTGTTTTTGGCCCTACCACCTCCTCTGGGAGCCCGTTCCAAGCATCCACCACTCTTTCGGTGAAAAGGTACTTCCTCATGTCACCCTTGAACCTCCTCCAACTTCATTTCGCGCCCCCTTGTGTTTGCACATCTTCTTTTTCAAAAGGTGCTACCCTCCTGTACCTTATTTATGCCCCTGAGGTACTGGAATGTTTCTATCATGTCCCCTATCTCTCTCTCCTGTCCTTCAGGGAATACATATTGAGTTCCCCTAACCTCTCCTCATAAGGCTCTTCATGCAGACCTTGCACCATCTTTGTAGCCCTCCTCTGGACCACCTCCAGTCTGTCTATGTCCTTCCAGAGATGTCTCCAGAAATGGACACAGTACTCCAGCTGAGGTCTTACCAGTGATCTGTACAGTGGCATAACTACCTCCTTCTTTCTGCTGGTAATACCTTTCCCTATGCACCCCAGCATCCCACTGGCTTTCCTCACAGCCTTCTCAAATTGTTTGGTTGTCTTTTGGCCATCCAATATGAGTACTCTTAGGTCCTGTTCCTGCTTCTTGGTAGCCTAGTACCACCCCATCTTGTACATCTCCTTGGATTTCTCTCCCCAAGTGCATAATTTTGTACTTTTTTACATTGAATCTTAGCTGCCACACTTCTGAACATTCCTCCAATCTGCTTATACCTTTTCTTATTTTTTCTATCCCCTCTGGAGTGTCAACCCTGTTGCTGAGCTTAATGTCATCTGCAAAAAGACATACTTTGCCCTCCAGCCCCTCCGCAATGTCACTTATGAAGACATTGAAGAGGACTGGTCCCAGAACCACCTGGGAATAATTCAATTAATGTATTGTGGATTGGGGATAGGAAGGGGGGGTTAGTAGACCACTAGGGAAATGTTTATATTGACTATATGGGGGATAGGGAGGCGGGTTTCACTAGACACCAGGGCATGTGATGTCCACATCAGGTGGATGGGTGGGTGATTGAGTGGGGGGAGGGACAGCTAGCCACCAGGGAAGTATTTTTTATATAATGGGGCGAGTGATTAGGTGGAGGGAGGCACTGCTAGACACCAGAAAATGTTGTTTCTATTTCTGGCAGGGCATTGGGTGAGGCACTGGACACCAGGTTTTTTTCTAGTCTGTCTGGAACAGGGGTCATGAAACATTTGGAAGATTTCCAGCCTGTGGCAGACTGGAAATCTTCCAAATGTGTTTGGTGAATTTTTGCCCTGTTCCACTCAGATAGACTAGAAAAAAAACCTTCACCTGGTGTCCAGTGCCCCCCTCACCCAATGCCCTGCCAGAAACAGAAACATCCACAAAAGTTGTAAAATTTTGCGGAAGTTCCACTAAAGCAGAATTTTGCAACTTTTGCCAGCTCTGAACTGGATCTCATTTTGAAACAGCCCCCTCAAAACCACCCAGCTGAAAAATTGCACTGCAATTGGAATAACCATGCAAATAGACCACCCTCACTGTAGCAGGACAACCATTCCAACTACCAGATGATAAAACGCCTAGGATATGGATCACCCCAGGACCGTCATTCATCCCCAAGGAACAGTCACATCATCCAGCCCTCCTACCTCACTGCATCTGGACCACCATTTATGTGCCCTGACCTCCATCCCACAAGCCAAGTTAACTTTCCTGAGCCTCTCATGATTCATATAAATTACACCCATTCCCAGCAGACCACCATCCATGCAGATGAATCCATAAGATCCCTTAATACCCACTCCACAGCAATCCTCACCACCTCCCCACAGCTGGACCACACATCCAGCCCTAAAACTGAGCACACTGTTGGGGCCACTCCACAACCCCTAACCTGCAAACCCCCCAGTCCACCACATTTCCTGCATCCAGACCCCTCCAAAGACAACTCTTTCTGCCATTGAACACCCACAGCCAAGCACTCCATCCCATGATGACAGCCCTACTAACAGCCATAAGACCTGGACCACCCATTTCCCACTCAAGGGCTAGCAACCACCCTTACAGATGGGACACTCAATAACATTAATGGATGGCTCTGTATTCTTCTACCTAGATCTGCAATTTGAGAGAAGGTCAGGAAGCAGAAGTGGCATATGGCTTTCAGTGGCAGAGAAAAGCAGCTCACAGTATGCAAGTGCTCCTTGACTTTAATATACAGTTATTGGGGGCTATGCACTATTGTGGACTGTGTCCATGTGATTTGTGTATACCCAGAGTGCATAGCTACCCACCTGTAGACAGGAAAAGGGTGCACAGTATGTACAGCTGCACATCTCTGCAGGGCACCTGTTTGTGGCCCTGAACTCCTGGTGTGCAGCTGTAGGGGAAGCAGTTCAAGTGACACAGTCAGACATCCAACTGGATGCCCATCTTGGTTCCCAAAGTGGATTCCCTGCACAGTGTGAGCAGGGGATTATAGGAAGACAGGGACCAGAAATATATCAAAATATGTGTGAGTAGCTAAGCGGTTACTCACAGCCATCCCTGTCAACTCAGTGGTCTATGGCAGCAGGGTTGGGGGGGATTCCCTGTCCTGCTGTGGGTGTAATGGGAAGGGGCTTTTCAAAAGTAACAGCAGGGCTCTGCTGCCTTATCCTTTACCCACCCCCCCCTTGCCTGGCACTCTGTGCCTTCATGAATAGTGTGGAGTGTGAACAAACCCCCGTACATGCCCCTGGAATAGCCATGCACGTAGTGGTGCAATCAGCTAGGGAGACTGAGTGTGCAAGTGGCATACCCTCCTTCTATGAATACCATGTGGGTCTGCTGGACCCCTGGTTCTTATAGACCCGATTGAGATGGTCAGTGGTAACAAAGGCTGCTCCAGTGCTCCACAATCCAGTTCATTAAATTTACAAGAGCATATTAATTTAATACCTTACTGCTCAGTGTTGGCGGGACTCCACACATCAGCTGGTAAGGGGTGGGGGAAGTGGGAGGGATTACTAGACTAGAACCCTCAACCAAAGTCAGTGATTACATTTCACCACCAAAACTGAAGCAACACATTCTTTTTTTTTTTTTTTTTCTGCAGTTAAACTTTTTTATTAATTTTCCATAAGATATACAGACAAACCTCTTAAAGTACAGTACAATGTGAGGATTTTTTTTTTAAGAAATTGAGGCAGCATATAATAAGAACATTGCTACAATAATACAAGGAGCTTTTGATTTAAAATATAGTAAACAATACAGGTCATGTAATTAGCATATACTTGACATTTGTAGTGAACTTAAAGTGGATAGTATGATTAGATATGGTTTATATTAAAATGTTACATAATTATATATGATGCTGCAAAGGAAAAAAGTACATTCGTAAAAAGGATTGTGGAGTAATAAAGAATGATTGAGAACAGAGTATAGGAAAGAAAAGATATATAAGAAAGTTAAGAAGAGAGAGGAAACTATAAAAAAGGGAAAAAGCGAGACTACAATGATGTAACAGTAAAAGGGGAAAATCCATATATATTAAGTCCATACATTGGTGTTGGAAGATTTAGTTGATTCAAAAATTAAAAAGCCCTGCCAACAATTGTTATATAACATGAGTCGGTCAGACAAGATATATGTCATACGGTCCAGAGAGGCATATTGCAATAGTTGGTTAATGATACGGGAAGGGTAGGGATTATGTTGGATCTCAATGCATGAGGATTGTGCGTTTAACTTGAAGGAAGAGTATATTTAACCATCTGCTCTGTGAATATGAAATTTTATAAGAACAGTGATTAAAAATACCAAGAATGCAATGTTTAGGGTCTAGTGTAAAGGTTGACCTACCACTTTCATTGCAAATCTGTGAGTACAGTGCCAAATCTTTTGTATGAGGGGACAGTGCCATAAGATATGCAATAAATCCCCATTGGGAACTGCAGCGCCAGCAATTGTTATTGTTCAATAAACCCATTTTTGTAATACAACAGGAGTTCTGTACACAAATGAAGGATCTTGGTTTGAATGAGGAACTACGTTTATCATTAAAAGATTTTTGACAGGAGAGCCAACATCTGGACCATTGTGCATTGGTGATATTATATTGTAGCAAAGTACTCCATCTGTTTTAGCATTGACAGAGTAGTCAGGAAGGATATCACAAATATCTTTGTAAACAGTGCTATTTAAATTGGATGTTGTTTTATCCATTTAGAGTTGTGCTTATCATACAGAGAATTGATAGAGAAGGGTGTGAGGTAAGAGTTGCATGCGTGCAAAGCTGTAGATATTTCCAAAAATCCTGATGGGGAAGATTCCATATGCCTCGTAAGTCGGTGTAAGATTTTAACTTAATGACTTGGGTTCAAGTATATCCTGCAAAGAGAATACCCTTATTTTCCAGGTGACAAAATGGGTGATTATCAAGAGATATATGGTGGTTACCCCAGATGGGGTGTAAGCTAAGGGTTTGGGGTTAGATTTAATATGCTTGTGAATGATTTTCCAATAGAATATAGAAGCAGCTATGGTAGAGTGAGACTTTAAAGAAGAGGTAAGGGTGTTATAAAGGAAAGAAGTCACCACATTACCAGGACATAAGGATGTTTCCATATTGACCCATAAAGGAGACTGGATGTTGGGTTTGTTAAACCATTTAATTGTTTGAGATGTACGGAAAGCCCATAAGTAGGCTTGGAACCAAGGAAGGCCAAAGCCACCTTTTGACCAATGGGATCTAAGTTTATTACGACTAAATCTAGGTATTTTGCCTTTCCAAATGAAGCTGCCGATAATTTTGTCTATTTTGGTAAGAAAACTAGAGGGAAGTATCAAAGGATATTGGAAAATAGGTATAATATTTTAGGAGTTATTGACATTTTAATGGCGGAAATTTTACCATTAAAGAAAGTTTAAGTAGCTTCCATCTATCAAGTGTTGTTTGGATACTGGTTAACAGAGGGAAAGATTAGCATCCCATAATTTTATTCAATGTCGGGGTGATCCGAATGCCAAGATAAGATATACCTTGGGGGGCCCAACGAAAGCCTAATGAGTTGTTCATGAGGGGACTACAAAGGGTATTCAGTGGTAGCGTTTTGGATTTTTTAAGGTTTAGAGCTAGTCCGGAGTGGGAGGTGAAGTCATTCAGTAGTTTAACTAAAGGTTGCCCAGAACTTTCGAGGTTTTCAAGTAAAATAAGGAGATCATCTGCATATGAGAGTGAAGTATAATGAGAGTTACCAATAGTAATGCCTTTAATTGTGCCAGATTGACGTAGGGACGCAGAAAGAGGTTCCATGGCAAGTATAAACAATGAAGGCGATAAGGGGCATCCTTGTCTGGTGCCTCTTGCTAAGTAAAAGGAGGGGGACAAAATAGAGTTCGTGAGAACTCGAGCTGAAGGGGAGGTATACAATAATTGAATCCAAGCACAAAAATTATTTGTAAAGCCAAAATGAGATAGCAAAGCAACACATTTTTAAGACTGGAATTGGTGATCCAAGAACACACCAAAATGATCAACTATGCTATAATGTGCTTAGTGGCAGTGCAAGGTGATGGTCTATCAGCCATGATGGTTTGCTTACTGTTTTTAACCACAAGGCCAGTCTGAGTGCATGTTCTACTTCATTGTGATGTACATAATGATGATGGTGAAAGGTGAGATACTGCCAGCATTATTGCCTGTGGCACTCTGCTTAATCTCAGAACAAGATACAGTGTAGGGTGAAACACATTAACTACAGGTCAAGTCACAGTCCATGCTCCATCACAATGTAAGGTAAGAGTGTAGTGGAGCCTGTGCTACTGCATAACTGTCAATTCAGTTAAACAGAGTGTCCCAGGATACAGTGTAGCCATTCCCTTATCTTTCATCATCACTAAGTACATCACATTGTGGTGGAGTCTGCACTGTAGATGGCACAATTGTTTACATAAAAAAATGTAACTAATTATACAGCACACTGAACATTTCCCACCTCTTTACTAACTTTTGGATGAGTACAGTAAGAGGATGTCAATAAAATATTATGCATGTCATATTGTTGGGGAGGAGGTGGTGCTGAAATAAAAAGTGCACTCCAGATTTAATTTCCTGATCCCTAACCATCAACACAGTTGATTGTATTTAGTTATGTAGTTAAAAATAGGGAGAGGCACAATGAGTCAGAATTTACTTCCCAGTGAAACCTGAGGAGAGGGAGTTACATTGGCTGGGAGGGAGTACTTTAATAAGAATCAAGTGACAACTGCAGTGTAAAACAAGCAAGATACTGAACATACACAAAAAATAATTATAACACAAATTAAAATGGTATTATAAAATGGGAAGAGATAATCCTGCATCATGTTTGGTTGTTAACTGTGCATTAGATCTGCCTAATGTACAGGTCAAAACAAGTGCTGCCAAGGGGAACACACAATCACAAAAAATCCTTGTGTCACATAGAACCTTGATGTTTAAACAGTCACCATTTTTTCTCCCTCAGCACCGAGTCTAGCTGTACCTCTTGCCAGTCTCTTCAATGCTCTTCATGTCCTGTCCTCCCTTCCCTGTCACTAACAATTTTAATGTTTTTTGTTTCACCCACACATGACTTTCTGACTGCAGCTCATCACATATCCGGTTTCATTTCTCTCAGTTTCTACCCCCTCCACCCCCACCTGCTACCTGACTCTCTCACCAGTGGCCACTCCTCACTCACTCACTCTTCACCATCACTCAAACAGCAAATAAAATAAAAAAGTATTCCTCTGTGTGCCATGTTGAAAAGCCCGATCAAAGCCTGCTGTTTCTATTTTCTCAGTTGCACTGTAAGAGATTTTTCTGTTATAAGCACACCTCCCCCTCTTCACACTACTGAGCTCTCTCTCTATATCATATGTGCTTCCTCACTAAAAAAAAACCTTGGCCTCTGGCCTCATACCTTACTTTGCCCCTGGCTGTGCATTAGAATTGTTTAATTCACACCCCATTGTGTCTTATGCTTACATATTTGCTAAATCTTTTGAATTGTAATAAATCTGTCAACTGCAGTCAGTAGTTATCAATTTTTTGTTGACTAGTTTTCGCTTCCAGGAACAACAGAACATGGATGGGAGGCTACATAATATTATGAGAATACATCTTACAATAAGCAGCAAATACACAAGAAAAACTCACTGGCACAAGTTTTTGATTAGCTTCAGAAATAAATGCAATAATGCCCAATATATGTATGTGCATATATATATATATATATATATATATATATGTATATATATATTTAACTTTATTCTAATTACATTTCTGCACTGAAATTTAACTGCTCACCAATGTTTTGGTTATTCTGTTTTTTCTACACTGCAACCAAAATCATTCATCTCTTTGTCCCATGGCAGTATCCACCAATCCAGCTTCCCATCTGCTACAACTGATAATCCTGAAATCACTGATCTTGATCTGATCTGACCTTAGAATTCCCAACAATCTGGTCCCTATTCTATTAGCCTTGTGCTTACTGTTCTGGTTTTCAAGCATGGATTTGGTTAGAATGAATAGGGGATGATCCCATAGCATTTGATGACACAGAGGGGAGCAAGCCAGTATCCAACATATTTCTAAATGGAGAAGGCATTTTACACCCTGCAAATTAAAGTCACTCCCATCATCCAGTCATGCCAACTGAGGTCCCCACTGTGACTTGCAAATGGGGAAGGGGGAATTCATTGCATCAAGTGATCACCCACAATGTCAGTTACTTCACCCATTCCATCACTGGAGTTGCAATAGCAGCAAGCTAAGCTGCTCCCTCCCTCTGAGACTATTGCCTCCACATTGCACCCTGGCCCCACAAGCCTACAGCATGGGAGCTGAGATCTCTTTTTGATCTTTGGTCATCCAAATGATGGTACTGTACTAAAAGCCAGTAATACCGGCCGGCCCGGTGGTGCTGAGGGTTGAGGCGCTGGGCGCCACACTCGCATACGCCAGCCCGGGTTTGGGAGCAGGCCCGGCTGATGGGGTTGGCAGGAGGAGTAGGATCGAGCGTCTGAAGGACAGCTCTCCTCTCCCTGGGGGGGGATCCAGGGGCATCCCGGTGCAGTGAGGACCCCCGGTGGAGACTGGAGGTACTACTGCTGCCGGGAGCACAAAGCACAGAGCTGGAGGCTGACGCTTGGCCAGAACGTGGGTGAACGCACTCACGCTTTTGGCCATTGGCGTCACTGCACACCTGCCGGCTCAGGGGAAGGAAAATGGAAAAAACTGGGGCACTAGTCGTGGCGGCATCATGGCCATCTCCCGTTGAGGACTCTCTCGGTGCCCGAGGGTGCGTGGCAGTACAGGATACTGACTGGGGTGGGTTGAGCTCTGGAGGGAGTGCTCTCCACCACCCCACCATGGGGGGAAAGCCGCGGGGGTTGCTGCAAGGCCCGAATGTGGACGCCGGAGGTAGTCCAAGGAGATGGCGGCCGGATGAACCTGGGGGAGATGCCAGACATGGGGAAAAGGTAAGGCAGACTGGTGGCCCCTGGAGGGATAAAGAAAATAGGAAAAAAAAAGCCATTAATACCAGAGTACATTTAAGGGCCAGGTTTCATTTTGGCAGAGATCTTCTTTCTTTGCTGTTTTATATCACGCAAATGATGCAAAAGTACCCCAAGAATTTATGATGTGTTGGTTCGTCTATGATCTCATCAGTTTTGTACCTGTTTAATTTTATAACAACTTCTTTTTCTAATTACATCACATATATTCATGTGTTCTAGTGCATCGTTCAAGCAATAATGGGGCAACCAAAGTTAACTCACATTTTCAGTCAACAACATTTAATTATGACCCATGCTAAATAAATAAACAATTAAAAAAAATAAAAGTAGGACAGTTCAAAAACAAGCCAAGTTCTTTTCTCCACACATTAGCAAGGAAGTTCATCTAAATACAGTACTTTATGGAACATAGTCTAGGTATTTCTGACACTGTTCAAATTAATCTGAAATAACAATAAAGACAATACTGAATGCTGCCGTATTTATTTATAGGAAGAACTTGGCCACAGCAACATCACATGCACATAGCTCTATATTTCTAAGCCTTTTTGAGAAACTCAAGCCTTTTGCTAATCCACCAGTGATGACTATATAAGGATAACAGCAATATAACTAGCAAATGCAAAATAATCTGGCCGTATTACTATGCAAAATTGCTAAATAGATGGCATCAACAAAAGTAGAACATTTTAGTACAAACCAGAAAATAAAATCACAAAATAACATACCATAATTTGGCAGTTTCTTACCACCATATTTACATGCAAACTCCCCATGCTTTGTTATCCTGATATTTGTTTTCCTTGCTTTTTAGATGCAAAGGGAGTAGATCTCAGAATTCACACTGTAAACACTGGGGCTACTGATCATTTCAAGCTGGCGATGCAAAAAAGCTAGGGTCTTCACACACAGACATTACACAGGTTGATTTTCATGAATAGTCTTTTTTTTCTGACCTAAGTCAGCAAGATTTTGACCTTGCTAAACGTATTTATTTATTTAAAAGTTTTACCAGGAAAGCATACTGAGCAGACAACTGCTCATTCCCAGCTGCAGCCCGAAGGGAAGGGAACATTGGGAAAAGAATTGCGTAGGTATACAGAATTGAGCAAGCCAAACATGAGCAGCAGAATTACAGCAGTAAGTTACCTTACACTACAGTGCAATTCAAATACAAAAAGAATACAAACAATATAAAACAATGTAATAGAGATGAGATACAGCAACTAAAATAATGTAGCAGATACTACATGAGCTGCCGAGGTGACACACTGACTGGTAGCCCAGTCTAAGCAGATATGGGAGTGCTAAGACATAGTTCAGCAGCAAGAAGGTGAGGATCAGGAGCAGGAGGTGCAGAAGTGGTCTTTAAGGATGCTGTTTAGATAAGAAGGGGAAGTGGCATGGCGAATGGTAGAGGGGAGAGAATTCCACAATTTTGGAAACCAATAGGAGAAGGCAACCTGGCCTGCAGAGGTGGACATGAGAGGGACTGACAAGGACCGAGAGTCGTGGTACCTGAGGGAATGGTAGGAGGGAGGTGGGAGGAGAGATCGGAAGTGAGATAAGCTGGCAGGGACTGTGACCAGTATTTAGTTGTGAGACTAACACAGTGCACCTGTCTCCTGTCCTGTAGGCTGGGAGGTACAGGGACTGGTAGAGGAGACAATGGTGGCTACTGGGCAGACAGGTTAGGGTGAAATGGCAGAAGGAGTGGTAGAGGGTGGCCAGTCTGGTTAGGGAGATTTTGGGAGTGGCACTGTAGACTACATCAATGTAATTAAAAATAGGGAGGATCATTTTCTTCACTATTGCACAGCGTGCTTGCTGTGGGATGCACCCATGGTTGTGATACAGGGCACCCAGTTTGGGATACAGTTTCTTGTGACTGGCCACAACATGTACAGAAACGTCGAGATGTTGGTCAAGCCAGACCCTGAGGTATCTAAAGGAGGAGCAGCCCTCCAGTGTTGTCCCATCCAGGGTGTGGAAAGTGGGGAGGGAAGAGAGCTGAGAAAGTCTCTGCCTTGTGCCAAAGGTCATGGAGAATGTTTACTTGGCATTCAGGAACAGCTGATATGTGCGAAACCAGTGCTGGACTTCATCATAGTCACGCTGCATCTGGTTGCCACATCAGATGTTGAGGGGCCAGATGTAATCAGAACAGTGTCATCCACATACATGTGGATGAATGTGTGTGGACAGGCACAGGACAGGTCATTGAGGAAGATGGAGAACAGTAGAGGGCTAAGGACTAAGCCTCGAGGAACACCGGTAGTGATGGGGAGGAGGATGAGGTGGAGTTTACAGCTCTGACTGATTGAGTCCTACCCACAAAACAGGAGTGGAATCAGCCGGTAGCCTCACTTGAGAGTCCAGCTAATGTAAGCTTGAATAAGAGGAGGGTGTGAGATACAGTGTCAAAAGCCTTTGCAATGTTAACAAATATGGTAGAGGTGACGAGGCTCTGGTTCATACCAGTATGGATGGATTCAGTGAGCCTTAGTTGGGAGGTAGTGGTGGAGTAGTACTTCCTGAACCAAGACTGGTAAGGTGTGAAGAAAGAGGTGGAGTCAAGGAAGGAGGAGAGCTGGGAGAGGATGAGACATTCTTGTAGTTTTGCCAGAATGGCAAGGAGGGAGATAGGGTGATAATTCCCAGGGGAGGATGGGTCACCACCTTTTGGGAGGGGGATGACGGTGGCATGTTTCCATTCTGAAGGGATGGCAGAGAGAGAGCGAGAGAGAGACAAAAAGAGAGGTTGAAGAGAGAGGCGAGAGGGATGGTGATGGCAGAGGCCGCCAGGAAAAGCATATTGGAGCCCAGCCTGGAGGGACATTTGCCATTAGAATGGTTTAGCATGAGTAGGACCTTATATACTTCAGCCAGTGTAACGTGGCAGAAAGAGAAAGAGGGGAGTGGGTCTTGGGCAGGTAGAGGTGGGGTTGATGGGCATGGCTGTGTCAGGCTTTGGGGGAGTGAACAGGAGTGAGGCAGTAGAAGAGGTAAAGAAGGAATTAAATTTGGTTTCCACTGCAAGTGGGTCAGTTATTGTGATGCTGCCAGCTTTTATGGCAGGGGTAGGGGGTTGAGATAGGGGGTGGAAGAAGAATTGAACCACCTTCCAGAATTTGTAGGGGTGATTTAAGTTAGTATGGAAGGTGGAATTAAAGTAGTGCACCTTGGCCAGGCAAATTGCTCTTATATAGGCATTTTGGAAAGTGTAGTGATATTGGTTATCTGACTTGGAGCCAGTGACTTTGTGAGTCTTCCATTCCTGGTCCATAGCCCACAAGCAGGCCATGAGGTTTGCGGTGATCCAAGGCAGGTGGGAGCCCACACATGGATCTGTCTGAGTGGGGCATAGGTGTCCCAGACTGAGAGGAACTTGGTCTTGAAAAAATCTAGAGCAGTGTTGATAGAGGTGGAGCGCAGGATGAATGACCAGTCGGTGGAGGCCAAATTGTTTAGGAGGAGGGCGAGATCCAGAGACTTGTACGACCGAGCCAACAGAGTTTTAGGGGAAGGGGCTTTGGACCTAGGGATTTTCTGGACTGCATAAATTAGATGATGATGATTGCTTATGGAGTCAGGAACAAGACCTGTAGAGATTATCCTGTGTGGGTGGGGGTGAGTGCCCAATCAATTAGTGATTTAGCATTTTGGTGTTTGGCCTGGAAGGTTCACTGATCAACTATGACAGGTTGAGAGTGGCTATGTCATTTTGGATTTTTGAGTAGGAGGAAAAAAGCCTGTTCACGTTGAAATTATCTAGAACATGGAGCTCACCATCCAAAACTTGTTATTGAAGGGCTGCTAGGATTTCAGTAATGGAAGAGAAGGGGGAGCCAGGACAACAGTATGTTCCAGCAACAAAAATGGGATTGGAGTGAGGGAGGAAGATTTGTACCATCAGTGATTTGATAGACTGTGGGAAAGGTATTATATGTACAGGGGAGAAATTGAGGGAGGAAGAGATATACATGGCAGTACCAGCTTTTTTTCTTACTAGGATGGTCATTGTGGATGACTGAGTAGCCCGGCATGGAGATACAGGTGTTGTGGCTGTCTGGTTTTAACCATGTGTTGGTTATGATCAGAACGTTGGGACTGAGGGCTAAGGCTAATTGTTTGAAGCAATGAGATTTTGGGATGAAGGCTCCTAAAGTTTAAGTAAGCCAACTTTAGGCCCCCGAGGGAGCTGTAGCAGAGGAGAGGGGGTAGGACCGGGGTTGGCTTTAATGTCTCCTGCCATCAATAACAGGAGCATTACCAAGTGTCTCAACATGGCCACAGGAAGGAGGTGTGTGGGAGAGAGTGGGACTATACCCAGAGGGGAACTTGAGGTCTACCAAACTAACATGGGAACTGGGGGGAAGTATGGAAGGTCCGGGATGCCAGGTATTTGGATGCAAATGGATGATTGTGTGGGGGGGTGGAGAAGGAAGCAAAAGGGTGGTGGTGAGAGGTGGGGGGTGGAGGGAAGGACTGAACAGCAGCTTTAGGTAAGAAGAGGGTGGAAGGGACACCAGGGGTGCAAGAAGGGCAAGAAGCGAAATGGTGACTAGAAGCATGGTGAAAACTTAAAAAGAGATGGTCCACCTGTGATCCAGAGCATTTAGCTGTTAGTATAGGGCTGTGATCTGCCAGAGAGTAAATAGCCCAGAGGGAGCAACACAAGGAAGTGAAGTAGGTGGGCTAAGCAATGGCCATGGGCTTAAAGAGTGTGGCCTCAGGGCTTATGACAAGCAGAATGAGATAATAGTGGTTGTTTGAGGTGCAGGAACAGATAAGTGTGCACCACTGCTGAACTTGAAACTGCAGAGGTGGCAAAAACCTTAGGGCTTAGGGCAGGGTACATCAGGAGGGCCAACTGTTGTAGTTGCAACAGCAGGACTCATAAAGGCCACTGGGTTTAGGGTGAGGGTTGAAGAATTAGGTGGTTGTGGGAAGTGCAGGTTCTGCTAGGTGAGAAACACTGCTGGAGAAAATAGCAAATAGTGCGACATCTAGTGGCAAAAGAGTATAAGATGCAGAGAGAAAAGTGGACTGTTAGGTAAATCCAGGAGTGGGCACAAGGCAAGTTGGGGTGAGGCAGGGTAGGGTGGGGATACAGTATTATAAAGCAGAGAAATTGCCAAGGGTGGTGGCAGGGGTGGTGGGGTAGCCACCGCCTAGTGACAGCTGGGTGAAAATGCAGAGAGATGCCATGGAGACCTCGGAGACCTACCATAGCCAAAAACTGTACCTGGTAGTGGTGGATGATCTGCAGCTTGGGGAGAGCAGGATCCAGGTGCCCTCATGACTCTCTAGCAGTGAGGAGCTTTGGAGATAAGAGAACAGGGTCAGAACTGCAGCACTATATAAACGGTAAGCAGGGCGAGGGGGGTACAGGAAGGGGTGGGAGAATTTGGAGAATTTAGCATAGAGAGAAGGAGAGAAGGAGAGAAAGGGAGAGGGAAGGAGAGGGAATTTGAATTCAGCTTATCAGGCTTACATTAACTAAATACACAGCATCTAAGAGCCACACGAGAATTACTCTACCTTCACTATGCTCTTCTGCTATCCGAATTAAAATTGGCACAATGAGTAATTAATAACTACACTTCAGACATATGCAAAAAATTAATTAATTGGGAATTACTCTAGCTTTGCATCACTCCTCTACTAACAATTACTCTAGCTTCACTTCACTCCTCTGCGTAACTGAGTTTAAAATTGGCACAATGAGTATTTACTAACTTACTTCAGACATAAGTTGAAAATTAATTAATTTACTCAAGTTTAATCCTCTGCTCCCCAACTTAAATTTGGTACATTGACCAGAGACATAAGTAGGAAAATTAGCAATTGAGCTGTTGTCCCAGGTTAATTTCGAATAGCAGCCCAGAAACAGACAAATAGCTCTGTGGATTAGTAAATGTGCCAAAAAGACCAGAAATTGCAGAGAAGCAAAGCAAATTAAAACTATCTTTACTCCTCTGCCGATGGAAACGCAGGTTGAAGATCCCTTAAAGCTCAGTCCAACTGGGATTTAATTTAAGTCTGGTCCTGGCTTTTGGCACCAAAATCTGAAATGCAGAGAGACGCGATGGAGGCCTCAGTGACCTTCCACAGCCAAAAGTCATACTTGGTAGTGGCAGGTGATCAGAGGTTTGGGGAGGGCAGGATCCAGGTGCCCTCATGACCCTCTAGCAGTGAGGAGCTGTGGCAAGGAGTTGTGGAGGGATTGCTAAATGGTAACACCTTCAGCCCAATTCAAGATGCTGTGCTCAAAATTTTTATGAAACTTATTCTCTGACACACACACCCCTACCACCATACTGCAGTCCAGTCATCACGCTTTTCTAATAATCCTTATATGTGCTTTTTAATTTAATTCAAAGTTAGTTTCAAAGAAATTTGGACTCACTACTTATTTTGCATTCTAGTTCCCAAAATCTAGTTTACATCTTACTGAGCTGAGACTGCCACTAGGGGCGCTAACTAAGATGGCAGTGTGATCCACAAGCTCTCCGGCTACATGGGTTAATCCTGCATCATACAAAGCCATCCTGCATAACTAGAACCTAAAAATTACTCTGAGTGTACCTCTGTGGACGGAATTTAAAGAAAGCTGAAAATTAATCCGGTAAGTCTACGAACTAGATCGGAGGAAAACATTCATAGATCTGGTCGGTGGACCTACCTGCTCAACATGGTGCATCAGCCCTCTGCAATAACGTGGGACCATGCTTCTGTTGAATCGATGTTTAGCCAATTGCTCAGTCAAATGGCACAGGTCACCCTAGCAACAAACCACACAGTCCAAGTCATGCAGGCTCTCGATTCCCGAATGCTACACAGCAAGGGTCGAATAACTGCAGTGGAGAACTCGCTGCATGACCACTCTGCGGCACTGAGAGAGCAGCATCAGCAGATCCTAAGACTCCAAGGAAAAAATAAAAGACTTAGAGAATTAGGGGAGTAGAAACAACCTCCAATTCCTAGGCTTCTCTGGGTGCTCTGAAGGTCGCAGCACTGAGCACTTCCTACAGCAGGCATTAATCGAGCTCCTTCAACTGGACCCACAATGCACTTTACAAATTGAGGAGGCCCACCGAACCCTGGCACCCATGCCCAAAACCTGTGGACAAACTGAGGCCGATCATAGCCCAATTCCTGGACTACAGGCAGAAAGAGCTGATATTGACCAAGTCCTGGGCCCTCAGACAGTGCACTGGCACAACCACAGCATTAATATTTTCCCGGACTACTCAAAAGTGATGTTGGACAAGCGCTGAGCCTACATGGAGGCCAGGCACCTGATGCACCAGCTGGGAATCTTCTTTTCCCTCTGGTATCCAGCCATCATGAGGGTAGAGGATAATGGGGTCCCCAAGCTCTTTTCTGACCCCGGTGCTCTTATGATGTTCCTGACATCAACTTGGCCTTCTGAAAGAAATACCCCTGAAAGCATGCAGGAGGCCTCTGGGAAGGATGCTGAAAATCCAAATGGACGATACCCCCCAACACACAAACACACAAGGCCTCTGAATGGCAAGGTGGATCTGGCAATACCTGGGAACTCCCCTTTCATGGCCATAGGAAGTGACAAAACTCCCACAGACATGGCAAGAGAGATCACCCGGTGGGCAGCATCTGACCAGAAGGGCCAAAGGAGCAGACTGCAGACCACACACCGAGCAACACAATCTGGGATCTTCTGAATGAAAACAGGCATGCAGCTATCAGGCCAGTCACCCCAGAGCAGCATCCGAAGACCTCTGGAATACTGACCGGGGAATGTAGTCAACAGAGAAGAAACCCTGCAGTTCCCCCAGCAACATGGGCAGACCAGGTGTCTCACCCGCCTCAAGCCAAAAGATCACCAGGGCCCGTACCTCCAGGCCAACTGAAGACATCACCGAGCAAAGCATCACTTGTCCCCATGAACCCTCCAGAAACCACTCCAGGTCATCCTCACGACGCGGCTCCAAAGACCGATCAATGGGGCAATTCAGATAAGCAGCACTGTTTTTAGCATGGGGAACTCTGATGTACATTCAGACTGCTTGTCAGCCTTGATTTTGGGAGCTGGGAGGACAAAGATGGCAGGGACAGTTCAGAAGCAGGTCGGGCAAGGCCTGTCACTTAATTTAACCCGGAGTCAGGCTACGGCCTATGCAGGGGAACAACAACAGTTTGTACGTCTCCGGAGCCAATCTCTGGGGGAGATGTTTTGAGCACCAGCCGAATTAAGACAAGTTTTTCTTTAGCCTTGAACTGCCTACTTGAGGGCCAGTGGGGGGGGGGAGTCGAGCTCTGATGGCTCAACTTAACTGGAATCCAGACCCCCCCACCCCACGTCAGGCACAGGACTTTGGCTGTGCATGAACTACTGAGCACAGAAGATGTCATTTAAGTAACAGAACGGCACGTGTCTGGCACTCCTCTTCCACCACGATGTTTGCTCTGTGAGTTTAAAGGTTTAATAGCTGGGCGGTCTAATAGCTGGGCTGTGGTGCCCAGCAGTCATGTAAGGGCACATACATCTTCCCCATGACAAAGGACCCCATCAGGCAAACCCAGGTCTAACTCCCTGGGACCCTAGAGGTACCTGATTTCTGCCTGTCCTTGGGCTCTGGCCCCCTCCCCACCTTCATGGTAAGTTCCCCCCCTCCAAGTAAACAAGGGCACAGTGATACCCAGGTGGGCAAAACATCCACATGTCACCCTAAGTTCCAATCGAACATCCCCAACCCTTTTTCCTTTTTCCTCTTTCCCTCTTTCTCCTCCAGCTAAGCTTCTGCCTTCCCATGCTTGCCCAAGAGAGGGTTGTGCACAGGATAGGTAGCAAAGACCCCTCCACCATCCCCATGATAGCAGGAGTGCTGTAACTTGTCCCTTTTCATATCAAAATTGGCTGAGTCATCACCCTAAGGGGGGTACAACATACTCAGTTCTCCCTGGAAGATTATGTCGGATGACTCTGAGCCAGGTGCCCTGGGTACTGAGGGAGGCCTTTAGCATATTGCTGTGGCCAAAGACACACCTTGTTTACCCCAAACCTGTACACGCTTTCTAAATGTAAATAGTTTATTTAAGAATGTGATGGATGTTAATGTTAGTGATGATTACTCAGTACAAAATGTTGAACTAAGAAGGTCAGTACTGAAAGCTAGGTTTATACTGGTGAGATGGCCCCTGTTTCTCATAATACAACTGGTAACATTACTGCAGTCGGTCCCCCCGAGGGTCAGACCTCAGACCGCAGCCACTGGATGTATTTTAGTCATCCAACTCCACTGATCAGTCCCTTTATCTCATGATGAATGACATTACATTAACCTCATGGAATGTGCGAGGCTTAAACACCCCTGAAAAGAGAAAACAAGTCCTGACACATTTAAAGAGACTGCGCTCTGACCTGGCCTTCAAACAAGAAACTAAGCTTAATTGCTTGGATCATGAGAGGCTATGTAGGGACTGGGTAGGACAAGTGATTCATACTTCAGCTAGTACAAAAAAAGAGAGGAGTGGCCATCCAGGTTCACAAAAAACTCTGCTGGACCATGGCAAAAACAGTAAGTGACCCTGAGGGTAGGTGGGTGCTGGCCAAAGTGAACACGCCTGAAGGAGCCCTGGTGGTGGGAAATGTATATGGGCCATATGAGGATAACCCATCCTTTTTTCATGAGGTAGACCATCAGATTGCAGAGCTCACACAGGCTGGCACTCTGATTATTATAGGGGAAGACTTCAATCTCACACTGGAACCAGTGACTTGATAGATGTCCCGCCAAACTGGAGCCACATGCAAAAGGTCTCAAAGCCCTCACCCAGATGTGGGAAGACATAGGCCTCTCAGACATATGGAGAGTCTTCCACCTGAGGGATAAAGACTACTCCTTTCACTCCCTGGTCCATAACTCCCATAGCCAGTTAGTCTTCTGGCTTACATCCCAGGAGATCACAGAACGAGCCTTTGATGCCTCCATACAACCAATGGTAGTCTCAGACCATGCCCCATAGAAGTATCCTTTACATGGGGCAACACATACTCCTCTCCTGCCTGGAGACTTGATCCCCTTTTACTCTGTGACCCTGATTTCATCCCCTGGTTGCAGATAGAGGCCACTAGATTCTTTCAAGAGAATCCCATAGCTGATACCTCAGCAGGCTACACACGGGAGGCATTTATAGCCACCCTGAGAGAAGGCATTATGGGCTTCACCCATAAAAAAAGGAGAGGTAGGGCAAAAGAACTCCTGGATCTAGAAAACCAACTGAAGGAAGCAGAAACTAACTTCAAACAGCAGAGCAATCACTCTCTGCCTACCCCGGCCAGCCAAGAGGTGGTAGTCTTTTGGATGAGGATTAATGAGCTGCTGGCTAGGAAAGCAGAGGTATCTATCCTAAGATTGAGGCATAAGTACTGGGAGGCTGATGAAAAATGTGGGAAAGTGCTGGCTTACTGCCTCAGAAAGCAACCGGCTAACTTCTACATCTCTCTATACACCTCCTCCAGAGCCCCTAACTCAGATGAGGCCACCACCTTTGTTACAAACCTTAACCTTCTCAAACTTTCTCTCCAAAAATCCCAGGCCCTGGATGCTCCACTCTCCCCTGCAGAAGGGGAACTAACTTTCATCACTGAAAACAGGCAAGGCCACTGGGGGAGATGACTTCCCAGTGGAGATTTGGCAAATTCTTCATAAGACGGTGTCCCGATCCTATGCCAGGTATATACCGAGGCTCTAGCCAAGGGAATTTTCCCCCCATCCCTTCATGAGGCCGTCACCACGGTCCTCCCCAAGAAGGGTAAGTCCAACACCAAAGCTTCAAGCTACAGACCCAGTTCACTGCTAAATATGGAAGGTAAAGTCCTGGCTAAACTCTTAGCTGCAAGACTGAGCCTGCTGATACCAGGACTTGTGCATCCCTCGTAAGTGGGGTTTGTGAAAGAAAGGTACAGCACAACCATACTAGATCACTGATTAACCTGATACACCAAGCAAAAAACTTCCCATGCCTGCAGCGACAGTGGCAATAGATTTTGAAAAGGTCTTTGATTCCCTGGAGTGGGACTTTGTTCAACAGGTCCTTCAAAGTATGGGGTTTGGACAGGGGTTTTGGGCATGGATAGAGGCCATATATAAATCTCCAATGGCCAGGGTACTGACCTACTCCTCTCTCTCTCCCCCCCTTCCCACTAGATAGAGGCACTCATCAGAGCTGTCCCTTCCCCCCTACTCTTCGTACTGGCAGTAGAACCCCTAGCAGAAGCTATAACGCAGAATAGCCAGATCCAAGGTGTGAGGGTGGGAATAGAGAATACTCCTCACTGATGTATGCAGATGACCTGCCACTTTCCCTGGCAAATTTGGAAAATGCCTTTAACCCCCTACTGGCCACTCTGGCCAACTTTGTCACTTATTCCGGGCTACACCTAAACCAGACAAAGATAGAGGTGCTGCCCTTAAATAGCTACTGTACTGTCCACATGGCCTTGAGACACAATCTGAGCTGGGCACCCAAGAGCATCACCTACCTAGGAATCACAGTAACACCTGACCTCTCCAAAATCTGGGAAGCAAACTTTAAGCCCCTGCTCTCGACTATTCGCACAGAGCTGGAGAGATGGAAACCCCTCCAACTAACTCTAGAGGGCAAAGTGGCAGTGATAAAAATGATCATTGCTCCAAAAAATCTCTACCATCACTCCCATCTTCCCTTAAGGCTTCCTCCGGAGTGGTATAATAAAATAGATGAAATACTGGGATCCTTTGTATAGGAAGAGAAAAAGCCCACGTACAGTAGGAATAAAATGCACGTGCATGGGACCCTAGGGGGATGGGGACTGCCATGGTTCGAGGGGTACAAATGGGCCTTCCAAGCTGCTCAAACCCTTAAATGGTTTAAGGCTCCAACTCCAGATGCCCCCCAATGGCTGACCATGGAACTGGAGCAGTGTTCTGTACCGCATCTGTCCCTCCTGATATACAATACTCTCCCCCCGAGAGCTAGAGACTCAACCCACAATAGGCCCCCCCCAATGTACTGGTGGAAGAAGCTCCATAAAAAATTGAACACCAGCCCACCCACCTTTGGCCTAACTCCACTGTGGGGTAATAGGCTTATTACCATGGATAAAATACCAACCAAAGGGTCCAAATGGGAGGAGGCAGGAGTGCTATATAGCCAAGATCTGCTGGCTCTAAATTCTACCACTGTGGACACATTTGACAATCTTTGCACACGGTTCCCCATTCCACCTTAAGAGTTCTTGAAATACCTATAAATTCGAGGTGCAGCTTCGGGCTATGTCAGGGGAAAACTGAAAGGGAAATCTCCCTCTCTAATTGAAAAGTGGCTAGCACTGGAAAGAGGCCACACCAGTATCATTTATGCAGCCCTCTGGTCCCACATCCCCTCCCAATCACAGAAGGCCAAGGCTAAATGGGAATTGGCCCTAAAATTCCAAATCACAGAGCAAGAATGGGGAACCTGTTGGAGGCTTGCACACAAAGCTTGCTTTGACCCCAGAAGTTTACTTATACAGAACACGATCCTCCAATCATGGTACAGAACTCCGGCTGTGCTCCACAAAGCGAAGCTCATCCAAGATGATAGCTGCTGGAGGTGCAACCTCCAGCGGGGGGACTTACTGCACATCCTCTGGGACTGCCCACAGATCAGACCTATAAGGGAGGCCATAGTCACACTGGGTAGTACAATCCTGAAGAAGGCAATCCCATCCTCCCCAGAGGTGTAGCTGCTTGGACTATATATGTCCACTCCCCAATTTAACTCACAAGACAAGAAGTGGACCTCAAGTTTTGAGCATGGTGGTAAAACAGCTTCTCCTGTGCAGATGGAGGACTAGTGAAATCCCCACTGTGAATGAAGTAATGAATTCCCTGATCCAAGTAGCCAACCTGGCCAGAATGTCTCAAGTGGTGGCAAACACTATGCCACTGTACACAACATTCTGGCACCCTTTATTTGCACTGCTAAAACCCAGAGAGGGGATTAGGTGATAGGTGGTAGCAATCCATGGATATCTCTGAAGCTTACCTCTACTCACCCTCCCCCCTCTCATGGTCAGACCAAGGTTGGGACCGACTGCACCAGGAAGAATCCTTAGTAAAAATGATCTTCTAAGTAAGTAACCAGCTATATTGCTGATATTATTGTACTGAATTTAATCTTCCTTCAGTTACTTTGTGTGTAATTTTGTTTGATTCAATGCAGGTAACTCCGAATAGCACCCCTCAGCTGACTCCAGGAGCAGCATTTGAGAATCATCTTTTAAAGATGATACTTAAGCAATAAGGCATGACCAAGGGTTATGTTAATGGTCTGTTAATCACCTTCTAGGGGTGTACTGTGGCACGAGGTGTAGCCGAGTGCCACATGCCCCTAGAGGGTGATTAACTGACCATTAACATAATCCCTGGGAGTGCCTTATTGCTATTATAATAAAAATTGTTTTTAAACAGTGTTAAACCTTGTTAAGCATATGGCTAAACTCTACATGTATGTTAATAAAAGATTAACATAAGGTTGTTAGAATGTTTGCAGCCAATCAGAAAGCTCCATTTCTCAGACCCTTTTTATAATCTGGGTTATTCCAGGTAGGACAAATATTGTGTCAGATATCCTTGTATGCTTATGGTCTGATACACAAAATAACTACTGAAATAATCATTGAAGTTTTCTGATATTTTATGCCTACCTCCCCATTGTAACAGGCATGTACTGGAAGCCAGGGAGAGGTATGAACTTAACAAGATTGATAAAGTCTCCTGCACAGTCTGTATAATTCATTTTGGAAACATTCTACAGAATGGTTGTATGCTATGTACTTAAAAAATAAAAACATTTAAACAAACAAAAAAAAGAAACCTTACAGAGTTGCTGGGGGGTGGGTCTCATGATCGCAAACTACTCGGAATCACTGTAAGTAGTTCAGCAGGTTGAATACTCACCTCTGAGGCTGGATGATCAAATGGTTGAGGGTTCTAACCCCACTCACGGCACTTGGGGTAAATCCAAATACTGACACTGTAGAGCATCATGAGGGGGATGCTGCACTCCTGAGGTGATGTTTTTCAGATGAGACATTAAACTGAAATCCTGTCTGCCTATTCTGGTGGTTGTTCAGGTGGGTGGATGTTAAAGATCCCATTGCACTTCTTGAAAAGAGTAGGAGAATTTTTATTATAACTTCAAAGAAAATCAAAGGTATACAGTGTTAAAGTCACAAAAAAAAGAATTCCTAAATCTTACAGAAAAGAACTCAAAATAAGTATTTCAGTCATACTCCCCTACAACAAAATCATAATATATTCCACTAGTCTTATTTTAAAAAGGAAAACAAAAACTTTAAAGAAAACTGGTTAAGAAAAATATACTTATCAAAACTATAATAATGAAAGAAATTTCATGTATGAAATCATACATGTTTATACAAGCCCCCCCCCCACACACACACCTATGAACAGTAGTAAAGGCAAATTAGACATGCATAAAAAATGTGAAATTGTATAGAAAAAACTTAAGAAATATAAATATGTCTGCATTTCATATCATAATCCTTAAAACAAAACCTACAAAATATTTGAAACATCCTGTGAAATCCAAATATATATTATGTCATAATCCAGTTATATTCCCTTTTCCTAACCTACATACTGTATCTGTATATTCTAAAACTGTCAAAGAAAAATTAAATCATACAGTAATTCATCTTTAACATTAGTACCTATACTATGTGACACTTTAAAGCCAGAGGTATTAAATAAGATGCCAAGTCCTGTACAAGACTCTTCACCCAAGGACCAGAAGGATGGGCCACTGAAGCACTTTCTAGTTGCAATATATTGTTCTTTAATTGTATGCAGTCTAGTGTCCTGCAAAAAGAATACATCTGTCATTGTTCCCTTAAAATAGAGAAAGTTGTGTGTCTTCTTTTTGGATTCTTTATTCTGTTGACGTTCAGTGACCCACAAGTAAGTGTCCAGTACAGTTTTGTCTAAATGATGTTCAGAACTGGCTCCCCCATGTCATCCTCCACAGAAGAACTTGTATTATATTTTTTTGACTTTTTTCTTCATCTTTGATGCCCTTGAGTCCTCAGGGTTATTTCAGTATCTGCAATGGGATCCAGCTGTAAGGAAGCAACTGATGATGTGTCGGAATCATCCTACTCTTCAATCCATTGTTCACATTTTGTCAGTGTGGAAAATCTGTTCCTATTCCAGACTTCAAATTCTCTCGGAGGTTTAGGAGTTGCCCCTTTCCTTTGGGCACGGTGACATGTTAGCCAGCGAGACTTCTGACATTCCCATTTTTCTGTAAGGGGTGGGTGGCATGTTTGAGACATCTTTGTGAGAAGTCAGAGGTAGCACTGAGGTTGGGTCAGTATTAAGTTCTGTGTTGCTAGTCTCCTTCTGCTGAGTTTACTGGAATGGTTGTCATCCATGTCTATTAGGGGGTCCTCTTCTGACATAAGCAGGGAATCTTGAGCTTGAAAGGACTGGGTAGAGGGTTTAGCTTGTTGTGGCACCTGTCTGAACTTGTGTTCCTGAGTAAACTGGGTTTGCCTTTCCCTAGCAAGAGCTGCCCCCTACTCCTCATCTTCACTGTTTGCTGGATGATTATGCGAGGCCCAGGGACAATTTTTGAATGCATAGGTTGTGTCTTCACACAAACTGCAGCAAATGGGTGTGGGAAAGTTTATAGTTGAATGGCCAATCCCTCCACAGAGGAAACACTTAAGCTGGTTGCAAGCATTACTGAGGTCAGTTTATGCATTGCACGTAAAACAAGATTTAAGTTATCCAGCATAAAAAATAAAACCTTAGTCTCTCCCGAGGTAGAAACAGCTTGTAAGATATTGGATAGTGCCATTAGATTGTGGTAACCAAACTCTAATGTGCCAACCCTCGGTCCAAATATCCTCGGAATCCATGATGGGATCTGGTCACCCCAGAACAGTACATTTAGACTGTAACCAGTATAAGATATCTGATATTGCCACCCCCTCATTTTTAAAGAACATTGTAATTATACAGTATGCAGGTTTTGAAAGTGGAATTTCTGTGAAAGAAGCCCTCTCTGGCATTTGCCTGACCCCCTGGTATCTCTGCCAAAAGACTTACAAACCTGCTGCTGTTTTGAAACTCCCATCAAAGTTCGGCTCTCCTGAGGTGTGGATGAGAGCATATATTTCCTGTGCTGAAAACCCCATGCTTTCTTTCAATAATGTTCTGCCCACATAAATTCTGTCAGGATACCTGTCTAGACCCCTTCTATACTTTATTCCGACAGTGTTCTATTGTTTTGCTGACTCTGGGTATGTGTGAAATAACCCAGCCAAAGTCCCTTGTATTAGAACCTCTGGCCTGAGGCTCAGGTCTTCTTATGCCAGGATTTACCATCCCTGATTGTTATTCAGATCTGCTTGAAGGCTGATGTGTTGGGGGGGGGGGGAGCTGAATTTCCTGTTACATTGTTTAAACTGTTTTCAGGCATAACAGGGCCACAGTCCATATGCTTAGCAGCCTGATGTATTGGAAGCCCTTCTTCCTGGGAAATATCTCTAGTGGGTGATATTTGCAACCTTGGGGAGTTTGTAAGTTCAAGAGAGGAAGGGGTTTCTAAAGAGTCTTTTTGTAAAGCATTGCCTCTTTCAGGGGAGACCCATGATTGGTCTTTAGAATGTCTCACCCATCCATCCTGGCATAGTACTTCCTGTACAGTAAGCCCAGTAACTGAAAAATGATCATCATAGTCTTGCAAGCTCATATCTTGCATTTGTTGAGACATACTAGCTATGTTCCCTTTTTCCTCTAAGTGTTGCTGTTTGCATACAGGGATTTGTTTAACAGTATGTACCCTGGATTCATTTTTTGTTGGGGTATTAATTTGCAGTCTCCCAGCTATGTCTGTAACTTTTTCAGCTCCCCCATTCAAATCCCCCAACCTCCATTTCTTTGGGGAACTCAATGTCTGTTTGCTTGACCATCAGGGCACTTTCTTGTACAACGTCCTTTATCTCATCCAATGATACAGTTTTACTTTCCATCACTGTTGTAGCTGCTGTTTGTGTCAGCATTCCTGCACAGTCAGATTCACCTCCTGACTTTGCACCGGCCGCCTCTTCTTCCCAAAATTAGCTCTCCTCCACCATGAGTCGAGAAAGGAGGTAGGCCCTCCATTCTTTGTATTTCTCTGCCAAATTGCAGGCTGCAAGCTCCTGTGTTAAACCTGTATATAAGGCCGAGACATATTTTTTACATTTACCGTAGCACCTTCCAGCTCCAAATTTTGGGCTTCATCGATATGCCGGCTGGGGAAGCAAGTGGGCTTCTCCACACAGGATGTCATTGCTGAACCGACTCACAAACTGGATGTTTGCAGCACCCCCTACCAAGAGTAGGGGACATTTTATTGAAAACAAATATACAAAAAACATTCACAATCATAAACTAATAAAAAAAAAACAGACATAAAAGATTGAAAATCACTCAAATAAAAGGAAAAAGGAAAACTCTATAACTTGAAACAAAATAAAGGCATTTTAAAGGGAAAAAAAACAATCACAACCCTCTCATTTATATTTAATAAAGTAACTAAATCCCTTCCATCAGTGCATCACCTGTAGTGAGGAATACAAATTGTGATCTCTTAGAAAAATTTGACCTAATTCTGTCGAAACTAAATTATGCAGACAATCATACGACATTCTGTGTTGTTGTAGCACCCATTGGCATCTTGTTTGCCATAAATAAAATCTAATGCAACAGAAAAAGAGTACAAGTGTATCTGGATGGTAAAGTCTCAGTTTTCTGTCATATTTCACGAGAACCAGAATGACATAGGTTAAACTTTGAAGCCAACTCATGTCCATTTGGCAGCTAAATATTTCCACAATGCTGTCACATATGAACACTCCAAAAGAAAATGTTCCATAGTTTCAGTCACTGCTATACATTCCATATATAGGTAATTTCTTTCTTCTAGAATTTTGTATTTAGCATTCCCCCTTATGTTTAATTTACCATAAGCAGTAAGCCATAGATGCTTCCACATTTTATGGGGGACCCTGGGATTAGTAAGCTGTCTAATGAGTAAAGGATTGTCAGCTGTAGGACAATTTTTAAAGCATGGTTCTAAAGGATATATTTTGGACATAATGTCCTGATATAATCCTTTATTAGCATTAGTCAATATAACAGCTTTAGTCACACCCCATTTATACAATTTTTGTGTGGCTAGTTTAAAATAAGAGAGAATATGGATTCGGGGGTGCAGTTTAGGTGCCAAATTTGTCCACATTTGTAAGTATCTATCTAAAGATTTTCTTGACCAAGAATTATGTATATTCAGAGTGACAGTCAAAGCCGTCTGTACCATGTGTTTAAAAAATAATGTATGTAAAAAAACAACAGGTTCTATCACACCAAGGCCTCCTTCCTTGATCCCCAAATATGTATAACACCTCTTAATTGGATTTAATGTACTACCCCATAACATTTGAAAACATATGCTATAAAGTCTAGTCTCAGATTGTACCGGCAAAGGGTAAATCATGGCCACATACTGTAAAAGTGGAAGAATACATTTTTTCAGAATCACAATTCTTTTCACTTTAGAAAGCTTCCACTGGTTCCATCTATTAATCTTAATCTCTGCTTTAAGAATTGACTTTTCCCAGTTTTCTTCAGGAAGACTATGAAACCCAAAAATGGTGCCTAATACCTCAATTGGTTCATGTGAAATGGATATGCAGGCTACCAAAACAGGAGCCGAGGCCTCAGGTCCTATAAAGAGCCCTTTACTTACTTTTAGTTATATTCAGTTTAACATTAGACATTAGCTGATAATGATAAAGTGGCTCCAAAAAAAAACAACTGATCTTTATATAAACAAAAAACACAAATATCATCTGCATACACCTGAAAATATAAAGACTGCGGGGTACCTAAGCCTGGTAAATCCACCCATTTAGGCTGTACCATAATGTGTCTGAGCAAAGGATCAAGTGAGAAAACATGCAGTAGACAGCTTAAAGGGCATCCCTGTCGGACCCCTGAATGTATCTCAAACCCAGTACCAACCTGTCCCCTGAGAAAAGGCCGTACTAAAAATTTAGAATATAGCAACTTCAATTATGTTATGCAAGCTGATGGAACCTTATATGCTTTTGGGACCAAAAACAGGTAAGGAAGATAGACCCTGTCAAAAGCCTTTTCTGGGTCGGCTGCAGCCACACATCCTGGTAATCCCAGCAGATTGCAGTGTCCTATGATATCTCGAAGAAGCATCAGAGCATGCTGAATTCTCCTATCTGGAAGCCCACAATATAACTGGGGAGAAATCACCAGTGAAGCATATCTCTGGAGATTGTCATTTAGAATATGAACCAGAATTTTATAATATGTCTTTAACAGAACAATAGGCCTCCAATTTTTTATACTAGATTTTTCTCCCTTTTTGTAAAAGTAGAGTAACATACCTTCTGTAAAGGAAGAAGGAATTGAATTAGAACAAAAAAATATATGCATCAATATTTCTAGGCCGATTGCAATCTGTTGACAGAAGAATTTATGGAATAAATGGGGGATACCATCTAACCCAGGTGCAGTATTGTTAGTCAATGAATTAATAGCCTGTAAAATTTCTGCCTTAGTAATAGGGGCCTATAGGCTTGTAAGCTCAGTCAGAAATTCAGGAGTATATACAGACTGTAAAAATGTCAGAATGTCACTCTCTTGTATAGGAATATGTGGTTGAAGAGTCATAGTGTTTCTTTATTAACTCTTCTAATCCCTCTAATGAACTAACACTCTCCCCTTCTGGGGATATTAAAAAATCCATGTTCATTCTGTCACAAATAGTTTTATATGCAGAAAAGGGGTATCCTATTGGAGTTTTTTGAGTGCCATTGTGCAGCATTGCCTGAAGTATCTTAGCTCTATCATGTTGATACTTGTTCATTTCATTTTTTACAGCAGTAATCGGAGGTGTATAATCCGGTGTGGAAATATTAGCCCGAGTATACAGTCTTTGCAACTGTTGCCTAAGAGATAAATATTTTAAAAAATTATTTTTCCGTATTTTGCCATACTTCATAAACCAAGCCTTAATGTCCTGTTTTGTGTAACCCCCCAGTTACCCAGGGTTACTAGAATACCAGTAAGACCTAGTGGTAGGCAGGGAAGGCAGCTTGTGAAACTCCAGTTAAATGGATTTCACACTGTCTCACTCTGTTCTCAGTCTCAGCTGAGACTGAGGGATGACATCACCATAGAACTCTAGCAGCTGCATGAGCCACACTGGAGTGCTGCAGTTGGAAGTTAGAATAGAATGTTGGGGATTTTTGAACAGAGTCTGTGTGCAGTCTTGAAGAGAGGAGCAGCACAGCAGTCTGGTTGCAGGCTCTCAGAGCCTTAAGCTCTGTTTTAGAGCTACTGTAAGGGAGGTGTGTGTTTCCACCGATAGAGGAACACAGTAAGCTGATTGTGAAGTGGTGGAGACCACTGTTACTGGTCCATGTGCCCCATCCCTGAGGGGATGGGGTGAGAAAGGTTTGCCTCCTGGTTCTGGCTATAAAGAAGCTGCCTTATTTCGGCCAAAGCGCGCACCAGAAGCTGTGGGAGAGAAATACCTCAGGAGGAATTGCCTAGGGCACCCTCCAACCAAGAGGTGAGTTTGCTCTGACAGAGGACCTATGTTTTCACCTGAACTGTTGGAACATGGGGATTGGACTACTTAATTTGTAGGAGGTCTAGTGTAATAGACATTGCCGGTTAATTCAAGTAGGTTCAAGTCCAGCACAAAGAGTGAAGTAACGTGGGGATTGGACTACTTAATTTGTAGGAGGTCTAGGGTAATAGACATTGCCGGTTAATTCAAGTAGGTTCAAGTCCAGCACAAAAAGTAAAGTAAAGTGGGGATTGGACTGCTTAATCAGTGGGAGGCCTAGAGCAATGGGCTAAGTGAAGTAAAAGTATGTTCAAGTCTAGCACAAAGGGAAAGCAAGACAAGTAGATGAAATGTGACATACATTTAGCCTTAATCTACATTACTTAGCTTTACAGAATGAGATGTTTAATATCCAGAGAAATGGCCAGGTATGAATTGTGGAAGCGAGACGTGGGAGATCCCCCATCAGTAGTAACCAAATTCACCTCTACAGATTTGCCCTGTGGCACCTTTACTTTCATTCAGGTACTTGGCCAGTGCCTGAGGAAAGTACCCAGATGTGGGATTAAAAGGAGAACTCCTGATAGAGCTAAGGTGCTCTTAGGTGGTTTAGGGAGCCAACAGAAAAGGTTTTCATGACATATGGAAGGTATCCGAGTGGCCAGCAAGGGAGCCAAGCCTGGGAATCCCAGATAGTGTACAAGTTTGGGCTGTGTACCCAAAGCAGCATGCATGTCCAGGCTGTGTGCCCGATGGGTTCAGACCCTAAGGGCTGGAGTGTTGAAGAAGTGTTCCTGATTCTTTTAATCTGCATTACCAGAAGTGTAGCCCCATGGGAGTCCGTCTATGCTTTGTTTGTTCTGTTTGGGTGTGAATAAAAACCACTCTTTAGAATCCCATTCCTGGTATTAGACATTACAGTTATTGCTTCCTGTGTTCGGAATTTCTTGGGTGCCCCTGTGCAGAGTAGCCAAACCTAGCCCTTGTGCCGAGTAACCTATTCCTCCCCGAACCCAGTCCCCACCTGGTACTGCTGTCAGATTCAAACAGCATACCACCTGTCATTTGCAAAAAGGCAGGGGGGGGGTTACAAAATGGAGGCACCACTTTGGATTTTAAATTTAAGGAGGAAAGGTGCTTGGGCAAAGGGCTAGCATTTTGGTTATCTGGCAGTGGGTAGCCCAAAAAGCTGAAGCAAGGTTAACTAGTGTGTCGCTGTGTGCTGTCGTCCATGTGCTGCTGTTAAATGCCAACTGTTTACCAAGGAGCAGTAAAGCCTGAGAGAGTATGCCCTTGTTCTGCATCAAAAATTACAGTGTGTTGCCAGCTTTTAAAAACTGTTGTGACAAAGAAAAGTGTGGAAGACTAGGGGTAGCCACAGGAAAATTGTGCCCTGGACATTGGAAATGCTTTCTAGTGAATGGAGAGACTTGCTGTATTAATGGCCATGACAAATGTTTGAAATGGGCTCCCGCCGTGGAGTCAGTTCCAAAAAAAAAAAAAAAGTGGTTTTGCAGTTTAAATTTGCCTGCTTGATGATCGCGTTGAGGAGACGTGCACTTGCGAGGGAAAGAGGCTCATTTGCATAGCGTTGTGTGATTGGTGAGACTGCAATCAGTCCCGCCCTCAAGCCAGCTCTACAGCGACTGCCCAGCGTTCGAGAGGGATTGTGAGTGAAGTGCATGTACTGGCTTATCGGAGGAGCATCATGGTGACTAAAAGCGCTGTGAAAGTTTAAAAAATCTGACTTTTCTGTCTAAAATCGGGCTCAACCCGCATCTCAATCGACTGGACTGTGAGTATGTCATTCAGAGGGACGAACTGCAGAACTGCCAACCTGCTTCTGTCCAGAGGCCTCCAAGACTGGCTGCAGGCCATTTTCCATCGCAGCAAACAGCTACTGATAACAGTGAATACCAACAGAAATAATTGCTCAAACCAGTGATTTTTGCCAAAAGTCAGCTGAATCTGTGTGCAGCAGTGCAGTCATTTTGCAAACAAAGACTGTGTTAAGTTTACCAGCAAAAGCAAGCCTTTAAAGCCAACTGTGAGCATAGTTATAGGATTCAGCGTCAGTGTAAGTTTCAAAGCCATGAGAGAGACTGTGAGTTGTAGCAAGATATGCAGCAAGAGTTACAGGCAATCCTGTGCTTGAAATACTGAGGCTTTAAGGGACTGTGAGCTAGATCAATGTTTTCAGCAAGTGAAAAGTCTGTGGTAAATCATATAAATATGCTAGGAAAAAGAACAATGCAAGTTTGTGCAGTTTGAGCAAAGTTATCAGTAGAGTGTGTAAATCGGATGCGCAGTGGCTTGACCCAATTTCAGAATGTTGATGCGTAGGAGTGCTGCCGCCGCCATTACAGGGTGGGGTAGTAATGTAAACGCAGCAGCACAGGAGCCATTTTGAAAGTGAAAGAAAGTGTTCGGTGATGTGGGACTTTCAATAACAGTGAGCGTTTGTTTGTTTTTCTCTGCAGTCATGGCCTCAGGACCAGCCCGCTACCCGGATCATGCCCGGGCTGTGGTAGCAGCAGAAGTAAACAAGTTAAGGGACATTGAGAGGTGTTACTATGGAGGACAACTGCCTCCTCATGTGGTGATTCCTGGATACTCAGTGAAATTGTGCTTATTATGCTTAAATGCTGGAAGGGACGTCTTCATGGTACCTCACTGTTTGGGGTGCTTAGAGAAATACAGTTTATTTAAAGTGCCCAAGATTCATTTGGCTCCCACATGGACAAAAGTTCAAGAATCTGCAGTTGGCAGCACACAGCACCAGGCGGAGCCTGTTGGAGAAGGCCCCTCGTGGGAGTGTGGCACAAAGCTAGAGGATGCAGATTTGCAGACAGAACAATATGCTGATGTTTCGGATGGTGGATCACAGAGAGACAATTCAAGCAGAGCATCAGTAGACCCTTGGAGAGGGGGGCCTAGCCCAAGTCTCATAGGAGAAGATGAGATGAGGGAGGCCTTTGAATGGGAGGTATCGACCTCCACCCAGTGATGAATGGATAGTCTCAGGAGTGAGGACGACGGCTCACTCCTGGGCACAGATTCTCAGTGAGGAAGAAGAAAAGGGGGAACCTATGTGGCCTTGTTAAAAAGGAATGGGTACACAGCCTCAAGCTCTTGCCTCAGAGGAATGCATGGAAGAGAGTGGTGATTCCACTGCCCTGGCTGTGCAAGAAGTCAGGGATCCATTCTTTGTCTCTTTGAGAATGCGTAGCTGGCAGAACCAGGACTGGCCACCCCCAAGCCAGGCCAGCGGTCTCAGGTTGACAAAAGCTAGTAAAGAGGAGAGACTGGTTCATAGGAAGGCAAATTAAATCTATGGGATGTCCTTTCCTACCATTCCTCGGAGAGTCTGGGAGGAGATTGAACAGCAGGAAATCCTGGATTTGGGCTGAAGCAATGAAATGTGTGCATCCTGGTGCAAACAAGCATGTCAGGAACAGAATGTTTCATGAAAAATACAGCCAGTGGAAAAGAGGCAGGACACTGTTAATGGACACTGTTCGAATAGTGGATGGAGAGGGACATGAATCCTTTCACAGTGTGAATTATGTGCACCCAGACGGGGTAATAATTCAAGCTCCTGACCCATTGTGCTATTGTCCACAATGCAAAGACCTCCCTGCAAATGTGCCCATGCCTACCAACTGGAAAGCAGAGCAGTGGTAGCCAGTGCTGCCACTCTAGCCATTGCAGTGCCTTTGTTGTTCCACCAGTATGGATGTCCAGGACTCAGGTGCCCCACATTCATCAGTTCTACAGTGTACTGACTTTCCAGAATCCATCGACTGGCCAACCAGATGACTTCAGATCCAGAGAAGATGCCAGCCCACTTGTATCCTGATTCATTGCCTGGTAACCGGATGACGTCAGACCAGCTGTTTTACTTTTTGTTCCTGTTCCAAGGTTCCATCTCCAGACATGACATCAGCCCAGCACTTTCCAGATGTGCCCTCCTGTAGTTCCCAGAAGGTGTCCACCCAGCTGTATCGGAAGAGTGCTGCCAGGGAGAGACTTCGGCCGAGGACCAGGTCGGTGTTTTGTTCATTCTACAAGGGACTGGTAAATCCAAACTTTTCTATTCTTATGACATTGCAGTACACACCCTACACTAGCAGACTCCAGATGTGTGAACTGTCCTCAAAGACTCTCCCCTTCGGAACTTTGGCCTGCTAGAACTGTGCTTCACTGGGCTCCAGCCCAAGAGAAACTCTTTAATGGACTAGCCTTCAGGGACTGTGGTCACTAGATGGGACTTTCAGGGCACTCCATCCCCCAAATGTGTATTGTAAATAATGTCATTCTTTTTCTACTATTTTCTAATGTTTATATTGTTTTTCTACCTTTTCTAAAAAAAATATATATATATTTTTGGGATTCTCCAGTGTTTTGATGGTATGGGTTTAGATAGACTGTGTATGCAGATTAGGAGTGTGTGTTGTCTTTCTTTTTCTTGCAGGTGTTCCTGAAGAAGATAGAAGAGAAGACAAGAAGAGGAGGAGGGACTCATCGGAGTTCCTCACTAGTACTTTAGTGTGTAGTATTTAAAGTACTGTTGTTGTTGTTGTTGTTACTGTGTAGTAATCCTTTTCTTCCACAGGTATGGTTGTGGGGGAATGTGGGAGTAATATAATGGTATGGTATTAGCTCCTGGTGTGTGGTTGCATGGTGCCCAAGGTTGGGGAGGTCCCCTGTTTGTTTGTTTCGGGTTTGAGTTAAAGGCAGATAGGTTTTCCCTAGAGGGCTTGGGGGGATAGACAGGCTGTGGCCCTGAACTGCAGTAGGGGCTGCAGTGCTGATCTATTAGGGCTATGCTCTGGGCAGTTCTACCAGAGCCAATAGGTGCCCATAGTCAGTGGGTAGAGTAGAGGCTGATGCATTAGCCAATGGCCTCTAGGCCCTTAGTGTTGTCTGCCTGTGCTGGCACAAGGTAGGGGAAAGGTAGCGCTTCCTCACCGTAGTCAACACATGGGGCGAGATGGCCTAAGCCGGGTAAATAATGACTGCGGTCAGTCATTTCCCTAGCCCAGGTGAGTGTAACCCCACCGGTTACCCGGGTTACTAGAATACCAGTAAGACCTAGTGGTAGGCAGGGAAGGCAACTTGTGAAACTCCAGTTAAATGGATTTCGCACTGTCTCACTCTGTTCTCAGTCTCAGCTGAGACTGAGGGATAACATCACCATAGAACTCTCGCAGCTGCATGAGCCACACTGGAGTGCTGCAGTTGGAAGTTAGAATAGAATGTTGGGGATTTTTGAACAGAGTCTTTGTGCAGTCTTGAAGAGAGGAGCAGCACAGCAGTCTGGTTGCAGGCTCTCAGAGCCTTAAGCCCTGTTTTAGAGCTACTGTAAGGAAGGTGTGTGTTTCCACTGAAAGAGGAACACAGTAAGCTGATTGTGAAGTGGTGGAGACCACTGCTACTGGTCCATGTGCCCCATCCCTGAGGGGATGGGGGTAGAAAGGTTTGCCTGTCTTCCAGGGTCAAACCTCCTGGTTCCGGCTAAGGAAGAAACTGCCTTATTTCAAGTTGTGCTGCGGCACCAGAAGCTGTGGGAGAGAAATTCCTGTGAGAAATCGCCTGTGGGGCACCTGCAACCAAAGGGTGAGTTCGCTCTGACAGAAGGCCTATGTTTTCACCTGAACTGTTGGAACATGGGGATTGGACTACTTAATTTGTAGGAGGTCTAGTGTAATAGACATTGCCGGTTAATTCAAGTAGGTTCAAGTCCAGCACAAAGAGTGAAGTAACGTGGGGATTGGACTACTTAATTTGTAGGAGGTCTAGTGTAATAGACACTGCTGGTTAATTCAAGTAGGTTCAAGTCCAGCACAAAGAATAAAGTAAAGTGGGGACTGGACTGCTTAATCAGTGGGAGGCCTAGAGCAATGGGCTAAGCCAAGTAAAAGTATGTTCAAGTCTAGCACAATGGGAAAGCAAGTCAAGTAGAGGAAATGTGACATACATTTAGCCTTAATTTACATTGCAAACTTTACAGAATGAGATGTTTAATGTCCAGAGAAATGGCCGGGTATGAATTGTGGAAGCGAGAGGTGGGAGACCCCTCATCAGTAATAACCAAATTCACCTGTACGGATTTGCTCTGTGGCACCTTTACTTTCTCTCAGGTACTTGGCCAGAGCCTGAGGAAAGTACCCAGATGTGGGATTAAAAGGAGAACTCCCTGACAGAGCTGAGGTGCTCTTATGTGGTTTAGGGAGCCACCAGAAAAGGTTTCCATGACATGGAAGGTATCTGAGTGGCCGGCAAGGGTGCCGAGCCAGGGAAATCCCAGATAGTGTACAAGTTCGGTCTGTGTACCAAAAGCAGCGTGCATGTCCGGGCTGTGTGCCCGGTGGGTTCAGACCCTGAGGGCTGGAGTGTTGAAGAAGTGTTCCTGATTCTTTTAATCTGCATTACCAGAAGTGTAGCCCTGTGGGGGTCCGTCTATGCTTTGTTTGTTCTGTTTGGATGAGAATAAAAACCACACTTTAGAATCCCATTCCTGGTATTGGACATTACAGTTATTGCTTCCTGTGTTTGGAATTACTTGGGTGCCCCTGTGCAGAGTAGCCAAATCTAGCCCTTGTGCCAAATAACCTATTCCTCCCCGAACCCAGTCCCCGCCTGGTACTGCTGTCAGATTTAAACAGTATACCACCTGTCATTTGCAAAAAGGCAGGGAGGTGGGGGTTGCATTTGTATCAGTCCACCAGTCCCCTTTATCAGTATATAAAAACTCCACCAATAGTCTAGCTGATATTAAAGCAGCAATGTCTCGAATAACTGTCGGATCAGATAAAACAGAGGTCTTAAGTTTCCACCTACCAGTCTTAGCTGGATGGCTAACCATTTGAGCAAAAGAAAGTGTTCACATGAGGTGGTCCGAATATTCAATTGGAGTAATGGATAATGCCCCCTTTGGGAGATTTGGGGAAATAAATATGTAATCAATAGTGGATGTATATCTATTCTTAATAAAAGTAAATTTTGGGCCTTTTATATGATAATCATGGAAATTAATTAAGCCAGCTGTGCCAACCATTTGTGCCAAAGCATTAGAATCACAATACACTTTCTTTCCTTCTTCCTTTTTCCATTTTTCATTTTGGACAATGCTACAATTAAAATCTCCACAGAGAAAAACTTTATAATTTGTAACCAAAAAAGGCTGGATTAATTGCATATGGCAAACCTTCTCTGCTTTCTTTTGTGAGTTGTAGACATTAATAAATCAACAATCAATACCTTTCCAAACACCATCCAAAATGAAAACCCTCCCTGGAACCAAGTCTATCAATTTATGTAAAGTAAATGAATGGCAGTGAAACAATAGTCCCACCCCGTCAACAGCTTCCAGGCCAAAAGATCAATAGGAAGGACCCAAAACACATTCTTTCTTAAAATTCCAAATTTGTTCTTCTGTATACATCCAAGTCTCCTGAAGCAGACTAATACACAATTTTGCATCTTGCAGATATTGAAATACTGCCTGTCTTTTGACTGGATTTAATAAACTATGAACATTTACTGACCCCCAAATCACCAAAAACCATTCATTTTTTGAAAGGGGATCGAAATGGAAACAGCTAACTACTGTTTTCCCTTTTTTTCTTTTTCTTCTCCTTATACCTTGCCCCTTCCACCAAGCAAGACCCTGTTCCATAACAGTTTCTGAGATCCAAAATCCCCACTCCATTTCAGAATCTCCCCAGGATGTAAATAAAGCAGAGTAAGAATTCTTTGTTTTCACCGGGTGAGGAGGGGAAGGAAGAAATATTGGGGATACGGGGCAGGGGTTGTGGGGGGTTGGGATGGGGGGTTTGGAGGTATTTACTTCTGAAACCTAGAAGACCTTCTATGTGGCAAAGGATCCTGAGTAATCTGACCATGCTTTCCTTCCTCTCCCTCAACCAGGCTAGTATAACATAGTGGGGACAAAGATTTAGGGATTAATGTCAGACTCAGTTTAGATAGTGGTATTGCTGGTTGAACCGATGGGTCCTCTGATAGCAAGGTAAGATCAACAACCTTAGGCTCGAGGGGAGGAGGTCCAGAGGGGGGCTGACCTATGCACAACATCTGCATTAGCTGAATCTTGTGCTTGCTGAATAAGAAGTTCCGGACTGAGGCAGGATGCTTTTTTCCAAGCTGCCCATGAGCAATCCCCAAACACATGGCCGTATTCTTCGCAAAGATCATACCTTGTGTGATTAGCGCATTGCATTGTAATGTGACCTATTTCCCCACAATTATTGCATCTAGGCCTATCACATGAACTTGAGAAATGGGTCCGAAAGCCACATTTGTAGCATGTGAGTAGTTGTTCTGCATAAAAACACACACACCCGTCTCTGCCTAATAAAAAATAATTTGGAATGTGTTCAATGCCAGTTTCGTTCTGTCTAAGCTTTACCTTGTACTTCCAACCACCCATCCAAAATAGTTCACCATCAAGTATGGCCTCTGGTTCCTCCAACACTTCACACTTCTGTGAAATCCAGTAAGTAATATCATCTACGTGAACTCCTTCATTTCTAAACATCACGGTGACATATTTAACAAGGTGTTTTGTCAAGGGGATTACTACAAAAGGAGTCCATATAGGGGAAAATTTAACCTGCCCATATCTCTCCCAGAATAAGTCTAATGCATACGCTGATCAAAAACTTACATCAAAGTTATTCTCCCTGGAAATATTAATAAAAGCAAAAACTTCTCATGGAGTAAAATGTAATGAATCTTTTAAAAGAAGCTTCCCAACTCAATGCCTATCAGGCCTATCTTTCAACCCCCCTTATAACGGATACGCACAGCATTCCTTCGGGGAACAGCTTCCTTTTTAACTTTAGAAAATAAATCAGATAATAATGGTTTGTTATCAGTGTCTGTATCTACAGTGTCCTGCTGTAGAAAAGGAAGTTCCCCAGCATGAGTTTCATGAGTTTGTTAAGGTGGAAAATCCTGTGAAAGTTTTATATTCCCCCCGGAGGGTTGTTGTGGGATTCAAAACCACAGATGCAGTAGGAACTGCTTTTCCTATCCGAAGAAGGTCTCCATGTGTAGGCTGTACCAAATCGTGTGGCTTCCACTCTGGAGAAGCTTGTGATAGAGGAAAAGGGAATCCCAATTTGAGTCAGGAACCCACATGCCTCCTGAAGATTGTTGCCAATCAGCCCCATGGATCACATGGAAATGTAATCATTTCTTGAACAGTAGGTGGCACTGTGTCTGAAGACATGATATGTTGTCTAGCAAGCTGTTTGTTTGAAGTATTTAACACAGCCATTTTCATTGTAGCCTGAGTATCAGTCATTTGTTTCTGGCCAGTTTTAGTAAAGGTGAAGCCAATAGTCCCTGTTTGACAATTTTGCTCTGTTTGATACACAACAGGTTATAAAGGGTCCTTACACTGTGGTTGTTTAAATACAAAGCCAGCCGATTTAGAAAGCATAGTAACAGGAGCCTTTGTAACCAACACCACAGTATTAGTCGAGTCTAAATTAGTGCTCCGCTCTAGTCTAAACTTCACAATCTCTGAAACCAGAGCCGTATCAGGAACAGAAGAGATTCTGGGCTTTTGGCACACACTGCCTTCAGTGTCTAAAGTACCAGCCCTTAAAGTTTTATCAGTAGGACAACTCAAAGCTGACTCGCCCGGCCCCGTCAGGGCGTTGGCTTCTGTTGTTTCCATCAAGCGTTTGACAGGTCGGGTGTCAGGAGTGACAGGGAAAGCTGAACTCGAGTTCATCGCTGCAAGGCACTCGCTCTCCATTCCGTTGCTCATTTCTTCTGAAACCGCTACATTCGTGATTTCTTGATATGTTTCCTCCAAGTTGCAAAGCAATGCAGTATCTTTATCCATACAAGAAGGTTTGCTCAGGTCCTCAGTAGAAATATAGACATCAGCGACGTTATCATCTGAATCTAGACTTGAAATATTTGTATCTTGATTTTTAGCCTCTGTTTTATCTATGAAAGGAGAGGAGGCCCGCTCTCCCTTCACAAGCACACCTGCACTCTCCAGCTCTCCAGCTGGAGTGGCCATCCTGCAGACATACGGCAGCTCCCCCTACAGCTCAGTAGGGGAATTTCCTTGCTGTGCTGCCCAAATTTCCCCCATTCAATAAAAATACCACCAACAGCTTAATCTGGTTCAATTCCAGTTGGTTACCATCTGTATCTCACCCCTACCCACTCAACAAAATTTAATAAATAAACTTGTTTATGTTAGCTAACTGTTGATACTGTAGCCTCAGCAGTGCTAAACTTTTTTTTAAATAGAAAGTTAGCTTATACTGATCAGTAATAACTACAATGATAATACCTCCCCCCAAACTGCATGCTTTGCTTTGAAGAAGCCAGCATGCCAGTGTTACAGGCATGCATGGGCTTTAGAAAAGCCAGTTTCAAATCACTGTGACATTGGCACCAGTATCCGCCTACACAAACAGAGAAGAAGGTTGCCCTTAGATGGAGCACTACAATCATACTAACCCCCAAGTAATGTGACCATACAGTTAAAAATGTTATTTTATGCAACAAAAAGCAGCCTAAAACTAATCAGAGTTATGTTAGAAAATCAAAAAATATTTTGCCTGTGAACAGACCATTCAATGTCCTGCTAATTATTTATGATAATCAAGATGCAAGATTAATTATTTGACCAATTTTTGATTCCAGATGATGATGGAAGGTGTGATACCTGTTGTTGAACCAACATATGTCATGTACATAGGTGGAATTATACACAAGCTTTTGAGGCCTCACAAGTCCCTTCTTCAGGTGAATAGCAAAACTGAGCAATGTAAGCAGTACTTATAGCCACTGTGCAGCAATTAAAAAAATAGCAGGAAATGAAGTAGGAAAGTGATCAAAGTCTATATAAGACACAAAGTAAAAAATGATGTGTGAGAAGAAATGGGGAGGGAGGGGGGACTAAGTAGGGACAGATCACTAGGCAAAGAAAGGAAGCTTGAAAGGGAAAACAAAGAACCAGACAGGAACACAGATAAGAATGAACTGAGATCAGAGGTTGGCTGTAAGGGTAGAATAGACAGGAGATGCCTAAGAAATGCATGGAAGTCAAGAAATTAGAAGAAACAAAAGAGCGAAGGCCCAGATAAACAGAGTGTGAGGTCATATAAACAGTAGGTGTGAAAACAATCAGGTAGTGGGCAGGACTGATCTCAAGAATATGTAGGAGAGGCAGGGAGAATGTAAGGTACAGGTTAAAAAAGGCAGATTAGGCAGGAACTCAGAAAAAAAAATAACAAGAGAATTACAGAACCAATGTGTGATAAATAATGTCATGATATAGTCCACAATAAAAACAGAATTACAGTTTACCATAGTGTGTCATGAACTGAATGTCCTGATTCAGTCCAGAAATGTTAGATTTAAATTGTTTAATATATTTCAATTCCCATGTCTTTCTGTCCTGTGTGTTTTTGAAGTTGCCTTTTAGTATAAAGACTGATGAATCCAAGAGAGAGTGATCTGTTTGTGAAAAATGGTTCCCTACTGGTGTGCTGCTAACCTGGTTTACTATTGTGTGACAGTGCTGATTCATCCTGGTTTTCAGTGGTTTACTAGTTTCCTCAATATAGTATCCATTTATGCACTTCTTGCACCGATTTAGGTAAACAGCATTGCTGGATTGACATGTGAATGATCCATTAATTTGTATTATGTTGTTCTGGCTTGTCTTGATGTGGCCGGTGTGCATATGTGGGTGCAGGTCTTACATCTTGCCATGTTGCATGGTGTTGTCCCTCTTGTTTCTCAATTATTATGGTCTGCAGGGAGTTTGTTATGAATTATTATGTTCGAGAGGCGTGGGGACTGCTTATAGGTAATGACAGGTGGTTCAGGGAAGATGTCCTTCAGTGCTTCATCTTCTCTCAGCATGGGTTGCAGTTCTTTAATAATTTTCTGAAGGGGTTTAAGCATTTAGCTGTAAGTGACCACTAGGGGTGTGTGGTTAGTTTGATGATTCCAGATGATAATTTTTATTCATACAGGTAAAACTGAACCTAAATCACTATAATTTTATTTCATAATGTTTTATATAATACACAATATTTTATGCCAGAATGGTGCTTGAGTTGAGGTATCACTTTAATATAAACATGGGCCCAGATATTCAAAAGGGATATGCCATGCGCAACAAAGATGCGCCAGCGCAAGTCCGAAAATGCGCCATTGTGCGATATTCAGCGGGAGGCAGCTGCGCCCTCCAAATCACAATGCACAAGAGCACAATGGTAATGAGTGCATGTGCAACTGAAGGGGGAGGAACCATGAAAATATGGCACAGTGCGATATTCAACAGCATGCGCCATGCGAAATAAGGGAGCAAGCAGAAGTTGCACGATAGCGGAAATGATCCAAAATAAAAAGGAACAAGAGAGAGGCGCAAGAACGCTACAGGGAAGCCAGAAGTGGGAGCGAGGTGACAGCAACAAGGCAGAGGGAAGCAGTGAGCAGGACTGGTCAGGAGCAGGACAGAGCACACCTGGAAACTACTAGGAACAGGACAGGAGTGGGGAGCCTGTGCCACTGTGCAGGAGTCAAAGGGAAGTGCCACAGTGGACTGAGGGCAGTGACAGTGGGCAGGACAGCCAAATCTTGGAGGTGTTCCCGGTGCAGGGGGAGTAGCATAAAGGACAGTGGGAGGAATAGGAATACAGCTGCCGGGGGGGGGCACAAGTCAGGGACATGGCCAGTGCCACCATTCAGATGGAGGCAGTAATGAGGGGTGTAAGAAGGCAGGCAGCAGGGGGGCACGGCCATGAAAGGGCCCGTCGGTGGTATGCCCCCAACAGGTGGTACCGAGCCCGCACCAGCTTCAAGCACTACAGTGACACCAAGATATGGGCCGGTACCACCTGAACCGGGTGATCCTGAGGCAGCTCTGTGAGCTGTGCAGTGATGAGATGCAGGCACCCACACGACGGAGCCATGCTCTGTCAGTGGAGACTAAGGTGCCAGCTGTCATGTGCCTGCTCACCATGGGCACCTTCCAAAGACCAACTAGGGACACAACATGCATAATCCAGTCGGCCGCATCATGCCTACTCACACAATTTCTCAGCGCACTGCTGCCACATGCTGCGGAGTACATCCATTTCCCCAGCACACAGGTGGAGTGCACCACACACATACAAGAGTTCCACAGGGTAGCACATATGCCTGGCGTGCTCGGGGCCATTGACTGCACCCATGTGGCCATCTGCATGCCACCTGGCCTGGAAGGTGCTGCATACATTAATCGGAAGGGCTATGCAAGCATTAACTGCCAGGTGGTGTGCAATGCTAGGGGGCGCATAACCAATGTCTGTGCCATGCACCCTGGGGGAGCACATGATGCCTTCATCTGACACCAGTCTGCACTGTGCCACAGGTTTGAGAGTGGGGACATCCCCACTGGCCACCTAGTGGGTGAGTATGCAAATCACGCAAAAAGACATGGATCTTGGGAGGGGAATAGTCAGAGGTGCCATGAGAACTGGCCTAGATGGCCCATGGCAGGGCGACGCTGATTACCAAACTAATGTCCACCCTCTACACATAGGTGACAGTGGATATCCCCTGTGTCCCTGGCTGCTCACACCATACCGGCAGCCCGTGACCCCATTGCAGCAATGGTACAATGAGGCACATGCCACCACACGCAATGTCATAGAGTGGGTGTTCGGGATGTTGAAGGCACGTTTCCATTGCCTGGACACGTCGGGCGGTGACCTACAGTACAGCCCCTCAAAGGTCTGTGGGCTGTTTCTGGCCTGTTGCATCCTGTATAACATGGTCAATGACTGTGGGATAGCTGTACAGGTGAAGAGGGGGACAGCAATGGGACGATGAGGACGCTGGTGCAGATGGTGATAGGCAGCCCCGCCTTGGTCGAAGGGACCACCGCCTGATCCGGATGGCGCAGCTGCACTGGGACACCATTACAAAGGAGCACTTCAACCAACCCAGGTAAGTCATGGGGCCATGTGCAACCACCAATGGCAAGTGCACAACCCACAAACACGCATGGACAAACCCCAGGGGTGCATGTTGTAAAGGGAATTGGCTGAGCATGGAACTACACACGCCGTCAGGGATGAGCAAGGCCTAACATGTTACGCGGTCACACACACACACCACAAGACATGCACAAAGAGTAGGAGGCATGCCGACCCCAACCGCCACCCCTAGCCACACACACATCCACAGATGACCACTCCCAGTGCCTGTCATTGTGCATGTCTCAGATGCTGGGCACCATTGCATAGTGGTGGACAGCACAATGCAGGCATCATCATGCACACACCACAGTGGCCAGCAGCCGGGAGGGTGTGCACATGTAATGTGTGTGTGTGTGTGTGTGCAGGGCCGGGTACCCCACCCATGCATTGCACGTTGAACAACACACCGCTCACAGGGCAGCGTCGACAGTAGCCATGGTGGGAGGCAGGTCAGTCACGTGGCACAGTGCCATGGCCACCACAGATGCGTGGGTGGCCCGGACGAGACCCGCCAGCAGTGACAGGCTGACCAATGGCCTCATGAGGTGGCACCGATGGTCCCCTAGGGGTGCCGCTGCAGGAACATGACAGTTCTCGAGCAGGGGTCTGCAGCTCACCGAACATGCCTGCACCAGGCCTGCTCAGGATTCCCACAGCTGAACCCGGTGTCGACAAGGAGAGTGTTGCACGATGCCGGGAACGGGGGTGGACATGGCACTGCGCGGTGTCTGCGGCGCATGGGCAAATAACTGTGTGCCCATTGTGGCCATGACAGCTGTGAATGCCTGTGTCTGCCTGTCAATAGCGGCGGTCACATCCTCCCGCAGCTGGTCCATCCCTGCCAGGAGCAGACCGGTGTCCCTGCTGCGCCACTCCTCTGCCTGGTGCAGGACCGCACTGAGTGCATCCACCGCCGTCACAAGCTGCAACTGCTGATCCACTGATTCATGGAGTATGCAGGTGTGCTCATCTAAGATGTCATCCACCTGATCGGCATGCTGTCCCTTATGGTGTTCATGGCCGTGTTGGGCAGCACCCCTTGAGGCTGGGCGCTGCACACCAGGGCCATGCCTGGGCATATCCACAGGCAGTGCACTGATGCCGCCCCCTGACACTGTCCCCCCATCACCATTGGCTGACTGCTGACACTGCCCCTCTGGCCGCCGCTCTCCAGGGCTCAACAGTGCTGCCGCAGCGGCCACAACAGCCCCACTGTCCTGGACACACACCAGTACTGCCCCACTGGTGCAGACAGGCACAGGCTGGGACTGTGATGTCACGCAGGCCTCCATGGCAGCATCACCCATGGCTATGCCCGTGCTGTAACCTGCTGTGCAGCCATCCTGCAGCCCACACGTATCACTGTCCATGATGTGAGCTCCATCATCATCAGTGATGGATCAGGCACCAGTCCGAGTCTCAGCATGCTGGCATCCATGGAAGCTGTCACGCTGGGACACAGGCAGGGCCTCCTCTGCACCTGCTCCACCAACATCACTCAGGACAGCCAGGCGGGCCCACTGTCATCCTGACCCTTGGACACCTGTGGAGGTGGTTGGGCCCTCCTCTGTGTCCAGGGTATCGTCCTCAGTGGATGAGCCCACCACTGCTGACCCAGGTAGATGCTCAGGACCTGTAAGGGAACACCGTAGCATTAATGTATCTGCCCTACCCTGTGGCATTCCTCCCACCCCACAGTGACAGATCAGGACCTACCATGCAGTGATGGGCTACCACCCGTATGGAAGCCACCACCTGGAACACCCCTGATGGCACAATGCTGCATGCTGCAAGCAATCCACTCTTCCTGTGGTGTCAGGCATTGCAGGGCCGGCTGTTCCCCACCAGTTGCAGCCCATGCTGCCCTGACGGCAGCTACCTTATCTTTAATCCTCCTCCTCCTCCTGTCTGTGCCCACCTTCTTCTTGCAGTCCTGCAAGGACTGCTGGTGGCTGCCATGCTGGTTGACGGCACACGCTACCTCACCCCATGCCGCAGCATGGACCTGTGGTGTTCCCCGCTGTCTGCTGAACAGTGGTTCCTGGTCCAGGTAGGCCTCAAACAGGGCATCTGATTCTGCCTTGGTAAAGTTTGGCCTCCTCCGTCTCCCACGTCTCTGTTCCTCCTCCTCCACCTCACGTTTGCTCATCATTGATCCTGTGGGAATGACAGGTGTTACCTCTGACTGTGCAGTCCCATGCATCTCCCACACACCACAGTCCACACTCCCAAACAGCATGCAACTCACCACAATAGACTGCAATACCAGACTATGGCATCTGCAGCCCCATGTTGCATTTATATAGTGCAACGCATGCAAATGAGGTGAGGCTCAATTTTAAGTGGATGCTAATGCAGTAGCTGCGCCATTGAATCGCTGATGAGCTGATTTGCATATGCATGCTGAATATCATGCTGTTGCGCCTTGTGCAATTGTGTTGAACGTGCTCAGGCAAGGGAGCAGCTCTGTGATGTGCGCAGTAGACACCGAATGGCGCATGCCCAGGGTGCTGACGCCTACCATGCTGCTGACATGCTGTGCACAGGAGGCAGTGCAGGTCATGGCCACCAATGTGCCAGTGGTGCTAGTGCGCTGTTGACATGTATGGTGCTCTTGCACTGGGGCGCCGTAGGTACCATGGAGCCACAGCGCAATAGGCCACTACAGGGTGTCTCACACAGGCACCCAACCGCGCTACACACAGGGAGTACCAATCATGCTGTGTCGGTCCGTGCACGAACGCCCCTTGACCCTGTGCCCAACCTTTGCCCCTATGTGCCATGCATCCACATGGGTGCACCCCTATCGTGCTGTTCGGTGACAGTGTGATGGGGAATGGCAGCGCTGTAGCGCGCAGCATCTGCACATGGTGGAAGTACACTACCAAGTGCCATTTTGTCTCCAAACTGATACAGAGATGGCAAGAGGGAGGCCTGCTGTGTGGATCCAAGTGGAGCTGGCTAATATGGTGGCCATTGTGGAGCCCCATGCTGGGGCCCTTTTTGGCAATGCACTGCTGGACAGGGCCAGAAGTGACATCTGGCAGGAGGTGGCGGTGGTGCTGGAGGAGGCCACAGGACTCTCCCGGACGTCGAAGCAGTGTCGCCACTGATACAGGGAGCTCCAGTGGAGGGACCTAGACAGGCTTGCCTGCCTGCAGGCATGTGCCAGGCGAGGTGCAGTGCCACGACCAGTTAAGTGCCCCATCCATACATTGGTTGCATCCGTATGGGTATCGCGGTGGGCATGTGTCCACCACATGGGGAGCAGTCCAGTGTTGGTGGTGGTGATGGTGGTAGTGGTGGTGGTAGTGGTGGTGGGGTTGAGGCATTGCTGGGCTGTGCGAGATTGCAAACACCCGGGGGGGGCCTTTGCTACTGGTTTGTACTGATGCTCCCCTCTTCAAGTTTGCACCCTAGGTCCTGAGGAGCGGCAAAAAGCCAGGAAGGCAAGGCAATGCTGGGAGGCAGGTGATGCAAGGCAACAGCCATGGGCTGCCAGGCCCATCCAGCAACAGTGCCCAGATCCAGACAATGCAGGTGAGTGCCTTTCTTCCAGGATATTCTGTGCATGCTGTGTTGCAGGGTAGGCGGCGGGGCATGGCCACCATCCTTTGACACCACTGATGTGCACGCCACATGGTACACTCAGCATAGTCCTGTGGCACTGCATGTGTGGGTGTGTATCGCTGGTGGTCCATGCGTGCACCGAGTACATGGCTGTGCCACTGCCTTCACACTGCATGGCCATGTCACTGTACAGCCACGGTGCTGCTGTGTGGGACTTGGGCGGTGGGTGTGTGCAGCGGTTCACATGGCTGTGTGCGCACGGGCAGGCAGGTCTTGTGGACATGATCACTGTGGGTGGTCGCACACTATCACAGGGGCGTGGCCCATGGCTGTATGACATGCACAATGGGTGGGCTGCAGGGGGATGGACATTCACACATATTGACTCTGCTCCCTTGTCCTAGGTGGACGGTGGCTGATGCGGCTAGAGAGGGCCATACAGGAGCTCCTGCACATAGCGAGGGCATCATTTGAGTTACTCCAGCGATTGGAGTGGCATAGTGTCTAGAGCCGGAGGACAAGGAGGTGCCACAGGAGTGGGGAACGGGGCAGCTGCTAAGCACTCCATGCCCTTGGATTCACCCTACCCCTCCGGACCCACCCTCACACCCCTTCTTCTCTCTCCCATTTGTTAACCCCTGCCCCTTACCCACCCCCACCTGGTATGTGGCCCTCACCCCTCCTTATGTAAATATTTGTATATAGTTGTTTGGACCTTTATATAATACATTTGTTTTGTTATGCATACTGTGGTGGTCTCTGATTTGCAGCCCTCTACAGGTGCTCAACTGCAGTGGTGTACATGGTGTCAGGGGTGGTGCAGGCATGGGTGTGTGTAGGTACCGCCTATGGTGTGGGCGTAAGTATCAGTCACTGTCTGTGCTTTGTGTGTTGTTACCTGTGCACTGGATGACTGTGTGAAGTGGTCCACGGTGCATGCACTGTGTCCATGGCGCCCCGTCAGACCATCCATGGCCTGTGCAGCTGACACCCTTACATGTCTGTGATCTGCATGGTCTGCTGGCATGTCACTAGTGTCTGTTGCAGGGGACGTGCTCCACTGTCTGTCACTTGTGATCCAGCTGCATGCTGGTGGCGTACGGCTTCATGGTACCTGCACAGGGTGGCTGGAACTCCTGTGCCATGGAGGGGTGCTGGCCATGTGTACACAGCTGCTGAGGCCACATGCCAGTGGCTTTATTGACCCACTACTGTGTCCCTGTGTTGGTGTGCCCTTGGGTATGGCTGGGTGTTTGTCCATACACCGTGTTGCATCCTATGTGGTGCATGTTTCCATGCAACACTGTGGGTATCTGTGCTGGCTGTTGTGGCCAGTGCTGGGACAGGGTGTGTCCTTGGGAGGGTGTGCAGGGTACTGTACCACTGGTGGTGGGCTCCGGGGCATGCCCTGTTGCGTGTGGGGTACCTCGTGTGCCAACGCATGGTCGGTCTTTCAGCTGTACAATGGGGGGGGACGTGCAGGGCGGCACTGTGTATGTAGTTGTTGCATTGCTGTCTGCTGCCACCCACTGCAGGATGCTCACAGTGGGGCTGCCTTGCATGGCTCTGTGGTGCACAGGGCTGCATTGTCACAGTGGGAGTGGTGTCATGCATGGAGTGTCCTGCACTGTTGGGTGCTACTCCTGGGCAGGGTGTCTGGGGATCATGGTGCAGGGTGTGTTCTGCATTGGTGGGATGGTGTGGCATGGGGTGGATGGACATCCTTGTGTGCCAGTCACAGCTTTCAAGGGGGTGTGCTAGGGCACCATGCCCAAGCTGTGGGTTTGTTGCTGGTGTCCTTGGGCTGGTGGTTCTTCCAACTGTCCTCAGGTTGTGTGGCGCATGGGGTGTGGGGGCGATGTCTGTTCTGCTGTGTGGTCCTCTGCCCATATCTACCACGGGTGGTGGACCCCTGCATCCTGTCCCTGCACATCCCTGGTTGTGCTGATGTGCTGCTACCCTGCTCCACTGCACATCCCTGGTTGCGCTATGGTGCAGTTGCGTGATATTCAGTTGTGTGGTGCAGGCGCTTCTTGACCTGGCACTGGATTTGTGCCTGCTCCTGCTATTGCCCACTTTTGTGGAGCAGTTTGAATATCTAGGCCATACAGTACAAGTCACATTAAACTGTTCCTCCAATGAGTTGCTGTAGCATTTCTGACTGAGTTGCTTAAGTGTTGCTGGATCCAGCACAAAGCCTTGCACAACATCTTTCTTAAGAGCTAAAAGGTAGCTTTGCATTCCACTGTGACTGGACTGCAAGTGCATTTCAACTGAGTTGCAAAAACATTTTACAAAAACATTTTACAAGCATTGCTCTTCAGCTGGTTAAGCACTGAAAAATAATGCGATATGAGCCGCCAATTGCCAACTAAAAAAAACAATGCTATACCAACTGATTGATGGAACCGTTTAATGTGACTTGTACTGTATGTTCAGAACCAAGCTCCTGTGTTGCAAATTTTTGAATGTAGTCATTGAAAAGATACAGTATTGGAAAACAAACTCTGGTCAGAGCCAATATGGCTGCAAAATGATGGTATTGATGCAGACACGAAATGTGAGATGCTGCTTGAGACCAGATGTGCATGGCCTGGCACATTCATTCTTTATACATGCAGTACACATTCACTCTTTCCACATTCTGTTCACATTGATTCACTCCTCATGCATTCAGTCTTCATACATTCACTATTTACACATGCACGCTTCACACATTTTTTTATTTTGACTGAAAAGGTTCAAGATAGTCATTTTATAACTGTTCGTATAATCATGACAGGCAACATTTATTATATATTGGCCAAAATGTCATTTTGCACTACAAGTACTCTACAAAAAGATGTCTTATGCAGGATTTTAAAAATTATGCCTTTCATGGTTATAAGGTGGTGTGGAAAAATGAGTGTGTTGAATGTTTTGTGTTAAAATATTGACAATTAGCAAAGTTATGAATGAATGCTGAAATACTGCAACATTAAGTCATAACCTGGACATGTTACAATACTTGTACGTCACATTTTCAGCATTGGCTTCTCATTACCCCTGCTAATGAACCTCATTGGTGAATGTTTTCAAATACTTACTGAAATGTGATTCTGCACCACCAAGACATCATTACATGCTGCAGAACATATTTTGGCCAGGATTTGAAAAATGACAGCTGTCATGTTCATGAGGTGTTGTGAAGAAAGGACTATGTTGAAAATATGGGGTCAAAATATTTAAAACTATCAAAGTTATGAGTGAGTGTAGAATAATTTTGATGTGCCCTCACAACTTTTACACTTTTAAATATTTTGACCCAAAATTTTCAACATAAGCATCTTATGACCCCACCTCATGAACAATGGTAATGAAAATTGTCAAATCCAGACTGAAATGTAATTTTGCCAAGTGACTGCAAAATCACCTTTCAAGCCTGATTTACACAATTCCATCACCACTGGCTATGAGGCAGGGTCCCAAAAAGCCCACATTGAAACTATTGGGTGAAAGTATGCAACAATGACAAAGATATGCCTCAAAGTTCATAACCCCATTGAAATACATTGAGACAACGTATCTTAGTTTCTCATATTGCAGTCACTAGTTCCAGCAGCAAGAAGTGTCTTCAATAGGAGAGTGTATCTTCACCCAGTGACCTGTTCAGGTGAGTGAGGGTGTGTGGAGGTATACTGGGGGTGTGGGGTGGTGAGTGCTGAGTGGCAGGTCGGGGTGGCAAGGGTCAGATTGGCTAGGGACTGTTTTCTTTTTTACAAGGTTAACCAGAAAAAAAACATCAAAGGAAATGCTTATTTTTTTCAGGTCAAAGGATGGTGATGGGAGGTTGGGGATGCCATTAGACATAAGGGAAATATATAGGTAGATGGGGATTGGGGATGGGGGTGCCACTAGACACCAGGGAGATATGGATGGGGATAGGAGGGCAGCAGGTGCCACTAGACATCAGGGAAACATATAGGTGGATGGGGATTGGATAGTGGGGAGAGGCACTAGATACCAGGGAAACCATGTACACATATGGGGATGGCAGTTGGAGGGTAGGGGGTGCTACTAGACACCAGGGAAACACTATAGAGATACAGGGATGGCAACTGGATGGTGGGGGGGTGCTACTAGATACCAACAAAACATTACATATATAACAGAGGTGTCAATCAGAGGGTGGGAGGTGGTGTGGCAGGGGTCAGATCAGCGAGGCACCATTTTCTTTTTTACAGGTTTAAAGATGAAAAAAAACTATGAGGGACATTCTTCTTCTTCTTATATGATGCATTTGTAAAATTAATACAGGGACAGTGATTGAACCCGAAAGTGAACTGAAAGTGAGTGTGGTGCTGGAAAATAATGTGACCGATGGGGGGACAGCACTGTGGTCTATGGAGAGGGTGCTTCAGCTCCACTGTGTATGGACTCAGTCCAGGTATCCAGTCATGTGCTTCCAAAGTCTCCTCTGTCTACTACGTCATAGCAACATGTCAGCATAGCTCTGCTATGCAGCTGTAAATAAAGACTTGAAGCTTTCCCAAGACATGTGCTATATGGATAATATCTCTGGGGCCATTGAGGCTCTATATATATTGTCGTCTGACAGCTAATTCGATAGTGACAGTAATAAAAAATACTGATGCTTCACTACTGAAAACACTAAAATCAAAAAGACTTTGTGCACGTATGTCAAAATGAAAATTTACCCTTCTACAGTACTGTTACTGTTTTACATCAACACTGACAGCACAATAAAAATTGACAGCACAATGAAAATATAGCCTTTACAGAACTGACTTAGCAAAACCCATAGAGACAGTCTCTGACCTAACAATGCCTCTTCCTTTGAACAAAAACAATGCCATCAAAATTCTTCAGCACTCTGTGTTCAAGTAGTTGAGTACTGTGCTCCACATCTAGTATCTCAGTCAGTGTTCTCTGGTGAACGCTCTGACAGAGTGATGCAAAAGTCTGTACTGAGACACTGACAAAAGGAAAAGCACAACCAATAAAATGGCATGATTACTCCTATATTAACTTTGATTGAGTAAGCCACTAGTCAATCACTTAAACATCAAGTCCCTATGTATATGCTGTGCTAGGCAGAGCTGGGAAACAATTGGTTTAAGTGCCAAAATCAGCTGCTGAAAATCAATGTGGTTTCTGACATAGTACAACGTAGGTGGCTGCTAGTGAAAGTTGTGTGCAGGATGTAGCAATGCAACGGCGACAAGATAAGGGTTATGAAACTTAAAGGTTTTTAGATACAGTGGAGAAATAAGTCCTTTTTATGGTTTGGTGAAAACAACGTTAATTTGTTTTTTAGTTATTAGTGATATTTATTCACACATTTTCAGTTCACCAAAAAAAATATACTGTAGCTAAGAAAAGTCTACAAAAGACATATGTTTTAAAACGCACAGGTGTGTTGAATGTTATGAAGCTGTATGTCCTTTTGGTGGTTTGGTGAAAAAATGTTTAATTCATTTTAAAGTTATTAATGATTTATTGTTCACATGTGCTTAGTTCACTGGGGAAAAAAGCTAAATATCGTGTTTCACCAAATAGAAGCCACCATCGAATAAAAGCCACCCTCAAAAACAAGCTATAGGTGAAAATTAATACTTCTATAAAAATCCACCTTCAAATACACCAATTCAACAAGATCATACAAATCCACAGTTTTTCTTCAAAGAGGTTCCACCACAAGTGACCTGTAACTATGTCCGCAAGGCCAGCCGCAAACAAGGGTACAGTGGAGACACCCTTGACCTAAAACTAAGATCTTCAACCTCTCACTAAGACTGGGCCAATTCCCCTCACTCTGGAAAAAGGCAACTGTCACACCGGTGCACAAAAGTGCTGACAGGACTCTTCACACCAACTACAGACCTATCTCACTCCTTCTCCCATTATCTAAGGCACTGGAACAAATAGTTTTGGACCAATTAGTTGAATTCCTGGATAAGTATGAAGTCCAGTACCCAGAACAGCATGGCTTCAGAAAACGGCACAGCACCACCACTGCTCTTCTGGAATTTACAAGTTTCATCCAAGCCACGCTCGACCAAGGAAACTGTGGTGGGGCAATATTTATAGACCTGATAAAGGTCTTCGACACCATTAAGAACCCTCTACTACTCATGCAATTGTCATCCATCAATGATACCTTCCATGGTTTGCTAGCTACATTGATAACCGGGTCAAATGTGTTAGGATAGCAGGTGTCCCATCTAATGAAAAGCCAGTCCTCTCTGGAGTCCCTCAGGGATCTATTTTGGGCCCACTACTCTTCTCCCTTTTCCTCAACAGACTCCCTAGTGTCTGCCAGCAAAAAATACTACTCTACATGGATGTTGCAGTCCTATTTGCTAGCCACCATGACCCTGTAATCCTTGAAACCCAGCTACTGCTTGACTTCATGCGTATTGAAGATTGGTTCAGCTCACATAAACTCGTACTGAACCACAGCAAGACCAAAGTCATGACCTTCTGTAATCCACGGAGCAGGCACAAATCTTTGTCCCTCACCATCAAGAACCACTCTGGGAACTCACTTGAACATGTCCTGGAGTTCAAGTACCTTGGTATCACACTGGATAGCACCATCTCCAGCACTCAGCATATTGACACTGTTGCCAAGGCCGCCAACATACGGATTGGTCTGTTACACAAGCACAAGCACTGTATGACTACGGATGCCCTTAGACTGGCCATCTACAGCTCTGTCACCTCTATCATTGACTACGGTCTTGCCATCTATGGCTCTGCTTCTACAACTGCCCTCCGCAGGATCTCAGTTTCATGCAACTAAGCCTGCAGGCTTTTAACGGGTGCAGCCCAACAAACACACACCTGTGACCTCTATGAACAGGCTGGCTGGTTACCATTCCTCAGCAGAATACAATAAAAAACCTGACTGCTTACCAAAAAGGTTCTCCTTGGGCTCATGCCCCCCTGGTGTTGGTAAGCTCCTTACTGCCTACAATGGCAACCAGCATACTTGCAGTGCCCAATATCAAACCTTCCAGGTTCCCAGATGTTGTACCTCCATGGGTCAGCGGTCCTTCACCCATAGGGCTCCACAGTGGTTCAATGCCCTCAACAAAGAAACACTTTTTGCTGCTACACTTGGGCCTTTTAAACGGAATCTCCAACTTTACCTCACCTCTACCACTCAATGTGACTGCTTCTCCTAAAAGGTCTGCTCCAACCACTACATAGTTGCTCAAGAGCATCATTCTCTCTGGACCCTGCTTTTCTACGTGACCCCTTTCCTGCTCCCCTCCTCCATTCCTCCCCTTCCCCCCCACACCTCTACTCCACTTATCAAACCTCACTACCAAATTCCCCGGTACTAGACACCCTCCCCCTCTCCCTCCCTCTGACAGTGGCCCCTCAGCCTGCCTACTTCTTTCTTTCCCCCTTCTACAGAATCACATGCTTATAGTCTGATTGCTTCTTAATCTTTTACTCTGTTACCTCAGCTAGCTGCTTATTTAAGTTGCTCACTAGTAATGTATTTTATTTCTAAAGTGTGTTGTAACTGCAAAACATTGCCAGTCTTTGTATGTGTTATGATTGTACACCATTGACAACCTTTGCATGTATGTTTCCCCCTATCCTCTGACATGGAACCTTTGTAAATGAGCAGTTCTTGCTCAAATATATTTGTAATCCAAGAGTTCAATAAAATAAAAATAAATAACAAAATAAATACAAGCCACATCTTCTAGTCAGGGTTGAAGTCTTGTTCAATTAAACACTGTGGGTGGGACTCATCTCTGTTATTAGGATCATTGTTTTAGTCTTTTTAAAAATGATGATCTTAGCTGTTTCTTTTACTTATTTTAATATGAAGTAGATCAATAACAATACAGTTAGTCAAAACCAGTATGTGTAATGCTTTATTATATAAAATATTTTATTTTTACTCCCACAAATTTTATTTTGCAAAACAAGCTGCCCTCAAACACAAGCCATCCTTGAATACATGCCACAGGTAAAAATACTAAATTTTAATAAAAGCTTTGCAAAGTAATATTTACATATCTTTTTTCTATAAAGGTGTTTATATTCCTTAGCTGGGGCAGGTGGCTCCCTTTGGATGTATACGCGCTACTCTCTTCAACAACCAGCTCCCCAGGACTCCCCTGTCAGACATGTTCCTCCACAGTTTGTTATCCATGGCAGGTCCAGAATGGGGAGGGCAACTCTCCGCCCCCTCCAGAGTCTCTCATTCAGTTGTTGCCAACAGGAGCCCTGGCAGTAGTATGAGTAAGGGATGGTGTGCAGAGCATCATTTATGCCTGCCCCACTGTCCATTTTGTCCCTTTCCCTAGCGGAGGCATGCATGTCAGTGTGCATGTGTGGAGTCATGCACACACCTCAGATTCCCACAACTCCCTGCCTTCATGCTACTGTAGACCCATACTACCACTAGGCCTTCACCTAGTGGCAGTTTTGCAGCACAGCCAACAAGCCCAACCCTCCCTAGAAGAGGACAGCAGTCCATTGGACACTTGAGCCTCTAACCCCCAGCCAACCCCCAGCAATCCAAGACAGTTTCTAATCTAGAGTCAGTGGTGTGGTGTGTGGTAGCTCTTCTGCCACACCACTGGGATGGCCTGTATTTAAATATGTTTAATTAACAAATAAAGTGTTTGCAAAGGAACCCCTCACAAATATTTTTGAAAATCTACTTCTTGCACATTAGTTTGAACATCTACACAATGGTTTTCAGACTATCCATGCTGCAGTATGTTTTTTTGCAAAATATACATGTGGCATGAGAGTTTTCAAAACTGTGTGCTGCATGACAGTTTCCAAAATCTCCATGCTGCATTGTGATTTTAAAATCTACTTGCTGCACAATGGTTTTCACAAAACAGAAATCCTACACTAAGGTTTCAAAAATACAGTGCTCCCTCCTTTACCCAACACCCTGTTTATCTGCTAACCTCACTTACCATGAACAAACCTCTGAGTTTCATTTTCTCACAATGTTAATTCCCTCTTTCTCCTGCCACCCTCCCTATCTGCCAAGTGGACTGTTTGTACTGGTAGAAGTGCTAAACTCCCTTGATTATCCTTCAGTCTGGTAGTGGCATTATTGTCTTCCCAATCTCGGCTCCCATTGGTTTCACTAACAGTACAGTGTGTTCCAAAGAAAAGAATGGGATAGAGAGTCACCAAGCTTCACTAGTCTCAGGGGAGGAAAAGCTTTTTTCACTGAGGCACCCTTGGAAGAGGTAGGGCAAGGCTGAACTGTTTGAATTGTCCTAGAAAAAATTGTTCACTGCCAGATCACTGACTCCATTGCTAAGTACAACCTGCAATGCTTCCAGCAGCATGGCATTAGGAAGAGCCATAGTACCACCTTTTCCCTTTCCCACTTAACAAACCATGGGCTCTATTCACAAAAGGTGTGGATGGGCTATGTGCCGCATAACCCCCAGCACATAGCCCACCTGCAGTCATGTATAGGCACCCTGTCCGTGCACAGTGTGCCCCCCCCGCATGCTATACTCGACCCCACTATGCCCCCCATGGGCTTGAAACACCAACTGAGTGCACAGCTTCATGTTGGGGTGGGCCGGGGGCTGGTGTGGGGGTATGTGTCTGCACTCCACACCATTCACAATGGTGTGGGTGCAGTGCATAGGGGGCTATGGTTAGGCCTTCTGAAGGCAGCTGCAAGTGTTTTGTGCCCTCTCCAGGATACCACCACTGGTCACAGTGGGGATGCTGTGGACAACAGACCACACACTGAGGCCATCCCTGATGTTGGGGCATATTGGGAGGGCTGCTGGACATTCTTCTGGGGAACCCCCACCCCCTGTTCTTTGGGAGCATTCACACCTGATGCAAACATGGTGCCCAATGGGTGCAGGGATCCAGCTGATTGGCCACCTGTCTGGGTCCACAGCTCTGCACCGAATCACCCCCCTGTAGCCCTGCACTCCAGGGGGAGTGGGGAAACAGATGGGAGCCACGTGTTGGCTGGTGTTCGAGAATACAGCCAACGTGTGTTACTCCCAAGGGTGCCAGAAAGTAATTCTGAATTTATAGCATGAATAATCATTTACCCCACAACCACCACCACACACAAAAAATCTTGAATTTTTTGGCTGCATTGTGTCATGACACAATGGTGACATATCACTATCAGAAGAAGGGGTCTGACTGGAATTCCTAATGCAGCACAGCTGTGTTGTTAGGAAGGAGTGAAATCAAAGCACAAGATTCTGTAAATCTGTCCACATCCTCTTCATCCCCATTCACTAAAATGTGTTTCCTTCTTTTTCTCCTCCCCCACTGCACTATTTTCTTTGTCCCAACTAAAGGGCTGGTGAAAAAAAAAGAAAGAAAAACAAATAGCCCCCACTGGCACAACCAGCCCTCTTCCATGGCCAGCCACCATCTTTTAGCACTCATTTGTGCTTAAAATATATGACCCCTTATTTCATCATGTTGGCAGGGGAGAGAGACAGATTGATAGCTTGGCCAGGGGAACTTATTTTTTGTGTGGGGTGGGCAGGTCACTGCATTATACCAAAGTAAGAACCCATTGTCTTTGGAGTAAGTAATGGTAACTCAGTTACACACACTTCACAACAGACAATGCATTGCACATCTCGGGCAGGATTCACAAAGAAGATGCACTGGCACAAATCAGATGTGCCAAGCACAGACAGAAAGATTCACAGAGGCATGCACAATGGAATGCGCCAAGCGCATCCCATCTATGAATCACCCAAAGTAAAGCGCAACTGGAGATACACCAGCGAAACAGGAGATGCACCAAGGCACCCTGCAAGCCCTGATCCACACAGGGGAGCAATTCAGAGCAAGTGGAGCAAGCCAGCAGGGCAATAGGAAGCAGCCATGATGCTGGAACAATGAAACCCACATACACAGGTGCTGATAGCAACATGTTTATAAAACAGTAAAATCAGATATACAACTGTACAACACAAAACCCAGAACAACAAAGAAATGGGGGCTATATACATAAACTATATACAGAGCAAGGCCCCAGGAAGAGGCAGGGGGCCACAAGCATTGGTGTGCCCCTCCGTGCCACACCCTGGCATGGCTACATAAGGGAAAGCATTGAAGAACACTCCACAGGGCAGCTGACAGGTGCTTAACCATCCTGGATATAGGCTACAGGGCCACCTAGATGGTCACATGAATCCATCCCCTCCACATCAAGATGGGCACCACCCCCAGCCATGGCATGTCATCCCTGGAGACCTACAGCAATGACAGAGAGAACACACACTGAGGGCCTGAACGTAGACAACACCCCACCCAGCAGTAACCCTCAGCAGAACCACAGCAACATCAGAATGCACTGCCTACCTGTCCCTGAATGGTCACCAGGCCTGGCACCCAGGAGCCTCCTCCTCTGTGTCTCAGTGATGGCTTTGGCCCTCCATCAGGCCACTAGTCCTGCAAAACACAACAGACAGAGAGCATCATGAGTCAACACAGCAGTGCCAGAAACACACAGAAACACCGACATGCACAGGCAGTGTAGGTACAGCCGTACATCAACACTGTGCAGGATGTACTGCCACAGTGCCACCCCCTCAGGCATGTGTGCATGCAGCACACAGTGGTAACCAGCTGTGCAGTCCTCAGTGGCCTGCATGCAGCCACAGCCCTGCCATAGCCTCCACCATGGCACACATGATAGGGCTGTTCTTGGCAGGTGCAGCCACTGCCATGTGTGCAGGATGACAGTGACCCAAGTGGGTGTCTCATGAGGGCCTCAACACACACACGCAGTATGCACAACAAAAGGAGCCAGATGAGCAACACCTACCTGGCCTTGGCAGTACATCTTAGCATGCACAGCGATGCAACTGTCCTAGTCTCTCTGGGTCCTGCCTCTGGAGGTAGCGAAATGGTGCCTGCACTGCTCTCCACTACATGGCAGCCCAGTTTGCTGTATCAGCCTTCTGGCAATGGAGGCCAACACCTCAACCCTGGGCACATGGAGGTCCTCCTTCTGAAACACCTGCCCCTCCACCAGCATAACAAGAGCCACCAGATGCAGCAGCTCCACTTGGGACCAGTTCATGGCCCTAGGAGATTGTCTACCAGCTCTAGGCATGTCCCCACTGACAGATACTGTTTCCCAGTGCAATATGGTAAAGCGCAATCGAGTATCCGATATGTGCCATGTGAAACACTGAGGTACGTGCAGTACAACATGCACAGTGCATGAAGCGCGACTGGCAAGAGGCAACATGGCATGCGCAATGCCAACCAGTAAGGCATGGTGAGATCATGCCTGGGTCACGCATGTGTGATGCAAATTCAGCCATCATGTTGTGCATGGCATGCACTACGGACACCCACGGCACACAACATGCAATCCATAGCCACTACGACCACTCAGTGCAGCATGTCCCATGCATGTGGGTATACAGTGCACAATACAGGACACAGCAAGATGGCCAGCGTCCCCATAGCAGCGCATCGAGTAAGCAGCATAGCGGCGCATAGTGAAAGATGGGCCATTGCACACAGTGAGCACACTTGTGGGACAGATGCACCATAATGTCATAGGTACATATCAGAGATGATCCTTGTAAAGTGAGATGAGCTGGGGGAAATTTAGCAATTCACAGACAATGTATCTTAAACCACCTCATTCCACATGCATGGCATCTCAGCTGATTAGTATCTCATTACCAGAGGCCCATGCCTCATTTGCATGCCCTGAGCCATAAATGCTCCTAATTCTGCCAGGTGAGATCAGGAGACTGAGAGGGAAATAAGCCTTGAAGGTGAGTACACAGCTATTTTTACATGGGCTACAGAATTTACAGGGGGATTATACATAATCATGCATGCTTCTCAAAGATTATGTCCCCCATATGGGGAACAATGCCTCCCAATCTGCAGGACACATGAACATAATGTGGAAAAAATGCTCATAATGTGGAACACTGAACCTGTGCAGTACAGAGGATGCACAGGACACTGGTAGACTGGTTGCTGTCATGCCCAGAATGCCTGTCACAGTATCATGATGTACACATGGCAGCATATGGGATACAGCACCAATGTACACTGGTAAGGCTGGCAGTGGGACATGGCCTGCACCATGGAACACGGTGGTTCTGCAACCTACACAGAGGTACTGTTCCCTGTATAGTGGTACTGTGAAGAGGTATGTGTGACAGGGTGGTACTGGCCATGTGTGTGGATGCAGTGATGTGCTACAGGACTGTCCAAAGCACACAGCAGCACCTGTGCAGGTGAGATGTCTGTGTTACCATGCCACACACTGGGGCCAGCTGCACCATGGCTGTCGCCGACTGGCTTGTGCTCCGCTGGTGTCGTAAGGGCGGTGCTGGGTTTGGGTGTGGTACCACTGCATCCACACACATGCCACTGAGGCACTAGGTCATGTCCATGGCAGACTGCACTGCATACTCCCCTGGGGCGGCAGCACTGGCACCCCAGTTGTGGACTGGTGGACATGTATGGCAGGTGCACTGTCCCCAATGGGCCATGTACCATGGGGCGCTGCTCACCATGCCAGGACACCCACTCACAGACCACCACCCAGACCACATGCTGCAGGGAACCTGGTGGGGTCAACAGACAGAGGCAGGTAGGGCAGGAACATGTGTACCCACAGGCACATCTAACATCTAGATGCTTCCCCCGACAGTGGCCACTATGTCGAAGGATGCAGGCACTGCCAACAAGCGGCGACCGAATTTCACAAAAGATGAGGAGAGGGCACTCATTGAAGCATGTCACCTATGCCTGGATGCCCCCCTCAGGGGAGGCAGCCAGACTGTGTGGGCAGAGGGCAGGGAGGAGGTGGTCCGGCAGGTGAATGCCATGGCACCATACAGCCCCACGGTCCTGGAGTGTCAAAAGCACTGGAACAACAGGTGCAGGAGGGCCAAGGAGAAGGTGGCCAACATCCAGGCCTCCCTGCAGTGGACAGGGGGTGGCCTGAGCACAGTGGAACAGTTTAGCCCTAATGAGGCCCTCCTGGTCACCAGTGTGTCCCAGACAGCCATGCAGGGTGTCCCTGGAGGTGGGTTCTAGACCAGTGGCAGCCCATTGCAGCATTGTGAATAGCTGTGTGTCCTAGACCAGCCCACCCACCCATGTACCAAGGCCACCACACCTGTCCCTATGTGCTGTGCACTGTCACCATATACCCAGGCAGAGCAACCTGGGGATGGTTGCCTCTGACCAGACACGACATGCACCGTGGTGCCACAGCTGCCATTCCACTGCACTGGGGGGGCATGTGTCCTCTGTGCATCCATGTGGCATGTGCCACCAGTGCCATGCAGTGTGCATGATTGAACAGTGATGGGCACGACCATACCATAGCCTGTATAGCATGGTCACTCCATGGCCCTGCCATGGTCAGGCCTGCAGCCTTGGCACCATGTGGACAGCTGTGTACTGTAGTGCATCCCCAATGTGACGCATGTGTTCTGTGCATTAACCACATTCTCCATTCTTTCCACCACAGCACCATCATGCCTCCTGGGTGCAGCCATGGCCACAGCTGCATGTGATGCCCTCGCAGACAATGATGCGGGCCGTCTTATGGGGCCGAAGACACCACCATGGATGACTCTGCATCAGCAGCATCCATGTTCCGAGCAACACCGGTCACGGCCCCAGTGCAGACTGGCCCTGCAGGTCCCTCAGCTAGCACTGGCAGGACTGCTGGTGGGTACATCTCTTGGCTGGGGTGCCTGTCCGGGTTGTGTGATGATGACCCAGATGACACGGTGGATATTGATGATGCCCTCCTTGTGCTCACAAGTGGTGTGCAGGGGGAGGGCCTTAGCACCACCACGGTCATCACCGCCACCACCAGTGCAGTCATGGTGGACAGTGGTGTACAATCACAGGGATGCCTGTGCATGTGACCCCAGTTGCCACTGATGTTCCCATTGTGCAAGGGGCAGCTGAAAACTTGGCACAGCAGTCTGCAGCTGTGGCTGTTTAGCCCCCTGCACCACTGCCAAGTGCAATGCTGGCGATGTCGGTGGCATCCAGGCAGGATGCCACGGTGCATGCACCCACTCCATTGTCCTGGGAGTACTCCACATATGGGCAGTCAGTGATGGTGCCCAACCAAGCCCCACCCATGTCACAGCCTGCCAGGGTGCAACTTCCGCCAGTGGATACACCATGTCAGACTGATACATCCTCTGCTCATTGGCAATGCCACCGTGAAGCATCACCCACCAACAACATGGAGGCCTACCTCACCCTCCTGTGGGTGACTGTGGAGGGGCAGTAGGCCCTCTGTGTGGATTTACATACCCATAGGACAGTGACAGTCCAGGATCATGAATCCGCTGCTGTTTGGCATACACAGATGCTGGCAGAGGCATGCATTATGCGGGTGGGCATGACCACAGCTCTGGAGCAGATTACAACTGTTGCAGAGGGGTAGCTGCCTCTGCAACATGCCGTGGACATCGTGCATCCAGTCGGAATCCCAGGAGCACATCCTGCACACCCTGGTGATGGAGCCAGGTGAATCCCCTGCTGCTGACTCTGTCGCTGCTACACACCCACCATCCATGGCTTGGGTGGTGGCTGTGGGTTGGCCACTCCACTGAGCACCTGTACATTGTCTCAGTGAAGCACCCCTGCAGGGTAACAGGCAACGATCCTTTGGCCAGTGATGGCACACCCAGCATGACCAGCCATGGCAGTGGCCACCCTATGTCAGTGGCAGCTGGGGAGCCATCCTGTGATGCCCATGTCCCCAGGCCTGTGGTGGCAGGATGGCACATCTTTGTGTGCCAGACACCCTGCAGGTGTTGTCAGTGGTGGTGTGTGTGGCAGTCGACCACCCCACTGTAGCCCTGGCACCACTATTTGCTACTTGTGCAGGACCACCTGCATGTCTGCGTGCACCACTGTTGTGCCATGTGTCATGGGAATGATGAGTATGTTCTAGTGTCTGCTGTGCCCATGTGCAGGCTGCAGTGCACACTGACCCATGACATTGACGACATGGCCAGGACTGTACATGGTTGTTGCATACCTGGTGTGTGTGTGTGCGTGTCTCTGTGTCTTTCACCATGTGTGTGCCTGTGTGCACCACTGTGCGGTGTACAGTGTCCACTGTGCACATGACATGCAATCTCCACACATTGGTGCACACCCTGCACACATACATGCCTGCATACTCACCTGCATGGCCCAAAATGTTCCCCCACCACACGCCTGCAGTGGTCCCTCACTCTGGACACCAGCCTCGGGTCCCTCAGGCCCTGCCCGGCTTTGCCTCCCTGGCCCCCTGGGGGTGCTATGTCCACCCTTCCACCACCCCCTCCTCCTCCCTGGAACTGTCACGCTCATTGGTCTTGATATGTATTCCACAGTCTAGGGCCATGTTGTGTAGCATGCAACAGGTGAGGAATGTGCCACAGGCCTTCTCAGGGCTATACTGTAGGCACCACCTAATCAACACAGTCACTGGAAGTGCATCTTCAGCATGCCAAAGACACGCTCTATGATGGCACATGTCAAGATGTGTGCCTCATTGTAACACTCCTCCGCCTCTGTTCTGCATCATCGGAAGAGGGTGAGGAGCCAGGGCCTCAGTGGATATGCGGCATCACCTGTGGGGGTAGACATGTGTCCATTAGTACATAGGGCACCACTTTGGCATGCACCCTGTCCTCAGCCCTGGCCTCAGTGGTGTGTGCATCTATCCTGCTCTACCACCCATGCATCCCCATTACAGGTGGTCCTGCAACTGAACCCCAGCTGCACCTGCATGCCCCCGTCTGTCATGTGCTGCACAGTGCTTGTCTGCCACCCTGTGTCCACCTGTGTACCCTTGCACATCCCTGCTGTCCCAGGGCCCATGCACCTGCATCACACTGTGTGGGTTGCCCATGGCCCACCCCATGTTTCCTGGCTTTGGTGCCCTCTTGCACTGTTGAGGCCCTGTCACACACACCTAACAGATGGCTACTTGGTATGTCCCCGTCCTCAAACCTCCTGCACATTGCTGACTAGTGCCATATGAATGCATCATGTGCACTCCCAGGGTGTGTGGTGCAGACATTGGTGATGCACCCTATGGCATCGCACACCACCTGGCAGTTCATGAAGTGGTAACTCTTCCTGTTGATGTATGCAATGGTGTCCTCACCAGGTGGTGCACAGATTGCCACATGGGTGCAGTCAATGGCCCCTATGGTGTCTGGCATGTGTGCCATCCTGTAGAAACCCTGCATGGCTTCTGTCCACTCCACCTGCATGCTGGGGAAATGGATGTATTCTGAAGCATGCAGTAACAGTGCGGTGAGGAACTGTGTGAGGAGACAGGATATAGAGTCCTGTGAGATGCCAGTGGTGTCTCCAGTAGTCCTCTGGAAGGTTCCTGTGGTGAGCAAGCACATGATCGTTGTCACCTTGGTCTCCACCAGGATGGCATAACCTCGTGCAGTGGGTGCCTGCATCACATCATGGCACAGCTCACAAAGCTGCCTCAGCATGGCCCTGTTCAGGTGGTATCGATCTACTGTCTCCACCTCAGTGAGCTGCTCAATGGACAGCCCGGCACGATGCTGCCATGGGTCTGGCCACCTACGGTGCCTTTCACCACCATGCCTCCTCCTCCTCATTGGTGCACCTGTGATGGCAACTGCTGCTGCATTTATTCTGCTGTGGGGTGCTCTGTGTGGTCCTCTGGCTCAGTTCCTCTGGCTTGGTGTGCTGGCTGGCTGTCTCTGTCTCTGTCTCTGTCTCTGTCTCTCTCTCTCTCTCGCTCTCTCTCTCTCTGGCTCAGGCAGTGTGCTGCTGCAGCAATTCAGTCAACAGCCTGCAGGTGGACTAGACTTAAGTCTCCTTTTTTTGTACTTATGTTTCTATGATGCATCTTGCCTTTGCACTGGAGATGCCCCATAGATGTGCTGTGGATATGCACTGTGAATCGGGTTGTGCTGTGTAAGCATGGGTATGCCCCCTGTATATGTGCCACATATCATTACATTGCACCTATGGCATATGTCATTCGCCATAGAGCATCTCGATTGTGCTGGCTCATTCACCCTGTTTGTGCATCATTCTATGGTGCATTTTTGACTTGTGCTGGTGCATCTGAGATGCGCTGAGTGCATCTCTTTTGTAAATCTTGCCCCTCATTTTTACTATTCCACAACACTGTGTTTGAAGCTTGGTAAAGTTTACATGGTGATTGGATACTGTGCAAAGGAAAAAGTTTTGTAGTGAATGTACTGTACATGACAGCAGCTCATCAAACCATGAAACTCACTCTTCTTTCAATCATTCAAGATATTCTATATGTTTTGGTTAAAATGCTGTTGTTTTTATCTTTTTCTTCGGGAGTCACTTCACCTTTAATTAGACTTGGTAATTATATGTCATGAGGAACAAGATGTCATCAGCCTGATTTGGGTTTTTATAAATTTTTTTTGTAATATGTTATGGAAGAATTCAGATAAAAAATGTTTAAAAAAGAACAGCAAGCACTGTGATTTATTATTCAGATCCTTTTTGTTTCTTAGCATGACACATAGACATGCAGCTGTGTTGAACAACTACTGTACAATGTACATACTGTACAACATAAGATGTGTATTTTTACATTATTTAACAAAACTAAACAGTAAAAAATATAGTTTACCACATGGATTAATGATTACAGGCCAATCTCCTTACTTCCTATCCTGTCTAAAATGCTGGAGAAAATTGAGGACTCTTAGGTCCGGAACTATCTGGAATCGGAAAAATTGCTGAATCCACTACAATCAGGCTTTAGGGCACTACACAATACAATCTCAGCCATAGCCAAGGTGACCAACAACTGGCAACATGAGTTGGACAATAAAAACCTTGTCTGTGCAGTATTTTTGGACCTAAGCAAGGCGTTTGACACTGTTAACCACAGTCTGCTACTTTTGTCCCTCCAGAATATTGGCTTGAACCCCCTATCCCTAAGATGGTTTGCTAACTACCTTTCTGGCCGACTCTAGCAAGTAAAGGCAGAAGGGGAAGCTTCTCCACTAAAACCCCTGTTGAGGGGTGTACCTCAAGGCTCCATGCTAGGCTCCTTGCTCTTTGCTATCTATATTAACAACATAGATGCCTCCATTAAACAAGCACAAATACACCTCTTTGTGGATGACACAGTGCTGTATGCTACTAGCCCCACTCCTGATGCTGCCCAAAAAGCACTACAAAGTGATTTTTATCAGCTGCAGCTTCAACTACTAAGATAGAAGCTACTTCTTAATGCAGAAAAGACCAAAGCAATGTTCCTCTCACCCTTTCCTCATGCAACAAATCCTGTTATTGCTGGGATACTCCCGCAGATCACCACTATTCTAGGTGAACAGTTGGAACACATAACAAAATTCAAGTATCTGAGGGTCTGGCTAGACCATAGACTTTCCTTCACTGACCACATAGATGAGCTGGTTAAGAAACTCAGAAAAAGACTTGGCCTATTCTTTAGGATCAGCAATCTCTTTACAAGAGACACCAAACTGAAACTGGTCCAAACAACCTTTTTTTCCTTAATAGATTATGCACACTTTCTTTATAGTCAGGGTCCCGCTGGCACCTTAGCCAAACTGGACACGCTCTACCACAGAGCTTTAAGATTGATCACAGGTCTTCCGTACTCTACCCATCATTGCGCCCTCTACACTGTAGTGGGATGATCATCTCTCAGTTACAGACAACAGAGAAATGCTGTGGTTTAGGCCTACAAAGCTATCATAAATAAACTGCCCCATTATATCTCTGTCTGTCTACCTTTTTGCACTCTTGGAAAGTATGCCCTGAGAAGTACCTCCTATATTTCCTTATATGTATACAGTGCAAAGTCACGTATCGGCAGATCAGCCATAAGCTGTGTGCTACCTCAGATATGGAACAAACTGCAAAAAATGTTGAAACTAAGTCACCCTATCAGCTTAACAGCATTTAAATCACTATTCCTACATCAAATTAAGGAATCATGTGCTTATTTCCCCTGACTTATGACCCTCAAAAGGTCCTATCGCTCTCTGAGCCACTGCTGTCTAGCGCTTGGTCACTTCTGATAATTGGCCCCTTCCTTCTCCCCCACCTTTTCCACATCCTTCATTCCCACAGCTCCCCCAACCCTGGACATGACTTTGCACTCCAGCTCAAACTCTTCTCAATGATTGAGACATCTATTCTCTATCTCCTCTCCCTCTGTGGCTGCCCCATAACATATGCCTTCCTGCCTCTATCACCTGCCTTCTACACTCCCTACCCTTCTCCTGCTGCCAACTTCAACCTATAACTCCCGACTAATATAGCCACGTGTTCTTGATTTTTACTTTGGATCACTTTATAATACTATATACCTCATCTTTGTTCATGTTGAAATTTTACTGTATCATCTGACCCTTACATATCTTACTGTCAATGTTCTATGCTGTACTTATTGTATATACTGTATTTTGTTGTATTCTGTTCCTTACTTCAAATCCAGGTCCACCTTGAAAATGAGCATTGCTCTACAGTGTTCTCCTGGCTAAATAAAGATTTTGATTGATTGATTGGATTCCTTTAGAAATAAACTGCTCAATTACACATCAAACTACATTATGATCACTTTTTATAATCATATGTTTTTTCCACAGACTTGAAGATATTTACTATGAAAAAACAAGAAAAGCAGTAAATACCCATATGGTACAACTCCAAAATCAAGCATTTATTTAAACATCCAACAAAGTTTCTATGACACTTCAAGGGAACAATCCCTCTTCATCAAGGGGGCAGAGCCATCAGGTATAGTAACTTACATGCTTAAATACTGTAGTTACTGGGAATCATAAATGGTGTTTTTCCAAAGTGTGTGATGTGTGCAACACAGATTAATGACAATTTCATCTACATTAAATGCCTTATATTCAAAAAACACCAAAGTGCATATGTGCAACCAAAACATATTAAAATCAATTTGCACAAAAACCTGATTTTCAAAGGGATGCAATAGTTACACGTTATTAAAACATATTATTTTATCAGATCATAAAATGAGCAAAAACTTAAACTTGAAGACATCCCTAAAAACCCATATATGTGATTTTATATTCAGACATGTCATTGAAATAATTCTCTTAGTAACATTATAAAAACCTGATTGGTTAATATTGATGAGAATGAAGTGATCAGTGGTCCATAATGAATTATCCAAGTCAAATAATGTGAATAAAGGAAGGAGTCAACCCAGATTGGAAGGGGGAAGGGGAGGGAAAGAAAAAATAGGGGGAGGTTAAGGTAGTGAAAAGTATATGGTAGTGTGAAAGGATTATGGGAGGAGGAGGGGAAGGGGGTAGACCTCTCCAAAAATAGGAACTGGTACAAAAAAAATTATTTATTACATCCTACAAATAGAAAAGAAACAAGAGACCCCTTCAATTAGACTAATATAGAAATGTGCATCCAACGCAGAATTTAAATTTACATTACGAATATCTTGCAAATGTTATAAAAATCTTTCTTTTGTTTGTCTAATAGTTTTGCCTATGTGAAGTTCAAGTTTAGTTTATTTGTTCAGCCTAAGCTTTTACAAAATATATATATTTGTGAAATCATAATACATTTCCAGAAAGGATAAAAATCCACAATTGTGCAAACTCCAAAATGACATAATTTCATTTAAGACATCTCAAAAACAGTTTTGCTTCCAAGGTCTAAGAATTTTAAGAAGTGTACCATAGGTATCAATCAGATTACACACATGAATATTATTGCATCCATAATTCATATAATATCATCATAATAGGAGAGCAGCTAAAAATGTTACCAGTTTCTCAAGTACAACCTCATTTGTGTTATAGAAGAGAAACAATACCAACTGGTCTGGAGGGAGGGCAGTGCTTGCCAGAATATCCCCTAGCCATTTCCTCCTAGCAATGTTGTAAAGAAGACATAATAATACGTGTTTCAAGTCATCCTCCAGTTGAATCCCACATGGGCAAAAAGGAGATTCTACCTCAAATCTTTATTCAATCAAATCTTTATTCAGGCGAACATCATTGAGCACAGCTCATTTGCAAGATGGACCTGATAAGGTCAAGGTTCAATAGTAATTACACATACAGGTATGTTAAGAACACTTATATACAATATACCAAAACATTGTTGCCTAAACATAAAGACAAGTAGGGACACATGGATGTACACTATCTAACATAATATATACATATCAACAAGGGATGTTCATTAGTAAGTCTCTTAAGTAAAGCATCCAATATTTCAAAACTAAGGGGTTAGGGACCATAAGGGACAAGGAGACGCAGTGATAAGGTGTAGGGGTGGCCTGGGCAGGGGCTGGGGCTAGCACCAGGTGATGTATAGTAGGGATGAGGACTACGGTAAGAGCCAAAGTAATGGGAGGGACTATAGACAGGATGTATGGGGACTATGGAGTTGAGTGATTAGAAGGTGTAATGTCATCAGATGTTGACAGCCTAAGGAGGGGAAGGTTAAGAGTTTGAGTATACTAGTATTAGTGGTAGCAGTTGCATTTTTCTTGGAAGAGACATAGGTATAGATGCTTAAAGGATGCTAGTGATATAAAGTTGTTCAGCCTCAGGGTCTTCTGAATCATATTCCATGATGAGGCTAGTGTGTAGCTGATAGCAGATCTCCTGAACTAGGTGTTGAATTTAGGCACATCAAGCATGATAAGATCATGGCTTCTTAGGGCATAGGTACTAGCTTTGGTCTGTGTGAAGCAGTCGATGATATAATTTGGGAGCATTCTGGTCAGTGCTCTGTAGGTCCATACTGCAGCATTTCTGTTTCTTCTGAACTGGAGAGATGTCCATCCGACTGCCGCATATAGAGAGCAGTGGTGAGTATTGAAGGGTAGGTCTGTTATAAACCTCAGTGCTCTGTGGTATAGAGTGTCCAATTTGTTTAGGTAGAAAACAGGGCAGCGACTGTAGAGGAAATCTGCATAGTCAAGTACTGAGAGAAAGAAGCCTGGACCAACCTCTTCTTGAGTCTCTGGCTAGGAAGTGCCTTATTCTGTAAAGAGACCAAGCCTCTGTCGAAGTTTTTTAGAAGCTCTTCAATGTGAATATGTAGTTAAGTCTGCTGTCTATCCATACCCCAGATACTTGAATTTTTCCACATATTCAAGGTTTTCACCAAGTATAGTAGAGAGCTGGGGAGATTGTTTAGTGAGGTGGGACTTGTCTGAATTAGTGTGGAGAAAAACATAGCTTTTGTTTTTTGCATTTAGAAGAGCTTTTCTCCAATAGTTGATGTTGCAGGATGTGGAATTCCGCTTGCAGGACTTCACAGGCTGTAATAAGCAAGAGTTACTGACATATAAAACAGTGTCATCTGCAAACAAGTGTACAGATGCCTTGGTAAGGTTTGAGTCAATGTTATTGATATAAATAGCAAAGAGGATGGGACCCAGGATGGATCCTTGTGGAACACCTCTTAGCAATGGATTGAGTGGAGAGAGGTCTCCATCAGCTTTCACTTGCTGTGTCCTTCCCATAAGGTAACATCTGAACCATCTAAGGGAGGGTGGATCTAGGCCTATGGAATGCAAGGAAGAGAGGAGCAGTTCATGGTCCACCGTATCAAACGCCTTGCTTAGGTCAAGGAATACTGCACAAACACTATTTTTTTTATCCAGTTCTATTTGCCAGTCATTTGTTACTTTGGCCAAAGCAGAGATAGTGCTATGCCTAGGTCTAAATCCAGATTGTGCTGGATTTAGAAGATTAGTCTCTTCAAGATACTCCCTAAGTTGGGTGCACACTAGTTTTTCTAGTAGTTTGGATAGCACAGGAAGGATAGAGATTGGTCTATAATTGTTAAGGTCCATTGGATCCCCTGATTTCAGAAATAGGATAACTTGGGCTGTTTTCCAGGTTGTGGGAATAGAGCCAGAAGTTAAAGCGAGATTAAAGAGGTGTGTTAATGGAACTGTGAGTACGTGTATAGCAATCTTTAGAAAATAGGGATCAAGGGCGTCTGCGCCTGCACTTTTTTGACATCCATCTGAGAAAGAAGGTCCTCCACTTGTTTCAGCAAAACTGGTTTGAAGGAGAAGGAGGATTCAGGTATCCGAGATCCAGTACTCTGTGAACTTAGATTAGCTGGGGAGGTGTCAAATGCGAGACCAGCAGTTAAAAAGTGAGTGTTGAATGAGTCCAGTATTATCATTTTATCTGAGGTTGTTCCCTTGTTGTGGTGTATCTGGGCTGGAAGTGTAGTACTAGGTTCTTGTCCTGTAATGTCCTTGATGGTGCTCCAGAATTTGGCAGGGTTGTGATAGGAGGAGTCGAGTTCTGTCATATAGTAGCAGCCTTTGCATCCCTTTCCTGGTACAGCTATTTCTAGATTTTTTGAACATCAATGAGTCATTTGGGTCCTTAGACTTCCTAGCCTTTCCAAGCTTATGCCTCTCAAGGAGGGCAGATTTAAGGTTAGTTGTAAACCAGCAGCAAGTTCTGTTTTTACTCGTACCCTAGTAATAGGTGCATGAGTGTTGAGGGCACCTAAGACTATGCCATTTAACACCTCGTGTGCTTTTTCCACTGTGTCTGCTAGATAGAACTCTTGCCATCTTGTAGAGTGATTTAGGTCATGTAGATATGCTTCGATGTTGAACTTCTTTTTTGATCTCCTCAATAAGAATTTAGCTGGGGGTGCTAGTTTGCCGGATGATCTTATTTCAGCAATAAGGCAGTGGTCGCTTATATCACTGAAAAGCACTCCAGCGTGTGTGAAGAGGCGAGGCTTGCTCGCCAGTGCGTGTGAAGAGGCAAGGCTTGCTCACCAGCGTGTGTGAAGAGGTGAGGCTTGCTCACCAGCATGATGTCTAGTAATGTACTGTTGCTCAGGTTCTTTTTGTTGATTCTGGTTGGTTCATTTATAAGTTGTGTGAGCCCATATGTATCGCAGAAAGATATTAAGGGTGTTGCTGTCTTGGATAGCCAATTTAGGTTTAAGTCACCTAAGATTATGGTTTAATCTGTACACTTCTTGATTAGGTTTCCCAGGTGGGCTAGAAGCTTAAGATCAGCTGAAGGGGGCCTATAACAGCCAATTAGCTGTAATGCTGTGGAGTTCCCCTTCCCTGTCCAAAAATAGATGTAATTTGCCTTATATAGCTCCATCTTAAATCTTGTTATTAGATATCCAGAATGAGGGTTAACTAATTTAAAGAGTTAAGGATCAGATCCAGTTTTTTGCTTTATTATTTTATACCATCTATAGTTTTTCAGGATAGTTATCCTCTCATTATCCTGTGCTTTAGACAGGTCTCTAACTCTGGATCTGACCAATACTATAATTTCTTCTAATGGTTTGTGATAAATGTATATTATAACATGACCTAATCCATCAGTATAAAGTTTATTCCTAATGAATTGAATAGTGGGTGCTATGAAATTCAAGGAGACATAATGTATCTCTTCTTCTAGACACCATCTTGGGATTCTTTGTTCTGGTAGCTGTATTAACTTTAATAAAAAAGTGATTTGTTTTTCTAAGATTAGGGTTCCAAGAGGAGGTTGTCCCAGCTCTGAGTGTAAAATTTCCTTTGGTACTGACTGAGGAAGCATTAATATATGACGATAAAGTTTATTAAGCACTCATTCAATTGAGTCAGACTTTTGACTTCCCCAGATTTCTGCGGCATAAACTATACTGGTATTAATTTTTGCCTTTATTACCTTCAATATACCTCGTGTGGAAGCTCTTCCCAGTTTTGAATTAAATTGTCTAATGGCATTTGCTGCAATTTTAATTTTAGATTTAATGTATTCAACATGTTCCTTCCAAGTTGCTGTTTGAGAAAAGCGTACTCCTAAATAGTCATACATCTTAACTATTTCTATTCTATTTTTACCCATGAAAACCTTAGGTAGAGTCCTTGCTTTATTTCCAAAAATCACAACCTTGGTCTTATTTTCATTAATCAGTAACTCATCTTTATTGCATAGTTTAGAAAATGTATCCATTTTCCTCTGCAAACCCAACAGGGAGGTTGAAAACAAGACAATATCATCAGCATTGGCTAGAAGTGATACTCTATTTTTGCCTATTCTGAGAGAATGATATTCTGAATTTTCCAAACCCTGCAGTATAGAATTTATATAGACATTGAATAAGGTTGAAGCAAGTATGCAGCCCTGTCTAACACCAACATTTGTGCTGACAGGAGATGTCAGAGATCCCCATTGATTGTATTGTACTTGAATCCAAGTGTCTGTATGTAATCTAATTAATATATCAAGCAAGGTTCCATCTATATTTAAATCTCTCAATTTAGTCCATAAAAATTCCTATTGATTTTATCAAATGCTGCTGTTATATCAATGAAGCAACAATAACATTTGTTTTGCTTCACTGTCATGTATTTCCAGACTAGATGTCTCAAAACATTGCAATGTTGCACCATTGATCTACATGCCTGAAATCCATTTTGGTATTCTCTTAGAATCAGATTCTCATCAATCCATTTCTGTAGTTTTTCTAATAAAAGTTTACTGAATAATTTCTGTGAAATATCTATTAAGCTAATTGGTCTGTACATTTTTTGATTTTGGATTTAAAGGGTCTTCTTTTTCAAAATTGGATATACAATACTGCCTAGCCAGCTCTGCAATATATGTAGTACTTTTCCAGTAAAGATATCCACCAATGTGTAAATGATATATAAATTTCACTAATTATGCTGTCAGGGACCGGAGCCTTCTTTAGTTTTAATGATGAGATTGCTTGAAAAATCTCCACACCATTTATAGTCAAGGGGTTGACCAGGGTTTCCATGGGAACATTGGTATGATTTATTGTCTCCAATCTTTCTTTTTCTGAGAAATATAATGTCTCTAAATACTTTTCCCAAGTTGTAGGAGTAATGTGAGCATGAATTTTGTTATGGTATTGGCCATAACGTTCACTAACCAAACTCCAGAAGGACTTAGTATCTTTCTCCACTATAGTCTTTCTTAATGTATCCCATTGTAATCTGTAGTATTTGTTTCTCTCTTGCTCCAGAAGTTTGTTGTAATCCCTCCTGTCTTGATTTAATGCTTTTGTTTTCTGTACATTTTTATTCATGCTTGCTTCTCTTGTTTTTTGGTTTAGAGCAGATTTTGCCTTTCTGCAGAATCCATTAAACCAAGTACGAGGTTTGGGAACCCCTGAGGAGGCAGTTTCACATAAAGGTTTAATATAATTTATCAACCTGTCCCAACTTTCTTTAACATCATTTAAATTGTCATTTGATAGTATTTCATTTCTTAATTTGGCAGGAGGCTCTTGCAAAAATGTCTCCTCAAAGGTTTGAATGGAATCGGTCTGCCATCTTATTGTCTTATGGTTTATGATTTCCACAGAAAGGCAATTCTACTTTCTTTTTATACTAGAGATTTCTGCTACTAATTTTATACCAACTGGGAGGTGTGCTGATTCTGGTTGGTCCATTATCTCCATATCTTGTAACATCTTTGCTCCTTCCATGTTTACCCAGAGAAGATCTATTGTTGAATATCCTTTGGGTCCCACAAATGTGTAGCCACCTGTACTTTTATTTTTAGTTCTACCATTTATGAGTATAACATTTTTCTCTCCGAAATAAGTATTTGCCCATCTACCTCTTCTATTTTGATTCTTATCCTCAAGTTTTCTGTAACAGTGTTAACCCTGGATTTGTCTCCATTACATTTTACAATAAATCCATGTAAAGAGCATCCTCTAAATCTTTTGGTCCTATACGGGCATTTAGGTCGCCCATAATATAAACTGGAGTATGACCAGATTTTTTTCCAAAATAAGGTTCTTGTCTTGTAGGAAGTTATACCAAAGATCTTCCTTAGTTTTGGTTTTTGGTGGAATGGAAACATTGCTAAGTATCAATGTAAAGGAAGGTTTACAAAGTTTAACTGCCAGTATCAGGTTCTCCCTGGTCTCAAGTTTAGAGACTACTAAATCCAGGGAGGTCCAGACAAAAATTACCAGTCCAGATTTAGGCTGACCAAGCTTCTTGTCTTTGACAGCCGGTGTGCCTATTGTAGAACAAGCATTTGTCAATGCTGAATGTTGTCTCGCTGGTATTGGCATTAGTAGTGCCAGAGGCAGAGATGCATAATAGGAATAGCAGTGAAGTATTAAAGTGATGCCAACCCCACCCCCACCCTGTAGAGAGTGACAGGGATTGGGGTGTGCCTTTGGGTCATCAGCTATAACGCTCATGCCATTGTACCTCACCCTACCCTGTAGACACTGACAAGTGTCATTGTTTGCTTTGGGATCTTTGGGCATTATACTTACCCCATTCCATAAGGAAATATGCTGACGTGGGTGCAGTATAGGAGAATGGGGTGAATTTTGTGGCCGAACAGTGCAAGGCACACCATGATGCCTGTCAGTGGCTGCAGGGTGGGTGTAGGGGTGGAATGACATGAACATTACATCCAGTGATCCCAAGTCACACCCCTGGTACCTGTCAGTCTGTACCAGGTGGGTTGCTACAGTTGGAAACCCTAACACCGTAGGCATGCAGTGGTATTTTCACTCCAAATTTTCAACGTGGGTTGTTTGTGAGCCCACCTCATGAAAAGCGGCACAATCAGTTTGTTAGATGAAATGTGGTTTTGCATAGTGGCTATGCCATTTGGCGACACAGGGACGAAAACACATTTTGGGCAGGATGTGGAGAATGACAACTGTGTTGTTCATGAAAAGGCTAAAAAATGGCAACTTTGAAACTCTGGAGAGAAAATATGAAAAATTGATGAAGTCAAGAGCATGCATAGAAACTGCACAGCACAGGTCCGTAACCCAATTATTTTTGGGAGTTTGTTAGCCACATTTTTAACATAGGCATTTTGGGGCCTCCCCTCATGAACAGTGGTGCTGTGATTTTGTTAATCTGTCCCAAAAGTTGATTTCCCACAGCGACCATGCCATTGTGAACCACGGGTGCAGAAACACATTTTGGGCAGGATGTAAAAAATGACAGCTGTACTGTTCATAAGGAAGTGTGAACAAATGGCAGTGTTGAAAATCTGACATGGAAATATTGCAAATTTGTGAAGTTACAAGGGTGTGTGGAAACTGCGTAATGCATGCTTGTAACACAGTCATTTTATGGATGTTCGGCACCAAATTTTCAACATAGGCATTTTAGGACCTCTGCTTTTGTACAGTGTCACTGTCATTTCCTCAAACTGTCTCAAAAACTGATTTCGCATAGCAATCGCTCTATTCTGTGCCAGATGTGCGAAAACACTCTTCAGGCAGGATATGTAAAATGACAGCTGTACTGTTCATCAGGAGGTGTGGAAAAATGCCAATTTTGAAAATCTGGAGTGAAAATATTACAAATTCACGACGTGACGAGCGTGCGTGAAAACAGCTCAATGCAAGCTGGAAAAACAGCCATTTTGGGGAGTTTTGTCACCAAATTGGCAACATAGGCTTTTTGAGAGCCACCCTCATGAACAGTGGCACTGTCATTTCATTACTTGGTCCCAAAAGGTGATTCCATGCAGTGACTGCAAAATCACCATTCGGGACCTAATAGCACCATGACAGTAACTAAATTCATGAGGAGGGGTCCCAGTAACCCCATGTTGAAAATTTGGTGCAACAATTCCAAAAAATGCCCGAGATATGAACCAAAGTTGAAAAAACCCTATTTATGCCATTATACAGCTTACTGGCATTTCTTCATTTCGTGGTCGGCTTTGAAGAGTGCAGACGTGTTCCCAGTCCACCGAAGATCATCGTGCCAGACTCGGAGGTAAGTATGGGGGGAGGGGGTGTGGGGAGGCAGGCTGTGCAGAGAGGGTGGCGCGGGGTTGTGGGAGGGGGAGGAGACAGTGAGGGACCATTTTCTTTTTCACAGGTTTAAAAAAAGCATCAAGTAACTTTTTTTTTTTTGCAGGGCATGTGGCACACTGGGGTGGGCTCCCAGTGTGCCACCAAAGTGTTTTTCTGAGGGGGCAGATTCTGTAGCCGATGGGGGATTGGACTCCCCATCAGCACATACTAAGGGGGGGACATGAGCCAAGGGATTGGGCACCTGCGAAGCAACAAAGGGGGCACATTATGCCAACAAAGAGTGGGCTCCCCCATCGGCAAAACACAAGGGGATGAGGAGATAAATGCCAATGGGGATTGGGCCCCCATCAGCAAAGAAAAACTGTTGGGGGGTGCATGATGCTGAGGGGGATTGGGTACCCCCTCGGCATACATTGTACATGGGAAGGGGGTAATTATGCCAATGGGGAGTGGGTTCCCCCATCGGTATTGTGACAGGCACTGGTGGCAGTCACTGCCTCCATGTTGTCTGCACTGTAGGGAGGTGTGTTGTGGTCCTGCTGCATGAGAACTTCACTCTCATTGCAACGGACCTTTTCTTAGATCTGGTGCCCTCAATAAGGATGCATGAGGTCACCGCCTGCTACTGGGAAATAAGGGATGCACCTTCTGATGCTTGCCCTGCATTCACCCAACAGTGACTGTGCCTCCAAATCTGCTACTACCACAAGATGTTGGCTGCACAAGCGTAAGCCAACATAAAAACCAGGAATGGTATCATTTTCTGGTGTTATACTCCTTGTTTCTTGTAGGCAAAGTATGTCGTAAGACTCTAAAAAGGAACATGTATCACTGTCAGCAAGTTTAGAGGCAAGTCCCTCATTATTCCATGACAATATTTTGTGCACTTGTCCTAATTTTATGTGTTGTGCTGTTTGTCACATTTGTTTCTACCCAAAATAATCTGTCCTTAAGGATTCTATTCTATGGATCCCTTGGGTGTCCTCAAAGAATTCCTGGGAGTGATCACCAGTATGCTCAAGTTGTCCAGTGTCTCTGCCTTTTCCATAATACCCCATACTGTTCTTGCTGAAGTGAAAGACAAATCTATTTGTAAAGAATCAGTTTCTTCTTTCCATACTTTGATATTATGAATGGATTGTAATGTTAAATCCATGTCAAGGGAATGAGTCAAGATAAAAATTAATTATCTTTTGATTATATTTTGATCTCTTTCTCCCTTTTTATTCCATCCAAAAATTGTAATGATCTTATCAAATTGTACTATGTTTTGGTTGTTGATTATGTTAATCAAGGCTTCTATTGTTTGATCCTTGTTCTTAGATTGACTTGTACTTTATCTATCCAGTTCTATAGGCAGAAATGCTGGTACTAACTGGGGATCACTTATCTGGATCCCTTTTAATTGAAGTATATTGTCATTTGACCATATTTCCACTCCAAATACATGTGAGTTTGCATAAATCATAACACAATCATTTATTTCTGAATTTGGAAGACGTGTTGCCCAAAAATCCATTATCTCTTGACTAATACCCAACATGTATTTCATGTGGGTAGTCGATTTTGCATTTGTCTCATCAAGTGTCTGTTTTATACCATAAGTTTCAAAGTAGTACTCCCTTGATGGTCCATTCTCCTTGAGCAAACTGTTAAAAGAAAGGAGACCCATTACAGGGGCATTATAGAAACATAGAATTTGACAGCAGATAAGGACCGCTTGGCCCACCTAGTCTGCCCATTTTCCTACCAAACAGATAAGCAGCAGATCCTAGTAAACCAACAGCTGACTTCCTCCTACCCACCACTAAGACTGCCTTATGACTGTCCCATGCATTCTTGAATTCCCCCACTGTTCTTGACTCCAGGAACTCCTTAGGGAGGTTGTTCCATCCATCCACAACCCTCTCCATGAAAAAATACTTCCTCACATTTCCTCTGAGCCGTCCCCCCTCTATCTTCAAATTGTGCCCCCTTGTTCTTGCACATCTCTTTTTCTGAAAGATGCTACCCTCTTGGACTTTGTTGATTCCCTTGAGGTACTTCAAAGTTTCTATCATGTCCCCTCTCTCTCTTCTTTCCTCAAGGGTATACATATTAAGCTTCTTTAGTCTTTCTAGGTATGTCTTCTGGTGCAGTCACTGCACCATTTTGGTTGCCCTCCTCTGGACAGCCTCCACTCTGTCTATGTCTTTGCAAAGATGGGGTCTTCAGAACTGCACACAGTACTCCAGATGGGGTCTCACCAACTGTCTGTACAGAGGAGTAATAACTTCCTGTTTTCTACTATTGATGCCTCTCCCTATGCATCCCAGTATGCCCCCCAGCCTTCCTTACTGCCTTCTCACATTGCTTGCCCACCTTTTAGGTCATCTGATATAATTACCCCTAGGTCACTTTCCATTTTTACTGTTGTCAGTATCTCACCACCACCCCCATTGTGTACTCTTCCCCTGGGTTTTTGTTTCCCAGGTACATTACCTTGCACTTCTTTGCACTGAATCCAGGCTGCCATACATTTGACCATTCCTCCAACCTTGCCAAGTCCCTTCTCATCCTTTCCACTCCATCTTGTGTATCAACCCTGTTGCAGATCTTTGTGTCATCTGCAAAGAGACATACTTTTCCTTTCAGTTCCTCTGCAATGTCACTTATAAAGACATTAAAAAAGACTGGTCCCAGTACTGAACCCTGCGGTACTCTGCTAGTAACCCTCCTTTCTTCACTGTGGACTCCGTTTACTACTACCCTTTGCGTCCTGTTGTCTAGCCAATTTTTTATAAAGGCTACCACTTTGGGACCCACTCCAATGCTGGCTAACTTGTGTATAAATCTTTTGTGTGGGACTGTATCAAATGCCTTACTAAAATCTAGGTGGACTATGTTCACAGCCCCTTCCTGGTCTACTGCTTTGGTCACCCAGTCAAAGAAATCTATTAGATTTGTCTGACATGACCTTCCCATTGTTAATCCATGCTGCCTTGGGTCCTATGCCCCACTGGCCTCTAGGTTCTCAACAATTCTTTCCTTCAGAAGTGATTCCATTATTTTTCCTACCACTGAGGTCAAACTAACTTGTCTGTAGTTTTCTGCCTCTGTCCTGCTCCCACTTTTGTGAAGAGGAATCACATCCACCCTCCTCCAGTCCTCAGGTACCACCCCATCCTCCCATGATTTGTTAAAGAGAGTAGTCAGCGGTGTCACTAGTTCTACCCTTAGTTCTTTTAGAATTCTTGGGTGAATCCCATCAGGCCCCATTGCTTTGTCCACCTTCAATTTTATTAGTTATTCATTCAGTATCCCTGCTTTTTCACTATCACCCTCTGCCCACATTCCCTTCCCTTTATTAAGCCTCAGTATCCCTCCTTTGGTCTTTCTTCACTCCCTAATGTACATATAAAAGGTCTTATCTCCCTTCTTAACAGAGTTGGCTATCCTTTCTTCAGTTTAGGCCTTTACTATTCTGACTGCCTTCCCTGCCTCTTTCTGCTTTAACTGATAAAGTTCTCTGGGATACTGAATGAATATTTCTTCTCAGTATTCACAAAGGAAGAGGAGGGGGAAGTGTTTTTTTCCTTTGTTGTGTTTTGCTGATTTGCTTTACACACAAGCTTGTTGCCTCTGTGACAGCTGTTCTGATTACTCCCCAATGTTCCTCCACTCCCCCTTCTTGCCTGTTTGCTAGTGCTCTTCTGAGGCACTCTCTCATTTTCCCAAAGTCAGCCCTCCTAAAGTCCAGTACTCTTGCTTTTGTATGGCTTGATTGTATGGCTGTGTTTATTGTGAACCACACTGTTTGGTGGTCACTTGTTCCCAGATGGCTACCCACTTCTAAATCTGAGATTCTTTCTCCATCCCCATTTGAGAGTACCAGGTCTAAGATTGCTCCCTCCCGAGTGGGTTCCAATACTAGCTGCCTGAAGCATGCCCCTTGTAGGGCATCAAGAATGACCCCGCTCTTGGATGTGCCTGCAGCAAAGGTGCTCCAATTAACATTTGGCATATTCAGGTCCCCCATCAACAATATCTCCCCTTTCTCTGCCTTTCTAAGGATGCCTTCTATCATTTCTTAGTCCATTCCCTCCCCCTGAGATAGGGGTCTGTAAACAACCCCTATGCGGATTGTGGTGACATTTCCTGTCTCCAGGGTGACCCAGAGTGCCTCATCTGCTCCCTGTTTACTCTTTAGTTCTGTTGCTTTGATCCCTTCCTTTACATAGAGAGCTACTCGTCGTCCTCTTTTACCCTCCCTGTCCCTCCTGTAGATTGTGTATCCTGGTATGCTGACATCCGAGTCATGTTTCTCTGTGTACCACATTTCTGTGACTGCCACAATATCCAGGCAACCCTCTTCCATCAAGGCCACTAGTTCAGGAAGCTTGTTACACAGACTATGGGCCTTGGTACTCATCACCCTCCACTTTTTGATGGCCTTACCCCTTTTAGCCCCATCCCTGTCCTTACTGTCTTTGCCTTTTTTTACATTTATTTCTGTCCTGCTCCCTAATAACTTCTCTACCTTGGTGTTTACCTCACTAATTACCGTGTTTTGTGGGTGGAGTCTGGGATTTCCCCCCCATAAAACATGGTAAAATTATCACCGGGGGGGGGTAAGAAGATTGAAGGTTAAAATCTGGAGCAATGACCTCCTTCCTGACCAGTGGCAGTATTTCAAAATCAGTATCAGCAGCATCTTCATTTGGGAAAGACAATATTTTTTGAGTGGTATGGTTTTGCTCAGCCTGTTGCAATGTCTCATAATCTTTCCCTTCCTTCATTTTTTCTGAAGTGCCTTGTTTCTTATTTTTACTCTTAATTTGATTTTTCCCTTTTTTTCTTATTTATTTTGTACCTTTTATTTGTATTCTGCAAAGTTCCTTCTTTTTTCCCTTTCCCTAATTTATTTTGTTCCACTGTCTTCTGTATTTCTTGGTTTAAATCTTTGAAAAAGGGAGCCGGCAAGTTCATTTGAACAACTTTGTTTTCAGTGGAAGCAATTTCTGCTTGATTTTGAATACTTGTATTTGAATCCCCTTGATTTTCCTGACTGAGACCTTTAATTATTTGTTCTAACATTAATTTATTTCTAAAGACATCTGTTCTCAAGGACGACATTTCCTCCTGGACGGCTGCAATATTCTCCAAAATCATTATATCAGCATAATAAGGGTTCTTAGCTATCTCGACCATCTGTTTAGAGAGGTTCATACAAGATACGAAGTCTCCCTTGTTTGTAAAGTGCTCTGCATCATAGTTATCTATGTTTCTGTTTTGGGATAGTCCCTGTAGAACTTCAGCCTCAGCCATTGGCCCTGACAGCCTTTTCTTATGATGTCCTGATCAGTCTGCTAAAGTAAAATCCAACTTTTTCAGTCCTTCTATTGTCCTGCTCAGTTCCTGTATTACAGGATATAAATCCCCTTTCATAAGATCTATATATTTTAGAACAGGAGGTGATGAAAAGGGCATGTATTGGAGACTCTTGTTTTCTGAATCTAAAGTTATCTCAGAAAAACATTCAGATGAGAAAACTGCCTCTGAATAGCCTCCAGATAAACCTGCAATACTATGGCTGGTTAGGCTGTTAGAGTGGCACGCTGAAGTATCCCATTCTTCAGCTATGATAGATACAGTATATCATCCTCCCCACAAAATTGAATACTAATGTTGTTTATACCTGGGGATGGTGTATTGTCTATCACTACTGGTTCTTCTAAATTTAGCTCAACATAAGAGGTATACAATGTCTGTCCCCTATGAATAGTGAATCCACAGGCTGCGAGCTTAAAGGGGAAGTCTCTTTTCTGGTAAAGTAATCTGTTATTTTAACTTGCTTCTGTTTCTGAGTATGAAGGGGTAGAGAGAAATGGCAGAAACCTTTCTGACATAGTTTTTGATTTCCAAAATGTAAATTCTTTATATTTTCCATACTTCTAAACTCTAGTGGCTCTCTTTTTATAGATTTCTTAATCTCTCTAGGTTCCCTTTTTCCCTTAGGAGTCTGTACAATTAAATACTGTTTATCCAGCATTTTGGAAGTATTGGTTTTTCCCTTCTTATTTCTGGATAGTACTGGCTTAGAGATCTTATCACGTCTTGTTGTAACCATACCTAATTGAAGAAGTAAGACATTTTCAGGTTTGCAAAAATGGAACAGCCAAAAACAGTTCAAAGCAGAGTTCTCCTAAGTGTCATAAAGATAGACTAATTTACGTAAGAACACAAAAAGGAAAACATATCAAAAGATTCTTATAAAGTCAAAAAAACCACAGTCCAAAAACTTTACTGGATCTTTCAGAATCCCTAGGTTTATTGATCATGCTTTCGAACAGTTTCCAATGACCAGGACTCTATCAATATGCCATTTTCTGTTCCTCGACATCCTCAGAAAATCAGTAGAAAAAAGGTTCTCAAGTAAATTGCCAGAGTTCCTGAAGAAAAGCCTTCTAGCCTCTGGACAAATGTATCTGTTTAATCCAAATAATCCAAATAACTCATCCAGACATAAAGCACAATCAGGGAAATATCTAAAATCAGAAAAGTCTGATCAGTCCGGGAGATTTATCCAGAAAGTTTTCAAAACACAGGACACAAACACTATAATAACTAATTAACTTATTAGCTTACAAACAAAAATATGATTACTACATAAGTTAAAATCAGCATGAAATAAATGTTTTAAGTACAAGTATGAAGTTTAAATAAAATTAAAAGTCTAAGGCTGACAATAAAATATACATCGAATGACCCAGAGAATGAGAGGAATTTGCAATCCTACAATGCTTTCCCTCACAACCCTCATCAACAGGCCCAACAGGCCTGACAATCCTTTTTGAGATGTACAGCAACAAGTTGGCAAACTTCAGACGGACTTCAGAGAGTTTATACAATAAGCGAGTGGCAATATGCATACTCACTCTTACAAAGGAATTTTCATAAGCATTCTTGTTCGGATCCTGAAGGTTTGAATCTCTCCTGTTAGGCCTGTAACGTTTTTACACTTAACATTTAATGTTCAGTGGTCGGTGTTTAATGTTTAATGCTCAGCATTCAACAATCAGTATTTGGCATTTTAAAACAGTGCCCTCAGGCGATGGCTTCAGCATCTGATAGCATCTAATATGTTGCCCATTTTATTCTAAGACTGCTGAAGCTAGTCACAGTTCAAAGTAGAGATTTGTATAAGTACTCTGCCAAAAATAAAGCAAAAGCAAGAACAAGAGCCATGTATCCAGAAATGCTAAACAGCTTGTAACAGGTATAGCATGGCATTTCTAAAAAACTTGAGTGCCAAACATGTGCCAAACATGCACATTTAAAAAAAAAAAGAATTCGAATGGCAACATCTGTAACACATAAGCAAGCCAATCCAAAGTGAGATTCAAGCCTGCAGTTCTGTATATAAGGTATTGCGTGCTAAAAGTACATGCTAATATTCTGCCCTAACAATTGATGTATATCACATGCAGTTTTGTACTTCTGCCATTTAACCCTTAACCCACCAGATAAGTAAACTTCCATATATGATTTTAATTTATACATAACTTTCTATACATAACTTATACATAACTATGTATTTAACAAGATTAGCAGGGAATACACTCTTTGTTTGAAGAATCTGTTTGGCAGTGTCAGTGGCTCAGTAGGTAGCACACTCACCTCTGAGGCCGGGAGTTCAGAGGGCTGTGGGTTCAGTTCCCACATCTGGCACTTGGGTTAATATCCCAGTACTGACACTGTAGTGCAGCATGAGAGGGGTACTGCACTTCCGAGGTGCCGTCTTTCGGATGAGACGTTAAACCGAGGTCCCATCTGCCTGGATTGGTGGTAGTTCAAGTAGATGTTAAAGATCCCATGGCACTTATCGAAAAGAGTAGGGGAATTTCCCCGGTGTCTTGGCCAAATTTCCCTCATTCACTAAAAATACCACCAACAGCTTAATCTGGTTCAAGGTCAGTTGACATTCATCTGTATCCCCCTCCCCTGGGTCGTGCCTGAAAATAGGCAGGATTTGTCTAGTGCACTTACCCGGTCAACAAAAAATAAATAAAAATAAATAAATAAAATCTTCACAGATAAGTTGGGTAGGGTACTTTCCCAGTTGGAGGTACCAGATGAGGGAAATATATAATTTTCAAGGTACTGCTGTCTTCTGTTTCAGCCTTTCTAAAGGGCGACACTGTAGCAGGAAATTTAAAATTGGACCTCAGCCACTGCATAGAGCGAACACAGTCAGCCCATAAACAGTCCACAGTTCGGCTGGAGAGGCGGAGAAATTAAGGCAACGGTGGCATACCTTTTCTTACCTTGCTTTGAGCTTTTTCTCCACCCTGCTACTGACAGTCCTCCTCGCTAAACCCAGTGTGCCTATGTGAAGAAATTTACATGAACATAGCACCACATAGACAATAAACTGAGTGGAACAATTTACAAAATCTCTAATTTCTATTGAAAGATCTTGAGTGGGATGTTTAAAATATGTGCCATGTGTTAAATATTTACAGGCTTGTCATTGACCACATTGGTAAAATCCCAATTGTTTATCTGGCAACCATGTGGTGTGATGACTTTTTTCTTGGACATGAGGCCCGATTCCAAGAGAATGAGAAGAGCAAGGCATAAACCGCACCAGTGTGTAAAGTTATGACCAAACCCCTGCGACATGTGAGCTGCTCCGTATTCCAAGAGAAATGGGAGTTGTGACATAGAATGCTGAAATACACATGTCACCAGTTATGCCCGCAACACATGGCAGAATTGGCAATAGTGGGTGTAGCAGTTACGCATGTCACAACCCACCGACCATATAAAAGTGCACAAGTCACAGACATGGCGTTGGAGCTATGCATGTGAGAAAGATGGCAGGTAGTAGTGAAGAGGTGGCAGATGCAGCACAATGCAGAGGAATTTTACCCACTAGGAGAAAGACTTCTTCCTCGAGGAACTTGAGGCCCATGCAGACCTCCTATGGGCATGGGTGGGGAATGGGACCAGTGCCGCATGTGCAAGGTGGCATGGGAGGAGGTGGCCAAGAAAGTGAATGCAGTGGCCCGGCCAATGCAAAGCACGCTGTGTGCAACCTTCAGAAGTGAGTCAGTGACCTCACGTAAATGCCAAGGAGGCCTATAACAGGCATCAGGCGGCAGCCACAGGAGGTGGGCCACAGGAGGAGAGACCCCTCAGTGGCCATGAGGAGAGGATACTGGTGTTCCTGAGCCAGCACAGTGTCCATGGGGTACGGACCTGGATACCATGAGAATGGCCATGTGGCAGGTACGCTGATGGCCAGTGTTGCCCCCCCAGTGCATGGGACAGTGATGCAGGGGTGGGCATGGAGGCATGTATGGAGGCATGACATGGTGTGGTAGCACTGATGCAGTGTTGTTCCCCCCACAGGTGCAGCAGCAGTGGACACAGGTGCTGAGGACAGTGGTGGCACAAGCAGTGTGCGGGGACAGAAATGCATGTAGCTGACCACCCAACAGGCCACCGTGTCAGACACCTCGGGTGGTGATGATGTGGTGCAGCCAGGCCCAGACCTGACACCAGTGGTGGGAGAGTGACAGGCAGAGGAGGAGCACCAGTGGGAGGAGGAGGAGGAGGAGGAGAGACTTGACCTGACTGATTTCCTCAGCTGTGGCAGCATAGCGGATAATAGAGTGCAGGACCTCAGCTCTGCATCATATGACTGGCTGGAGGTGACCCTGGATTGGTCCACGCCATCCCACAGGAAGATCACACATCAGCACCCACAGACTATGTTAGGTTTTGCAGGACTCTCATGACCACCTACTAACATCCTTTGTCATCAGCACTTAGTAAACACTATGCACTATACATCCATGTGGCCTCACTCATTCCAACCACTGTGATAGGACATATTGCATGTAGCACACATCCAGTGCCTGTGTGTGGTGCATGCTCCATGTCACACATGCACATCCAACTTGTAGGCCACATGTACGTGTAGGCGGCAACTGCTTCTTTCAGTATGTAGTGCGCACATGCTGTTAATGTGTACGCAGGCTGCAGGTGCATGACAGCACTGGTTACCGCACGTGTGGTACGTATGTGTGCCATGTGCGAGGTGGGGCTGTGAAGGTGAGACACAGACCACGCAGCCCACACACTGATATGGCTGCAGTGCACTTCAGAGCTAGGTGGCAGAGGGCAGAGAAGGATATCCACTGAGCAGAGCAACTGCAGAGAGGTAAGCAAGGGAGTAGGCAGGCATACCCACTGTATACACATGTGTACTGCTGTGGTAATGGGTGTAGGCAGGCATACTTCATGCACTCCATGGTGTAAACTATTATTGAGAGGGGGCAGCAAATAGGCCTTGCAATGCTACCTTAGTCCATGGAAACATAACACAACCAGCAGAACCTTCCTGTATGTGTATTCATATTAGTCAAAACTAGAAGTGGTCACTGATGCTGTCTTAGCATCCCAAGGACTATACAGCTGTACAGTGCCTGGGCTGGTATTATGGTGTGCTATGGAACAATGCATGGCATCTGTATATACCCATGCATGAGGGGGGGCAGACACCAGTGTCATGGGGTACATCTGTTGTATATAATGTGCCAAATGGGGCAACAAGCACAGTCCTGGTGTACATATATCTAATGTCTGGCTACACCCCTGGTCGTGGTGTGTACCTGTCCCGCACCATATGCACCTGTGTGACCATTATCACTGTACCCGGTTGTACTAGTGTTAGTGTGGCATGCTGGGCAGTGTCCATACCTGTGTAACAGACTAGTAGGTACCACATGTACATGTGTACACCCTGTGTGGGATGTGGCCAGGACATCCAATGGTCCGATACTTGTGGCATGGATGTGTGTAGTGGGGCTGTGGTCATGGGGAAATATACACACCAGTCATAGTGGGCTACACCCATGGCGGTCGGTAGTGGGACAGTACATTGCCCCAACAGTGCTTTGCACATATCCCCCTGTCCCCCTGCCATGGAGCAAAGGCTATCCCACTGTGGGACACATGTGCAGACAGTGGAGCACTGCAGCACACCACGCCCTGGGATGCCAGACCACTATTACACTGCCTGCCCATTGGTTCTGACAGTCAGTGATGACCTGTACGCAATGGCCTGTGCAGCATGCTACAGAAGGCTGTGCCTGCACCTGCTGACTGCATGTGGACCTCCACCCCACACAGGGGAACAGGGAGCACTGCTGCCATAGACTGTGGTCCTGGCATGCACCACTGCAACACACAGGAAGGGCAGCTGTCTGAGGTGGGCTGCACACCATCACTGACTAGCCTCCTGGGTGCATCCGTGGTCTGTCATGTGCTGTTTGCGGTTGTGCCACTGCTGCACTGCTGGACTGCACCCCTGTGGATGCTGACACAGTGCACAGGGAGGGGGCGAAGGGTGGAACACCACAGCTGTACCCGCCCAGTATGGCAGGTGGTGGTGTGGGGGAGTGGAGTGTGAGCAGCTGTTGTGGGGTCACCCGCGGCACAATGTATGTGCATGGCACCACACAGCACTATGATGCAGGGGGTGGTGTATACATCATTGGTAGGGGGTAGGGCCTGCAGGGGCATGTGTGTACTGCATGGCACTGTTGCGCTGCACCCCAGGGATGGCACACAGGACGCAGTGCTGCACACAGTGCTGCTGTACATCTGCACTGTGTGGTACACCATTTACGGGTGGCGATGCCGGGCAGCATGTAGGGGTGTGGGTCAGTATGGTGCCCCAGTACTGTGCACTGACACATTCATTGTGACATGTTTCCTTGCAGATAGGGGCAGTATGTGCCAGGTATCCCCCATGCCAGGTCTGACAGCACAGACACTATGCCCTGCCACAGCGGGCTCAGCCTTAGCGTGAAAGCACCCAACTTTACACCAGCCGAGACAGCACTGCTCATAAATCTGGTGCAATAGTGGGGGATGACACTCCTCCCACCTGGCTGCATGGCCCACACTGCACAGGAGTGGACATGGGTGTGGAGGATGACAGGGGCATGCATAGGTGCCAGGAGTGGCATGCCCCACATCATGCACCAGCTGCAGCACTGCTGGCAAGACCTTGCACAGAGGTACCCAGGGATCCTGCAACATCTGTTGGATATGGCACAGAGGAGGGATGTGGAGATGCACATGGGCCAGGTGGGTATTCCAACATCTGGCTACACGATGGTGCCACGCTGCCGCACAGGCTAAGGCGCATGCATGTGGTTGTGTTCCCCTTCCCCACAGGTGCAGAATGTGGTGACCAGGGTCTGCAGGGGCTGCTGGATGGTGCACAGCAGTGTGCACAGGGACAGCAGCATGTGCTGAGGCACCAGAGGTCAGTTAGGTGCATGCACTGTATCTCATGTGTCATATCCATGCCGTGGTGACCCATGGGGCAGGGGTGGTGGCTGTGTGTTATGCACTCACGTGTATATGTGCATGTGCAGTGTGTCCCAGAACAGCAGTGACCACAGCCTTTGCTTCTTTACAGGTGTGCAGAGCAGACTGACACCCCGCCACAGGGCCCTGCTGTGGGTGATGGCAGAGGTGAAGGCAGAGGATGAAGCGGCCTACCGGTGCTGCACCCAGCACTGGATGCACAGAGCCCAGCCCATCCCGCCACTGCTAGAGGAGGTGGAGGAGGAGGAGGAGGAGGAGGAAGAACCAGACACCGGGAACAATGGGCAGCAGGGGATGGCAGAGCTACCAGATGCAGAGGTGGTGCAGGATGCAGTACAGGTCACTGAGGTACCGGTGGCATTGGGGCTGCCCGCTGCTGAGCCAATTATGGAGGAGTGGCCAACGGAGGTGAAGGCGGTGGCAGCTCCCCCAGCTGATGAGAGGGTGGAGGAAGAGGCCATGCTGGTGGGGGATGATGAAGACCACCAGTCCAACGGCTGGAGCATGGACCAGCCACAGTCAGATGGACAGGACACTGGGGATGGTTCACCTGGAGGTCAGCCTGAGTCACAGGCTGTGCTGTATCTAGGACAGCCACCGGCGGGCAACCAGCAGTTCATTGTGCTGGTGTCTGCCAAAATGGAGGATGTGGAATGCCTGCATAGCTCCTTGAGTGACCTCCTAACAGCGATGCAGAGGCACTAGCACCCACACTGTGGACAGGGGCTATGAACATTGTACCATTCAGCCTTAGGCCTGTTGGCTGCTATAGGCCTGGGTGGGCTGCTTGTTGTGGGTATGTGGGGTGGGGGCCAGGTGAGCAGTGTAGTGGTGTATGGGGGCTGCATCACATGTATGTGGGTGGGGTGGGGCCTGTCTGGGTGGCGTTCATATGAGGGGACTATCTGCTGGGTGTTACTGTTGGGTGGGGTGGACAATGCATATGGGGTGAGAGCATGTGTCCACCTGGGCTGGGGTGGGCGGAGCTGTACATAACGGTATATTGTGTATTGTGTGGGTGCTGGGCGGGCTGTGTTTGATCCTGCTGTTGTAGTAGTTACTGTTTTATCCTTGTATAATTGTGTGTAGTACTGTTCAATTAAATGTGTTTGCACACCTGGCTCTGTATGTCTTTCTCTGGTATGCACGGGCATGTGTGTGTGTCTGTGTGTGTCACCGTGCACAAGGGGGCATGCATGTGGCAAGCCTGCAAAATCTCATGTGCATCCCCAACATGCACATGGTATCTATGTGTCAGCTGTGCAACTCACAGCCATGTGCGTGCACCGGTGGTCATGGCCACATGGTGCCCTGTGTGCAACAGTGCACCGTGCCACATCCGGGCAACATACCACCACAAAATGCATGTCCCGGCTGTGTGGTGGCCATGGGCCAGTACGGCTCCCTTCCACCAAGGAGATCAGTAGTCCCTGTGGGTGGCACCAGTGGCACAATGCAATGGTACATCCTACCACCATATGTATGCAGGTCTGTGCCACCCAGTGCTGTGTCCCTGTTGTGGTTGCACTGTTTACATGCATCAGTGACCATGGCAGGTGCACTGTGCCTGGTGGCACCCTCGATGCAGCATTGTTCCCCTGCCCTGTGTGTGTCCATCACCGCCTGTGGCTCCATGTCCACTTTCCATGTGTGCTGTTGTCCTCTGTGTGATGCCTGTGGAGCTGTTCCCCAATTGCGGTCATGCCTCACAGATGCTGTACGACATGCATGGGCACTGTTCCAGCTCCAGTGCAGCCACATGTGTCGCATTGCACCTGGCAGGCAGTATCTCCTCCCCCAAGGCATAGAGGAGATGGCACTGGTGCCTTGTCATTGTCAGGGCTGCGTTGCACCACAGGGTGCCCCCATACTGCTGCAGGTGCCACTATGGTGGTGCTGATGGTGTTGGGGGGTGATGGTGGTGGTGTTGGTCCTGTCAGTTGTGGTGTCCTTCAGCTGCCTCAGAAGAACTGCTGGATCAGCTCATGTCATGCACGGTGGCCCGCTGTTGCACAACTGTGCACCTAGTGTACCGCCATGACATACGGATCACCGTCACCCTCCTGCAGTGCTCCATCCTCCTGGTCACTGTCGGGCATTGGTACACTGTGTACCATGGTGATGTTGTAGAGGATGCAGCAGGTGAGCACTATCCAGCATGCCATTGCAGGGCTGTACTGGAGTGCACCCCCCTAGGTATCAAGGCATCGGAATCGGGACTTCAGTAGTCCGAAGGTGTGCACTATTACCCCTCTCGTGCTTGTGTGGGCCTTGTTATACCTGACCTCAGCTGCTATGTTGGGTGTCCACACAGGGGTCATCAACCATGGCATATGGAGATATCCAATGTCACTTGTATGAGGGAAGAGGTTAGTTGCATGTTGCTGTGTGCACCCCTGTCAACAGCTTCCCACTATCCTATGCATGGCATGCATTGCTGCATGCACATGCACTCACATGCAGGTGCACACTGTCAGTCATACGCACATCCTTGGCTGTGTCCATGCCATGCTTGTGCTTCCCTTGCCATTGTGTGGCCTTCCCATGCCCCTGTGTGTTGCATGAGTCATGCCCCTGCCTGACTACAGTGTATGGTGTGCCACGTGTCTGCATGGCTGTCCCCCCTGCCCACTGCACTGCCTGTCTGCCCTGTGTCCCTCTGCCCCATATGCCCACATGCACTGACTGCCACATGCACACACACATGCACATGCACACCTTTGCAGTTCCCCTTCCCCATGGTACGTACCTACAAGTCATCCTCCAGTGATGTCCCCTCTCTCAAAAGTCTCATGTAGCCCACAGTTCCTTAATGTGGGAGTCATGACAGGATCCGGGATACTTGGCCACCACATCTAGGATGTGACCACCACTGTCTGCAACCACCTGGATGTTCATTGAGTGGTACCCCCTTCTTATTGATATATACATCCCCATCCTCTCTTGGGGCCCTGATTGCCACATGTGTGCAGTCGATGGCACCTAGTACAAGGAGGAACTGCGCCACATTGTAGAAACCTGCTTCACCAGGTTATACTGTTGGGCATCCCACAGGAAGCTGATATGTTGCGGGGTGTGCCGTATGAGGGACACGAGCAACATCCTCAAGTGTTTGGACACCACCGGCTGGGAGATGCCCACTGTATCTCTTGTGGGTGTTTGGAACATGCTGGTGGCCAGGAAGGACAGTGCTGCACTGACTTACACCTCCAGTGGCAGTGGGTGGCCCCTTTTTGCTGGTGCTGCGTAGGTCACCACCCAGGTCCTGGCATAGCTCCTGGATGCAGCTCTTGCTGAGCCTATGGCGTGCTAGGCACTACTGCTCTGTCAGTTATTCAAAAGTCCTGTGAGGATGTCTTACTCTGTGCACTAGTGGCTTTGGTACCACCGGTGGGCACTGTGGCTCTGTCACCTGGGTCCTGCTTCTGTGCCTGGCATGCCTGCACTCACGGTGCTCTGCTACCATAATTCCTATTAGGGCTCCAATAGCAGACATTGCTGTGTGTCTCACTACAATGCTGTCTGCTGTCTGGCTATGTGGGTGGGGGGGGGGTTATATAGCCTGTGCTCTGGTTAGACCAGCTATTCCTTGGTCTAACTTATGTCGGTTACTTTTGGCATATTTACTCATGCCACCTGTTCTGGAATAGCAGTTTTGTCGTACTGGTGTGTTACGCATGCCGCAAGTCACATTACACGGTGGCTCAAGGCTTCTTTAGCATAACTGCATCGTATCCTGTGTTTGGTGTAGTGATTGTGAGTTGCAGCATAGGGGTTCTTTTGGAAATGTGAGTGTCGCAAGTCACTGGTGTAACTTGCAATTTGCACCATCAGGACTGGCGTACTATGTTTATGCCTGGCATAGCTGTCTTGGAATCTGGTCCATAGTAATTATGGCATAGCATGTCTTCTAAATGTTTTGCCCTGCTGTGTGCCACTTGTGGTTTATTTACAAACAGATCAGAGATGTTTCAATGCAGCAGCAAATTCCAATTCTTCATCAATATTGTTTTGACCTTTGGCGCTATATGATTATACTCCAAAACAAAAGTCATCACATCATCCGCAACAGTCTGTTTTGGTTTTGGACATAAAAGTGAATTCCTGTCTTGTATTTGCGCTCTCTGTAATGCATCATCCAAAATGTTTTTATCATATCCTCTGTCTCTATATCTGTCAAGCATCTCCCTTGCTTGACTATCAAATGATTGTGACCAAGAACAATTTTTTTTTTAAACGCAGGAATTGTCCATAGGATATGGGCCTAATGAGTGTAGGGGGTTGGGCACCACTGGCATAAAGCAGTGAGTTTCCAGCTGTCTTTTTTTCCAAAACCTGTAGTGTGTATCATCCCATCAAGTGTAGCAGTCAGTGTGAGGTCCAGAAAACCAACACTTGTCTTTGTAATCTGACATGGAAATTGTAGATTTCAACTTTTAGAAATCAGATTTTCTATGACAATCTTTGCATCTGATTCTGTTTCTCTCCAAATAATCAATAAGTAATCAAGGTAATGGCTCCAAAACACAATGGGCAGGATTCACAAAGCAGATGCAATGGGTGCAAATGAGATGCGCTGGCACAGACAGGATGCACCCACCAAACCCAGAGCGATGCACAAAGAGATGCACCACTTGATGCGCCGTGCACAACCCCACTGTGAATCACATGTGATGCACATGGCACAAGGGGAGATGCCCCAGTGCAGCTGTGATGCGCACAACCACCCAGGGGAGCAGAATAGTGAATAAGGAGCAACTCAGCAGGGAATGAGGGAGCAACAGGGGACAGTGCAGTGGTACAAAATAGAAAGGGACACGCACCCAAAGGGACAAGCCAGAGTGGCCAAGGGCCCAACAGTGGCCACAGCAGATGACATGCAGAGACAGGACAAACAGAACAACACCCATCACTACATGACACAACCCACACAGGCCCCTGGCAGCCACACAAGACAGACACACTTTCGCCAGGAAGGTGCCACATACCAGCAGGGGACACCATGCAGCATGGTTGTGGCCAATGGACAAGGCCACCACCACAGGTGCCCAGGGACTTGGTGGTGTATGAAGCCACACAGTGTAACACTGGTGCATAGGCCTGGTGGCATGCAGTGATGCCACTGTGCCACACAGGCATGCCAGATCCCCAACCACAGGAGACTGCACACAGGTCAGATGACCAAGAGTGTAGCAGTGCAATGCATGCATGCCACAGGCAGCACAAACAGACCAGGGGCATTGACATGGGCAGCAGGACAGTAGGCCCACCCACAAGCCACAGACAACATGGAGGCCACACAGTGGGTGGGACAGGGGGGTGGGCAGGAGGTAGATGCCTGGACAAATACAGGTGCAGACAGGAATACGGCAGCAAGAGGACAGTAGACAGCTGCAGACAACACCAAACCCATGAATATGGAACAATGAAGGACCACAGACAATGGGTTAGATAAATAACAATTTAATTAAAGTACAAACAGAACAACAACAACAGTAACAACTATTTACAAGCAGAATAAAAACAAGGGATGGGGAATGTGGGACTATGTACAATACCAGAAACTGTGCAAAGCAGGGGAGGAAAGTGGGAGTGGGTATAGGGGAAGGGGGGACAACGAATAACTGAAGGAAAGATGTCCATATTCATGCCACAGGGTGTGCGAGGGGATGGCACACGTGCCTCTGGCACCGTGCCATGAGTTGCCTGATTATGTCACACAGTTCTCGCAGCAGCTGTCCTTGCCTCCAGAACAGTGGCCTCAGGGAACTTCAGATGGCATGCTGCATCCATGATCCAATGTCCAATGTGCCTCCTGCTGATGTCCCCCATGGCCACGGCCACTAGCATGCACATCCTGTGGATCTAGAATGGGAACACAGAGAACGGATACTAAGTGCCATGTACAAACACCACCCCCACCCCCCAGTACATAGGCTGAAGGCATCCACCATGTAAATGGCTCAGATCCCACCAGGTTCAATGCACAACACACCAGGCAGGCACCAGATACCCACCAAATATGTGCTGGAACCATGTGGGTACATAATCCACATGAATAGACAGTGGCCTGTGCAGGGGTAGAGGGGCAAGCCGCATGCGACACTTGCAGAAGGCACTGGCCTGCACAAGCATGTGGGCCCCGACAGGACACAACTGGTGTGCCACTGAGTGGCCATAGTGCACACAGCATGCACTCTTGGATGCTGCTGACACAGGGAGCATGTGCACCATGGCACAGACACATGCTGCACCCACACCAGCAATAGACCCATGTGATAAGTGACACATGGGCATGCACAGTGTGCCAGAAATACCCACTCAAGCAGGCACCCACCCCACCTGACAGACAATGCATGCATGACATGTTCACTTAACTGCACCTGCACGGCCACCACACTGTGCATCTCTAGTGGTCCTCCGCTCCCACAGCTCAATGGCCTCTGTGGCCCTCCACCTGGCCTCCAGCCTTGCAGAAAACACAAAAGTAGAGAACTTATGAGGAGATGCAACATGGGACAGACCCCCCCAACACCAGTGTAGGCATGCAGTGAAGGTGTCAACAAACAGTGCACCACTGTAGAATGGCCCGGCAGTGCACAGCAGTGCACAATATCCCAGCCTGTGCCCCCCCAAGTGACCAGAAGTAGGCATGCAGTGCAAACAGCAGCCCCACCCCATGCATGCCACAGTGACCCTGGCCCACCCACACACCACAGCAGAGAGGTCCACCCCATGTGACATGCAGTACATGGCACCACAGTACAAGTGCAGCCATGCCCAAGTGTGTGTGTGTGTGTGTGTGTGTGTGTGTGTGTGTGCCCCTGTGAGTGTGCTGTCATGTGTTACAGCAGCCCCAACCCCCATACGCACATGCCACAAATGAACGAGTGTTACGTACCAGGTTGGAGCAGTGTACCCCTACATGCACACTCCCTCAAATGGTCCAGCCACACCCTGTCCCAGCATTGCAGGTCCTGAATCTGTGCCTGCTCTGCTTGTCTGTGTGGGAAACACCTGTGCGGCACACCAGCTGGTCAGCAATCCTGGCCCACACATCTGCCCTGAGCACCTGCAGGTCCTCCTGGTCAAACAACTGGCCCTCCACCCACATCACTAGGTCCATCAGGTGGAGGAGCTTCATCTCGTATCAGTTCATGGCCCTGTGTACTGCCCTACTGGCATGTGGCATGTCCAATGCACAGTGTACACAGCCAGTGTTTTCTGTGAGGCCTGTGGTATTGAGTAGCCTACTAACACCACATGCGCCACTAGGCCATGTGCAAGTCACCGTGCACAACACTCTGAAGCTCAATTGGTGCCCCTGGCACCTACGTGTGCATACTCAATGCACAATGTCATGGCGGGAAAGCGGGGTCAGGAGTCATGGCCGGGTACTGCATGCACAATACATACCTGTCCGTCATGTTGTGTGTGTCACACATTGTTACGCAGGGCAACAGTGATGTGAAGTAGCCTACAGGCCAACAAAGGCAGGTGTTGCAAGATCAAGGCATGCCTAGGATCAGGTGGCTCAGTGTGCATCACGCACATGGATGTGCATGCGTGTACAGATGTCACCGCGCTTTGTGTGCGAGCTGCATGTTGGCAATATGACTGTCAGACCGATCGTGCAGATGTAGTAACATGCCTAGGGGTCCACAACATACTGTGCATGCATGAATAATGCACCCATGGACTTGTGCCAGATTCAGGGATGTGCCCCGAATGCACCGCACATGCATGGACAATGCGCCATGTGTACATGCATTCAACGCAGTGGATGCACCATGCTGATTGTGATGAGCTGAGGGAAACTGTGTAAATCACAGCTGAATTCAGAGGCATCCCTGCTGTTTAGCATCTCATTATACCTGCCTCAAAGCTCATTTGCATGCCCTGATCCATAAATGCTCCCAACTCAGCCCACACTGAGCATAGATGACTGAGAGATATCACAGACTTGAAGGTAAGTTCTGTTTACATATCCAATACCATTGTTGTCACTGCAAATGATAGTATGGGCCATGGACAGCCTGGTACCATCCAGACATGTGCAGGGACACCAGTCACAGCCTGGTGTGTGCCATACACTGTCCCACAACTCACCCTAGGCAAGGCTGGAGGGGGTATGGTGGAGGGTGTTCTGCCTGCACATAAATTGATGGTTGCAGAGTGTGGTTATAGCCCAGCCACCTGCCTGTGTACCATGCAATGCATCACCTGTGGCATGTCCAGGGACATCCATCTGTCTGTGGCATTGCCCTGGAAAGGACGGTCGCATCACAGACTGCACTGACAGACCATGATACCATCCTACACATGCTCTGAAGGCAGAACATTGTTAGGCAGGCACTGTGCCAGTACACTGCAGCCACTGTATGGTGGTACAGACCACACAGGGCCCTGCATATGCATGTCTAATGTCTGTCTTTTATCCCACACTGGCCATCATGACTAGAGAAGACAGTGCCGCCAGTCGCAAGAGGCCTAACTTCATGAATGATGAAGAGAGAGCCTTCATAGAGGCTTACACCATGCACAGGGATGTCCTCACTGGCAGGGTTGGCATCTGTGCACTGCCAGATGAGGCCTGGGAAGCAGTGGCATGCCAAATTAATGCACTGGGAAAGTACAACTGGACCACCCAGGAGTGTAGAAAACACCTGAATGATGGGAAGTGGAGGGCCAAGGAGAAGGTGGCACACATCAAGGCCTCACTGAGCAGGACAGGGAGTGGTCCACAGTCGGGTCTGTGTCTCACCCCAAATGAGGAGCTGCTCATGGCCAGCATTGCCCAGTCAGCTGTGCAGGGTGTCCCTGGAGGGGGGTTCCAGATGGGTGGTAGCCCATCACAACATTGTGAGTATCCATGCCCCTGACATGTGTCAGGCCACGTGCGTTTGCCATGGTTGCCGTGGCAGCCCCACTGTGTCCTAGGGGCTGCCTGTGTGCATTACCATGGTTGGTCAGGGCCCATACATGGCCCATGCTGTTCACAGCCATGTCTGCTAGGCCATGACTGGGAGATCACATGTGTTGTTATGTTGGCCATCAGGCTAGTGGTTCCATCCCACCATTGGATGGACATGGTGTGGCACTGTCCCACATGGTGCCATGTGGGTGTGTACTGGCCCTGGGCATCCCCAATTATTGCTGGTACATGGCAGCAGCAGCAGCAGGACAGCCATTGCCTGGCCATGCCAGGGACTGTCATGCACAACCATGGCACACCACTATGACACACTGTACTTGTATGTTCACCACGTTGTTTCCATTGAATGTGACCATGTTTCCCTCCTTTCTTTTCACATCTCGATCATGCCCCATGGGTGCAGCAATGTTCATGGCTACACAGGATGCCTTAATGGGCGATGATGCTGGCCCATCACACAGGGAAGCAGGCATGTCGGGGGTGATGCCATCCCTTACCCCTCCAATGCAATAGTGTCTCCAACTGCAGCACTAGTGTTGGCAGGCCCGTCAAACCCTTCCGCTAGTGGTGCAACTGCTGTCGGGTATGACACCACATGGCTGGAGGGTTTCCTGGGTTTGGCTGATGATGACCCAGGGGATGCAGTGGACATCACTGATGCCCTGCTGGTGCTGGCATCTGGCACACAGGGAGCATATAGCGATGCCCCTGATGATCCAGATGCCACACAGATCCCATGGGAGATAGTTGACAGAGGTGCACGCAACACACAGGTGCCTGCACGGTGGCACCTGATGCCATTGGTGACCTCACTGCACATGGCACACCTGCAGTGCCCACACAGCACCCCATGGTAGTGGGTGCTGTCCCTCTGCACCTGGTCCTTCTGTGGTAGTGGGGTCTGCCAGCGCATCCCATCCAGGAAATCTCTCCACACTACAGCTTCGGAGGTGGCAGTACATCACTCACCCAGTATAAAGTAATTGGTTAGAGAGGATGAAATAGGTTGAAAGACAGTAAACTGTGTTAGTAGGCAGAGACTTAGCTGTTGGCAGCAGCATTTGCTTTCCATGTGTGCCTGCTATTGTGTTGGGGTCAGGACTCATCATGTGGCAGCAGATGGAGTGATGCAATCAGCACTTCATAGTATGTCTTCACCTTGAACAGAAAAACATGCACCTTAATATAACAGGAATATTATTGATGTACTAATGATATATTTTTGCTGTGGATTGTAAATTGTATGAAATATGTACTAATAAAACAATTTTTTGCAAAAAAACTTCAATGCAATGCATATGAGAGACATCATTAGAATCCTCTCATTCTCAGATACAAAAAAGAATGTGAATCTGGCCCCAACTGTTTAGTAAAAGTGATTGATCTATATTCAGCCTAATAAAAGTGTTCCTTACTTAAATCAAAAGGCCCCAGTTAGATGGCAAAGCTCAACCAAAATGTATGCTGTAATATCAGAAAATAAAAAAGAGATAAGTGTGGCAGGTCATCAAGAAGAGTCTAGAACAGGAATCTTAGCTTGTGCATTGTTGATTAGTTAAGCAACAAGGCATGACCTTCGGTTAGATTAACAGTCTGTTAATCACTCCCTAGGGGTGTAATGTGGCATGAGGCACAGACAAGTGTCATATTGCACCTAGGGGGTGATTAACTGACTGATAATCTAACCACTGGCAGTGCCTTATTGCTATTATAAAAAATTATTCCAAAAGAAAAATGATAAAGGTTTTTTTTTATGTTTTCCTCATTTAGAGGGAGATTTTTATTAAAATAGTTCTTCCACCAACAGTTTAAGAATGCCAGTTCAAAATCAGAATGCATCATTCCAGTCATTCAGCAGTGCAAAGGGATGGAATACTGACAGGACGAATCCATGTGTCATTGTGATCAGGCTGTACATGACAGTATAACATGGATTAATGTAAGGCTGTTGGAATCCTGACAACCAATCACATTGCAGCATTTCCAAGAACCTTTTTATAATAAGGATTTGCTATTTGTCTCTGCACTAGTGCTGAAAAGTAGAGTAGAGAGAAAGAGAGAGAGAGTTAAGAGACACCAGTGAGGGTTTGTATTATAATGAAGGGTGATTGGGGATTGGGTGGGGGGACTACTGGAAACAGGGAGGGGTTTTATTATATTAAAGTGAGATCGGGGATGGGAGGGAATCACTGGACACCAGGGAAGGGTTTTATTATATTGAAGGGAGATTGGGGATAAGGTGGGGGGCAGGGCTGGATTAACCATTTGGAAGAATGGGCAGTTGCTGGCCTATCCTGGGTAAATGCACTGTAAAAGAATTGGTAACAGCAACACCCCTAGTGAAAACTAGCTATTGCATCTCTAGTATGCCAGCCTGGGTAAATATAAAGTACACATTAGTAAAAGCAGCACTCCCCACTGAAAATGGAATATTGCATCTCAGCTATGCTATCCTGGGTAAATACATGGATGCATACATTGTAAATATAGGTAATATCTTCACCTTTACAGTTTTTTTCATTCCTATTATGAAATAAATCTGGAATTTCTATATCATAACAATATAACAAATATATTACAATCCAACCCACACTTATTGTATATCTCATATCTGCTTAATGCATCAGCAGCCATTTTGGCTCTGACCAGAGTTTGTTCACCAGGGTAAGTAGAGGAAAATTAAGATCCATGAGCCTCTTGTTATGTAGCTCAGCAATTTGGTTATGTCTATTATGATTTTAAGTTATTAAAAAGTAATTATTTATCTCTCTGTTACTCTGCAGTAGGAAGTTGTATCAGCATAGAGGCAGGACTTCAGGAGTCTAATGGCATCATCAGTCATGAAGAAGCATTGTGCAGTATGAGGCACTCACTAACTAACTTGTTAATAAAAGGTAAGTTGACTTTTTTAAACTTATACTGCAGCTTAATGTGAAAAACAAAACTTATTCTTCATCTGTTGAGTCTAGCTAGAGTTCAGTCATAAGTTATGGCTCCAGCTTCGAAAAGGACGGTATCTAATGCAAGAGTGAAGGTATTTAAAGGCCTCAGTGGTGATAAAGGTAATGGTTTTAGAGATGGTGTTCCCATGGAAACTTCATCATCAGAAGACAGCTCTAGCAGTTTAGATTCTCTGGCATCTGGCAAGAAGGATGTTGGTCGTCATTCAAAATATGTGACTGTTGAGGAGCTGCAACAGATTTTTTTAGAAGACACAGAGTCGGTCAGTGACATCTTTGAAGGATTCACTTAGTCACTTGGGCATGTGCAGAAGTATTAGGAAATTCCAACTTGAATGCAAAAATGCTGTTCTATCGGTTAACCATGATAAAACAAAGGTACTTGTGTTTGAGGGAAATAAGAGAGGCCACAATTACTACATGAACTCCTCCAAGATTGAGGCAGTAAAGGAGTTTTGTTACCTAGGACTTATAGTGAGCCAAACTGGATCCTGGAAAGCCCATTTAAAAAGTGTCAAAAGCAAACTGGAGGGCTTTTTCCCAATCATCTTAGCATTCTCACACAAATATGGGGGACAATCAGTTGATGGGATACTAAGAGTTGCAAGAACCAAATTCATAAGTCAAATTCTCTACGGAGCTGAATTATGGAGCTGGAAATTAAAAGGGTCTAAGGACTTCGAATTAAACAAATTCTATAAAAAGATATTAGGACTCACGAATAGTGCCCCTTCTGCCCTGGGCAGGGCTGAGATTGGAGAGCAACCTATAGAGTGTACCTGCATGCAGAAACAAATCAATTACTGGATCAAGACCTTTAGAATGCCCCCTGATAGATTACCATGCCTGTGCTTGGAAGAGGCTATTCTATACTCTCAATCTAATACTATTTTCCCTAGTATAAAGGTTTTGTATGAACTTATCAAACCATATGGGCTCCTATATCTGGTTGCAGACTGCTTAAGGTTTCCTATTGAATACATTAAATCAATAATAAACATCAAAATAAAGGATAACTTCGCTCAAAAAGACCTGGAGGCATGCAAATTATCCAAAGCATGTTTGTGGCTAGCGAAGAGCAAAAGGGAACACAAATTCGAAAGATACTTCTATATCCTACCTTCTCCTCATCAAAGGACTCTTCTAACCAGATTCCGTTTTGAGGTCTTTAAGAGCAACAGAAAAAGAGGACTATACTCAGGGGAAAGAAAATAAGGATTATATGTGCAAATGTGGATTGGGTGAAGATAGTCTATTGCATCTAGTGATTTTATGCCCACTATATGAAAACTATAGGATTTTTTGGTTGGGAAATATACTAAGCACACAATCTTACCAGCCAATGCGATTATTGATATACCTTTTTTTACAACAGCTAACCTTGCAACCTTGAGCTCTGTAGTCTCTCTCCTCAAGATAATTGACCCAAAAGGACTCCACTTAACCAAATAGCTATAGTTTGAATGCTGAAATGCTCAACTCCCGAGTGCAATTCCAGATAACTCTCTCCAACAAACTTTAGACAGATTTGCATGATGTTTACTTATGACTTATTCATGACTGCTAACATGGACTAGAAGTACTACTAACTGATTAAGTGCAATATTCGGCATAATTTACTAATTTAAACTGCCTATATTACATTATGTATAAATTATCTTCTGATTCATTAAGACTAATCCTTTATCAAAATGGCTAACTGTCTGTCATGAATCCTGTACTACCTGAATATCTGAGTAACCTAAAACAAATCCGCGGCTGTTTTGTGTTTTTATATTTTTTTTTTCCTTTATGCTTATGATATAATCTGGCTGTATCTATTCACATTATGCAATAAGCACATATGAGATATTGTACATGGAACTCTTTTTAAATATTAATTTTTTTTTATTTTGTTTTTTAATGTTATTTATCCTTATTTGTAATGGCAATTTTGCCAACCAATAAACTTGAACTTGAGTCAGCAGTTGTTTTCAGGTGACTTTTCAGGTAGTCACTGTGAATAAACAGATAAGGGAGATTTAGGTACATTCAGCTGAGTTTTCTGTCTCTCTGTGTGACATTATTTATATTGTATGTGAATGTGTACCATTTGGGTATTCAGGTATTTCAATTTCTTTGCAGTGGTGATGGACTGACTGCTCGCAGTGGTGCCCAGTTATAGCCATTATTTCTCTTGATGCAAGACCAGCATTGGACTGTATGAGAACTACTGTGCTTCTTAAAGAATGGCTGATGTAACAGGCAAAAAGCCCAGCATCTTCAGAGAGTCTGGGTATCATTTCACTAAGGTAATTAATAGACATATGCTCCTGCGGGTACCAGTATGCTTCAGCAGTTCAAACTTCTTGTAATCTTCTTGGATGCAGATAGAAACTTTTGATTTCTGCAGGGCACTTGGCAGCATATTTTAAGAATTTTTTTACAGGAAATAAAGGGTTGTCAACTTGCTCATTGTTATGTGTGCTGTGGATTCGAAATGACTGAAAACTTAAAATTCTTAGGCCTTCTCTTCCTCGCCAAGTGAAGTACAACTGTACTGTGTGTCCAACCACACTTTTGTTACAAATCCAATGTCAGTGTCAGGGGACAGCACTGGTGATGTTCATAGTAGTTTCAAGTCCGCATCACTGATTTGTGGGTAATGGCAGGACCTGTCCTTTCCAGACATTCTTAACCTTCTAAAAACACCAGTTAGCACATTATTTGCAGATACAAATTCTGAACCTGTCACAATGTTCACGTTTTTGCACATTTCTACATTGTTCAAATATCTATTTGAACGAACTCATAGGGACAGGTAGGTTGCTATACTATATTTAGTTCCACAAATGCTTTGAACAGTGGCATAAAGTTACATAGAAACATAGAAGTTGTCATTCTCTAAGGAGACGGCATAGATCAGGAGCACTAATGGATTTTAGATCAACTGACTAAACATTCGGGCCCAGATATTCAAACTGCGCTCAAAACTGGCGCAACAGCAGGAGCAAGCACAAACCAGTTGCGCAAATGCGCAACAGGTGCGATATTCAAACATGGAGCAGAGCAAATTGCGCAAGCAACCAACGTCTGAATATCACACATACTGCGCCATCGCGCAACCAGGAAGGAGAAGCTGAGCCAAAATGTTGTGCTATGGCGCAACCAGGGAAGCTCAGCTGAGCAGTCCAGAGCTGCCATAGCGCAAGCACAGCCCCCCCAGAGCAATGGAACTGCACATCCAGGGAGGTAGGCTGGGGCCCACCACCAGCCATGCCACACATGGGCACAGGAACACACTGCAGAACCCACACCACACCTGCACACCCCAAGAACAGCATCACTGGGGGTGGGACAGATGATACACCTGCCCATGGGGACAAGCCAACAATGCATTGCAGAGCCATGACACCCCAGCAAAACCACTGGCAGGCTGAGAGTGCCACACACAGGGGGTTGACAACCACAGTGCACATCAGCCCCCCATATGCACAGCACACCCTGCACTGTGACCCCAAGACACCACCCATGTGCAGTGCCTGGCACTGCAGGAAACCATGCAGTCCCCCCAGTACTCGTCAGCCCCATGCAACACAGAAACCTACAAGCCAGACACACCCTGTGCACCCAGCAGTGGGTGGCAGCAGATGGCAAGACCAACCGAAAGTCAATGCTATGCTGGTGATACCTCCCCATGCACACACACGCACACACACACGCATGCACACACACCCAGGACCAGACTACCCCAGATGTCATGTACACACCTGCAACTGAGCACCCATAGCCAGCTGCAAATCAGAGACCAACACAGTATTCATATATCAAAATAGAAATGTATATTGAACATTAAATAACAACAACAATAGAAACTATTTACAAGGGGGGGACGGGTACAAGGAAGGGGTGTTCAAGGGGAGGATTAAAACTTGGAGAGGGAAGGCAGGGTGGTAGGATGGAGAAGTGGGAAGGGAAGAAAATGAGTGTTCCGCCGGATGCCCGTCCTCCGCCTGCTGTCTGCCAGTTCCATTCCGCCTCCTCCGCAGGCCATGGCGGTGTATGGACCTCAGGATGGCCTGGTCATCACTGACCATCTGTCTGATGGCCCGGACATCCCTGGACATGCGCTGGAGTACCTCGAGACCTAGGAATATGGGAACACAGTCAATGGCTGTGACTGACCACAACCCTGAACACCACCCAACCTGCAAGCCATATAGCCCAATGTCCCGCACCTGTGATGGCATGCACCCACCCACAGTGAACATGCACATGGCCATCACAAACAGGCGGCACCAGCTATGCGCACCACCACCCACACACACTGCCCACATCAGTCACAGTACAAACTAGGCTGGCAAGTGATGTGGCAACGTGTGGTGCGATGCCAGTTACACAGCCATGTGCCCAGTGCATGCCTGGACCACCAGTGGCGCATACACAGACATGCTGTGATACTGCACTGTGATGCATGTCACCTGTGTCGTGCCTGCATACATGGATACATAGACAGTGTCGGTAGATAAGGGCCTATGGGCCACCCAGTCTGGCCATTTGACCTTGTAAGTTCACTCTGTTTTCCTATAAGTCTTTTGCATCTTACCCCTGACCTCCAGAATTCCTGTATGGCTATCCCATGCATTCTTAAATCCCGTGACCAAGTCAGCCCCACCACTTCCTCTGGCAGGGTGTTCCACTTGTCCACCACCCGGTCTGTGAAGAAATTCATTCTCACGTTTCCTCTGAATCGTCCCCCCTCCAACTTCATCCCATGCCCTCTAGTCCTGGAACATCTTTTACGCTGAAAAATAGTGTTGTCCTGCACTCTGTTCCCCTGTAAGATACTTGTATGTCCCCATCATATCCCCTCTCCTCCCTCCTCCAGGGAGTACATGTTCAGTTCCTTCAACCTGTCTTCAGGACTTGGATGCAATCCATGCACCATCCGTGTTGCCCTCCTCTGAACCCTCTCTACCCAGTCCATGTCCATACGTAGGTATGGTCTCCTGAACTGTACACTGTACTCCAGTGTGGGGCCTCACTAGTGTCTTGTATAGTGGAATTATGACCTCCCCTTTGGTTGTGTTGTGCATGGCTGGTGGTCTTGCCCCCCCCAGCATGCAATAGCATCCATGAAGTAATGATACTCACACTCCTCCAGCAGCTCGGTCTGCCGCTGCTGCTGATGCTGCTGCTGCGGTTGGGGCACAACACCCCCTGGCACTGGGGCCCTGGCACGGCCCACCTCACCCTCACCCGGCGTCCTCAAAATCCGGCCTGTGGGAGACATATGTTGAGACAAACATCAGTGTGACTCAAAAGCAGAGTGCCCCCTGCCCCAGTGAGAGTGCCTGCCCACACAGCCATAACCATCCATCGCACAGCTGCACACACTGACACAGCCAACCGTGTCCGAGCCGGCACCTATGCACAGCCACCCAAGCACACACACACCCATACAGAGAATATAGGTGTAGATGGTACACTCACCTGGCCTAGGCACCACGCCTCTGCCTGGCATGCAGAACGCAGCCGCCAAGAGTTCCGGGTCTCCGGCGGAGGTCATCATGCACTGCGCCGGCACTGCTCAGCAGACCGCCCCAGCCAGTGACCTCCACCAGGTCAGTGGCCACTTGCTGCCACATCGTGGGTCCTAGGCATGGTTAGGGGGCTCACCACAGTGCCTCACAGTGGGGCTCCACCAGGCCACCAGATTGGCCACTTCAAGCTGGCTCCAGGACACCACCCTCCTCCCAGCCATGGCACCAACTTTACAGCAGGCAATATGGCCTGCTGCGCCGTGACCCACGGAGTTGTTGCGCAATAGACCACCAGGCTCCAATCGCGCTGTTCAACAGCCCGCCACTTTACATGGTGCTGTCACCAGACAGCCAATAGGACGCACATGGCATGCGAACAGCACCAGAGAGCAGAGGGCAGAGGGCATACACATACGGGTAATGACGCATACATGACAGCGCCATAGACGAGTAGGCATCCTGCGCGACTGCCAAGCTGAGCACCAGTGCCACAGTGACTATCGGCAGGTGCCACACAGCACCATAGTGCCCAGTGCTATAGCACCACTGGCACAATGGTGGCCATGGCCTGAATCGCCTATCGCGCTCAGCAGGTCTGCAGCCCAAGAGACGCATGCGTAAGCTGTCTGGGCATGTGCAATGCAGTGTAGCACGCAGCCACAAACCTGCGCCATTGGCTCAGCTGGACCTTCCGCATTGCGCAAAGGGCAAATACGCGATATTCAGCCGACATATGCAAATCATTCGATCAGCCATTCATAGGCGCAGTGGCGTGATTAGCATGTCATTACAGTAGCGCCACACCTCATTTGCATGTGTTGTGCTGTAAAAATGCGACAGTGGGTTGTGCTGTCCAGATTTGGTTACTGCAGGTGAGAGGTGAGTTACATGCTGTGTGATGCTCAGGACAATGCTCATGGGCAGGGGTGCCAGAGGATGATAAAGGCTGAGGGGGCTGAGCATGAAAAGGGCACTTAGAAAGGGACAAAGGGCACCCTTTCTATCAGTATCTGCCATGCGGAGAGGAAGCGGGGGCTTCCCCCCGACGGCAGCACTATGCTCATGGGGAAATGCTGTCGACTGCACAGTGACGGTGTCCACTTCCACCCATACAGATCACCATGACTGACCAGAGCCAAGCTGAGGGTGTGACGGCGGGCGAGGAGGAGGCCAACTTCACCACGGCAGAGACAGAGGCCCTTCCAGGCCTACCTGGAGGATGAGCCACTATTGAGTGGACGGAGGGCACCCTCAGGAGCATGCAGCTGCATGGGAGGGGTAGCTCGGCCAACCTACACAGAAGCCACCAGCGCTCCATGCAGGAATGCAGGAAGAAGATGGGGACTGACCACAGGAGGCTGAAGGAGAAGGTGGCAGCCTTCAGGGTGGCACGTGCTGGCACTGGTGGGGGCCCACCAGTGGTGTTGCAGCTGACCCCTACAGAGGAGACACTGGTTGCAGCCATGCAGCCAAGTGCCATTGCGGGCGTACCAGGCGGAGGATTCCAGACAGGTGGAAGCCCATCACTGCACGGTATGACATGGTGGTGTTGTTGGGGGGCTGTTGTTCACATGCACTCACATGTACTCTCTTTCTGTTACAGATCCTGTTCGTCTGCAGGAGATGGTGGTGGTGGGTCCAGACAGTGAGGCAGACCTGCTGGACGTGGAGGAGGGACCATCCACCTCCGCCACCAGCCTGCAGGCACTGCAGCAGCATGCGGGCTGGGCCAACAACTCCGGTGTCAGTGATATGGGTGCAGGGGGTGCACAGCCTGTGTCACAGCAGTCTGGCATGCAGGTATGCCAGCATGCTGTACCTATGGCAGTGGCACGCACCTGCACCATTGATGATAGCAGGCCTGCAATGGGCAGTGATAGGTGTGTGTCCCATGATGGACACATGGCAGGCCAGCACGTGCCCCTGGGCCTTCCTGGTTCACACCTGTGTACCAGCATGCTGGCACAGTCCCAGGTTGTGCCTGTCAGCACCGGGGCAGCACCGTGGCTGTGCAGGTGTCTGGCACTGTTGTCAGCATGGAGGTGGAACAGGTGGACCTGGGGGCTCAGCAGTTGGAGGGCGGCAGCAGCAGTCGCACACCAGGTCTGGGGTACAGTGTCAAGCAGTGGCACATGTCCACCGCCTCTTGATCCACTCCATACCTGGTCCTGGCAACAGCACCCACTCAAGGGGTGCTGTGCACCAGACCGTCCACACCCTGGGGTCACGATGCTATTGGGGCACAGTACCCATTGGACACACACACCCGCCTGCTGCAGGAGTCGGTACAGCTGCAGGGGCGGGTTGCAAGGTCAGTGGAGGCACTGTCTGTGTCCATGGAGCGGTATAGCAGGGAGTGTGCTCGGGACCGAGCCCAGCTGGTCCTTATATGGACGGATGTGACCGCTGCCATTGACAGGCTGACCCAGGCAGTGGTCTCTGTCTCGGATGCATTGGCCACACTGTCAGGTGCCCCTGTACCACACACCCCAAACAGTGCGCTCTCCACTCCCTGTTCCCGGCATCGTGTGACACCAGGCCTGTAGCCGCCAGGTTCTGCTGTGGGCATCCCGAGCACCCCTGGTGCAAGTTTGTTTGGCAGGATGCAGACCCCTGTGTGGGCAAGGTCGCGTTCACGCAGTGGGACTCCTGGTGGTGCACCAGCGCCACCCGATGTGGCCCCTGCTCAGCCTGCCAGTGCTGCTGGGCCACGGCGGGGCCGCCCATGCATCCGTGGTGGCCGTGGGACAGTGCTACCTGACTGAGCTGTCTCCAGTGCAGGCTCTGTCTGGTGCTGCCCTGTGTGCAATGTGTGTCACGGTGGGCAGTGCACTGCTGGTGCTCTGCTCACCAAGCTGACACACGGACCACCTGCACACTCTCCCAACTGCTGTCCACAGGTGCGTGTGCATGATGATGCCTGCATTGCACTGTACACCAAGGTGCAAGGATGCCCAGGTCCTAACACACGTACGTGGACAGTCCAGGTGGTGGGGGTGGTTGGTGGTGCTGTGTGTTGGCAATGTCATTTCCACAGTGCTGTGCTGCTGCCCATGTATGCTGCCTGGTGTGTGTGGTGTGTCCATATGAGTGCTCACCCCTCTCTGATGGTGTGTTGGTATGCCTGGAACCTTCAACTCCCCTGACCTTCATGCACGGTGTGTTCCCCTGTGTGCCTGTGGTTTGCGCATGGACAGTGTTGCCTGCACATGTCCCCTTGCCTTACCTGTGTTGGGCGTAGTGCTCTTCTGCAATGGTGTCCCGGTGCAGCTGGGCCTGCCGGGTCAGTCTGGGTTCCCTCCGTCCTAGGGGGGGTTGCTCATCACCCACATCACCGGCACCACTGGCGTCCCCATCGCTGTCCCCCTCTTGGACCTGTACGGCTATCCCATGGTCTTTGGCCATGTTGTGCAGGATGCAACAGGCCAGGAATATCCCACAGGTCTTTTGGGGGCTGTACTGTAGGGCTCCGCCAGAGGTGTCCAGGCATCGGAAGCGTGCCTTGAGCATCCCAAACACCCACTCTAGATGTTACATGTTGCGCATGTGCTTCATTGAAACATAGCGCGCTGGGGTCGTGGGGCACCGGTACGGTGTGAGCAGCCAGGGATGGAGTGGGTATCCGCAGTCACCTGTGTGGAGATAGTGGAGATCAGTGTCATGTCAGGTCCATATTGCCCATATCCTTGTGTGCCACTACCATGGCACCTGTGTCATTCCCACCCTTGCCCAGAGTTTGCATTCCATACATGTGTACTCACCCACTAGATGACCCGTGGAGATGTTCCCAATCTCAAATCGATGGCACAGTGCAGACTGGTGCCATATGAAGGAATCATGTGCTCCGCCAGGGTGTGTGGCACAGACATTGATAATGCGCCCAGTGGCATCACACACCACCTGGCAGTTGACACTGGAAAAGCCCTTTCGGTTCCGATAAGCTGGCCGTCGGGGCCAGGTGGCATGCGAATGGCCACATGGGTGCAGTCTATGGCCCCTAGCATGCCAGGCATACATGCTACCCTGTGGAACTCATGCATGTTTGCTGTACGCTCTGCCGCGGTGCTGGGGAAATGGATGTACTCCGCAGCATGAGGCAGCAGTGCGCTGAGGAATTGGGTGAGGATGCATGACGTGGCCGACTGTGTAATGCCTGTGGTGTCCCCTGTCAGCCTCTGGAAGGTGCCCATGGTGAGCAGGCACATGCAGGCTGTCACCTTGGTCTCCACGGACAGAGCATGACTCCGTCGTGAGGGTGCCTGCATCACATCACTGCACAGCTCGCAGAGCCATCTCAGTATTGCCCTGTTCAGGCGGTACCGGGCCACAATCTCGACGTCTGTGTACAGCTCGAAGCTGATGCAGGCACGATACCGCCTGTCGGGGGCATACCGCCGACGGGCCCCTCCGCAGCCACGCCCCCGCAGCATGGTGTCTCACCCCTCATTACAGCTTCCATGTGAAGCTGACACTGTCCATCTCCCTGGCTTCTGCCCCCGGCTGCTGTTCCTGTGTTACCCCGCTGCCCCCACTGCTGCTTCCACTGCACCAGGCACCCCCTCTGTCCTCCTGGCCCCTGTCCCTCTGCTCTCTCTCTCTCTCTCTCTCTCTCTCTCTCTCTCTCTCTCTCTCCCCCCAGTTTGCGGCCTGCTAGGGTTCTTGGGCGCTTCCTTGAGCCTTTTATTTTGGCTCAAATCCGGTACTGCGCAACTTCCAGCTAGGCACTCTTGCAGTGCTGAAGTGTTGGTTTCGCGTGCGCACTTTATGCATGGACCCGCCCCTTGATTGCGCATGCCTTCATTTCCATTGCGCTGTTGCTCAGCATGTTTTCGGTGGCGCAACTGGCCCCTTCTGAATATCGCAGAATGGCGCAACCCTTTTGAATATCTGGGCCTCAGTGTCTAGGGCTTTTCTTGGTGTTTACTTTGTCTTTGTTGTCATCTATTTCATTTAGCTCACTTGTGATAACATTTTTTATGCTGACTCGCTGAGTCAGAAGCTCCTATTTCCATATTTATTTTCTTTTCTCCGATGTTTTTTATGTGGTTGTTTCTCTTTAAAGAAGTTGCAAACTATTTCTTCTGGAGTCTCTTGCAGATGAAGTTCAAACTTGGATCAAGGTAAGTTGTTCTTTTTTTCTCAAAGGTTTTCTCTTCAGAGTATCACATAGAGATTTTGCAAAGTAAAACTTTGCTCGCGAATTTCGCACAAAGTGCCGAAAATTCACGCTTCGTGGAATTCACAGATTTCAGGCAGCTGGCTGATATTTGATTCATGCGAATTTTGAAAATTTTGTGGTGCAATTCATGCTGTTTTGCCATGAAACTTGAAATTCATGGATGAAGTGCAAAATTCATGGGTGAAATTTCATGCATTGCGGTGAATTTGCACACTTCGCGGTCCACGAATTGTGCTAATATCGCTCTGTGAATTCTGCAAAATCTGTGAATTATTTCACAGAGCAAATTTCACGAATTTCACACATAGTATCACAATAGACCTCTGATAGTTTCTCTGATGTTGCAGAATTGAGTAGGTTTCTCTGAGGTGCGCAGCAATATCTGAGAGGTGTCATGTAATTAGATCAGGTTGGCACAGTAACTATTTCTGGGACTAGACCATGCAGGTCTACTATTTTAATGTATGGTTGAATGATTTATTTTAGCCAGAGAGTATTTTTTTGGCCCATTTTATAACACAACAGGGGTGGGTCTGGATTAGCCAAAATAAAACTACTGTCTTATGACCAGCTTGCAAGATAATACTGCTATCTCACCTGTGAGAGATTGTACTGAGCTACTATCTTGCAAAGCTGTGTATGTCACAGTGGAATACTGAACCAGTCAGACAGCAGCTTTAACAATGCTACCGACATCACAATAGCCATGAGCACCACTGAAACCAGCAGATGAGAGATGCTTTTTAGACTTAGTTGTTTTCTAGATTGCATCGGTATTGCTTATAATAATTTGTACTGTGGGGGCCAGACATTCAGACTGCACCGGACAGTGGCGCAAGTCTGGGTGCAGTGCAACTGGGCTACACCGGGGCCAGGACCAGGTGATATTCAACAGTGATGTGCCATGGCTCAGCACCATTGAATATGGCATGGTCGGTGCACATACTGCGCATGGCGCAGTGGCACTGTGCCAGTGCAAGCCACAGAGAGGGAGCATGGGGATGCGCAATTGCAGTTGTGCTAGGTGCATCACCCATGATATTCAGCTGGGGGCATGCAAATGAGGCCATAATCTATGCAAGGCACAAATGGGGCCATTTGCATGTCATTATGGCCCTGTACTGTACTACACAGGATCAGAAATGTGAATGAAAGCATTCACTCACATTTCTGGTCCTGTGTAGTACAGTATGGTATGCAGGCCCATTGGGCCACACTGTGGCACAATAGGCGTACAGAGCATATTGTAAGCTGTCATTCGGCATGTGGCCAGGGTGGTACGCAGGTGAGGTGCTGCCACCCACCGATGATGGGGGGGTGCTAGGTGGCCGGGGGCCTCTGTGGGTGGGGAAGGGGGTACCACTGGACCACCAGGTTGAACTCTCAGATTACTACAGCCCATGATCAGGCATCAGATTATATTTATTCAAACTACTGCCCATGACTGGGCATATGATGAGGGAGGAGGGGTTCACTAGACCATCAGGATATTCTGTATTCTTACTACCACCTGCAATCAGGCATCTGGGGTGGAAGGGCACTGGACTACCGGGGGGGGACTGGGTGCTTGTGGATGGTGTTCCTGCTGGGCAGGTGGCCACTCATGGCTGGCGGCTGTTGTGTTGCACCTTGCAATACAGCCGCCCACCTGTGGGTGGCCAGCATTTGAGCCAATTTTACACAGCTCAATTTTGTGCACCAGTGTGCAGCGCATGTAGGAGTTGTGCCAGCATATGCACCACACATCCTGGGCTAAATATCGAGATGTGCCGCATATGCATGAGCACGCCCCCCTGCAACTATGCCACATAGGATTACCTTGCACCCCAGCACATCGGGATTTGCGCTGTGCCAGGCAGCCTTTTCGATATCCCACTAGGGTGCAATGTGGTGTTGTGTCAGCGCAGCTCTGTTGCACCAGGTGCAACCCCTTTGAATATCCCAGCCTAGGGATATAAATTGTACATGGGAAGGTGTATGACACTGCTGTTAGGGGTGAGAAATCTAGTTCACACATATACCCTGAGTGATGCAACACTGAACAGCATAATGAAGGAAAAAGGTCAAGGGGTAATCATGAACAGTAAGCTGAAGCCAGACAGAAAGTGTGCTGCAACAGTCAAGAAAGCAAGCACAATGCTGGGATGCATTAACTGGGGTGTAAGGAGTAGGTCAAGTGATGGGATCCTCCTTGTGCATAAGGCCTTGGTTTGACAACATCTGGAGTACTGCATCCAGCTCTGGTCACTACTGTTCAGAAAGGACACTGAAGAGAGCAAGAGGGTTGAGCACAGGCCACCATGCTGACTGGTGACTTAGGAGACAAAAGCTAAAAGGAGAGATTGGGCATACTCAGCTTACTGCATTTAGTTTTAAATGTTATGGCTAAAGGGGACATATCACTGTTTTCTGAATGTCAGCTAGAATAGACATGATGGCATACAGTATATTCTAAGATATTTGAGCATGTGAATGCAAGCAAAGCTAGAGGGCAAGTTCTGAAAAAGATGGAGTCAGAATTAGTGAAAATATTAAAAAAATATTACTTTGCACAGAGAGTGATTAGAATGTAAGACAACATTCCCAGTATGATTGTAAAAACTAGCAATGTTCATGCTTTCAAAGAAGGACTAAATGTTAAGAAATAGAAACAGATATTTTGCAGGTAGAGTAAGACTCCAAATCCAAGTCTGCCTGTTCCATCTACAGTATACCCGCTACAGACTATTGCTAAGTGTCTTAGTCTGAGCCCACAGATGTAATCTCTAACCTACAGTACTCTATTTCATTATTCATGATGGAGAATATCATTGGGTTGTTACAAAGCATAAAAAGAGGTAACATTCCAGCTTTTACTATTAGATGTGAGCCCATACAGTACTCACAATTGATATAGTCTCTGCCGTTTAACAGGAGAGGTAGAAAAGATTGACTCTAAGTCCTATTCATCATCACTTTCTATGTTATTGTGTTATGACCTGTGTGTCAGAATAATACATTTCCCTGTTTATGTTTGCTTGCATTTATGGGCAAAATGAACATATTGGTGGTGCTCTGGCAGTGTAGGGGACTATGGAGTTTGGTGTTGTATAAGCTAATGGATGTTGAAATGCAGGAGCATTAGTATTCAAAAGTCAGCGCTGAGAAGGCTGATGATGACGTTGTTCAGCTTGCTTATGGGCATAAACTCTGTCTAGGTCAAAGGATGCAGCCCCACCAACTTTATTTATTATTTATTTATTTGAAGATTAGTGACCAGGAAAGGCACACTAATCCAAGGCTTGCTTCCAGGTGTGATCCGAGGGAAAGGGTTACAGGAGATACAGCGAACAACAATCTGTACATTTCATGGAACAGAGTAGTTCAGTTCAGTAAGGTTTATTGTTGAGCCATTTTGGCCATTACAAAAACAGAAGATAAAATCAACATATAATACATAGTACAAAATACAGTTCATAATAAATAAAAAAATACAATTTGGATCCTCTTACAAATAAATACAATTTTTTTTCCAAGAACAGTCTTGCAATTGCTTGATCTATGTTTTCTAGCCTTAGCATCATAAAAAACATAGCTATTCTTTTAATGGTCCATTCGTCTTCTGTTGTCATTAGTATTTTAGTTAATTCATTTATGTCACATTGCCCAGTTAGATCAGGAAATGGACTTAACCAGTTTTTCCTTGATTTGCTATACCAGGTACGGTCCCATATCATATGGGTCAAGTTTTCAATTCCCCCTTGCTCACATTGACAGTTTGGTTCAATCACATAGTTACTACAGTGAAGCCCACCAGGATGAAACTCAGTGTCACAGGTTTACTGCATTACAAAAGGGATTAACTCCCATTGAAACTGCATTGTTTGCTGCAGTAACTCTACTGCATAATTCTGCAGTGCTGCACTTCATCCTGGTGGGCTTCACTGTATATCTTGCCCTTAGCAGATTACTGTCTAGTAGCTCCAATTTTGCTTTCATGTAAGTTTTGCAAAGAATTGGATCCTGTAGGATATCCAGATTGTATTTATACTTAAATGTAGGCACATTACTTATAAACCATTTAGAATATTTTGTCTGCTTAATTCTTTTAAGATCTATTTTGTTCCATTCAGTACATATGTTTTTTCTTAGCATAATTCTTATATTTTAAGCTAATATTAATACCCTTTAGCTGAAGTCCGTTTAAATATCAAAGTTTGTATTTGGTTAATAATCCATGTATACCACTTAGCAAGTTATTATTACAATAACAATTATCTATCCATTGCTGTTTTTCAAGAATACATTGTTTTGGCAGTCTTAACTAGTTCAGTCTGGTGAGGTCGATCAAATAGTTAATCTTTATGTATTCATTTATTTATTGAAAAGTTTCACCAGGAAAGGCACACTGAACAACATAAAATTGCTCATCTCACGGAGTGTCCTGAGGGAAGGGGAACATGGGAGTGCAGTAATCAAAAGCACATTTCCATGCAGTATTATAGAAAGGTATATATATAATACTCAACAACACATTTCCAAAGGTAATATAAAACAGAGAAGCAACAGAGTAAAAAAAAAAAAACACAATACATCATTTAGTTGCATTGGATAAACACTGAGATTTGATGCAACTGGAGGAAATCAACAGCACTGTACACTTAATACATACAATGCGGACAAGGAAGTGCAATAAAGTACATTGGTTTCTCTTCACGTTAAGTGCTAGACTGGTGAAGGGGACAGGGAAGCCAGACAGGAAATTAGAAGGAGTGAGGAGCCAGAGGGGAAATTATGAGCAGCTGCAGGATGGATATCTTTCTTGAGTCAATGAAAGCATTAATATTTGTTAAGCCCATCTCCACTCTTAGATATAATAAAGGGCAAGATAGAGGAATGCCACAAACAATGTGCAGTAGTTTAGATATGGGATTAATCAAGTGGTGTTTATGCTTTATTTCCCATATTTCACTACCATATAGAATTTGTGAGTCATATTTGGCCTTGATAGCTCTAATCAGAGGCCTAAGCAAAAAGCCACCATCCTTATAGCAGAACCTACAGTATATAATCCCTGTGCATTTTTTTTTCTATTAACAATGGTCTTCTCTAGGTGTTTAGACCATGTCCCGATACTTGTAAAAAGTATTCCAAGATATATATAGTATTTGATTTAACTGTTTCCAAGGATTGGTTCCCTATTTTCCATGTGGTATTTTCTTTACCACCTCCAAAAATTAGGCATTTGGTTTTTGTACAGTTAATGTTTAGTTTTACATCCAAAGTAGCATTGTGAAATATATCTATTTTTTTGTAATCCCAATTTTACATACTAACATACTAAAATGCTAGCAGAATAGGCCTAATGGTCTTTCATGTCTGCTCGTTTGGTCAGCCCCCACCCTAGGAGCTGACCATGCTGCCCCCTCTCTGTCTTTTCCATTCCCAGTCCTGAATATTCTTGCTGCACTGGTTTTTGCTTCCAGAACCCTTCCCCTGTACCTGTCCCACCCCCTCTTGAACCCCTCCACCATCTTTGCCTCCACCAGTCCCCTGGGCAGCGCATTCCATAGCTCCACCACCCTCTCGGTGCAGCAGCGCCTCCTCCTTTCTCCCCTGTATCTCCCCCCCTCCAGTTTCCACCCATGTCCTCTAGTTGCCCTCCTTCCTTTGGAGCACCCTGACTGCTCCTCCCCTATTTACCCCCTTCATGTACCTGAAGACCTCTATCATGTACCCCGGTCCCTTCTCTCTTCCAATATGTACATATTTAGTTCTTCAAGCCTCTCCCCATAGGTCCTATCCCCCAAGCCCCAAATCATTTTGGTTACCCTCCTCTGGACCCTCTTCAGGAGTTCAATGTGCCTCTTTAAATGTGGCCTCCAAAACTGCACGCAGTACTCGAGGTGCGGCCTCACCAGGCAGTTATACAGTGGGAGTATCACTTCCCTCCTTCTGGAGGTGATCCCCCTAGCGGTGCATCCAAGCATGAGCAATTTTGTTAGAGATAATTCTATGAAATCATCGGCATAAGCAAAGGATGCATATTTCCTATCTAGTACCTTAGGAGAATCAGATTGTTCCAAATTTAGTGATTTTATTAAAGGATTGATAGATAGTTTAAACAGGATTGGGGCTAAAATGCACCCTTGTCTCACTCCTTTATTTTTTTTAAAGGGTGCTGTCAAGTAACCTTCTTGGTTCAGTCATATTTTAGCCCAAGTATCTTTATACAGGTTAGATATTATGTTAATCAAAGCTTGATCAATGACTCTCTCTCTCACTGTATTCCATAAAACGTTTCTTGAAACTGTGTCAAACGTGAAAGAGAAATCTATAAAACAGGAACAGATTTTTTGTATTCTAATTTTGTTATACTGGAACAGAGTAAAGTGCAAACACCGTACAGTATAAAAGGTTCACAGGCATAAAACCAATCACTTTGGTTTTCTGCTTATTAGTCAGTAAATCAGATATCATCATTAGGATTTGAAAGTAAACATCAAGCCATGCACTGTGTGTAAGTGTGAGTGCATGCGTGCGTGTGTGCACACGCATGTGGATGCTTGCATATGTGTGTGTCTTTTCCACTTTTAGTGGTTTCCCCTAGTTACAAGACAGGAGTCTGAAGAGTGTCTCTTTGAAAGCACTAATCAGTGTGGGCAGAACAAATGTCAACAGCATGTCAATAGTTGACTTAAGTTATATATTGTTTATGTTTCCTTTAAATATCCCCTGATACAAGTTGGATAACTTTGAAAAGTACGAGATTTAGACACATTTCAATTTATAGTTCATATATTTTTGCAGTTCTTTTTATGTTTGCTTGCGTGCATGCGCAAGAAACATTATGTGGCAGCTTAGGAGAGAAGCAGGTTTTGGAGGTGCAGTACTGTGGCGGCCAATGCCACCACTGCTTTTTGGGGCTTGACTGACTGTCACCAATGAAAGCACACACTTGCAGTAACACTGGTTTGCAAGTGTGCCACCAACCTGCACCATTTAGCTCGCTGCAATGCAGAGCGTCCCGTCATTGCAGCATCTGCTTCTCCTTTGGTCCTGAGATGTTTGCATATGCAGTTCTGCTGAGAGAAGCTGATGCTGCCATGCCGGGGCAGCCCCTGATTGTTGCGGCAAAATTGTACCTTCTGTGGCAGTATGTTTGTCTTTCCTGTTTTAGCCTAAAGCTTTCTATTTTATTCAGCCCTGAGTTAACGCTGCACTGTCAGGTTTTTCTTCTATTTCATATCTCACTTACCCCTGTGACTGTCTGTTGCAGTGTTCTTTGTATTTCTGCCCTGGCACCCTGGTTTGTAAATATATTAGCATTTTTAGCTGAAATAAATAAAATAAAGCATAACCGCAATCTCCTGTTTGTACCACCTCCTTTGTTGTAAGTCTGTAGTGTGCACATTCATGCTGCAGCTTGAAACCTAGAGGGGGATGAGTACGCTCACTCTTCTCAATGTAAATCTACTTCCTTTTCCCCACAGTACCCCTTATATTTTGTTGCCGACCACTTTGGTCACTGTTACCTGACATCAATAGGGGAGGAGGAGAAAAGCATTTGAGATTTCCATGTTCCAGAATGGCAATGTAGTTGGTAAATTAGCTTTTCTCATTTTTCCCAATGCATCCTGTTTTTCCTCATCCCAGTCATGCTATGTATTTATTTATTTACTCCTTTGAAAATAATTGTTGTCTGGTATAATGGTCTCAGCTTCTTATTTCAGTTCTCCCCAAACACTGCTCTCAGCCATAATTATCAACTATCTTATGTTGTCTATCTTTGCCATGCCATGATTAGTACTGGAGCTGGATTTAGGTGTCCTGGCTGAGGCAGTCTCTCTGTCTGTCTTTGTGCACTGTGGTGGTGGTGGGCTCTGTCCAGTCCTGGCAAACCCATTCTGCACAGTCCTTCTGTGACCATTTGCACAGCATCATTGCATTTATTCATTTTTTGCATTGACAGCATGATCATTGCCTTCTGCACCACAGCTTTACAGGCTGTATTGAGAGGTTTTTTTTTTTTTTTTTTTAATTTTTCCTCTTTATGCCCCTACCTTTCGTCTGCCTTTTTTTTTTCTGCTCTGGTCCGCGAACCCTGGAGCCCCGACCACGGACATCGCCGATCCCCAGGTCATCTCTGGCTTCCCCCAGAGGCTGTGCCCGCATGCACGATACCCCTTTATTGGCCGCGGAACTGTAACTGGTTAGGGGGAACGGTTCCGGTGGCCAATCAGGGCAATCCTGAGCAGAGCGTCATTTAGACGCTAGGCAGGGATTTTATCCCCCTATACTTCCCTTCCCTCGAGGAGGCGGGGACGTGCAATGACGCCAGCGTCCGCACCGCCTACCTCGCCCCTCCCTTACCACAGGCCGGTAGCATGAGTTCTCCCAGCCTCCGCTAGGAGTCCTCATCACTCCGGATACCGTCGAGACCCTCCCGGAGAAGGAGAGCGCCAATCCTTCTCCCCTGGTTGGTTCTCCGACGACCCGGATCCATTCCCAACCCGGTCACCAGCGTCGCTAGCGGAAATCCAATCACTGCACCGGCGGGCCGGCCATGTGAGAGGTTTGTTGATGTTGACGATGGTCGACAAGGAGGCTTATTCAGATCCTTATCTGATTTCACAGTCTCTGCCATTGGTGAATTACATGGGGCAAAGGCACAATTGTTATTGCTTCTTTATGCATTCTGTACACTAGTTAGTTTCGTTGACCTAATTTGTTCAGTATAATTTATAGTGTGATTGTGGGGATGGCATGCATAACGATTAAAAAATATATATATGTGGCTGCATTTTTTTTAAAACTCTTGTGTGCATCTCCATACAATTTATCCAACAAAGTCACTCCCGCCTTTACTGAGGAAATCTTCCGGTGTCTTCGACTGTCCTGGTTCATTATCATCTTGCCTCACACCTAGCTGGGGCTCCTGCACAATTCTTGGCATACTTTTTATTTTTTCCTTCTTACTGATTATGATGTATTACACATCTGCACCTGGAAGTATACTACTTGTATTAGCACTGTTGATCATGCCCATCTCCACTGAATTGTGAGGTGCCACTGATAGACATTGTTTTCAACCTTAGTGAACGGCATTTTTCATAGGGTGATGGTGGATGTATGGTGCAGTCGGAAAAGGAGACAAAATTGACGTGATTGTTTTCTACCATTTTTCTGTGTAAATAATGTTGATCACTGTCGCATAGTGTGCCAGTGCTATACAGCCTCATGCCACAATGTTCCCAAATATTCATGTTTTGACTCAAAATGTGTACAAGTCTTTTGCTAAGCCACTTTCACTAATGGCTACAACTGTTTCATTTCTTTTTTTCTACACTTCCCACAGCAAGGCACCAAATAGAACATTCAATTTACAAGCAAACAGGCTGCTCAGACATTTGAGTGTCGGTTCAATACTCCATTTGGCAACAGGTCCTTATACTTTCATCCTTCTAAATTTATTTGGTCTCCCATCCCACGTCAAGAGGACTGCTCTTGTTGGTGGCATTGGCAGCCTACCTTCTTATATGCAGGTGGCTTTCGGCAGATGTTTTTATATAATACTTCTGTGCATTTGTAGAATACAGCTGGCACTGTGCAGACTCAGCAGCTCAGGGTTACATCGGTACACAATCAGTGAGCATGTTACAGAAGAGTGTGTGTGTGTGTGTGTGTGTGTGGGGTTGTGACATTGTTAGATACTGCATGGTGCAAGCGCTCACACACTTGTAGTTGCCTCTTTGCAGGGCTCTGGTACCTGGCTTCAAGAGACACCAAGACAGTCATCCGACACAAACAGCAACAGCTCATATTCATATGTTTGGAATCCCTGCACAGCCAAAACGTATGGTACAAAATACACAAATATGTATATATTATGTTGACCATTAACCAACCACCCAATCCATTTCAGCCTTTGACTTCAAACTATATGACGGTGATTCAGATGTGTTACAGAATTTAAAAAAAATGAGGTGTGTTTTATTTGGTGTATTCGATACAGCACCAATACAAAAAATATTTTAAAGCTGAAATGTTTATGTAATCGGGACTAAACCAGTTAACTTTATTGCGCCTCACCACATCCTGCAATAATTTAATTATGTGATTAATAACATTATAATCTTTTTAGATTCAGTTCAGTAAAAGCAAGCTACAGAAACACAAAGATAATAAATGGAATATGAACATTGAGTTAGCAGGATTGTTCACCCGCCATATAATAATCTATATTATAGAAAGTTAAAAAGATGTTATGGTGTGCTACATTGTTCGGTCCCATCTTTCTTTCTCTCTCACAAAAAATGTTACTTTCACAACGTTGCCTGATGACAGGTAGGAATGTGCAAAGTTGTATATTTGCTAGTGAACTGCTTTGAATTCATCCATTATGGACTTCAATGTAAAATAAAAAAAAAGTTTAACAGTGTGCTATTAACCCGCTGGGAGTGGTGCTAAATCTCTTTCTATCTCTTTAACTTGATCTTTGTCCCTGGGTTTGTTTACAACTACTCCTTTACAACTTGCAAAGAAGATATTCTTACTAATTAAAGGACATTAATCAGGAACTGTGGCAGATTATCGCCTCAGACAAGCTGTTGGATCCCGCATGGGATGCAGTTAAATTCAATGTCTGGTAAACAGCACAGTGATAGTCCTGGCTGGCTATTTAATAGCAGTTCCATGGAATATTTTAGATCTAGAAGCACTGATATGATACCTTTTAATGGACCAACATAGATGTAACAACAAGAACAAAGTGCTCTAGCTTTCGGACCAACCAGTCCTTTGTCAGAAGTGTAATGACAGTTATTTAGAAAAAAACAATACTTTAACAACTAGATAATGCAGAAAAAACAGAAAAAATCCCCATTGGTTTAAAATACTCATTTAAATAAAAAACAGAAGATGATGTCAGAGAAGTTTAACAGTACCATGTTACCTTAAGTTGAGAGGGTCCCAGGGTCAAAAGTGCTTGGTGTAAAACACATAGAAAGAATTCTACTGCATATAAATTCAATTGACATGAGATAACACTACTTGAGCAGATTGCTCTTAAATCAAGCTATGCATATCACAATGTGTATAAGAATGCAATTACTGAAAAATAACCCCCACCCAGATTAAAGACATACTAAGATTATGTTATGACTCCAAATACTAAATTTAGATTTCAACATGGAATATTTTAGTAATTCCACATTTTTATTTTGTGTTTTTCATGCCAAAAAAAAAGCAAGCTCATTGATGGTTTCACTTAAACTGGTTTTGCTTTGATGGCACCATAACTAGGGTGAACCTGAACTGCTCACTAATTAGGCTGTGCTGTGCTATCTGTGTTATGATTTGCTGGGCTGTGATGTGAAATGAAATGAAGCACCACAGGCAAATAATGATAGATTTAATAGATGATATAAGTTCAACTAGTTTGGTTTTGAAACTATTAATAACACACTGTTTACCAAAGCAGTGTGCTATTAATAAACATTGGGTTATTAATAGTTTACACTTTTATCAGAAGCTAATATACAGTCTAATGAGGTGCAGAGATTTTGGGACACTTCTAATTATAGTAAGTTAAAACTGAAATGTATCTTTTGTCCTCCCATATACAACCCTGCTGTTGTCCCTTTGCAAAGCTATTACCGAATGAGATTGATAATTTGTTTTTTAATTGTAAAGCATAAAACAAATATAATTTGAATAGTGACAAGAGAGCGGCATTGAAAGAACTGGAGTAGTTAAAAGACATGGTATGTAGAATATTTAAATAAAGGCGGTAATATGGTAATAACCAACAGGACCCCAACTGTCATCTGTGGTACTGTTACCCAAAGTAAGTAAACTTGTAAAAAAAAAACTGCTGTTAAAAATTATCACAGTTCTCACAAGCATATTTTACAAGTTTTAGGTCTGTAAATTTCCAAGTACAAATGGAGTACTCAGAAGTTAAACAATTTGACCAGGGTCACACTGTGGGTAGTTGACTCTAGCAAGATTTGAACCCTTGATCTAATAGTTACCAAAGTGGTGCTCTAAACAAAGCAAACACACCTATACTGTACTTGGGAATTCACAGGCATAAAACCTGTAAGATATGATTGTGAGAACTGTAGTAATTTAGTACAGAAGGTTTTATTTATCTATTTTTTAGGTAACACAAGTCTGTATTCCTTTCACTAGGTATTTATGCAGTTTCTAGCCTAGTTAGCCCTGTTTAACTTGTGGTATTAGCCTCCAAGCATCATGTATATTCCTAATGCCCTTACAGTTATTAATGGTGACTACACTGTCATTATTGTTGCAATTTGTGTACATATCTAAAAATATGTATGATCCTATTATTACATGTACCTCTGTGCATCATTGTACACTCTCATATTACTCTGCTTATGTATGTTCCTGTAATCCTGTCCAGGTCCATCGTGTGAATGAGATTTTCTCAGTGGTGTTTCACCTGACTAAATAAAGATTGATTGATTGAAGCTTATTTACATAGGGTAACACAGATATGATGCAGTATCTCGGTTACAGTGAGGGTCCTGTTGCTACCTATTTCCACAGCTGTGTGAGAGGGAGTGATCAGAGGTTAAACAACTTGATCAGGGTTGAACAGTGAGTAGTTGGATCTAGCAGGATTTGAACCCTTGGTCTCCTAGTTACCAAAGTGATGCTCTAAAGAAAGCCAAGAAACCTGTACCATACTTAGGAATTCCCAGACATAAATCCAAAAAAGTCTTAAACATTCACAACAGGTTGCAGTTCTAAACAAGCTTTTAGGTTACTGTGCTATTCTTGCAGAACGAGTTAGGGAAAACCTTGCAAACTGTACTTTACTGAACCACCCTGTTGTTCATATTTTTATTATTATTTCTGTCAGCCAGCAATTCATATAGTAAATCATTATGGATTATGCCTAGATTTTCAGATACTAGGAAGCACACCAGACAAATGGTTGTTTACCAATGTGTGCTAGATAATCAATGTACTTATCTGACATGATGATATCTGTTTGCTACGATGCTAGCAAGACTTGTGCAGAAATTACAAATGAAGGAATGCAGTTTTGCTAATACTATGGTTGCCTTTGATCCTAGTAACTACCCGTAATATGTTCTGGTAAGAAACGTCTGTTACCTAGTATAGTGATAGAAATTGCAAGTGTCGATTGTGGCAACAGCACATGTACCATGCATAACATATACAGTATATTTTTTGTGGGTCTGTTGGTGGATTACAGCTTGCACTAATTCAAGAGTGGTAGCAGGGAGGAGGCAGTGAACTACAGACCAGTCAGTCTTACCTCAGTTGTGGACAAGATTATAGAGGCACTGCTTAAGGAAAGGATAGTGCAACACCTGAAATCCATTGGAGCACAAGATCCAAGACAGCATGGGTTTACAACAGGAAGATCCTGTCAAACTAATCTCACAGATTTCTTTGACTGGGTAACCAGAGTGGTGGACCAAGGGTGTGCAACTGATGTTGCCTACCTTGACTTCAGCAAAGCTTTCTATACTGATCCACATAGAAGATTGATTAATAATCTGAGTAGGCTCGGGGTGGGTCAGACATTGGTCAACTGAGTGGCAAACTGGTTGGCAGGCAGAAAACAGAGAGTGGTGGTAAATGGTATACAGTCAGAAGAGATTCCAATACCGCCAAAATTGCCCCCTTCAAAGCTGCCTTACGACACCTACTGTTCAACACCTGCTGCTGCACCTGTCGCTAAAAGATACTCTGCTGTTCTTCTGGCACTATTGACATGGCCCACTGGGCTGAACACCCACCCACCCCACTCCCCAATCCCCCACTGGGACCTCTCTCTCTGCCAGTACCTGCCGGTACTACTTGAAATGTTTATTTAACTACACGTATTCAAGCAATTGTATGTAATACTATGTATCTCTGTTCATGCAACCTATGTAAAACTATGTTGATTCTGTATGTCTGTATTCTGTAAACATGTAAAAATCTGTTATTCTGTCTTGACTGTATTCTGTAAATTATGTTAACCATGTGTGTCCTCTCTGTGATGAGGCACCTTTGTAAACGAGCCACTGGCTCAAAGGTTGTAAATCCGATTGTACAATAAATAAATAAATAAAAATAAAATGCAAGTCACAAGTGGGGTAGCTCAGGGACCAGTCCTTGTGCCAGTCCTCTTCAATATCTTCATCAGTGGCATTGCAGGTGGACTGGAGGGTAAGGTTTGTCTGTTTAGAGATGACACCAAGATCTGCAACAGAGTAGATGATCCAGATGTGGCAAGCAGAATGAGAAGAGATCTAGATAAACTGGCAAAATGGTTGGAAGAGTGGTAACTGGGGTTTAACGTAAAGAAGTGCAAGATCATGCACATAGGGAAGAGAAACCCTGAAGCCACCTACAGGTTGGGAGGGGAGTTGCTTGCAGTCACAAGGGAAGAAAGAGACTTGGGCATCATCATCTGAGATTACCTGAAATCATCTAAGCAGACCACTAAAGCAGTAGGTAAGGCTAGAGGAATATTGGGGTATATTAGTAGGGGTATCTCAAGTCATAAGAGGGAGGTAGTAATCCCTCTTTACAAGACGTTGGTTAGGCCTCATCTGGAGTACTGCGTGCAGTACAGGAAGCCTTACCTGTGCAAGAAAATTAACAAAATGGAGGCTGTCCAGAGAAGGGCAATCAAAATGGCACAGGGACTGCAACAGAACGCATATGAGGACAGATTAATGGAGCTCAATATGTATACCCTACAGCAAAGGAGGGAGAGAGGTGATATGATTGAAACATTCAAACATCTTAACAGTATTAACAAGGTAAAAGACTAACATGTTTCAAAATAAGAAAAATAGCAGGACAAGAGGTCACAGCATGAGATAAGAGTGAGGCTGATTAAGGGGTAATGTGAGGAAGTTCTTTTTCACAGAAAGGGTGGTGGATGCATGGAACGGCCTACCTCAGGAAGTGGTGGGTATGAATACAGTGCAGGGCTTCAAATAGGCATGTAATAGGCATAAGGGTTCAATACACTTGAGTATGACTAGATAGGCCATTGACAGAGTACAGCCCTGTGGCATATTCGTAGGGTAGAACAAATGGGCAGACTGGATGGGCCTTGTGGTCTTTGTCTGCTGTCAGCTTCTGTATTTCTATGTTTCTATCACTCAGAAACACTGTTCAAGTAAAAATGCAAAAGAACATGGGAGAATAATTTATTTCAAGAAGGCAGCACAGAAAAAACAGAGTCAGGGGTCCCACATTAATGCTACCATTTCCATGGCTTACAGGTATAATAAGTTTGTTCCAGAAGAGCACAAACTGTAGAGAGAAAGAAATAATATGCTCCCCCCCAAAAAAAGTATATAATTGGCACCAAGTAAAGAACAAATCACTTCAGTCCTGGTTTTCAGCTCCATTGCCCACATCAAGTCAGTCAGATGCGGGAGCATGCTACACTTTGCTGTCATCCTAAACAGGGCAATTCTCATTTTAGTTTAGTGCAAGCGTATAATGTTTGGGCCATTCATGTCAATGAATCCCTAAAGTTCCAGTCAACTGTTCGGTGGTTACTCAGCTTTTTTAAAACACATCTTGACAGTGTCAGTGGCTCAGCAGGTTGCACACTCGCCTCTGAGGCTAGGAGATCAGATGGCTGTGGGATCTATCTCCACACCTGGCACTTAGGTTAATATTCCATTATTGACACTGTGGTGCAGCTTGAGGGGGATGCTGCACTTCTGAGGTGAAATCTTTTGGATGAGCCATTAAACCGAGGTCTTGTCTGCCTGTTCTGGTGGTTGGTCAGGTGGACGTTAAAGATCCCATGGCACTTCTCAAAAAGAATAGGGGTAGTTTTATTGAAACAAAAATCGAACACATCAGAAAACAAAAGTACACAGGGAACAGTCATGTCTAGAAAGGACAAAGACAACAAATTACAAATCATCAAGTTACAGCAGCATCCATGTCAGTAATCCATGGCAAAGCCTTCCATAGTTCCAAAACAACAGACCTGGGCATAGTGTTACATCCAAAAATGTAAGTCTTTCATAATTTTACCTTCTAATTCAATATACCAACAGTCTTTTTGTTGCAAGGTAAACAGACAGCGGGCCAACCATATATTCCATTTAATCATGGTAAAAATGAGATTTAGGTTATTGTGATCCCAACAGTTTCATTGGGAAGAAAAAAAAATCCCATATAATAAGTTTTGGTAGGTAACCTTAGCAAACAGAGGTGCTTCTCATTGTTGAGCAAAAAATGTCCAGAGACCGCTAATGAACGAACAATCAAAAAATAAATGTTGTATAGTTTCCTGTTGAGCAGTGCACTTGAGGTAGGAGTAGAGCCTCTCCAGCAGCTGTTTGTACTTCTGATTGGCTTTTACTTTAATCCTCTCATGGCAGGATAGCCAGCAAAAATCCCAGACATGGGTCAGGATTCTGGAGTTTTGCAGCAACCTCTTAAGGTGAGCCAAATAGGGGCTGGGACATTTCAAAAAAGGTTACGGGACTGTGCACATTGTCAGAATGAAATGGGCATATAACTGCTTGTGGGTGGAAGAAAGAATCATTTGGGACAAAATCTGCCATTGCTTTACTCTCCAAAAGGCATGTTTAAGATAGACTGGGGCCGATGCAGTATTTCTAATTAGTCTCCCATTTATGAAGGACACAAGACACATAAACTATGCTTCCCAACCCTTGTGTGTATTCACTAGCAAGGGTTGTAAATTAGAAGCAAACAGATACTCAAAAAATACTAAGGGGTTCACCATATTCAGGCCACTCTCATGAATTGGCAGGTAAGTAGCATTCCGCTTTATCAGATTAAGCCTACTCCATCATAAGGCTTTGAAAAAAAAGACATAAAATGCTTGTTTATAAGGACTTTGAAATAGGAAACACATAACTGAGATATAAAAAAGGGAAATTAGAAAGGTTCTAATAAGGAAAATCCTCCTTTTTTCCCAATCTGACCTCTATTCCAATAGGCCACTTTCTTCTTCCCACTGTCCAGTTTCTCCATCCAGTTAAGGACATCAGCATCCAAAGTGCCAAATTTAATCCCCAAAATAGTAATGGGACCTGACCTGAACGGGACAGGGCCTATACTATCCACCTGGGGTTGAGAAGTTCCCAGTGTCATACCAACACATTTCTCAAAGTTCAAAGAGGCTCCGGAGACCGCACCGAAGGAGGCACAAAGATCTAGTGCCCGCAACATGTAATCTGCTGTAGCAACTAAAAGGCAAATATCATCTGCATAGGTGATGGCCTTGTATTGGTTTGCAGCGTTAGTGCTCTGTATAGATTGAATCTGGGGGTTGGAGTTTATTGTCCTCAGGAGACCATCAACAACAAACACATACAAATAAGGGCTGAGGGAGCAGCCCTGATGAACCCACTACTTAATCGGTATGAAGGGTCCAACCCCACCATTCACTATGGGGACCACAGTTGCTGTTTTATAGAGGCCCTAAAACCACTTAATCATTGGTTTTGGCACCTGATAACGAACACGTACAGTCCATAAAAAATCATACCGAACAGAGTCAAAGGCTTTCCTCTAGTACAAGAAGACCACAAAACCTTACAAATCAGTCAGTCAGCCATAAGAACAAAGTTCCCTCAGTAATAGGAGGTGGTGCAAAATGTTCCTTTTGTGCAGGGAGCATGACTGGGCAGGAGAAGTCACTTTCTCTGCAGTCACATAGAGTTGTTTCATCAGAATCTTAGTAAGAATTTTAAAATCTGTATTAATCATACATATGAGTCCCCAGTTCATCATGGGTGTAGCATCACCTGTTTTATGCACAAAAATCAGGGTATCTTTAATAAATTTAAGAGGGACCCATTCTGAATCCAGAATGGCGTTCAAGGCCGATGTCAATTCAGCATTCAAGTGCTGAATAACAACTGTATACAGAGCATTAGATAGATCATCTGGACCAGGGGTCATATTGGGCTTAAAGGAGTGCACAGTTAGTGGGTACAGGATTGGGTAAACATGTCCTGTGAAACTACCAGGACATCAACATTAGAAAGAAAAGCCGAAAATCGGTGTCTGGGGAGGGAATGGGAAAGAACAAATCTAAAGCATACTTGGTCACAATTTCAGTGATCTGTGTCTGATACGTATGCCTCTGGTCACAAGAGTCTATAAGGCATGTCAAAGACTCCTTTCCCACCATATGAAAGTTACAGTCAAAGGGGCAAACGACATGTTGTGCTCCCTGTGTGCCATATTTGTGCTGATCGTACAACTGTTAAGAATAGTGATTCTGGTATGCCAGCATCTCCACCTGGAGAAGGTGAATCTGCTGAGATAAGTCCTGTCCAGTTGTACATGCTATAGTCATCAGCGATTGTAGGTGTGATCTCTGCCCCAAATACCATAAGTATTCCTTGTTACATTTCTGGTGACTATAGTATTGTAAAAAGATTACAAACTTTCGTTTGGTGTCTTCCCATCAAGAAATAGGGTCCAGGAAGCAGATAAACACTGACTTCCTGGCCAATATAAACTATTCTAAGGCCTGCAAAAAGTAAGGATCCAACAAAAGGGAAGCATTAAACTTCCAAAACCCCAGGCCCTTCAGGTCTGAGGACTGGGAGCCGAGGGACACCGACAACACCTTATGGTGAGAGAAGGCTACTCCCTGAACTGTGGCTACATCAATGTGTACTCCGGGTGAAAGAAAAACAAAATCAATTTGGGTGGCTAAATGACCTTTCTGAAATATAGGGGAGTGTTGGTACATAAACTCAAATTAGAAAATGGGCTTTTTATTTACTGGGTTCTGATTGGCTAGTACCCCAGCCAGGGGGGTACATTAACTTTCAATAGACGCCCAGTAAATAAAAAGTGCCAGTCACCTGACCACATCACCACCTAAGCTATCCTTGTGCCCACCCTGCCTACTGCTCATTGGCCAAAACCACCCTATTCAAGTTGAAATCGGCGCCATTTTTTCAATTTTGTTTAGCGAGTGAAACTGGCATCCCCATGGGTCCCTAATTCAGTGCCACTGCCAGAACATCGCAAATCAGAGAAGTGCCCCACTCCCAACAGCATTCCCAAAATACACTACTCTGATTGTCTACTGTAATAAAGAAAGAAAAAAAACATTAATTTTAAATCACTAGTGCTAGCACGTCGCGTGCTCAGCGCTACTCGCAGCCAGTCTTACATGTCCTTAGTGTTTGACACCCCCCACCAACTGCTAACCACTTCAGGAAATTAATAAGCACAAAATACCTCACTCACCACCCAACTGCCCCATCAGCCTGCTCCCGCGCTGTTCTGTACACTGCTGGATTCCCACCTGCTCTTTCTACAGATAGCAACTGTAAGCTAAGAATGGCAGTGGCGGGAGACAGGGACCGGTATGCTATTACACAAGTAGAAAGCTGTTTACCAAGGCTGGCCCTGCATTTCCCACTCATCGATGGATAAAAGAAAAGACAGAAGGGCCAGACAAATGGTTGGGGTGAATACAGAGACAAAACTTTCACTTTTCTGCGGTCCCGACAAATGGCTGGGGAGGTGAATACAGAAACACCGGCGTCACTACCCAAAGCTTCAAAACTTTCACTTTTCTCCGGTCCTGCATTACGGTCTACGCTTCCATTGGCACTTTTCAATGTGGTTACAGAAAAAAATGAAAAGACAGAAGGAACAGACTGTTTGGGGAAGGAGGGTGAAGTGAGACAGCACATGCATGGGAAAGTCATAAGGCAGTTCTTAACTATATTTAAACATATTAAAACTGGACTATTTTTCTCAAATTTCAAAAAATGTTAAAATAAAACTTCATTTATTCACAAAAATTAATACTCTGTCTCTTAATTTTTCAACAGTTAGCCCATTTCTAAGCCTTATTGCCTCCAGGGTGGCGGTATGGCAATACCGGACGGCCAGGACTATAAGGCCCTCAGCCTGCGGCGTCGGGCCTTATTACGCCCCTGGCCGGTCCGGTATTGCCCAATACCACCCACCCTGTCGGGCATTATTGCTTACATAGACTTCTCTAAGACGTGTCGTCCGGACAATTTTTAAGACTTCATGGGAATCACAGTGCAGTTTTTGGGTCCGAGCATGAGCACTTTTATCTAATAAACTTAGGCCACAGTTAAAATCTCCCAAAAAAATAACGTGTTTTGAGCTATGCAGATATGGCCTTATCAGCTGCAACAATTCTATATGTGTAGTTTTCATTTGAGGGGCATGTTGATTGATCAGACAAAATGGTTGTTGGTTGATTACCACATCCATGACCAGTGCCCTGCCAGGTGATATGTCATACAATTTTAACACTTGGAAATTTGGTATAGAGACCATAATAGCTACACCAGAGTAGGATTCCTGCCCAATCGACCAGTAGGAGGGGCTGAAGAGCCAGTCCCGCTGAGCTTGCCTGATCTCATGGGTAGTATGAAATCTAGTATCCTGAATGAATATACTACCTAGAACATGATGAGATAAACAAGTGAACACTGTCTGACTTTTAGTAACATGTTTAGCACAATTAACATTAATAGTGTGACAGGTGCTGCATGAGAAAAGGAAAGAGGAAGAAGCAAACCAAACAAACAGACATTAACCTAATCAAGACTTGTGACCCACAATAGCTTTACCCTTCATTTTCACCTTAGCCTTCCTTTTTTGTGGGGCCCCAACCATCCCTACCACCTCGGTATTCGTTTTCCCTTCTGGGTGACGTGAAGCAACAGAGGAGGAGTCTGTGTCCCCTCCAGTGTCATTCGAGAAGCTCAGATTGATTCTTGAGCTCCACTGGAGAGGGGTATGGGGCCTTAGCTGGGGCTGAAGAAGCGTGTGTATGGCTCCTGGTGGAGTGTCTATGCAGAGTAAAGGCCAAATCCCTCGGGGGTGGCATAACCACTATGTCCATGTGGGGGTGGCTCAGGGATTATCAAAACTTCTGGTGGTGCCTGAACTGGTGATGCCAGTAGAGGGCCAGACTGGGACACAAGGGGAGTCCCTCCCATAGTAGGCTGATCTGTGCGTCCCACAGGCTCTGGGGCAGAAGACGGGGTTGTAGGTCTACCACGAATTCTGGCTTTCTGTACTTGGGTGATTAAAATTCTTTGGTCAGCACCTTCACCATAATGTTCTTGGTTGTGTGCATCCCACCTACAATTCTGAAATGAATGGCCCTGAACATCACACAAATTACAAACACATTAATTTAAACAATGAATCCCCACATGCCCCAGTTCTCCACAGATATTACATTTGGTTTTATCGCAAACACTACTTAAGTGCATGGGATCACCACACTGGTAGCAGGCCTTAGGCTGACTGGGCTACAATAGGACCCCTCTATCCTGTCCAAAAAAATAGGAGTTCAGGAAGTGCTGTACTCCTGCCTCAGTGGCAAGTAAAAGGACTTTAATCTTCCACCCCCCAGTCCATATATTCTCAGTGTCCAAGATAGCTTCAGGTTGTCCCAACACCGTACATTTTTGTTTCAGCCAGTACAATACATCATCCACCTTCATCTCCTCATTGCACAACAAAATATTAATAATTCGATATGCAGGCTTAGTCAAATGGACCACCAAGAAGGAAGTCCACAAAGGGGAGGATTTCAAAGTCTGGTACTTCGACCAGAAATGCTTGAGGCCTCAGACAGTCTGGAAGCTGACATCAAAAGAAGTCTCACCAGAACCATGAATAAGGGCATACAATCCAGGGGAAAAAAAAATTCATAGAGTCCCTTAGCAAAGTATGGGCCACATAAAAGCAGTCAGAAGGATCAGGAAGGAGTCCCAGATAAGACAGACGCACCGCATTGTGGCGCTTTGCAGGCATCACAGGTATCAAACAAGAATGAAATGGAGCATTTCTTTCCAGCACCTATGGGCTGCTGGGATGCAGCCCCCTTAGTGTGATGGTCCATTCCAGGGTTTGCTACCCTCGAGGGCCATGGTAGCCAAACATGTTGTGGCAACACAGGGGTTTGTACAAGAGGCACATCCCCTGAAGGGTGCAGAGGGTCTAGCAGCTTGTCATGGTCAAAGTCATGTCTAGGTGAGTCCCACAGATCCTGGGGCTTTGGCATTCATGTTGGGGAAGATTCTGAAACCCACAGACCCGCAGGAGTAGGCTGCATCCATCCCACATCCCAAAGTGCCACATCAACAGACCAGTCTCTGGTAGGCTGACCTGCTTCCATTTCAGTAACCCCAAGTAACTCAGAAGCAGAACTGGAATTCACAGCAATGCCAGAAGGTGATCTGGTACTCACAGTTAGGGACCCAGTCAAATGTAAGGCAACAGTTGTTGTGTCTAATGGAACAGCCAAGGTCGGTGGCTGCTGTTCCGATGATCTCACTTCCTCCAGTCATCCAGCAACCTGAGCAGCATCCAGTGTGGTTCCAGCATGAAGCTGGCGAATTTCGTCTTGAAGCCACATCCGTGTTATGGCATATTTCTATTCCTCACCCTCCAACTGATGTTGGAGCTCCTGGGACTCTCAGCATTCAGTCTTAAGCATAGATCCTGCATCTCCAATATCCACAAGCTGGGTATTCCACCCATCTGCCTTTGAAACTAACTCTTCAATCAGTGCTCCCTCACGGACCATTCTGCCTTCACTAGGCTCGCCCTCTGGAGCCTCCACGTCAGTGTGCTTTTCCATAACAAACGGTAAATCCTCCGGTGCAGTAGCAATGCATGGCTGTCCCACCCCCATGCCCTCCTCCTTCTCCTGCTGGCTACCTGTTGCCATCTTGGCCAATAGCCAGGATGTCAGAGTTTCCCCTACCTATGAGTAGGGGAATATTTTATTAAGAATCCATAAACAAATCAAATACAGGGAAAAGAAAAATATTACATAAACCCAACCACCATATTCAAAATATATATACAATTACCAAGAGTTAAAAAGGAATACCTGTATACAGAGACATAATACTACAGCATGTATCAGTCACAAAAGTACATAACATTCATATCAGAACACCAAAGAAAAAGGGGACCAAGAATATTTGTCCATCAGTATCATAACCATTCAAATAATTTATCCAATTTTATCTTTCATGAAAGGAACATAAGTCCATCTGTACAGACGGTTGGTGAGACCCCATCTGGAGTACTGCGTGCAGTTCTGGAGACCCAATCTCTGCAAAGACATAGACAGGATGGAAGCTGTCCAGAGGAGGGCAACTAAAATGGTGCAGGGTCTGCACCAGAAGACATATGAAGAGAGACTTAAGGAGCTGACTATGCATAGCCTTGAGGAAAGGAGGGAGAGGGGGGACATGATAGAAACTTTCAAGTACCTCAAAGGAATCAACAAAGTCCAAGAGGGTAGCATCTTTCAAAAAAAGAGGTGTGCAAGAACAAGGGGTCACAATTTGAAGATAGAAGGGGTGCGGCTCAGAGGTAATTTAAGGAAGTATTTTTTCACAGAGAGGGTTGTGGATGCATGGAATGGCCTTCTGGAGGAGGTTGTGGAGTCAAAAACAATGGTGGAATTCAAGCATGCATGGGACAGTCATAAGGCAATTCTGGGGGGGTAGGAAGAAGTAGGCTGCTGGTTAACTAGGATCTGCAGCTTATCCATTAGGTAGGGAAATGGGCAGACTGGGTGGGCCAATCGGTCCTTATTTGCCATCAAAATCTATGTTTCTATGTTTCTCTTCATCCATACAGGTCGAGGAATATGTGACTTATCATAAAAGTACTGTAACAACAATTCTTGTTCCACCTGCTGAAGGACTTGTAATTGTGTAAGTTCCAACTGTTGAAATAGCAGTTTACATCTCGCTTGCCACAGAAAATATTTTATACATGTACAAATAAGTCTCACAGTGCCAGTGTCTTTGTCCTGAAAATTATGTGAAAAACCACACATTAATTCAGTATAGGTAATCCCCTTCCAGGTATTGTTACCCCAAATTTGTAATACTAACATCCAAAAGTCCCTAGCAAACAGACAATCTATGATAAAAAAGGTTCCATTGTTTCTAATACTGCTATACATGTCTTTCTGGGGCATATTCTCTCTTCCATTTTTTTATGTTTAGCATTACCTTTAACACTAAGCCTAACATGACAGCTTATCCAAATTGTGTTCCACATTTTTTTTTGGGGGGTCTTTTGTCCTTTAAAGTTTGTAAGAGCATGGGATGATAGATTTCTAATATGCCACCACAGGTAGGTAACTGTGAAAATTCATATCCTAAATAATTGTATATATAAAGAAAAATACATATATAGGTGTGTGATATGCAGTTATTTTTTACACACCCAAGGTGTGTGATACTATAGAAACCTCGAGAGCGAAGCTCGAGAGGTTTGGTTTCTATATTTTCACACACCGAGGGTGTGTAAACAAAACTGCATATTACAAACCTTTATATGTTCTATTTTTTATAATAACTGGTGAAGAAGACCTTAACACGAGATGAGTGCTTACTGTTTTTCTAGCAGTATTCTGGTTCTGCTGTTCCGCTATGAATTTCTCTGTCACTGCTGCAGGCAGCCATGAAACAGTTCTCCATTGTGTTTGCTTTTATTTTATTGTATTTATGAATGGTGAAATTAGTGCCGATGTGTACCTCAGCAAGGGAAGAAACTGCATATTTATGCCCAAGTAATACTGTGAGTGACTCAGGATTGTCCGTTGGAGAGCCATCTCACACAGGCTCAGACTGTTTCATTAGGCTACACTTTGAGAGACAACCTGTCACAAGACTGTAAAAGTCGAATCGACACGCGGGTTGATAAGACTTTCTACAGAACTCAAAAACAGGTTGATATCGGGGGTCACCAGTTATTATATTAAATTGTTTGTTTTACCTGCTATGTGCTGGGATCCCAGCTTCCATTTTCTAAACTTTGTAGCAACTGGCTTGAAAAATACTGGAATCTTACGAAAAGTAGCAGGAAGGGCCTGATTCATTTTCCAAGATTCATAAAAAGGATGATACCAAATAATAACAAAAACAGTCCAAACTGCCATTAAGAGAACAGTGGTATTCCACAAAGTATTACTGAAAAAAAATACTGAAACTATGAGCAATTGGATTGATAAGGTTCAATCCCCCTTGATGTAATAGTAAGTGTCACAAACCCACTCAGCAGGTCAGACCCTCTGCTCCCACAGTGCCAACCTCTGAGCGCAGTCTTGTGAACAGGAAACAGAAACAGGGTAACCCTCCTGTCTGTTTTGTGGGTTTGAATCAATCTTTTGTCTCAAGTTCTTGGAGGGATTCAAACTGTGAACCTCTTGCTAGCGTACCCAATGTACAGGCTCAGATAATTCTGCTCTTCGGGGGGGGTCAGATAACTTTCACCTATGGGCATCTAACCAGGTGTACAAAATGAACCCTTAAAAAACTCTATTAAAGACCTCAGAATAAACTCTTACCTTTTCCCAGTTTGGTATTACCATTAAGCTATGCACAGTGTCAATGTAACCATATATGCTTCACTTGTCAAAGAAAGAATTTCAAAGGCACACCAAGTAGTATCTAAAATGAGATGTTTACTTAAAAATAGATAAAAATGTAAAATGTAAATACAGAACCGTATATCACAAAACATACAATATTTTACAACAATAAGGTTTAAAAAAGTGCAAATTCCTACCAACCATACACTCAGCCTTGCCTACCTAAAGTATTATATTCTTACAGTGCTGCAAGATGTTATCCTCAGAGTCAAAACGTGTGTGTCTAAATGGAATACAGACTACAGTTTAAAATCCTGTGTTTCACTCCTCTTCACGATGTCATCATCTAGCTCCTCCATTTCAGGATACATATAAAAAAATATATATATATATATATATATAAAACAGGAAGTCCCATCAAGGTATTAAATTATGTGACTCCAGCAAGACTCATTTTCCAAATGCTGACACTCTTAATTAAGACTGTGATTTCTTAGTCCCTTTGATCCATGACCAGTTTCCTTTCTCAAACACATCAAAGGACTTTTTATGACACCAGGTGTAATTAACTGACTTTCCTGAGGATGTCATAAAATGGATATTCCACTTCCTTTTGACACCAGGTGCAATTAACAGACTTTCATGAGGATGTCATAAAATGGATATTTCAGGTCTTTGCATCAAACAACCCAGATCCTAAATAAGGGTATAAAATGCAAGTTCTCAGAAGTTAATCTCATCGCAGAGATCTGCTATTTAACATATATCCTGTCCTGTTAGAACTGAAACCTGAGGGGTCACCCAGGAGCACACATTTCTCATCACAGACAATCACACTATATTTTTATTTTACAACAATCATAGAGTTATCAGAACCAGCTGTCTAAGTGTCACAGTAAGTATAATACTTGCCATTTAATGAGGTTCAATCAATTATCCCATATTGTTTGGAATACCAAACGCAACAATGTAACTTCTAAAGTAGAAGGAATAGGATAAATCACACTAATGTACAGAAATATTGGGGGGGGGGGGCAATTTACAAAAGAGTTATCACTCCTACCAAACTTAATCCCCCAAATAGTCAGACTTTCACTAGAAATGGGAATCCCTTAGACATCACTACAGGAGACTGTGGAAGGACTTAAAATATATACACCTTTATTTTTGTTAATGGAGGCTCCAGCTGTGTTTGGAGTTGCTCCTAAGCTTTTTCACTTGAATTTTAGTTTGCCAAAAAGGGCATATGTCACCAGCATATGCGGCAATGTTTATTGCCAAAGCACCTGTCACTGTACTAACTCCCCTAGTAAGGTCTGATTGTTGTAAATGTCGTAATAAGGGGTCTAAACAAAAAATGTATAAAAGAGGACTCATTGGGCATCCCTGTCTTACACCTCTACAGATGGGGATATAAGAACCTAAATGACCATTTATCAAAGCCGTACCATGCAAAGTGGCTAACCATGAACAAACTCAGGTCAGAATATCATAATATTCTAGTACTTTAAACAAAAATGTATGAGAAACCTTATCAAAGGCTTTCTCCTGGTTGAGGGCAATAATATAGCCATGTAACAAATCTTCCTCCCCCCCCTGCTGTACTAGTTCTTTAATTATTAGTAGGTTTTCAGAGATTGATCTACCTGCCACTGAGCAGGTTTGGGCCAATGAATAATATCTTCATTAACATTTTCAAATCACTATTCAGGAGGCTCAAGGGTCTCCAGTTATTCAAATTATTTCTGTCACCCTTTTTATATAAAAAATTTTGGATAGCTATACAAAAGTGAAAATCAATTGTAGAGAAAATTTAACATCCAATTAAAAACTACAAACAGAATTTCAACTAACTCAGCACAAAACGTCTCATAAAATACAGTAGTGAGTCCATCAAGCCCTGGGGCTATATTATTTTTTAAAGATTTAATAGCTGACTCAATTTCTAGTCGAATAACAGGTGCTACTAATGCATCTAGTTTATCTTGTATATGCAAGGTAATGCGGGGTAGGATAGATTTCAGATACAAGAATATTTCTGAATCCTGTAGTTCACCAGGTGCATACATATTTTGTAGATGAACTTGTACTGTCTCCAATACCTCAGATGTTTTAGTATCTAATTTACCATCAGATGTAGTTAAAGCAGTCATAGTTCTGTTTTCAGATCTAGAATGACAGCTAGAGAATATATACCCAAAAGCTTGCTTTCCTGGAGTGGATATTTTATGTTCAAAAAGTAATAAAGATGCCCTTGAGTACTGCAACATCTCCATTTCCTTCTCTATAACTGTAATTTGTGGAGAGATACCCTGGTGACTCTTGTTCACATATGAATACAAAGTAGCTAAATGGCCCCTGAGAGTTAAATATCTATGGTATTGTGTGGTATGGTTAATAGTTACCTGTTTCATAAACATTGACTGTAACTGTAATTTTGTTTCCACCCACCACTGACTTAAATCATCAACAAGGCAAGCTATTGACATACGTGCCCTGAGCAATTCCTTAACCTCAATACAAATACAATTAGAGTCTGTAAGGCGTTATTCAATTTACAATAACCCTTTCCTACAAGTACTGCTTCCTCCAATCCAATGTCAGCAACCACTATTTCATGGTCAGAGGTTTCCAAGGGAATTAACTTAGCATTATTTATTTTTATGTAGGTGGAAACAAAAACAAAATATATCCTAGTAGAGAGATTTCCTTTATGAAATGTCTACCCTCCTTGTGGATGTACTACTCATTAAACATCAACTAAACCCATCTTAGTATGAAATTAAGGCAATTAGTATCACAAGAATCCTTATGTGTTCTGGCCCCTGTATCCTGTTTAGACAACACACAAAGTCGCCGGCCAATATGACATGTTTTGTAGTAAACACATACGGTTGAATAGAGTTAAATAATTGTACCCTATCCTTTTTTTATGGTGCATATATACAAAATATTCTCCATGCTACATGATTTATGGTGACATCTAGAAATAAAGATCACCCTGGGAGAATATCCAAGACCTTAGAGACACAAACTCTATCTCCCATAAACAAGATGCCCACTCTATCACAGGGGTCAGTGCCATATGAAAAATAAAAGGGGCCTCAACACCATCATTTTTGTGCAGCTTTTATTAGGGACAATCTATTTAGTCTAGTGCCTGTAAAAACAGATGTCAAAACCCAGATCATGTAGGGTAGTAAAGGATACAAGTCTCCTTCTAGCATTACGAATGTTATTAACATTAATAGTAGCAATTTTTAAGGATAAGTGAGTTAATGTTAGTAGAAGTAGAACAATATAACAGCCTCTTCAAGTGATTTTGCCACTTCTAGTGCTTCTACGAGGGGCTCTTCCTCGTGTGGCTTTTTGACCCTTAGCCAGAGAGGGTGCCTCCATATCCACATCAGACTGAGGATAAAACCTGGAGAGAAGAGCCAGTTGAAGAAGATTCTGAGTCATCGCCCAAATCAGATTCTGTTTGTAGTGTGGTTAGGATTCCCTTCTTATTAGAGGTAGGAATTCCCTGAGGGGAAGCAGTTTATTTGGCAATTTTAGATCTCAGTCTGGTGTGACATAGGGTCCTTTTTCTGGTGGTAACTATCACATTCTGGGGGGGGGCATAAAGACTGTGTAATCTTCCTGAGAAGGGGTAGCTTCAATTTCCACTGAAGTAGGGAGTGGATCACTGGGTTCAGGGGGTCTGGGTTTGTTTTCACTAAGGCTAAGGAAGTACTCAAGTCGTTAGTGAAATCAGTGTCATGGCAAACTGTAGAAATGGGTCCCTGGGTGGGAGAAGGACCAGGATCCTCTGGAACAGCCGTAGGCCTAATTTCCAAGGCAGTGTCCCCGGGTCTAACATTATCCAGGTTTGGAGCTCGGCTACGTTTGTCAGCCATACTTTTTTTTTGGCTTCAACAATAAGTGACTCTTGGGGTTACTGATCAGACCTGTTATGAGAAGCCCATGTACATGACCTGTATACATGACCCCCTTCCCCACATAAATTGCAGGTCATTTCATTTGCATAAGAGGAGCTAGTGTGACCATAGTATACTCCAGACAATGGTTACATTTTGGATGGTCACAAGTAGAACTAAGATGCAATAAAGAGCCACATTTAAAACAGGTCTTTGGCTGACCAGATAGAAGCAGTGACCACGTTCCCATCCCAAAAACAGGCTATGAGAAAGGTGGACAGGCCAGTGTTGGTACTCTGAAGTTTCACTTTATAACGCCACCTCCCTCCCCATCCAAATAAGTTCTTCATCCATTATTGGCTATGGGGGACCCAGAAGGTCACACTTTTGCTGTCATGGACAGCCACACTCTCTTTTCTAAATAAAACTGTACTTGTTTTAACAGCTGGTTTTATAAAGGGAGTGGCTCATAATGGAAGCCAAAGAGCAGAATACCTCACTTTTTCATATTCTACCCAGAATCTATCTAACCCCTGAGGGGTTTTGAAACTGACATCAAATAAATAATCACCTGAGGAATGTATTAATGCAAACAATTTGTTTGACAAAAGAAAAAAAAAACTGAGATTCCTTAATCAGTTTTCTACCCACATAAAGTCTATCTGGGATATTGTCTAAACCTCCCAGATACTGTAATCGAACTGCGTTTCTTCACTGAGCAGGAGGAGGCTGATTAAAAAAATGATCTTTTTTCCTAAATCCTGCCCAAGTATTTTTTGCCAGTTCAGGCGTTGGAGTGTGGGGGGGGGGGCGCTGGAAGATCTTCATCCATCTGGTCACCGCATGTCCACAGGCAATTACTAGGCCCTTCATCCCCTGAGTCTGAGGAGGATGACTGTATAGTGTCAGCATTAGGAGGGTTTTCATAATTTGGATGCACAACATCCTCAGAATGCAGGTCTAAGTCAGAGTCAGTAACAAAGTTAGGAACAGTAGTAACTGTTTGAGCCTCAGATTTTTGCTGCTGCCATTCTAATTCTCTAGCTCGAGACCCAGGAATCAGGCTATGTGTTGGATCAGGTAGCCATTGACCCGTTTCTGTTTTTTTCCAGCCAGTCTTTTGTAGAGAATTTTTCAATGCCCAAGGTAATTTCTGAGGTAGTTTACTTGCCGCCTGCTGTGGCTGTGAACACACTTGACCTTTTCATAAAGCTAGAGTTGTCCCAGCTTGTGGAACACCAGTAAAGTCAGAGTTACTCACTGTTTCAGGCAATGCCTGAGGTCCCAAATCTTTACAGGGCAGGTCAGCTCCAGGAGACTGAGTTGGACAGCCAAAATCAATCGCATCATCCTGTGGTGAGTCACCATAACCTAGAATGCCAGTCATCTGGATTGCCATGTCAGCATCAGCTGTTTCCATGTTGACAGGGCTGGTAGAGTTGTCAGACCACTGAGGAGAAGCTCCAGTTGTACGTTCTAGGCAGTCCAATACAATTGCAGTGGGAAGCGGAGTTTCTTGTACAGTACTCTGGGGAGCTTCCGAGTCAGGTTTCTGTAAAGCCATAGGACTTTTACCAGTAGTGGGAGGCTGATTCAACAAGGATAAAATAAATTGGTGTTTCTCAACACATATTTTCCGAAGCCAGTCTTCCTCATTCTGAGTCATAGTTCATGGATATGCAGTGCTAATATCCAGTTCCATCAGTACATCATGTGTTTCATTGGAAACACTTTCCACAGGTACATCAGGTATGTTAGGTATGATCTCCTAAGCTAGACCTGCAGGGAGGGAGATCTGCTCTCCTGCAGCTATACCAGCAGACTGGTATCGAGCAGGACCAGAGGCCATCGATACAACAGCTCCCTCTACCCCAGAGTAGTGGAATTTCCCAGGTGTCCTGGCCAAATTTCCCCTATTCACTAAACATATCACCAGCAACTTCATCTGGTTCAATTTCAGTTGGTTACCATCTGTATGCTGTCCCTGCTGTCCCTGAAAAAGTGATTTCTAGTTTCAGTGGGCCTACCGGGTCAACAAAATTCAATAAATAGCTCTTCATCAATGTCACATTTAACTTATTACAAACAAGAATATTTTGTCAGACAGCTCCCTTTACTCTGAATCCATACATAGTTGGGCATCACCTACAGTATAGCTAAAGTCCAAGACTCCCATTTACCATAATAGGTAACACTTATTAAGGCCCCCTCCCATCATTATATAAAACCTTTACTTGTGCAATGATAACCAATCTTTCTACAACACGTAGTGAGAACTTTATTAGAAACCCCCCACCCCAAATCACAGTACCAGTTCACGAGCAGAGGTCCCAAATGCTTTTGTGAGGTGGGGATAACAAAAAAGCTATGCTGAAAATGTGTAGTGTAAATACCGGCAAACTCCCAGGGTGTTAGGGTTTCTAACCATAATGTCCCACCCTGTACAGACTGACAAGCGTCAGGGGTGTGCCTTGGGATTGCTGGCTGTAATGCTCACACCATTCCACCCCCACCCCCACCCTGGAACCAGTGACAGGCATCGAGGTGTGCCTTGGACTCTTCGACCCCAGACTTCATCCCATTCTGCTATACTGCACCCATTTCAGGGTATTTCCTTATGGAATGGGTGACTGTAAAGCTGAACACCTCGATGCACACCTCAACAACTTGTCGGTGTCTGCAGGATAGGGTGAGGTTAAATGGCGTTAGCATTATGGGCGACAACTCAAAGGCACACCCCAATGCCTGTACATCTCTGCAGAGTGGGGGTGGAGTTGGTGTCACTTTAGTACTTCACTGTCTTTCCTATTCTGCACCTGTCTAACTCATGCACTTCCAATGCTAATACCAGCAAGCAAACATTCGGCATTGACAAATGCTTGTTTTATTTGGACTTTATACTTTTTCTTCTCCCTGTCAACCCCTTCGCCTCCTGCTATCAACCCTCAGACCCATTACCCCACCTCCAGACCTTGCCCAATCTACTTCTTACACAGTTGTATGACTGAGTTTCATTGATGGAGGTGGTGTGCAGCCTGTAGGATTGCAGCGTCACCTTACCAACGGGGTACTTTTCTGCCTGTTACTCGCCTTGTGTTAGAGCCAGGGGCATGCAATTGCATGCATGTATGCCACGAAGACAGTAAATACTCTCAACATCTGCCTCAAGCTTTCAAGTCTGGTGACCACTGCTGTGCCACCTATTCTCCAGCTGGTGGCAGCCAAGCAGTCGCACACACTGCCCCCCCATCCCAAAGGAGTAAAGCCATTGAAGAACACTCAGTCCTCTTTCTCTCAGCCAACCCCTTGAGCTACCCTTGGCCATTTTCAAATGTGGGATGCTGGTGTGGTGGGAGATGATGCATCCAAAGACTCAGCCTTCCATGCCACTGGACCTGCTATGAGTTTACTGTAGCCCAGATTTCCTTAGACAGTATTGCTTGTGACCTGAAAGGGACTAGACCTACGGCCCACTGTTTTACAGTTCTGTGCTTTTACCTTCTGTACCATTAGCCAGAACAATAGTTTTGCAATTCTTCACCATTTTTCTTTGTTACTGAGGAATACAACATAAAAACAAACTTACTATCACTTAGACATTATTTCTTTTGGCTTCTTGTCTATACATGGCATCATAATGCCCTGTTTTTGACACCATAACTATCTCCATAGGAACATATTGGGTTGTTATAAACAGAACTGTGACTGCAAAGTAGACAAACAGACAGAGCAAAATGGGAAGAGATCATGGTTCAGAGCAAATATATGCAATAATTCAATGGTTATGCCTGCAGTTTAGTTGATGGGAACAACAAGCACACCCCCTTCCTGAGCAATGGATGCCAGCTTTCTCAAGCCTCACTTAGAAGCAGTGTTTCTTTACTGCAGCTGGAGGCTCTGCCACCCTTTTCTCCCCATGTTTGTCTCCCACTTTCCTATGGTGCTTTTGGGCTTTCAGTTTGGTTTCTGCCTCCACCAGCTTTCTACAGTAGGTTGGTATTTTGCTTTGTACCATCCTGGCTGCATATTGTGCTTCTCTCCATCAACAGTTCCTGCTGCACTGTTATTCCCATGAACTGTACCTTTTGGGTTTCTCTCTTTTTCTCAGTGTCATGCCTTTGTTGCTCTTGTATTGACTTGTGCTATTTCAGGCTACATTTTGCTGTTTCTTCCATACAAGTTGCTATTTTTATTTATTGAAATGTTTCACCAGAAAAGGTACACTGAACAACAAGTTGCTCATCTCACAGTGCATCCTGGCAAAAAGGGTAGGGGGGTACATATATACAGAATACATTTCCATAAGAATAATGCAATTCATACAAAACAGTGTAACATTACATTACAAAAATAAGAATGGTTCAAACAATACATATAATGTAAAAAGCATACATAAGTATGAGGTAGGAACGTAATGCTTAATATGCAATCAAGGAGTAGTAGATTGGGACTTCCAGTTCAGCCCCCACGCACAATGGCAGCCTAGTCGCAAGTTCTACACTAACTCCCGATCAAAAATCCTCCATTAAACACTTTACACAATCCCAAAATTAAGAATCAGTGACTTAGAAAAGTAACAGAGGGTTTATAGTACCTGAACTGGTGTTTTGTATGAAAGGTGAGCAGAAATGGAAAGTGATGCAGAAAATTGGAATTGGAGGCCTCTGGCTTGGAATATGTGCAAGAAGCTAAAGTTAGGGGCTAGGCCAGAATCCTACAGAAAGGCCTACACTCAGCAGTAAAACCTAAACCAAAGAAAGTGAAGCTTGATCTTATTTATCAAGAACTCCTCTCATTTAGGGCTGAAGTTAAACAGCTTTATGGGGAGCTCAGAAAGGATGTGATGTTACTGGAGCAGCGGGCTGATGATACGGAGAGGCAATTAACGGCCACCTAAAACCGGGTAGATGACCTGGAACTTCAGCATCAACAATTACAACAGCAGCATGAAGCTTTGGAGGCTAGACAAGAGGATGCCGAAAACAGGGATAGGAGGGAGAACATTCATATCTATTGTATACCGGAAAATGCAGAGGGCCCAAACATTAAGGACTTTGTGAACAATCTATTCCTCACTACCCTGGAATTGCCAGAAGGGTTTCAGCTTCAACTCGAGAGAGTACACCGAGCCTTAGCCCCAAAGCCCTCAGACCCTGCGGCCCCTCCCAGGTCTGTTATAGCTCACTTTAATAGCTTTTCCATCAAAGGGCAGATCCTGCTGACAGCATGGTGAAAACAGAAGATTTATTTTGGACAGGAACGTATTTATATAGACCATGATTATGCTCTAAAAACCATGAGACAACGCAGGCCCTACCTTCCACTGCTACTGATAATCAAAGCAGCAGGCCATAAGTTTTCAACTCTTTACCCAACACATCTAATTGTTCACTTTCCAAATGGCAAAAAAAAATATTTATCAGCACAGGAAGCTAAACAAGATCTCACCAAGATGGGCCTTCATTTTCCTGAACGCTCGGGTGTAGTAGCCGAGACCACGGCCAGACTGCCATGATGGCAAACGGTTCACACAACTATGAAGGCAGAGAAGAATAATAACACCAAAAATGCAAAGACCACTCTGGTCACATTTTGTCACTCAGAAACCATTACCAGGACTGATCAGGCCTGAGAGAGATTCTGAAGGAGAGATGCATATAATAATAAGTTAGTGGGTAGGTGGGGGAGAGGGGTAATTCCTTGTGACCTTCCTCCTCTAATTACCCTAACTCTAGGCCCGAACTACTACCATCATATATTTTTATGCTCTATTATAGATGCATGGGCCATTTTCCGAGGTGGTGTTGGGAGTACATGCCATCTCCCCCCCAATAGCTTACCGATAAATAGATATTGCATGAAAATAATGCTGCATTTTGCATATTTATGTTCCTAACAAATTTATTTAAACTAATTTGAACTCTTATGCTGGACTGCATCACATGAACTTTTAGAGGGACTATTACATCAGTTTTAATTTAAAGTCTCTTATAATGGGAGTGGAGACTCACACTAGGCCACCAATATGAGCGGTTATATGAGATCTGGGGTGCTTAAATCCCTACCTTTCCAAATTTATTGTTTTTTCCTAATTTGACTTTATGTTGGAGCTAGCATTTGCTCCCAGGAGGCCCCAGGCTTTCTTGATCTGGTTGAATCCTCCTTTCCCATGGGTTCTGGTTTTGTACAGATTGACCACATAGGATATATAGGGAGGAAAAGAATTTCCTCCTCCACCTTGGAAGTACTAGTTAGTGCTATAATTTTGTGTTTAATAAGCCACACTAATAGACAGTTACAATATGTTTATGAAGTTATGCCTAGTCAGGCAAATGGTTATATATGTAGTTGTATTCTTATTGGCTTAAAAGAGGTACACTGCTGAGACAAAGAGTTCCTGGTGGAACACAAAATCAAATCTCACCCCTGCCATTCTTTCCCTGTTAATAACTCAAACCTGTTGGAAACATTACTGTGGGTGAAGGATGGGGAAATGGCTTGTGAGTAAGCAGATGGATAGGCAGCTGCGGGGAAAGGATGGTGTTTTCAGCAGAAACATGGGATTTTTTGATATTCATATTAAGAATGGATAGTTCACCTTGTAAAGTGCTTTTGATCAACATTAACAGAATTAACAGCCCAGTTAACCACTCTAGGTTTCTTCAATATATTAAAAAAATATGTGTTGTAGGCGTCATATTGGTCCTTTTAAGAACAGATCCAGAAACGAATGATTTGATACCTTTTATTGGACCAACATGGATGTTACAGAAAAGAACAAAGTGCTTTGTTCTTTTCTGTAACATCCATGTTGGTCCAATAAAAGGTATCAAATCATTTGTTTCTGGATCTGTTCAATATATTAAGAAACAGGCTGCAGATATTATATATATATTCTGGAAACTCATTTAACCCAGTCGAACACATGAAGTTGGGGGTCGGGGGAAGGTTTAAGATATATGCAGCCTCCAGTAAAACTGGACATAGAAGGGGTGTAGCTATATTAATCCCTGCTACCTTACTATTACAGGTGGGAGTCAAATATGCTGATACTGCTGGTTGTTATATTATAGTCCATGGAATACTATTTGGTCAAGATATAACCCTTGCTAATGTTTATCTCCCACCTGCATCTCCCCAGCTGAGAGTTAGTCAGCTTTTAAATAAAGTTACTGAGCTACAAGGGAATACTGCTTATGGGAGGAGATTTCAATATCACATTAAATGCCAACATAGATACTTCTAATCCCCTTACTCATAGAAGATCTCCAGCTCAGAGGTGGTTGTCCTCATAGATTAAGGCCTTGGGATATCTGGATGTTTGGAGGCACTTTTACTCCAGAACAGGATGATTTATATATGACTCGCCACATTTTAAAACCTCATCTAGAATAGATTATTTTTTTCATTTCTGTGGAGCATATGGATGTGTTAAGGGATCTCTCTCTGAATGCTAGGTTTTTGTCAGACCATACCCTATTACTGCTTAAAAAAGATTTAGGGAGACCACATTGACAGACACTTTGGAGACTTAATTTATCTTTGCATAAAGATCTGGAATTTAAAGATTTTTTGCAAACTAGGATCCCACAGATTATTCTCAAAAACACCTTACCTGACACTCCGGCAATCCTGATATAGGACACATTAAAGTGGTAATTCAGGGGGAATTGATCACTTATAGTGCATGAAAGCAAAAACAGAGAATGTAGATACAAGCAGCTCCAAGCATGCTTGACATTTCTTCAACAGAGCCAGGGACAGAGTGATTCCACTTGGGAGAAGGAAATTAGACTACTTAAAGGGGACCTTCAAGCTATAGTTGATTACTAAGTGCAAGTTAAACTACAACAGTTAAAGAGATATTATTATGTAGGTGGACATAGAGGGGCATGTAACTTGGCCAGGAGACTCAGGGGCGCTATGCAAACAGTCACAATAACAAAATTAAAAGACCCGGTATCTTGGATACAGAAGGGGACTACTCCGAAAATTCTTTCTACATTTCAGAATTATTATAGGGAGCTATACTCCAACACCATTCCTCCCCCAGAATATAAGGTACAACAATTCCTCTCCACTTTGTGTTTTCCTAAGTTAACCTCCTTGCAGCAGGATATAATTAGGGCCCCAGTATCAGAGATGGAAATCAAACAGGCATTTAGATGGGCTAAGCCCCCCAAGTCTCTTTGACCTGATGGTTTTCCTCAGGAATGCTATAAAGCCCTCCTCCTCCTTACTTCTCGATTGGATGAGACAGACTTTTAATGAAGTGTAGCTGGGAAATTCCCCTCCAGTCTCATGGGAGTTTACGGTGATCTCAACAATCCCTAAACCTGGTAGAGACCCCAGTCACCTGGAATTATATAGACCTATTTCTATTTTAAATTGCAATTACAAAATATATATGTCAGTATGGGCCCAGAGATTTGAAGATATGCTTCCCGATTTAGTCCATCGGGACCAAACTGGCTTCTTAAAGAACAGACAAACTTCAGATAATATGCTTAGAATCATACACTTTTTATCCTATGTCTCTAGATCCTCACTCCTGGTTGCAGTTGCTAGTCTAGATGCCTATAAGGCATTTGATAGGGTGCTTTGGAACTATCTTTGGCAGGTGTAGGAAGCATTTGGATTTCCAGAGGAATTTGTGAAATGTCTTAGTAATCTTTATGCTAACCCTAGGGCCTACATCAGGGTCAATGGCTGTCTGTCCTCACCAATAGATCTGAAATGAGGAACTAGACAGGGTTGTCCCTTATCCCCACTGTTATTTGCTCTTTATATAGAGATTTTAGCTATTGCAATAAGATCCTCCAGAGAAATACAAGGGGTGGTAGTGGGAGGAGACTCCTACTGCATTTCACTTTATGCTGATGATGTGTTGTTGACCTTGACAGATCCTGAGGTATCATTACAAGGAACTTGGCAGACTTTGGAAGGATTTGTCTTGGTATCTGGCTATGTTATTAATTCTTTGAAGACAGAGGTTCTGGCCTTGAATTTCACCCCCTCCCCCCAACTTAAACAATGCCTGCCTCTTAAATGGCAAACCACAAAGTTAAAATATCTGGGTATTCATCTTCCATTACATATTTCTAATGTTACCTTAGTAAACTATGAACCCATGACACAGGTTCTAGAGGCAGATATACATAAATGGTCTTTGTTGAAGCTCCCCTTTTATTTGAGGATTGCTACTATACAATCTAGTGTTCTACCTCAATTATTGTATTTATTTCAAACAATTCCCTATCTTCCCACTAAAATATATTTTGATGCCTGGAATAAGTTCTTATCTAGATTTGTGTGGGATGGGCATAGGCCACGGGTACACTGGTCCTTACTACAACTGCCGAAAAACAGAGTAGGCCTAAATGTCCTGGATTTAAATAATTATGCAATGTCAGTCCGAATAACCTGAATTTTCACTTGGGTGAACCCCAACTTCCAACCTCCTTGGAAGAAAATAGAATGTTTTCTTAATGATATGCATGAAACACCAAAGGTAATTTTTGCTCCTTTTTCCGTCTTACCGGCATTGGCAGATTTTGATATAGGAACCAAACCGACCTTGCAAAGCTGGTATAAAATTAGGTCTGTGCCTGCCATGGAACCTGTGTTTTATTTTCTGTGATTACTTTTCACTGAAACAGATTTCCTACCTACACAATTTGATCTAACATTTTTCACTTGGCATAGGAAGGATCTCACATTTATTTTTCTATTTTTGGATCCAAATGGAGTGGCTCCCCTTGCTCAGCTCCAAAAGGAATATAACTTATCAAATTCAGAGCACTATAGGTACCTACAGCTGCATGATTTTCTTTTACATAAGGGCCCCTCAAGGAATCACCGCCCTACTCCTATGCCCCTATTCCTCCAACTGTTTATTAATGCAATCTGTGGATCTATCCAGCTACATTTGATTGTATTGTTGTATAGGGGAATCAGGGAAGTTACCTCTGATTCATCTGAGTCAGTGGTGGAGGCATGAAACAGGGAACTTCCTTCCCAAGTGACTTACGACCTCTGGGTTAAATATACCCACCCCTCATTAGGGATCTCTTTGGCTCCTTATTGGAGAGAATTTGCATGTAAATCATGAATCAGATATTTTAATACACCAGCTAAACTGGTTATGTTTTTTCCTGCACTAGGGGTGGACTGTTGGAGACAATGTGGGGAACAGAGGGCAGATCAAGTACACATTTTTTGGCGTTGTAGTAAACTGCAAGTGTTTTGGCAGCATGTAGAGCAAACTTTACAGATGATTTATACACCAGACTTAGTACTAACGCCACAACTTGCTCTCCTGTCAATCCCTCCAGAAGGGCTCAAAATACAAAATATGTCACTTATAATTACTTTCCTTCTATTAGCAAGGAAGACTATTGCTAAGTTATGAAGACAGGTTAGATCTCCTGTGGTGGATGCCTGGCATGATTTAATAGTAGAACATTATTTTTTAGAACTTATGATAGCAGGAGCTATGGGGTATGGAGACCAATTCGAATTAAAGTGGAGAACTTGGGTCCTTTTCCAATTCAGCGAGAGACCCTGTATATGTTCCATGATGAAGTCCAAATTTTTGGATTGTAGGAGATAGAAAAGTTAACATGGGAGAGGACTCTTGTCCCCAGATAGAGGGGAGATAGATAGATACAGGAGGAAGGGGAGTCGAAGGTGTTTGCTAGGATTAAACTTATGAAATGCTGTGAACTTTATTTATTAATTGAAATGAAAATACCACTAATTTTGCTATTATATTACTGCTCATGGAATGATTTGCTGCTATGGATATTTATGAATGTCATCTATAATATATCTGCAGTGTACTGTACCTCATATGAAAAAGGAAAAATAAAGTATAAAAAAATAAAGTAGTAGTAGATTGGAGCTTGTCAGTTGATTAGGACAATAGTTAAGTGCAATTTGGTTAAGCAAGTGATGAAAGCTGCTGTAACTAGGAGACACAATGGCAGCCATAGACAAGCAGTAAACAGAGTAGGGTTAAACCTGAGCATATCTAGGGCCATGAGCAATTTGAGGAGTAGTAATTTAAAAGGGCATTGGAGATAGAGTGAGGAGATGCTGAGTGTCTTATTTTAGGTGGTAATGAGTTCCAGCGTTTGGGGATGTAGTGGGAGTGCTATCTCTCAGTTCAACTACAATCCTTAAATATTTTCATCTGGCTCCTAGCAAGACAGCCACTCCCATTTATGTTCTTGTTGATTAATTAGTTTGCTTACTCCAGCAGCACTGCTGCTTTCTGGATTTCATTTCTCATAGGCTACTGTTTTTCCCTAGCAGTTTCATTTGTTGTTCCCTACTGTCTCAGCCTATCTGACCTGCAGTGCATCAATATCTAACACTGACCTTTCTTATGGAATTGGTTGGCATGAGTTCACCATTCAGTCCAGGCATATATCTTTCAGTCTTATACCAGGTTGTAGTTATTTGATGTCTCAATCAGTCATTGACCATTGCTTATGGTTTGTTTCTACCTTGTGATCATGGCCCTCAGGCTTCACAATTGCCCTCTCACTACACCTGTACTCGGATGCCTACCATCCATGACTGTAAGATGGCTTCTGTGGTTCCTTGCCTTCTTTGCTGATGATCTTTCTCTGTCCCCTTGAAGTCTGCATCTTGAGGGTGGGACCCTTGACTCAAGCGGGGTCCTTATCTTTCTGCACTTCTTATGAGAATGTCCTACGCTCTGTGGGAAGCTTTGGTCATGCATATCGACTTAGCAGTCCCTCTTGATGTAGCATTTAAGACTTTAGCTGCTGGATGATGGGGAATCTATGTCCACAGGGTCACCATTAGCTGTGTAGACCATATTGGTAGCACCTTAGAAAGCTACCCCCCATGACCATTTAAGGTTCACCTGGTCTTCACCTACTTCCCTTCCTCTGCCCCTCAAGTATGAAGATCTTACAAATATACAAGCCTGGCCTTTCAAAGGCCCAACTCCCATGCCTTACCCCTCAAAAGTTCAGCTTCCTCTCTAGGCCTCCCATTGATGGAGGCCAGAAGGGTACCTTTCAGTGGTCATTGCTATCCTCCTTCTGCTTTCAGGGATGGTCTTTCTTCACATGGAACTTCCTTTAGCTGCAGAGATTGGCTTGTGGCACCCCATGGTGTTCCCATTAGAGGATCAGAGTAAGAGCTCTTTCTCTGAAAAAGTTCCCATTGAATGGCTTGGAACCCGAGAGGGTTTCCTCCTCATAGGGTTTTTTTCCTCTCTTTCATGCAAAGGTCATAAAAGTTAGGTAGTCTCCACAGGAGGTGGTCCATAACGTAGTATATCTGTATAAGTATAGAGTTTACTTTAGTAGGTTTCCTCTGTGAGTTGATGTTCTGATGATGGCCCTCTTTTCCATCCTACTTTTCCCTCTCTGCTTATGAAAGTCATGTCTCTGTCTGCTATCCATTGCCAATTACTAACGGTCATTGCTCAGTTCAGTCTCTGTCTCTGTCTGTTATCAGTCATCACTAGTTTCTGTCAATTTGTCCTCAAATCAGGCTATCTGCTCACCATCTTCTATGCAGTACGTTTGGGCTCCTTCCGAAGGTACATTCATCCTAAAGGAATATATGTTCCTGTGGCACCTCTGGGGGTGGTGCCCAGATAGTTCCTTTGCCTTCATGGTTCCTCAACAAAGTGGTAGTTCCCCATGAGAGAGAATGTGAATGGCCAAAGTATTCACATTTAACAGTCAGCAGCACATTCATTCAAATACCTTCAAACTATCAACAAAGTTACACAAGCATAACTCCTCACTAATTTGCATACACCCATTGAATAAAGAAATAGGGGCAACAAATACAGAAAAAGTGTGAAATATAGCTAAATTGTGTTTAAATCTTATGTTTTTTGGAGTTGTCCCAAGAACATCAGGGGCTTTTTAAAGCTTTATTTACACTTGCACTGCAAGAAAACATTTGGCATTGACAAAAGCTTTTTGAAAACTGCTGTGACTTGCAGTCATTAGTGTACATGGGAAAGCACTAGAGACAAGCAGAATTAACTTTATTTCAATGTATTATCTGAAGGATGAATCCTCTAATAGTTCACTACTCTTATCCAGTTTCAAAATGTGGCATTAACTCAAGTCCCTGGTGTTGAACCGAAACTGCAACCTTTTGTCACAAATGATCAAAGTGTTCCTAATTGAGCCACTCTGTCAAGAACTTTAAAGGTTTATGTCCTTAAGTTTTATAGTGATATTATTCCATCTAAAGTATCTTACAGCTCCCCACCCCTGTCACAAGCAACACAAACTAAATTGACATTCCAGGCCTCCCCGCAATTGACACTCATACCATACTGCTCACTCCAATCATGCTGCTTCTTTTGGTTCTAACTGTTGGTTTGGTATACTTCTCTCCTACTCTTAAATGTTTGTTACAGCAGTCTTGTAACAGAGTCCTATGATCCCATGTGGGTAACAAATCCGAGGTTCCCTACAGTAAGAAATATTTCAATCAGGGTGCCTTGTACTTAAACAGCAACTGACACCTGCAGAAGAACTTTGAAAAACATAATATTTGGACACAGTTGAGCATGCTATATATTTCATGTTCTTTATTTTTTCTCCCCTTTATGTAGTACTGTGGTCATGTAGATGAATACAGGATATTTGTCCTTTGCAAGTTCATCAGCTCCTGTTGCTTAAGTGCAATCTGCTGTCATAATGCTCTACTTGATACATCAGAGCTATTACTATGACAACAGGCTGTACCATCATAACAAAGGTTTATTACTTCAAGAAAGGAATTAGCTCCATATGGAGACAAACTCTGAGAGATAAAGTTCCTGTTCCCATTCTCATTTCCTCGGTAATAAATAATAGGAAGGGGAATTCTGTAGAAGATATGAAAACTACAGGCTGAACTGTGTGTAAAATTTTACATTTTACAAGGTTTTTGTGGAGTGGTAGCAGCTCTTTATGATTTCCATCCCTTTGGAATGCCAACAGAAATGACATCACACAGCCTCGACGAGTTAAAACAAAAGTTGTGGCGTCTTCCTATGCATTGCTGTCATTGCCCTAACTGACCTGAACTGCTTATACTCAGGATCACTTACAGTGCTGTTTTTTGCAACTTGTTAATTTGTGCTTTATTTTATCCACTCTGTGCTGCTACTTCCACCTGCTGTTCTGCTCTAATGTATAGACATGTGTGAAGGTGCCGAAATTAGCTCTGCAAAAAAAAATCAATACATTTCAGCAAATTTGCCGATCCGGGGACTGCAATTCACATTGTTATTTGCTAGGTGAATTGGCCAAAATTCACCTGATGAATGACCAATTTGCCAGAAAATCCCAAAGTGAATAAGGTTTAAAAATGGTTTCCCCCATTCAACCCCCCCCCGGCACCCTCCTCCCTTCTCTCCCCCCACCGCGGTGAACATCATGTTACTGCTTTTCTGTAAAATACAATCTCTACCACCCACAACTCATGCATCAAGTACACTCTCCCACCCACCATCTGACTCCCACTGTCTTTAACAGTTTCTCTCAGTCCTCCAAGCAATCCCCCTCTGGTCTCCACCACTCTTGACCTCCAGCAGCACCCACAGAATATAAGCTGCAATTAATGAAAATGGTCCCCCGGTGCAGAGTGTTTGCCCTGTTCATTGCTGTCTCATAATGGCTTTAATGAATGAAGGGTGACATCTTAGCTCGTAGTAAAAACTGAATGATTGAAATTTCAACAAATCTGGTTTTCCTTGGAGCAAAGACATCACCATTCATTCATTCATTCATGCAATTACCAGAATGGGAGTCGGGCTCAGCACTGAACAGAGCACTAGAGCAGATGTTCTGCACTGGGGGACTGTTTTCTTTATTTGCAGCCTTATACTGTATTTTGTGGGTGGTGGTGGGTGAAGGAGGATGGCAGAGACCAGAAGGGGTTGGGTGAGGGTATGAGAGTAACTCTATTAAAAGATTGTGAGGGGAGATGGGGAAGTGTATTTGTGCATGTGGGTGGGGGAGTGAGGATTACATATTGTTAATTTAAGGAAAGCAGCAGGTTGATGTTTGCTGGGGCAGGGAGGAGGGTGGAGGGTACAAGTGGGGGTGGGAGTGGGGGCAACTTATTTCCAAGTTCTTGGGTTGGGTGAGGGGGTTCTTTCACAGCACAGTGAGTGGGGGAGAGATTTTTAAGTTGAACAAAAATCCACCAGCGAAGTTGGCAGTTCACTATGGAATACACAGATTTTTTCATGAATGCGTATATCACGGATTCATGGCACATTCACCAGCTAATTAAAAATTTGCAACATCTCTACTAATATGTGCTTGTTACCTATTTAATTGCAAATATTATTCTCTATGTGCATTCATATTAATTTTTTTGTATAGCTGCCATATTTCTAACCTAATAACATATTAAGATGCCAGTAGAGTAGGCCTTATGGTCTATCAAGTCTGCTCAAGAATCAGCCCCCAGTCAGGGCACTGCTGCTGCCTTCCTCACCTCCCCCATTAACATCCCCCATTAACCTCCCTAACTCCATCCCCTGACAGAAATACACCTCCAGTTTTGACATTACTTATTTTCACCTTCCCCCTAAACCTATCGCAGCCCTGCTTGACCCCCTCTACAGTATCTACAGACACCAGTTCCACAGGCAATGCATTCCAAGCTTCCACCACCCTCTCAGTGAAGTATTGTTTCCTTGTCTCCCCCCTGAGCCTACCACAAACCAGCCTCATGGAGTGCCCCCTGGTTGCCCCCACCTCCCTTGGCCAGAACACCCTATTTAGGCTTAATCTATTTACCACTTTAAGGTATTTAAAGACCTCGATCACATCTCCTCTGTCCCTCCTCTTCTCTAGGGAATACAATTGAGCTCTTCAAGTCTCACCCCATATGACCTATCCCTCAGACCCTGTATCTTCCTAGTCACCATCCTCAGGACCATCTCCAGGAGAACAGTGTCCTTTTTCACGTATGGGCACCAAAACTGCACGCAGTATTCAAGGTGTGGTCTAACCAGGCAGTTATACAGAAGGAGAAGCACCTCCCTCCTTCTCGAGGTTAACCCCCTGGCTATGCACCCTGGCGTGTTATTGGCTTTGGCTGCTGCCCTTCTACACTGTCCAGAGTTGTTCATTTTGGCATCCACAACCACACCAATGTCCTTTTCCCCACCCAAAACCTGCAGTATCTCACCCCCCAAAAGGTACTAATGAGTTAGGTTGGTAAGTCCCATGTGGAGAACCCTGCATTTCTTAGCATTAAACCGCAGTTTCTAGGTGCGTGCTCAACTTTCCAGAGTCTCCAGGTCTACCTGTAGGAGTCTTCTACCCTCCTCCTCATCCACCACCACCCCCAGCTTTGAGTTGTTGGCAAAGAGGCTCATTTCTTTTTTTTTACCATTCATATTCAGTCTATGCACAAAGGGATCCCATTTAAACATGACACAAAGTGTGTAGGGCTGGGAAACACACATCCTGTGTGTCCAAAAGGCACCCTTGGATGTACAAATGCCAGGCATTTACTGTGCATCCCTGCTCAGTGCTATTCATGCCATATCCTGTGCAACTTCAGGACTTGTTCAGGCAGGGTGCAATCTGTGGGGATGCCTTCATTGGACTGGTGGAGTGTGGCATGCACAATGCCAGATACATTTCACTAGCCAGTGTCATGAGGAATTTCCATTACACCAGCCAAAAGGCTGCAGTACTGGTTGCACATAGCCCTGACCACCATTCAGACTGCCACGTGATTCCTCACAGCAATAGACCATGGCTTCCCTCCATGTCACAGAGGACTAGGGATGGATTATGGCTGTGAGCCGTACAGTAGTTTGTGGCAGCATGAAAAAAAGGAGGGCTATGTAGGGGACATGGCAATTTATATGTGGGCTGCCATGTCCCATGGTCCCCTGCTCCAGAGGAGCAGTGGATCTGCTGTTGGGCCAGTCATGGCTTCCAATCTGAGCCACATGTAATGGCCTAGAACCACTCCCTCGGTTTGTCCTGCCCCATGCACTGACCTACATGGTCATGCATCTGTCTGTCCAGAGGTCATGCATCCTGGCCTGGTGCATCCAGCAGAAGCTGCAAATGCAACATGTTCTATAGTTGCACAGCCTGGTATGTGCCCTTATTGGCACATACCAGGCCTAGTAATGCATAGGGCCCTTTGTATTTTAATTTGTCATCTATTACTACCTCTCTCCAGGTCATAGTTATAAACAAAACTGTTATTTCTGTCTTTCTTTACCAGGCCTAAATAAATTGAAAAATACAGTTCTAAGTATTATACTATTACCATTAATTTTAACATATATAAAAAAGAAATGAGGAAAAGAACATGAAGGGAAGACAGAAGGAAAGAAAGAAAAAAGGCAAGAAAGAAAGAAAGAAAGATGGACAGATGATTTTTATCTTCTTGTCATCACCTCTGGTTAGCAAAATACATGTATCAACCAGAAAACCAGAACCAATTATTTTCTGGGGGAAGAACACAGAGCTTACAACAACTATAGTCCTCCTCTATTCACATCTCCCCCTTTGATGCCCGTTAACTCCCCCAAGCTTGCCCCTAGGGCAGAACTCAACTTTCATAGTCGTGGACTGGATGATGGTTACCTGATCAGATGGCCATTGAATGAATTCTACCGTTTGAGATATTGAAAATGTCTACAGAATCTGAGTCCACATCTCAGTCACAAATGAAGGCACAAGGTAGTCAATGCAGTTTGCACTATGCTCAGATATGGTTGAAACCCCTCAACTAGCATTTGATAAACAGCTAGAGAATGTAGTGGGAAGGGATGAGAGTCACCTTGCAAATAGCCTTCAGGGTCATGCTCAGAGCAGGAAGACCCAGTTTTCCCAGTCACAAGACCTAGCACCCCCCTGCCTATTAGAACTTCATCAGGCAGGTGATATTGGGGTTTCAAAGCTGTGAGCAGGAACTTTGAATTAGTAATCCCACCAGCAAACTCATACTACCTGTTTATTCATTTGTCTGCCTTGCACTGCCACTTTTACAGGCACCATGCATTTAACCCAGTGTTTTTATGTTTGCTTGCATGCATGTGCAAGAAACATAGTGCCACCTTACGAATTTTCATAGGTGTGCCACCCTGCTTCCAATGCCCTGCTCCTTCTTGCAGGCGCAGCCTCACTGCACCAGTAAATGTTTGAGCTGTCTATGACAGCAGTTCAGATGCAGTGGCGTACAGTTGGAAGCCAAAGACCACTACAATCAGCAGTGGTAACATGTAGGCAATTTGCACACTGTCATCGTCAGGCAATTTACATACTGCCAACGCAAAGTGCCTACACTCAGCACTGCATGTGAACAGCTGTCATAGACAGCTCCATTTTCTTCTACTCCCCCCACCCAAAAAATACCCAAGTAGCATGCTGATGAGCTCCCCCTACACACCATATGGCTGATGGGGGTGCCCAATCCCCAGTCAGCTTCATTGCCCCCCCAAAACAGACTTCCAGGTGCCACACTCAGAGCTCAACTCAGCATGGCAAAAGTCTGTATGGCAGACGGGGGTGCACAATCCCCCATTGGTTCCACTGTACCCCCCCAAAAAAACAGACTTCTAGGTGCCATGCTGGGAGCCCACCCCAGTGTAGCAAAAGTCTGTATGGCCGACGGGGGTGCCCAAACTTCCAGAAGCTCCCCTGACCACCAAAAATATTTCCAGCTGCCACGCTGGGAGCCCACCCCAGCATGGCCAAAGTCCAACGTCGTCTTCATGAAAAGGAAAAAGAAAAAACACCTGTAAAAAAAAAAAAAACTGTCCATTGTTGACTGTCTTGCCCCTTCCCCCAACCCGCGCCCTCCATCTGTGCACCTATCTCCCACTCCCGACCCATACTTGCTTCTGCAGCACAGCGCGATGATATTCAGTGGGCCGGGAACTCATCTTCACTCTTCAAAGCTGACCGTGAACTGAAGAAATGCCGGTAAGCTATATAGTAGCATAAATTTTTTTTTCAACTTTGGTGCATATCTCGGCCATTTTTGGGAATTTTTTCACCAAATTTTCAACATGGGGTTCTAGGGCCCCACCTCATGAACTCAGTCACTGTCATTTTGTTATTCTGTCCCAAAAGGTGATTTTGCAGTCACTGCGCGGAACCACCTTTTGGGACTGAGTAATGAAACGACAATGTGACAGTTCTTGAGGTAGGCCCCCCCAAAACCCTATGTTGAAAATTTGGTGAAAAAATTCCCAAAAATCACTGTTTTATGAGCGAGTGTTGCACAGTTCCTACGTACGCTTGTAACTTTGCGAATTTGTAATATTTTCACTCCAGATTTTCAACATTGCCATTTTACCACACCTCCTTATGAGCATTACAGCTGTCATTTTTCACATCTTGCCCAAAATGTGTTTCCATGCATGTAGTGCACACTGGCGCAGTCGGTGTGCGAAATCAGTGTTCGGACAGATTAAGAAAATCACAGTGACGCTGTTCATGAGCAGAGGTCTTAAAATGGCTATGTTGAAATTTGGTGACAAAAGTCCATAAAATGACTGTGTTACGAGCGTGCATTGCGCAGTTTCCATGCACATTCGTAAGTCCACGAATTTGCAGTATTTTTAGCCCAGATTTTCAACACTGGCATTTTTCACACCTCCTCATGAACAGTACACCTGTCACTTTTCACATACTGTTCGAAATGTGTTTTCACACCTGTGACACCAAATGGCACAGTCACTGTGCAAAATTACTTTTCACCTAACAAACTGATAGTGTCACTGTTCATGTAGGGGGGTCACAAAAAGCCCATGTGGAAAACTTGAAGCAAAAATACCAAGAAACGCCCCGGTCATTAGGGTTTTCAACCATAACGCCCTATCCTGTAGGGACTGACAGGCATCATGGGTGTGACTTGGGACTGTAGACAGTAATGTACATGCCATGCCACCCCCAACCCCCACCCTGCAGCCAGTGACAGGCATCGAGGTGAACCTTGGACCCTTTGCCCCCAGAGGTCACCCTGTTCTCCTACACTGTGCCCATTTCAGCGTATTTCCTTATGGAATGAGATGAATGTAAAGCCCAAACACCCCAAGGCACACCTCAACACTTGTCAGTGTCTGAAGGGTAGGGTGAGGTGAAATGTCGTGACTGTCATTGGCGATGACCCAAAAGCACACCCCAATGCTTGTCCATCTCTGTTGAGTGAGGGTGGAGTCAGCGTCTGTTCAATACTTCAATGCCATTCCTATACTGCATCTGTCTAACTCCTGAACTTCCACTGCTAATGCCAGCAAGCAAACATTCGGCATTGACAAATGCTTGTTGTATTCTGTGATCACCGTTCAGTGTGTGAATTTTTATTGTTCTTTTGTAATTACACTGTAATCCTACTCACTCATTTTTTTGTTATTTGCACTTTGTAACTCATCATATCATTCCACTTTTGTTTATTGCTCGCTGTATGTTTGCACGGTATGCTCCCCATTTCATTCTCCCCTGGGTAGCACCTGGAAATAAGCCTTGGCTCAGCATGCCTTTCTGGGCATGGTCAATCAGACCTCTAAAGTAAGGTACACACTAGAGACAGAAGGATCCACTGGACACCAGAGAGTTCTTTTGAGTAGGAGAGTGAGTGGGTGGAGGGGCCACAGGACCACAAGAAATGCAGCCAGTTGGCCACAAACATTCAATATTCAGCCAGTGCAGAAGCAAGCCTTCAGGTAAGTGAAAGCATGTGGGGGCATTCCAAGGTGACACCGACTGCAGCCATATCTTCTCAGCATGGCAGTACAACAGGGCAATTGTTTGACCCCCCTTTTCCACTGGCAGCCTTAAAACTGTTTATGTGGTCACCAATATCCTATGGCTTCTGGCTATCACTGAAGAATACACACCAATCTGTCTAAGATACAGTATATACTGGATACCATTATTGTGTTTCATAATAAATAATTAAACTTCATTACCAAGAACCAATCCATTCCAATCAAATTCTCCCTTCCAAATGTATGGGGTTTACCTTCAGCTTTTTGCAGACCCCAAGACTCACTGCCACCAGTAGTTAGCTTTCTCTGGACCTCGAGGATTTAAACTCAATTTGGGGGGACCAGAGGACATCTACAAACAGAAGAGGCAATAGGATTTATTCTGTGCCTCTTGCAACCGAGTGCATGTGTTGCTCACTACAAAGCAGGATTCTCTACCACATGCCCCAACTGACAGGATGCTTTGTGCAATTATGCAAAGAGCAAAAGAGAACCAGAAATCAGTGTCTCAGAGCAAGAGTCCTGTTTAAAACAGATCTGAGACCTGAGCCACTTTGAACTACAACCAAGCTGCCATCTTTGTGCACCCTGACCAAATCAGCATGACAACAGGGGTCGCAAGCACCTTAGCAGCAGAGCATGGAATGGAGCCACAAGACACTCCTGTGACACCAGAGGACTGCAGGATTCCTGATGCAAATTTGTGAAGAGTTATTTACCAAGTGATGGACCTACAGCCTGGCCTCAGCATAACTGACAGTTCAGTAGACAGATGGAATATACATTCCCCAGTGAACCACAGAGGATTGAGTCTCTGTCTGCAGAAAGAAGCAGAGTGTTGGCTGCTGGAGCTGCTGCAGAGGCAGACTGTGTATCTTTCAGAGACAGAGAGACAGAAAAAGATGCAGTACTCTTGCTGCAGAAAAGGAGGTAATCACATGCTAGCCCAGCATAAAACCAAAAGCTGAAGGCTGCAGCTGAGTAAGAAACTTTTGATAAGCTGCAGTCTAAGATCTTCATGGAAACCACCTATCCAGTTCAACAACCTGGTATTAATTATTGCCACCCCTCAGGTCTGGATGCCATGATATGCTGGTTGGTGAAAATAGGATTGAGTTTCACCTGCAGAGCTACTCAGTGCAGAAAGAGGATGAACATTTTCTGCTGAATGTGGAGATGAGTAGAGGCATGATTGGGATTGGAAGCAACTTAGAAACATAGAAACATAGACTTTGATGGCAGATAAGGACCACTTGGCCCACCTAGTCTGCCCATTTCCCTACCTAGAGGATAAGCTGCAGATCCTATTAAACCAATAGCCTATTTCTTCCTACCCTCCACAAAAATTGCCTTATGTCTGTCCCCTGCATTCTTGAATTCTCCCACAGTTTTAGACCCTACAACCTCCTCAGGAAGACTGTTCCATGCGTCCACCTGTCACCTCTGTGAAAAAATACTTCCTCACATTGACCCGAGCCATCCCCCCTCTATCTTCAAATTGTGTCCCCTTGTTCTTGCACATCTCTTTTTCTGAAAGATGCTACCCTCTTGGACTTTGTTGATTCCACTGAGGTACTTAAACGTTTCTATCATGTCCCCCCCCCTCCTTTCCCTCAAGGGTATACATATTAAGCTCCTTTAGTCTCTCCTCGTATGGCTTCTCTTGCAGACGCTGCACCATTTTAGTTGCCCTCCTCTGAACTTCCTCCATCCTGTCTATGTCCTTGCAGAGATGGGGTTTTCAGAACTGGACACAGTATTCCAGATGGGGTCTCACCAACTGTCTGTACTGGGGGATAACAACTTCTTGTTTTCTGCCAGTTTCTGTAACTGTCGTGTCAGCTGACACCCGGAGCCAGTACCACCAAAGAAGAAAAGAGAGTGAAATCATCCAAAGAAGGGACTCACTGTAAACTGTGTCATCACCCCTGTGCATGGAGGGAGAGACCATGCTCTGGAAAAAACAATGAGTAAACATAGGGCTTGCCCTGCAACAACCTCCCTGCTGTATTATAATTTGGGAAATTCAATTACTGGACTAGACCATTTGTCCAAAATTTGCAAATGTTCAGTTTGAGTTAAAGGGGATTAGGGATTAGGGTTTTGGTTTGCAAACATTGGTATATTTGTTTAAGTGCATCATTGCTGGCCAACCAATGTGTATCATCATTGGTCCTACAGTGTTTCTGTGGCAGGGTACCCAGTGAAGCACCAGGAGCTTCCAAGTAGTAACTAAGGGTTTTAGATTGGTACCAGTAGAGAGAGGTTAGCGCCCCCAGTACAGATGGGTGACATCAATTACTAAGCCCTTTTCTTTATTAGGGCCTTGCAATCCTGAATTAAAGTGTGTTATTCTTTTGTTTGAATTCCTAATCTGAGTGATTACTGTTTAAAGTGCTAAGATGAATGCTCATTGGGAAACTGGGATTGCACTGAGTGAGTTTTCGAGTGGCTAGATCCCATAGGGAGGTTAGTATGTACTGCATCCCAAGGAGTTGTACCATACTGACACCAGGCCAAGTTAAACCTTTCTCTGTGTGGATGCACCACACAATTTATTTAAACCTTGTACACGAATCTTCCAATCAGAAGTTTATCACCCCATGACCCACCTTCTCTGAACCATAAGGCAGAGGTAATAACAGCAACATCCTTGGTGACCTGGTTACACCAACAAAAACAGCAATGTTTTGACAGCAGCAGTAATAGGAGTGTACTGTTAACAAATAAACACATAATGCAAGCATTTGTCAATGCCGAATGTTTACTTGCTGGCATTGACATTGGTAGTGCAGGAGTTAGAAAGATGCATAATAGGAATGACAGTGAAGTATTGAACTGAAGCCAACCTCACCACCACCCTGGAGAGACTGACAGGCATTGGGGTGTGCCTTTTGGTCATCAGGCATAACGGCCATGCCGATTCACCACACCCTACCCCACAGACACCGACAAGTGTCATGGTGTGACTTGGAGTCATTGGGCCTTATGCTCACCCCATTCCATAAGGAAATATGGTGAAATGGGTGCAGTATAGGAGAATGAGATGAGCTTTGGGCTGAAAAGTCCAAGGCTCACCTCGATGCATGTCACTGGCTGCAGGGTGAGGGTGGGGGTGGAATGGTATGAGCATTACAGGTGACAATTCCAAGTCACACCACCACTGATGCCTGCCAGTCTCTACAAGGTGGGGCGTTACTGCCAGAAAACCTAATGCCCCAGGCGTTCATTGGTATTTTCACTCCAATTTTTCAACATGAGTTTTTTGTGACCCCCACCTTATGAACAGTGGCAATATCAGTTTGTTAGCCAAAAGCTGATTTTGCACAGCGACTATGTCATTTGGCACCACAGGTGCGAAAACACATTTTGAACAGGATGTGAAAAATGACAGCTGTACTGTTCATGAGGAGGTGTAAAAATGGCAATGTTTAAAATCTGGAGTGAAAATATAAAAAAAACTGGTGAAGTCACGAGAGTGCATAGAAACTGCGCAATGCACACCTGTAATGTAATTAGTTTGGGGATTGTTTACATCAGATTGTCAACACAGGCATTTTGGGACCTCCACTCACGAACAGTGTCACTGTGATTTTCGTAATCTGTCCTGAACACTGATTTCCCATAGTGACCATGCATTTCTGCACTGGATGTGCGAAAACACATTTCGGCCATGGTGTGAAAAATGACAGCTGTACTGTTCATAAGGAGGTGTGGAAAAATGCCCCTGTAAAAATTCTGAACTGAAAATATTACAAATTCGTGAACTTATGAGGGTGCATGGAAACTGCACAACACACACTCATAAAACAGTCTTTTTTGGGAATTTTTTCACCAAATTTTCAACATAGAGTTTTGGGGGGCCTACCTCATGAACTGTCACACTGTTGTTTCATTACTCTGTCCGAAAATGTGGTTCCTTGCAGTGACCGCGAAATCACCTTTAGGGACAGAATAACAAAATGATGGTGACTGAGTTCATGAAGTGGGGCCCCAAGAACCCAATGTTGAAAATTTGGTGAAAAAATTCTCCAAAATGGCCGAGATATGCACTAAAGTTGAAAAGAAAACATTTATGCCATTATACAGCTTACCAGCATTTCTTCAGTTCTTGGTCGGCTTTAAAGAGTCCAGACATATTCCCGGTCCACTGAAGATCGTCGAGCTGGGCCCGGAGGTAAGAATGGGGTGGGAGGGGTGGGAGGTGGTGCGCAAAGGGTGGGCGGTTGGGGGAAGGGCAAGACAGTCAACGAGGGACCATCTTTTTTTTTTATAGGAGTATTTTTTATATATATTTTACAAGACTACACAGGACTTTTGCCATGCTGGTGCGGGCTCCCAGTGTGGCAGATGGAAGTATTTTTTTTGGGGGGGTAGTGGAGCCAACGGGGGATTGGGCACTCGCGTAGGCCATATGGATGTTTACCGTGCTGGGGTGTGCTCCCAACGTGGCAACTGGAAGTCATTTTATTTTGCTGGGGGGTGCAGTGGAGCCGACGGGGGACTGGGCACCCCTGTTGCCATATGGACTTTTGCCATACTGGAGCGGGATCCCAGCATGGCACCTGGAAATCTGTTTTGGAGGGGGGCAGCGGAGCCAATGGGGAGTTGAGCACTCCTGTTGGCCATACAGTGTGCTGGTGGAGGAAGTGCATGGGCACACTGGGGTGGGCTCCCAGCATGCTATGTAGGTTTTTGGGGTGGGGAGGAAGAACTGTCTATGACAGTTCAGATGCAGAGTGACGTGTAGGCAATTTGCATACTGCCAATGGCAATATGCAAATTGCCTACACGTCACCACCGCTGATTGCAGTGGTTTTTCGCTTTCAATTGTATGCCACTGCATCTGAGCTGCTGTCATAGACAGCTCTGATATTTATTGGTGTGGTGAGACAGCGCCTGCAAAAGGGAGCAGGGTATTGGAAGCTGAATGGCACGCCTACGAAAATTCGTATGGTGGCACTATGTTTCTTGCACATGCATGCAAGCAAACATAAAAATGGCTCTAAAACTTCAAAGGTACCATAGGAAGTGCTTCCATGTGGCAGTTCTGATACCTAGTCAGAACAAAATGTGTTACAGATCATTGGTTTCCTAGCCTAGAAAATGATGTGATTGATGTCAGATATGTGGCTCTTTTAATATATATTTTGTAAAAAACAAACATATTTGCTAAAAAAGGCAAGTTTTGCTCAGGATATGTCATGCAATCAATCATAGCAAGCCAAAACTGAAAACTTTTCCATGGATACAAAAGTTAAATGCAGAGTATTTTAAGACAAATCTGACTAGACTTCATAGGAAATACTGTAGATATCTCAAAATGAGTATTATACAAATGAGAGTACAGCAGACCAGAACAGCAAGTCTGTCAGAGTGAGTGAGTGACTAATCCTAAAGAAGCTAGGGCCGTATGAGTCATTTGCCTTTTCTTTTACTTGTTCTTCCTAATTATCTCTTTAGGATGGATATTCGAACATCTGAGCTACAGGTTTTGCAATGTTCAGTATTTCGTTTCCAATATATAAAGGGCTCTAGCTGACTGTGACAGGGCCCTGTGACTGCCTGGACATTTGCCAATTCCCTATCTACATAAGATATAACATTTCTTCAGGAAGTATCACTGATTTGATCTGAGAGTCATAACTGTGAGGAGTAATGAAAAGGGAAAAATCAGAATTTTCACCCACTGACATAAGCATTTCTCAAAAATCTGGGAGTGGAGACTATTGTCCTTTACATGTGTTAAAAGGAAGTAAGGTTCAACTACTTTGCAAATGTCTATCTACTGTATTTGCTAAATCCCTGAGGTGAGGAATGTGGTTTTGGCTGGTGCAAAATGAGACTGCATTAGACATTGTATCATACAGAGGAAATGTGCACTGTCCATGGAAGTCCTCTCCCCATTGTATAACTAGATTGAATGCAGAGATTGTTGTTTTGTATTTATGTGATTTTCCAGGGTAAACCCCATTGAGTAGGGCTCATTTGCAAGGCAGTCCTGGGAGAAAAGCAGTATACAGTTTCAGTATAATTTAGAAATGAGCAAAAAATGATAAAGTTCAAAACACATCTTTATGCTGAAGGAAGAATAATTCAGTGACTAAAAACAGTACAATAAACAGATATTAAAAATACAATGATCAGAGGGGATGTTTAAGGCCAATATATATTGGTACTAGGTGTTGAATATGAGGAGGATTGATGCTGTTAGTCAGATAATTATGGTTTTTGCTGTGTCCAGGTGGCATACTGTACACTGAGTTATAGAGTAGTGATAAATTTAAAAAGTGTTGTAAGGGCAAAATCCTATATGTATCATTATACTCACTTGCCCACCTTCTTCTTTCTCCTTAGCCCCTGGCTGGAGCTGAGCATTCTGCCCTTGGAGCTGCTCCCCCCGACTACTCATCTCCACCGCAAGCCCCTGGCTGAAGCTGGGCATTCCACTCCTGGAGCCACTCCACCCAACAGCTCATCTCCACCACAAGCCCCTGGCTGGAGCTGGGCATTCTGCCCTTGGAGCTACTCCCCCCAACAGCTCATCTCCGCTGCAAGCCCCTGGCTGGAGCTAGGCATTCCGCCCCTGGAACCGCTCCCCCTGACAGCTGATCTCCACCACAAGGTACGATTACCCTAGGACGCCATTGATACACCATGCCTGAGCCACTGTTCATTTTTCAAACTTTGCACCTTTTCCTCCAAGAACCCTGAGGGCTCCAGCAACTTATTTTATTCATCTCTGGACCCACGGACTTTCTAAGGGAGACCTTGAATCTCTGTTAAATGATTTGTCTCCCCTTTCTGAACTTAATTTGTGCCTAACACAGTTTCTGCCCCGGACTGCAAAATGGAGGCTGTTTGCAATTGTAAACTAATTGGCTCTGCCCCACAGGCTTTAAAACAGACACTTTTTCCTTTTTTTCCTCTGCTCCCTAAGGTCATTTAACTGCGGCATTTGGCTGCTTGCAGAGCCAAGAGATTGATTTCTAACTACTGTATTTTGGCTGCCTTCAATTAATTTTAAGTAAAATGAAGTCATAGCATTGCAGAAATGGGAGATCTGGAGCTTGAATAATGTTAAGCTCTAAGCTTTGCTGAAACTGGAGATCTGGAGCTTATATAAAATTAAGTTTTAAGCTGTGCCGAAGTGGGAGATCTGGAGCTTAAATTAGTCTCTCCAATCTCTCCGGAGCTGCTTCTCACAGCAGTTTTTCGACCCACCCTCCCATTCATGTCCTGACACTCTTTTAAATAGACTTCCTCACTAGTCTCCTCCCACTTTTTCCTCTCACTGACTATCTCAGAGGCACACCCTTTGCTCTTAAAGGTGCAACACCCCCTCTTCCCTCTCATAGAGTGATTTTAAATATGCAAGCCCCCTATTATCTCTCTGCTCTCCACTATTAGTCCAGGAAACACGAACCTGTATTTTGTTAAATGACTTCTTCTACTTTGTGCCTCCCTGGCTGGTCTCCAGGCTATCACTTCCACCTTCACCAACAGAGCTGCTTAATCCTACCTGGGAAAGGAAGCCCTACCTGCTGCCTACCCTAACACGGATACACAGCATCACTGTGTTTCCAATGATGGCACCTACTCCTACTCGAGCATTGCAAACCTCAGTTTATTCACCATTATTGCCACCCTGGATATTTATAGTGGGCCCAACAAATCCTACCTGACTACTCAGGAGAAGGTAGTCCTAAATGTATATACAACTACGACCTCAGTGCCAATTGAAGATTCCTGTAATCTTCATCAGCTACCATCCAGTAGATCATGAAATGAGTCCCAAACATATGATCCGGTCAAGGTGCCACTACTCAGTGGTCTCTTAATCCACGTAGATCACACTAAAGCCAAAGAGACCAGCAAAAGACAGTGACTCCTCTATAAAAAAAGAATTCAGGAGTATCTCCTCCATTTACTACTCCTACTACTGATGTCTGGCAATGTGATCCCAACCCTGGCCCTACACTGAACCACTGCGCTCATCCACAGAAAACCTCTGGACTTGTTCTTGCCTCACTAAACATCTGCATCTTGCTCCCCAAACTGGACTGCCTGAAGGCCTGCATCACTCAGCATAACCCAGATGTGTCATCTGTCGTGGACACCTGGCTATCCTTGAAGATACCTGACTCAGCCATCTCTCTGTCTGGCTACACCCTATATAGACAGGATTGACAATCGAAAAGAGGTGGGGGCTATGTCATCTACACCAAAGACCACCTCCAGGGTTAAGTAATACCCCCACCATGTAGCAGTGACAACCTACAAGCCCTAGCCATCAAACTGCTACAAGGCGCCCAAAACAGAGTGCTCACCCTACTCTCAGTTTATATTCCACCAAAACTATCTCTTTCATGTGCCAACAGCCTGCTTGTCTATATAAACACACTGAGCCTAAACACTGAAACAGTACCATTAGGAGACTTTAATATCAATACTAGCTCACACTTGCATCTACCACTATCAAAGATACCCTTTCCACGATCCCTTTCTCCCAAATGGTAGAGACACCAACAAGATTCAACTATAAGACTGGCACCAGCACACTACAGTACAAGTCATATTAAACTGTCCCACCAATAAGCTGGTGTAGCATTATTTTTTGCAGTTAGAAATGCACTGGCAACTCATAGTGCATTGTTTTTTAACACTTAACCAGCTCAAGAGCAAAGTTTATAAAATATTTTTGCAACTCATTTGGAATGCAGCTTAAGCCCAATCACAAAGCAATGCAAAACGGAGTTGTAACTCTTAAGAAACAGTTTGTGCAAGGCTTTGTACTGAATTCAGCAACACTTACACAACTCAGTCAGAAGTGCAAAAGCAACTCATAGGTGGAACAGTTTAATGTAACTTGTACTGTACTCAACTGGATCCTCACAAGCCTCCCTGCACATATATCCAACTTTACTGTTCTCCCTGATTCCCTGAGTGACCACTCCCCTGTCAAATGTTTATGGAACAACAACTACTGTAAGTCCCCCACCAGAATCATAAAAAAAACAGCTGCTCTTAAAGGGCCATCTGCCACAACTAAAAGCTGATCTCAAACTCCTTGACTGGTCAGACCTCATAGAATCCAATGATATGGACATGGCGTTCAACCTCTGTACTGTAAAATTTAACACTGTCTGAGACAAACACGCCCCTGACAAAACAAGGAAAGCCAAAGGACCTCTTAACCCCTGGATTACCCCCGATCAAATAGCACTGCTTGATGCAAGAGATCAATACTGGCTAAAAGCTCGATCACAGGGCTCTGTAGCAAACATCCAGTGATATAAAAAGGCTTGCAATGACTGTGCAAAAGCAATCAGACATGCAAAGAGTAAATTTTACAAAGAAGCCCTCACTGACTCATGGAACAGCAACAAGTCCTTCTGGGCAAACCTGCAGGATATTAAAGGGAAAGATCCAAAACACCCCCTGCTATGCTCACTGTCAAGGATGTCCCGACCATAGACCCCCAACTCATTGCCAGCTCACTGAATCAGGCATTTACTGACCTCAGTAGTGTTCTCCTTTTGGATTTCTTCAATGCCCCTAACCCAAGAGACACTGCAAGAGTGCCTACACTACCTCCCCTCTGACTGCCTTTCCGCTTCAAGATAGTATCTGAGGCAGATGCAAGAAAATATGTAGAGAAGGTCCTAGGAAAGTAAAGGCATTGTACGGACTCACTGGACCTCAAATTTGTTTACCTGACTCTGGACAATATAATGGGACCACTAACAAAAATAATTAACCTCTCCATCTGCCATTCTCAATTCCCTCAAAGATGGAAGTCTGCCACAGTAACTCCTGTATGTAAAAGTGGGGACCGAACTTAACACAACAGTTACAGACCAATCTCCATACTCCCGCCACTCTCCAAGGCACTGGAGCAGATTGTACTTGACCAGATGGGGGAATATCTTAGCTAACGCAAGCTCCTCTGCCCAGAGCAACATGGGTTCCGGGGTGGCCACAGTACCATCACAGCCCTTCTAGAATTCACTGGGTTCATCAATAGCACCTTGGACCAAGGCCACCTAGTAGGGGTATCCTTCATTGACCTATCAAAGGCTTTTGATACAATTCACCATTCCCTCCTCCCCAAGCAGCTTTCTGAAACTGGACTTACAACAGAAACCATGGACTGGTTTAACAGCTACCAGAGCCACCGCTCCCAACAAGTTAGGATTGGGGAAATTCTATCTGACAGCCGAACTGTCAGATATGGTGTACCACAATGGTCGATACTGGGACCCCTGCTATTCAGTGTCTTCTTAAACAACCTACTGTCCGCTTGCCAATGCCATATGCTCTTATATCCTGATGATGTGGTGATCTTTGCTAGCAACCCGAGCCCAGAACTCCTTGAAATAGATCTCCAAAGTGGCTTTGCTTTAGCTGAAAAATGGTTCACAGAACAAAAGCTGGTCATGAATTATAAAAAGACCAAAACCATGCTCTACACAACAGCCCAAAGCAAACTAAAAAAATGGTTTACCTATAGCTGTGTGACAACTGCTTCACTGACATCCCCGAGAGCAACAGCCATAATGCCGAATGTCAGCATTGCACTGTCGGGGATGTCTCAGTGTTTGTATTTGGGGGGCTATGCCCACCACACCCCCTGGTCTCTAAATATACAACTCCAAGTTGGAGTTGTGTCAGAAAGGGGGCGCAAAATTGGGAGATGCATCACCGGTGTCTGCAGGGACCAGTACAGTGACCCAATGATTTCAGGTGAAATCTGTTGCTATGCTGGTCTCCAAGGTGGCAGTTTCACTCTCCACTCAGTACACCCTGAAAAACTACCCCTTGGCAATACGGAATGACAGTGGCAGCACCGTGGTACTCGTCCCATACTTCAAATACCTGGGTGTTACAATCGACTCCTTCATGTCCTTTACACGGCATATCGATAACACTGACTGGGAGGCAATATAGTGCAGTGTTTTAAGGCTCTGAGCTGCAAACACGGAGATCTGGGATTGAATCTCATAGCCCCCACTTGCATACTGTGTGACCCTGAGCAAGTCACTTAACTTCCTTGTGCTCCCTGGTCGCACCTGTAAACAAGCTCTCAGCTTAGTGTGTCTCTCCTGGTAAAACAATAAACAAAGAAATAAAAAAAATACTCTGTTAAAACCATCAAGACTAGGCATCCTCTACCGACACAGGCACTGTCTCACCCACGAAGCACTGAATCTGGCAATTAACAGCTCAGTTGTATCCCTTATAGATTATAGACTGGTAATATATGGATCTGCAACTGACACTGCACTCCAACGCACTGCTGTTGCCCTAAATAAAGCCTACTACTTGCTAACAAATGCACATAAACAAACCCATACCTTCAAACTCTGTACCTGTGCTGGCTGGCTCCAACTTAACGACTGAATAAGATGTCAAACCTGCCTTCTCATCAAAAAGGCTACACTAAACTGGCTTCCTTCTTGAGTTCAGAACCTACTGTCCCTACCGCTAAACACCAGACAAACCAGGAGCTCCTCCACACCAACCTTCCATATGCCAAGATGCCGCACATCCATGGCACAATGTGCTTTTTTCTACTGGGCATCACTCCGGCCAAACGCGCTACCACCTAATATCTCTGGTGCTACTACTCTTGGATCCTTCAAACTCAGACTGCGCCAACACCTTATTGAAAGGAGTTCCTGCTGGTGCCACCGCTGAGACACCCCACACACCGACTGACTACCACCAGCACTTCCCAGTCCCTGTCCCTTGGGATAGGCAAACCCCGGCACTTAGCAATCCCCCAACCTCATGTACCCCTATCCTGTCCAGTCAAATCCCTGCCTTTTCCAACACTGCCCTCCTTACCCTGTCCCTCTTTCCCCCTTCCTTCTCCTGCTCCTCCTACTGATGCAGGCATACTTTGTATAATGCCACAGCTTACCTGTTTCTGGCTGGATTTTATGTACTCGTTATATTTAATACTCTTATTATCTGTTTGCTGAACTCTTGTTGTATTATCTGTAAATTGTCCTCAGTCTTTTTTTTTTGCCTTGTTGTTTAATGTATTTGATGTGGAACCTCTCAAAAAGCATCCACTCACAGGTGTATCCAAGACTTCAATAAATAAAATAAAAAAAATTTAATTACACAACACTAGTATTTCTTTACAAATTCGAGGAACAATATTTTTTCACATTTTGGTACTTTAGCTATATAGTAAATAGTCAAACACTTTAGCCAATTTATAAGTGCCATTTAAAACATAGACATGAAGGGCTAGGTTTTCAAAGGGTGATACAGGACTTGCATCAAGCCCTGCATCACAACCATTTTTTTGCATAGCTGCACCAAACTCCTTTCACCCAGCTGCACCCGATTTTAGTACATTGGGTGCAGTTGCGACCAAACATTTGCTGCAAGCCTTGTTAAAAGGGTCACCCAAATGGCACAAGTTAGACCATGGAAAAGCTTGTCTAACTTGCAGCATTTGATACTCATGATTGGGACAGGTACCCAGGGTTCTTCAAATACTATTGTCTTCGATGGTGCAGGGGGTCCAGATGACACATGCTGCCCCATCAGGCTGCTCCACCCTGCTGATTTCCAATCTGTGTGGCAGCCCTAAGTGATCCTGTGTGGGACGAGAAAGGAAAAGTACAGGTAGCACCATGGATGGCTGCCACACCCCACATTGCCCCACAGCACAACCTGCAGGTGAGGTACTTACCTGGTCATGGCCCTGCAGCCTACACAGGTTATGGCCACTGTGGCAGTCAGTGTAATTGTCCTCTGACACCCTACAAAGACATTGTGGGTACTGCCCCACACACATGGCCTGTGTCGCAGCCATCGCACTAACACTCTTTTCTGCCACCATCTCAACTACAGCATAGGGCAGTGTGTGTGCACATTACATTGGCACAGGTAAGGGCAGCATGCACATGACCAGTGCCACATCCACTTAAAGGTACACACAGTGAGCTGGAGCAGATAAAGGGTATTCAGCGATATGTGTATGGAGAGACAGAAAACCATATTGGTGGGAGAGGATGTGTACTGGACTACTGTTGAATGCCACCTGCTCAATGCAGAGATGGAGCAGCGGAGGCTTGTGGGACCACAGCCCAGAGTCTTCTGACAATGGCTGGATGCTTCCATGCTGAGGGACATTCTCTGCATTGAGAGATTCAGGTTTCTTTGGGCCATGATCACACAGCTGTGTGACATGGTCCGTGAAGACATTGCCACATAGCGATGCAAAGCGATGACAATGGAGACCAAGGTGCTATGCACCCTGTCATACTATACTACATGGTCATTCCAGAGAGTGACCGGTAATGTTGTGAGTGTATGCCAGTCCTCTGTGTCTTGGGTAGTGGCACAGGTGACAGATGCCCTGGTGACCTATGTGCAGCACCACATCAGGTTCACGGCAGTGGCCGATGTTCATGCAACAAAGCAGGCATTCTATGTCATGCACAGTATGCCAAACATATACAGCACAATAGATGCCACACATATTGGCATACTGACACTGTCCATGAATGAGGAGGTATACTGAAACAGAAAGGGGTTCCACAGAGTCACCTGTCAATTGGTGTGTAACATGGCTGGTCTGTTCACGAATGTGTGTGCTAAGTACTCCGGCTCATGCCACAATGCATAGATACTGGATGCATCACACCTTGGTGCACTGTTACATGCTGGGCAGTTGGATGGCTGGCTGTTGGGTGAGTATGGGGTTGGCATAGTGTGTGGCACTGCAATACATAGCACTGCATCCATTCCACTTATATTGTTCGCTGTCTCCTGCACAGATGACAGTGGATACCCATTGCACCCATATCTCATGACACCAGTCCTGGCACTGAATACTGCAGTGGAGGAGGCCTACAACCATGCCCACTGGAAGACTTGGAACATCATGAAGAGGACCATCGGCCTATTAAAGATGTGTTTCTGTTGCCTGCACCATCCTGGGGGGACCATACTAGGGAAGGGCATGCAAGGTGTTCACTGCATGTGCCATGTTCCGTAATATCACCAAGAAATGCAATGTACCCATGCCGGAGCACCACCAGTAGGATGCACCTCCCAAGGTAGTGGTAGGAGAGCCGTGCAGTGGCCAGGAGACAGTGAGTGACCATGTGGCATGAGACACCCTTGTACAGGGTATGTTCCAGCAGTAGTAGAGCACACAAGAATGACCGCAGGACAGACGGACATGTGCCATGAGCAGGGGCACTGTAGTGCATGCATCCGCAAACCATGGGCATCCATGTATATGACTGTTGTGAACATCTAGGCATCATGGCTTGTGTGTGCCACATTCACCATGGGTGGCGGGTGCACGATGATGTTACCATGCACTGAGTGCACCCATGGGGGGGTGTCGCTGTTGTGAGGGCATGCATATGTAGCGTAGCTAAGCATGTGGCTCATAGTGTCAGCTGCACTGGGGTGGGGAGGACATGACATGTATGGTGACATGCAGTGATGGCCATGTTATGGGTGCCGTATTGGCAGAGGCCACTGTACTGCACAGCAGTATTTGATGGCTGTGTCTGTGTGGGGGCATATGCCATGCAGAATGTGGGGCAAGGGCTGACCAGTGGTGTCACAGAAAGTGTGGGGCATGTGCAGGGTCCATTGTGTAATCAGATTGTGCTTATGTTATACATGTGTGGTATGTGGTGCTTGTGTTGTGTCACTGACCTTGTGGCGTGTAGGGCTTCACCTGTAGGTGTGCCGAGGAGCGTGTACCCTATCTCCGGACAGGTGCATTTGCACGGTTAGTACCCTACTGGCTTCAGCTGGCCTGGGACTGATCAGAGACCTGGCCCTCTGAGGCATCATCATCTGGTGGGATGCGGCTGTTGACGTGGCCATGTATGTCCCCCCTGTGTACTGTCAGTGTCAGGCATCTTCCCGCTTTATATCTCATTATGCTGCATGTCTGCCATGCCTGCATCCTGCGGCATGTCCACCTATGTGCTGCCCATGTCCCACTGTTATGTATCCACATCCTGTGCTTGGATGGCCGTGCCTGGGGACACCTGTGTGTGGGTGGGTGCCACGTGGGGCAGTGTGTGGGCTGGCCTTCTGTGGGGTGCATACTATCTGACTAGGTGGTCCACAAACCTCTTATGTGAATCTGCCAGGTGGTCGATACCATGCTTCATATCCTGCACCGCACTGGTTAGGGCCACCAAAGCCTCTGTGTTGTGGTGCTGTGCCTCCAGCCTGTCCAGCTACAGCTGCAGCAGCTCCCTATACTGTTCCTATATTTAGGTATGGCTACATGCTGACCATATGCATCCCAGCAGCAATGACGAGGGTCTTTGTCACCACAATTCACAGGGCATGGTGCCAGCCTTCCTCCCCTGGCCCTGCCATCTTGACTCAGTTGTTCAGGTCTGGTTGACGTGGTGCTGGTACATGGCCCCTCAATGCTGATACATGCCTGTAGTTCTGGGGACAGCTGGTGCACATGGCTGGTACGACCTCCACCTGGTACCTCGCCAGCCTCCTGTGTCCCCTCACCCAGTGCTGCCACTGTGCTGTCTGCATCCATCTCAGACTCCAGCTACGTCTCCATCTCCAGCTCAGTACCTTTGGGGGGGATATAGGGTTGTTAGTATACCTGTTGTTGTTCCTTGATGTCACCCGTTGCATGGGTGAGTGTGCCATGGTTACCCATCTGTGCCTTCCTACTCCTGCCTGGTGTCATTGTGTCCCACCTGCACTGTCTGTGTGTCCAGACCGTATGTTTTTGACCCAGCGTCATGCATTCATCAGTAGCTGTGTCTGTGGGTGTAACACACGTCTCTGACTACATGCATGTTGCTGTATCCCTAGGGTACCCAAGCCCTGACACTGCATGCTTATCTTTCATGGTGTCTACTCTTTCCACCTTACCATGGACACTGACATCCATGATGGTGTCTACAACCATCCTCTCTACTAGTGTCAGCTGGCTGTCGATGCTGGGTAGGCTGCCTCTGATGCCCTGGCATGCCCGTGGCAACTTTTGTTTTAACTGAGGCATGCAGGTCTCACCATTTGTGCTTGATAGCTGACAGTGTCCTGGCCTCCAAACTGGCAGTGTTAACACCAGCTTGGATGTCCAGCCACAGGCGTGCCTTTACCTGAGGGGCAGTGGACAGGGACTATGCCCCATACAGCTTGCTGTGGTGCACATGAATGTCATTCACCATGGATGCCACCTGGCTGCCGGTGAAGTTTGGAGCATGGAGACATACACCGCCCCATGACCAGACACAGCCGTGGCACTGTCCACCTTCATGGGCTGCTCATTTGGCCTGCACTGGTGGCAGGGAGTGACCCTCTTTACGTCACTTACTCTCTGCCATTCTCTGTGCTTTCATCTGCTACTTGCCATTCACTTCCATGCCGTTCCATGGTGTGGTGACCATGTCCTTATATTGTAGGGTCAAGGGGAGGGTCCGCATATCCTTGGCACACCTGTATGCTCTGCATGTTCCACTATGCATACCCTGTCATCCCTTCCCCGGGTCTGGGTGTCCCACATGGGCATTTGTTGCATGCTGCACATTGGGTGTGCCATGCATGTCATGTAGCTGCACACCACAAATCTGACAGTTTTGTGCATTCGTTCATGCATAGGCACCAATATTTGAATACATCATTCAACTAGTAATTCAGGTTCACTATGAATTCATAACTGCATTGTGATGTGTTTACTAATACAAATATGATGTTATTCTAAATGTGCTGAGATAGAATGAACATTTGTCTATATATGTTCATATTTAGAGTTACTGTGTTCCTTATGTAAGTCAAGAGGGCTTCTTCGAGGTGTACCTTAGTGTATAAATGGCTCCAAGCATGAGATATGAGCAAGGGAACTGTGAAGACAAGAGACCCAATTCTCAAAGCCTCCAGAATGATGCAAGAAGCTTGCATTAGAAAGAATGATGAAAGCAGCAGCCTGCATCAGGAATTGCACCGAGAGCTATTCTCAAATGCAGCCTGTAGCAACCATAGGCTGCATGCACCAAAGGGGCCTTGCGCTGTCCTATCGGTTCAAAAAGGGTTGCAACATGGTGCAAGCAGCCTTGTGCCAGGGCAATGCCACAACACCCCCTTTTCTGGCATTCATTAAAGTTTACTGTGCCAACCAAAACAAACACCTGATAGACCAGCCAGGGCTGGTCTAACAGTCCGTGTACCACCAGCAGAGCTCTTTCTCTAGGCGGGAGGGTACATGATGGTGTGCTCATGACTGATAGAAGGGTGTTTGCACAGGTATATGTCAAGGGTATATTATGATTACATATGTACTATGTATGTATATTTATTTAATTTCCATCTATATGTTACTATTATATTATGAGACGGACATGTTATGAGTAGAGTATCCGTATTCAGTGGCACCATGAAGCAAACGTGTCTGTTATACTATTTGTATAACACATTATTATATTATGTAGTATATACCACTATTTATAATTAATTGCTATGTTACTGTGTCATATGTGCTATGGACTTTGTGGTGACTGGCATCATACTTTCACATCTTGGACAGCATCATGCAGTATTAATGTGACACCAGCAATGCATGCAACAGTCCACCTGTGCCTGCTCCTAGGATGGGTTTTTACCCTTCCTAGAGTGCCATCCAACCACTCACACAGCTTGTGGTAAACCTCTTTGGTGTGCCATACCTCTGATGCATGGCCACCGTTGCCATAAGCTGTGGGTCTTTGACACTGGAACCCTACCTGATGGTGAACTGAGTACAAGATCCCTGGTTCACCTGCACTCAACACAAGCCCTCATTGGTGCAGCTTGCACAGAGCTTTGAGAACTGAACTCAAGGTGAGCAGTTCTTGCTCCAAAGCCTCATGAGAGGAGTCACCTTACAGAGGTTCTCTTAACTCATTATAAGTCATTTGAATTATCTTGAGTGATTTATATCAAGTTGTAATTGTTTAGTTTTATTTTCAAAACTTAAAGTCACCACCCCTGATTGTGAAATGAAATGCTCCTCTCCTAACATTCCTACATAAGAGACTACTGGACTCAGGTTATGACATAAACAGGCTGTGGGTGCTGATTGGCTGAAATCACATAAATAATTTAGATGAGAGAACTGTGAAGCAAAGTTGAGCAGTTCTGGCACACAAAGGACTTGAGAAACACTTACAACCACAAGAGACACAGGAACTGTGCATGTAATTATATAATATATTATGATAAGTGCCTCTGTTGAAAGAAAAACAACTGATAAATGTGTTTAAAAATTGAAATCTGTTAATTGACAGAAAATTAGGGAAACACCAGGGTGGGAAATGGATAATGCTAACTGAACTTCAAAATCCTACTACATAGTTACACTTAATGGTGGCAAAAACTCATGGTTCAAAGAAGCTCTCCCGTAGGGCCTATACTAAATCTGCCATTCACAGAGCCCTGACTTAGTCACCAGGGGAGGAGCTTATCATAGTGATTGAGTCATGATGCAAATGTGACTGCCAGATGATAGTGGGAGTTAAGACAATTTGGTAACAGTTTCTTTAACTACACTGTAGTTATAGGGGCTAGATATTCAAAGGAGTTGCATCAACGCAACCGCAGAAATGAGCCCTGGGGCAATATTCAAAAGAGGAACTTGCACAGCACAAGTCCCAATGCGCTGGGGTGCAAAGATAATGTATGTGCACATCTCCAGGGGGTGTGTGCATACATATGTGGCACATATTGATATTCAGTCCGGGATGTGTGGCACATATGCTGGCACAACCCTGAGATGTGCTGCATACTGGGGACAAAGTTGAGCCTGAAAAAGTAGGCTCAAATGGTAGCTACCCACAGGCAGGCTGCTGTAGTGTAGGGTACAACAAAGTGGCCACCAGCCATGGGTGCCCCCCCCAGAACACCATCCACAAGCACCCACATAACTCCCTGGTGGTCCAGTGGTACCCACCTCCCTCCCCGTTGCCCGATCACCATACAATAACATTTAAATATTCCTTGGTAGTCTAGTGGTACCTCCCTCCCTCCCCATGGCTGTGATTGCCAATAATAAAGGAAATATATATCCCTGGTAATCTAGTGGTACCCCTCTCCTTCCCCACAGCCACAATCACCAAACATAAAAGAAACATATATCCTTGGTAGTCTAGTGGTACCCCCACCCTGTCCATAACCCCCCTGATCACTGGTAAACCCTATAGGAATAAATCCCTGGTGGTCACTGGCACCCCCAATCACACAGCACCCCCTGCCCAGCAAGCTCCCTGTCATCAGCGGGTAGCAGCAAACCCACCCACATGCCACCCAACTGCTCTGTCAATGACATCTTACAGTATCAGTTGTAAGCCCATTGGTCCACATTGTGGACCAATGGGCCTGTAGTGAATATTTCAATAGTCATTCACAAAAATGTGAATGAAGTCTTTCATTCATATATTTGTGAATGACTATTACAGTATGCACTGTAAGCCCATTGGTCCACAGTGTGGACCAATGGGCTTACAGCTGATACTGTAAGCTGTCGACTGTGGGCAGCTGGGTGGTATGCTAGTGGGTTCACTGTTGCCCGCTGATGATGGGGGGGAGGCTGGGTGGGCAGGGGTTCCATGTGGGTGGGGGGTGCCACTGGACCACCAGGGATTCATTCCCGCAGGGTTTACTGGTGATTGGGATTATGGGTGGGATGGAGGGTACCACTAGACTGCCAGGGATATATATTTCTTTCACAATTGCTGATTGCAGCAGCATGGAGGGAGGGGGTACCAGTAGACTACCAGGGATATATATTTCTTTTATATTTGGTGATGGCTGCTACGGGGGGTGCCACTAGATTACCAGGGATATATATTTCCTTTGTTATTGGTGATCATAGCTCCAGGGAGGGGGGGGTGCCACAAGACTACCAGGGAATATTTAAATGTTATTGTATGGAGATCGGGCTACAGGGAGGGAGGGGTGTACCACTAGACCCCCTCTGGCCACACCACATGCTGTACAGGGTGCCATGTGCATTTCGCTGGCCAGCCCTGCCCAACTCATGCAGATGGGGCCATAATGACATGTAAATGGTCCCAATTGCACCTTGCATATGTTATGGACCCATTTGCATAGTACCGGCTGAAAATCAGGAATTTGCGCACAGCATAACTCTGTTGAGTTGGCACAGTTCCCATTCCTGGTATTCAGCCCTGTCTGGGGGATATGCTCTGGTGCATTCTATTTGCACAGTGCGCATTATATGCTATTTTCAGAGGAGATGCGCCATGGCGCATCTCCTTTGAATATATCCCATAGTTGCACCCGCACAACTCAGTTGTGCTACCCCACCACATGCACCATTGCCAGGCGTAGTTCTGAATATCGGGGACATAGTGTAACTACACTGTAACTGCATTGCAATGCAACTAATTTGTAACTACAGTGTAATTATCTCTGTTGTACATAATTAATGATTAATTACCCGACAGTTACATTGAAACTGACACTTAAAGTGTGACCAAGGATTTGTGTCTATTAACATGCTGGCATGTGCCACCCACAAATGCCTGTTAATGGCATTGCATCAGGAGGAGGGTGTGGTGCCATGACCAGAGGTTGTGTCATCTGACATTATTGACTCTGTCATCTCTCATACTACCCCCAAACATTTAGTTTATGGGCTACTTGTGGGCCATGCTGTGTGGCATGACATTTTTCTTGTGTATTTGTTTGTTTGTTTATTTTGTTTACTTATACTCCAGAAAATCCATAGCCCAATGGCCAGTGTTTGTGGTCAACCACAACAAGTACACAGTACATAAGTTGAAACATAATACATCAATTGAATGTACTACAATACATCAATTAAACATTATACAACTTCATTCTCCACTTCCCTTTCTGTTCTAGTTGTTCCCCCCCCCCCCTCTCCTCACTGGATTCTACCCTCACATCTTGGTATACCCAATGCTGCACTTTTCACCCTCTTGCCACCCTTCCTACATTCCTCCCCCACCCTCTTCCCTCTCCCTATGACTCTGGCACTTCTTATCTGTTGTCTATTTTCTCTGACAAATGCCGCTGGCTGCCTTGTTACAATGCTACCCTTGAACTGTATTAATCTGTACTCTGTTTGCAATGTCCACATTGTTGTAATGCCTGTCTTGATGTTCCCCATAAGTTGTATTTCTCTGACGTAGAACCTTTGTAAAAGAGCCATGGATCAAAGGTATTTGTAATCCTTGACTTGATAAATAAATAAATAAAATACAATGCATCAGTTAAATATACAATATAGAAATATACATAACAGAAACACATAGTTATTTAGGGTAGCATTTACATTGCCTATTAGACAATAAAAAGTTCCACAGTGCACATTTATAACTGTTTAGAGATTTCACAAATGCCACTATTGATGCTGGCAGTGATTTAAAGAGGACAGGAAATCATTTCTAACTGGAAGTTGTTTATAAAGTTCTTATTGTCAGAAATGCTATGCATTTATCTAAATTATCCATATTTACCTGTACCTGAATAAAAAGTGATACAAAACCTGTATTTTACATTGTTTTGTTTTTATGGGCAACCTTCTGTTACAGTTCTCCTCATGGAACCAATAATTTTGAGTTTTGACTATGTCACCGTTTGTGTATAGAATGCTGATTATGAGTTGTTGACCGATCAGAACTATGCTTAGAGTTCTGTGCACAAATCGTGACATAGGTAAAACTCCAAATTACTGGTTCCATGAAGAGAACTGTAATAGAATGCTGCCCATGATAGTAAAACAATGCAAAATACAGTTTTTCATATGAGTTTTTATGTAAGTACAGTTAAATATGGATACTTTAGGGGAATGCATAGCATTTCTGAGAATAACAACATCATAAACAGTTGCCAATTAAAAATGATTTCCTGTCCTCTTTAAAAAAAGGAAAGCAGGGTGCAAAACATAGTCTTTTGACTGGTCACATTTCTCATTTTGGGCACTGTAAATTGAAAATATGAAGATGATCCAGTGAAAACCATGCTGATGTGTTTTTAAAGACAGTGTGAAAGGAAGCAGTGACTAGATCTAAGATCACTTTTTTGGCAGGGATGCATATTTGAAGTAAGTACCCATGATAGAGGGGCAGCCAGCCAGCATAGATATATAAAATACAATGGTGAGTGGAATATAGTTACTGGGTAGATAATCTAGCTACCTGGTTTAGTAACCTTGACTAACAGCCCTTGTCTAACAGAATGATAAATCAGTAGGCTGTAATCAATGACTGGGAGAAGAAAACTCTCTAATAGCAGCATTTATGTGAAGGGTGTAAGAAGTGAGTTTAACCTATATAGTGCACCCAACGTTTGGTGAACAACTTTTATCATGAAGTGTATATGCTGATCATAGTTAGAATGGTCTAGTGTAAAGCCAAGGGGTAGGATTTTCAAAGCCCAAATAATGACATGAGCTTGCATTAAACAGAATTGACGCAAGTGGCTCCTTGCATCAATAGTTGCAGCTGTCCTGACTTTCCATTGCCAGATGCAGCCAACATGGGACCCCCTGCACCTAAGTGGTCCTGCACCACCCTTGTGTCTGGCATGCCTTTGCACCATGGTGCTAGGGGGCTTGCCCCATGATGGGGCTGCAACATCACCTTATTAGGGATTTTGAAAGCCCCACCACGGCCGCAAGTCAGGGCTATGGTTAGACCAGCCCAGAGCTGATCTAATGGTCCTGCGCCAGCACTGTTCCTATGGAGACAGGATAGGATAGCTCTTGATTAGTAGGGGTAGCCTGACACTCAGGGGTGTTGTCACATGTGTGGAGCAGTACAGTTGGCAGGGTGCGGGATGCAAGAGCATGGCACAAGCAGCTGTAATAAATGGACCAGGAGAGACCACGGGGAGGATGGCAGCTGCGAACAGCTGCCAGGAGTGATGGTTCTTCACCATGGTGGGACATCAACAGGGACCCAATGTACAGTACAGGGGAAAAGAGGGGGAATATACTGTATGAGAATAAACTGTAGTGCCCAGTAATGTACCCAGCCAGTGATACATGGTACAGTACTACAGCTGCAAAGACAACCAATGTTTCCGGTAGCACAGAGATAAGGTTATATTTTATGATGTTAATTATTTAAATGTTTGCAGACTAGGGTAAACAATGAGAAATGGCATGCTGTTTTACTGAGGCTGACAGCAACATAAACATAGCCACATATGACAAAAAATTTAGTGTGTCATCCAAACACCTACAGTATACAGATAGCAAATCACTTTATGGTGCATATTGTGTAGGAGCTGTGTTATCACCCCTACTATATGCTTCATGTACTGTCAAACACAACTGGCAACACTGTCCATGGGCCAGAATGCCTGATGCATGATTCGACAGAATGCTCCATCAAACTTCTCCAGTGCACCTTCTATCTCGTGGATGTGATGGCTTGTGGCAACTCCTGGGACTTTGGCACTGGGAGCCATGCTGTATTAAAATACAGTGCAAGGTCCCTGGCACACCCAGGGTTTGCTGCAAGTGGTAGTTGGGTGCACCTTTTGCTGCTCTAGAGAACTTTTGAAAATCCTGCCCACGGTATTTTAAAAGTTTTTACTTGTTCTGTATCTGCATCCTTCAGGGTACACAAAACGAGAAGTAGCTCTGCCACTATCTTCTTTCTATGGCTATTAAAGACCATAGATTTTTTTTATTTAATACAACCTGATTTAACAAAAACAATTTTATACTTGTTCAAAACTGACATCCAGGAAACCGAGGCCACTCATGAGGATCACTGTGTCATCAGCATAAAGAAATATATTTGTATTATTACAAACAGGGGGTAGAGAGTTCAAGAATGAAATAAGTAAAAGGGGGCCCAAGATGTAGCCTTGTGGAACACCCATGCACACCAGTGGGGGGTGGGTATGATCTTTTATGTTTGTAGACTGGGTGCAGCCATGGAGGTAATTCTGGCACCAGCAGACAACCTCCCAAGACATGTCCAGCTTCATTAGGGTTGATAGAAGCAGCTTGTGGTTGACAAGGCGAATGCCTTGGTGAGATTCACGAAGACAGTTGCGGCATAGTGACTAGGGCTAAGAGAACTCATTGACGTTTTTACCCTTATTAAATAAGAACCTGAACACAGTGAAGTTCTGTTTTGTTCTGATTAGTTTTGATTTATTAACATATAATTGAAAAAATGCAAAAAAATTTAAAAAGTGGCCAAAGTCGGTCACATTTGACACAGAGGCCCAAAGGAAATAATTTAATGAATTATTTGTTTAACAATTAATGTAAAACTGCTAAATAAAAAAGTAATCACTCACTACTAGCCCCTTCATGGCTGGCCTGTAATGGTGGCATATCCTGCTCGGGTCCATGACATGAGTGTGTTGGGAGAGACAGACAGAGATGGGGAGAGAGAGAGAGAGAGAGAGCGATGCAAATACCTATATCATATCACCACCAAGCATTGCAGGCACTGCCAGGCAGCTAAGACTTTTTTTTTTATTAATGGTGCTGTGTGGGTATTATTTTGATGGATGTTCCAATCAAATCCGAACAGGACAAAGAAATGGATATGAATGATCAAATGAGCAGCAATAAGACAGCCCACCTGCCCTACCAATGTGAATGATGCAACTGCTTTGCATGCCCCGGTGTACTGTGGTTATATGGTACACTACCTGGTCCAAGAGGTGGTAATGTTTCTAGCACTATGACTACTTCTGCTGAATCCGATCAACACGCTGAATCCTTAAAGAAGAAAAACAAAACACATAGTGATCACCACCACCCAGGCAGCCAGTCACACATTGCATTGGGCAAGTGCAGTGCAGTCATAAAAAAGTTTGCCAGTGCCACCTGAAGACCTGATGATTCACAACACAATTACATTCTTCCTAGTGCCACAATTGCTGCCAGCCACTGACAAGTAATTTAAGTATCAAAAATAAAATATAGTAAAAATCTCAGCCCAGTTACTGTAAGTGAGATGTAGTCAGGCTAGCATACCATGCACACAAACAATAAAGAAATTATATGAGTTTTAGTAGCATTTTGTTTTGTGAAGTAATCGCAGCCAAATATGGTAATGTGAGAAATATACAAAGAGTATTCAGTTTTTGGATTATAGGCATCTGCTAAGCCATGCACTGTCTGAAAATTAAAATAGTACAGTCAGGATCAGTTGCTGATGGCAAAAATGTGACAAGTAGTACTAGTAGTAAGGAATGGAGTAAGAACAAAAAGTGACAAGCAGTAGATGTGACTCATGAGGACAAAAAATGATAGTAGTAGTAGTACTAGATAGCAATACCCTACCTTCCAGATCAGGCAGTCATACCAGGTACCACCAAATAAGTTTGTCACATGAAATGTGGTTGAACCTGGGTTTGAATCCCAGAGCCGTCCTTGCATATACTGTGTGATCCTAAGCAAGTCACTTAACTTCCCTGTGCTCCCAGGTTGTACCTGTAAACAAGTGTATCTCACCTGGTTAAAATCTAGATTAAGAAAGTTATCAAATCATTTGCTTCTGGATCTCACCTGGTTAAGCAATTGGAAAAAAAATACAGTTGCTTGTTGTACTTGGACTCTGAACCCACTGAAATTATTATTTTTTTTGTCTATTCTGTGCTGCTCATGTGATCATTCAAGTAATAGTGGCCTGGCCTAGTCCATCCTGACCTGAATTGTTGCAATTAATTGCTATCTCATGTAGTAGACCCTAGTCAAAAAAGATGTTCACCACATGCACAAATTCTTGAAAGTATGTAACAACTAGGTAAAGGTTGAGCACACACAAACCCCAATAAAGCAGGGCACTGGTCTCTAGTCAAAAGTGAAATATTTTATTCTGGCATTGAAAAAGCATAATATTCCACCTGACACATTTCGGATGAACATGCATCCTTTTTCAAAGGCTAAATTGGATAATTATATGTGGCAGTTAAATACACAATTCAAAAAATGTCACAGTGAGCTCACACTAAATTCATGCAACCTGACTGGTGAAAAAACACAAAGCTGTTCTAACATCCCTACTATGCAATAAACAATGATAAAATGTGTCACTCGTGGCTACTAATATCACTATCAGTTATAAAGTACATAGACATATATAAAATAAAACAGAAACTAAAAAAGAAAATACTGGAGAGGGAGGGCAAGTCTCTGCTTCTGTTTTAAATACTAGGGGCGGGGGGCGGGTAACACCTAGTACCACTTTGTTGTTAAAATTATTGGAATTTGTTCTAAAAGACAATGCTTTCTTTTTTAATAAAGAACTACTATATATCTTCAGATCAAGGGGACTGCTATGGGGGCCACATGTGCCTCCTCGATTGCTAATATATATATGGGGACATGGGACAATGAAATTATACTTGACAATAATAAAAAAAAAGAAATTTTTACAGAAAATCACGATGTGGAAATGATACATCGATGATTTACTCTTTGTATGGGAAGGTGATGAACTGGAACTAAGTGAATTTGTGAGATATTTAGAAGGAACCAATAACAACTTGAGATTTATCTATCAGGCTTCCCATGAAAAGATCAGTTTTCTAAATCTAATGATCTGTAAGACAAATGAAACTGAGGTTACTACTGAGCTGTTCAGGAAAACAATAGATGGCAACACACTACTACAAGTAGATAGTTACCATCCGAAGCATATAACCAAGAATATCTCAAAGGGACAGTTTTTAAGGACATGAAGAAACTGTAGTGATGTGATGAGTTTTGAGATTGGAGCAGATGTATTGAGTTTATGTTTAGAACAAATGGGGTATAGTGAAAGAAATATTAGAACTGGTAGAGAATTTGCAGCTAATCAAGACAGGGGCAGGCTACTACAGAGCACAAGCAGTGCCTTGTCAAGCCAGGAACAGCAAGGATTTAACTTTGTAACCTTCTATTCATTACAAGCAGGTGAGGTTGAGAAAATAATAAAAAGCCACTGGAATAATTCTAGCCTGTGATCCTTGTCTAAGAGACATTGCCTCATTGCTTCATGGATGGCTCTTAAGAACGCACCAACCACAGGTGATAAACTAATGCACAGCCACTTCGTGGATAAAAAGAATGACCACGGGACATGGCTTGACAATACAGCTGTTGGCTGTTTCTCCTGTAAAAGATGCAATATATGTACACATATTAAGCAAGGGAAAAACTCTGTTAGCTAGACTACCTACAGGGCACACCTACGATATACAATAGCTTATCACTTGTGATACCGAGGGTCTGATTTATCTGGCCACATACAGCTGTAGCACATTTTATGTTGGAAAAACAAAAAGATGCTTCCAAATGAGAGTAAGGGAACATGTGCGAGCAATAGCTAAGGAAGATTTAACATACAGAACTGCAGCACATATGGCCAGATTTTCAAAACAAGAGAAAACATGTTTTTAGGTTTATGGGCATAGATAATGTTTATCCTAAACCACGAGGTGGTAATTTTAATGACCTTTTATTAACCAAAGAAGCATTCTGGATCATTAATCTGAATGCAGCAAAAGAAAAAAGGGGTTGAACTATTGCTTTGAATTGAAATCGTTTTTAAGAAAATAAAGAAAATACGAGATACTCTGAAAGCCCCAATGTGCCTGTCTCTTTAAGAAAAGCCTATACAGGAGAATGACAAACATCTAATGTTAGTGCTGGGTCTCTTGGGATAGAAACTGTTCCTATTTTAGTATTTTTTGTCTACAAGAAAGGTGGAGGTGTACAGCTTTAAAATATTATATGAGTATCTTTAGGAATAAATGTAAATATGTATTATATGTTAGAAACTGATATTATATTCATTTTGCTCTCCCCCTTCCCTTCCACTTTCCATTTTTTTTTCCATATCCATTACCCTTATTCCTTACTTTTCTCTGTCTTTCTTGCCCACCCCAGTCTTTTCTTTTTAGTTTTGTTTTAGTGTTTTTTTCTATTTTATACATGTCTATATGTCTTGGGGAGACTTTATGATCGATATTGATATTGGTAGCCATGAATTACACATTTTACCATTGTTTATTGCATAGTAGGGATGTCAGAAGCAGTCCAGATGAGGGCAACTAAAATGATGCAGGGTCTACATCAGAAACCATATGAAGAGAGACTGAGAGAGCTTAATATGTATACTCTTGATAAAAGGAGGGACAGGGGGGACATGATAGAATCTTTTAAGTACCTCAAGGGAATCAACAAAGTCCAGGAGGGTAGCATCTTTCAGAAAAAGAGATGTGTAAGAACAAGGGGGCACAATTTAAAGTTAGAGGGGGGACGGCTCGGGGTAATGTGAGGAAATTCTTTTTCACGGAGAGAGTGGTGGATGCATGGAACCGCCTTCCTGGAGAGGTTGTGGGGTCTAAAACAGTGGGGGAATTCAAACATTCATGGGACAGACATAAGGCAATTATAGTGGGGGGGTTGCAGGAAGTAGGCTGTTGGTTAACTAGAATCTGCAGCTTATCCAATAGGTAGGGAAATGGGCAGACTGGGTGGGCCAAGTGGTCCTTATCTGCCATCAAAGTCTATGTTTCTATGTTTCTTTGTGTTTTTTAACCAATAAGGATGCATGAATTTAGCGTGATCTCACTGTGACATGTTTTGAATTGTGTATTTAACTGCTACATATAATTATCCAATTCTGCCTTTGAAAAAGGACGTGAGTTCATCCAAAACATGTCAGGCAGAATAGTATGCCTTTTTAATGCCAGAATAAAATATTGCATTTTTGAATTGAGAACAGTGCCCTTGCTTTATTGAGGTTTGTGTGTGCTTGACTTTTACTTAGTTGTTACGTATATTTTTCTGAGTCTAGCAGTACCACTATCCTAGTGTGTACTCCTACCTGCTACTAACTGGAATTCTTGAAAGTGTTTTGTGGATAAGGCCTGCTCAGAGTAGCCAGTGTATGTTTTATTTGGGTATCATATTTGAAATTAAAGTGAGGAATGTTGAATTTGAGAAATGTGAGACACTCAGCATTTTCTGGTGTCAAACAGGATCGTATGTCAGTAATGACGTTACCAGCTGAACTAAACAATTATTCTGAACAGATGCTAGTCAAGGGGCAATTCATGTACTACATTGCAATATTTACTAAAGCAGGGTACATATTTTGTTTGGATTTCCAGCATTTTAAAGGATCAGCATCCCAACTGATATTCGGCTCTGCCAGGTACATTTCAACAATGGTGTGTGCTGAGGCTGTGTTACAAGACACAGAAGTAGATGTTACAATTGCATCTTCTAAGTGACCCCAGAGACATGAAGCTGAACTAAGTGACTGTGGGACAGTGCAGTGCTTGGCTGGTGGTGAAGAAGAAGATTCAGCTGCAGTGGCTGAGAAGGAAGAGGGAGAAAAATTTGCAACAGTAGAGGATGGGCCACCTGATGCTATACTGTGTCATGCAGAAGATTCTGAATGTGGTGCTGCCATTATATTCTGTTCCATGACAGCACAAACCTCATCAATTATTCCTTGTTTCTTTATCTCAAAACAAGTATCATCATCTCTTAATAGTTACTTCGATTTGTATCATGGGTCCAAGATGTTGCTTTAATGTAGTTCTCAGAGTGAAGCATTTTACATAGTTTGTCATCTTCAGCTTTTTTGATCATATATCTCGTTGAATCTTGTTGTATTCTGGGGGGCAACCAGCATGTGTCAGCAGAACCACTAGCAGCCTATGTGATCATGGAACTGTCTTGCTTCTCTAAATTTTCCCTAACCAGATTCAATCTGATTTTTTTCATGTTTATTAGGGGTTTCACCTGGCTGAGAGTTGATGTGCTTGCACTAACCTACCTGTGACTGTCTCAAGTGGCTGGATCAGTATAATGAGAAACTCCAGCATGGCCCACTATGGTGGAGTAATATAGACATCTGCATCACCAATTTTATTTTCCAAGGTGTATTGCTTGACAGATCCCAGCAGCCTTTAAAACATATAAAAGATAGAAATGTCTTGGATCAGTCTGTGCAAAGGTAAACTGTGCACCTGCTGTATTTTTTAAAACAAGTGATGGGCTTTGCTTGAGTGACTGAAAGGAATGCATATTCTTTCAGCAGTGCTAATGGGAGCCTTAATCTCCCTGTTGTCATCGGGAAAACCATGAACTATTAAATTTAAGCAATGCGTAGAGCAGTGGATGTGATAAAAGTCCCCCCAAGGCCTTCTTATGTTGGACCCATTGTCTGCAACTGTAAAGCCAACTGACTGTCCCTGTGAAGTGAGTCATTGTTGTATTGGTTTTTGGAGCTCTTCATTGATGTTGTATGAGGTATGCTTAGATGGAAAATAAAACATTCTTTTTTTTTTGTTATTGATTTATACTCGTCCTGTGCCATGGCTCCTACCTCTGGAGGAAGCCCCCAGCCCCATCACTCCAGCATCCACTATCCTGCGCTTGATTCATACCACCAGTCTTGCCCCCTCAGTGGGGCCAGCAGGGCTCCCCAACCCCCACTGGAGACTGGATCCAGTGTGGGCAGCGCTATGGCTAGCCAGGACTGGAGCCAGCTAGGCGCCCTCCATCATTCACCGCAGCAACCATTTCCTCAATTTTTTCTCTCTTGCATTAGGTGAGGCATGCAATGATGCCTACGAAGGGAGCCTGCACGCATCCACATGTGCCCTTCCAAGAGTCTGCCCCATCTCCTCCCCCTTTCTGCAGCATCGGTGCACTGTTCCCAGCCTCTGCTAGAGGCCAGTCATACACCAACCACTGGTGATCCCCCTCCCTGGAGAAGGAGAGCAGTCCATTGGATGCTCAATCCTTCTTCTCCCCTGCCAACCCCGGTAGCCCATGCTCATTCCTGAACATGGATCACTGGTGTGGAGTGAGATAAAGCGTCCAGCACCTCAGCCTTCAGCACCGCCAGCAGACTAAAATAAAACATTCTTAGAACAGCAAATTGTGATGCTTCACTGACCCCAGTACCACATGAATTATCGAAACATGCCCAATGTGCCATGACAGACATGAAGGGTTCAGGCTGACAGCTTGTCCAGCTATCTGTTGTGAGATGCACCACCTTCTCAACAGCACTGCTCAAGACGCGTCATCATTTTTTGCATACAACATCATAAAGATCTTGAATTTCTGTTGTCAAGAAGTATTTCCATGATGGTATACTATATCAAGGTTTGAGGTACTCAAGCAGCTGCCTCAATCCAATATGTTCAACCACATTACATGGTAGCAAATCAACAGCTATCATTTCTGAAATTGTTTGTGTTATTGTAAGAGCAACAGGGTGAGTCGAGGCATATTTGGCTTTATGCTCATATGTTTGGGAAATGGTAAGCTGTCTCTTTGAAGGAGGAGGGCTTCTGAGCACACAGTCACTTTCAGTAGCAGTAGGAGGAGTTTTTCAAATGGGAGGAAGTGGTGGCGGAGTTGTTCCAGTAGTGCTACAGGGGCTATCACTGCTTTCATCTATGGGAGTTACCCCTGAGTATAGTGAGCTATCACTGTCACTTTCTCTTCAAGACTCACAACTGGAGTTCTGAGTAATGTTATGACATCTATCTAGGTGCCTTTTCAGTGCTGAAGTTCCCAATGCTCCTTTCTTTTTACCTCTACTGGTTAGTCATTTACTAATAGCGCATGTTGCCACCAACTCATTGGAAGCACTGATGGGGAAGTATGACCAAACAAAAGAAGACATTTTTTGAATTTTTTTCCCAGGAAGGGACAGCACCTTGGTCACCTTTTTAAGGCCCCCCAGATTTCTCCTGGGCCTGTTCCTCTTGTGGTTTATTCCCACTGCCCCCTTCCTCAACCAAAATATTTGTATGCTTCTTCCTCATCTGCAATTTCCATCCCCTTCAGTAAACCTTGTGCTGCCTGGTCATTCTCTTCATCCTTATTATTACCCTCATTGGGTTCAACCTCAGAAGAATCAGATGAGGGGCTGGCAGTAGCGTAGTATGCAATTGTTCCATACCTTTAAGTGCCTCTGTGGGTGGTACCCACCAATCCTTTGTTTTTTCTAACTATATAACTTTTTGTTTACTTGGGACTGATGATGATCTGAGACATTTACCTTTTGTGGATTCAAGCATTTGCTTGGAAGACAAAACCTTAGATGTGAAAAAAGGCACATTTTACATAGAAACATAGAAACATAGAAGTTGACGGCAGATAAGGACCACAAGGCCCATCCAGTCTGCCCATTTCTTTTTCTACCTTATAAATGTGCCATCGGCCTTTGCTCTGTCAGTGACCTATCTATTCATAGTCATTTGTATTGTTTCCTTATGCCTATCCCATGCCTGTTTGAAGCCCTGCACTGTATTCATAGCCACCACTTCTTGTGGTAAGCCATTCCATGCATCCACCACCCTTTCTGTGAAAAATAATTTCCTCACATTCCTCCTTAATCGGCCTCCTCTAATCTCATGCTGTGTCCTCTTGTCCTGCTATTTTCTTATATTTAAACATGTTAGACTCTTTCACCTTGTTTATGCCCTTAAGGTGTTTGAATGCCTCGATCATATCACCTCTCTCCCTCCTTTGCTAGGGTATACATATTGAGCTCCATTAATCTGTCCTCATATGTCTTCTGATGCAGTCCCTGCACCATTTTGGTTGCCCTTCTCTGGACTGCCTCAATTTGGTTAATGTCCTTGTGAAGGTGTGGCCTCCAATACTGCACGCAGTACTCCAGATGGGGCCTAACCAGTGTCTTGTACAGAGGGATTATTACCTCCCTCTTACGACTTGTGATACCCCTACTAATACACCCTAACACCCCCCCTAGCCTTACCTACTGCTTTAGAGGTCTGCTTGGATGATTTTAGGTCATCAGTGATGATGATGCCCAAGTCTCTTTCTTCCTTTGTGACTGCTAGCAACTCCCCTCCAAGCCTATAGGTAGCTTCAGGGTTTCTCTTCCCTATGTGCATGATTTTGCACTTCTTTGCATTAAATCCCAGTTGCCACTCTTCTGACCATTCTGCTAGTTTATCCAGATCTCTTCTCATTCTGCCCACCCCATCTGGATCATCTACTCTGTTGCAGATCTTGGTGTCATCTGCAAACAGACAAGCCTTACCCTCTAGTCCATCTGCAAGGTCACTAATAAAGATGTTGAAGAGGACTGGCCCCAGAACTGATCCCTGAGGTACCCCACTTGTGACTTGCTTGGGGTTTGATTTTGTTTTCCCATTTGAGTCTGATTGCTATCTTTTGCAGTGCCACTACCTACCTGAGAAATAGAATGCACCTCATCAACACTTTGATCCATTTTTTCTTAGTATTCAAACCTGTAAAATAACTAGGATCCCCTAACTAAAGTGATGTCCTTCTAATGACTCCCGCCTACACCCACAAGCCAGGGACAAATTTACTGTCATGACTTGTGACTGTACACAGCACACCAACAGCACAGAAGTCCACCACCACTCCCTTCAAAGATTACCTGACTGACTCCCACGGTTACTGTTAAGTGACCAAATTCAGCAACTATTAAGTGTGCCTCAAAATTTGAATTGGAGATGCAAACACATCTGGTGCATAGCCGCATGCAGCACAGTCCCACACTGGGAACGGTTAATGCTTATATGTAATATAATGCAATATACTACAATAAAACTAATTATAGATAGGAATAATGGGGAATGAGTGATGATGATGATGACACTTGTTTGTATTTACTTGTTTTGTAGTGTAAACAGCCTGCTATGAGTCACAAAGTCAGATTTTCCCATGGGCCACCCCACCCACAGCCAGCAGCACAGATGCATCAACCTGTATACTGTTTGTCAGAACAGTATTTTTTTAATACATGAAATCATGAATGAACATTAACAAGTGATTATGATTGAATGCAAAAGTCAAAGATTTATTTTGTCAGCCTGCCCTTGTCCTGCACACACACAGTTACACTGAAGCCAGGAAAAAACCCTTTTATTTAGGATTTCTGGGTCTGCTGAATGTCTCTTGGGTCCCCTTGTAGTCTTTCTCTCTCCTCTAGATCTGGATGGCACAAGTCAATGATTTATTTTGCCAGCCTGCCCTTGTCCTGTACACACAGTCACACTGAAGCCAGGAAAAAAACTTTCATTTTGGGATTTCTGGGGCTGTTAAATTTCTTGTGGGCCCCTGTAATATTTCTCTCTCTCTCTCCCCCCCCCTCTGGATCTGGATGGCACAAGTCAAAGATTTATTGTGTCAGTCTGCCCTTGCCCTTACACACAGCCACACTGAAACCAGGAAAAAAAACTTTTATTTGGGATTACTGGGACTGTTAAATTTCTCATCCCCTTCCCCCCATAGTCCCACTCTCTCCCCTTTGGATGGCACAAGTCAAAGATTTATTTTGCTAGCCTGTCCTTGCCCTGTACAGACAGCCACACTGAAGCAATGAAAACACATTTTTTGGGATTTCTGAGACTGTTACATTTCTCACCCCCCAATAGTCTCTCTCTCCTCTGGATCTGAATGGCACAAGTCAAAGATTTATTTTGCCAGCCTGCCCTTGCCCAGTACACACAACCACACTGAAGACAGGAGAAAAATGTTTGTTTGGGATTTCTCTGACTGTTAAGTTTCTCATGAGCCCCTCACCCCCCCCCATAGTCTCTCTCTCTCTCTCTCTCTCTCTCCCTCTCCCTCCTCTGGATCTATATGGCATAAGTCAAAGATTTATTTTGCCAGCCTGCCCTTGCCCTGTACTACCAGCCATATTGAGGCCAAGAAAAGAGAAAAATATTTTATGGATTTCTGGCACTGTAAAATTTCTCTTAGGCCTCCAGTAGTATCTCCCTCTCTCCTCTGGATTTGGAATGGTACAAGTCAAAGATTTTGCCAGCCTGCCCTTGCTCATGTACACACAGCCACACTGTCTGAGGCCAAGAAAAGACAAAAACTTTTATTTGGTATTTCCTGGACTGTTACATTTCTCATGCCCCCCCCACTCTCTCCCCTCTGGATGGCAGAAGTCAAAGATTTATTTTGCCAGCCTGCCCTTGACCTGTACACACAGCCACAGTGAAGACAGGAAAAAAAAAAACATTTGTTTGAGATTTCTGGGACTTTTAAATTTCTCATTGGCCCTCTCTCCCTCTGTAGTCTCTCCCTCTCTCTTTCTTTCTCTCCCCCCCCTCTCCCCTCTGGATCTGAATGGCACAAGTCAAAGATTTATTTTGCCAGCCTGCCCTTGCCCTGTAGTACACACACTGCCACACTGCCAGCACCCAGGCCACCACTATCTCTCTCTCTCTCTCTTTCTCCCATTCCCTCCAGATTCCACTTCAGTCCCAACTCCTCACCCTCCCCTGATGTTAACTTTCTCTCCCCCTGACCCCAGTAAGCCTCCTTTCTCTCTTCTCTCTTTCTTTCCTCCCCTCTGCTTCAAAAAGGCATTTTTTTATATTTCATTTAGTTTTTTTCTTTTCTGCAGTGCACAATTTCTTGTGGCTCTGCTGTAGAATTACAAGCTCCTCTGATCATCCTACAACTCATCTGGGCCTACATTATGCACTCAGCATGGTTGTATACCATGAGTACATCACATGAATGGCTGTTGCCTGATTGGATGCCACCTGTACATAGAGCAAGTATGCCAATGGCATTCTCATGCCAACAATACAGTAAATGGCACTCCATGGACCTGAAACTGGAATTCTGCAGCAAAGTCCATATTTATCTGGGTCTATGGGTTAAGGGTTCAATCTAGGGGTTTGGATCTCAGGCAGAGCAATCCACCAAGCCTTAATAGTGACCCCATCAAGGACTTCATGCAGTACATTTGTGAACCCCACCAAGGCAGTCGATGTGCTATGGCCCAGGGGGTGAAAGTCATGTTGAGCGGGTGTCAGAACATCATATTTGAGAAGGTGCTTCATCAGCTGATTAAAAACTATTCACTCCAACACCTTCAATAAGGAAGATACCAGCAAAATAGGGCAATCATTTTGTATGGTAGCTTTATCTCCCACTTTGGGAATTGGAATAACCACTGCACCTTTCCATATATCTGGGACATGACCAAAACAGAGTGATAAATTAAACATTGTTGTTAATGGGGAACAACTGATGTCCACAGTGATCCTCACAAGCCTATAATCTACCCAATCAGTTCTAACAGTGGGATGGGGGTTAAGTTTTAACAGGCAGGACAGCACCTCTCTAGATGTAAGTATCCTGAAGTAAAAATTTGTGTAGGCTGCTCTTGTATCTGTTTCAGTGTCAGATTGAAAGTATTTGTTTTCATGCTTAGTGTGAGGAATATATTTTGTAAGGTCAGAAAAAAAGTGTTAAATTCTTTTGCTATAGAAGAAGGATCATTTAATAACCCAGACAGATTATTTAATGTTTGTGGGGATGAAGTGAATTTTTTACCCAACAGCTCATTTAATAATTATCAGGTTGCTGAGGTTTTTTTCCCTGCTAGTTGGTTCTGTTTTTTGATAACAAATGTTTGCTTTAATTTTCTGACCATAGTTTTACATCTGTTACATTTTACTTTATAGTCTATTAGTGATGCTGTATTCTGAAGTTTTCCATATGTTTTCTATTTTTCTTCTCCCTTACTGGTTTTCTATGATGTCTGCCATTCTCTCCTTTAGTTCTACAGCTGTAGTGAAGAGCATACTATCCTTTCTTTCTTTCTTTCTTTCTTTCTTTCTTTCTTTCTTTCTTGCTTTCTTCATATTGGAATTGCAATCCTTTGAATCACAGACTGATTTCCAAAGGCTCCTCATCAGAGGCTACAGAAACATAACAGTTATATAAATCCGTGGACAAACACAGAATTACCAGAATACAGTTCATACATTGTTGCATGGTTACATCACATCAGGTTATAAATGCAGTTACATAGTTTCATCAAAGCAAGTGTACAAAGGCAGGTTGAATAGTATCAGAGGAAACATATTACCAGGGTGAAATCATTGGCAAACGCAGTGCAGTACACATGCAAGAATATAAGCAGCATCAATTACATGAGTGACTATCAACGGCCTATACAATGAGGTAGCTAGGCAATAGTGCGACCTGAGAAAGGTTAACTGGGATGATGTGGTGAATAGCAGTCCTGGGATATTACTCCTAAAGGTACTGCTGTTCAGGGCATATGACAAATGTAGAAAGGCAAACCAGTGTGCACACCAACTTCTGCTGGAACACTAACAAATTTATTTATGGTGAAAAACAATAGCAGTAGCAGTCAGTACCCCTATGTATCACCACTAAATTGGCTTCTTCAGGGGCCTCTCCTTTAGCATTGTTCTGCACCTGGAGTCTAGAGGAACTTCCTCCTCTTGTCCCATTTTCCCATGCTGCCTGTATCCAGTGCCTTGCCTATCTTGGTTCCATTAAAATCTATTGCTCACTTTCAGATACCTGTGCATCCCCAATAGAACTGCTTACAGCTATTGTACAGGCTGGGAGGTTCTGTGCCATATGACTTTACTTTGCAGGGTCTGGCAAGTGTCTATGTATATATTACAGAATGTCATTAGCATACCAGTTCCACCCCTTTCTCTGCACTGTTGCAATGCCCACTGCCACAGTGTTGGGAAAGCCTGTCTGTGCATACAACAGGGTGCAAACTAGAACAGATCAATTTGTGCTACTAAATTACATTTTGGCATTTATTGATTAAAAGCTCATAAAGCAGCACATGCTAAGTGAGATAAAGTCTTATTAACTATAGCATTCTGAATTTACAGAGTATAACACAGTTATGAACACCATAGATTAATATATATCAAGATACATATCACAGCATAGTTTAAATGCAATTGCAGGCATTTCTGAATGGAGCACTAAGCTGTCTTGTAAGACCAGAGAGTCTAGGCAGTGTAGTGGGTCTCCAAATTGTGGAAATCCTCTAGCATAGGTTAAGATTATTTGTTGATCTGGGAAGAAGTTGCAAATTCCAGTTTTGCAGAACATTTGTGAAATTTACAAAATTTTGCAAAATTATCTGAACTTCTGCTTTTCATGAAATCAGAGTGTTTTCGTCATGTTCAACAGAATTTTCAGGCTCAACTGCTGAATAATACACATGAACTGGGGAATGACAGTTCCGTGGAATTTTATTCCACAGTTTTATGGATCAGTCCACAATACTTGTAATCATTCTGCAGTTCATTGATCAGTTCTGTGGAATTTCTTTCTGCAGTATAATACATTAATTCACAATTCATACATTCATTCAGCAGTTCAGTGACTCACTGAACTATATAAATTGTAGAATAGGGCATTAAACTGCAGAAATAAATTCTGCAGAACTGACCACAGACAGCAATCAGTTCTGTGAAACTTCTTCCTGCAGTGTAATACATTAATCCACAATTTGTACATTCATTCCAACATTCTAAGTTGGAATTTCTGTGAAAGTTGTCAAAGTGCATTCCAAAATTTTTCCAAAAGCAAAATTCTGACTTTCATAAAAATTCTGCTGGTGGAAGTTGAATTTCATACAGACCTAAGTATTTGGAATGTTTTAGAATTAACAGTCCTGATTAATTAAAAATGATGGCATGATTCATAATGTAAACTGAAAATGATTACTATGTCTCCACTCCAGAAGGCGCCCTGGGGCGAAATGGAATCTTGATCGTGGTTTTCCATGTTTGGTGCCCATACCCAAGGGCACCACCAATTACGGTGGGCAAATAGCCTGTGCGGCCCGTGAGGTTAGTCCAACTCGGGTGGTGTTGTGCAATGCCAGTTCCATTAAAAACAAGACTGCAATTATTGCTGATCTTGTTGGTATGGTGGACCTGGCTTGCATTACCGAGACCTAGTTGGACGATAACTATGGCCCCATTCTGGAGGCTATGACTCCAGCCAGGTACTCATGTTACACTGCCCAAGATTGGATCATAGGGTTGGAGGGCTTGCAGTCTCTTTCAAGACCGAACTCGGCCTCACACAGGTCCTAGTGGGGAGGGTTGAGTCCTTTGAGTGTATAGTTGTAGCAGGTGTAGGCTTTCGAATTGCCCTCATTTACCATCCACCCAGTGATGAGAAGCGATTCCTTGAGGAAGTAGCAGACTTTGCCATCGATATGGCATTTGAGTTGCCCAGATTGATGGTTCTGGGTGACTTCAACACCTGAGTCGATGACGAACTCTCGCAATTTGGTCAACACTTCTCCAGTTAATGACAATGCTGGGCCTTACACAGGTGGTTTCCTACACATAAATGTGGACACTCTTTGGACCTAATCTTCCATCTAGGTGTCGATGCACCTGATGTAGGGGTGGAACCTGTCAGGTGGTCAGATCATACACCGTGGGGTTTAGTTTTTGCTCCCCTTCAAGAAGGCCTGCCCCTACAGAGTTGGTCAGGTACCGACCTTTGCGGGATATAGATCCCTAAGGCCTTGCAGCAGTGCTTGACCCCTCATCCCCCACATTGGCAAGCAGTGATCCAGAGAGCCTCATGTCAGCCTATAACACAGCCATTGCAGGGGCTCTGGATTTCATTGCTCCAGTTTGTGTTTGCCCCCTCTCCTTTCACCCCAAGTCCCCTTGGTTTGATGGGACATTGAGGGAGATAGAGAGACAGGGGCGAAGGTTAAAGCATTGCTGGCGTAAGTCCGCCCTTGATGCCAACCACCTTAGATTGATGGATCATTATTTGGTCTATCAATCTGCAATCACCCGTAAGAAGGCAGAGTTCCTGTCCAGGGAGATTGCGGTTGCTCATAATTGACCAGCTCAGCTGTTTTGAACTGTTGACAGACTGTGCAACCCAGCCTGTCTGCAAGTTCAGAAAGTCTTTTTGCAATTGGAGTGCGAAGAGCTTGCTCGGTTCTTCATAAATAAGGTGACTGACATTAGGGCCGAACTACTGCCATCACACTCTAGGGGCGTTGCCATGAACCGGTGTGAGATAATGGTGCCTCGGTTTTCCTGGAGTTCCTTCGGTCAGCTAAAGTTCATTGATGTCATGAAGATTGTCCAGTACATGCACCCTACGTGCTGTAGTTTAGACCCTGGACCAACCTCCCAAATTTTGGGTTGTATTGACATGATTGGTCCAGTCCTTATGCAGATAGTCAGGTGCTCCCTGGAATCTGGTGAGTTTCCCAGCTCCCTGAAAGAGGTGGTGGTGACACCCCTCTTGAAGAAAGCTACCTTGGACCCTGACTGTCTCGCAAACTATAGACCCATCTCTAACCTTCCCTTTGTTGAGAAGGTGATTGAGAAAGTAGTGGCTGAACAACTGGAAGACCATTTGACCATCCATGACATCTATGAGCCCCTCCAGTCCAGTTTTCATAAAAGACATAGTACCGAGACAGCCCTGGTTCGGCTGCTCAATGATCTCCTGATGGCCAAAGATCAGAAGAGTCATTTCATTTTGGTTCTCCTTGACTTTTCTTCAGCTTTGACACCGTAGATCACATGGTGTTGATAGAATGCCTGAGGCTGTTCTGTGGAATATCTGGAACCGTATTAAGATGGTTCACACCATTCCTCACTGGGAGATCACAAAAAGTTGTGTCCGGGGTTTTTTCCTCAGATTCAATGGCTATGTTGTGTGGGGTGCCTCAGGGTTCAGTACTGTCCCCCATGTTATTTGTGGTGTATATGCTACCCATCGGAGACATTATAAGGAGGTATGGGCTGAGCTTTCACTGTTACGCAGATGATACCCAGCTCTACCTTTCTTTTGCTCCCATCCAGGAGGGAGTTCTCTCGGTCTTTAATAGCTGTCTAAAAGAAATCCAGGAGTGGATGAATTCTAGCTGGCTAAGGTTGAACTCTGATAAGACTGAGATACTGGTTGTGGACCTGGGTCAGCAGATAGGGGGGTTGGGTGATGGTGTGTCTTCAGGAATTCTGCTAGGAGGCATTTCTCTCCCGACTGCTGAACAGGTACATTACCTGGGGGTAGTTCTTGATGGGCTGACACTGCATTCGCAGGTGTCAGCAGTCATCAAGACTTCCTTTTATCATCTTAGGAACATTGCCAGGATTTGGCATCTTGTTCAGTCTGCTGACCTGCCAACGTTAGTCCATTCCTTCATGTCCTCGCGCTTGTATTATTGCAACTCCCTTTACATAGGGCTTTCTGGGGTTGAAATCTGTTGCCTGCAGCTAATGCAGAACACTGCAGCCTGGCCTTTGACAGGTTCTAGTAGGTCCTGTCACATTACTCCAGTGCTGTGCAAACTGCACAGGCTGCCAATTCGGTGGTGGATCACCTTTAAAGTCAGATTGCTGACTTTCAAAACTCTACACAATCCGGGACCAGTCTATCTGAAAGAACTTCTGGTTCCCTATCTCCCTATTCAATCACTCTGCTTGGCCGACGAGGGGTTGCTAGATGTTCCAAGGGTGAAATTGAAACCTTCGGGTACTCTGGATTTTGCATATGTGGCCCCCACCCTTTAGAATTCTCTACCCCGTCGGTTGTGGGAGTGCACTTCTGTGAAGGCCTTTAAGAGAGGTTTGAAGACTTTTTTTATGGAAAACTGTGTTTTTAGAATATTGATTGTAAAAATTGTTTTGATAAAGTTGTATTTTTTAATGATTTGTATTTTTAATCTGTATTGATGTACGGCGCCTTGGCAATTGAAAGGCGCCTTATAAATAAAATTATTATTATTATTTCATGTGTCAAGTATTACATTCATCCATGCATTATAGATGGAAATTCCTAATATTTCTATAGAGTTAGAATCACATTCTTGTCAATGAGATACCAAAATTATATTTTTATACTTCTACAGTACAATGATATTACTTAGTTGTACATACTGCTGAAACTATTGAGTTTTTTATGATAAAGTTGATATGAGCTCATAATTGAAAATTTTCTGAAAGTGTTACTAAGAACATAATTGAGAATTCTGCAAAACCTTGAGAGAAGCCAGCATCTAAAATTGAATTTCACACTCATTTGGGTCTGTTTTATTTAGAAAGGTAGAAACACATAAATGTTTTGTTTTACTTTTTATAAGTTGCTAATAGTTCCCTTTTATTTCTGAACTTTTTTCAGTTCTTTTTTCTTATTCATCCAGTAAGATTTTTTGCTTGATGGTTTGCAGTAGGTGGTGTTGTAATCCATTCTGTGTCTAAAGCACAAACCAGCAGACCAGGACGTCCAGGTTCAGATCCCACAACAGGATCTTAATCACTATGGGACCATAAGCAAATCGTTTGACCTTCCTTTGTTTCTGTTCTTTATGCTGTAAAAATGGGTAAAAGCAGAAATGCACTCATCTGATGTTGCATCTCAGCTGGGCTAAATTGGGCAAGCGGTACACCGAAGTTGCATCTGGTTCAATTCCAGTTGGTTTGCATCTGTATCGGCCCCCCCCCCCACACACACACACACTATCCAGGAAGGCTGAAAGAAGGCGTCTAGCCCTCTTTTCCTGGTAAACAAAATCCATATAAATTGATACCTCTTGACCAGGTGTGCGGTAAGACAGATCTTAGCAAACAGATTAGGAAAATCCTTGCTTTTGATTAGCTAAAGGCATTCTAATGGTATATCTTTATGTGCCAACTTGACCTGGTAAAAAAAGCCATGGTATCAACCTGCCTTGTTAAAATAACCATGTGCATATAAGAAACGTGTAACTGAAGCTGTAATATGAAACATACTACTGGAAGGGTACTTACATAGCCATTTAGGGCATGGAGGTCCCACTCCACATATGTGAAGACCTCAGCACATGAGTGCTCCATCTGTACCTGGCCTTTGCCATCACTGCTCCCATGTGTATAGCTGGGTCAAGAGTAGGCAGAAGGGCGAGCATGTATCCCATTCTCATAATAGTTGTCTCATTGTGCAGGGGTGGCAATGGAGGCCATGCAGCCCTAAAGCCTGCAGTAGTAGGTATGCACCACCTCTGCCAGGCCACAGAACATCCATTACCTCCCAATCAGTGGCTAGACCATGCTGCCCGGCTCTCTGAACCTCTGTGGAGGGCTGTGGGATGTCACACCCCACCCCCACACAGCATCATATGATTTATAGTGTGAATGCCCATCTGCCTCCCATTTTATTTATTGAATGATGTTTCATTGCTGTACATGTACACATTCACATCTGTGCCTCATATCTCACCTGTCTGAATTTTTATATCTGCTACCAGCTGCTTGTCCTCAGACATCTCTGCATATCAGATTGGAGTTTCTTTGTTGTCCCTGTTGTGTTCCTACTTGCCCCTGCCTACCCTTCAACTTCTGAAGCCCTTGCCCTGGACTTGTTATGCCTGTAGCTCTAGTTTTGGTTTCCAGCCATTTCTTCTACTGCTTCTTACCTCTGTGTTCTTCCTTGGGGACTCTTGCACTGTAACACTGGACTCTGCTGCCTTGTTCAGGGCTGCAGTCCCAAGGCCCAAATTCCATCTCCTGTGGCTTTGCTACCTTCTTGGATTCCAGGCCCTCTCATGGACTCCTGGCTAACTTCATCTTCATAGTTAGCCTCTGTATTGCCACTGGCTCAACCAGTGGTGCTGTGGGGTCTCCTGGTCTGCCTTGCTGCCTTTCTGTTTGGGCTTCCCTGCTTGGGTTTACTGTACAAGCCTGCCATGCTCTGATCCATTGCTTCATTCCTCATTTATTCCTGCCTCCCATCCTGCATTGGCAGCTGTCCTGTCTCTCTCTCTTTTGAGTCATTTATACTTCCATAATTATGAGACAATACTCACCCTTTCCACATCTCAGTGTCCCACAATTGTAATGGGCTTGATTCCCCACCCTTCTTTGGGATCAAATTTCTGAATAACATCATTTCACCACTCAGTGTCATTACTATCCAGACTCCATATCCCAAAATGGGGAGAAACTGTAATTCTGCAGCTGTTTCATGAATAATCTCTCTCTGCTTGGTGCCATTGAATCCTTCAAAATTCCTTCAGCATTCAGGGCTGAGTCCTTTGGCAACTCCAAAGGTTGAGCCCTCGTGGTTGGGAATTCCTTTTATTGCAGGGTTGAACCCTGTAGCATATAGACATGTGAATATGCCAGCATATAAAGGCATTATGGTCCATCTAGTCTGTCAAGTATCCCCCCTGACCTCCCTCAAGTCCCCCTTCACCCCTGTCCTCCCCTCTGACTTCATGAAGGAGGAAGTCTCAGTTTTGAGACAGGAAGACAGGACAGAAAACCATCATTCTAGGATTTTCATCAAATCATTTCTTCATGTGAGCTTCATAGCACCTTAGGCACAGTCATTTGGAGGATACAATAATAATAAAAATATTCGTTGTTAGCAGTTATAATAATAAACTTGGAAGGATGGTGACCTTAGTCCTTGAAACCCCAGAGAGTTCTGACACTGGGGTTTTACCTTTCCTCCATTCCAAAAGTCACAACATTTTCTCATGATTTGAGCCTGTATGGTGCAGCTATTGATGTGCCATTCCCTTTTTACGGTTGTGGGCAGTGCCTACAGCCATATCGCTTTAGCTTGAAAAGGGGCTTCCATGGAACACATATTTTTAGCAGTTTTAAGTGTATCCTTCTATAACACTGCAAATACCTATGACAGTTAAAAAAATACTCTCTTCTTTCTGTTTAAAATGATGGACACAGAACTCAAAGCTGCTTTTCTCTGTGAGCAAATGTTCACACTTCCCATACAAATCTAAATATCTTTAAAGCTATTCAAGGTGCACAGAAACAACCACATGGAAGTTATTCAGAGCAAAAATACCTTTCACATGAGGGTAGTCACTAATCTGAATTCTTTATATTTTGTAAAATATGGTCTTCCAAACAACCTCATTTTTTTCTTTCCAAGTGAACATAGTAGGAGTCATGCCAAACAAATGTAAATATTTTGAAAAGTATACAAGTTACCAATATACAACTAACATGAAAGTTGTTCAGGACAAAATGACCTTTCAAATGAGGGTAGTCACTAATCCAAATTCATTAGATTTTTTTAAATATAGCCATCAAAAAAGGTGAAAATTGTGAAGTAAAATGAAAATTCAGGTAATCAGATGTCCATAGTTTTAAAAATATAATTAGTACAGCTTAATGAATAAGCTAATTGTAAAGGTTATTTTGTCCTAAACAACTTTCACATTGATGGTTTTTGCATAATTTGTATACTTTTAGAGATATTTACATTTGTTTGTCATAACTCCTATTAAACTTATAACAGCCTCATTACTGTAAAGCACTATGCCACTTTAAGTACAAAGAGAACAGAACATCTTGTCATGCTTAATTTAACAGTAGATCATCATGACTTACTAGTACTTCAATGGAATTCTTTAGTGCTTACCATCTTGAAACAAAATGATCTGCTTATTGGGGTCACATTAGATATTTTCACCATGGGATAATGTTAAATCTTTTCAGAACAAAAGCAGCAGATACATTTTTAGTAATTACTAGCCAGCAATATCCTATGAGATCTATATGTGATGCTGATGCTGACCAGATAGGAGGAAGAAGGAAAACAGAGAAGAAAAACAATGGCTCTCTGTAAAACGTTTAGGCATCTATGCTGAAACACTGATGTTTTCATTTATTATGTCCACTTTGGCAACTTTTATTATTAAAATGCATTAAATGTATAGTTTACTAAATCTTGACCTTGGGATAACTCTTGAATGACTCCTAAATAAGTTTCAAGCCTTTCCCTTTATGGGAGGCCAAGACCTGTGCAAAAGATCAATTGTTATTTTTTCATACTTTTTTTACAGATTTCCACAGTAAAAGTGTGGAAAATAGAAAAGTATGTACAACTAATCTCCTATGTATTTCAGCTCAGAGAGAAGTTAATATTTGTGCAAATTGAAACCCAAAGTTTATGCAGTTTTGTTCAAAAGTTATTTTATTCTAAATCTTATTGAACTGTTGAGTGTTATTTTTTCATATTTTTTTATAAATTTCTGAAGTAAAAGTGTGGAGAAATACAAAAGTATGTGCATCTAATCTATGCATTTTCAAGACGGGGAGAAGGTAATATTTGCTCAAAATCAAATCCACACATTATACAATTTTTGTTCTAAAGTAATTATATTCTAAATCTTATTGGACTATTAATGAACTGTGCAAAGAAATGTTTAGATAAAACAAATTGAAGACTCCAGGATTGGGAGGTCATTAAAATTGCAAAAGGTCAAATTATGAAATCTAAAATGAACTCATTAAGATCATTTGCAAACTGTGTTCGAGGTCTTTCAGCACCATGCATTTCTGTTTAAAGTTGAACCAGCATAATATTCGGTGGTGATTTGCATATACAGCCCATGATGCTTTGCATTATGGGGGTATGTGTGATGTTGTATTTCTTTGAAACTTGGCTTCCCGGCCAATGCCCTTTGGGGTACGCATGGCCTCAGTGCTTGTACACCGAGGTTCTTTGTCTTTTAACTTGTATTTTGTTTTTATTGGGTTCACCACAACATAACCCAGAAAGACCATCTTAGGGTAGCTGGTTCATTTCACTGGGGTGTCATACAGACGAGGCACACTGATGAGTCCTGGTAGGATGACACATGTTTCTATGTCTTTCTGTTGACACCCTTTGAAAACTGTGTGAGAGGCCTTTCGGCACCGTATATTTCTTTTTAAAGTTGAACCAACATAATATTCTGTGGTGATTTGCATATGCAGCCCATGATTCTTTGCATTATGGGGGTATGTGTCATTTTGTATTTCATTAAGACCATTCTTTTTAGTGTGTAATTGTAAGAGCTACCTCATGAATTGCTCTCAATAAGTTAAGATTGATAGTGTCCTATCTGACAGTAGCCCCTTTCGCTCCTGTGTGCACCAGGGTTCCATCCTGGGCCCTGTTTTTCAAGTTTGTTTCTAAACAGGCTCCCACTCACCAATAGCTGTCCAATTCTGCTCTATGCAGATGAAGCAGTCTTTAATACACGTGACCCCAATCACTTTACCTTAAAATGCAAGCTCCAAGACAGCTTTTCTACAGTTGAAAGATTGTTCAGAGAACAAAAATTCATTATGAACTATGAAAAAAACAAGACCTTGCTGTTTTCCAGTCCCCAGAACAGGCATCATTCATACCCACTCAATATAACAAACATGTCTGGAACTACACTGGAACTCGTCCAACATTTCAAATATTTGGGGTCACTATAGACAGCACTATGTCATATGCCTACCACATTGTAAATGCTGCAAAGGCTGTGAACATTCGTATTGGTTTGCTTCATAGGCATAAGCAAAGTCTTACCCCAGAGGCCCTTAAACTCACTATCCAGAGCACAGTGGTCTCTCTTGTTGACTATGGCACAGTAGTCTATGGCTCAGGTACATACATAGCCCTCCACCATATAAAAGTCACTCTAAATAAAGCCTGTTGACTCTTAACTGGCTCCGCATGGCTCATGCATATGTGTGACCTATATGACTAGGCTAACTGGCTGCAGTTCACAGGTAGGCTCATGTTCCAAACATGCCTCCTGGACAAGAAAGTGTGTCTGGGCCTCATGCCAATCGGTGTCCAGAAGCTCCTTACTCCCAATGAAAACAGTTGTTCCACCAGAAGCTCAGATAGCACGGTCTTTAAAATTCCTAGGTGTCACACCTCCCTTGATCAAAGGGCGTTTGCCCACCTTGCTCCCATATTGATTAATAATCTCCCTCCTGCCATCTCCTCTATAATGCATTCAGCCCCTTCAAACGTGTGCTCTGAAAACATCTCAATGCTAATGCCAGTTGTGACTGTTTCCCTAAGACCCTCAATTGCTGTTTTACCTCATGCCTAGGCAGCAGTCCCTCATGACCATATGACCCCTAGTATCCTGCACTTGTTCTTTCTCTCCCATCCTGTGTCTTAATCCTTCCTCCATCAAACTTCCCTCTTAACCCAACCACCTCTTTTCTCCTACAGTCCTCTCCATTTGCCTTCAGCCCAACCACCCAAAAAAGCTTCAACAAGACCTTCCTGGGCTGATGTTTCTTTACTTCTTGAGCAGGTGTGTCCGCCTTGGGCTGCTATAATCCCTGTACAATGCCCTCCATCCTGACAACACAAACTGCTGCAATACCTCCCTCTCTCTCTCTCTCTCTCTCTCTGCCTTTCAGGCACCCCAGTCTGAGTTGTCCTTTCTTCCTTAAACTACCTTAATCCTCTCAGATACTGTTTGTGTTTATAATAGCCCATTGACTTAGTCCACTGTCTTTGTCTTCTTATTTATATTTAGATCTATACTTAGACTCCTATTTATTACTAGCCTTCACTTACAGTTCTACTGTATTCCTAAATGTCTTTTTTTAAATCACTGTTAATGTAATTCTGATGTGGAATCTATTTAATTAGCTTGTTCTCAAAGGTGTTACTCCGAGATCACAATAAATAAACAAAATAAATAATGAATTAAATCAATTTGAAAATAGACCTACAATTATACAACCATTGTGATACATATTGCTAGGATCAGAGGAATGGTGCAAGGCTGCCAAAATCGTGGAGATCTCACTGCTTCAATGCTTCAGTGTGCACGGATCAAACAAATTCAACATAATAAAAACTTCTATCTTCTCAAAAAAAATTATATTTTATTATATTTGATTTAACCTGAAAATACAAAATAGCAATAAGGAAGTAAAACAATCAAGATGATATTTCAGAATTCTCCAACCATACATTGAAACTGAGCCATAATAAAGACTTGTATCTTCCTCAAAGCAATTATATTTTATTTTGATATATTTCATATTCTGTATTTAAGTAGACATTAGAAAAAAAAGTGTATTGGGTGTTTGAAAACAACTAAATGCAACCAGACACAGAAGGAAGTCAAAAGAGAGTATTGGTTGTGGGGGCTAGTAACAAGTTGAGGAGTTTGCTTGATCACTTCAATGGGGGGGCCACCCACTGACACTACTGACTATTGGTGGGCACTGGTAGCAGTGGAGGAGCTGGGCAAGTGCTGCACTGAGTGTAGGAGGAGGAGGATGGCAGTCTGCCTGCCATAGTCTAGACCTTGTTTTAAATCATTGGTGATGCCTGAGTGGCTGTAGCAATAATCTGTGCAGCAGCCCTCCATCTGTAGAGATTAAGGGGACTCAGTTTAGCTGTTCTGTTGTATTCAAGCTGGCTAAAGCTTCATTACAGCAACAGGTCTGATTGGAGCCCTGGACCCCCCAACTCTGCTACTTGTACAGGACTGAATACTTGAGAGTGAGGGATCCTCGCTGTTTGCAGAGGATGTGGGAGGGGTCACGGTTGCTGTTCATTTGTGTGCTGGGGATTGGCTGGGCTGGGAGGACTGCCTTTAATTGTATGCATTGCATGTGTCTGAACTGTTGTGGATTACATGGGCATAGGCAGGGGGAGTGTCCAGGGTGTTCAAGCCCCCTCCCCATAATTACCTCAGAAAATTTCAAATTTCTGTATTTTATTTTCTGCTTGGCTCAGGCTCAGCTGCTAAAAAACTCATTGTCTCAGCAGTTTCCATAGTAGTTGGAGCTAGCTGCAACACAATGTGCATGAGCGGGACCACTGGCAGTCAGAGGAGATGGAGACATTATCAACAGAGAGAGCAGAAGAAACCTGATGAGACAGACTATTGAGCGTGCTGCTGTGCTGCATCATCTGTACAGCACCGAGCAAGTTGTGGTGTCCTGTCGACTGTCATGGTGGTAGAGTGGAAGTGTGTGCTGCTCTTCTCTAGCCTCACTTGTACTGTGGGAGAACTTGAAGTATGGTCTACTAGAGAAAGAACTGACCAATCCAGTGCTGAGCTGTGAGTAACATGCACCACATCTTCTTGGCTGTGCTGGACACTGGCTTGACTGGTGGTGTGGTCTGAAGAGAAGACAGGAGAGGTCAAGGAAAATCTGCTCTGGCTTAATGGCCTGTAGTCCTGTCTTGGGAGGGGAACAACTGGTAAGGCAAGCAAACAGAAGGATAATCAGCATTAAAGTGGTGAGTGGACAAAAGAATAAAGATTGATTCAGGGAAGGGGACTCCTCTCATTCAGAGAGGTGGAGAGGGATTTTGGCACCATCTCCCTGGGCAACCCACTCATTACATCTCAACCTCACCGATGTTCTACCCAACTTGGAGCTTATTATGTGGAGTGGGAATAGGTGTGGAAAGGCAGATGCCTGACTGACATCATTGTCTGGCTGTTGCAGAGTGCTCCCATGGGCAATGTTGGAATGGAGTTAGAAGTACTCTCTATATGCAGAGGTGGGATTGTGGTAGAGGAGGAGGAGTGATGCAACTGCATGGAGGTGTCCCCATATGTAGGAATGGGATGGATGGGGAGCAATGCTCACCATGTAGGGGCAGTGGGATGAAGGGGTGGAGTGCTCCCCATGTCAGAGCTGATATGAAGTGGGAGGAAAGCTCCCCATGTGTGGAGGTTGAATGGAGGGGGAGGAGTTCTCCCTATGTGCAGGAGGTGGGATGCAGTGGGAGAAGTGATATCCATGTGAGGGAGGTGAAATGTAGTGGGAGAAGCACTGGAGGGGTCAGGGAATGAGTGCTCACCATGTATGGAGGTGGGATGGAGGTGGAGCAATGATACCTATGTGTGGAGATGGAATGGAGGGAAAAGTGCTTTTCATGTTCAAGTTCAAGTTTATTGTGAAGGGATAAAATCCATTGAACAAGCTAATTTGCAAGGAGGTTCCATGTACAATCAATGATCAATACATGGTGTGAGATACAAAAAGTAAAGACACATAATATTAATTAAAATAAAACAGTTTTCTTTTCATTAGTATTTACAATATGTACAATGTTGCATTCAACAAGGATTGAGACCAAATAGGATTACATAAGACACTATTTCCACCATGTGGAAGAGGACTAGAGAAGGAGAATTGCTCCCCATATGCAAAGGAGGCATGGAAGGGGAGGAGTGCTCTCTATATGCAAATGTGTAATGGAGGTGGAGGAGTGCTTCCCATGTGTGGAGGTGAGATAGGGGGGCAGTCACTTAATGGCCACCATGCTAGACCCCACTCCATCCTGTGTGTAAAACTTTTTGGAATAGGCACAGTTTATGATGGGGCAGATGTGCAATCCACATTTCTTCTCTGGCTGCTATAAAATATTGGGTCTATAGGCATGGGTGCAAGAGGGGGCACCAGTCACTCAGTAGCACCCATTGTATCTTACCCCCTCTCACCCACCCAGCAGAGTTGAAACAGTTGTGGAGGGAGGATGTAAGATCTATATTTTTATATCTCAGTACCTCAGAGTGTTCTTCATGGGTAGAGCACGTTAGGTGGGAGAACCTCTAGCTAAAGCAGAATGTTCTGCAAGTGTAAAGGTGTGGCATAGGGTGAGGAAGTGCCAGTCACCCAAAATCCAACTCCAACCCTCATTCTAGCTCTGGTGGAGAAGGGATGGGTATGAAGGGGCAGATGTACAACTTGCATCTCTATCCCTGGCTGCTGCAGGGTGTTACCCTTGTATGGAGGTGGGATGGGGCATCATTCTCCCAGAGCCACCTGCCTGGAGCCCACCCAATGCCAGTGCCAGCTTTCATGGAACTTGGATGGGTGAAGATGGAGAGATGTGCGAACCACATCTGTCATTGGCTTCTGAAGAGTGCTCCTAACTTGCAGAAGGTGAAATGGAAGGAGAAAATGCTTTACATGTGCAGAAATGCAAAAAGATGTGTTGGGTGCCAATGGCTTTAGGCCACCCAATGGATCTGGACTGCAGCCCCATTTCCACCCACCTGGCCCCCACCAGGCTAGATAGAAACAGGTGTGGTGTGGCAAAGGTGCAACTAACATTTCTGTCTCTGGCTGCTGCAGCCAATGTGCAGTAGTGGGACAGTTGTGGAGGGGGCGCCAATCACCAAAATCTGACAGGCCAAAGTCCACTATTTACCTCCGGCTGCCCATCTGGAGGTCACCTTGTCACTGTGCCAACCTGTGTAGAGTGGGATGGGTGTGGAGGGGAAGATGAGTGACCTACATCAGTCTGTGGCTACTGCAGATTGTTCCATATGTGCTGATGTGAGAAACATAGAAACATAGACTTTGACGACAGATAAGGACTGCTTGGCCCACCAAGTCTTCCCATTTCCTTACTTATTGGATAAGCTGAAAATCCTAGTTAACCGATAGCCTGCTTCTTCCTACCCACCACCAGAAATGCCTTATCTCTGTCCCATGCATTCTTGAATTCCCCCACTGTTTTTGACCCCATGACCTCCTCAGGAAGGCCGTTCTATCTGTTCACCACTCTTTCTGTGAAAAAATACATAGATGCATAGATAAATAGACACTGTTGGCAGATATGGCCCTACGACACACACAGTCTACCCATTTGAGCTTGTAAGTTCACTTTATGTTTTCCTAGAAATCTGTTGCCACTTACCCCTGACCTCCAGAATTCCCTTATGTATATCCCATGCATTCTTAAATCCCATGATTGTTTCAGCCCCCACTACTTTCTCTGGCAGGGTGTTCCACTTCTGCACCACCCATTCTGTGAAGAAATTCTTCCTCACGTTTCCTCTGAATTGCCCTCCCTCCAACTTCGTCCCATGTCCTGTAGTCCTGGAACATCTTTTTAGCTGAAAAATACTTCCTCACATTGCCCCTGAGCCATCCCCCCTCCCCATCTTCAGATTGTGTCCCCTTGTTCTTGCACATCTCTTTTTCTGAAATATGCTACCCTCTTAAACTTTGTTGATTCCCTTGAGGTACTTGAAAGTTTCTATCATGTCCCCCCTCTCCCTCCTTCCCTCAAGAGTATACATATTAAGCTCCTTTAGTCTTTGTTCATATGGCTTCTGTTGCAGACCCTGCAACATTTAATTGCCCTCCTCTGGACTGCCTCCATCCTGTCTATATCCTTGCTGAGATGGGGTCTCCAGCACTGCATTCAGTACAACAGATGTGGTCTCAACAACTGTCTGTACAGAGGGATAGCAACTTCTCATTTTCTACTGGTGATGCCTCTTCCTATACATCCCAGTATCCCCCAGCCATCCTTACTGCCTTCTCACATTGGTTGCTTACCTTTAGGTCATCTGATATGACTACCTTCAGGTCCCTTTCCATTTGTGTTGTTGTTAATATCCACCCCCCCCCCATTGTGTATTCTTCTCCTGGGTTTTTGTTTCCCAGGTGCATTACTTTGTACTTCTTTGCATTGAATCTAAGTTGCCATACTTTTGACCATTCCTCCAACCTTGCCAAGTCCCTTCTCATCCATTCCACCCCCACTTGTGTATCAACCCTGTTGCAGATCTTTGTGTCACCTGCAAAGAGGCATACTTTTCCTTCCAGTCCTTCTGCAAAGTCACTTATAAAAACATTAAAAAGGACCGGACCCAGTACTAAACCCTATGATAGTCCACTAGTAACCCCCTTTTCTTTGGAGTGGACTCTGTTTACTATTACAAAGCTGGAGGTGTAGGGGGCAGCAACTACCCAAAGGTGCTCATCCACTGCCCACCCTATACTGAGCTAGTCAATGTGAAGGGACAGATTAGTGACCCACATATTTGTCTCTAGTTCTGTCAAGGTACTCCTTTTACACACTGATTGAAGACATCCACCAAGTTTGTTTTACACTGTGTCTTTTCTGGTCTCACTCTCTCTCTCTCTCTCTCTTTCTCTCTCTCTAACCTCTGCTCCCCCACAGTGAAAGGAAAACTCTGCATCACTGCTCTCTTTCCTGGTCATGGCACGCTTGCTGCCACTTTCTCTGCCTCTCTGTATGTGCTGTCTGTTTGCTTCCACTGAGATTCAGAAATACAGACAGAGTCAGACCAACAGCAAGGTGCCAGAAGAGTGAACAGAAATATAATGGATGGCAACTGAGCTTGAGCACAGACTGTACTCCACTTCTCTGTATTTTTTTGGGGGGGGGGGGGTTGACACAGTCTCTGACTAGAACAGATTGGACCTGCACATATATGCCACACAATGTGGCTCTTGCTGTTACTGTGTCTCTCTCGGGGTTGGAAGGGAGGGAGTAGAAACTGCTAGGGGAAAGGCCACCCATTTAAATGAATGTTTGTTCAGGTGCAGGTCTGCATCATGGTTATAGTCACTACATTGCACTTCCCCCAGTTTCACACTGCCAAGGTGGTGCTGCAATAGTGACAGCCTGTCACCTGTTGATCACTCTCATTCCACTTACTCGCCCCATCTCAGCAAGTTGCTGTCACTGTTTGGGGGCTCTCACTTTCCGTTCTGTCCCTAACACTGGTGCCACTCACCACCTCTTTGGATCCTGCGCTCGCTTTCAGGGGGTGGTGCTGCTGCCTTTCCTTCTTGGTGTCTGTCCCTGCAGCCCATGTCTCCATCTCCCTGCCATCCAGGGTTAAGCTACTGCTCTACAGGGAATGCTGCCTCACTTCTCAGCACTCTTGCTCCTTGTATTGTGCGGCAAGGTGGGGGTGCACACTGAGGCAACATGAACACTAGGAGATCCATGAGGTGGGTCAGTGGGTACCATCAGAGAGAGCAATGCTCAGGTTAGGCACTGTGGCACACATGAAGCACTGGAGAGAGAGGAGCTCAGGGACAAGAACATGCACTGTCATTCGCACAGAGACACAAACAAGTTCAATACGGACGTTTGTCTGGGGAATAAAATTTATCTGTTCTTTACTGCTAGGACTGTTTATTATTTATGGCACAGAGAGTGGGGGATGCAATGTAGGGCTGGGTACCCGGACATCCACAGGATGGGTGGGGAGACAAGCAGTAAAATTATTACGAGCATGAATGAAAGGGATGAAGCACTCTCATTCCAGCACTTTATTTCTTTCAACTATAGAACAGATTCCAGATTTGAAACTGTGACTAGTGTCACAGTCTGGTTGCAAGCTCATTGGTCTGCCAGGGACAAGCCCACTGTAGACTGCTGTGCATTGGACTCATCCCTGACACACCTCTGAAATGTTCTACCACAAGATGTTTCATGCACACGCGCAAGGAAATATAAAAAACTACAAAGAATTTAGATTAGTGACTACCATCATTTGAAAGGCATTTTTGTCCTGAACACAAAAATGTAAAATAATGCACTTGTGGTACAGAAATCCAGGGGCAGAGTACACATGGGTGGAGTGGTATTGACAGCATTAAGAAAGCAAACATTCAAAAAAAAAAGCTTTTACATAGAGTTGATTACTGTTCAACAATATTTTGCATCTATGGCTGCCACTGTACATCCGATGCAAACCTATAATGACGTTCCTCACTTGAAGCAAAAAGGGGGAGTGGAGGCCATGACTGACTCCTTGTTTTCGTGTTAAAGAAGTCAGTTTCTTTACAGCAAAAACAAGGAAAGGCATCCTTTCTGAAATGTGCAGACGAGCATGAGGACCACTTTTTTCCAGAGCATGCCACCACTGGCAGCTACCACTTCAAGATTGCTACTACCCTCACCTAATGTAATCTGGGGCAAACCAGAAGTAGTCTACCAGCACTGAGATCAATATGGTTAAGGCACATTTGACAGAAATTACTGCTTAGAAAAGAATGAGAAAGTGGCTGATGATGAGCAAGTCCCAGGCCAGGTCTCTAGTTTGTTAATAGTCTCCTTCTGAGTCTGATTTGTACGGCTGCAGGGGTCAAGTTCCATGGATGTTATGCCATCATCAGATTTGTATAACAGCACTGTGGAAGCACATTACATGACCACTGTCTGATGTGCTGCCACAGTGCTCTGACATAGTTTCCAGTGATTCTGTTTATGCAGCCCTTCCCCTACACAGGCGTCGTAAACATACCCACTACATTTCTGTTCTGCAACTGCAGTATTGATAGCCACCGTGTGCAACATGGTGACATTGACTTCAACTGTGCATGCATGGCTATCGTGCATACCCAGTTATGTCAGCATCACCATGTTGTGCAGGGCTGACTACAGGGCAGACTTCATATGTGCGAGTATCAAGCATGAGCAGTACTGTAATTGCAGCAGTATTACTTATGGCTGACTCCAGTGCAGCAAAAGCACCGCATATTCTTTTCCACGCTCTTTCCACTCCTAAAAGCTCTCCACAGCCGTATCAGCTCTGACCATAGCTTATTCTTATAGAGTTACTATGCATGCATTTCAGTTATGTACCTTTAATCTGAAGGTACCAGGCCCTTATGGCATCTCTAGGGATGGAACCCTCACTGGGTTGAGGGTTCATTTACTTAAATAGCCAAGCTCTGTAACACCTTATGAGGATGATAGTCCCAGTTGTGGGACAAGATTGTGGACTGCCAAATTCACATTGGAAAAACATTCTTTTTAATCAGATTATTTTGTGAAATTCATACTCATAAATGGTGTCACATTGACATCACTGGAAACTGAAGCCCTGTTTATCCACATGAGAGAAACAACATGAGCAAGCACAGTACAAGCTTCACTACAATGCCCCAACAATGTGACTCATTCAGTCCTGTCATGTGGGTGTCATCATGTAGGTGAGAGGGCAGTTCAAATCAGTATGTACCTCCCATGGCAAAACCTCTGCAGTGACATATGTTGCTGCCGACAACAGCACCAGGTCACTGTAGAGGTTGTGTCCAGGATCAAGCAACACTTTCCCCATCCTGCACTGCCTCCCTGAATCAACTCTGACCTGGAGTTGGTATCCAAAATAATGGGGGATGCGGAAGCAGAGCCCCCTGCATGGGGGGTTTGGGGGCAAAGCCCACTGAAAAAAAAACAGTCCCTGCTGTGTGCTGCTGCCTGCCAACTGCAACACAGTCAACAGGGAGCCTGGTGGTGCAATGCTAGTCGAAGAGTTAGTTGTCAGCCAGGCATCATGGAGCCATTCAAATCTGTGCCCATTCAGTCTTTTGCCTTTCATGTAAAACTGCAAGCAAGATTTCCACTTAGTTCCAGTTGTGTAGGTTGCTTTGTAATGTGGATACCTGCCCATGGGGAACTGGACTTGAGACCACCACTCATTTCATAAAGGCAGTTACAGCTGATCAGGTAATTATAGATTTTGGCCACTACTGAACTTGTTGGGGTTTCAACCAGTGACCTGGAGGTGAAAGTCTCCTCTACCCAGTTAGTAATTCATTGAGACAGATATTTCCCCAGCAAAAGCATCTGAACATACACACCCATGCTTGCCTAATAACCAAGTAAAATATAGGGCTTTTTCCAACTGAGTGGTGGGACAGCAGGCATCAAAAATCACACCTCACCAGAAGGTTATAAGTAGCAGGCATGCCTATGTGCCCTTCTGTATATCATTTTATTTCACCACCATCCACCCCCCCCCCTCTGGTGGCTTCATCTGTTTACTTACATGAATAAAATCCATTAATTTCCCAAAGGTACCTTTAACCTAAATGGACCTGATCACTTCTTTGTCTCTAAGATTAGAACCCTGACTGGGTAGAGGGTTCATTTGCTCACATAATAAATTGCTGTGACACATTGTGAGTATGAAAGTATTAATCATGTCAAAAGCATTTTAATGTTCAAATCCACATTGCATAAGCATTGTAACATACTCACCCATAGTTGCCCAATGATCTAGTGAACTATTGTTATTCCTTTTCATATGTCACCATTAATTCAACTTTACTGATTGTGATATCACAACTGGCCAAACTTACAGAAGGGTGAGTAGTTGTCCTTCTTGACAAGTTATGACCACATGATCAATGAGATCACAGTTCTGAAGAGTCACGAAGGGCAATATCAGCAGAATTCCAGCCTCTGGATAAAGTTTTTTTCTACAGTTGATGATGTCTACTATCAGACAGAAGATGTTCTTACTGGCATCAGTGGAAAAAAAAAGAACTTCTTGAATAAAAAGTTACAACACTGACTATTTATAACAAGCATTTGTCGATGCCGAATGTTGATTGCATTGGTCCATTGAGTTTGCACAGTGCCCCTCTATCACTTGCTCATTCTGTTTCTCCCGGTGCTGTAGGCTGCTCTTTTGTACTGGGCTCCTGCCAGCATTGTCACCTTTTTCTGTCCACAAATATATCTGCAGCTGTCCAGACAGAGCTCCTTTGAGGTGGCTCACTCTCCCTCTCTCATTCTGTTTCTCTTGGTGCTGCAGGCTGCCCTTTTGCACTGGGCTCCTGCCTCTGTTGGTGGCTTTTTCTGCACACAAAGAAATCTGCAGCAGTCCTGACACAGGTCTGTTGAGCTTGCTCACTCCCCTCTCTCTCACTCGCTCATTCCATTTCTGCTGGTGCTGCAGACTGGCCTTTTGTACTGGTCTCCTGCCTGTGTTGCCGCCTTGTTCTGCCCACAAATAAACTGCAGCAGTCACGATAGAGCTCTGTTGAGCTCGCTCTGTCCCCTTTCTCACTCGCTTGTTGTGTTTCTCTCAGTGCTGCAGGCTGCCCTTTTGTACTGGGCTTCTGCCTGAGCTGGCACCTTTTTCTGCTCACAAAGAAATCCACCGCTGTCCCGACAGAGCTCTGTTGAGATTGCTCACTCCCCCATCTCACTCGCTCATTCTGTTTCTCTTGGCGCTGCAGTCTGCCCTTCTGTAGTGGGCTCCTGCCTCTGGTGGCACCTTTTTCTGCCCACAAAGAAATCTGCAGCAGTCCTGACAGAGCTCCATTGACCTCGCTCATGCCCCCCTCTCTCACTCACTCATTCCATTTCTGCCGGTGCTGCAGGCTGCCCTTTTGTACTGGGCTCCTGTCTGTGTTGCCAACTTTTCCTGCCCACAAAGAAATCTGCAGCAGTCATGACAGACCTCTGTTGAGCTCACTCACTCCCCCTCTCTCACTAGCTCATTGTGTTTCTCCTGGCGGTGCAGGCAGTCCTTTTGTACTGGGCTTCTGCCTGCTTTAGCACCTTTTTCTGCCCACAAAGAAATCTGCAGCAGCCACGATAGACCTCCATTAAGCTCGCTCACTCCCCCCTCTCACTTGCTCATTCTGTTTCTCCCACTACTGCAGGCTGCTCTTTTGTACTGGGCCCCTGTGTGCATTGCTGCCTTTTTCTGCCCACAGAGAAATCTGCAGCACTCCCAACAGAGCTCTGTTGAGCTCACTTACTCCCCCTCCCTCACTCACTCGTTCTGTGTCTCCCTCTGTTGCAGGCTGCCTTTTTGTGCTGGCCTCCTGCCTGCGCTGCCCCCTTTTCCTGCCCACAAAGAAATCCACAGTAGTCACGATAGACCTCTGTTGAGCTTGCTCACTCCCCCTCTCTCACTCACTCATTGTGTTTCTACTGGTGCTGCAGGCTGCCCTTTTGTACTGGGCTACTGCCTGCATTGGCTCCTTTTTTTTCCCACAAAGAATTCCACAGCTGTCCCGACACAACTCCGTTGAGGTCGCTCACTCCACCTGTCTCACTTGCTCATTCTGTTTCTCCTGGCACTGCAGGCTGCCCTTTGGTACTGGGCTCCTGTCTCTGTTGGCACCTTTTCCTGCCCACAAAGAAATCTGCAGCAGCCCTGACAGAGCTCCGATGACCTCACTCACTCCCCCTCTCTCACTCGCTTATTCCGTTTCTGCTGGCGCTGCAGGCTGGCCTTTTGTACTGGGCTCCTGTCTGCATTGCTGTCCTTTTCTGCCACAAAGAAATCCACAGCAGTCATGATAGAGCTCCGTTCAGCTTGCTTACTCCTCCTCTCTCAGTCGCTTGTTCTGTTTCTACCGCTGCTGCAGGCTGCCCTTTTGTACTGGGCTCCTGCATGCATTGGCAGCTTTTTCTGCCCACAAAGAAATCTTCGGCAGTCCTGACAGAGCTCAGTTGAGCTCGGTCACTTCCCCCCCCACTTGCTCGATATTAATCTATCCCAAACACTGATTTCCGACAGTGACTGCGGTATTGTATGTTGGAAGTGCGAAAACACATTTTGGCCAGGGTGTGAAAAATGACAGCTGTATTGTTCATAAGGAGGTGTGAAAAAATGCCAGTGTTGAAAATCTGGCATGAAAATATTACTAATTTGCGAACTTACAAGGGTGCATGGAAACTGCACAAAACACACTCATAACAATCATTTTAAGGAGTTTCATCACAAAATTTTCAACATAGACATTTTAGGACCTCTGCTCATGAACAGTGTCAGTGTGATTTTCTTAATGTGTCCCGAACACTGATTTCCCACAGTCACTGCGCTATTGTGCGCCAGAAGATGGAAAACACATTTCAGCCAGGATGTGAAAAATGACAGCTACACTGTTCATAAGGAGGTGTGGAAAATGGCAATGTTGAAAATCTGGAGTGAAAATATTGCAAAGTTGCGAAGGTATGAGTGGGTGTGGAAACTGTGCAATGCATGCTCGTAACACACTCATTTTTATGAAATTTTCAAAATAGGCATTTTAGGACTTCTGCTAATGAACAGTGTCACTGTCATTTTCATAATGTGTCCCAAACATGGATTTATCACAGTGCCAGTGCTATTCTGCACCGGAACTGCAAAAACACATTTTGGCCAGGATGTGAAAAATGATAGCTGTACTGTTCATAAGGAGGTGCAGAAGAATGGCAATGTTGAAAATCTGGAGTGAAAAGATAAATTTGCGAAGTTACGAGCGTACGTGCAAACTACGCAATGCACGCTCGTAACACAGTTATTGTATGGAATATCATCACCAAATTTTCAACATAGGCATTTTAGGACCTCTGCTCATGAACAGTGCCACTGTTAATTTCTTAATCTGTCCCAAACACTGATTTCCCACAGCGACTATGCTGTTCTGAACTGGAAGAGCGAAAACATATTTCGGCCAGAATGTGAAAAATGACAGCTGTACTGTTCACAAGTAGTTGTGTAAAAATACCAGTGTTGAAAATCTGGTGTGAAAATATTGCAGATTCATGAAGTTACAAGCTTGCATAGCAGCTGTGCAATGCACGCTCGTAAAACAGTCTTTGCTTGGATTTTTTTCACCAAATTTGCAACATAGGCTTTTTGCGAATCCGCCTCATGAACACTGGCACTGTTGTTTTGTTAATTAGTCCTGAAAGAGGATTCTGCACGGTGACCATGAAATCACCTTCCTGGGCCAAATAACACCACGACAGTTGCAGAATTCATGAGGAGGGGTCCCCAAAACCCCATGTTGAAAATTTGGTGCCAAAATTTCAAAAAATGCCTGAGATATGCATAAAAGTTGGAAAAACCCTATTTATTCCATTTACAGCTTACCGGCATTTCCTCAGTTGTGCTCAGCTTTGAAGAGTGCAGATGTATTCCAAGTCCACCGAAGATTTTCGCACCAGACTCTGGAGGTAAGTATGGGGTGAGAGGGGTGTGGGGAGGCAGGCTGTGCAGTGGGTGGGCACGGGTTGTGAGAGGGGGGCAGGGAGACTGCGAGGGACCATTTTCTTTTCCACAGGTTAAAAAAAACAAACATTGCTGGACTTTTTTTTTTACAGGGGCATGTTGCACACTGGGGTGGGCTCCCAGCATGCCAACAGAGTGTAATTTTTTGGGGGGCAGCTGTAGCCAATGGGGATTGGGCACCCCCTTGGCACAAATCTACTGGGTGTTTGTGGGGGGTCATTATGCCGATGGAGAGTGGGCTCCCCCATTGGCAGCATCAAAGTACAGGGCAGTGGCACTGAAGCTGATGGGTATTGGGGCCCCCATTGACAAACACACACTGTTGTGGGGAGGCACATGCTGTCGAGGCAGATTGGGAACCCCCTCGGCACTGGGGGTTCATAATATTGTTTGTGAACATGGCAGAAAACCGCCGCCATATTCACAAACAATATTACACATGACAACATTCCACCCGGCAATGACGGGTCACTCCCTCATTGCAGCCAATGACTGACTCTGCAATGACGAGGCAGCCCCTTATTGCAGTGGCTGAAACATTTCAAGGTGGTGACACGCTGGCTGAACTAGTGTCAGCAGCAGCATGCCACGGCATTGGGAAAAGCAGGCCAAGCCTTTAAAGGCTGTGGGGGCACTGGCCACTACAGTGCCGCACCTCCACAACCTGCTTCTGGAAAACTGCCACAATATGTTTCTTGTGCATGCATGCAATCAACATAAAAATGACTTGTATTTTCAGGTTGTTTTTTGAATGTGTACAAGGCATTAAGTCATATACCATAGCTAATGAACAAACAGAAATCATAAGAAATAAACATTAACATACACTCAAGAAACTTCAGGAAAGTATGTTTATAAGATACAAGTGTGTCACTCTAGTGTAAGTAAGTAAAATACAAAAAAAGCATGACTAATATCTTCCCATGCCAGCAGACATTCTGACACTGAAATGTGTCATTCAAATACATTAAATGAATGCTATTATCAACCTATACTAGCAAAGACACAATGACCATGACTACATAGTGATTCTGAAATTGATGTAAACCTTGTTGTTTCTGCTGTGGGATAGGTCAAACGTAAATTATGTTGTCCCTTACACAACTCAGTTATGCCTTTCTTACTGTTGTCAAACACTATCATAATCTGAAAATATGAGGTTTAAATATCCTCTGTATTATGTTAAATGAAAATTAAATCCTATAATTGCTGTAATTAAGCCACTCCTATCTGATCACTCAAGCATGTCACTCAAAGTAAAAGCTGTAGATTATAATAATGAGGACTTTCATAAACTTTGAGCAGGCTCCAAATTTGAGTCATCAGTTACTTGAACAATAAGGACTTTATTCTGCAAGGGGGAGGGGCCTAACTATCACCTGCTATCTCACAAGAAAAATTGCAGAGTATCTTGTGTGAAAACAGGTACACTTTTGATGTTTGTAGATTGTATTACATAAATATCCTATATAGGGAGACAATGTGCACTCATTTTCAATTGTTCTGTGCATAGTGTCAGCAGGCAACTACGAGCATGTCTAAAAGTTTTTCAATATTGGTTTGAGCCATTTGGACTCTGTATCAGGACTGGGGCTACTACCTCCACAATGGTGCCAAAGAGTCTGGTCATGTGACAAAATGATCCCTCTTTCCATGTTGGGGGGAGGCTGAACCACTGTAGGTGCTTGAGGGACTCAGCCCTCAGGCTACTTAAACCCTCGGAAAATCATTGGATGAGGTTTACCCTAAAGAGAAAGCAAACCATCAGATGAAGGGGAATGGAAGGTGGAGGAAAGAAATGATCATCCATTCTGGATGAATAAGCATTCACTAGCACTTTAACAGCACTCAATAGAGACCGGGGGTGCAGAGCTTGGGTGTCTCATGCTCCTCTCAAAGGACAGGATAATCTTTTTAGCACAATCATTTTTCAATAAAATGAGAATAATTAGGTACTGATGTATTCTTCAAGTAACAGAGGTAGACAAATCATATGCCTATGTAACTGCTTTTGAAATAATGTCCAGCTATCATACGCAGCCTCTGCCGGCTCCTATTACTGAGCACTTTGCTCTTGTTTTCCACACCTTCCATGCTGATATTTGATTTTCTTTGAAGCATCTCACACAAGACAAAAGACTACAAACTTCATGTAGCACTCTTTAACATCAGGACAGCAGACAGTGATATTTATGTGACTTGGGAGACACTGCAGTCGAGAACACACTCCCCTACTATGTTCATCACACTGTCTTACTGGGTGTGTGAGCATGGTTTGTTTGAATGATGCTTTAAAAACCTTGAGAATGTCAATTTAACAGACAATGTTCACAGCTCATAATGTGTGAGGTGGCTGGCCCCAGAATTTACAAATGTGATAGTTAATCATTTTTGCAGTAGGCTCAAGAGATGACAGACTGACAGATCATAGGGTCTAAGCAGTGTTTATCTACAAGATCTGAAGTATATGTTAACAGGCTGATGATAACTGGATAGTAAACTGGCATTTTTCTAAGTAGCTGAGGGGATCCTCTTCCAGGACTATGATTGATTACCACTGTAAAAATGTAGTAAACCCTGCCAACATGTGCAGCGTGTAAATGGAGTTCAGGCAAATTAAATTTAGACAGCAGACAAACAACTCCTTGCCAATAAAAACAAGGTGGCCACAATGTGTTCAAGATTTTTAAATAGGATTTGTAATTTTGGGACACTAAAATAATTATTGATCAGGACTAATAAGTAGTCAAGTTAAGGATAACAAAAGTTCATGGTTGGAAGGCATCCCTTGATGGGCATAAAACATTATTTCTAGATGATCCTGGAACATTTACATTGCAAACAAGAAGGATTATTACAATGAAAAACATTGTCTGAGAAGGAAGACATTAGTTAATGCATAAACAACTTAGTTGGTTCTACATTTAAGCCATAGAGTATTCTGTGTCATGGTCTTTCACTCCCTCCGGGGCAACAAAAACTTTTCTTATAGACTGCTTCAACACAAAACAAATATGGAAACATAGAAACATAGAAGTTGATGGCAGATAAGGACCTCAAGGCCCATCCAGTCTGCCCATTTCTTTTTCTACCTTATAAATGTGCCATCAGCCTTTGCTCTGTCAGTGGTCTATCTATTCATACTCATCTGTATTGCTCCCTTATGCCTATCCCATGCCTGTTTGAAGCCCCGCATTGTATTCATAGCCACCACATCCTGAGGTAAGCTGTTTCATGCATCCACCACCCTTTCTTTGAAAAAGAATTTCCTCACATTCCCCCTTAATCGGCCTCCCTCTAATCTCATGCTGTGTCCTCTTGTCCTGCTATTTTTCTTATATTTAAACATGTTAGACTCTTTCACCTTGTTAATGCCCTTAATGTGTTTGAATGTCTCGATCATATCACCTCTCTCCCTCCTTTGCTCAAGGGTATACATATTGAGCTTCGTTAATCTGTCCTCATATGTCTTCTGATGCAGTCCCTGCACCATTTTGTTGCCCTTCTCTGGACTGCCTCAATTTGGTTAATGTCCTTGTGAGGTGTGGTCTTCAGTACTGCCCTTAGTACTCCAGATGGCCCGCCTAACCAGTGTCTTGTAAAGAGGGATTATTACCTCCCTCTTACGACTTGTGATACCCCTACTAATACACCCTAACATCCCCCTAGCCTTGCCTACTGCTTTAGAGGTCTGCTTGGATGATTTCAGGTCATCAGTGATGATGATGCCCAAGTCTCTTCCTTCCTTTGTGACTGCCAGCAACTCCCCTCCCAGCCTATAGGTGGCTTCAGGGTTTCTCTTCCCTATGTGCATGATCTTGCACTTCTTTGCATTAAATCCCAGTTGCCACTCTTCTGACCATTTTGCTAGTTTATCCAGAAAGGGGATATGATAAAAGCTTTAAAATACCTCATGGGTATAAATAAGGTACAAGAGGGAAGCATTTTTAAGGAAAAAAGATGTTCTAGAACAAGGGGTCATGCTATGAGGCTGGAGGGGGTTAGATTTATGGGAAACGTGAGAAAGTATTTTTCATCAAAAGTGTGCAAAAATTGTAATGGGATTCAAGAATGCATGGGATATGCATAAGGCACCTTAGGGCTTAGGAAAAGGAGGGTAAAGCTGGAGATCAAGTAGGGTCTGCGGTATTACAGTTGCAGTAGGTAGGGAAAATTGACAGACTAAATGGGCTAAGCAGTCTTTATCTGCTGTCAAATTCTGTTTCCATGTTTCCAGCAGCTTGCACTGATAATACTGAGCTTTACTTGTAGCCCTGACCAGCTTTGTGCATGTGCGCTTCTTCAGCACTGAAAATTTAATTCATTCATAAGTACAGTGTTTGGTGTCAATGCCAGTCTTTGTGTTGGATCTGCTGTTTCAGATTTACCGTGAAGAATAAGAAAGGAATAATAATTAGATGATCACAGTCAGTAGGAAGATGGGATGACAGGATTAAGGAGAGAGGGGAGGTAAGTAAAAACAGGGGCAAGTCAATATTTTACCAGGAAGGAGGAACAGTTTGAGAGATGCTGGACATAAGGGAGGGGAAAGAAAGAGATTTGGACAGAAAGATAAGTGATTGATGAGTGATGGAACAATAAGGATGACACAGCAGAAGTAATGAAAAACAGGGTGTAGCCTGACAAATTTAGACATTAGGTAAAGGTAAGTTAAATTTATTTAAAAAGACACCAATTCCCAGATGCTCTGGGTGCCGTACAAATGAACAAGCTTATGTTCAGAAATACATCAAATAAAAAACATACAAAATAATTATAAACATATGTCCTCTTCATATAAACATTAGGTAACTTGACAGATCATCAACTACTCTACTCAAGTCAGAACTCACAAATCAATAGCTTAATCTTAAAATGTCTGGGTGAATAGGAAGGCCTTAAAGTGGGCCTTGAATACCTCCACAATGGGGACCCCCATAACCTCAGAGGGCAGCGAGTTCCACAGGATGGGAGCAGCGATGCACCGGGTCATAATGTCATACGCTTAATAGTGTACGGCATTATGGTGAAACCTGCACCTGTGTGCACTCCGAGTTGGACCCCCACAGGAGTTGGAATATTCAGTGGAGGGGACCAGGGGGCACAGCCCCCTGTAATGGGGCGGTGGGGGCAGAGCCCCCCACAGAACAATAAATAAAAAGAAATCACGTAACGCGATTCTGCCATGCGTCATTATGACCCTGTGCTGAGCGGTGATACTAAATGCCCTATCACCAGCCGACTTCAGCCTTGACTTGGGAACCACTAGGGGGCCTCCACAAGAGGAATGGAGGGGATGAGCTGAGACAGCAGGTACCAGAAGGTGTAACAGGTAGCCATGGCCCTGACCATGTAGGGTCTTATAGGTGAGGAAGCCCCATCTTAAAGAGGATCCTCCATCTGACCAGCAGCCAATGCAGCTCACGCAACACCGGTGTAATATGGTAAAACTTCAGCTGTCCAGTAAGTAACCGGGTAGCTGCATTTTGCACTAGCTGCAGTCTGTGAAGAGATCCTCCTGTGACCCCAAGACAGAGCACATTACAGTAGTCAAGCCTCGATGTAACTAAGGTATGCATCAAAGTGGGGAGGTCCAGAGGCGGAACAAAGGGCTTTATCCTGGTGATATTTCTAAGATGGAAAAAACAGGAGCAGCAACGGAGGAAATCTACACCTCCATAGTCAAACTCCTATCAAGAATAATGCTAAGATTTCGCACCTTTGAGGAGGTCTTCAATGAGACAGAACCCAGAAGAATTCCAGCCTCTGAATCAGAGGCCAACCTATCACGTACTCTGTTCGACTCCACCACCAATACCTCTGTCTCATCGGGGTTCAGTCGCAACCAGCTAGATGTCATCCAGTCATTGATCTCAGCAAGGCAGCTGTTTAGAACATCCAGTGTGTTAGATGTTCCTGGGGAAAAGGGTAAGTATAGCTGGGTGTCGTCAGTGTAGCAATGGAAACCCAAGCCATACTTCCTAATGACCCCACCAGGGGCAGCATATACACTGTGAACAACATTGGGGCCAGAACCAAACTCTGAGGTACTCCGCAGAAAAGAGTGCTAGAGGTGGAGGAGAAATTCCCTATCACAACCTGTTGCCTCCTGTTGGTTAAAAAGGACTCAAACCAGCAGATGACAGTGCCAGTGAGTCCACAGAGTTCTCTGAGATGGTCAAACAACACACAATGCTCCACAGTGTCAAAATCTGAAGAGAGATCAAGGAGAACAAGAATTGTCTTTTCTCCTTGACCTCTAGCCCTGAGGAGATCATTCTGCACCTGAACAAGCATGGTTTTTGTGCTATGCCTTGCCTGAAACCCTGACTGGAACTGTTCATTCAACTCATGTGTCACAAGGTGCTCCTCCAACTGAAGCGCCACTACCTTCTTTACAACCTTCGCCAAAAAGGGGAGATTAGAGATAGGTCAGTAAATTTCCCTGACCTCCAGTGTTCTCACCAATGCCTCCTTCAAGGCATCTGGAAAGACCCCCTCAGATAAGGAACACCGGACAATCAGAGCAAACACCGAGCCAATGGTGTCGATGCATCTCATCAGGAAATGTGGTGACACCGGATCCTGTTCACAAAAGGTGAGCTTCAGATTGGTCGCCACCCTGATATCCTCACTTGCATCCACTGGTTTAAATTCCCCCCAACTAGGTGGAGTGCACTTAGTACACCTCTGGCAATCACTGCCAGCTATGGCATTGCTGACTGGAGAAACTCCCTACCGGATACCGGACACTGGACACTCTGTCCAAGAAGAACCGAGCAACCTCTTCACATTCAGTATTTGAAAAAAACTTCTTCGGCTGTAGACAGGTAGAATGAAGTAGCCTGTCCACAGTCTTAAAAAGTATAGTTGGTTGGTTCTTCAAGGTGGCAATCTCTCTGGACAGGAACACTGCCTTCTTATGGTTGATTGCCCCCTGGTATGCATTATAATGCACATGCAGGGCCAGTTTGTCCTCATCCAGGCTGGACCTCTTCCAGTGGTGCACTAACCTCCGACCCTTTCTCTTCATCTCCCTGAGGTCCCCATCAAACCAGGGGGACCTCAGGTAGGAAGATTTGGGTTGTACACGGACAGGTACTAGGGAGTCAATGGCATCAGATAGAACTCTATTATAGGAGTCCACCATGAGACCAATGCCTCCAATGCATACATTTCCCACATCAGATAGATCGGCTGCCACCAGAAAACCCTCTGGGATCAATGCTATGCTTTACAGCCACATAATCCATTACTGGCAAAATCATCTGGAGGAAGATCTCATGTTGAACTAGGACAGGATAGGAAAGTAGTAGTTGTCACGGTGCAGCACACTGTGCTCATGGCAAAGTTTGTTATGCATGGTGTCAATGTAGGTGAAAAAGCTGGAGTTATGGTCCTGCCACACAAACTGAGTCCTTGAAGTGAATACCTTTTCAAGCAGGGTACCATCCAGAATCTTGAAGACCGGGGCATGTTTGAGGCTTTCTAGTATCTGTCGGGGATTGAAAATCAGACAGAGACTTCTGTTGATGCCATCTGGTGTATGGCTGCAGCCCAGAGAAGCTCTGTCATAAACACTGCACAATCTCCCTCTCCTACAGCATTTTTTCAACTAAATTGTGCTTTAAAGTGAGTTAGAGGGCTGAGTTTCAACTATGTGGAGACATGGAAGTGCAAAATCTGCTGCAGAGCTGGCTGATGCCAATAGGTTGCATGATGGGGAGTCAGAAATGGAGGCCTCACAGGCTTTGGGTACAAATTCACTGTGATTTCAGCCCAGAAAAGGCCTGCCAACTGAAAGGAAAAGCACTCAGAAAGAGCAAGAAACTAGACTTTCTTATTAAAAATGTTACTGGTTTCATACTTAACTTAAAGCCTTTACCAGTCAATGCAGAGTAAACTGCAAGTTGTGGATAGCAGGTTCAACAAGCTTGATAAACAGATTACTGACACAAACTGCAAAGTAGAGAACACAAAAGCCCTCATTCTGCACCTCCACCACCAGCAGCAACAAATGTAGGCCAAAACTGAAGCTATGGAAAAGCAAACTCACAGAAATAATGTGTGGCTCTATTGTCTTCCAGAGCAGGTGGAGGGCCAAAGAATTAGGGAGTTTATAGATGATTTATTACATCAAGTGCTTTCCCGCCTTAACACCTCCACAATCTCCAGTGAGGTCACAGGGTACTTGGCACTAAGCCAAATGACCCATCTGCCAGCCAGATCTGTAGTCATGCATTTCCTCAGGTACACCATTAAGCAAGAGGTCTTATTAGAAGGCTTGTGATCCAAGGAAATCATGTACAATAAAGTTTGTCTGCTTTTGATAATGATTACCTCCACCACCACGATCATAGCTTGCCATCAAGAATGCATCCCACTGTTGAAGGCACCTCAGGAACACAAGTTCAATTTTCAAACCCTTAACAATTCCAAGCAGTTGGTACAGATTCCCAATGGCCAATAACTTTACCTCATGGTCACAGAAGCTTGTTCAGAACTGTGGGAACATGAGGTCCATATTCTTCTCCCCTCCTGCCAACAGTGACAGCTCTCCCTACTAAGCAAAAAGTTGCAGAGGGTGCAGATCATAAGAGACATGCAGAGTCTACAGTGCAAGAAATCATCACGTGCTTGAAGGTGGATGCTTCAGCTTGGGAGGCTCAGCCTTGGCAATCCACTTCCTCATAAATCAACTGAGTATCAGTCTGTCTGTTGATTTGACTATTTTCTCTGTTTTTGTTCACAACCTGGAGCCACTATGATTCTGCATGCACTTCCAAATTGGGCCCCTGAGTTGCTTTCCTCCAGTTAATGAGACATGCAGCAGGTTTCCCAAGAGGTTTGTCACCATCTTTAATGGGTGAAATACAAAGTAATGTGGGGATGGTGGGATGGCTTGGTGACCTGGGTTAGCTTACTTAGCTTGGAGATTAATTTTTTTTCCACTTTCTATCCCCATCCCCATCCTCATGACCCAGCAATACATCTGTTTTTGCAGTGGCGGTAGTGCAAAATTTGACGCACAATTACACTCTGAAAATGGGCATCTGGTTATTTACTGCCTGCAGTGTTTTGAACTCTGTTAAGGTCTGGTGCACTCCTGGGGGTTGCTCAGTGGAGGTTTTTCAGTCCCATCTGGGCTCATTATGATTATAAGGGGCAATTTAGAGCTATTTTCCATGGGGGGTACATCCCAGCAGATAGATCCTGGCGCTATGCTATGTACCTTAAATAAATGCCATATATGTCTTCTTTCTGGCATTACCATTTAATTGAGCTGGCACTGGAGCCTGTGGAGGGCAGGAGGGAGGGTTCCATGTCATTTGGTAGAATAAAAAATGAGCAGCAGTCATTTAGCAACACAACAACGGAGAGAATAAGAACAATGACTGCCAATATAGAGGCAATGGCAAAGATGGCGAGAAACACTGTATTATGTATTATGGGGGGGCTGATGTGGGGGGCTTCACTCCGCATGCCTCCCTTTCAATTGATTATCAACTCAAAGGGGCAAAAGTTGGAGAGGGTGTGAAAGCCGCCGGTTGCCTTTTCTGGTCAGTTGTCATTTTTCCCATCGCTATATCTCCAGTTGCCGTAATTGCCATCACCCAAATGACTGTCGCCATTTCTTATTCTCCCATATGACATGCTACTGGAAGGGAGTTAGTTCACCCTGGGTGAGTGATGACTGGAGCTAGCCTCTTCCTCCTCCACACTTCTCTCTGAAGGTACTGCAAACCTTGGCTTGACATACTGTGACCTGCCATAATTTCTGCCCAGGGGCACAGTGCATCTCTTATTACTTTCTTCATTCACTGGATTGTGGATCTGGACTGTTTTGGACACTGATTAAAGGGACTCTCAGTTATGGTTTATTTTACCAGGCAGTTCAGGTAAGTAATTCTTTGTAGCAGAGCTGTGGACAGATTTCCTTGACAGATAGGCCTTCCTGCACTCTCCCTTTTTTTTTGATAACCAGAACATCCCTAAGGGGCCCTTGGCCTATAGTAGTCTTTTCTAGTGCTGTGCAGAATGTGGAATTTCACCAGCAAAATTAGTGTGGAATGACTATTCTGCTGGCAAAATTTCTACTGGAATTTTGTTGGTTCTTCTGTGGAATTCTGCCTGCTGCAATCTGTAGAATAATATTCCACAGAACAGGACTTTCCCCATGGAAAATCATTCTGCACCCATTTCTGCAGAAAATAATGAAATCCATGAAGAAATTTTGTGAAAAAAACTCATTCTACATTTTTTCTGATGCAGAATTCCATCATTCCGTTTCAGGCGAAATTTGACAGAATTTCGGTGGAATTTTGAAAAGTCCATGAAATTTTGATCCAGGAGAATTTGAAAATTTCACACAGCACTAGTCTCTGTCTATGTCAATGTTCTTTTATATTTCTTTTGACATACTGTGACTCCTCACAAATGCAGGGGTTGCTGGGCAGAGTCACCTTTTCCATTATTTGATTTTTCTGTTCTGAAAACATGCACACCATAAAGATGTTACATTTTAACTGATATTTTTCCTGCAGGTTACAATTGGTGCCCCTTTTCTTTTTCACAGTTGGGTCCCCACCTAACACTGTATTATGCCTTCATTCATTACAGAATTCTAGTACCCCCATGACAGAGTGTTAAAAAAATCTGGAAGGCCACATTTGCTAAAGCTAGAAGTCTATGAAATAAGATTCCAGACCTAGAAACCATCATGGCAGAGGCTGACTTGGATATAATGGCCATTACTGAGTCATGGTGCACTGAAAACCATGACTGGGACATGACCATACCAGGCTACACTCTGTTCAGGAAGGACAGACTGGAAGGAAAGGTGGAGGGGTGGTTCTTTACATGAAGGGAAGTATAACAACAAAATAAATTCAGGGAATTTGGGGGGTAGAGGTACTGTGGGCCACCCTCGGGTCAAGAAACAGAGCTGCTATTTTCACAGGCTTGACCTACAGACCTCTTGCACTGAGGGAAGAGTGAGGTAATGTTCTGTTGTAAGCCACTGACAAAATGGCAGAAAAGGGGGAGATGCTGCTGGTGGGGGACTTCAATCTGCCGGATATAAATTGGATCCTCCCAACTGCATCATCTGCTAAAAGCAGAGACATGCTAGAATCCCTGCAGTGTGTGTTCCTCAGGCAACTAGTTAGTGAACCCACTCATAATTGGGCAAGACTTGACCATGTTCTCACAAACAGGGACAGTGTTGCAGATGTCAAGGTGAGAAGTCACCTGGGGACCAGTGTTCACCATATACAGTAATCAAGTATACTTTATTAGAAAAACAAACAGCATTTTTCCATTTTTGACATGGACAATACAAAACAATCAAAACTATACTAGAGAAACTCACATCTAACAAAAATGTTTAATACTTCCTTCCCCCTCCCCTCCTGGAGTACGACATCAGAGGTATCATGTATATCATGGGAACCAAAGCAATACTTATGACTACAGAGTAAACACAGTGCCTTGGTCCAACATTATAGTACCACCAAGTTTAGTTGCCCTCAGATTCAAAAGATAACAGAGCATACAATGATTCCAATCTGTTTTTAAAATAATTGCTCCTATTATGGAGGGTGTTAATTTGCTATTTGACATTCAGTTCTTGTAAAATTTCTTGGTGGCATTCTCTGTGAGTTAGAATGAGATAATCTAACCAGTGTATTAAAATTAGAAGTTTGGCTGTAGCAGCTACCAATGCCGTATGGCCCTTATGGGGACTGAAGACCTAGTGGGAATAAGACCCCACTAAGCAAATATATGGTATGGTGTAAAAAAGTCTTTTAGTCCCAGGAAGGGCTCCAAATAACTCTAAATAGCCTGCCAGAAAGGAATCACTTTGACACAGTCCCATAAAATATGTTTAAGAGTACCCTCTTCTAATACACACCTAGAACACAACAGAGATGCTTGTTTACCCATTTTTGTAGTCCCTAAGGTGTGAATATAAGTTGTGAAGAATCTTGTACTGTATCAGCCTGTATCTAACTTGTTTTATAGTACATATTAATTTAGAGCCTTCCAAACTGACTACCATTCTTTAGGTGTCCATTGGAGACCTAGGGCTTCTTGCAAGTAGTAACTTGGTCAGACAGGAGAAGATGGCTGACAGCCAAGATGGAGGATGTGAGTTGGAAGGAGAATCTAGCAGGGCTGCTGCTAACTTGTCAAACTCAGCAAGATGGGCACACTATGGCACACATATTACCCCTAAGAATATGTGACCCTGTTGTAGAACACCTAAATGACACTGCAGTCCATATTACTACAGAACCACAGGTAAAACACCCAGTAATAAATGCACAGCAAGTTGTTGAGCATGAAAATACTGTGAAAACCCCTCCACAAACTGCTACACTCCCTACAGCGGTAATAGAAGATGATAATCCTGAAGAAGTACCTCTGTTGCCTGATGAACCACAGAAAGACTTGCCTCAGTGACCATTTCTTTCAGAACTTTTTAAAACAAATACAACAGAGCCCCTACCATGACGCCATGCTGTACAGCTGAAATATAAAGGTGGTCTGGACACACGTCCTGACAAGCAGTATGTTGGAAAAACTCTTATCAAAGACTCCTTAAGGTTTTACCCTGTGGATGTTTTCACTTTCATCCACATCTCTGGTGAGAATATCTTCGATATTAGTTTTCAATCTGCTAACCTTCTGGATTTTTTTGGACACATTATAATCAGGTGAAAACATGTCCATTATGGATTCTTTTTACAGCTATCCCATTGACTAAACCACTAACTGAATCTGTTGCAATTATGTTTTGCAATGGGAATGTACCTGTCAGTGACATCAACCACTGGCTTCAACAGAAATGCCAGGTGTTAAGTGCCCCAGTGGCCATCTTGGATGAGGAGCAATTTTGGATGGGAGGTAGAAATTTCAGGTAAAGTTACATCAAACCAAGGATGGTATTACCCATATACCAAACTGCTTCTTTCCAGGCCATGACAGAGGAGTGTGCTATTACCCAGGGCAGCCAAGGGCATGTTATCAGTGTGGCTCCAGAACACACTTATCCAGTGTGTATGATAAGCTTCGGTGCAGCTTTCTGTAATGAGGTGGGACACATCAATTTGCACTGTACAAACTACTTTCAGTGAAATCTATGTGAGGAACAGGGGCATCTGTACAAAAATTACCCATGGGCTGCGGTTAACAAAACACATTCCCTAGACCCTGAAGATCTGATTAATGAAGTACAAGCTGGAGGTAATTTGGATTTTAAGCCCCACCCCCAGGATTTTCCAGATACAAGGAATATACCTGATACAGTACCGTCCAAGCCTACAATGGGGGAGATGACCTCCCTAGATTGTGGTTCGGGTCCCAATGAAATGGAAGGGCCAGAGAAGATATCCCTACTGCAAGGTTTGTTATGTTGACCCAGTAGTCCAATCCAGTAGTCCTACCAAAATGGAGGTAGTGACCCCACCTATGGAATTTATCCTTGTTACACAGAGAAGATCATCTAGAAGGCTGCTTAAGGAAAATTTGATTCTGCGAGTGGAGACGAGAAATCAGTATGAAGTATTGGAGCATGGGCCCTGGGGGGACTCAGAACCTGAAGATAACTCTAATGAAGTGATGGAGGTGGGAACCACTCATCTCCAACCTATGGAAAAACTATATACAGGGAAGAAGAAGAAAAAGAGATGGAAGAATTAACCATGGGACAATATAACTGATTAGTGACTCTGTTAGAGTGGCATCGATTAATTGCCACAGTCTGTTGAATAAACAAAAATGTCAGGCTGTGTTTCAACTGTTCCTTGACCTTCTGGTGGATATTATCTTTGTTCAAGAAATGTGGATGACTTCAGTTTCCCAGCTCAAATTATGAAAGTCAGAATGGCCTTGGGGACCTTCTTATTGGTCATTTGGGGTAGAGAAGGCAGATGGGTTGGTATTCTCTTTCATGAACTGTTTCTCTTGTTCCACCTACTAGATTTTGTCCCAGGGAGGGCTATTATTCTGGATGGTTATATAGACACAGACCCATGTTGACTAGTTAACATTTATGTCCAAATTAAAGAGATAGGACAACTCTCTTGTCTCAGCTATGCCCATGTTTGGCTATGGAAATTAATTATTTTGGGGGATTTAATTATAACTATCTTTTCAAAAAGAGCACAATATGGTGCTAAGGTGTATGTGATTCTATTCACCCAAAATGTATTACTTCAGCTGATCTCAAATTCAATGCCATATTCAGGATCCCCATTATTTTAATTACAAATGGGCACAATACACTATTATAGACTATCTTTTTATATCCATACATCTTGTATTATCTCCACTGAACTATGCCAGACAGTTTTCAGATCATAAATGGTCAGTACTACCCTGAGCACAGAATTGTATCATCCCATTATAACAACAAGATGGAAATTAAACGTTCAGACCCTTCATGACCCATTTATAAAATTAGGCATTCAAAGGTTGCTTGTTACAAGGGCTACAGTCATTGACCTGTATGATGACATGGGGGACTGGTGGCAGCAGACTAAGCAAGATATCTCCCAGTATCTGCAACACCATGGTAAAAAAACAAAATCCAATATTTAAAATCTTACCTTAGGACAAAATTACAACATGTATTATCTTGCACTCCAACAGAGAATAATGATCTTCATTAAAATTCAAAAACTGAAGGAAATAAGGCATTATATTATAATAGAACTAATACCATTGAGCTGAACTTTCATATAGGACAGAAATAACAGTCTTCAGCCCTTGTTTAAGTACTACCGGAGATGGGCAGTTTCTATTTCTAGCCTACTTAACCATAAGGGTATGGTGTGCTAGTTCAGATATTTTTCAGGTAATTATAGAGGCACACAAAAATGGCATTCATATTCAGAAAGTAGTTCTTATCTTTCCATGTTGTAACAAATGATATCTCCTCTCAAGAGTCAACCACCACAACAGAGGTATGTCACGGAAATCTTGATGTCATACAAACTAGAAATTAGAGCTGCCCTGAGTGGATAGCCTTCCTTATAGGTTTTATAAAACATTGGCCTGAGCTGGTGTATCTTTGAAAGGTTTTTAATTTTTTTTTTTCATAATTTGGTGCCTAGTTCATTTCTGAAAAGTTTGACTATATATATCTATAAATCTGGGGATCAATCCCTTCTCCAGAATTGGAGGTCAATTAGTCTGTTGAATGGAGATTTTAAGATATTAGCACAAATTTTGCATCTTCAATTATGAAAAATTGCTGTACAGATTATCCACTCCCTGCAATATTGCAGTCTCCCAAATAGATCTGTCCATCACCCTTTGATCATGCTAAGAGAAATTTGGGAATATTATCATAAAATATCTCCCAGAGTGGCTAATACCCCTTGATCAACAAAAAGCTTTTGATACCATGGACTGTACTTTTCTCTTCAGCATTTTGAAAGCATGTGGTATTCGCCCCTTATTTATTAATAAAATACGTCTATTATATGCCACAGCTAGTTGGAGCCCATATATACAAGGGGTAATAGGTCTGGAGAGGGGCATTAGGAAGGGAATCCACCAGGGTTGCCCTTTAAGTCCCCTATTGTATATCTTTTCTGTTAACCCTCTTCTTCAAAAGATTACAGATAACTCAGTAACACAGGGCTTGACAGGGGACTTTCCAGGAGATAAGGTTAAAATCTTGCCATATGCTGATGATACTTGTCCTCGTCTTAAGGATATGTCTAGTATCCAAGCAGCTAATAAAGAACTTTGAGATTTCTCAGGGGGCATCTGAAGCTCAGCTGAACATTTCTAAATGCAAAGCATTTCCTTTGACTATACAAGGCACTCCTCCTCATAGGGTGGAGAATTTTCCGGTAGTAACAGCTCCATTAAAATTCTGGGGATAACGTTTTCATCCCAAAGAGATAGCATACAACTGGATGACGACCTTACAGAAATATAAGTAAAAGTAAATGCCTGGAAAGGCTTGGAAAACAACTAAACTGAATTGATTAGCCATTACCGAACAATTTATAATTCCTAGCCTACAGTACGTAGGTTCTATTTTTTCACTTCCATTATTGTTAGAGACAAAATTGTACAGTCTATTTTTTAAGATGTTATGGGGCAGTCACCTTAACCCTGTTAAATGAGGGTTTACTTATTTGGTAAAAAAGAAGGGGGGACTTGGGATGAAAGACCTGGTCATTTTCTTTCTGGGTCCATTCAGTCAAATGTCCATGGACCATGTAGCATACTCCGGTTAATTTATGGTTTCAGAATACTTGGAATATTTTTATGTTAAGATTGGATGATCAACCCCTAAAACTTGCACATTCTTTATCCCTGTCAGATGCTTATAGACCCTCAGTTCAGAAAATATTCAAATGGCATATTTCTAAACCTGTGTTTGTGCCATCCTCCGAGATACAGTTATATTATCATGTGTTAAATACCATTGTTCCCTCTGCTCCCAATTTTAAGAATTGCCTCCCACAAAAGTGGGAAATGGTTATACAATTACTAAATGAGAAAAGGATCCCAGAAAATATGTGAGAAATTGTATGGTTGAGTGCATATGGGAGATTAATTGTAAGGTGCAACAATAAACATAAGCCTGTAGAGGAGCGCTCCTGCCCATACCTGGGATGTGGAGCCCCGGAAGAAACTATGGAGCATTTTTCATTACATTGTATCTATTCTTACAACCTGTGGGTTTTCTTGGCTACAGTTTGGAAGATCCCTTGGTTGCAAAATATTACCTATGAGGCACTGGTGCTGGGAGAGTATATTAGTCAATTACTAAAATATAATTCAGGGTCTTTATCATTTTTTTTGCTGTGTTAAATTATTATTTATGGAATGCCCAGGTACAGTGGGTACTTAGGCAACAACAAATGTCCTTTGTGGTATTTTGAGTGATTTGTGAAAAAGCACTACAATCAGCCTGGAAGGCAGAAGTGGAGAAATTTTGGGTACATGTCACAAATTTGAGATGGAAAGGGTTGTCTTTATTAAATTTAAAAGAACCTAGGTTTTTTAATCACAAAGATAAAGTTATTATTTTAGGTATTTTGTTAGTACAAGTTTTTTTTTTTGAATAACTGTTTAATTATTTGCCTTCTTAAGTAAGAATTAGTTGTCTCTAGTAGTAATGGATCAATGCTTTTTGATATATGTATGCCGCATGTGTCTTATAATGTTTATTGCTGTCTTTGTATTCACAGTTTTTGAGTGTATCCTTTATTTTCTTTTCCTTTCTTGTGCTATATATGTTACTGTATTCATTAATAAAAAAAAAACCTACTCTTTGTGAGGGGGTGCTGTTCCCATGGATGCTGATGCTGGGATGGCTCAGTCTGCTGGTGTACCTGTGGGAGTGCAGATCTCCCAACCCACAGGTCCAGCTCAGGAGAATGTGTTGGACATCGCTAGCATGGCACAAGAGGTCGAACATTCTCAAGAAGTGGAGGATTTAACTGCAGTTACGCTGTCTACTGAAGAAGTTTGGCATAAAAACCTCTTAAAAATGAATTGTGACATGGTGTTTGCGATGGTCAGGGCTGAGGAGCATTTGTTTGTTCCACCTGTGGGCACTTCTATGGTTGCAATGGAGCTAGCAACTGACCCAGTGCTGTTATCAGGTGAAATTCCTGTTCTTTCATTGCTGGAGCCAGCTAAGGAATTGGCAGCCTTGTCAAACACTACTGAGTCTTGTGTCAGCCTGCCTGATGATGCAATAACATCAAACAAATTCCGATTGTCTGAGTCTGCGGTGGCCGAGTCAGAGAAGTGAGCACAGAATGAGACAGTTGGGGCAAAGATGCTGCAAGCTGCTGTTTCTACCACAGAGAATGAAGTGACTACAGCGGGTCTTTCTCATGCTCTGAATGAGTTTGTTGCTTCTCCTGCAATACCCTTACGTGTGGAGTTTGACAATGAATTGCCTCCTGTAACTGAAGGAAGTCCTTCCCATTCATTAGCATGCTGGCTAACTGAGGCAGGGTGGGAAAAAGGTGATGCGGGACACTGGATACCAGATCCTGCACATAGTCCCATTCCGGGGCAGTCCTCGGGGTATGTTCCCCCATGTTTGGACTCGGGTGACTGTGTTCCTATATCTGATTTTATAAGTCTTGAAGCCATGAATCAGTCTCTTACTGAGACTGTTACACCTTTATCTGAAATTTCTAGTTCCTTATCTGAGGGAGAAGAGCCCATTCCTCAGTCCACAGAGTGGGAGGACAGAATGGACACTGAACAGGGCCCACCAGGGCTGAAACAAAACCCAAGGGACACAGCTAAGTCCACTTGGGAAAACTTTCAACAAAAAGACCCATTTAGTGGATTTCCTCCACCTTTACAGTGACATAATGCGGTCCACTTATAGTATTTATGAGGGCTAGAATTTGTGCCTGATAGGCTTTATGTTGGGCGACAGCTTTTTAAAGATTCTTTGGGCTTTTTCTCCAATGAAGTGCATGCTTTAATCCACTTTTCAGGTGCTGATTTATGATGTAAATTTTAATACCCATCAGGGCCTCAATAGATTCTGGTCCAAGTATGAGTCCCTGAAACATTCAGCTTTATGGTTGCCTTTTTGGCCCTCCCCTTGACTAAACCCACCATTGAGCATGTTACGATTCTCTTTCACATTGAGACAGTGTCTGTGCATGACATCTTATACTGGCTGCAACAAAGATGTGCAGTTTTGGGGTCCCCACATGCCTACTTTTGATGATGAGCCTTTGTGGACAGGGGGTGGAAGTGTAAAGTCCACCTCAGAAATAATAGTTCTGGTCCAGTTAATCTTCCAAACAGTATATTTTTAGGAATGGAGCTTGGAAATTGTTTTTATGCTGCTCAGGCCCAGATCCTGTTTCAAGTGCGGATCCTATATGCACTTCAGCCCTGCATGTGACCATTTATGGTGTAACTTGTGTCTCACTTTTGGGCATTTTAACACAGATTGCAGAGAACTGAAGTGCAACTTGTGTTCAGAGGGTGGACATGCATATAGAGTGTGTCTGTGGGTGACTCACAACCGTTCAGACTGCCTGAGTCAGGAGAAATTGTTATGGGAGGCTCAGAAAAAAGACATTGTGTCTAGAACTAGCCCCCTACATGTCCTGCACCCGCAGATCCACCCCAACTCCTGATGATCCCCTATAGTCCCTACAGAGCTCCCACTCTCCTCCCCCTCCTCTCCACAGCTTGTAGTACCAGACTCAGCTTCTGAACAGGTGCTGGTACCTCTGGAACAGAAGGAAGTGGATGTCACCATGCAGTCATACAAAGACAAAGGTACTGGATTTTAGGAGGGCTGACTTTGCCAAAATGGGTGAGTGCCTAAGGAATGCCCTAGCAAATGGGCAGGAAGGAGGGGTGGAAGAACAATGGGGAATAATAAAAACTGCCATCACAGAGGTAACAAGCCTTTGTGTAAAGCAAATAAACAAAATGAAACGAGGTCAGAAACCACTATGGTTCTCAAAGGAAGTGGCAGTGAAGGTTCAAGAGAAAAAGCATTCAGGAAGTACAAGGAATCACAGAAGAACAGGACAGAGAACTGTATCAGTTAAAACAAAAAAAGCTGGAAGGCAGTCAGAACAGCTAAGGCCCAAACCGAGGAAAAGATAGCCAACTCAGTTAAGAAGGATAAAACCTTTTATAGGTACATCAAAGAACAAAAGAGAAGACCAAGGAGGGATAGTGAGGCTTAATAAAGGGAGGAGGGTGGGCAGGGGTGACTGTGAAAGGCAGAGGTACTAAACAAATATTTTTTGCTCAGTATTTACAAAGGAAGAGGGGAGGTACCTAAAACAAACAGTAGAAATACTCTGGATACAGAAGTTGATACTAGCCCATTTACAGAAGAAAGAGTTCTGAAAGAGCTCTTAAAACTGAAGGTGGACAAAGCAATGGGGCCTGATGGGATTCATCCCAGAATTCTAAAAGAACTAAGGATAGAACTAGTGACACCACTGACTACCCTCTTTAACAAATCATGGGAGGATGGGGTGGTACCTGAAGAGACTGGAGGAGGCAGATGTGATTCCCCTTCACAAAAGTGGGAACAAGGCAGAAGCAGGAAACTACAGACCTGTTAGTTTAACCTCAGTGGTAGGGAAAATGATGGAATCACTTCTGAAGGAAAGAATTGTCAGTACCTAGAGGCCAGAGGGGCACAGGACCCAAAGCAGCATGGATTCACAGCAGGAAGGTCATGCCAGACAAATCTGATAGATTTCTTTGACTGGGTGACCAAAGTAGTAGATCAGGAGGGACTGTGGTATGGCCTACCTAGACTTTAAAGGCATTTGACACAGTCCCACACAAAAGATTAATATACAAGTTAGCCAGCCTGGGGAGTGGGTCCCAAGATGACAGCCTGGGTAAAGAATTGGCTAGAGAATAGGACACAGAGGTAATAGTAAAATGGAGTCCACTCTGAAAAAGGGGGTTAGCAGTGGGGTACCACAGGGTTCAGTATTAGGACCAGTCCTCTTCAATGTCTTATAAGCGACATTGCAGAGGACTGGAAGGAAAAGCTCATCTCTTTGCAGATGGCAAGATCTGCAAAAGAGTTGATGCTGGAGTGGGGTGGAAAGGATGAGAAGGGACTTGCAAGGTTAGAGGAACGGTCAAATGTATAGCAGCTTAGATTCAATGAAGTGGCAGTAATGCACCTGGGAAACAAAACCCAGGGAAGAGGCACAATGGGGGGTGAGATACTAACAACAACAAAAATTGAAGGCCTGGGGGGTAGTCATATCAGATGACCTAAAGGTAGGCAAGCAATGTGAGAGGGCAGCAAGGAGGGTTGGGGGGATACTAGGATGCATAGGAGAGGCATCACCAGCAGAAAACAAGAAGTTATTATCCCTCTGTACAGACAGCTGGTGAGACCACATCTGAGTATGAGTGCAGTTCTGGAGACCCAATCTCCACAAAGACATAGACAGGATGGAAGCTGTCCAGAGGAGGGTAAGACTAAAATGGTGCAGGGTCTGCACCAGAACACATATGAAGAGAGACTTAAGGAGCTTAATATGTATAGCCTCGAGGAAAGGAGGGAGAGGGGGGACATGATAGAAACTTTCAAGTACCTCAAGGGAATCAACAAAGTCCAAGAGGGTAGCATCTTTCAAAAAAAGAGGTGTGCAAGAACAAGGGGGCACAATTTGAAGAGAGAAGGGGGGCGGCTCAGAGGTAATTTAAGGAAGTATTTTTTCACAGAGAGGGTTGTGGATGTATGGAACAGCCTTCCAGAGGAGGTTGTGGAGTCAAAAACAGTGGTGGAATTCAAGCATGCATGGGACAGTCATAAGGCAATTCTAGGGGGTGGGGGTAGGAAGAAGTAGGCTGCTGGTTAACTAGGATCTGCAGCTTATCCATCAGGTAGGGAAATGGGCAGACTGGGAGGGCCAAGCGGTCCTTATCTGCCATCAAATTCTATGTTTCTATGTTTCACCCCGAATTTGGACACACCCCTGTAGTTGTTTTAGGTCCAGAAGTTCTTTCCCAGGATCAGATCACCATGCCCCCCTGAGAGTTCTTCCAAAGAAACAGGGGATAGAGCAATCTAGGCCTTGACCAAAAGTGGCTAAGGCTTCTTCCCCCTGGTGGGGAGGTCCTCTTGTCCATTAAATTTTAAATTCTGTCCAAGAGTTCGCTGGACTCGGAGCAGGTGGGTGACTCAGAAGCTTCCTCTTAACCTCTCTCTTCGGAGTCCGAAGATGACCCTCAGCTCACCATTATTAACAGTGAAAGTGGCACAGAAATCAGGGTGTTCAGACTAGCAGAAGTTTGCAGTTGCAAAAAACCCTTGATTGAGTATTTCCTTCACATACAGTAGTTATACCATCTGTTCATATTTCATCCTTGAATACTAATAGCATTAGGAATGCTAGAAGGAGACTGGTTACCTTTTCAGTCCTGAAAGACCTTAACTGTGATATCTATTTATTGCAAGACACAAGACTGAATTCTATATCTCTGGTGAGAGCTGCACAGAAATTGTGGTATTGGGGTCCCTCTTTTTTTTCTTTTGGTTTGGGGTGGGAATTATGTTTCAGGGTGATGGCTTTAAGGTTTCTAAACTGGTGGAGGTACATTCGGGAAGAGCACTATTATTGGATTTTTTTATATAAAGGGATTACATGGAGACTAATTAATATTTATGCCCCCTTAACAAAAAATGAGAGGGTTAACCTTTTTAACGTAATCAAGTCATTTCTATTCACCATGAAACATATCCTTTGGGGAGGTGATTTTAATTGTGTGCTTGCCAGCCAGGATAGAGGGGCCACAACTCCAAAAACCTTCTGTGATACAAATTGCTTGTGTAATATTTTATCACAATGTGGTTTGCAAGATACCTACAGAGCCCTGCATTTGCAGGGTGGCTATACATACTATAGAAGGAGTCTCTCTACCAGAATTGACTATTTACTAAACAGGCAGTTACTGTACATTATGCAATAACACTTCCCTATAGAGACCTCTGACCATGTTATTATGTTTGTAACTTCGGGGTGCACTTTGCATTCTATGTATTGTAAAGACTACTGGAAACTCAAAATTTCTCTTTTACAGAATGATGTGCTTTTGTGCAGGGTACAGGAGTTTTTGCATGCCTGATTATCAGTAGCTGGTCTAGGGGACAACCTTAGTTCTTGGTGGGTGTGCACCAAGAGTAAGCTACAAAAACTTTTTGTACAAGTTTCCACTAGTTCTAGGGTTGCTGAGTATACAAAATATCTGACTCTTCACACATAGATAGAAAGAGTATACTCAGTTATCAACACACAAAATATAAATTTAACGGCTCAGGTACATAAAATAAAAAAAGAGATGGAAAGTATACAGTATACCCGAGCAGCCTTGATACTGAATGAACATCGGATTTATTCTCCAGGTAAGGTCAGCTTTGGTGATGCATTCAAGCAGTGTAGCCAGAGGGCTTCAGATAGGGTAATGTCCTCAGTTCAGAATGAACATGGTTCTTTGGTAACTACTGGTCTGGAAATTTTGGCTACTGTGACTCAATATTTGACTACTATGTACACTGCTCCCCAGATTGAGGAGACCAATATGCAGCAGTTTTTTGCAGCTTTACAGCTCCCAGAGACCCCGGGAAACTGTTTTGAGGCTTTGACATGCCCTATACAAGCTTTGGAGGTAGAAGCAGCAATTGCTAAATTGAAAAATGATACTGCACCATGTGTGGATGGATTACCTCCAGAATTTTATACAACTTTAAAGATTCCATTGGTGAAAGTTTTCGTATTTGTATATAACTGGATTTTGGATCACCTGGGGTAGATTTTTGTTTCAGTATAGCAATACAAATCCTTCTTCACAAAAAAAAATAAAATCATGTTGGATAAATGGAGGTCCCTTAGTTTATTAAATGTGGACTCTAAAATCCTAATGAAAATCTTCACTACTAGACTGGCTATAGTTGCCTTTAGTCTGATATCAGTGGCACAGGCATGTTTGGTTTTGGGCCATTCTATTGAGAACAACCTTTTGTTGGTGAGGGAGTTAATAGAACACGAGAAGGATAAGGCACTTAATGGATATATCTTATCCTTAGACAAGGAAAAGGCCTTTTATAAGGTTCCTCATTCCTTTATTACACATGTTTTATAGGTGTATGGTGTCTCAAAGGGTTTTTGTTCTTGGGACATTTTAAATTACAACACTGCATTAGCCATTCTGCTGGTAAATGGACACATGTGGTCATATATACCTATTCCTAGGAGGGTGCACCAAGGTTGCCCGCTGAGCCCTCTGCTGTATGTACTATGTTTAGATCCTTTTTTAAGACTTATTCAGCAAGATGATTTAATTCAGGGTATTAAACCACAGGGGGAAGCTTTAGAAGTAAAGACAGTAGCATATGCGGATGATGTCTGCATTTTTGTAGCGGATCCAGCTTCAGATAAAAAGGTTATGGAACAAGTAGAATGCTACTCCATTATTGCAGCTGCATGAGTTAATGAAGGGAAAAGTGTTATCTATCCCCTTAATGACATTGTGCCACATGTAGATGCTATCGAGGGAATTTTAGTGTCCAATGAGCCTTTTTCTGTGTTAGGGGTTCGATTTGGGAGTGGAGATAATGGTTTAATGAATTGGATGGAGAAGACAGAGCTGGCAAATATAAAAGTGTCACTTTGGAAAGGGTGGCAACAAAGAAGAAGAAGAAAGTGGCTGTGGTGAAAACCTTTCTTCTTCTGTTTTTTTACATACTGTATTAGTGTGGTCTACCCTATCCCTTTAGCCCTGGAACCATCTCTTCTGAGTTTAGTTTTTCAGATAATGTGGGGGTGTAGATTCAATCCCATCAAATGTGAAGGCCTGTATTTGCCACTCACTCAGGGAGGTTTAAATTTGTTAAACCCAGTAGTTTTTTATTTTAGTAATCTTTTTCATAAAAATTTACTTGATTTTTCTAAACCTAGTTAGGCCATTTGGTTTCTTTTTGCACAAAGTTGGATACAATCCCTGTATGATTTATGGAAAGTGAGAGGTGTGTTACCCCCTAATGCTAAGACAAGTACCCTCTATTTTAAGCCTGTGTTAGTTAAGTTAAAAAAATGGAGATTGACACCCTCTATATGCAGCATGCAGACTAGTAGACAGGTCTATGCTGATATACAAGTTTTGGGATTTGCTTCCACTGTAGACTTTAAAGGTATAATACAGATGTATTATACAAAGTTATTGAGTACCTTGCAGGACCCACTTATTCCACCATGAGTGTGGGATGTTACATGGTTTACCTGCCGTGGTAGACTCTATGTGAAAGGAAATGCAAAACATAAGAGTATATCAGAAAGGATGTGTCCTAGAACCTATTTCATCGCAGAGGAGAAGACAATGTCTCAATTCCTAATTTATTGCTCTTATGTGCAAGAGGTATGGTCCCAGTTGGCTTTGAAGTGGGAAAACCCATACTGGGGTAATGTGTCCTATCCAGAGGTAGTGGTTTTTTTTTTGTTGGGTAACTTGGGTTTGTAAGTGGGTTTAATCAGGCTTATTTTTGCCTTTATAAGGTTTATCTTATGGCAATCAAGGTGTAAGTAGGCACTGCAACAAAAGTATCAAGATCCAGGTACTATTATTACTATTTTTGAACAGGAATTGCATAAGCAATGTTTATATGAGAATCTCCATATGTTTCGTACTGCTTGGATTATTCAGTGGAAGGATGTTCCCTTTATGAAAGATAAGTTTGGATAGTTTCTTTTTTGTTCTTTTTTTTCCCACTCATTTTCTTAGATTAATAATGTTTGAGGCCATTATTTCTTTAGTACTATTGTATGGAGTTATATTATTATTTTTTCTCCTGTTTTGTTTCTTCAGTATCATTTCTTGTATGGCGTAATACACTGTTATGTATTGTTATGTGTTATTGAATAAAATTTTCACCTACTCTTTTGAGAAGTGCCATAGAATCTTTAACATCCACCTGAACAGGCAGACATAAAAGACAGGAGCACCCCTCCATGCTGCAGTATAGTGTCAGTATTGTCATTTAAAGAGCTAGTGGAGCCAAACCAGGCAGACAGGAAAATAATATAAATTTTAAGAAGTAGTCAGTTATAAAATGTTATATCTGAAGTACCTTTCTTTTACCTTTTGCCCATCAGAGAGTCTTCTATGTCATAATGTTGTGGTGGATGTGTGGAACAGCTCTTAGCATAGCAGCTGACATATCTAGCTCTACTGCCCCCAACTACATCATCAGCATTGTGATTTCGGTGACAGTGAAATCACAGGTGAATGACCTGGCAGTCACAGAAATGCTGTTTCTAAGTAGCAGTGATGTAACAGTCAGTGAGGCCACAATCATGGTGATGGAGTGGGGGCAGTAAAGCTAGCTATGTCAGCTGCTATACAGAGTGCTTTTCCACGCATCACACGTATTAACATCAGGTAAACAATCTTCTAAATAAAGAAAGGGAAAAGATAAAGTACGTCAATATGAAAGGTAATGGTTGACTGCTTTTAAAATCTAATATTAGTTGTAGGCAGTACACAAACTCTTTAACCCACATGCCTAGTGTGGGGATACATCATATTCTAAAATGAGAAAAACAAGCCTGCTGTTTCCACTCATTGCCTGCAATCTATGCTGTGGAAAAGAATGTCAGCAGCTAGCAATCTGCATTCCACAGTATGTACTGTAATTTGACACTGAGTCTACAGAAACCAAGAAGAAATGAGTCCGCTAGGTGTTAGATTGAGCTGGACAGATAACAGAAACAACAGTTTAAAAAGTTTTTTTGTTAATATCCTGAGAAGGTCTGAGGAACAATACAGTACCATCCCCCTCCCCCTTCAGATGCCTTTAACATGGAGAAACAAATAGCAAAAATCAGAGGGCAGTGCACTACTTTGCAGCTGTGGAGGAATACATTAAAATGTCCAGAATGGAAGTTCTAAGAAAAGCCATGTTTAAGCTCTGCCCACAGCCCTAAAAACAAAGTTAAAAGATTACCAAAAATGCTACAGAAAGACATTAACAAAAATAAACATACCAATGTAAACCACAGAAAAAAAATTTGGAAATTACTCACTTCAAATCAAAAATGATGCACAAGAAAGAGTGAGAAAATCAAAACATAACTCAAATCTCCTGATTAGAAAAAAAAGTCTCTGGATCTTTCTGGCCTGCCTTGCTTTACAGTACCCATACCCTCCCCCACCTCACTGCTTCACAGACTGACAAAACAGAAATCACTACTTTAAAGTAAATAATCACTGAAAAAACAAACAACAAACACAAATCCTGCAGCACAAGGCCTCTAAAATGATTTGTGAGCAACTAGGATTCAAAAAAGCTTGGTTTTGAGATGTATTTTACAAGTTTATTTCCTCAGACAAGCACACACAGAATTCTTTCCTACTCGGTCTGCTTAACACTGCCCTGAAGACAGCTTCCTCATGGCAAACAGCTTTTTTCAGTAACATGTCACCTCCAATCCAATAGTACATTACAAACTTCGGCTCTGTACCAAACTTCACTGGCAAAGTTTCCAACATCACATGATGCAAACTTCACCTCTGTACCAAATTTCACCAGTGGATTTCTGGAGAAGGTAGCATGAGTTATCAGTTTTTCACAAAGCTGGACTTCACACAGGAAGATTAACTTCACAGAATCAGGCAAATTTGCAAATTAACTCACAGTCTAAGTTTTCCAACTTCACATATCATTGTCCGGAAATTAGGGCTTCCTAAAACTGGTTGAGAGATATGAGAGAACAAATGTAGCCTTCAGTATGAGATGATCTGATTATGAGCTTTGAGGGACTAGTAAACTGGAGTCTGTTTAATTGCAGTCAGTAGTTGTGAGGGCTTAATAAAGAGGAGACTAGCTGCTTGGCTCAAGTCTCTCAATTTGAAACCAAGAGGGGACATTCACAGCCTCTGTTTCTTCATCTCCAGATTTCCCCCACAACAAATATTTACTCCCATGGAGGGCTCCATAATAAAGAAAAAAGTTGGGAAGTCTTAACCCCCCCCACCACCACCTGCTTAGGTGCTGTTAATATAAAGTAGGACTATCTCACTGTCTTACCCTGCCAGTGGAAGTAATTAATTAAATGTTGCAGCCTTGTAAACCAGTGTTTGGGTAGAAAAACACTTAGCATTCTTAAGGGGTAGAATAAGCAAGGGAGAATATTCATTTTACCTATATTAATATGAACCCATAAGGTCATGAGGAGGGTTGCTCATCTATTTAAATCTAACTTAATAGTTTGCAAGAGTGGATCTAGGTAATTTTTAGTTAATTCAGATGGATGCCTAGAAATTTTAATACCAACATAAGTAAGGCAAAGCAAGGCAAGGCAAATTCTATTTAAGAGATGCCCATCCCGGAGGCTTTGGGCAACGAACATTTTAAAAAGGCATACTAAACATCATAATGAATACATAACAACATATAATTAAACATAAACATACAATATTTCATCAATTACGCAAAATTTAAATAATACCCTAAACAGCAACAGCTACTACTGAAAAGGCCAAGGATAACCTAAACATATGGTTCTAAAAAATAGGCAAGGACTGTAAGATACAGTCTTGGAAGGCCTGATTATACAAGAAGGCCTTGAGGTGAGCTTTAAATACTTCCACAGAAGGGGCCTCCCTAACAGCTGGAGAGAGCGAATTCCACAGGACGGGGGCGGCGACACTAAATGCTCTGTTACCAGTTGTTTTTAACCTCGTCCTGGGAATCACAACGAGGCCCATAGAGGAGGAGTGGAAGGAGCGGACCAAGACAGCCGGTGTAAGGGGGTCTGTCAGGTAGCCAGGGCCCAGGCCATGTAGTCCCTAAAAAGGACACTCCACCTAACTAGCAGCCAGTGCAGTTGACGCAGCACCGGAGTGATGTGACAATTCTTAGGCTGTCCTGTCAACAGCCTCGCTGCCACGTTCTGCACCAGCTTCAGTCAGTGTAGGGTACACCACGAGGCCCTGAGATAGAGTGCATTACAGTAGTCAAGCCTGGATGATAAGCCTTGAGGTAAGCATATGAGGCTCCCAAACCAAGCCCATGTCGGTAATAGCCTTTTTACTTAGCAAGTGGTTCAGAGCCAGGACTTCTGTCTTCTCTTGGTTCAGTTTATATGCTGAGATTTCTATAACCTTCTCTATATCAATTAGTACCATAGGGATCTAGGTCAAGGGCTCTTCCACATGTAATAGTAGGTCATCTGCATATGCTGGTAGTTTGTACTCAATGTCCCTAACCAAAATAACTTTAATAAGTGGATTGTTTTTCAATATGTGAACCAGGGGTTCCAAATACAAGTTAAAGAGCAGGGAAGATAGGTGACACCACTGTCTTGTTCCCTGCCCCAACAGAATACTCTCAGATAAGACCCCATTACACAAAATATGGGCCATCAGGTGTTGATAGAGGACCTGGACACAGACTATAAATTCATCCAGGATCCTAAAGTTTTTGAGAACTTCAAATAAGTAAGGCCATGATGCATGGTCAAAGGCTTTCTATGTGTCCAAGGAGACTAGGGCTGCAGGGGCCGTGCACCCCCAGTTGTGGAAACCAGGTGATAAAGTTCCCATAAGTGATCACTTAAGACTCTTCCACCATAAAATTAACCTGCTCTGCCCCTATTAACCCATCCCACACTTTTAAGAGCCTATTTACTAAAATATTCACTAATAATTTGAAGTCTGTGTATAAGAGTGAGATGGGCAAATAACTCTATGTCATCATCTCATTCTTTCCCGGTTTAGGAAGCAGGGTGATCCAAGCTTCCAGTAATGAGTAGTCCAAGATACCTTCAGAAAAGAGATTGTTAAACATTTTAGTTAGAAAAGGGGTAAGCTCAACAGAACACACTTTATAAAAATGATTAGAAAATCAATACAGCCCTGGCACCTTCTCTAGAGGAAGCTGATGATTGGCTAACACTAGCTCACCCTGGGAGATGGCACCTTTGAGCAGCTCTTTTTATGGATCCAAAAGAGATTGAAGATTTACCAGGCAAAGATAGTCAACCATCTTCTCCAAAATAGAAGGGTCTCTCTATTTCTCATGGTACAGGGAGATACAGAAAGCTTTGAAGACCTCTGCAGTTTCCCTAGGCTTAGTAATAATATTTGGGTTGGATCCTGTCTTCAGACCTTTGATTACTCTAGTGGAGTCCAGTTGCTGGAGTCAGAGTGCTAAAATTTTCCTGGCCTTCTCCCCTGATTCTAAATAGTGAACCTTACTCTTAAAATAGCCAGTTCTGCCTTTTCCCCTAAGGGGGCTGCATATTGTGATCAAAGAGAGTTTAGAGTAAGCTAGACATGTTCAGGATATCAGACTTAAGTGATTTTTCTATCTCCCATATCTTATGTAGTAACTCTTTTATCTTAGAATTTCTGATCATATGGCCCTTGGTTGTAAGCCCTATACACTCCCCATGTGGTACATTTCACCACCCCCATAAAACATCTAGGGTACTGACTGAGCTTTCATAATATTAAAACAAATCTCAGTACATATTCTTTAAGTTTTTTTCAAAATATCAGAGTCCTTCAACATTTATGTATTAAGTCTCCATACTTTGTCCCTGTCCTCACCCCCTCGTACATTATGTTTCATATGAATCAAAATGTGATCTGAGATCACCAAGGGGTGTATTTCAGAAGACTGCAATCCAGGGATACTCTCCTGATTAATCAAAAAATAGTCTATTCTCTAGAAGGTAGCATGAGGAATAGAATGGAAAATATGTTTTCTATCTATGGAATAAAGGATTAGCCATGGGTCCAATAGCCTTATACCATCCATAAATTCCCTGAGGCCCCTCTGGCCAGGAGTGAGAACCTGTCTATGAAGCCCAGATTTGTCCAAATTGGGCTGAAGTGTCAAGTTTCAGTCACCTCTGATCAGGATAGGTATGTGAATAGAGGGAGCTAGTAACAATGCAAGATCTGTGAAGAATTTTGGAGAACCTGTATTTGCATCATAAACAACACCAAAAAGGACCTCATGAAGGCCAAATCAGCCATGTAAAAACAGGTACCTTCCCTTTTGATCCCAATATTCTTTAATCAATTGGAAGGCTACATTCTTGGCAATTAAAATCACAACTTCTCCCCTCTTACTATTATTACCAGCCCCATTCACCTGGCCCACCCATTCCTTACAAAAGTAATGCACTAGGTCTCTTTTAAAGGAGTTTCCTGTAAATAGGTTGTCACTGCATTGAGTTGCTTCAGGTGCTTAAGAATGATATATTTGTTGTGTTTTTCTTGGGCCCCATTAACATTCCTCTATACAAAGTTGTAGGTACTACCCATTTTCCAATAGAATCACATAACAGTAAGTGGTTACCATTATAATAATGCAGCTTTTTGAGTACCTACCCCCATGTTGTACTCCAGGACCCTGCCCTCCCCCCATTCCCCACAATAGTAACAGTAAAAAAACACACAAGAACATCAATAAGAACACTAAACAACCAATAACATGAAAATACCCCTCTCCACTTCCACCCTAGTCCCAGGGACCACAACTGCCAAACCATACAGTCCACAGTGGTCCTGGGCCAGGCAGTGGTGTCATCTTCCAACTTCTACAAAAAAAACCTTGTCAAACTGATAAGGAGATCATCTACATCAGGTCGGGTGAGTGTGAGGGTCTGTAGCAGTCCCGATAAAAGGCACACAAGGAAAAACTGTCCCTCTCCCTGCATGAGGGGAATCCTTAGCCAAGGCACTCAAGATAATGTGTTATTAAGTGGCCTTACTTGTTTTTAAAACATGTGACCCCAAAGCTAAACTTCGTAGTTATATTTGTTCCCATATCTCAAAACTATGCCATTGAATAGTGTTTAACAAGGATTGCAGGTTGAACAAACATAAAGGCGAAATACGCCCTATGAGCAATTAACTATAAAGGACTCCTAGGAGAAACCAGAAACCACCTCCCCCATTATTAACCCAAAGCCTGCAACAACAACTTTTGCCCTCCCATAAACAGCATGGAGATGAGGACTAGTCAGTAATACTGCCCAATAGAAAAGGGGTAGTATTTGTATAAATAAAATAAATGTTTCATTAAGTCCAGTTATCTCGAGTACACAATTCCTGTTATTATAGACAGCTGAGGTGAAAGATTACATTGTGTGGATCATCATGACAGTGGCCTGCTAATAGTAGTCACATCAAATGGCGCAGTCAAAAGGCTGCACATCCCTTGTGAAAGTCATCTTGTGCCTATTGGAACTCATGCAGAATGTGTAAAGTGGAATCAGCTGGAGTCCAGTGGAATAGTTCACCAAGAAGCTCTGGATTCTTATAGTTGTTCACTGTGACCTCTTAAAGGAATGAAGGGCGTTGTTCAAGATTCCACCATCCAACATACATGCCATCCTTCTTCCCAGCATGCTGCATGGGAACTGACTGTGTGTGACATTTAAATGTTTCAGTTGCCAGGAAGACATTTATCAAAGCAGTTGTGGACAATTAAAGGGGATGAGTCCAATTAAAGCTGGGATAAAATAGGCAGTATTGTAGAACTTGCATTCTGGATTCCAATCAATGCACAATCACAATCACAATTAGTAGTAAGGAACAGTCAAAAGGGATAATGGATGCACAGTGACCACTCATCAGGAAGCCCAACAGGCTCCTCAACACAAAATCAGTAATGATCCTTAAAGTTAATAAAACACTCAGGCTTAATCATCTTGTCTCCATACACCTGCAGCCTCTAAACACTCAGAAATACATAGTGACACTTACAGAGCATAGTGAAAACTGGCAGCCTGTCAGTGCAGAATACTTAGTATATCAGGTTAGCTTAAAGAGATCAGGGTACACTTAGGTCAGCTCTTGCTTAGCTTGTTTGGCATTCTGAAATGTTTTCTGACCTCCCTCTGAGTAGACTTTAAGTTTTGCTAGATATTGGAGGCTAAAGTGAATGTTCGCTGCTAACAGCTTGTTTAGGATGGTGCAGTATACATCTCTCTTTTCCTGCACTTAAAGAGGGAGATCTTGAAAAATAAGGAGCTTCGTTCCCTCCCCCCTAAATTTCTTTAGCTTCTTTGACTTTAATTAAAATATGAACCTTATCCAGAAAGTTCAGCAATTTAAATGTTATTGATCTTGGACATTCCCCTTTGACTGGCACAAGATTCAATGCTCCATGAGCCTGTTCAATCACATAAGTAGGGCCATTTGTTAATGGAAGAGCAAGTTTTCAGCAAAGCTTTGAGACAGATTGGATGGGGTCATTCCCCTCTGTCTTCTCAGAAAGACTGATAATTACCAGGTTCTTGTGGTGGCTCCTGCCCTCCTAGTCTTCCAATCTTTCCTCCATTCTGGCCAGCTTCCTCTGTAACTGGACTAGTTCTGGGTTCATGCAGTCCCTCCAATCCTCTATGGAATGATCCCATACTTTGGCATCTCTGAATCTTGGTGCTAACTCATCCACTGCTGTCCGAATAGCCTTCAGGTCACTGGGCACATTAATGATGGTTCTTTTAATAGACAAAGTTCCTTAAGAAAGATGTCCACAGTTAAAGTTTCTGCTGGAGGCTGCTTGTGGTGGGTGGTAAGGCACTCTGGGGGGGAGGGAGAACATTTACGTCCTTGTTCCCGCTCTGGCAAGGGTGGCTGAGTGTAGTGTAGCACTGCAGAGTCCACTTTCATTGTGAGTTTAGTGGCAAAGATTAGCCAAATACTGTCACAGAGACCTTAATGAAGCTTGTTGTTGAATGAAATCTAGAAAAATTCCACAGTCAGATACTGAAAAATAAAAATTAATGCCTCGAAGGTAAGGAACCAAATGCCCAAGCTGGCACTAGCTAAAATACATCATGTAACCTTTCTTAAGGAACACATTTTGTGGCACTGACAAATTTCTAGATTTGTTTAGGGTATGTCTGCTCTGGATTAAATTGCTACCCTACAGTTCCCAAAAGGGAGGGCAGAGGAGGCTTCAGACTCCTGAATTTGATGGTCTATCACATTGCCTCTGCTTTGTCTGCACTGGCCCAATGCTTGCATCCTTCCTCCACCCAGATATGGGTCTCTGTGGAGCTGAATCTATTATCTGAGCATCCAGTGGAGCTCTGACTCTTAGATGTGAGGTGGTATAGACTATGAATCCATCATGACAAGTTCAACCCACCACGCACATCAGTATTTGGTTCTATCTGGTGTGCCCTAGTCTGATGATTGTATCTCAGGGAAGCCCTACTCTCTGCTACAGTGGCCAATCACCCTTGCTTTACGCCCTCACAAATAGACCTCATATTTTGATTAGGAATTAAATTTGGCCTAATCCTCCAAGTTAAAACCATTTTGCATCCTTTGGTTTCTGTTCCTTTCAGATTATAAGAGATACATACTCCTTAGGATGAAGGGATCACTATAGACTTTTTCAGGTTCACACTTGCCTAGTATAACTTCACTTATGTTATCCTACGTTGTAGGAATTGTCTCAAATTTTAAACATTTGGGTTGCTTCATGCTTTGCTAGCAACAAGAATGTAGTATCTCCATCTGGGGTCAGTTACATTTTAGCTTGCTCCCAGAAGAACCTCAGTTGGATTATTTGAAAGGGACACTGGAACTTAGCATTCCTGTTTCCATGCCTCAATGGCAGAGGTGCTGTATCTCTGTACCAAAGTGACTTCCACTTTGGGGTGGCGGGAATAGGCATGGAAGCATCTGGTTCACCCCTTCATCTCTCCTGTCATGCAAGTACAATGAAGCACTGCAGTTGCCCTAACTTGCTGGCAAGATTGCAGCAAACTCAGAGCTGCTCATTCCCACATTTTGTTGAACTGACCAGTCTTGCAATGCTTCATGTCATCCCTGGATGTTTAAATATCTGAACTTTTTTCTGACTGTAATACCATTCTGTTGCCCTCTTTATTCTTTTGAATTTCCCAGTGTCCTATAAAGGTAAAATAGCATATTATATTTTGAACATCTGCCTTACTACAGCAAAAAAATGCCTTACTTGTCATCGGCTAACCCCAGCTATTCTATATATTTCAGAATAGAGGATGCGAGTTCATCCAATATACAAAATGGAGATAATTTAATTTGCATTGTAGAACAAGAAAAAGCAGGGTAAGGATCTTTGGACCAGTTGACTGCTTTATATTGCTAGGGTGAATGGCTCCCTTATTCTATGAATTGCCAAATACTGCTACCAGTTGCAGGTAATTGTGCGTCTAATGCTTGGCCACTCAAGTATGTCATACTTAGCCTGTGTTTTACCCCATATCGTCAAGCCAGTTTCTCCTTCCTTTAGCATCAGATTCCACAATTAGGTTCCTGGATGAGTTGGACTGCCCCCTTTTTTTAGTTTATTTTTTTTAACAAACACCACAAGGCACTTAAATTCTTTGTCCCTCTCTTCTATAAAATCTACTGCAGTAGTGCTTATTTCCTGTTCTTTATCTACCTTCTCCTCTCTATCATGATGGGGTGGCCTCCCATTATGATATCTTTATCTGTACTACCCTGCTTTATTTTCCTCCCATGCCTCTGTGGTGTAATTACTCTTAGTTTTATGTTTAGGTAATGCAGCGTTAAGAAAGCTCAAAACCAGGTGAGCCACGGTGCATACCAGCATAGGGAGTATAGGTTGTGAGATACCTGAAAGGCAGTTAAACAGAGTTAGAAATAGGCTTTGAAACAGGTAATAGGTACAGTGACACCTGTACAAACCTGTGTTTAAAGCTGCAGTAAAATTATAGACACACTTAGCAGCAGACAAGTGCTGGCAATGCTAATATAGCATATCAGCTGTTCGGCTCTTAATAGAAAAATAAGGTATAGACCTGCTAGAAAGAGCTTTGTGGGGTTTCCAAGACAATGAGTCTTTTACTTTGTTTTTAAGTTATTGCCACTGTACTACTCTGACCCTGATACAAATGGCAAAATTTAGTGCAGTTTTATAAAGCTGTTTCCGACTTATCTGACACAGACTGAAGCTGCTCCTCATCTTGGGATGAAAGATGCCACGTATAAAATAACCACATTAAAGAATTAAAATAAACGTTGTAGGCTTTCATGTATTTGAAAGAAAAAGGGTCTCTATTAGGCTTTAGTTGGACTAGACCATAATAGTCTCTAAGTAGCCCATAATAGTTTAGACACCCGGATGAACTACTCAGTCTGAAAAAATGAACAGCTCAGTGAACCAAGTAAGAAAACTAGAATTCTAAAACATTATTCTTGTTTAATAAATAAAACATGTATGAAAGAAATATGTTTTGCTTGTGGGTTATAAACCTCCTTGTTTTTGTTTTCTCTTACATTTTATTTTAGGGACATATCTCTCTTGCCTTAATGTTATATTCTTACCACTTTCAGGTTGGTCTTGTCTGGCACAGCACTGCACTTCTAAGGGCCAGTGGCCCTCAAATGAAACATATTTATAGTGCTCTGAGGTCTGAGGCTGGCAATTATAGGAGGGGCCAAGATCTTTAACTATTAATTAAGCTTTTTCTTGTTTTCTCTCTTACATATAAGAATAATTTCATTGCAGTCTGAATGTGATGATTAAATAAAGTAAATTATGGTCATGCAGATTCCCCTACACTGTGTATTAGGATAGAAATTTGATGTATTAGAATAGGGGAGCGGATCATCTGACCTATGATGTAAGAATTTTTACCTATATAAGGTGGATGTTTTCTGACCTAGATTAGATAGTCTTTGAGCACAGAGGATAGCAGAGGTGCTGAAGGCAAGTGCTTCTACTCTGTGGCAGTACTTTACAGTACTGAAGTGTCTCAGGTTGAGAAAAGCCATTGGTGCTTAGTTTACTTTACTTTTAATTTGGTTTAAAAGTCATTTATTTTGGATTTTTATTACAATAAATTGTGTACACTCTGTGTGTTCTTCAAGAAACTGGTGTCATTGACTTATCACTTGCCACGCATGCTCACAATATATATATATTTTTTAATTCTGTATGATATTTGATCTTCTGCTTTTGCAGAATGCTGGTCAGGACTGTATATAACTATTTCTTCATCAACATTTGTCTGATAGTTGTAGTCTCTGCTAGCAATTGTACTGTACTGTCTCTCTTTCTCTTACTAAAACTTCAAATATAAAAACGTCAGGGAGAAGTATCTGTTTAGTGAGTACTGGATTGAACACAACCACCGCTGGACATTGTCAATGTCATTCTTGAGTGACAATTCTTATGGACATAAGCACCAGAAGCAAATAAAACTATGTCATCCATATACTGTACATGTAAATGCATGAGGAGACACAGGTGGAGGGGAGTATGCCTCCCCCAACAGTGACACCAACACAGTGACCTACCAACCTGTTGACAAAATTGACAGGCTGCCAATAGGTCACTGTGTTGGTGTGCCTGACACAGGGGCACACTGTCTCCCAGTCCTGCAACCCCTTCCAGAATCAACTCCGACTTGAGTTGATAATCCTAAGCACAGGGGGTGCAGGTGGCAGGGCCCCCCTGTCAGGGGGAGCTTGGGGGGGCAAAGCCCCCTGATGAAAAAATAAGACCAGGAGACCAGTGGGATTTATGTCGACCACAACTTGTGGTCGACATAAATCCTGTCAATGTGATGCCGGTCGACAAACTTGTTGTCAAAGGTCTTTTAAGGAAATGGAGAAAAGAACTGGGTCAAGGAAGGACCTTTGGGGGGCACTGAACCTAATGGGCAATGAGGCGGATAGGGTATCACCAACCTGTTAAACAATTGAACAAAATAAAAAAAAAAACCTGGACCAACTCAGGGGCATCATGTTAATGGTTCTGAGTGGTGCATGTGCACCACCAATTCTGTTTCTTCTGTCTTTGTATACAATCAAATGTAGACTGCTTCTTTAGCTGCATCTACATTTCCTGACCCCTGTGTTTTGTTGCAGAACACACAGGCAGTGTGGCACCACAAGCAGGAGACAGCAGTTTGACTGTTATTTGCAACTTGCAAGATATAAATGAAAGCCATGTGTCATTAAGTATACCCATCTTTCTCATGTGTAATTCCATCACTCAGGAGATTTACCATAAAAGGGGTTTGCTGCCTGTGGCTTTGCTGAGTCTGTTGCATGTATATAAGATTTCTGTGAGTGGCAAAGAGTACACTATCTAGTCAATGTGAATGAGAAGGCAAAACTCACTAAATGCAGGATAGATCCAGGTTGATAACTAACTTCTCTGCCTAAAATTAGATAGATAAATAGATAGACAGACAGATATATAGATAAACAGATAGACAGACAGACCAATAGATACAGACAGACAGAGATATATAGATATATAGAAACATAGAAGTTGTCAGAAGACAAAGACCCCTTGGCTCATCCAGTCTGCCCAGTTTCCCCACCTACTGTGCCACTGCATACCCTACACGATCTTTGGTCATCCTCACCTATTGTCTTACTTCCAAGGCCCCTTTGTATCTGTCCTATGCATGCTTGACTCTTGTGACTGTATTGGCACCTATCACTTCTGCTGGGAGGCCATTCCAGGCTTCCATCACCCTCTCTGTGAAGCAGTGTTTTCTCATATCCCCTCTGAGCATCCCCCCTCCAGCTTCATAGCATGACTCCTTGTCCTAGAGTCTGCCTTTCTATGGAAAATGCTACCTTCCCATATCCTATTAATACCTGTTTGGTAATTAAGTGTTTCTATCATATCCTCTCTTTCCTTTCTTTCCTCCACAGAGTACATATTCAGTTCTTGAGTCTCTCCTCATAGGGCTTTTGATGCAATACCTGCAACAGTTTGGTTGTCCAACTCTTTACTGCCTCCATCCTATCTGTCCTTTCAGAGGTGGGGCCTCCAGAACTGGACACAGTACTGAGGGTGTGGTCTTACCAGTGACCTGTACTGGGGTAATATTACCTCTTTCTTTCTACTGGTGATACCCTTTCCTATGCAACCCAGCATTCTACTAACCAGTTCCACTGCCTTTACATGCTGCCAGGCGACCTTCAGGTCATTATAACCGATTACCCCTAAGTCCCTTTCCTGTTTGGTGATTGCTGGTGATTCCCCTGCCAATTGGTATGTAGCTTCTGGTTTCTGTGCCCCAAGTACATGATTTTGCACTTTTTTAACATTGAAACCCAGCTGCCAAACACTTGACCATTCTTTTAACTTCTTCAAATCATTCCTTATTCCCCCCCCCCCCGTGTGGCTGCCCTGTTGCATATTTTTGTGTCATCTACAAACAGGCAGACTTTTCCTTCCAGCCCTTTCGCAATGTCACTAATAAAGACATTGAAGAGGACTGGGCCTAGTATTGACCACGAGGCACCCTGCTGGTCACCCTGCCTTCTCCAGCGTGGAATCCAATTACCACAACCTTCTGACTCCTGTTGCTCAACCAACTTCTTACCCAGTTTACTAATTTCTGTCCCACTCCTAGACAGGCTAGCTTATTTACTTGTCATATCTATCTATCTATCTATCTATCTATCTATCTAAACATACATATTTATTCCATCACCTCTCTTGCCTCTTCAGAAATCAGGCATGGGGGGGGTATGGCTTGGACTACAATTGGAATGGCAGCTTAATCCCTGCTTCTCTCTTTACTTCAGATAACATCTGACATTACATGTCCTAAAATTACCTTCTGTTAACCACTGACTGAAATATCAGAATAAGCTTCACTTACCAATCACGGGAAGGTGTTTCTCTCAGCTGCATTGCCTATAATTCTGGCAATCTGATCGCTCTCTCTTGCACATGACGGCAGGCCTGGGAGCACTGTCACATCCTCACCATAGCACTAGTAGCTACCCAAAAGGGAGACACCAATGTGCAAGAAGTCAGAGGCATGTTCTCGGAGCTACTTACGAAAATGAACAAGATAGAAATCGCAGCCAAGAACAATGCCTCCAACATCGTGGACTTATCATAAAGAACTAGCATCATGGAACAACGCCAGGTGGATCATGAAAATTTGATCCACTGAATGAATGCGAAGCTCCATGACCAGGACAAAACTCTGCATTTACTGTGGAATTGTGTGGAGGATCTGGGGAACCGCAGCTGATGGAACAATCTCTGGCTGATTGGTTTTCCAGAGGTCTGTGAAGGGCGCAATTGTATTCTTTTTCTGCAGAAGGAGCTCCCTAAAATCTTGGGCTGGAAGGGAACCAGACAGCTCAAAACAGACCATGTGCATAGATCCCTAGACCCACAACCAGTGGTAAGGAGCAGGTCTCACCCAATCCTGGCACGCTTTCTCTGATTCAGGGACTGGGAAGCTATCTTGATGGGGGCTAGGGAGAGAGGCTTCCTAACATGGAAGAGGGAAAATATTTCCATATATGCAGATTTCTCCCAAGAACTCTTGCATGCAGATGAGCATTCATGCTTCCTTGCAAGGCCTGTATGGAGCTGGGTCTGGAACTCAGGTACCCAGCCATGCTGATGATTATAATCAATGGGGCCCCTAAGCTACTGGACTCCCCCAAAGCTGCAGAGAGATTCTTCTGTTCATATGCCCCTAATCTAAAGTGGGGCAAGCTGGACAAACTTTCTAAATGGACTCACTCTACTAATCAGCCTAACTGCATGGACTGTACACCACAAGAGGCCTATGTACTGGTCTTGACCCCTGCAATGACATTGGTTCTGCATTAGCATCAAGAGCTGGAAGGGGGCATGGGTTCCTACATCTAAACTGCAATGCTGCAATCAGCAGAAAATGCCTCCTGAAGGGCTGCACCTTGACAAATCCCCCAGACTCCAGTCTCGGAGCTGCAGCCATGACTCTGGTGAGTCCTCCGAAAGTTATGGATTGCCCACCCGGCTCTAATCGCTATCACACCCTCAAGGACTAATTAGATAAGGGCTCTTCTGAACTGTCTCTCCCAACAGTAGGAGTGGAACCTGCAGAGAACAAAGGTCTGACTCCAGCCTCTCTATCATCCTGGGCCGATGTGGCCTTTGAGGACCCTGCGCCAAACCCGCTGACAGACTGCACTGCACAGAAACATTCTGGGCCTATTTTCTTTCAGCAGCCAGACAGCCAGACTTTGCTGGCAAATGAATCATCACTGATGGAGGTCATTGACTCCAATGATTAATTTCATGTGAGGGGAGGTTATACCTAACCACAGATGGGAGGATACTGGAAGGGGATAGTATTTGGGGTAGGATGGCTATACTGCTATTATAGTTAATTTACCCCCCCCCCCGGGAATAAGGCCTGTCTAGGATGGGTACTGTTATTTTGAATTACAGCAGCCTAATAGCTGCATCGCTCCTGTTGAGCACACCAAGCTTTAAACGTTACATCTTTCAATCTCTGGGTTCTATTTTGGGAGGCTACGGTTTTGTTTAATGTGCTTCTGTGGCCACTGTCTTTGGTCAATTCAAGTGCTAGGTCACTTATTGTTTAAGCTGCCTGCCTTAAAGTACAGACTATGGGTTTAACTGCCGTGGGGGAATCTCGAGGTGATGCCTTGCCATCCCAAGCTCCTGTAGTAAGTTAAACGGTCCTACTTCTGAGAGGAGCAGCTCTTTAGAAAGCACACATATGGGGGAATTTTTCAAGCTAACTACTCTGTATGCTTATGCTATTTCTTTGCTCTGCAGTTTTATGGGTCTGGATTCATGATGCAGTCAGTGGGAGGGGGAGAATGGGCAACACTATGGTAGCCCACACCCAAGAGTGGAGCTTGTCCCAATTTGCACTTCATCTGGAACTTCATTATGGAGAGTGAGAGGCTGAATTGGAAGGTCATCCAAGCTATGCACTTCAGAGTCTGTGGAGTAGCCTCTGAAAGCAGGATTACATTGTGAATTTTATTTTTATAACAGGTATACCAATGATGCTAGAATGAATGTAGTCTTTCTGGAAGACCTTATTGCTTTTTTGTCCTGGTTTCTGGGCTCTCCTCTGTCTCTTAATCCCTGTAGGTGTTCTGAGGAAAACGGTCTGTTTGACTCGAGCTGTGCGGGAATCCAGGCACCGGGTGAGAGACACTGTCGGAAGGTGAAAGAGAACACAGTCATGGCAGAATCTTTCAACTGCCCAGGAGCCCACCACTCATTCTAAGGAATGTATTTCAGTCTTTTTTTGCTATATATTTGAAATATATCTAGATATACATTCCAGATGATTTTCTGGGATGTTTTGTCTTGCTGTTTTTTAGACATCTATTGATTGGAGAGTATTTTCCCCATAGGAGTTTTTTTGAGTCGGGTAGAAGTCCTGAGAGTTTTTTTTTATCTAGTTATTTTATATGTTGTTTTAGTGGTTTTATTTTTTCACACGCTAGAAGCATCTTTGTCACATGGGTTGTTACTTTAAAAACCGGCATACGATAAGAACCTGAGTTTTAGGTAGACTTCTCCCAGCTCACTCTGTAGCTTGCTGTAGCCATTTTGTTACAAGGCCTCGGTGCTTTTGATTATTTTATTTTATTTATTTACTTTTGCTTGTGAGTGCCTAAGTTTATTTACTATTACTGCTGGTAGACGCGGGCAGTGGGTATCTAACAGAACTACATTTTAATCAGTAACCATTGCATTTAAATTTTGGGCCTAAGACGCCAAAAGACGCGGAAAAGACGCCAAAGGCATCAAAAGCTGAAATTGGGGCATTTGCAACAAAGGGAGCCCTGTCTTGTGCAAGGTCCAGTGGATTTGTTTTGATCCTTTGCCTGGGTTACTGTTGCTGGGGTTTGTTGTTTTTTAAGAAGTAAGTTGAAATTTCTTTTTTAAATCACAAACACATATGAACTTTTTACCCATGTTAAGTTTGCCTCATACTAAAATTTATTTTTTGAACTGTTTTGGGGTTTAAAACAGTTGTAATATTGTTAATAGTGTCACGGTTCCTTTGTTTAGTTAGAAGGTTATATAATTTAGACAGGTTTTTATGCCTTTAAAGATTTAGTATATAGTATTCAGCATATATTTAGCTTTTTTTCCCTTAATTCATGCTCTCCTCCACCTTGTTTTGTAGTGATTTGTACAGGAGAAAGAGACGGGAATGGGAACAGGTGTTGCAGAATGGAGTGGAGTTTTGAGCAACAGTCTGGAAGCTGGAGAAATTTCCTAGATAAGGATTCCTCTTCATTGGGCCAGTGTCTATGTTTTGAATATCTTGATTATTTTTTTCCTTTCTCCTTCTCCTCTTTGGAGTCTTGTGCCTGTGACTGTTATTTTGAAATGGAATACCATGGAGTTCAGGCCTGAAGACTTTTTAAAGTGGGTCGTAGAGCTGAGACTACTTGCAACTTGTAATTTGCTCAAAGGAAGTACTTGTGCTTGGGTGTTCCCCAATCATTTCTAGCACTAATAAGACTTTTTGATTGTATAGGTGCCTCTGAAGTTTTTTTTAGCTGATTCTGTTTAACTATCTCTCTCCCAGTTCTGTAAGTAAGCTTACCCATTGGTTCAAATATGGTATATACTAGGAGGCAGATATTGGAGAGGGGTGAGGTCTGTTTAGATCCCCTAAACCTTCAAGGTGGTGGGGAATTACAACTTGGTCATGAGCGGGCAGTTAACATGCAGTATTTTTTTGCTGAGAATTCTCAAATCGATCTTACAGATTCCACATTCAGTATTCATTCGACCCGTTACAATATGCTGTAATGAAGGAGGAGGGGTTAAAGAAAAAAAGGGTAAGGGCAGGAGTAAATGTAAAAGTAAAAACACAACAAAGTTATTAAAAAAACAGAAGTAACAACTATGGCCCAATAGATTGTAGGAAAGAAGTTAGACAGCCTGTGAGATCTGCAAAATATAAGCAAGGGAGCCATAAGAACAATAAGAGGTGTCTTAAGCAAACAGAAATTAAAGATAATTTTTCCCCTATAACTTCTGGTAATTGTTTAAATACAATTACCCCAGTGATGGGAGAGGGCAGTATAATTTATGATAATTGTGCAATAACTGAACCAGAAATAGTAAACGAGGATTTGGGATGCAATCACTTTCTTCGTCCTGATATAATAAATAAAACTGCTCAGGTATTCATATTACTTTGGATGCTTCAGAAAATTTAAGCTGTGTTCCCTTTGAAGGCTATAAGGAGTCTATTTCAATTTCTGAGGTAAACACATTGGAATTTTCACCTGAGTTCTTTCCTGAAAATAACCCCAGTCTTGCATGGCATTATAATTTGAAGCAGATTGCTGGGGAATTACAAGAAACCATAAATGGCTTTAAACAATTTTCCTGTGCTAGACAGAAGGGTGGGGAGGAGCTTTATTGATCATTCTGTTAGGACTCTGGAAATTAAATTTCCTACTGCTCTGAGTAAAGAGTTGTGTGAAGCTATTAGTAATCCTTATTCTGCTCACCTGATGATTATGGATCATTTAATATATTTGAAGTGTGAGCTGGATCTATTGAAAGAAAACATTACAGTCAATGGATCTAGACTAGATGAAGCAATTCCCGAAGCTTGACAAACTAACCCCTATTGAAAATGTAAATTCACTTTCTATTATTTCTGAGAATCTTCCACAAATTCTACTGTAAATTTTACCCCTAATTTTACTGTTATACTTATGTGTTGTATTGCTATACTGTGTATTTTGGTTTGTCTTACTGTGACAAGGTACCTTTGTAAATTAGCCTATGGCTCAAAGGTTTTCCAAACTGCTGTTTAAATAAATAAATAAATAAATAAAATAAATTCTACAAATTTGACCTGATTTTTTCCCCGATAGATTTTCCCATCTCGTCCCCTTTAAAGGAGGTTGGTAGAGGGAAGAGAAAGGGATGGAGAAAAAGGAATTCAGACCAAATTAAAAAGATGAAGGAAGAAACTGACAGAAAGAGGATAAATACAACAAACAAATCTGAGAGGACACCCCTAAGTGAGGGTAGTGGCCATGACTTATCTGTTTTTTCAGATGGGAATAAAGATGTATTTAGTGGACACAATAGTGGTTTTCTGCATCAACAAGAAAAAAAAAGTGAATTAAAGGAATGCAGGGAAGATCTCCTAGTGCAGGGTAAAGTTCCTGTAACAAAGGGATTGTCCTTCTTTCAGGGTATAACTGACCTTAAACAGACTCCCTTGGTAAGTGTAGTAAAGAGAATGTCTCAGTGGCAACTGAATCTTCAGTTTTAGCAGATCCAAGGCTGAGTATAAATAATGAAATTGTTTACCCTGCTAACTCAGAAGATAATCCTTTCATTAATTGTGTGGATATTTGTGCATATCCTACAATGGCTTTATATGGGGTTTCTGTATCTCAAGCATGGTCTTATGTTTTAAAAGAAACAGTTGTACAATTATTAAGGATAGCTATGAGAGTTGCTATTTTTAGTTCAGATATTGTACAAATCTGGTTAGATAAGGATTGTAAAGGAATTGATTGTTCCTATTCTGTTCAGTACCACGATTAGCTAACTATAGCTGGATAAACAATTAAACTCTTAAGGATTTGGGTTGTAAAATTGATTATATAAACAGGGGGATGTAGAATAAGAGGAATTTTGATAGTAAAGAACAGCCTTATCAGCTTAGCATATTTGGCCTAAAGCCTTGCCCAAATGAGGACAGGTAATTTAGAGGTGACTTTAACTAATTTATTTACACATGTTCTAAGAATTTCTGATAGGAATTTTGGTCTGAAACAGATTAACAGATGTAATAAGGGTTCAGTCGGCAGAGTGGATTTTTTGGTACAAAATTTTGAAACAGCAGGAATTATTTTGGACAAAGCCATATTATTGGACAAAGTAGGGATCCACATCGTGGACAGTTCAATTTTGCAAAAGGAAAAGACATACACTTCTGCAGCTAAGGATAGTGGGAAAGTGGAAGTTAAACCCCCTAAAATAATACATTTATATGGCCTGGGAAGAACAAAAAAGAGAATAACTACAATCTTAGAGATACAGTTATAGATGTCTTGGAACAACTTTTGTACATCTCTATTGAGAATCCAGATGCAGTCTGTGTCAGTAGGCAGGGAACTGACCCTGACTGTGATCTGATTATTTTAAAGGTGGCATTTCCAAGCCTATCTAAAAAAAGTGTTGATAATTTGGACTGGTTGGACGCTTTAGGTCTACATATTGTATTAGAGAATGTTCAGTCACACCCGGTCAACTGCAAACAGAATGCAGTAGATAATTTGACACAGCTTCAGGTTAGGAATCTGGAAAGTATAATGTTTAACATTTCAACATTTAACAAGTTTGAACCCCTTACAATGCAAACTGATTGACTTCCTGAATTAGTAATAAGCCACTCAAAAGAGCATCCTAAATTTGCAGTTGTATCTTGGAATATTGCAGTTTTTTTTTTAATTGGTTGATAAGGAGTGGTTGGATTTTGTAACACAATTTAATGTTTTGTGCTTTCAGGAAACCTGGCACAACAAAGATCAATAGCCATTAATAAATGGCTTTCAGACATTTCATATACCAGAGGAGAAGTTAGCTGAAAGAGGTAGAATAGCTGGTGGTCATGCTATTCTAATTAAAATAAATAAGGATATTGTTGTAGATTTGCTTTATAGTAATAAAAATATCATAGTATTATACATACAAGTTGGGGGGGGGGGTTCTGTTTAGCTGATGTTTATTTTCCTCCATCAAATTTCAAACTATTTTCTTTATCCTTATGGGACCAATTGGAAGATTGCCTACATAAAAGCTGGGCTGTAACTACCTGTGAGGATTTTCTCCTCTGTGGTGAATTGAATGCTAGGATTGGCCCATATGATAGCTATCTGGGTAGTAGCTAGCATGACTGGTGCCATTCTGATGCATTTTAATACCCAAGAACAGCTAAAGATAAGAAAATAAATAAGATGGGACAGCAGCTGATGGACCTGTTACCCCTATATAATTTGGCCCCCATTAACAGTAGACTCCCTGGTGATTCAGAAGGGGAATACACCCATTTTTCAGTCAGGGGTCCTTCAATTATTGATTATATGTTTTTGAATGGAGCTATGTTGCTTTGGGAATTCCTGAAAATTCCATTTAGGTCTGAGAGTGACCACTTCCAGTTGATTTTATCCTCTTCAGTCTCCAGTTGTTGCCATAGAACTGATTTACAACTTTTTTTGTTGGAAATAAGAAATACTAGGATTAAATGTCAGGAGGCGTGAGTTCCCTCCATAGGAAGTTTCCTAATGGAAGTAGTTTCTAAGCTTGCAGCTGACACTCTGGATTATGATATATTACATCATGATCATTGTGATTGTCTTATGAAGATAACAAACATTCTTCAAGTTATAGCTGTTAATAAATCTGGGCAAAGAGACTTTACTTGGTTTGATCAAGAATGTAGAATAGCAAAAAAGGAGCTAAATAAGGAGGTTAGAAAGGCTAATATATACAAATCCTTGCAAGGGTTTAGAAATGTAAACAAATATATGGAAGAATATAAGAAATTTTTAATTTATAAATGAGGGAACTATCAGCAGAAACAATGGGATAACATGCTTACTGCAATAAACAATAAGACTGTCAGTCATAAGTCATATTGGTTACTTGTAGGAAGGGGTTCTTAAAATGTTAAATATGAATTAGACACTTATATACCTCTGGATACATGGTTCAAATATGAGTCCACAATTTTTTTTTACTTAAGACAAGGATGATTTAATATCTCTAGATTATAATATGCATTTATTCCCCTTATTCATCACCTCTGAAGTATATGGGGTTATTGCCTCTTTAAAAACAAAAAAGGTGCCAGCCCTGACATGATCCCATTTGAAGTTTATTTGTGCATGCCCTCTTTGTGGACCATGGTGCTCACAAAATATTTTGACCTCTGTTGTCAAAGGTTAACTTTTTCTTCTTCTTGGAAAGGCGCAATAATAATCTCAATTTATGAAAAGGGCAACAATGCAGATCCCTCTATGTATAGGCCAGTTTCATTATTAGATGATCTGGGAAAGATTTTTCCTGTCTTATATTGAATAGACTAAAAGAACAGATGGTACTTTTGGGTGACTTGTCAGATGCTCAGGCAGGGTTTAGATCTAGCTTTAGCACTATTGATAACTGCTTTGTAATTAGCAACCTACAGGAAAAATATGTGCTCCTGATAAAACAGAAGTTATATGCAGCATTTATAGATTTCAGTATAGCTTTTGATTCCATTTCCAAAAACCTCTTATGGGGTATTATGAGGGATAAGGGTATTGCAGCTGAATTAATAGCTATAATTAGATAACTTTATACCTCAACATGGGATCAGGTGAAAGTGGGAAAAGGTGGTCAGTTTACTGCCACATTTCCCACAAATATGGGTGTGCGGCAGGGTTGTGTCATTGCTCCCCTTCTTTTTTGTCTAAACATAGACAATTTGTTAATTTATATGAATCTGTCTAATACTGACTCCCCAAAGATTATCAGAAAGCATTGTAGTGTCCTAGCTTATGCAGATTACGTTGTTCTGTTCTGATTACCCCAAGCAGGCCTTCAGGCTAAGTTGGGTATTTTAAATAACTATGCACTTAAATACAGATTAAAGGTGAACCCACAGAAAAGTCAGGTCCTTATTTTTGGAAATAAAGGTAAAATCAAAAAAAGGAGGTGGTCCCTGGGAACAAAGAGAATTGGGACTGTGAACAGTTATAAGTATCTGGGTTTGCATCTAATACAAGATTGTAAATGGAACAAACAGCTGGAATCCATATTAATAAAATTAAAAAGGACAGCTAACTCTCTGATGGTTTTTAATAAAAAAATGTGGTGGGAATTCCATTAAACCACTTTTGATCGCATTACAGGCCAAATACAATTCACAGGCCTTGTTTAATGCTGAAATTTGGCAGCACTCCAAATTAGAGAAATTAGAGGGTCCACTGAATAAATTATTGAGAATAAGTTTGGGTTTAAATAATTCCATCCCTGTTTCTCTGTTCAGAGCAGAATTTGGGATTGTTTGTTTTAGAGCTTATTCTGATACTAGAATAGTAAATTATTGGATTAAACTTCTTCAGCATAAACAGAATAGGTATACCTCTCTTTGTCTGAAAGAAAAGTATTTTTGGATTTCTATGGGTTATCTGAGATCTGAATGGCTATCTTTGTCATTCCAAATTTTACAGAGGACAGGACTAACCCATCTGAATAGATATAAGGATATGGGAGTCACCATTAGTTTAAAATTTCAGACATGTTACTAACAAGATTAAAGATTATAATTTATTATAGATCTTGATGTGGCTACGGTTGAAGATTTAAAAATGTCATCATGGCTTAGGGCTAATGATGTTGCCCATTATTATAGATACTATCTGGATGTATTAATTAAGCCTCAATAAAGAAGGCTTTACACTAGGTATAGATTGGAGGTTTATCCAAATAATATTCGAGAAGCCATCTACAGGAAAGAAACTACAGTACAAGCCAAGTACTGTTCATGTACTTGTTCTGTTTTGGAAAACCTGGAGCATGTTATTTTTACTTGCAAATGGTATAAGTGTCCTGAGACAAATGGGTAATGCCATTCTGCCTATCTGTACTGTACAAACAGAGGACAAGAATGGTTTGCTGAATATCTTTTTTATATTTTTTATATCCAATGATGTTGTTGTAATTAGAGCAGTAGCCAACTATCTAGCTAATATATCTAAAATGTGCCTTAAATATAATGGTAGATTGGTAGCAGTTAATGAATGATACCTCTAGGGTCATTTTTCTTTTTCTTTGTAACCATTTATAGATTTATAATAATATTTAAGTAAGTTAGCTAGCGCATAATCTGTTTTGCACATTAGGAAACCCAAAATATGTTGCTTATCTATCTTATTTATTTTTCTGAGCATATAAAATAGGTATCCATATGTAAGTTTGTTATGTCGATATTTATTCATGTAATACTGTATGTATTTTTATTGTCATGGTCTATGACCGATCAGATAAACTTAACTTGAACTTGAACACTATGGTATGTGGTGAGCACTGGGAAGCTATCACTTAGTGGAAGACCAGTTTAAAGCAGCCCCAGCGATTGACACCTACATCTGGGCTATAACTAGCCAATGCATATGGTGTCTGCTGGTCCTCAAAGTAAAGAATGGGGGGGTAATGTACGATATGTCCTTAATCTGCTGCTTTATCATGCTATTAGGGATATGGACATACCAGAGTGCATACTGTTCAACATGGATGGGGGAAGATTCCCCAATAATCAAGTTGGGAGGGTGTGTGTGCAGGGGAGGAATATAAGTGGGCACAGAAAGAAATAAGTATTGTATTTTATAAGTGCTCTAAAGGAGGTTAAATTGGTGACCTGGAATGTCCGTGGGCTTAACTCACCTATTAAGAGAAAAAAAGTGTTGCTGCATCTCAAAAAGCTGGGCCACCAGATTGTGTTCTTACAAGAAACTAAACTTTCCTCCAGAGAAGCACTGAAACTCAGGCAAGGATGGGTGGATGAGGAGATATACAGTGTTGCCCCCTCCCATAAAAGATGGGAATCTATTTTACTTCACAAAGATTTGGGCTGGAAGGTGAACAGGTGTAGATCTGATAAAGGGGGGAGATGGCTAATAGCAGAGTTGCCTACACCCCAGGGCACCCTGATCCTAGTGAATGTTTATGCACCAAACCAAGATAGCCCAACATATTTCTACCAGGTTAACCAGAGCATATCAAATTTCAATGTGAGTAAATGGCAGGTGGTTGTGGGGGGATTTTAATCTTACTTTAGATCATACGGTGGACAAGAACAAAGGGACAGTAGAGCCACATAAGCAAGCGGTACATGCGACATGCAGACTTATGGAAGAACATGGCCTGCTCATAGCCTGCTCAATGTGTGGTGCACAAAACACCCTGGGGTTATGGACTACGCCTGCTTCTCACCCATCCATGGCACATCAAGTAGGATAGATCTCTGGCTACTCTCAAGCTCAGCTTATGAGTCGGTGGTCAAGGTGTGTACCCATCAGATCGTTTGCTCTGATCATGCACCTTTACAACTGAATCTAAATTGGGGAATCCCGGAACCCAAGACTATTTTCTTACTGGAGGATCCACTGTCTCTGGAGTGACTCAAACCTGAGGTTCAAGAATATTGGTTGAATAACAACAATGGGGAGGTTTATGACTCCACCCTCTGGAAGGCCTTTAAAGCCATGATTAGGGTTAGAATAATAGTGTTTGCTTCAGCCAGGGAGGGAAAAAGGCTGGCAGACCAAGCCACCCTGGAGCATGACTTGGAAAATTTGGAGACTCTGTACAAAAGTTATATTAACCAGGACCCACCCAGGGCTCTCTTAGCACAACTCTCTAGCACCAGTGTGTGGTTAGATGCCCATCTGACTAGACAGTCTGAGTTTAACCTGCAGAGGATCAATCATGCCTACTGGGGGGGGGAGAAAACTGGCAAATTCTTGGCCTACTAACTAAAGAGCAGGCAGGTGACTAGAACCATTCAGGCCCTAAGGGATACGACCAGTACTCCATCATACTCAGCAGCTGGCATCAACCAGATAATGGCATGATTTTATGAAACCTTGTATGCCTCGCCTTCCCCTCTGGAAAATTACAAGATTGAAACCTTTCTAGAAGGTCTCCCAATTCCTCATCTGGGGGCTTCCCTAGTTGCCCAACTGGAGGCACCCCTGACAGAAACAAAGATTTCATCTGCCATTGCGGCCATGCACCCCAAAAAATCACCAGGCAAAAATGGGCTCAGCATAGATTTTTATCAAGCCAAAGACCTCCATCTGGAGAAATACATGTTTAGGGCCTTCACTCACTCCCTAACCACTGGGGCATTGCCACCAACACTGAAAGAGGCAGTGATAATGGTGCTTCCAAAAAAAGGAAAAAACCCTCTAGACCTGGGGGGGGGGGTACAGGCTGATATCCCTCATCAATGCTGATGCTAAGATTCTGGCAAAGGTTCTGGCTGGGCATGTGGAGATACTCTGCCAGGGCGTATACATCCTGCCCAAGCGGAATTTGTCAAAGGCTGGGTTGGATCTGACCATCACAGAACATTAGCCACCCTCATGCACATAAGGAAAGATTCCCTCTCCACATCAGTGGCACTAGCGATAGACTTTGAGAAAGCCTTCAATAGTGTCAAATGGTCATGCTTGGTGCACATACTAGAGAAAATGGGGAAGGGGGACAATTTCAGTGCCTGGGTACACCTGCTTTACAGTCTTCCCATGGCATCTGTCCTTACCAACAAGACAATGTCCTCTCCATTCGGACTACAGAGAGGCACCAGGCAAGGTTGCCCTCTCTCTCCCTGCTATTCGTTCATGCTATAGAACCACTAGCTATAGCCATTAGAGAGGCAAGGGCTATTCCTGGGATCTGAGTGGGGGAGAGACATACAAGACCTTTCTGTATGCAGATGATCTGCTAGTTACAACATACACCCCACAGGTACTGCAGCAATATTTACGTATCCTCACCAGATTCAGCTCAGTCTTGGGCCTTGAAGGTCAATCAGACCAAGACTGAGGTACTTCCCATCAATAAAGCCAGCCGGAGTTAAGACTTCATCTCCTTGGGATTAATATGGTCCCTTGACGGTCTTAAGTATTTAGGGGTAACCATCCACCCCAACCACATGACACAACACAAGGCTAACTTCAGGTCACTGCTTTTCACCATCAGAGGAGACTTGGATCAGTGGAGACCACTCAAGCTGTCCTTGGCTGGTAAAATAGACTCAAACAAGCTTATGGATTTATATCTCCTAGCACACACCCCAATGGACATCCCACAAAAATGGTTTCAGAAGCTGGACTCAATGATGGGGGATATCTATGGGAAGGTCACCCCCCACGCTTCAGCAGACTAAAACTTAGACAGCACTGGAGTAGAGGGGTTGGGATTTACTTTGGTTTCTGGGCTATCATCTGGCATTTCTCACTGCTCAAACTTTAAAATGATTTACTTCACTTGACATATCAGTGCCTCTGTGGGTGGGGCTAGAAGCACAGATAATTGGATCCCCCTCTCCGGCCACAGTGCTATGTGTCACCAAAAAACCCATATTGCATTTTTTGCCCTGGATCCTAACCTCCATGAAAGCCTGGAAAAAAGTGCACTCTATTTTACAACTTCTTCCTACCCTGTGGGTACAACAACCACTGTTGGATAACCCATTGGTAACCATAGCGGGCTCCCCTATCCATTGGAAATTGTGGTACACCCAAGGCATTCACTATTTAAGAGACTTGCTGCTTCTAGGCACCATTTCAGTGGACACCTTCCTAGCTCTCGCTGAAAGATTCCACCTCCATGCTCAACACTTCTGGAGGTACTTGCAATTGAGAGATGCAATTAAAAAGCCAGTATTAGCAAGGCAGAATGATGCCTTGGATGGACCAACTTCCCCACTCACGGCATGGTTCCACCATCAGAAAGGGAGAGCAGGTAGATATACCTGGTCATGAGAGATGCTCACTCTGACCCCTCCATACCAGTCAAAATCCAATGGGAGCAGGAGATGGGGATACCCATATCTGACACCCAATGGGCTCATAGCTGGGCAAGGACCACCACACCTGTAGAGATGGCAGAGCATGCCTAATAATGAACAAAACCCTACACAGGTGATATTATACACCAGCCAAACTATCATGGTTAGGCCTAAGCCCTGCTGACACCTGTTGGAGATGTGGCTCACCTGGGGCACATTTGCACCATATCCTGTGGACTGGCCCATGAATTTGTCATTTTTGGAGCAAGGTCATAGACATGGTGCAGGAGGTGTTACCTCACACCATGATCAATGCCCCTATGCTCCTCTTAGGGTGCTTCCCAGATACTGTTCTCAAAATGGATCCAAGGGCTCTCTGGCTTACTGTAGTAGGAGCGGCAGCCAAGAGACTTCTTCTCAGAAAATGGCACACTCCAGAATGTCCTGCCCTGACTGAACTGCTCCGGTCCCTTACTCAAGTGGCCACATATGAGAGTTTGTCCAATTTCACAGCTGGATCCATGGCCAAATATGAACAAGTATGGGGCCCATTTCTGTCTTCAGCCTTTAGCCATAATACTCAGGCAGGCTTAACTCCTGCACCAACCTAATGTCCCAACTATGCATGACTGTATATGCTGGAAATTAGTGAAGGATGACTTCTCAAAGCTCACTAATAAAAGTAAGCAATTACTGTACCTGTTCTTGTTAAGTTTGGGTTTCTGATGTTATTATATGTACCTGTGCATTACTGTGACTGGACCCTCTTACAGGGTCTGGTATAGATTGATCTGTACTTGACATGCAATTCTGTCAATTGTTGTACTTTTGAAAATAAAAATTGATATTGTTAAAAAAGCAAATCAGGCATGGCGTGTGCCTTGGGGTTGTCAGATCTAACAATCACCCCATTCCATCAGTAAATAAGTTGGAATGGGTACAGTATATGAAAATGGAGTGAGCGTTAGGGTTGACAACCCGAAGGCACACCCCACGCCTGATTTGCAGAGGCAACAGAGGTGAAACTGTAATGTATTTTCTTGTAGCTGCCTGCAGGGTGGGGGGTGGGGGTTGGAAACCCTATCTCCACATGTTCTTGCTTTTGTCACTTTAACCCTAACTAGTGCATTAATGAAATTATTTGCAAAAAATGTCCTTACTTTATGAGGTAGTATACTGTAACTGTATCCTCATTTGTCTGTGCTCCAGTTCCTCCTTAGATGCATACAAATAACAGGAACAAAATTGTCAGGATAGCCTTCTTATTACATAACAGGATTACATCCTGAGTGTCTACAGCCGAAAAAAGCTTTTTCAATCACACTGTGTGAGGAATTTGCTCTGTTTTTCTTTGATAGGATGTCCTCCATCTGGGTGGGGATTCCATCAGTGAGACAAGCTTTGTCTTGCATTTATCAGCATAGAAGGAAAAAAGGCACTCGATCAGTCTGGGCTGAGTTCAAACTGATGTAGGTGGTCAAGGTTACTGAGGTATTCTCGAAGTTAAAGTACACTTATTGTGAACTGGACCTGACCTCAACTCATTTTTTGATGAGATGTGTCAGGTCCATTGGCCAAGTGTTTGCTGGGATTGCCCGGTGCTCAATGTCAGAGAGAATCTTTCCAGATGCCTTGAAAGAGGCTCTGGTGAGACCCCTCCTGAAAAAGTCATCTCTCTACCTGGACGTCCTGGATAATTACTGTCCAATCTCCAACCTGCCATTTTTTGGCAAGGTTGTTGAGAAATTAGTGTTGCAACAGCTTGAAGAACACCTCATGTTCTTTGATATCAATAAGCCATTCCAGTCAGGTTTCAGGGCTAGGCACAGCAACAAAACAGCATTAGTCAAGGTGCATAATGACCTCCTCAGGGCTAGAGATAGAGGAGACAAGTTAATTATTTTTCTCCTCGATCTCTCTTCATTCTTTGATACTGTGGATCACATTGTGCTTCTTGAATGCCTTCAAGAGTATTGTGGACTCACCGCTACTGTCATCAACTGGGTTGAATCCTATCTCTCTCTCTCTGGCAGGGAGCAGTGGGTGGTGATGGGGAATTTCTCCTCCTTCCCAAGACCCCAGTCATGTTTAGTACCTCAGGGTTCGATCTTGTTGCTGACATTATTCATGGTATACATGCTGCCGCTGGGATAGCTCATTAGACAATAGAGTGTGGGGTTTCATTGCTATGCAGATGATAGCCAGCTGTATTTGTTTTTTGTCCTGGGAACACACGATGCCATGGAAGTGATTAACAACTGACTGGCAGAGATCAACAATTCGATGTCCTTCAGTTGGTTGTGACTGAACCCAGACAAGACGGAGGTACTGGTGATTGAGCCAAGTTGTGGGTGTGATGGGAGTGCCTCTGGAGTGGGCACAGGATTATTTCTGGGACCCACACCATTGATGGCCTCCCCTAAGGTGCAGGATCTTGGCATTGTTCTGGACAGAAGATTGACACTTAAAGCTCAGGTGTCATCTGTGGTCAAAAGCATTTTTTCACCACTTGAGGAACCTCACTGGGATTAAACCCTAGTTCTGCCCAAATACCTGCTATCACTGGTGCATGACTGTGACTTTGAGGCCCGATTACTGCAATGCTCTTTACTTTGGTGTCACTGGAAAGACCCTCCACTGACTGCAGCTGGTGCAGAATACAGTGACTAGGTTGCTGACAGGCCTGGTGAGGTCCAATCATGTGATCCCAGTCCTGCGGGCCCTGCAGTGGTTGTCTGTCAGGTGGAGGATCTTCTTCAAGGTGGGCTTGCTCACCTAAAAGGCCGTATATGAGCTGAGCCCTGGTTATCTGGCTGACTCCTAAAACCAGTCTCCTCAGCCCATTCCCTCCACTCCTTGACCTGGGGACTCCTTGATGTTCCCAGGATCAGGCTTAAAACATTAGGTGACTACTTTCAGTGTCACTGGCTGACCCTGTGGTACACTTTACCAGCTGCCATCAGGGAGGCCCCAACTGTCGAGCTGTTTAAAAAGGGGCTAAAGGCCCATCTTTTTTGTTTGGCCATCCCTGACAAGGGTGACTAACCTGTATTGTATCAAACTTTTTAGTCATGCTGAGACTTATTTATGTATTTATTTTAGTTTTGATTGTATGTCGTGTTGCAGTCAACCTACTTTTTATTGTAAGGCACCCAGAGCCTCAGGGATTGGGTGCCAGATAAATAAAATTTGCAATGCCTTGCCATTACCCCACCTCATGAACCCAGTAATGAAAAATTTTAAATCCCAGCCAAAACATGATTCCATGCCACCACAATGCCATTGTGCACCACAGATGCGAAAAAACAGTTCGGCTAGGGTTTGAAAAATGACCGCTGTCACATTCATGAGGTAGTGTAAAAAAGTTGATTATGTTGAAAACTTTGTGTCAAAATATTTAAAATTGCCAAAGTTATGAGCGAGCATAGCAAAATCTCAATGCATGGGCCTGACTTTACCATTTTTACAGAGTTTGTCCCCAAATTTTCAACATAGCCTTCTTATGATTTCACCTCATGAACAAGGCTGGTAAAAAATGTTCAAATGCTGCCTGAAAGGTGATTTCGCCAAGCAACTGCAAAATCTCTTTTCAGGCTTGATTTGTGAAATTCCACCAACATTAGTCATGAGACAGGGTCCCTAAAAGGCCAGGCTGAAAATTTGGGGTCATCTGCAAAAATGATAAAGTTATGCATCAAAGTTTAAAACCCCATTGAAATACATTGAATTGCATTTACCTTAGTTTCTCATATTAATGTTGGCAGTTCCACCAGCAAAACGTGTCTTCAATCAGGGAGTGGACACTGACACTGGGACCTGTCCAGGTGAGTGAGAGTGTGTGGGGGGTGTGGGGTGGTGGGTGCTCAGTTGGAGGTAGGGCTAGGGGATCAGAACAGTGAACAACTTTATATTTAAAGGTTAAAAAAAGACATTGAAGGAAGGAAGGTTTCTTTTTTACAGGGTATTAGAAGATGGGGACAGTGATCAGCAGTGGGTTTGCCACTGGACACCAGGGAAATGTATATTAATTATGGGGATGGTGATCTAGATACCAGGGATATATTAAGAATACCTCAATTGTGATCAGAGGGGTGGGGGTACTACTAGATATCAGGAAAAGAGTGACAACCTATGGGTATGGCAATTGGAGGGATGGTGGCAAACAAAAAGGATTTCCCATTACAAAAAATCATTGGGTATATATGAAAAAATGATTCATTTTTCATTTGTAGCAAGCCACAAAAAAGATTTATAATGAGAAAAAAAAATTTTAGGACATTTCTCCAACATTTCTCCAGTTAAGTGCACAATCCTACTACCTCCTCAGAATCCTGCTAATGTTACTCCTGTTCTTGGGCAATGTCTATCCAAATCCGGGTCCTCTGGATTGACCTTATGCCTTCAGAACAGAAGGGCTGGCTCTCTCACACTGGCATCAATCAATGTCTGTAGCCTCCTCAGCAAACTAAATAGCCTCCAAACCTGGATGCAGCAACATGACTCTGATATCCTATCTATTGTTGAAACATGGCTTAACCCCAAGATACTTGATAACACAGTCGCCATCCCTGGATACAGTATCTTCAGGTTGGACAGGACTTCAAAATGTGGTGGGGGCTGTGTCATCTACCTGAGAGATTCCTTAAATGGGCATGTTATTCCATTCTTAAACCATGAATCACCGTCCCAGGTCCTCGCCATCAAAGTACTTCTTGGTGCCCACAATAAGGTGCTGACTATAGCCTCTATATACTTACCCCCTAAGGACCAGGCCCATGGCTTCAGTAGGGTCATGGAGTACCTAAGGGGCTTTCATCACAATGCAGAAATTATAATACTGAGTGACTTCAGCATCAATTGGCCTTTGTCTGAGGCCAGCATACACAAGGATGCTGTCATGGCACAGCACCTCACCCAACTTGTCTCCACTTCCACCAGGTGCTATTATAGGACTGGGTCACTTTCGCTAATTGACTGGATTCTGTCAAATCACCCAGAATGAATCTCCAAGGTCTCGGTGCTCCCTGACACCATAAATGACCATTCACCTGTTATCTGTACCTGGGCCAATAAATTCGCTATACCGCTCCTAAGGTAATCTATACCAGGATAATGAAGCATGGGAACCTAGAGCTACTAAAAACCCATCTACACAGACTGGATTGGTCTGCACATGACTCAGGCAATGATATCAACCAAGCCCTGGACATGTTCATCAACTGCTTTACCATGGCCTGCAACATATATACACTTGTGAAGAAGTTTAAGGTCAAAGGAAGGTCCAACCCATGGAAAACCCCCAAGCTCATAACATGTCTCAAACGTGGGGACCACCTTGGACTTCGTGCTCAATCCACATCTACTACTGGGGATATAATTAAATACAAAATAGCTCAAAATGAATGTACATGTGCCATATGGAATGCAAAAAGCAAATATTTCAGGGAGGGGAGGCACTCTCCAACACATGGGGGGATGGGAAAAAAATTCTGGAGTAACATGAAAGACCTCACAGGGAAAGACCTTAATTCTCCACCCACCATGCTAAACATTGATGGAACTCCTACGCTTGACCTTGGTACTATCACCAACACCTTCAACAGTGCATTTTCAAACCTGGACAGTATACTACCACCAGACTTTTTTGACGCCCCTTCCACCAGCACTCACCATGGCACTGCTGGCAACGATTGCTCACTCCCGAAATTTTACATCAAAGTGATCCCAATGCACTTAGCCTGTACATATATTTGCAAAGCCATCCACAATTCAGGGTACAGCAGTGACTCCCTCGACCTGAAGCTGATTGCACTTGTCCTAGATGAAATCCTTGAACCCCTGACAAAGATCTTCAACCTCTCTCTAAGGCTGGCCCAATTTCCATCTCTCTGGAAACAGGCAGCCATTACACCTGTACACAAAAGCAGTGATCGGTCACTGCATACCAATTAGAGACCCATCTCAATCCTTCCTCCCTTATCTGAAGACCTGGAATGAATCGTATTTGACCAGCTAACCGAACATCCGGTAAAATATGATATTCAGTGCCCTGAACAACATGGATTTAGAAAAGGGCACAGCACTACCACTGCACCACTGGAAGTCCTGTTTTCTAGCCATTATGACACTAAGCATCTACAAGGGCAGCTACAGAGTGACTTCAAACACATTGAGGAATGGTTCAGATTCGCACAAGCTTGTCATGAACTGCAGGACAAAAGTTATGACTTTCTGCAACGCAAGGAGCAAACATAACTCTCTACTCTTCACCATCACTAACCATTCTGGGATTACAGTGGAGCAGGTTCCTCAGTTCAAATACCTCGGCGTTGCTCTGGACTGTTACCTCTCCTACACTCAGCACATTGACAATGTTGCAAAGGCGGCTAACATACGGATTGGCCTGCTCCACAGGTACAAACACTATATGACCACAGAGGCCCTTGGACTGGCTATCTATAGTTCTGTCACCTCCATCATAGACTATGAGCTCATCACCTACGGCTCCGTTTCTCCTACAACTCTCCACAGGATATCTGTGGTGCTCAACAAAGCATGCAGACTTCTTACAGGCACTGCCTGCCTAACACATACTTGTGACTTGTACAACCAGTCTGGGTGGCTCCCTCTCATCAGCAGGATCAAATACCAGGCCTGCCTCTTAACCAAAAAGGTTTTCCTTGGGCTCATGCCACCTGGGGTTAAAAAGCTTTGCACTGCCCACTACAGCACCCAACACACCCGAAGTACACTAAGTCAAACCTTCCAGGTCCCCAGATGCTGGACCACTATGGGCCAGAGGTCATTCACCCACAGGGCCCCCCAGTGGTTTAATTCACTCAACAAGGAATCCCTTTTAGCTACTACGCTTGGCCCATTTAAAGGCAACTATGACTTCACCTCTCTACTACCAGCCAGTGTGACTGCTTCTTCTAATTGGTCAGCCTCTACACTCACACCTGGCATTGTGTAGCCCTAAACTCCCTCTGGCCAATTATACTTATCCTCCACTCTCCTCTCTCTCACCTTACTCCTCCCCCACATTCCTCCCCTACCTCACCGACACCCTCCAATCTTTTAGCACTTCACACTTCTGTCCCCTCCACCTTGCACTTCTTATACCAACCACACCCCCACACAATGGCCCTTCAGTCTGCCCACTCCTTCCTGACCCCCCCCCACCCTCCCCACCCCTACTGGTTGTTCATTTGGCCTTACTATCCTTTTCCTGTCTCTCTGCTTGAAATACAGTATTTTATTTTTTGAGACTCTGTATTAATGTTTACCTTTGTTTGTATGTTAACCTTCCATCCTTTGATGTGGAACCTTTGTAAATGAGCAGTTCTTGCGCAAAGGTATTTGTAATCCTAGAGTTTAATAAATAAATAAATAAAATAAAATAAAATAAAATAAAAATGGGGTCCCAATAAACAGGATACATCTGTTATTGGCTATCCGAATGTCATTTTTGTGGCTTATTTTTGTGATTAAAGTTTTTTAATTTTTTGTTTAAGAGATTCTGTCAGACATTACAAATAATAGGGTGCATTTACAATCACGTAGAGGTTACAGTTTGTACAGTCCTCTGTAAATGTGTGCTTACCATAATACACTGTATTAGTGAGAGGATTTCAGTTGTTCTGTCCTTCTTTAGCCTGTACTGAGTAATAAATGTCAGGAAGGTGACAGGAATAATGGGAGGGAGAACCTAGCTGAAACTGTAGGAGGTCTTTAAACATACCAGCATGAGTATATGGGACTTTTTCAATGGTGCTTACCTGGTCTGTTGTGACTTCTCCCACACAAAAGATTAATATACAAGTTAGCCAGCCTTGGAGTGGGTCCCAAGATGGTAGCCTGGGTAAAAAATTGGCTGGAAAACAAGACACAGAGGGTAATAGTAAATGGAGTCCACTCTGAAGAAAGGGAAGTTACTGATGGGGTACCTCAGGTTCAGTTCTAGGACCGTTCCTCTTCAAAGTCTTTACAAGTGACTTTGCAGAGGCACTGGAAGGAAAAGTATGCCTCTTTGCAGATGACACAAGGATCTGCAACAGGGTTGATACGCAAGGTGGGGTGGAAAGGATGAGAATGGACTTGGCAAGGTTGGAGGAATGGTCAAATGTATGCAGCTTAGATTCAAATCTAAGAAGTGCAAAGTAATGCACCTGGGAAACAAAAACCCAGGGGAAGAGTACAGAGTGAGGGGTGAGATACTAACAACAATAAAAATGGAAAGGGACCTGGGGGTAGTCATATCAGATGACCTAAAGGTGGGCAAGCAATGTGAGAGGGCAGTAAGGAGGGCTAGGGGATACTGGATGTATAGGGAGAGGCATCACCAGTAGAAAACAGGAAGTTGTTATCCCTCTGTACAGACAGCTGGTGATACCCCATCTGGAGTACTGCATGCAGTTCTGGAGACCCCATCTCTGCAAGGACATAGACAGGATGGAGGCAGTCCAAAGGAGGGCAACTAAAATGGTGCAGGGTCTGCATCAGAAGACATATGAAAAGAGACTTAAGGAGCTTAATATGTATACCCTTGAGGAAAGGAGGGACAGGGAGGACATGATAAAAACTTTCAAGTACCTCAAGGGAATCAACAAAGTCCAAGGGGGTAGCATCTTTCAGAAAAAGAGGTGTGCAATAACAAGGGGGCACAATTTGAAGATAGAAGGGGGACAGCGCAGAGATAATGTGAGTAAGTATTTTTTCATGGAGAGAGTTGTGGATGCATGGAATGGCTTTCCTGAGGTGGTTGTTAAGTCAAAAACAGTGTGGGAATTCAAGAATGTATGGGACAGACATAAGGCAATTCAAGGCGGTGGGGGTAGGAGGAACTAGGCTGTTGGTTAACTAGGATCTGCAGCTTATCCATTAGGTAGGGAAATGGGCAGACTGGGTGGGCCAAGCGGTCCTTATCTGCCATCAAATTCTATGTTTGTATGTTTCTACAGTGCCTCATAGTCGCCTTACCAATCAGTTTCCTGAAGCTAGGACAGGACCTATAACAAAAATAAAGAGACACACTCCAACCACTTCTTGATACTAAGAGAGAATGCATAACATATTAAATAATTCTAAACAGTATTGTCTTGATAACTTGATGAGACTCTTGGGTGAATGGGGAGTAGTGGGGGAGAGAGATAGCTGGGACCCTTATATATTTTGGTTCCTATTCAGGCCTGATGCAGCCCTCATTGATCAGCCTAGACCCTCCCTAGATTTCAGATATACAACCATGGGCTGCCACAAGGAAGTGTATCATGAAAGGGTGTTTGAAGCCATGTGTGACATTCTGGAGAAATTTGCAGTCTGAACTAGGGAGTTAAACACCTCTGTGAGTGAGGGGACCTCTTGTGTTTTCCACTTACATAGTATGAGTCTTTTAACTTGCATACTCAGGATATCCAGAAGCTTCAGGTTTCTGAGACAGAGATGGGAGCTGTGGAATAAAGCCCCAGGATCCACAGTTTGGGAGTCATGGGTGTTATTTTTTGTAAGATTTCACACCCTAGTTTCTCTACCTTAGACCACAGAGGTTGGACCACGGTGCACTCACTGCCAAAGAATGTGTATTAGATCACCTGGGACCATCTGGCATCTCCAGCAGAGATCATCTTGTGTCAATTTAGCCTTCTTTAGGGCCGCAGGTGTTTTATACCATGAATGGATTCTCTTATTTTGTATTATCTGGCTTCTGGTGTCTGGATAGGTCATATGGGCCATTCTCAGGCATGTTTCCAAATCCTGGGCAGTTATACTAAAGCCTAGAGCCTGCTCCCATTTCACCTTAGAGGCCAGAGACTGAGAAGGGAGAGCTGCCCTAAGATGCATGAATGCAGCTAGACTGGCCTCTTTCCATGCGTAGCCATGAGTCAAGTGGGGAAGGGGCCTGGATCAGGGGAAATTTCTGAATATAACTAGTGATTGCACTTCTAAGCTGAAGAAATCTCCAGAAGTCCTTTGTGGGGGATCCCGTATACTTCCTATATTCCAACAAAGGAGTTTAGGGTGTTTGTGTTGGGGACAAAAAGGTCCTGCAGGGTATTTAGGCCTGCAGTCACCCAAGAGGGCCAGACTACTGGTTCCTTATTGATAAGTATCTCCTTGTTTCCCCATATTGAGGTAAGCCTCAGAGGGGCTGAGTTGATGCTCAGCTTTCTGTGAATTTTGCCCCAATATTCCAGTGAGGGTCCAATAGTAGGATGAGTCCGAGTGTCCTTAGGTGGGTGGTTGTAAATCATCAGGGGGAGATGGGCCAGCTTACATGTCTCTCTCTTCATGGCTAACTGTTGTGGGGACCTGGGCCCAGGCAGTGTAAACCATCTCAACATCTGAGCTGCTGAGAAGGCCCATGTGTATTCTTCAAACCAAGGGAGGCCCCACCCTCCTTCCGTCCAATAGGCTCACAGTTTATTCCTACTGTACCGGAGTTTCTTCCCCTCCGAAAGAAAGCCTCCCACCTAAGTGTCCATTTTGGCAAACCAGCTTGTGGAAATCCTCAGGGGAACGTGGAATAAGAAATACATGATTTTAGGGTCTGTAACTATTTTTATGGCAGCAATTTTGCCTGTCAGAGAGAGGTAAAGCGACTTCCATCTGCCCAGTTATGTACAGATGTCTGATAATGCTGGTTTCAAGTTCATATTCCAGATTCTGATAAGGTCAGCAAAGATACATAAGCCTAGATATGTGAGGCCTCCTGGAGACCAGCAAAGACCATACTGGGCAGCCATGGGCTGAATGCAATGGAAATTAAGGGGGAGGACTTCAATTTTGGTCTGGTTAAGCCTAAGCCCTGAGAAGGTGGTGAATTGCTAGAGGGTGTTTATAAGGGGCGGGAGAGCAGTAGGGACATCTTCAAGGGGAAGGAGAAGGTCATCTGCATACATAAGGGTGGGATATTTCTCCCCTCCCAAGGCAATCCCTTGTATCTGCGGGTGTTGTCTGTTGGCAGTGGCCAGTGGTTCTACTGCAAGGACAAAAAGTAAAGAGGATAATGGGCATTCCTGGTGGGTACCCCTACCAAGAGGGAAGAGGGGGGAAGCACTGAATTAATGAGTACTTTTGCAGTGGGAGAGAAGTAGATGGCTTGCATCCAGGCTTGAAAGCCCACTCCAAACTTCATTATATTCAGGACCTCTTGGACATAGTCCGACTCCAGAGAATCAAAAGCTTTTTCAAAATCTATGGCTATCGCGGCTGCTGGAGTAGGAGTAGATTTGGCTTTTTGGATTAAGTTCACCGTCAATCTAATATGATCTGCATTGTATCAGCCTTAAACGAGTCCTGGCTGGGAGGGTTGTATTAAACAGGGTAGGAGAGGATTGAATCTATTGGCCAAGGTTTTGGCCAGTACCTTGCTGTCCACATTCAGTAAGGATATGGGCCTGTAGCTGGCGGTCTTCTGGGTATCTTTCCCTTTTTTGGACAAGATAGTGATAATTGCCTCTCTGAAGGAAGGGGGAAGTGAGACAGCCTGCAGTGTCTCCACATATACCTGTTGCAGGATGGGGAGATGATGGGACTTAGCAGCTGCCAAATTTCAGGGGGGAACCATCCCCACCAGGGGCTTTTCCCTTTTTCAGGGAAGCAATTGTGGAGGACATCTCTTTGACTGTGATAGAGGCATCTAGGGCCTGGGCCTGCTGTTCTGAGAGACGAGGGAGTCCTAAGGCTATCAAAAAATGGATCCCCAGGGCCGGCCCGGCGGCGCTGAGGATTGAGGCGCTAGACGCCACACCTCGTACCACGCCGGCGACCCGGGTTCGGGAACGGACTCGGGTCGTCGGGGGTCAGCCGGGGGAGTGAGGATTGAGCGTCCCAATGGATGCTCTCCTCCCTCAGGGGTGGGCTACCAAAGAGCGCATCGCGCTCATACCTCCTCAGCCGTGTGGAAGCACCGGCAGAGGGAAGGGTGGAGGCGGCTCCCGCAGCCGGAGTGGGAGGGGCGTCTCGGCGCGCGAGGGTCTGTGCGTAAGCACGCTACCACTGGGACGTACGTCCCTTAGCGTAAGGCGTCCTGGGGAGCGGGACGCAGGGGAGAAATCGGGAAAATACCCTCCGGCAGCCCTAGATGAAGTCTGGCTTAAGTCCGCTCTCGACCACCGATAGGGACAGACCCCGAGCGTGCAGAGAGAGGAGGTTGGGCACTCTAGGGGCAGATCCCTGAAGGTAGGTACCGGGGACATGAGCGGACGGAAGGAGGGGCACCGGAGGCAGTAAGGAGGATAAAGATGAAAATAAAAAAAAAAAAAAAAATGGATCCCTCAACAGGGTTAGGTTCCTTGGAGGTGTTCAACCTATAGGTCAGAACCTTCCCCCTTTTTCCCCTCCATCCCAGTATTTATGCCCCAACCTTATAATTGAGATCTCAACCTTCCTAGAAAGTAGTTCATTAACCTGCATCCTTAGGGCTGCCACCTGATGCCCCTCCAGGGTGTGAAGGGATGGGTGGCCCAGTGCCTTAAAAGCCTCCTCTGCCACCTTGAGATGGTCCTTGAGAGAATGTAATCTTTGCTGTCTGTCCTTCAGGCATTTGTGCTTGAAGCCCATACAAGCCCCTCTTAGGGTGGCCTTGGAGGTCTCCCATGTGTTGTCTGCAGAGGAGTCTGCCACTGGGTTGTTGTTAAAAAACTCTTTAACCTCACCCTGAAGATAGGGGAGAAAATCTGGGGCATGAAGGAGTAGAGGGTCAAGTGTCCAGGAGGGGGAGGCAAGGGGGAGGGTTTCCCAGGTGAAGGTCATCTTTACTGGACTATGATTGGAAAGGACCGGGGTTGAATACTGATATTACTAGTGTTACTTGTGATAGTAGGGGAGGTGAGCCAAACATCTATTCAACTGTGTGAACTATGCACTGGGGAGTGTAAAGTATAATCCCTTATGGAAGGATGAAAGATTCTCCATGTGTCCATAAGAGCCAGATCTTGCTGCATCTAGGTTAGGGCCCATAGTGCCCTAGAGTGTGGTTCTATTTAAGAGGGAGTTCTATTAAGGAAAGAGTCAAGTGTTAAGCTGAAATCACCACCTATTAGAGTGCGGGTATTGGCCAGAGCCAAAGTGCTCAACTGTTGGACCAACATATGGAAGAAGAAGGGGGAGTCCTCGTTGGGGGCATACATGTTCCCCAATAGTAAGGGTCCCTCTGGTGTGTCCAGGAGTGCTATTATCCATCTCCCCTCAGGGTCACTCACCCTTCTAAGAGTCCAGTGAAAAGCTTTATGGATAAGTATGGTCACCCCCCTTTTCCTAGTGTGTGTGGCCACATGCCAAACCTGACCCACCCAATCACTTTTTAATCTGTCATGGTTGTCTCTTGTGAGTTTGGTCTCCTGTAGGAAAGCCAGTTCTGCTCCCAGCCTCCTGAGATGGTGCAGTATCTGCTTCCATTTCTGGGGGGGGTATTAAGCCCCCTTACATTTCATGTTATGCATGTTTTATCACCTTGTAATCAGTGGAGGCAGGTATGCATGCACAAGATCATCAAAGACAAAGCTGGAGGCAGAGGGCAGGGTGGCAACCCCACAGGAGAACAAACCTCAAGTACCACCTGGAGAGAGAGAGAGAGAGTGAGCTAGCCCCACCCAAGAGTCCCAATCTAACCTATTCGTGGCTTCTTGGCTGCAGTCCGTGTGTGTCCCTTGTACCTCTTAAATAAAACAGCAGTATAGAAAATTACATAACCAACTATATACATATTTAACATCTGGTGATTTTACACTGGGGAGTTAGAGGCTTACCTATGGCCTGACCAAACTGAAGCAAGCCAGCCTCTAATCCTGGGGTGAGTACGAACATCTGAGAACCCTCCCTCACTTTTGGGGGGCAGGGTGTAGGAACCCCCTGAGAGGGTAGAAACATCACATTAGTTAGACTGCTGGTGTTGTCTCACCTTGTCATTTTCCCAGTAGGTATACCTTAACTTGCACCAGCTTCAAGAATAAGCCCCCCTTTCTAGGGGGTAGCTTCCCCTTGATCATAGTGGGAGAGGTACCTGCCTTGACCTATAAGCTGGCACCCAGGTTCAAAAAGACCCAACTGGACTGAAACCCAGTCACCCACTGAGGGGCCAGAGAGATTCTGCGGGGGGGGAGGGGGTATGTAGCCTGTACAATGATATGGATGGACCCAGTTTGAAATGCACATGGGGGCATCGATTTGAGATTAATTATTTGCCTCTTGCATTCACAGGGAATAGTAAGTATTGCTGCCCTCCCTTGGAGTGCAGGATCTGGTTCCAGGAATTTGGCAGGCACACTCAAATGCCAAGAGTCCCTTAGGCATTATATACCCTTACACCCACTGCATGTTGATTCTGAGACCCCCGACCCACTACTACGATCAGGGCCAAAATGCTCCACATCAGGCACTGCCACAATATTCTCATTTATGCTGTTTTCTCTATCACCCAAAATAAAGTCCTAGGTGAAGAAACCTATAAGAGGTGTTGCTGATTGGCCATGCATTCCATGGAGCTCCACAGATCCCTCCCAGTATGGGAGCTGGGCTTTCAGCAGGAAAAAAAGAACCAGGTTTCAAGTATGTCCCTAAGGCCTGGCTGGGGGGGGGGAGAGGCAGCCTCAAAAATTGACCAGTGTGGATAGGGCCTAGCAGGTGGAAGTTTGTACCCTGTGCTGTAGCCTGGTCGAGCCCCCCCTTCAATGCCCAGTCTAGACCAGGGAAACCAGCACTAGCAGAAGGTATAGAGAACAAAACAAAGAACACTACTTTCCAGGGTCCAGAGGAGGGCAACCAAAATGATTTTGGGCTTGGGGGACAGGACCTATGAGGAGAGGCTCGAAGAGCTAAATATGTACACATTGGAAGAGAGAAGGGACTGGGGGGACATGATAGAGGTCTTTAGGTACATGAAAAGGGTAAATATGGGAGGAACAGTCGGGGTGCTTCGAAGGAAGGAGGAAGGGGCCACTAGAGGGCATGGCTGGAAGCTGGAAGGGGGAAGAGTCAGGGGAGAAAGGAGGAGGTGCTACTTCACTGAGAGGGTGGTGGAGCCATGGAATGCACTCTGCCTAGGGGGCTGGTGGAGGCAGAGACAGTGGAGGGGTTCAAGAGGGGGTGGGACAGGTACAGGGGAAGGGTTCTGGAAGCAAAATCCAATGCAGCAAGAATATCCGGAACTGGGAAGGGAGAAGCCAGAGAAGGCGAGGGGGACAGCAAGGTCAGCACCCAGGTTGGGGACTGACCAAATGAGCAGACACGAAAGACCGTTAGGCCTATTCTGCTGGCATTATAGTATGTTAGTACTTATCAGAACACAGAGCAGGCTTTCCATCTGTGCTCTTCCCTGGAGAGGAGACTCATGTTGGCCTACTTCAGTTACTTTCTGGCTCATCTGGGCAGCCTGACACCAAGTCTTTGGCCTTCTGTGGGTGAGTTGGAGATTGCCAAAGGCCTCCTTCTGTGTTCTGTGACTGGGTTGAGGATGGAAAGCTATAGTCTGGATGCAGCATGGATGTGGGTGGGCCTTCATTATTGGCATTGGAAGTCTTCTCTTGCTGCTCTGGGGAGACAGGCCTTAGGGGTTCAGATTTGTTGTAGGAGTGGAGATCCTGCAGTGAATTGGGGATTGGTCATGTCCATCAGTGCCTTCTTTGTCCACAGCAGACCCCCTTTCAGAGGGGTGTTCACGTCTCCCATGCTTTCTGGAGGTATGGCACTTTCTGTAAGCTCTGGAAGGGAGTTCCCACTGTGAGTCCACAGAGTCATGCCTCTCCTCCGGTTGAGTGGCCTGCCTGGGAGACCGGCGATCAAGGCCCTTTGGTGTTGCTTTAGGTGGTGAGGGCGATGGACGATGCAGGTTGTATTCTTGGGGCCAGTTCTTTTTCAGGAAATCTGCAAGAGCTTCAAGGGTTTCGAATGACACTGGAACCCCATTATGCATGACCCACATTTGCTGGATATCTTAAAGAGAAGATCAGGCCTATCCTATGCATTATTTGCCTGGACTCATGTAGGCCTTGTGGCGGTCAGACAGGTCCTTAGAAAAGTCCTGAAAAATACTTATTTTATTTGAGTGCCAGGCCACCTGTTGGATTTCTCTCACCTTGTTTAGGACCTTCACCTTGTCCCTAAACTCCATGACTCTGGCGATGATCGGCCGGGGCCTCTCCTGGAGTTTCAGCATGGGATCAAGGGATCGGTGTGCTCTCTCTATTTGGAGGGGCCATGTCGGGTCTAAATTTAGCATCTTGGCCAGCACTAGTTACAGAAAACCCTCAGTATCTCTACCCTCTGCCAACTCTGGAAACCCCAAAATCCGGAGGTTGTTGAGCCTGCCTCAGTTCTCCAGATCATCTATTTTTCCCCTCATCAGATTCATATTATAATGCTGCTCCCTCATGCTGCCTTAAGATTCTGAATTTTCTGTTCTGATTCAGAGATCTGTTTTTCAGAGTGTAGCATCCTGGTTTCCAAATTTTGCACTACTTGGGTGTTGTGATTAGTTGCCATTGTAACCTGGGACATTTGGGCAATTAGCTGTCCAAACATCACCTCTATGGAGGGCTGTTCCCAGGTTTGATGCTGCTGTGGGCTTGCCATGCTGGCAGGCCAGAGTGCTCCACAAATTTGCTTCCCTAGAATCCTAGATTCCTTCTGGTTTGAGCACTGTGACCAGAAAATAAAGCTGTCATTTGAATCACTGATTACTGGAGCATAGATTTCTGCCTTTATCTATCAAAAATCTTGGTGCTGAAGAATGGATTTAGTCAGACAAATACCTCTGGGAACATAAGCTGGTGACTAAGCTGCCATCTTGGTTAGCGCCCCAGTAGCAGTCCCATTTTTGTGGCTTTTGAAATATTTATTTGTATGTAAAAATGGAAAACTTGAAGGCAGCAAATAAAAAAGGATTTCCCCTTCATGAAAAAGGATGATGTCAGTATGAAAAGGAATTCTTTTTTCATTTCACACAGCTATTTTGAAGTGCTTATTGAGCATACAGAAAACAAATTTTTCAAAATTTCAAAACTGAAATAACTTTGGAATGGATTAATATTTTTTCACCCTGAAAATGTCAGACCAAAATTCTAAACTGTCTGGGTGCTAGGCACCTTGACAGAAAACCAAGCAAAACCAGTTGGGGGAAAGACACCCAAAAATTAACTTTTTGCACTGTTCAGAACTCAGGATCCACACATTGGAACCAGAACAAAGCTTGGCACATCCTCAGATCTACTATGAGACTGCATATGCAAACTTTCATGAAAATCCATTAAATGGTTGTGTTATCCATGGTCCAGCACCCCTGATTGTACCCCCACCTCACAGACAGCAACATACATGTAGGTACATGTACTAACCTTAGAGCAAAAACATTTGTCGTGTAAGTGTCAGGATCTGTGTTCTACTGTATTCTACTAATGCATATTATGCTCCATTATGTTTTACTGCTATAAGAGATGCTTTTCACTCTATTTTTACTGTGTTCTTATAAGTAAGGTAACAGTGCCATCTTTAGTGCGTGGGCATCACTGTAATTGCAACTGACCATGGGACTTATACAAGCCCTATAGTGTTACTTTATCTATGCAAGCTAAGCAACTTCTCATGTTAGTTAGGACAGTTACTCAAGCCACCTGTTTTTGTCCAATTATACACACTTTATGTATCTTCTTTAGCTGTTTATATAGCAATTTTCAGGGTATAAGACCCTGTGCAGCACCTAGCTTCTCTGAGAATAGAATAGACAAGAGACTGTATTTACCTAGGTAAGTAAAACTGGTAGTTCTCCCAGTGATTACACTGCTGGTAGTGAGCCTGTATTATTGATCTGTAATAAATTCCATTTATTACATGAGCACCACTTGTCTGTTGTTGCTTCCTTTGTGCAGTTCCACCAAGAACCTGAGAAAGGTAATTTTATTACCACCTTACATTTGGTGACTGTGTGCAGGTTAGAAGGTACTAAAGAAGATTCCATTCAATTTATTTGAATGTTGAGTAGTGTAGTGCATTTTTCACCTACTTGGACTTATTTGTGCTTACAGAGGTAGCGGTTGTGGCAGACCCACACTGTCTTGGTCTTGGGCATGGCAGACCCACACCAGACCCCTTTACACTTCTTTTAAGAGTGACAGTGTACCACCTTGGCATCACCGTTCACCCACCAGGGACCAGAAAGCAGTTGGTGATGGTGCCAAGGAATTTTGACCAGATCTCCAACTGCTTATTTCTTTGTTTGTCTACCCCTTATTTGTCAAATCTGATCTCTGCACAGAACTGAGACTCAATGTCTCAAACTACCTCACATCCCATGGCGGATGGACCGATTTCATGCTGGACGCAAAATCTGCAGACAAAGCATTGCTGCTAATATCTGACCACTACCTCGAATTGAAACAAACAACCAGAAAATACAACCTTAAAGGTCTTTTGGTTGCAGCTTTATATACTGCTGTTGAGAGTCTCACAGTGAGGTGTGCCTCCCTTCAACTGAAAAATGCCTCTCTCAAAAAAGAGATGGGCTTGCAGGCATTGGAGTTACAGAAAAAGGAACAGAAACTAGCGGAGGAGATATAGTCACTCCATGATGCCAATAACAGACTATTGCACTGTACTGCTCGAGACATTAAGAGGGAAATTTGCATGTTGAGAGATGATTGTGAAAGGTTGAAATGTGATAAGAAGCAGTGTATTTGAATGATATTTTGAGCGATATGAATGAGGGTTTGAGAAAGGAAAATGCTGGGCTGAAAGAAGATTATAAGTGAGTGAGTTGGAGAAAAGAACTTAGGGAAAGCATCCAATTGGGCACTGAATATAGAGCTTTGCAGCATGAGGTTGAAAAAGGTATTGAGTAGGGCACTGCAAGAGTTTGTCACAAAAAGTGTAGAGCAAAGATGGCGAATTTGCACCATCAATGGGAGGTTCTTGCAGCCATGTTAAGGCCATGAATGGGTTTCAGTATAAGCCCATTGAGATTGCGTCATCCAGCGATGATGACTCTGACTTCGATGATGAGGCATGCCACTTCAAATGCAAGTCCAACCCCTGTGGTGGAGCAACTTCCACCAGCCATTCACAAGGTGGCGCATATGTCGGCATGCACTCTGTGTCACCACATCTACACAAACATGGCAGATGCCATGTACAATGCCAAGATGGCAGCCCCCATGATGCAGGCAGAGGGCCTGTATTCCATGGTATGCCTCCGATCACTCCTCTCACCAGGGGAGATGAATCAGAGTTATGCAGCATAATTACTTATGCAAATAGTAGGATCACCATCCAGGAGGATCAAAAGAGAGTCATCCAGGACCAAACTGACAAAATGCTCAAAGATTCTGTCAACCAGGATCATGCGTACAAGGCAGTCACTGATGCAGCAGCAGAAGCTGCTCTTCGCAGAGCCATGGAGCGTATTGAATTGAATGCGACTACGCACACCTCCAACCCCCTACAAGTCACTCACTCTGTCCAGCAAATTGCCCAAAGTATGGGACAGATAAGCCCAACTGACAATCTCAATTGCCACTTGAAGAAGGTGTGCTCCCTCTGTGAGAAGATTTCTCTCCAACCCAAGTACCAGGTTCAAGTCTTGTGACAATCGAACCTACTCTCTGGGCCAACCTCTCAGAGACAGTAAGCAACTCTGACACCCTTGTCTATGATGACATGGCCGCAGCCGTCATAACTGCCAATTCCCTGGGCATCGTGGGAGTTTGCTTGGCCTACAAGGTTAAGCAGAATGCCAAAGAAAGCCCCACGGCCTACCACCAATGGTTATGGCTTGCATACAATACTGGTGAAGGCCTAACAGGTAAAACTGCACACCAAGATCAATTGAGTACACAGATTTGTACATCTAGAACATGACTCTGGTCTTGAGGGAAAAGGTTGAGCTTAATATTTGCCTGAGTACTGATACCTTTGAAGTTATTCTCACCAAAATAGAGTGTGCCTACCAGGTTTACCTCTGTAACCTTGCTTACAGTAAATCCAACAAGGTGGCTGCAGTACAGTCCATCCCTGAGGCCCTTACTCACTATACCGTGGAGGGCAAAAACCAGAAAAACAACCCTCCTTCTGACAACCACCAGTTGCACAAGGGGGGGAGCCAGAACCATAGAAACAATAGCAATAGAGACAAAAGCAATTGGAAAAATTCAAATGCCCAGCAAAATTGCCAGAACCACAACAGTCCCAGCTATAGACAGATCAAAGAGGAGAACAAGACAGTCTGCAAGCTGCTGGAGGAGATCCATGCCAAGAGAGTGGCTGAGGCTACATGAACTGTAACAGCCCTTGCTCCTACTGCTGGACAGCCATGCGGTCAGGGGAACCCTTTCCTGGCCTCGGCAGCCAAACAAACAAACAGCCGAAGGAAATGGCCAGACTGATGCAACAACCAAGAAGGAACCATGCATGCAGGATGTCGCAGCACCTGTGACATCACAGGTACACTTGTACCCTATGAAAGACATACAGGAGGCCTTGAAAGATCCTGCAGGCCTCAGATTCCAGAAACAGGATGACAATGCTGATTCTGAAAATACCAAATGACAATTGCAGGCCCCAGTGTGGATTATGAGTGACCTGATACAACTTGTTTAGAGCTGATAGGTTGACCGGTGAGGAGGGAGTAGCCATCTACATCCGCGATAACTCTGTTTCTACTATTGTTGACTCTACCTCAGCCCCTAAGAAGTTTGAGTGCCTCACTATAAAAGTACAGCTGTCCCAATCTGCTTCCCTCTGCATCATCAGGAGCTATATACCCCGTTCAGCTGGCCTCTCACTGTTCAAGCACCTAAGCAAAATATTAGGTGCCACACAGTCTGAAGTAGCCATCCTTGGTGACTTCAGTCTGGACTGGCTATCCCCAGCCTCCAGACCACTGAAAGAACTTTGTGATGCACACGGGCACACTCAGATTATAAAAGAAACCACCCAACCAAACAACAAGAATCCTGAGCATAGTACCCTCCTTGACCTAATTCTAGTAAGCAAGCCACACCTCTTCTGCCAATTCAGGAGTATTTTCAATGACCTCAGTGATCATTGTGCCATTGCTGGCATAAGATCTGCACACACCCCAGCCTCCTCCTCCTCCTCAAAGTACTTATTCAAGAGATGTAAATGGAACTTTAGCCCAAATGCATTTCTCCATGATCTACAGTATGCAAACTGGCAGACGTTTTACCTTGCACCAACTGTGTATGAGGCATATGAGGCTTTCCAAGTTATACTCTCAGCGACCCTTGATCTCCATGCCCCTGTTGTCAAAAGCAGAACCAAAAGGAAATATTGTCCCATGTTCATGGAAAACCTAAAAGCAGCTTTATGGCACAGATATGCTCTTTGGAAAAGGCTAAAAAGTCAAAGTTAGCCGTGGATTGGTCTGCCTTCTGAACCGCAAGAAATAATTGCACAAAAATAACTAGAGCTGCTAAATCTAGTTATTTCCATTCTGAACATAACGCATCCATCAACTCTGCCAGCAGGTTCTGGAAAACCCTAAGGGAGGTTGAAGGCCATAGAAGTTCTGGCATGCTTCCCTCTAAAATCACAAATAGTGGCATTCATACCATCGATAAACAAGGGATCCTTGATCTCCTCAATAATCACTTTTCCACGGCAGGTATGGCTTTTGATACCTCTCCGGAAAATGCGATTAGATTACAGCAGCTGCATAGCCAGACACCCAATTGCCTGCACCCAGACCCTCCTGCTTCCTGTCCTTCCTTATCTTCCACAGCAGTCTCCATCAAACAAGTTGAAGATCTTCTCCTCCAGCTTGATATGAAAAAAAGTGCAGGTGCGGATCTGATCAAACCATCTTACCTAAAATTGGCCTACTTCATTCTGGCCCTTCCCATTACTCAGTATACCATCACCACAGCGACTTCTCCACTGCAAAGACCATCGCAGCTACAAGAATCAGGTAAGACCCGCACATCACTGTGATGGTCTGTGCAATGCCCAAGACTGCTCACAGAGTGTATCCCCCTGGTCCAACTCCAACTTGGAGTTGGAATCCTAGACACCGGGGGTGTGGGGGACAGAGCCCCCCTCATGGGGGGTTCAGGGGCACAGCCTCTCAATAGAAACACAGAGGCATCTCCAACACTGCAAAGCTGACAGTCGGCACTGTGGCTGTCGCTGTCAGGGATGTCTCCATGTCTGATGTCGTGGCGACATGGTAAAATCCCATTACTCACCTCTTCAACCTTTCCCTCAACCATGGTACCCACCCCAAAATCTAGAAGACAGCTCATGTTATCCCCCTATTTAAATCAGGAGACCCCATGATTTAAATAATTACCAACCCATCTCCTTGCTTCCAACCTTGTCCAAGTTGCTGGAGAAGGTAATTAATGAGCAGCTTAGACTACATCTCAAAAGCTTCAACTTGCTAAACCCTATTCAATCTGGTTACCATCCCATACACAGCACCACAACTGCACTTGCCAAGGTTATAAATGATTGGCAGATCACTCTCGATAACAAATGTTATGTCTGCACCTTGTTTTTGGACCTCAGCAAGGCCTTCAGCACAGAGGATCATGACCTTCTTTTGGTGTCCCTAAAGAAAACTGGCATGGACAGCCTGGCATTATTACGGTTCATAAATTATCTCACTGACAGAGAGCAACAAGTCAAGGCAGAAGGTGATTTATCACCCAAAAAAATACTCCTACGAGGAGTCCCTCATGGATCCATACTTGGTTCTCTACTGTTTGCTATTTACATCAACTAAATAGACACAGGCTTAAAATCAGTTAATATCCACCTTTTCGCTGATGTCACTGTGCTCACATTGACAGACCAACACCAGAATCAGCCTGCAAGTACCTCCAAAGTGATTTCAAGGTCCTTCAAAAAAACCTGATTGACCTGAAACTTCTAAATGCAAAAAAACAAAAACAAAGTCATGCTCTTTCTTCCTCTAGTCTCTCCGCTCAAAAAAAATCCTTCTGGCATGGTTCTCCACATAAGCACACACCTAGGTGAAACCTTGGAGTTTGTGGAGAAATTCAAATACTTGGGAGTCTGGATAGACTCTAATTTGTCCTTTCTAGTTCACATAGAGGGGCTCACCAAGAAACTAAGACGAAGACTCTGTTTTTTTCCGAATCAAACACTCACTTACACATGAGGCTAGAAAACTTCTCATTCAAGCTACCTTTATGCCGCTCTTAGACTATGCAGATTTTTTCGTATGGTCATAGCATCAGCACGGCTCTCTCTAAGCTTGACACCCTGTACCACAGAGCCCTCAGGTTTAACTCAGATGCACCTTACACTATGCATCACTGCATCCCTTACTCCTCCTTAGGTTGGAGCTCCCTTAGCTTCAGGAAGTAGAAAAATGCTGTACTTTGGACATACAAAGCCATCACTCAGAAGCTTCCCCATTACCTGTCAAGTTGTCTGCCTATCTGTCCCCCAGTGCCTATCCCCTCTGAAGTCATACCTTCATTTCCCTTGCTATTCCCAAAGTTAGAAAGCGCTTCAGTAGAGCCTCTATAAGCCATGCCCTTCCAATGCTCTGGAACAAGATACAGAAATCCTTTAGGCTCACTACCCCTATAACATTCTCATACTTCAAGGCAATGTTCTTGAGGACCTTCAATGAGGTCTGCCATTGTTTCAAATGAGGGATCTAAAACTAAGGCCTGCCATTGCCTTACATACGGAACTAAAACTCTAATTTTTTGACTGAGGCAACTGTTATTCTGTTTCCCCTCCTACAGTCCATTCTCCATACGCTATTACTTCCTATCCCACTCAGTCTCTGCTGCCCCCACCCTTCTGCCTCCCCGCCTCTTAATCCTTCCCCCTTTTTCCTACCCTTGTCTCCCAATATGTATTTACCTCCTACCTTATTATCCTTATGTCAGCAACGCCTTGCCACCCCCCCTTCTGTTGTCCAATATGACCTGTTCTGAGCTTCTCAAACGTACCTGGATTAGGTTGTTAAACTTAGCCCTCTTTACTCTACTTTACCTCTAGTCTCATACTACTTTGCACCTGTAGAGGTTACTGTCTCACAAAATTTTTTTCACTGTTGATTCCCAATGATGTTTGCTGTAATTACCATATACTCCTGGACTGTATGTATCTACACCTATATTTAAGCAATCTCTATTGTATATGTGATGTATATATGCCTCTTGCTACACTCCTTTGTATATAGCTTGTTGCTTACTAGTCACCAATCTATACCTATTCTGTTCCTTTTGCCTTGCATATGTATAATATGATTATTAAGTTATCACTGTAAATGTTATTACATGTTATTTTTTCTTCTTTGTTACTGGCAAATGTATTGCCCCAGGTTCATCTTGCAAAGGAGCTTGTCTCAATGGTGTTCCACCTGGCAAAATAAAGATATTGCTTGATTGATTGATTGACACAAATGGAGGGCCTTGTGTAAAGGACATGGTTGGGGGCTGCCAACTTACCATGCTTCTGGATACAAGAACAGCCATGTCAGTCCTCCATGATGAGGACATAGTCTCATCTGTCTGGTCTACTGGCTGGAAGACCAGTGCCCAGGGTTTAGATGGTACCCACCTACACACCTACCAATCTGTTCCTCTACCTATAGTGGTAGGCCACCTCAGAACTGATTTTGCTTTTGACCTCATGGTATTACGTCATCACCCCAGCATACTGGGAATTGACTTCCTAGTACTACATGGCTGTGTAGTGGACTTAGCCAGCAGACTACTTCTTCAGATCAAAGGACAATGTCATGCTGTCAACATTTGACTCGCACGTGGTGGCAGCCATCTCCCATAACAACAAGGAGTATGACATCATGGCTTTGTTCAAAAGTCATGTTCTGTTTTCTGATCTTGCACCTTTGCTGCAAAAACACCTTGATGTGTTTGCCACCAACAAGCATGATTGTGGTAGGATGCACACTACCACTGAAATCACAAGGCCTGACCCTGTGAGGCAGAAGCAGTACCCATTCCCTGCTGAAGCCTTGCCATCACTGAGGGAGACCATCCAATCACTGCTACAGTAAGGAGTGATTAGGACATGTGTTTCCACTGTTAATTCATCTACTTGGCCTGTGAAAAAGCCAAATGGAGTTTGTAGACTCACAACTGATTACAGGAAACCTAATAAAATTACCCCCAGTTGCACCCCAACAGTAGCATCAGCACCTGATGTACTCAAGCTGCTGACACCTGAGAAAAAGTGATTCACAGCTCTTGACATCTCTATAGGTTCTGGTCACTCCCATTAGCACAGGAAAGTGAATACAAATTTGCTTTCACCTTAGATGGATGCCAGTACACTTGGACCTGTCTTGCCCAGGGCTTTGACAACAGCTCTTATTATTTATTTATTTATTAAATTTTGGTGACCAGGTAAGCCCACTGGGATCTCCACATGATGGATGCCCTGTAGGGGTTCTCCATACCCCAGTGTTTCCTGCAGTGCATGGATAACTTGCTCCTAGCAACTACCACAAAAGAAGATCATTTGGCCCTTATAGACAAAGTTCTGTCTCTCCACAAGAGAGCAGGCCTCAAGTGCAATCCCTCTAAGGCACAACTATATGAAAAAGAGATCATCTTCCTTTGCCTTTGTATCACAGACCAAGGCAGAAGCCCAGTTGTCAAGAAGATACAGGGCTTGTAAGATCTGTCACTTCTTACTAGCGTGGCAACACTCATACAGTACATTTTTGAGGAATACTAAACTACTCCAGGGATTTGATCCCTGACTTTGCCTTGATGGCTGCTCCCTTGTATGAACTTCTGAAAAAGGATGTCCCATGGACATGGGGCCCCAGTCACTCTGAAGCTGTTACACAGCATAAGCAAACCATTGCCTCAGCCCCAGCACTGATCAATCCTAACCCAAATCTCCCATTCCAATTGGAGACTGTCACATCTGAAGTGATCATGTCTACAGTGCTGGCACAGAAGTACAATGGGTACTTCAGGCCCATTGCCTATGCATCTCAGATGCTGTCCCCAGTACAGAGAAAGTATAGTCTTTGTGAAAGGACATTCTTGGCAGCCTAGTTGGCTGTCAAACATTTTCATGTACATTATTGGGTATGCACCTATTGTCTTGCATACCTGTTACACCACAACCAACTTCTTACTTTCAGACAAAGTGAAGGATGGTTCAGTTTCCAACACCAGACTTACCCACTGGTCTTTACTTTTGAAGGACAGGGACATCAAAGTACTACCTGCAAAAATGCCATTCATCTTGGCCCATGGCCTGCTCTACATGGGTAAGCCCCATGACTGTGCACTCCAACTTCCTGACCAAGGGCCCTGGTTTTCTGTTTTTTCTGGTAACACTGGTAAAGATCATGGAATCCAGCTTGGTTTGCGGATTCTGAATTCCTGTACCGGTGCCTCACAGAAATTGCATGTCACTGCATAGAATCCCTATGATTTCAGCATCTTTTTTTATTTTCTCTTTCTGTGCCCCCTTCTCACATAATCAGTCTCCACTTTTCAGAGATCCCTAGGCTGTGTATCCCCTTGCTTTGCTGCAGGTGATACTCAGGAACTCCTGTGGGCCTGCACATACTGTCTGGGTTGTACCCCCCAGGTGGGAGGGAAGGGGAGGGGATCCCAGGTCATCCCCATAACAGTCCCTTAGTGTGCATCAGACAGCCCAGTTGGTCCCTCATGGAGCATGGTTATAAGTCTGTGGCAGCTGGGTCCCTTCTACCAGTGGCTGATGTGGGGTGATTGTTCCTGACTTTCTGATCTCTGCCCCTGAGGGCACTGGCACTCAAGAGGATCCTTGGAAGTAGGGCACATAGAGACATGCCACTGCACCAGATCCTGGCCAGTGTCCTCTCCTCTTGATTGCTCTGCAGCCCTGTTGAACCACCACCCATGGTCACCCAGGTGGTGGTAAAACAGTGGGACCTGCAGCCCACCCTCCCCCAGAGGAGGAGATCAGCACCCCTGGGTGCTTGATACTGCTCCCCTGGCCAGACCTCCTGCAACCCAAGTTTGCTTCTGACCCTGGTTCACTTGCATTGCAAGCAGTAGTGCTACTGCAGAGCTGGTGGGCTGGCCCAGATTTCAGCTTCTTAAAATGAATGCTGCTCTGCTTCACATTCTTTCTGCTTTGCTACATACAGAATCAGCAGAGAAACTACCTGCACTGCTTTGTTGTAACGAGCCATGCCTTAGTTTAGCCAGCAATGCTTCCCACCAACCTCTCCATCAGCTGAGGACTGCTTTACTTTCTGAAACCACATTTTTCATTTAGTATGTGCCTGAACATCTTTTACTATTTATATTTCACTTGATGATACAAAAAAAAAATACAACTATCATCACACACATAGGCAGGGCTACTGGAAAATTGTAGGAAAAGTAACCTGAAATTGCAGAGATTTTTTTGCAAAAATTGCTGGGAAATTGCAGGAGTTCTACTATAGACCCAGAGTGCTTCATAATATAGAGGATAGGGGATGGGCAACAGTGAACAGCAACAACAATGTTCTAGAGGTTGTTATGACAACCATGTAAACCTTGAGAGCAAAGCTTGTATAGTGTATGGGACAACAATAAAATCAACAGCTGCTCACTTAGCATATTCTGACTGTCACACCCCCCCAAATGCACGAACAAGCCCCACTCCATCCTGGTCTCCCCCCTCGCTTTCACATAAACATTTTTTTTATGAAACGTGACCCCTCACTGTCACATAAACATCTTTGTAACTAAAAAGTGGCTGTTACCCTTACTGCGACAGATTTACTCCATGTGGTTCTTCTTTGGTGCCAGCACTCTTAGTGAGGCATTTCCCGGAGTCCAGTGCAACAAGGTCTGCACATGGGCAATGATGATCGATGCTGTTGTACCATCGATGTGACATACTCAAGATGGTACAACAACATGTTGACATCACATCAATGGTACAATAGCATTGTGTTTCCATTGATTTTTATACATAACAGACCTCTCCCATACACTGTAAATCCTTTACTGTTTTCTGCAGCATATATTAGTCAGCATAAACTACTAAATGAATACACTGACACTGGAATATGTTTAAATATGAAGAAAAAACTTATGTTCCTAAAGTGAATCCTAAATGGATAGGATGTGTTGCCTCTCTTTCAAAACGTAAACACATCCGCCTCATACAGTGCTAAATAGATTCTATTTAGTGAGCCACAGAAAATCCATATTAAATAAATTCAGAATAAACAAAGATTATCTGTTTCTGGATGTAGAATAATGAAGTCTGGTCAAAAGCTATTTACAGTGCTCTGTCAAATATTCACCCATTTTGGTGTAAGAAAATATAAGCAGATGGAGTGGCAAATAATTCCGTTTTAGTGAAATGTTTACTGTTAAGAGTAGCATGGGGTTACTAAGATCCACCAGTTGCCCTAATACCCCCGGAACAGTCCATCGCCGCTGCAGACCAGAAAGGGTCCAACATTGGACATTCCCAAAGGATGTGTAGGATAGTTGCTGGACAGCCTTGGCATCTCCAGCAGGCCGCATTTGAAAGAATACCCCATTTATGTAGGATGGCCAGAGTGCAATACCACTGTAGGAGGATTTTGAGTTGAATTAGTTGACTCTTAGCATCTTTATATGTCATGTGTGCCAGGCGAAGACACCAAGACCAGGTCTGAGGCATAATGGAACCTTGTAGTTCCTGGCTCCATGCCATCCTACAGGGTGCTGTGTAGTCTGGCTATGCTTCTCGCCACGTACTATAAAATTTACCGACTAAACCCCGGGAGGAAGTCTTCAAATGCAGTGTGGATAACTGAAGCCATTTCTGATCTACAGTGTATGTTCCATGAAGGGGCTGCATCACCTTGCGTAGCTGTAGGTATTTCCAAAAGTCTTGAGTCAGGAGCGAATAGCGACTCCTGAGCTGTTAGAATGACATAAGTGTGTTAGAATCAGGTAGATACATGTCTTGGATTATGTGTATCCCTTTTTTATCCCAAGTAGACCAATAAATGGGTTTGTGATCCACTTTCAGGAGTCTGTTATGCCACAATTCCAGACATCTAAGGGGCATAGAGCACGCTTGCTTCTTGGTCTTGGCAGCTACCATCAGCCGAAACCACACTTTCCTAGTTTCTGCCATTACTGGCGTGAGCCTATTAAGGGGTAAGGGTACATTTGTCAGAAATGAACTGACGGGGGATCCCTTGTGCCAGCTGAGTTTCCAGTTGTACCCACAGAGCTGGCGGGGATGAAGGGGAAGCATACCATCCGGAGGCTTGAGCTGAGAGAAAGGACAGTTGGTAGCCCTGTAACCATGGAAGTTCAATGCCACCTCTAGACCAATGCGAACTCAATTTGCTGGCACTCCAACACGGCTTTTTACTGTCCCAGAGGCTTCATGTGATTAGTTGTTCTAGGGTGTGAAAAACCTTATCTGATAAAGGAATGGGCAAATTATTGAAGAGGTAAGTGACCCTGGGGATGAAATGCATGTGAATCGCCGCCACTTTGCCTAGGAGAGATAAGTTTAGTCGACTCCATCAGGATATTTCAGTCGATAGTTGAGCTATGGGGGGGGGATTCTTAAATTTGTTCTGCTTTCAATCGCATGGTGTATGTATCCCCAAGTAGGATAAGTTATTGGGTGCCCAAGCCAGTCCAAAGCCCTGTATACAGGCTTCAGAACAGGCCATATTTAAGGGTGTAACTTGGGTTTTACTGGTGTTGATACACAATCCCAATAACTGTGCATAGGTTTCTAAAATCTTTAAGACTGGGGGGAGGGCTTCCCGAGGATGTGTAAGTGTGAGAAGTAGGTTGTCTGCGTACACTGCAGCAAGGTAGATGCACTCCCCCATCTGTATACCTTCAACCTCTGTAGTGTGGTGCAGCTTTCGTGCAAGGGGATCTAATGCCACAAGGAATAATAAGGGGGAAAGCGGGCATACTTGCCGTGTGCACTGGTGTAAAGGAAGCGGCATAGAAATGTCTTTGTTCGTTAAGATTCTGGCCAGGGGTTGGTTGTAGAGCACTCTAATCCATTGTTTGAAATATGGGCCAAAGCCATACTTTGTTAGGACTGCATGTAAGTATGGCCATTCGACCGAGTAGGAAGCTTTTGAGAAGTCTACAGCCATGGCTGCAATAGGAATGGGTGAATGCATGGCTACCCATTTCAAATTAAGGACCAGCCTGATGTTATCTGCTGTAGCTTTCCCTTTCATAAATCCAACCTTGGATGGGTGTACTATAGAGGGTAGCACATCCATCAATGGGTCAGCAATCATCTTGGCCGCTATCTTATTATCTACAGAGATAAGGAAGATAGGGCAAAAATTAGTGCAGTTTAGGGGATCATCCGATTTTTTTAGGGAGCAAGGTAATCAGCGCTTCTCTCATAGTGGGTGGTAACACTCCAGTTTTGTGTGCTTCCTGGAGAACCGACAGTAATGGAGCACTGATTTCAGTGCTTAGAAGTTGATACAGCTTTGTGGTCATACTGTCTGGCCCAGGGGACTTGCCCTTAGCTAACTGCAACAAAGCTAACTTCAATTCCGTCTCTGTAAAGGGTTTGTCCAATGCAGCTTTCATGGACTCTGTCACTTGAGGAGTGTTGGCTGTGGCACAAAAGTACTTCACCTGCCCCTCTAGCTGTGTTTGTTCTAAAGACGAATGCATTTGATACAGTTGCTGGTAGTACCGCTTCATGCACTCGTTAATTTTTGCCGGACTGGTGACTATGTCCCCTGTGTGGTTCTTAAGGGCATGGATACACTAAGCAGCTTGCAGCTTCATGGAGACGAAGTACAAAAAAGCATCCACATATTTGAGAGATGCATGATTTTCCATTTGAAGGTCCTCCACTAATTACTTGTGGATTTTTTAGGTGAAGACACTTTATTTTAAAGAAACAAATTCAGGCAGTTTCTTTTTTTTTTTGCTCCTCCTACCCACTGGCCATCCACTCCTTCAGGCCTTCCAAGGCCCCCTACCACCACTGCTGAGTCCTGACCACCATCTACTGCCCTTATTGCCGTGCTACCAAGTAACCCTTCATCAGGTGGGCCCTTACCCTGGGGACCATTGTGCTGCTTCCATCACACCTTAGGGATGGGGAATATAGTGCTGCTGCTGCCGTCACATCTTGTACCTAAAATAACTTTAAATTGGTACAAGGATGGATGGATGTACAATATTGGAGGTCAAAATTGCTGAAATGCATGTTAGCAGACTTAAAAATTGTTAAATAAAGTATACAAAACGAAACACCGGTAAAACCAGATTTGGGCTTACCAGACTCCGGTGACAGTAACGTTTTTTTACAATGTGCAAAATGGAATTTGCCCTTTCTCAGTCCTGGTAAACTAGTGTTCCTGTTCCTGACTTACCTGAGCTGGGACCATTTTTACTAACTACACCAGATGTTTTAGAGGATACCAGCATGTATCGCGTCTTTACAGATGGCTCCGCCTCCTATGTGGACAGAGAGCAGGCAGCATGATTTGATGTCCTCATATTAGATCAAGATGGTGATTTCAGGTGCATTTCTAGGAAATGCACTGTACTCTCCTCACAGTATGCCGAAATGGCAGCTGTGGCCTGTGCTTTAGGTGTCATGCCCCATGGTGACAAGGATGCCATCATCTTTGTAGACTCTAACTGGGTCTGCTCTTCCCTTACTGAGTTTCTACCATTCTGGGAGAAAAATAACTTTACATCTTCTTATGGCACATCTGTCAAATACAGGGATCTGTTTGTGTATATATACACACCCTGACACAACAGTTCACTCATAAACTGTACATCCACACGGTAAAGGCTCACTGTAAATCTGGCCCTTATCATGAATTCAATAAATTGAGTGGACTCGCTAGCCAAAGAAGGAACTAGAGGGGGAGACATGGACAATGACTTTCCCAATAGCTGTGGCAGCTATTTTCTTAGTTGCTAACACCAGGCAGAAACCAATACCAATACCAGAACCTCCACTGGACATTTCTTCTGCACAGAAATCTGACCCAGAATTAAAAAATGTGTTCACATTCCTGGACAAAGGAATTGAACAGGAACTACCTGTTGGTAGTCCATACAAGAGACATTCTGACAACATACACTTGTCTAATGATCAGAAACTCATCTGGTATCGAAAAGAAGATACAGGTGACAAACTGTGGGTTGCACCACAATTTTTGCGAACTGAATTCATCCATATGGTTCATGATACCCCCACTGGTGGACACCAGAGGAAAGACAACACTCTCCAGAAACTCAAAAGCATTGTCTGGTGGCCTGGCATGGCAAATATGTAGAGCACTATGTGGACAACTGCATAGCGCACGCCCAGAATAACCCAATTTCAGTGAAAATAAATGTCAAATTGTTGCCACAAAGGCAAACTGGACCATGACATGCAATACAAATCAGTTTCATTGGTCCCTTGACCAACTCCAGCAAGAACAACAAGTATGCACTTGTTGTCACAGATTTGTTTTCTAAGTGGGTGGAAGCATTTCCCACTAAGAATAACACAGTAAAGAAAACTACGAAGATTCTGGTGGAACACTTGTTCTCCAGGTGAGGTCTACCCCTTAAGGTAGACTCAGACCAGGGAACCAGTTTTACAGCCGAGCTGATGAAGCAGACACTCCAACTACTTGGAGTAGATCAGCAATTCCATATCTCTTACTATCCTCAATCCTCAGGCCAGGTAGACAGAGCAAACAGAAGAATCAAACAAATGTTATGCACATTCATCAATGATTCCCTCTTGCCACTACTACTGATGGCAATCAGGGGCACCCCTACAGCAACTACCCAGTGCACACCCTATGAGGTTATGACTGGTAGAGCCATGAGATTACCTCAGCACCTGTTGATTGACCTCCACACCCCTACTGCAGATAGACTATCTGTAGACAAGTATGTTGAAAAACATCATGATGACATCATGAACACACACTTGTTCACTGCCAATCATATGGGTAGGGCTCAACAACAAGCAAAATCCCATTTTGATAAGCATGCTAAAGAAGTCAATTGGCAAGTGGGAGACCAAGTCATGCTTCTCCAGTACAGACCACTGGCTCATTCATTTGCCAGAAAATGGGAAGGCCCATATCTCATTGTCAACAAACTCAGTCCTGCTGTTTATCAGGTCAGAGTTCAACAGCAGAGATAGACCACCGACAAGTGGTTCCATGCTAATCAGCTCAAGTTGTATAAAGGTGACTAAAATTACTTTTCATAACCCACTTAGGATGGAATAGTACCCCTCACTTAATAACCCTTTTCTGTTTCTTTCAGGTTCACTGGCAAGATGGCTATCTTGTAACTCCTCATCCTGGTGGGACTACTCTCTCTGACTGACTCTCAAAACAAACCCCTATCGAATGCACACAGACAACTTCAAGAACATTTGCTTAGCAAACTTAAACATTCTGCCCCAGTGGTAGTCCGTATTATTGTTCTCAACGAAATGATTACTATTGAGGAAGGCTGAGATGCCTATGTTAATGCCATGGTTGTAGCCCCAGACAAATTCACATTGCAGATACAATGGGAAACTGATCCAATGGTTACACACTTCCTGTAGCTCATTTATCCAAAAGTATTTTCCAGGGATGGCCCAACACAGGCATCTCACCAAATGGTACACTCTCTATTCGACAAGCCTCTCCCCGACATACTGGTCACTACAACCTTACTGTTCAAATAGATCCTGCCTTTTGTGACTGCCTCAACTCTGAGGAGTCACTTGCATTCTGTCTTTATAACTATGTAGCTACTGAAGCTATGTTCCTTTATGTAGTCCCACCCACTGAGGAAGAAATGACTGAATGTTCTCCCCAGGAGCCTGGTCCTCCTAGTGGTCTGAATGCCACTTCCCTTCCAGGAGTCTTGGTTAATAATGTACAATTTATGCATGTCCCAGTTATTTTCAATCTTACACACTGTAATATGGCTGAGTTTGGTCTGTGTCGCATGACCAACACATCTAAATTTTTCAATATGATGCTTTTAGATATTGTTGCTGCTTACCAAACACACACAAATGATCCAGTTACTGGACCCCATACCACTGATCATGTTGAAGTTTTTAGACCCGCACCTAATGCTAGAGCTAAACCACGCACAGGCGTGATACTGCAGATGTTACTGATGCAGCAGGCACTGTCTCTGGCCTTTTTGGCTCAGGTATGTCCATCTGGGATAGAGCAGATATAGCTGCTATTAAACCACAGACACTTAATTTTCAGCAAGCTATTAAGAATGATATCCTACCTCCACTGTTACATGGTGTAGATGGTTTACGTGAAGAAGAAAGTTTTACTGTACATAACATGCAGGAAATTGCCTAAGAGTTCAATGATACTAAGAATGAGATTAACAAACTGATTTTTCAAAATAACAAGGAGGCAGATAAGCAATATATTGCCGGTGAACTTTTATGCTCCACCTATGGGTCATATGTTATGGCCACCGTTAACAATCTCTTCAGGGATTCAGAAACAGGACACATTCCTGATATTATTCATGACAGAAGAATATCTATATGGTATTGTCCTCATTGCAAATCTAATGCCTGCATTACTATGTGTATGGCAAATTCTGTTAATATTTCTATGTCTACTGCAAGAAATCTTGGGTATGTTTCACGATATCCAAATCAAGCACCTTGTTACTTTACTAAGACTTGGTCAATTCATGACACCATGTTCATTACCTTTACTGTGTCACTACCATGTTTTGATCCCAAAACTTCTGTCTTTGACAAACTGGCTGATATTAATTCCATCGGACATCTTGATGACAACATTTACTGAGAAATAACTGATTCACCTTCTTTATACCAACTGTTGCCCCAAGAAGGGATATTATTACCTGTGCTGCTGTGACGTGTTTGACATTGTCTGTGGATACTCTCCGGAACATCTTGACTGGGCTTATACTTTGGGTGATAATCTGCCATCCAACCTGACTGACACTGATGATGAATCCAAATCTTTGCAAGCTGCATCTTCAGTGCCTGATGCCAAAACAGCTGCATCCCAAAGCTACCTGGAAGAGGTACATTGTTTCACTATACAGCTCACCAGCCAGTCATTTGCTTGTCCCATACGTCTACAGCAATGGAGGGTTCCAACTGTGAGAGTTACCTACAGTTCCAATGGGCAGTATTGTGTAATGACAAATCATCAATCATTTGCTTATGGTGAAAAAACGTGTGATATTTCAGCTCCTAACTTCTGTTTTACTCCACAGCAGAAAACAGTAATTGGTCACACTGTGATCACTCCTGTTCCTCTCCATGAACCAGATAGTACTGATACCGATCTGCAATACTTTATTTATTTTGTTTACTGGGTAAGTACACTAGACAAATCCTGCCTATCTTCAGGCATGGCCCGGGGGAGAGGGATACAGATGAATGCCAACTGACCTTGAACCAGATTAAGCTGTTGGTGGTGTTTTTAGTGAATGAGGGAAATTTGGCCAGGACATCAGGGAAATTCCTCTACTGCCAGCAGAAGGCTTGACTTCCTGTGAGGAGGGAGGGAGGGAGGAGCCCAGCTGGAAGCAGAACCGAGGAGGAGGAGGAAGTGCTGATGTGGCAGGGGAGATGGCCTTCTCCCCTGACCTCATATTGCAAGAGGCTGCTTTACTGGAAATAAACCAAGAATTGGTTCAAAATAAACAAGAAGAGGTATTTTTCTCGATCAAGGACTTGAGTAATATTGATGGAAATAAGGACTGTGAGAGAACTCCAATGGGAGGAATTAAGGGCAAAAGTAAAGAAGAACTTGTGCAGGAATTAGAGAAAGCCAAGGAGAAATATGCAGCTTTTCTGGCAAGAAAACAAGCTGTATTAAAGTCACTGGATCACAGTGATGAAATTGACAATGGGTATGTCCCTGCTCACAGCTCCGAATATGATGCATCAACATCAAAGGACGAGGAAGGAGCAAGCCGATAGGTGCTCCTGCAGGTAAATCTTCACCCTATTATTTCAACCACTGATGCAAATGTGAATAGGACTGGCAGGAAAACCGAGGGATTCGGGTGCCTAGAGCCCCAAGGGGTGAACGTTTTGAATAAGGGAGGTAGAGGGCAGTGATATTAAGGCAGAATTCCTACCAAAACTAGCTCTAAAACTGAGAAAAGGAGTGAGAAGGGGAATGAAGGTTTAAAAACTGCTGTACAAGATAAAGAAATGCCTAATGTAGTTTCAGGACTGGAAAACAATCCTAATTCTGGTAATACAGTCTCCTGGTTCAACACGAAGATTCAAAAAGGCCCAAATACAAATAACCCCTTTGAACAGATTGATGCTATCATTTTTTCTTTCTCAGCACAATCTGCTAAACCAGGATCAAAGGAAGGGAAAAACAGAAGACAGGCTATTATGTTGGCAAAACGCAATCTAGATGGGCCTAATACTCATAAAGGGCCTGTAGAACACAAGGGACAAAATATATTTATGCAATCCTGTCCAACAATAACAACAGGGCAATTGGCAAAGAATTTTCCCTACAAACTAATCTAAATCAGGGACTTGAACCCTTCTGCAGTTGGTGACTGGGAAAAGTCCTACAGGAGGCAGGATGGAAGAAATTGCCTTCAGGCCAGTGGTTGCCAGACCCACCGTGGCCTGCAAACACCCCAGAATGGTGTCCCAGGGGTTTGCTCAAATCTCTGTTGGGGAAAAGGGGAGTACAAATCCAGATTCTGCCCAAGATATGGGGGATGAAAATATGGGAAAGGAGAATATAACTGAACTGATTATATTGGAAATAGAGCTTTTAGAGAAAAACATACAGGAAACCTGGGGGGATCCAGCACAGGACAGGAAGAATGAGACAACCTTTGCAGAGACCCCAGATCTCAGAAGAGGAGCGGCACCTGAAGGTGAAGAAAAACAAACTGACCCCCCTCCTCAGCGCTCACTATTGTCAGGCCTCTTTGCTAAATCAAAAAAAGAGGCTGCTCCTAGAAGGAACGCAGTTAGGATTCGGTACAAAGGGGGTGGGGAAATCAGGCCAGATCGGCAATATGTGGGGAGAAAGCTCCTGAAGGACTCACTACACTTTTCACCAAAAGATGTTTATGCTTTTATAAACATCTCAGGAGAGGACAACTATGACATTAGTTTCAGATCTGCATACACCCTGGATTTGTTCTGGCAACGCTTCAATCAAGTTAAATTTTCACCTCTGTGGTCCCCCTTTATGGTGATCCCCTTGACAAAACCCTTCATTAAATATGTGACAGTGATGTTTCAGAATGAAGGGGTACATGTTGATGACATTACAAGGGCACTACTAATTATAGTAGGCAGATGATTCGGGCACCCTGAGAGGTTCGTCCAACCTGGGCTGTGTTATGCAATGCCAGGTCCATTAAAAACAAGACTGCAAATTATTGCGGATATTGTTGAAATTGTGGACCTGGCATGCATCACCGAGACCTGGCTGGATGAAAATTCTGGCCCCATTCTGGAGGCTTTAACTCCAGCTGGGTATTCGGTGATATACACAGTCTGAGACTGGACTGCGGGAGGGGGGTTGCGGTCTTTTTCAAGACCGAACTAGACTTCTCGAGTGTACTAGTTGAGGAAGCAGAGTCATTTGAGTGTATCACTGTAGCAGGTGGAGGTTGTAGGATTGCCCTCATCTTCCTTCCACCCGGTGATGAGAAGCATTTCCTACAGGAAGTGGCAGACTTCGTCATCAACATGACATTGGAGTCACCTAGACTGATGGTTCTGGGTGACTTCAGTGCCTGGATGGACGATGAACTCTTGCAATTTAGACAACACTTCCTCCAGTTAATGACATCTTTGGGCCTCATACAGGTGGTTACCACTGCTACACATAAGCACGGTCACTCCCTTGACCTGGTTTTCCTCCTAGGGATCGAGGCCTCCAATTTGGGGATGGAACCTGTTGTGTGGTCTAATCATTATACCTTGGGGTTTAGTTTTAACACCCCCCAATAGGCCTTCGCCTGTGGAGATGGTCAGGTACCGCCCTTTATGAGACATAAGTTCTCAGAGCCTATCTGCGGTACTTAACCTATCGTCCCTCTCTGTGGCAAGCAGTGACCTAGAGACCCTCATGCTGGCTTATAATAAGGCCATTTCAGGGGCTCTGGATGTGATTGCTCCAGTCCGAGTTCATCCCCTTTCCCTTCGCCCTCAATCCCCATGGTTTGATGGGGTTTTGAGGGAGATATGACGACAAGAACGAAGGTTAGAACATCACTGGTGGAAATCTGCCCTTGGTGCCGACCGCCTTAGATTGATGGACCATTATCAAGTCTATCAATCCACAATCACCCATAAGAAGGCAGAGTTCCTGTCCAGGGAGATTGTGGCAGCTCAGAACTGACCAGCCCAGCTATTCCGTACTGTGGACAAACTGTGCAACCCAGCCTGTCTCCAGGTTTAGAAAGTGTTTTCGCAAATAGAGTGCAATGAGCTTGCTTGTTTCTTGGCTGATAAGGAGGCCAACATCAGGGCAGGGCTCCAACCAATGCATTCTTTGGGTGTTGCATGTGATCAGCATGAGGTCACTGTCCCTTAGTTTTCCTGGAGTACCTTCAGTCACCCTGACTTCATGGATGTCATGCGGATCATCCAGGATGTGCGCCTTACATGCTGTAGTATGGATCCTGAACTGACTTCCCTGATACTGGGTTGTCTTGATGTTATTGGTCCATTCCTAGCGCAGATAGTTTGGTGCTCCTTGGAATCTGGGGAGTTTCCTAACTCTCTGAAAGAGGCGGTAGTGATAACACTCTTGAAGAAAGCTACTTTGGACCCAAACTGCCATGCCAACTACAGGCCGATCTCAAACCTCCCTTTTTGGGGGATGATGATTGAGAAAGTAGTGGCAGCACAACTGTAGGACCATTTAACCATCCATGACATCTATAAGCCCCTCCAGTCCGGTTTTCGGAAGAGACATAGTACTGAGGCAGCACTGGTTCAGGTGCTCAATGATCTCCTGATGGTGAGAGATCAGAAGAACCACTCCATCTTGGTTCTTCTGGATTTATCATCAGCATTTGACACCGTGGACTATGGGTCGTTACTTAGCCATCTGAGGTACATCTGTGGAATAACTGAATCTGTCCTCTGGTGGTTTACATTGTTCCTCACTGGAAGACCTCAGAGAGTAGTATCTGGAGTATTTTCTTTAGATCCAATGTCTCTGCTTTGTGGGGTCCCTCCGGGTTCAGTTTTGTCACCCATGTTGTTTTCGGTGTACATGCTACCCATCAGATACATTGTAAGATGGTATGGGCTGAGGTTTCATTGTTATGCCAATGATACCCAGCTGTGCCTGTCTTTTGCACCTGACCAGGGTAGTGTTCTCTAGGTCTTTAACAACTGTCTCAAAGAAATCTAGGAGTGGATGGATATGATTTGGCTGAAGTTGAACTCGGATAAGACTGATGTGATGGTTGTGGAACCTAGTTGCTGGACAGGAGGCCTGGGTAGTGGGTCATCCTCTGGATTGTTTCTTGGAAGAGTCCCTCTCCCGACCTCTAACCAGGTGCAAAACCTGGGGGTGATTTTTGATGAAGGGCTGACCCTGCAATCGCAGGTGTCGGCTGTCGTCAAATCCTCCTTTTATCATCAAAGGAATATCTCCAGGATCAAGCATCTGGTTCTGTCCAGCGACCTTCCTGTCTTGGTTCACGCCTTTGTGTCCTCTCACTTAAATTACTGCAACTCCCTATACCTAGGGCTTTCAGGGGTTGAAATCCGCTGCCTGCAGCTGGTGCAGAAAGCAGCAGCCAGGCTTTTGACAGGATCATCTCAATCGAGTCATATTACGCTGGTGCTGCGCGATCTGCACTGACTGCCAGTTCAGTGTTGGATCACCTTTAAAGTTGGCTTGCTGACTTTTAAGGCCCTACATGGACTGGGCCCAGATTATCTGAAAGATCTGCTGGTTCCCTGCTGCCCTGGGCAGTCACTTCGTTTGACCGGCAAGGGGTTGCTAGAGATACCAAAGGTGCATTTGAAATCTTCGGGAGCCAGAAGTTTTATGTTCATGGCTCCCACATTATGGAATTCTCTACCTCATTGGTTATGGGAGTGCACAACTGTGGAAAGTTTTAAATCAGCCTTAAAGACTTATTTATGGCACCAAGCTTATGTAAGCAATTAGTTGGCCTGTATTAGTATATTGATGTTTGCTTGATTTTAAATGTTTTATTTAATTTGTTTGATCTTATTATGCATGGCGCCTTGATTTTTTGAAAGGTGCCTTAAAAATAAAGATATTATTATTATTATTATTACATACTGGCTTCAACAAAAATGTGAAGTATTGAGTGCACCAGAAGCACAACTGGATTCTGAGATGTTTTGGACTGGGGGATGGAAATATAAGGGTAAATTGAGGCAACTGGAGAGTGACATAGAGCATATACCAAACTCCTTCATGCTGGGCAGAGATAGAGCAGTGTGATTTTATTCAGGGCAGCCACGAGCATGCTACAAGTGTGGGGCTAGGACCCACCTCTCTAGCGTATGTGATCTCCCCTGCTGTGACAACTGTGGGGAGGTGGGGCACATAAGTATGCAATGCACAAACCTGACACGATGTGAGTTATGTGAGAACACAGGTCACACATTTCTGAAGTGTCCATGGGCTGCAAGAAATAAGGCAACAGTCATTAGCCCTGATCTTCTTATCCAACAATCTCAAGAAGAAGCAGCCAAAAAGGTGGTAGAGGTTGAAGCCCCTACTGCAGAACACAACCCCCCAGATAAGGCTCCAGACCCTATTCCAGGCAGAAAGGAGGAAGTTGAGGCTTTGGAGATAAGACTAGATGAGGAGAATCATCCACTCTGTCCCAATCCTGATAAGCCCATCCAGTGAGGGGGACTACTACTGGTTTGCTACACAGATAAGCAATTCACTGATGTGCAGATGATCACTCTTACACCCCCAAAAAAAACCTCCCTCCAAGAAGGACAACTAGGAATACAAAACCAAACCCATCCCCAACCCCCACAAGTGAGCAAGCAGGCCTAGCAGGACCTAATCCCTTTGAGATTTCAGCTGTCACTGAGGTAGAATCAGTCACAGAACAGATGGATGTAGCTCTTACACCCACACAAGCTGAAGGAGGGAAGGGTGATATGATTGAGTACAAAGGGAAGAAAAAGGAAAAGATGAAGAAAGGACCTTGAACTCTTAAATTGAATGGTTAAGTTATCCCTGGGGTCATACAACTGTCATAGCCTCTTACATTCCCTTAGAAGAATGGCATTGTTTCACCTATTGATAGATCTAAAAACTAGATATCTGTTTTTTGCAAGAAACATGGATGCTCACATTGGACCAACTTAGGCTGTTCCAGGCTTAATGGAGATGGGGGCCATCCTATTGGTCCTTTGGGCCAGACAGAGCCAATAGAATAGGTATCTTATTTAGTACCTTTTCCTTCCAAATGACCAAGATGGTGGATTTGATTCCGGGGAGGCTGTTCATCCTAGATGGATATTGAGATAAGGTCCCATATAGATTAAAAAATGTATACAGCCCGCAAACAGAAGCAGATAAAGTGGCTCTAATTTCCAAACTTCAACCTTACTTACATACGTCCACTTATGTAATCCTGGGGGGGATTTTAATTGTGACTTACCAAAAGGGGGACTGAGGGGGGAAAGAGAGAACACATACTGTGATTCAAATGCCTTGCAAAAATGTGTCTATATTGCCGAGCTGAAGAATTGTGCGCACTACCAATCCCAAGGGCCCAAATATACATACAAAAGGGGACACCTGACATCAAATATAGACCCTATTTTTGTTTCTAGGAACCCTCCTGACCCAAACTTTCATACTATCCCTATAGAATTTTCAGACCACCTTCTCTTACATATAACGTTTCAAACAGCCCCCCCCAAAAAAATAAGGAGGGAGAAAAGATGGCGATTAAATGTTTCAATGCTCACAGACCCTTTTGTTAAAGAGAAAATGTCATTATTACTCTGAGCTAGGACCTTGGTGAGTGATCTCTACAAAGATTTGGGAGTATGGTGGATGGACACAAAAAAAGAGATGGCAATATGGTTCCAAAACTATAGCAAGCACAGGGCAAAAAACATTTTTTTTAGCTATTTAAAACTAAGATCAAAACTTCAGAACATGCTTTCACAGTCTGCTATGTCTAGACAAGATTATGGCCTTGATATTGAACAGATCCAGGATGAAATGAGGAAATTTCAATATGACAGGGCAAAAACTTTAAATACAGAATTGCAATTTGGAACACAAAAAAAACAATTGGAGACCCCTTTGAAGCCTGTAAAAAGAAGAAAAAGACTTTAGATATGTTTCAATTAGTAGATGATAGAGGAAACATAGTGGGAGATGAGATGGGGATCCATGAAATAATCTGTTGGCTTTTGGCATTACATGAGAGTTCCCCTCCTCCTTCTACAAATTTGATTAATTCTTATTCGGAGAAAAGCCAGGTAACCTTGGCCTGAGAGGATCAGGAATTTTTAACCTCTCCTTTGAAATTACAGGAACTAGAAGATGTAATGATGAAATAAAAAAATGGATTTTCACCCGGACTTGACGGCCTTGATGGAGGAGGAACATCTGGATATCGTGGCAGTCACAGAAACATGGTACACACAAAACCATGACTGGGACATAAACATACCAGGATACACTATCTACAGGAGGGACAGGGAGGATAAAAGAGGAGGAGGAGTAGCTCTTTACATAAGGGAAGGAATCAAAGCAACAGAACAAAAGGGTAAACAGGGAGGAGAAGAAGCACTGTGGGTAAATTTGGAGACTGGCAATGGCACCACAATCCACACAGGGGTTGTATACAGACCCCCTTCTCAGGGGGAGGAAATGGACAAGGAAATGATAGAAAGTATACTTAGAATGGCAGAAAAAGGGGAGATATTGCTGATTGGTGATATGAATATGCCAGATGTTAACTGGAGTGCAGTTGCAGCAGCCACTCCGAAGAGTGGGGTTATTCTAGATGCCCTACAGGGGGCATGCCTTAGACAACTAGTATTGGAGCCCACTCGAGAAGGAGCAATCTTAGACGTGGTTCTCTCAAATGGAGATGAAGAGAGGATCACAGATGTAGAAGTGGGTAGCCATCTGGGAACTAGTGACCATTGAACAGTATGGTTCACAATAAACATAGCAATAGAGTCCAGCCGTACAAAGGCAAAAGTACTGGACTTTAGGAGGGCTGACTTTGCCAAAATGGGTGAGTGCCTAAGGAATGCACTAGCAAATAGGCAGGAAGGAGGGGTGGAAGAACAATGGGAAATAATAAAAAATGCCATCACAGAAGTAACAAGCCTTTGTGTGAAGCAAATAAACAAAATGAAACGATGTAAGAAACCACTATGGTTCTCAAAGGAAGTGGCAGTGAAGGTTCAAGAGAAAAAGAAAGCATTCAGAAAGTACAAGGAATCACAGAAGGAGCAGGACAGAGAACTGTATCAGTTAAAGCAAAAGGAAGCAGGGAAGGCAGTCAGAACAGCAAAGGCCCAAACCGAGGAAAAGATAGCCAACTCAGTTAAGAAGGGGATAAAACCTTTATAGGTACGCAAGGGACAAGAAAGACCAAGGGAGGGATAGTGAGGCTTAATAAAGGGAGGGAGGGTGGGCAGAGGGTGACTGTGAAAAGGCAGAGATACTAAACAAATATTTTTGCTCAGTATTTACAAAGGAAGAGGAGGTACCTAAAACAAACAGTAGAAACACTCTGGATACAGAAGTTGATACCAGCCCATTTACAGAAGAAAGGGTTCTGAAAGAACTATAAAAACTGAAGGTGAACAAAGCAATGGGGCCTGATGGGATTCATCCCAGAATTCTAAAAGAACTAAGGATAGAACTAGTGACACCACTGACTACCTTCTTTAACAAATCATGGGAGGATGGGGTGGTAACCAAGGACTGGAGGAGAGCAGATGTGATTCCCCTTCACAAAAGTGGGAGCAAGGCAGAAGCAGGAAACTACAGACCTGTTAGTTTAACCTCAGTGGTAGGGAAAATGATGGAATCACTTCTGAAGGAAAGAATTGTAGAGTATCTAAAGGTCAGAGGGGCACAGGACCAAAGGCAGCATGGATTCACAGCGGGAAGGTCATGCCAGACAAATCTGATAGATTTCTTTGACTGGGTGACAAAAGTAGTAGATCAGGGAGGGGCTGTGGACATGGCCTACCTAGACTTTAGCAAGGCATTTGACACAGTCCCACACAAAAGATTAATATACAAGTTAGCCAGTCTGGTAGTGGGTCCCAAGATGACAGCCTGGGTAAAGAATTGGCCGGAGAATAGGACACAGAGAGTAATAGTAAATGGAGTCCACTCTGAAGAAAGGGGGGTTACTAGTGGGGTATCGCAGGTTCAGTATTAGGACGGTCCTCTCAATGTCTTTTGTAAGTACATTGCAGAGGGACTGGAAGGAAAAGTATGTCTCTTTGCAGATGACACAAAGATCTGCAACAGAGTTGATGCACAATGTGGGTGTAAAGGATGAGAAGGGACTTGGCAAGGTTAGAGGAATGGTCAAATGTATGGCAGCTTAGATTCATGCTAAGAAGTGCAAGGTAATGCACCTGGGAAACAAAACCCTGGGAAGAGTACACAATGGGGGTGAGATACTAACAACAAAAAATGGAAAGGGACCTGGGAGTAGTCATATCAGATGACCTAAAGGTGGGCAAGCATTGTGAGAGGGCAGCAAGGAGGGCTGGGGGGATACTTGGATGCATAGGGAGAGGCATCACCAGTAGAAAACAGGAAGTTATTATCCCTCTGTACAGACAGCTGGTGAGACCCCATCTGGAGTACTGCGTGCAGTTCTGGAGACCCAATCTCCGCAAAGATGTAGACAGGATGGAAACTGTCTAGAGGAGGGCAACTAAAATGGTGCAGGGTCTGCACCGAAAGACATATGAAGAGAGACTTAAGGAGCTTAATATGTATAGCCTCGAGGAAAGGAGGGAGAGGGGGGACATGATAGAAACTTCAAGTACCTCAAGGGAATCAACAAAGTCCAAGAGGGTAGCATCTTTCAAAAAAAGAGGTGTGCAAGAACAAGGGGGCACAATTTGAAGATAGAGGGGGGCTCAGAGGTAATTTAAGGAAGTATTTTTTCACAGAGAGGGTTGTGGATGCATGGAACGGCCTTCCAGAGGAGGTTGTGGAGTCAAAAACAGTGGTGGAATTCAAGCATGCATGGGACAGTCATAAGGCAATTCTAGGGGGTGGGGGTAGGAAGAAGTAGGCTGCTGGTTAACTAGAATCTGCAGCTTATCCATTAGGTAGGGAAATGGGCAGATTGGGTGGGCCAAGCGGTCCTTATCTGCCATCAAATTCTATGTTTCTATGTTTCTATGACTGCCTTATGAGTTTTATAGATCATTTCCCAAAATAATGGTGAGGTGTTTAGTAGAACTGTTTTCAGTATTTTTTGACAAAGAGGTGGCCCCCCCTCAATTCACAGCAGGTCTCTTAATTTTTATATATAAGGAAGGGTGAAAGGTAGACATCTCAAACTGGAGACCTATAACTCTCCTGAATGGTGGTCCGAGTGGTCCTCATCTGCCGTCAAAGTCTATGTTTCTATGGGCAGTAAGAAATAGGCTGTTGGTTACATAGGATCTGCAGCTTATCCTCTAGCTAGGGAAATGGGCAGACTAGGTGGGCCAAGCGGTCCTTATCTGTCGTCAAAGTCTATGTTTCTATGCTGATTTTAAAATATTGTCTCAGGTTCTTAACAATAGGCTAAGGCAATAGCTCCATTATTAATACATCCAGCCCAGTTTTGTGGGATCCCTGAAAGGAAGTTACAACATGCCTTAATGATTATCGGACACGTAATAGAGATGTGTGGTACTGCACAAACATCCGGTTGTATCATTACTTTTGATCAAAGCAAGGCTTTTTATAGAGTATGCCTTCCTTTCCTTTTTCAGACCTTATTACATTATGGTATTCCAAAGGAATTTGTGCATAAAATCCAACTTCTATATTCTAGAGTCCATGTGCAACCTATTATTAGAGGGTTGGTAATGAACGGTATCACCATAAATAAAGGGGTTTGACAGGGCTGCCCCCTCAGCCCACTCCTTTATAACTTTTCCCTGGACCCTCTGATTAGAGTTATGAGCAATACTCATGAATGGGAAGGTTTGGGGGGGGGAGATCCCAGGCCAAATGCAACTGAAAATGCAAGCCTATGCGAATGATATATGCCTGTTTATAGCAAACCTGGGGCAATTACCAACAGTAATAAAACTACTGCAGGAATATTCTAGAGTATCTAATGCCACCCTCAATCTAAATAAAAGTAAAGGGTTGTACTTAGGAAATACAGAGAGGGCACCTGTAACAGTAAACCATATTTATTTCTCCTCAGAGCCACAAAACTTTTTGGGAATAACATTTGGACAACAAAATCTCCCACTTGAGAACTGGGAATGGGCTCTTCAGGGGGCTGAAAATAAAGTCCAGAGATGGAAGTCATGGAGGTTGTCTAAAATAAAGAGAGTGCACATAATTAAAGGTTCATTATACCCCCTTTGTTGTATATATCCATGATTTTCCCACCCCAGTGATCTTAGAAACCAAGTTATATGCATGCAGATTGAACCCAGTAAAAAGATGTTTTATGTACTTGTCTAAACAACAAGGGGGTCTCGGTATGGTGGACCCTATAATCTTTTTCCATAGCCTTTTCCTGTCTCACAATCTTAAAATTGGGCTAGGGGAACCAACTAGTGTGACATGCCATTTGTTTTGTAAAACTTGAAGTGCATATTTGGAAATTTGGTCGGGAAACCTTCCCCCCAAAATTGCCCACCCATATCAAAATACCAGAATACATTAAACCAGTGCTCAAAAAGCTTTGCAAATGGGAGCTCACTAAAGCTGATATCTCCAGACTCTCAGGACAACAATTGTACTCGTACATGGTGAGTCAAATCCATTCAGAATAACCTGAATTAAAAAATTGCCCCCCAGATCTAAAGGAAGGGGTGTTAAAACAATTAAATAACAATAGGAATTCCAATGCACATGTGGGAGGTATTATGGCTTTCAGCTTACGGGAGACTGAATATAAGAGGCAATGCAAAACACAAGGCCCAAGAGGAAAGGAATTGTCCATATAATGGTTGTATAAATATTGAAGAGAAAATGGATCATTTCTTTTTTACCTGTTCCTACGCAAAAGCCCTATGAGGATATTTAAAGACAGAATGGAATCTAAGGTGGTTAGACAGTTTAACCTATGAGTCTTTGGTCCTTGGGCATTGTCCCAACCTCAAGATAATGTATGATTATGATACTTTAATGGTGTTGTTTTGCTGTTTAAAGTTTTACCTTTGGCAGGCTCACTGTCAATGGATACTCCAACAGAAACTGATGTCATATACCATCTATAAGACACTGGTAGAACAAGCTATGGTGGCAGTGTTTAAGAAAGATCTGCAGGCTAATCCTAAGAGCTATGTTTTAAGGAAATGGAAAGGGTTGTTTGGATTTATCAAATACAAGTAAGGAGGTAGACTAAAAAACTATTTCTAAACAAGATGTGTTTAAAAAGTACTACTGATTTTTGCCCTAATAATTTATTGGTTACTAAGTAGTTGGAAAATTATTTTTGAACAGTCACTTTTGACCAGAGTATGAATGAAATACTTATTTATTTGGGATTACAATTGTATTCTTTTGTGTGACTTAACACACTCAGAAGTAATTAGGATTGAGAACTACAACTAGTAAAATTCCCCTGCCACAATGGTATGGGGAAAGATAATAATGGGAAGGGGGAAGGTTTCTTTGGGGTTAAGGAGCGATTATTGTGTGGTCTTTAACATACTGCATCAAGTGTATGAAGTGAATACCTGTTGTTCTTTCTTTCTGTATCCTTTTTTCTTTCCTCTTTATTTTTTGTACAATGTGTTATGATTTCTGATGATGTGATATCAATAGAAAATTCCCCTACTCTTTTCAATAAGTGCCATGGGATCTTTAACATCCACCTGAACTACCACCAATCTAGGCAGATGGGACCTTGGTTTAATGTCTCATCTGAAAGATGGCACCTCAGAAGTGCAGCACCCCTCTCATGCTGCACTACAGTGTCAGTACTGGGGTATTAACCCAAGTGCCAGATGTAGGAACTGAACCCACAGTCCTCTGATCTCCCGGCCTCAGAGGTGAGTGTGCTACCTACTGAGACACTGACACTGATGCTACTGATACTTGATACACTGATACTTGCTTGTCTTGTCTCAATATTTGCCCATGTTTAATGTGCACATTGACCTTTTGACTCTTTCTTTGAAGTATCTCTTAGCTAGAAAAGATTTGCATTTGATTTATATTAGCAATAATATTTCTAAGGCTGGTGACACTCTTAATGATCTTATTCATGATGGTGATTTAAGCACTGATCTATCCAACATTTGGTTAGAACTGACTTTTAAACCTTTTGTTATTATCTGAGCATTTTTGATTGTTTCCCTGATACTAACCCTTTGCTAGCTGTGATGTACTCTAAGACAACACCGAGAACAACTCAAATTCCTTTACAAGGTTCGTGCATTGTGCTTGTAAATGACTTTTTAGCTCCATGCCACTACTTTCCAGTGGTTCTTGCCTTTTCTTCAAAAGGCAACAAGGGAGGAATGTTATCCATGGTCCAGCATCCCTGATTGTATCCCCACATTGTGGACAGCAACATATAAGTAGGTACATGTACTAACCTTGGGGCAAAGACACTTGTCGTATAAGCATAAGTGTCAGGATCTGTTTTCTACTGTATTCTACTAATGCATATTATGCTCCATGATGTTTTACTGCTATAAGATATGCTTTTCAGTCTATTTTTACTGTATTCTTATAAGTAAGGCAACAGTGCCATCTTTAGTGCTTGGGTATCACTGTAATTGCAACTGACCATGGGACTTATAGAAGCTCTATTGTGTTACTTTATCTATGTAAGCTAAGCAACTTCTCATGTTAGTTAGGACAGTTACTAAGGCTACCTGTTTTTGACCAATTATACACATTTTATGTATCTTCTTTAGCTGTTTCTATAGTAATTATCAGAGTATAAGACCCTGTGCAGCACCCAGCTTCTCTGAGAATAGAATAGACAAGAGACTATATTTACCTAGGTAAGGAAAACTGGTAGTTCTCCCAGTGATTACACTGCTGGTAGCAAGCCTGTATTACTGATCTGTAATAAATTTCATTTATTAAATGTGTACACTTGTCTGTTGTCTCTTCGTTTGTGTAGTTCCACCAAGACCCTGAGAAAGGTAATTTTATTGCCAACTTACATTTGCAAAGTTATTAAAGTGCAAAAGTTGGGGGGTGACATTAAACTGCCTAATGAATCCTATCTACAGTGGTGCTACTGTGCCACTATAAGATGTATATGTATATACATTTATAGAGATGTATTTTACTGCTTGAACTTATACTGGAAAATATTATTTGTTTGTCTCTTCTCTACTGTGGAGAGGGAGGCTGTATTATATGTGAGGGAGGGAATCAAGGCCATTGAAGTACAAGGGCACCCAGTGCAAAAAGAAAAGCTAGTGGTGCTGCGAGTGAGTGAGTGAGTGAGTCAACCTGGAGACTGATACTGGGGCTGCTACCCATACAGTGGTGGTATACAGACCTCCAGCACAGGGAAAGGAGCTGATGAGTCACTCGGGAAAGCAATCAGCAGGATGGCAAGTAAGGCAGAGGTGCTTCTAATTAGGGAAATTAGGGACTTCAGTCTGCCTGATGTGGGTTGGATTCTTCCATCTTCAGCCTCAGCAAGGAGCAGGGCAATCCTTGACTCTCTACAATGGGCTTTCTTCAGGCAACTGTTCAAAGAACCCACTAGGCATAGGGAAGAGCTGGACCTGGTGCTTGCAAACAGTGATAGCATTGCAGACTTCACAATGGGCAGTCCCACAGGTACCACTGATCACCAAACAGTGTGGTTTATCAATCAGATGTGAACTGAGGCAAACCACATGAGGATGAAGGTCCTAGACTTTAGGAGGCCAGATGTTAAAGAGATAGGAGACTGCCTCAGAAACTGCCTTGTAGGAAGAATTGTCAAGGAGGGGGAGAGACACAGTGGGAAAAATAAGAGAGGGCAAAATAAGGTAACTAACCTATGCATGAAGCAGGTAAGTAAAAGTAGAAAGAAGGAAAGAGAGATCACTATGGTTCTCTAGGGAAGTGGCCAAGGTGGTGAGAGGAAAAAAGTGTGGGTATAAAGAGGTGCACTGCTCCCTCGCTATGCCAAACCTCGATATAATGAACCCCAGCTATAACAAATGGCAACTGTGGCTCCTGACCAGCAATCACCTGTTCCTGCTTGTCTGTTATACTGTATTCAGCAGAGTTCAGCCTCAGGTGTAAGACCAACATGAAAAAACCTGTGCACAGAAGAATGAGAGTGTGTTCTGCCTACAAGAACCCAGGTTAGGGTACTTACTAACAAATCATGGCAGCCTTTTGTGGAATCTACAAATAAAAGGTGTGCACTATAACAGGTCTGACTTGAGATAAATAAAAAGCTACAGAAGACACAATTTTGCTTTCATCTCAAGTAATTTATTTAAATACAGCCTTGTCTGCTATAAAAATCTCAAGTGTAAAAGCCTTTTCTGTTCCCAAACCGAATCTTATACATTTATTTTCATTTTAAATTAAAACCTATTTTCCAGTTGCTTTCATAGTTATATAGCTATACTTCATTGTATTCAGCAAAGTTCAGCCTTTTTGGTTCACCCACCCATGCTCCCCCAACTGCAGCCTGACAGTGGCTGAGACCCTCTCCCCCCGACTGAACACATTCCCTTACCTGGCAGCAGATGATTTGCATTACTGTAGGCTAATTAAAATGTTTATTTCCTTTGCTGTTAGTTTCATACTCACAGCATGTTCAGTGCTGTACTGTATTTATTTCATGTTTACTCTCAGCACTGAGTCCGTGGACATGGAGAGTCAGGGTTTGAACCAGGAAGTCAGTCGGTCTCATCAATGAGACATGAGACAAGCTGGAGTACAGCATATCCTAAAAGTAAGAAACTAAGAGCAGAGGAAAAAAACTTTTTAAATACTAAACAGTACTGAAATTAACTACTGCCATGTAAGGAAATGTGTGCAGTGGGGGGGGGTGTTCTCAGCTAGTGTCAAGCTGTGGTCAGGGGGACGGAAGAGGCTGAACTGTGGTACTGAATGCAATTAAGTATATCTGTATAACTGAAAGTAATGGGAAAACGGGTTTTAATTTAAAAATAAAAGTAAATGTATAACATTCACTTTGGGACCTAGACTGCCCTTTAATACTACACACACACACACACTATGTATCTGCTTACTTTTCAGTGTTCCTCGGTATAATGAACAGGAAGCTATAACAAACACACATTATGGCTCCCCTTGTACTCATTATAGCGAGGGAGCACTGTATAAGGAAACAGAGAGGGAAGAAGACAGGCAAGTATACCAAGTAAAACAGAAGCAAGCAGGAAAGGCAGTGAGGGAGGCAAAGGCACAGATAAGGGAAAGGCTAGCCAAAGGGATAGCTAAAGGGGGATATGACTTTATTCAGGTACTGTACACAGATGAGAAGAGGAAAATAAGGGAAGGTATAGTAAGCAGTGTCACTGGCTCAGCAGGTAGCACACTTGCCTCTGAGACTGAGAGATCAGAAGGCTATGGCTTCTAGCCCCACACCACGAGGTACTGCACTCCTGACGTGCCGTCTTTCAGATGAGACATTAAACCGAGGTCCCATCTGCCTGTTCAGGAGGATGCTAAAGATCCCGTGGCACTTCTCGAAACAAGCAGGGGAATCTTTTTTTTTTATTAAAGAAAACATCAAAGACAAATCATAAATCACAAATATATACATGACATAATATCAAATGTCCACAATTAAACCAGAGCCTGTAAAGCAAAACAACCTATGTCAAAAGTACAGAGAACCATATCCTAATGAACCTGTCAGTAAACAGAATTAGTCAAACTTCATTTGTATTTGATAAACATACTGAAACCCTTCCACCAGGTAACTACCCTTTGAGACAAATGGATAGAGAAATCCTTCAAATAAACTTTTGTCATGACCTGCTGAATTAATAACATCACAGTGTCACATAGCATTTTCTTCTGCGACAGCACCCATTGGCATCTATCCTGCCATAAAAAATATTTCAAACAACATAAAAAAAACAATTAACATGTCATGGTGATAAGGTGACCCACCTTGGAAGAATTGTCCCAGAACTAAAACTTCATACAGCAGCCTTTTTAACCATCCCATCCCTCATCTGTTTGCTAAAAAGAGCCACAAAGGTTTGACATAGGAACAAGAAAAAAAGATAATGATCTGTAGGTTCCTCTTGATTAATACAGTCCAAATAAGGACAGTTTTGATAGGGAGAAGGGCAGGGGTAAATGAAGAAAATGACAAAGGCAATAAGGACAGGGATGGGGCAAAAAAGGGTAAGGCCATCAAGAAATGGAGGATAATGAGTACCAATGCCCATAGTCTGGGCAACAAGCTCCCTGAACTGGCGGCCTTGAAAGAAGAGGCATGACTGGATATCATAGCAGTCACAGAAACATGGTACACAGAGAACCATGAATGGGATGTTAACATACAAGGCTACACAACCTACAGGAGAGTCAGGAAGGGGAGGGGAGAAGAGAGGAGGAGTAGCTCTCTATGCAAGGGAAGGGATAAAAAAAACAGAACCAAAGAGTAAACAGGGAGGAAAGGAGGCACTGTGGGTTACCTTAGAGACTGAAAATGGCACCACAATCTACACAGGGGTTGTATACAGGGAATGGACAAGAATATGATAGAAGGCATCCTTAGGATGGTAGAGGAAGGGGAGAGACTATTGATTGGGGACCTGAATATGTCAGATGTTAACTGGAGCACCTTTGCTGCAGCCACATCCAAAAGAAGGGACATTCTCAATGCCCTACAGGGGGCATGTCTCAGACAGCTAGTTTTGGAACCCACTCATGAGGGAGCAATCTTAGACCTTGGACTCTCAAGTGGGGACAGTGAGAGGATCTCAGATCGAGAAGTGGGTAGCCATCTTCGAACAAGTGACCTCCAAACAGTGTGGTTCACGATAAACTCATCTACAGAGTCAAGCCATACAAAAGTGAGGGCATTGGACTTCAGGAGAGCTGACTTTGGCAAGATGGGAGAGTGCCTTAGAAAAGCACTAGCAAACAGGCTAGAAGGAGGGGTGGAACAACAATGGGGAAATATCAAAACTGCCATCACAGAGGCAACAACCCTTTGTGTGAGGCAAATAAACAAATCAAAATGAAATAAAAAGCCACTATGGTTCTCAAAAGAGGTGGCAGAGAAGGTTAGGGAGAAAAAGTGTCAGTGGCTCAGTAGGTAGCACACTCGCCTCTGAGGCCAGGAGATCAGAGGGCTGTGGGTTCAGTTCCCACATCTGGCACTTGGGTTAATATCCCAGTACTGACACTGTAGTGCAGCATGAGAGGGGTGCTGCACTTCTGAGGTGCCGTCTTTCAGATGAGACGTTAAACCGAGGTCCCATCTGCCTGGATTGATGGTAGTTCAGGTGGATGTTAAAGATCCCATGGCACTATCGAAAAGAGTAGGGGCAATTTTTATTGTAATAAACACATAAATACAAATCCACAAAAAAGAACAATACATGATATAGCAAAATACCAAACACATAAAAAACCAAAATTATGGAAACAAGAGATCATTCAACCTAGCTCTACACATTTTCTACTCAAAAAGTCCCTTAATGAATGTCCTGAAAAATGAAAACATGATGTATTACAAAAACTCCTAATAGACTAGAAAATAAAGATAAAACACATAAAGAAACGACCTCCCTTTGTTCAAAAACAAATTTTACATACACCAATCTCTCCTTCCCCTTGAATCTGTAATTAATTACCAATCCAATTCCCACCCCCCCTAGTACTCTTGACACCTCAACTAAAGAGAAAAAAAAAAGGTTGAGGTTTAGGTGGCAAACCAGTTCTGCTATTTATATTTAATAATATGTGAAAACCCCTTCCACCAAATCCTAACTTTGTCCACATTGTACAATTGTAAATCTGATATAAAAACTTTATTCAAAACATTAGTCACATACCATCTAAAACCATCTAAGGTGGGTTTCCTTTGATATAACACCCATTGGCATCTTGTTTGCCATAGGCAATACCTTAAACTTGCAAAAAATACTTGAAAGTACCCTTCTCATACCATTGTAAAGACGGGGGAAAAGTCCCAATCACCAAAATATCATAATTTAACTTAGCCAACCAAGGTAGATCCCATACATTTGCCAAATAATCCCACAATTTAATTGGAAAACAGCACTGTAGAAAGAAATGTTCCATTGTTTCCTCCTGGTTTATACATTCTAAATACGGACATGACCTCTTTTCCTTTGCTTTATATTTCACTGCCCCTGACATTTAATCTTCCATACATCATGAGCCATTGAATCTCCACATATAAACTGGCAACCTGGGATTATTTAGTTGTTCCAATACATCCGAATTCCGCTCTATAGGACAATTTTAAAGCTTGGCTCAGCAGAATAACTTAGGGTCATCAAATCCTTATATAATGTCCTCAAGAACTCCTTATAATTTGATTTTTGGTTACTTTCCATTTATATAATTTCTGTGCAGCAGGCTTAAAATATTTCGGCAAAGATAAGTGAGGGGATAATTTAGGTGCACAATGCAACCAAGTTGTTTGATAACACTTCATTAAATTTTTAAAGAAAAAAATCTCCTGACATCCTGAAGGACTTAAACCATATTTTAATGAAAAGGAAAAAAATAACGAAAACCAAAAAATAACTGAGTCTACCATCCCCAATCCTCCCCATTTCCTATCCAGATAAGTGAAACCTCTTTTAACAGGGTTCAATCTGTTGCCCCATAACAACTGGAAACAAATACTATAAAGCCTAGTCTCATACTGAGCTGGTAGGGGGTAAATTACAGCTAAATACTGTAAGCTTGGCAAAATAAATTGCTTTAAAACTTGAATTCATTTAATCTTAGCAAATTTAAACCTTTTCTACCTATTAACTTTAGCTTCTATTCTGTCCAAAACCATTTTCCAATTCTCCTCCGGGCGGTTCTGGGGTCCAAAAAGCACCCCTAGAATTGTCAAAGGCTCTGAAGTTATCCCTATTGAATTAAAAAACACTGGGTCTTGATGGGACATACCCAATAATAAACCTTTAGACTTCTTTAAATTAATCTTTGCATTAGATAAACTTGCATATGTATCAAATACAGAAAAAAACACCTTTATTTGTGTGTATTTTGAAAAAAAAAGGCATACATCGTCCGCATATGCCTGAATCATAATAAATGCATTTGTACCAGGAATGCTCACCCCCGGCCACAAAGGAGACAAACTCACTATTCTCAATAATGGTTCTAAAGAAAAGTTATAAAGAAGGGGGCTTAAGGGGCATCCCTGTCGTATCCCACATTTCATTCTGAAACCTCTCCCCAATTCTCCTTTAATAAGAGGAAACACCTGAGCAGAAGCATATAACCCTTTAATAAGATTACCGGGACCTTAAAAAATTCTAAAGTAGCAAACAAAAAAAAATGGCTAACTCTATCAAAAGCCTTTTCTAAATCCAACAATAATATATAACCTTTCTCCCTTATCTCATTCACCTGCTCAATTATATCCCTAATAAGACACAGAACTGACTAGATTCTCCTATTAGGAATACCACAATGCTGCACCGGTGTAAACATTCCCTCCGCCAAGATTTTCAGTCTATTGTTTATCAAAGTCGTAAGGATTTTGTTATCAGAATTCAGCCAGGTAATTGGCCTCCAATTCTGAAACTCCCCCTTATCTTCTGACTTAAATATATATATCTGTAGACCCTCAGAAAAGGACCTTAAGCTCACCGCCTCCTCCAAAAAAAAATTAAAGACCAGCACCAAACAATTCACTGCTTCTGACTGAAACATTTTATAAAATAAATTAGAAACACCATCTAAACCTGGGGATACATTAGATTTCAGAGAATTTATAACTTCCTTAATCTCGACGTAAGTAAAGGGTTGCTTAATGTTTTAAGAATCTCGGGATCTAGTTCATTTGCTATAGGCGGGCCCAAAAACTGCTTAATCTGTCTTAAAGTAGGAGCATATTGGGAATCCATCTCTCTAAAATGTTCTGTAATTTTTTCCCCTATGGCCTGCACTGAAAACACTTTCCCGTTCCCTTGATTTAGAAAATCCAAAGAAACATGTTCTTTTAAAGATTTACACAGCTCAAAAGGGTCTCCAAACATCGATTTTGTCATATGATTAGAAATTACAGCTTGTAAGGTTTTTGTCCTATCGTATTGTAACACCCTCATTTTTGCTTTAATTTCTGCAATTTGTAATGAAAAGTCCTCACCAGAGGAATTTGCCAATGTGAGTACTAGTTGTAACTGATTCCTTAGTTTTAAATAGTCAAAAAACTTAGTTTTCTGATGTCTCTTCCCATACTTTTTGAGCCACCAAATGCAGTCCTCCTTTGTTTCCTGCCACTATTCCCCTAAATCCTGATACAAAAAATTTACTGATAATCTAGCTTGTAAAATCAGTCTAATAGAATTCAAAGCCACTTTTTCATATAGTATGGAGGTGTTTAATTTCCACCTAGTCCACTGTCTACCATAACCCTCTAAATCCCCTTCTTTTACCATCAATAGAGCATGATCTGAAAATTCTACCAGAATAATCTGAGGACTAGCAGTCGGAATTTTTTTGGAGATAAAAATATAATTAATTGTAAAGCTTTTCCCTCCTTTAAAAAAAGTACCCCTTGGACCAGTAGTCCTGTTATCATTACAGGATACTAAATCTGCTGTTTTAATAATCTCCCTTAAACAGTGTGTGTCACAATATATTTTTTTCCCATTCTCCATCCCTCTCCCTGGCCCTCCTATGCTACAGTTGAAATCCCCACCCCATAGGATGGGGATGGTTGTTACCAAGAAAGGCTGGATCCCTTTCAAACAAGTTAGCCTTCCTGACTTTGTTTGGGGGTTATAAATATTAATCAATCGTAGAGTGTGAGTGTACCATCCCTCAACCATCAGTATTCTGCCGGCTTAAATCTATTAATTTATGCAAAACAAAATTATAAGAATTGAAAATAATCCCTACTCCATCCACCCTATCTTCTCCGACGACCAAAAGGATGGCCCCATGGCCAATCCTTAGTAAAAGTAGCAATCTGGTTCTTGAAAACATCCATGTTTCTTGTAAAAACACACAGAAATTTGTAAATCATATATTAACTGAAACACAGCCTGTCTCTTCTGTGCCTTTAAAAGGCTATGGGTGTTTAGTGTAGCCCATAACAAAACCATTATCAATAATCAAACCATCTAAAACCTCTGTTTATTTTTTCCTTCTTTTTTTCTTCTTTCCCTTATACTCCTCCCTAGGAGACACCACCACATCTTGTATCCATACTTTCGAATCTGTATCCCCCATGTCCATTTCCGAATCCCCCCAAAATAAAGCAGCATAAGAGTTTTTTGATTCAATGGCCTCTGGTTCCAGAGGTAAAAGTGTCTTAGAAGACCTACTTGACCTTCTAGGTGGCAATGGTGGTTGAAAAGGTGGAACTGAAACAACTGCTAACTCCTCATTTGGAGTTGAGTAACACACTGGCTGCAGCAGATCAGAAACTTCCTTTACCAGTTCCTTTTCCTGTACTTTAGACGGCTCATTTGTAGCCCCACTAGCCCCTACTATTACCTTAGGTTCTACAGTGCTCTGTGGTACCGAAGGGGTCTTTGCAATATTCCCAACCCCCTGCTGAGATTCTCTGGCATCTTGTGCTTTTTGGATAATCACATCCGAATTCCCACAACTGGTCTTATTCTGTGCGGCCCATGGACAATCCGTAAAGGCATGGTTCTGTTCTTCGCAAAGGTCACATTTAATTGCATTTACACAAAACATGGTAACATGCCCCACTTCCCCACAATTATCACACTTAGGCTGGTCACATGTGCTTGATAAGTGCGTCCGAGCTCCACATTTATAACATGCCATGGGCTGCCCACTATAAAAACAGACCCCCCTATCCCTTTCCAACAAAAAAGAGTTTGGAATATGCTCAACCCCCAAGGCTTTTTGCCATAATTTAACTTTAAATTTCCACCCTCCTGTCCAAAACTGCTCAGAATCTAAAATTGGCTCCGTATCACTTTGGACCTCACACTTCTGTGACAGCCAGAACACAATATCTTCGACATGTACCCCTTCATTTCTGAACATTACCGTCACGTACTTAATTAGAGGCTTTGATAGAGGGATAACCAAAAAGGGGGACCATAGTGGAGAAAACTTTACCTGATTATACCTTTCCCAGAAAAGCTCCAACAAAGCAGGAACGAAAACTAATATCATAATTATCCTCTCCTGAGATGTTTATGAAGGCAAATACATCTCGAGGGGAAAACATCAAGGACTCCTTTATTAATGTTTTGCCTACAAAATATCTATTAGGCCTTTCCTTTAAACCACCCTTATATCTAATGCGAACTGCATTCCTCCGGGGTGCAGCTTCCCTCTTAATCTGTGCAAATAAACTAGACATAAGGGGTTTCTCAGGAATAGGCCTCGACCCATCAATGTTAATCCCGAACTTAGGTTTGGTGATTCAGCACTTTCCCCCTGTTTAACTTTATTATCCACCTTTTCCCCTTTACTATTTTCTCTTTCTGCTCTACTTTCCATAGGCTTCAATTTAAACTTCTCTCCTCCAGGTTGCCATCCTGGCCCAGAGTTATCTAAATCCAACGATTTATCCCATGCCAAATCCGGCGTCCAAATCCCCTTTCCTAATTTCTTCCACCCTGCTGCTACCAAAGCTGATTGTGGTGACCAATTTTCATCATGCTCTAAAGGCTGCAATCCTAAAACAGAATTTTCTTTTAACTTTACAGGGCCACTATTACAAGCTTTTTAAAGACAATGGTGATTCACTTAGTCTTTGCTGTTCAGTTTTTTTATTTAAAAAAAAAATTCTGTAACCCCATCTTGCACATCAGCATTAGTTTGGTAGGTCACAGGGGTATTTGCTTCTACTCCCACCATACCCGTTTTATCGGGTTTAAATACAAAACCAGTCTCTTTATTAATCTGAAATGTGGGGAAGCTCTCTTTGAGCTGTTCAGTACTCACAGCCCCTTGTTTGGATGACCTTTCCTTATCCACAACATTCTCCACTTCTTTCCGCCTCCAATGTCTTTGAATCGCCACCCGTCCTCTTTTAACCGCCTCCTCTGCTTTTCCCTTCACCTCCACCATCACTTTTCCCAAACGTTGATCTCCCATTGAATCCATCGCCGCCCACGAAATCACCGATAATCGAACAACCTCTTTTCGATTCGACTGCACTTCCGCCTTCCCAGGAACCAGCTCAGCCTCACCGGCCGGTTTTAAAGGCACAGTGCTTTTAACAAACTGCGAACTAGCCCAGGGATCCTCCACATACACAGCCTTATGAGAACTCCCTGCTCCCTCTGTCAGCACGTCCTTCTCCAGCATCTCCATAGTAGCCATAGCATCCTGAAAATCTTCAAATGCCTCCGCTTCCATTCCGTTTTCTATGCTTGACTCCGTGAGCCCTTTCCAACCCTTCTTCATGTCCGTAGTCAACACAACCTCCTCCTCCTCCAAGTTAGCCAAAGTGGCCATGTCAGCAACAGCAACGAACTCCCCTACTGGCCACCGCGCGCCAGCAGAGTAGGGGAATTTCCCCGGTGTCCTGGCCAAATTTTCCTCATTCACTAAAAATACCACCAACAGCTTAATCTGGTTCAAATTCAGTTGCTCACCATCTGTATCCCCCTTCCCCCCGGTCGCCCCTGAAAAAGGGACTTCTAGGCCCAGTGGGCTTACCAGGTCAACATAATTCAACAAAATTCAAAAAGATAGCATTTAGGAAGTATAAGGAAACACAGAAGGAGCAGGACAGAGAACTGTACTTGTTAAGGCAGAAGGAAGCAGGGAGGGAAGTCAGAATAGCAAAGGCCTAAACTGAGGAAAAGATAGCCAACTCAATTAGGAAGGGGGATAAAACATTTTATAGTACATCAGGGAGTGTAGAAAGACAAAGTGAGGGATAGTGAGGTTGAATAGAATGGACAGTGGGTGGGCAGAGGGACAGAGAAAAAGAAGGGATACTGAACGAATACTTCTGTTCAGTATTCACAAAAGAGGAGGAGGGGGAGGTACCTAATCCAATTAACAGAAGCTCTCTATATAGGGGGGTCGATCCCAGTCCTTTTACAGAAGAAAGAGTTCTGAAAGGACTATTAAAACTGAAGGTGGACAAATCAATGGGGACTGATGGGATTCACCCCAGAATTCTAAAAGAATTAAGGGGAGAACTAGTGACACCACTGACTACCTTTTTTAACAAATCATGGAAGGATGGAGTGGTACCTGAGGACTGGAGGAAGGTGAATTTGATTCCCCTTCACAAAAGTGGAAGCAAGACAGAGGCAGGAAACTACAGACCTGTCAGTTTGAACTTTGTGGTAGGGAAAGTGATGGAATCACTTCTGAAGGAAAGAATTGTTGAGTACCTAGAGGCCAGTGGGGCACAGGACCCAAGGCAGCATGGGTTCACAGCAGGAAAGTCATGTCAGACAAATCTAATAGATTTCTTTGACTGGGTGACCAAAGTAGTAGACTAGGGAGGGGCTGTGGACATGGCCTACCTAGACTTTAGCAAGGCATTTGACACAATCCCACACAAAAGATTAATAACAAATTAACCAGCCTGGGAGTGGGTCCCTCAGTGGTAGCCTGGGTAAAACATTGGCTAGACAACAGAACACAAAAGGTAATTGTAAACGGAGTCCACTCTGAAGAAAGGGGGGTTACTAGTGGGGTACTGCAGGGTTCAGTACAGGGTTCAGACCTTTTTAATGTCTTTACAAGTGACATTGCAGAGGGGCTGGAAGGAAAAGTATGCCTCTTTGCAGATGACACAAAGATATGCAACAGGGTTGATACACAAGTGGGCATGGGAAAGATGAGAAGGGACTTGGCAAGGTTGGAGGAATGGTCAGAAGTATGGCAGCTTGGATTCAATGCAAAGAAGTGCAAAATAATGCACCTGGGAAACAAACATCCAGGGGATGATTACACAATGAGTAGAAGTAGTAACAACAACAAAAATTTAAAGGGACCTGGTGGTAATCATATCAGATTATCTTAAGGTTGGCAAGCAATGTGAGAAGGCAGTAGGGAGGGCTGGGGGATACTGGGATGTATAGGGAGAGGCATCACCAGCAGAAAACAGGAAGTTGTTATCCCTCTGTACAGACAGTTGGTGAGACCCCATCTGGAGTACTGCACCAAGTTCTGGAGACCCCACCTCAGCAAGGACATAGACAGGATGGAGGTGGTCCAGAGGAGGACAACTAAAATTATGTAGGGTCTGCAAGAGAAGCCATATGAGAAGAGACTACAGGAGCTTAATATGTATACCCTTGAGGAAAGGAGGGAGAGGAGGGACATGATAGAAACTTTTAAGTACCTCAGTGGAATCAACAAAATCCGAGAGGTAGCATCTTTCAGAAATAAAGATGTGCAAGACCAAGGGGATACAATTTGAAGATAGAGTGTGGACGGCTCAGGGTCAATGTGAGGAAGTATTTTTTCATAAAGAGGGTGGTGGACACAGGGAACAGCCTTCCTGAGGAGGTTGTGGGGTCTAAAACTGTGGGACAATTCAAGGATGCATGGGACAGACATAGATACATAGATACATAGATACATAGACAGTGTCGGCAGATAAGGGCCTTTGGCCCACCCAGTCTGCCCATTTGAGCTTGTAAGTTCAGTTTATGTTTTCCTAGAAGTCTTTTGCCCCTTACCCCTGACCTCCAGAATTCCTTTATGTCTATCCCATGCATTCTTAAATCCCATGATTGTTTCAGCCCCCACTACTTCCTCTGGCAGGGTGTTCCACTTGTCCACCACCCGTTCTGTGAAGAAATTCTTCCTCATGTTTCCTCTGAATCGTCCTCCCTCCAACTTCATCCCATGCCCTCTAGTCCTGGAACATCTTTTTCTCTTAAAAATAGTGTATTCCTGCACCCTGTTCCTCCCTGTGAGATACTTGTATGTCTCTATCATATCCCCTCTCTCCCTCCTCTTCTCCAGGGAGAACATGTTCAGTTCCTTCAACCTGTCTTCATAGGACTTGTGATGCAATCCATGCACCATCTTTGTTGCCCTCCTCTGAACCTTCTCTACCCTGTCTATGTCCTTACGTAGGTATGGTCTCCAGAACTGTACACTGTACTCCAGGTGGGGCCTCACTAGTGTCTTGTATAGCGGAATTATGACCTCCTTTTCCTGCTGGTGATGCCCTGCCTATACATCCCAGCATCCTATTTGCTTTACCTGCTGCCTTGTCACACTGTTTCCCTACCTTGAGGTCATCAGAGATGATAACCCCAAGATCCCTTTCCTGCTTGGTGCATGCTATATCCTCACCTCCCAACTGATATATTGTGCCAGGGTTTTGTGCCCCATGTGCATTATCTTGCACTTCTTTGCATTAATTTCAACTGCCAAACCCCTGACCATTCTTCAAGTTTCTGCAGGTCCCTTCTCATTCTGTCTACACCCTCTGGTGTGTCTACTCTGTTACAGAGCTTTGTGTCATCAGCAAACAGTGAAATTCTGCCTTCTAGGTCCTGTGAAAATGTCACTGATGAAGATGTTGAATAGGACCGGTCCAGCACTGATCCCTGTGGTACCCACTTGTCACTCTTCCCTCTGTGGAGTGACAGCCATTTACCACCACCCTCTGTGTCCTGCCACCCAGCCAGTTACCTACCCACCACACTACTGTCCTGCCCACACCCATATTCCCCAGTTTGTGTAATAGTCTTCTATGTGGCACAGTGTCAAAGGCCTTGCAGAAGTCCAGATAGGCCATGTCCACTGCCCTCCCCTGATCCGCCTCCCTAGTCACCCAGTCAAAAAATTCAACGAGGTTGGTCGGACATGACCTCCCCCTGGTGAAACCATGCTGCCTTTGTCCTGTAGTCATTGACAACCAGATGTTCCACCAATCTCTCCTTCAGTAGTGCTTCCATGATCTTCCCCACTACCGGTGAAGCTGACTGGTCTGTAGTTCCCTGCTTCCTCTTTGTTCCCACTTTTGTATAAGGGGACTACATCTGCTGTCCTCCAGTCTTTGGGTACCTCCCCTGTTTCCAGTGATCGGCTAAACAGGATAGCTAGAGGTTCAGCCACCACCTCTTTTAGTTCTTTAAGGACTCTGGGGTGCACCCCATCTGGCCGCATTGCTTTATCAACTCTTATTACTTCCAGTTCCTTCAGGACCATTTATTGTGTAAAGGGACTTGTGTCCATTTCTGCACCATTCTCACCCCTTGTACTCCCTTCAGACCCATCACCCTCCTCTTCCTCAGTAATGACTGAGCAGAAATACCTGTTCAATATGTCAGCTTTACTGTTTTCATCCTCCACGCGGCCCCCATCCTCCCCCTTCAGTCTCACTATCCCTCCCTTTGTCTTTCTTTTTTCACTTATGTACCTGTAAAAGGTTTTGTCCCTCTACCCACTGATTTTGCAATGTGTTCTTCTGTCTGAGCTTTGGCTTCCTTACTGACCTCCCTGCCTCCCTTTGCTTCTCCTGGTACTTCTCCCTATCCCCTTCTGCCTGTGTCTTTTTGTATTGCCTGAATGCAATCTTTTGGCTTTCACTTTCTTTGCTACCTCTTTGAAACCATAATGGTCTCCTCTTCCTTTTCCTTTTGCTAACCTGCTTAATGCATAATTCTGTTGTTCTTGTAATCCCCATTTTAAATATTGCCCACTGTTCCTCAACCCCTGATTCCTGTCCCATTCCCCTTAATGCCTCTTTCAATTATCTCCCCATTTTCCCATAAGGCAATTCTTGTGGGGGGTAGAAAGAAATAGGCTGTTGATTAACTAGGATCTGCATCTTATCCTGTAGGTAGGGAAATGGGCAGACTAGGTGGGCCAAGTGGTCCTTATCTGCCATCAAAGTCTATATTTCTATGTTTATAGTTTTGTTTCTTTTAGGCTTTATATTTGGTATTTCCTCTAATATTTAATCTGCCACAAACCGACAGCCAGAGGTGTTTCCATATGTAAAGGGGAATTTTGTTATTTATAAGTTGGGACAGAACCAACCTATTATCAGTGGGTTGATGGTTTTTAAAACAGGGTTCAACTGGGAAAACTGTAGACATTACAGACTGATACAATTTCTTACTAGAGTATTACATAATTTGTACCTTCGTTATCCCCCATTTGTGAATTTTGGAAGCTACTGGCCTAAAATATTCTGGGACATGCAGATATTTAATCAGTTTAGGGGGGACTGTGTGCCATGCCTGGAAATATCGGTCAGCAAGTTCCATTTGTGATAAGATGCATCCGTAGGTATCAAACCACATTGTACAGTCTGAGACATAAATAAAGTATGAAAAAATACCCCAGGATCAACCATTCCCAGGCCTCCTTTGTCTTTTGGCAGACACGTATAACACTGTTTCATGGGATTCAACCTATTTCCCCACAACATCTGGAAAAACAAGCTATAAAGCTTAGTTTCCAAAGGGGCCAACAGGGGATAAAGCATGGCAACATATAATAAGTAGAGGATGATGAATTGTTTTATGATGTGAATACGTTTCAATTTGGACATTTTCCAATGTCTCCATCTGCTCACTTTCAATTCAACTTTATGAAGCACGTTTTCCCAGTTTAAAAGAGGGATGTTTTGGGATCCAAAAAGTATCCCCAGTATTTTAAGGGTTCTGAGGAGATTTTGATTCCCTTAAGTTCTACAACATCAGGAAGGCTGGAGCCCACAAAAAGGCCTTTACGTTTGTGTGTATTCAATCTGGAATTGGACAGGTGGGATTATAACTTAATTGCATTGAAAAAAGGTGGGAGCTGGGTGTGTTTGAGAAAAAAAGGAAGATGTTTTGTGCACAAGCCTGAGCCTGTAACTGTGCCTCTATACCAGATCTGGAAATTCCAGACCATGTGGAGTGTTCAGAAAGTCTTGTAAGGAAGGGATCAAGTGAGAAAATATAAAAGAGAAAGCTTAGGAGACAACCCTGGTGAACACCTGTATGGGGTTGAAACCCCTTAGTGGTATGTCCTTTAATCACTAGATGGACTATGGTAGAGGAATATAATAATCTCAAAAATGAAATCATCACCAGGGGAATACCATAAACTGTGAGAGTATGAAACAAAAAAGGGCGATTAACTCGATCAAAAGCTTTTTCTTGATCCACAGAAACAATACACCCAGACAACCCAGAAAGGGAGAGATGTTCTATCATATCTCTAACAATCATCAGTGCATGTTGAATGTTTCTAGATGGGAGACCACAAAATTGCTGCAGGGAGATAACAAGATTTGCATATTTCTTTAATTTGTTATTTAGGATGTGAGTTAGAATTTTATAGTCTGCATTAAGAATGGTGATAGAGCTCCAATTTTGAAGCAGAGTTTTATCTCCAGATTTAAATAAAAAAAATAGTAATCTCTCAGTAAAGGAAGGACACATAACATCTGTTGTGAAAAAGGAAGAGCAAACTGATTCCAAACAGATAGATAATTTCGGCTCAAAGGATTTATAGAAGTCATAAGGTATTCCATCAATCCCTGGGAAAATCCCATTCGGTAAGGATTTAATTATGGCTTCTATTTTCTCCCTCTCTATAGGCTCTTGTATTTCAAGTGCCTGTTCCAGAAAAATTTCAGTCAGTAAATTACCTTTCTGACTTAAAGTTAAATGGCAAGATCTCTATCTTGTCAAAACAGTTGATGAGGCTGTCTCTGTCCTAAACAACAACCTTGTCACCCTGGCAAATAAGCATGCCTCCTTTATCAAGGCTAAGGTGCATCACACCTCTCACCCTGGTTTACTCCAAGTCTTAAGGCTGCACTCACTAACAGGGGCAAGTTCTGGGCTCACATAAGGTGTACCAAGAGCCCTGCAGATTGGCAGGCTTTTTAGCTTTTAGAGCAGCTAGCAACGAGTGTGTAAAAAGCATTCACTCTGCCAAAGCAAACTACTATGATTCCACCCTAGAACAGGCTAATGGGAAATCTCATAAAATTTGGAGGACACATAAATCCATTGAATGATGGCCTAGTGCACCCTTCATTCCAGCCAAGATCCTTACCAAAGGCAGGGTTGTTGAAAGTAATTCCCAAAGCCTGGAAGAATTCAACTTCCATTTTGTCCCTGCAGGCTTAGCCTTTGACTCCTCACCTTATGCAGACTGAGGGGATAATCAAGCCAGTTCTATCCCCACTCCCCTTACCGCGACTTGTCCCTTCCAGCTGCGTACACTTAACTACAAAGAAGTTGGAGACTTGCTACTTAATCTTGATACCAAGAAAAGTGTTGGGGATGATGGACTTGAACCTTTTTTCCTAAAGCTAGGCTAAGCCCATCTCATTGCCCCCTTCTTCACATTTTCAATCTCGCCATCTCTTCTGCCACAGTTCCATCTTGTTGGAAATCTGCCCACATCCTTCCCTTATTCAAATCAGGGGACCCATGTAATCTAAATAATTACAGGCCTATCTCAATTTTGCCCATTCTTTCTAAAGTTTTTGAAAAACTGATTTACAATCAATTAAAACTTCAAATCAAAACCTTTTCACTTTTAAACTCAGCACAATTTGGCTCCTGGCCTAAGCTCAGTGCTATCACAGCACTGGCTAAAGTCACTAATGACTAGATCTCTGATTTGGATACTAAGAAGATCACTGGTGCAGTCTTCTTAGATCTTAGTAAAGCAGTTGACACCATTGACCACAATTTATAGTCACCAGCCTTACTAAACTAAGTGCCACTCCTTCCACTGTTCAGTGGTTTACCAGTTACCTAGCAGGGAGGACTCAAAAAGTTAAAGCTGATGACCTACTCTCAGCCTCCTTGCCAATTGCCAGGGGAGTCCTGCAAGGCTCCATCCTAGGCCCTATCTTTTTTTCCTTGTACATCAATGATCTTGACTCTTATATAACCAAATCCAACTTACACTTCTTTGTGGATGACACAGTACTGTATACTATTGACTCAACGTTGTCTGAAGTAAGGGACGTGCTGCAAGCTGACTTTGCTCAGCTAGAAACTAATCTTATTAATGCTAAGCTTCTTCTTAATGCCATGAAAACTAAGGCTATGATCTTTACTCTTAGTAACTCATCTACCTCCCCCCCTGGCCAAACGAAAGATTTTGTTGTTACCTCTCTAAGCGAACCTTTGGAAGTTGTCCCCAAATTTAAATATCTTGGTATTTGGTTAGACAACAAACTCTCTTTCAGTGACCATCTTGAGAATCTATCCAGAAGGCTAAAAGCTAGGTTAGGTTTCTTTTTCAGAAACAAGTCTCTCTTCCCAATTGAAATTAGAACCAGGCTTGAGCAGGCCACATTCCTTCACCTACTTGCTTATGGGAATCTAAATTACACCTGCTCTGCAATCTCAAACCTAAATAAGTTGGATGTCCTTTACCATCGTGCCCTGCGATTCATCACCAAATCCCTATATAAACCCACCACTGTGATCTTTATGCAGCTGTTGGCTGAACATCGCTTACCATTAGACATTTGCTCCATGCTGGTATTTGGACTCTCAAGTTACTCCTGAACAAACTTCTGTACTACCTAACATCTGTCATCTGCATTTTCCACAGTGCATACTCACTTAGGAAATCTGACTTCATCTTTCTTGATGTGCCTAGGACACGCACCACCTTTGTCAAATGCAACATCTCACATGCTCTTCCAACAATCTGAAACTGACTCCAATCCACCCTGGAACTATTCAGCATGGTCTCAGTTAATTTCTACAAAGAGTTAGCCGCATCTAAAATAAAACATATTTGTAGCTGTTTTTAAGCCTCTTCCCTACCCCTATGTCCTTATGACACCTCCATATCCACCTGGACCTAGCTCCACGGGACATGAAATTATCTAAATGATCTCTCCAGTTATTCTCAAAACCTTCTCCTACCCTTGCCTTCTTTATCTATATCTTACTCCCCCTACTCTCTCTTTAGTCCTCTTCTTCCTCCACTCACCACTCATTTTCAACACCTCCTTCTTATTTAACTACTCTCTCCTGTCACTGTACACTCCCCACATTTATTGCTTCTCATCAGCTTATGCTACTGATCCCTACCTTGTCTTGTCTTAATTGAGCACTATGTATTATGTGAACCTTAACTGTACTTTATTTTACAATGCTGTACTTCTATGTATTGGTGCACATGAACCTTATTTGTACATTGTTTCATTTTGTTTTTTTTCTATGTTGCCTTTTTATGCAATGTCTCCTTGACTGTTTACATGCTTTAGGACCTCCTTGTGAATGACCTTGCTCAATGGAGTTTTCCTGCAATTACTTGAACTTGAACTTGAATGTGAAGATCTTTGAAATATGATTTTATATCATCTTCTGAAGGTAGAATAGTAGAAGCTTGGGAATCTATAAAGTGTTTAATTATGGCATGGATTGCCTCAGTAGTAATATCTTTAACTGCAGCCTGATCAAGAAATCCTTCCATTGAAACAGTGACTTGCAAGTCTCAAACAGGTCTCCTACAGGGGTTTTCTGAGTTCCATTTTGCAGTATAGCCTTCATTTTATGGGCCCTATCTTATTGATATAACTTTATTTTCTCCTTTAATTTGGTAATCTGGGCTGAGTAATCAAATCTAGTAGTATTTGACAAAGAAAACAGAGTTTGTAATTGATGCCTTAAAGACAGATATTTCAAGAAACTATTGTTCACCTTCATTTTCCCATAACCCTGAAACCATGTTTTAAAATCTGCCTTAGAATCCTTCCACCATTCCCCAATATCAGATTACAAGAAGCAAACAGAACTTCTTACCCCAATGAGATCTAAAATTTCTGCCTTAACACAGGGGTCCATGAGAACAGATGCATTCAACTTCCATCTAGTTGACCTTTGTGGTTCTGCAGGTATATCGCATATTTGGAGAATTAAGGCCAAATGGTCCAAAAATTCAACAGGGGTTATCAGGAGTGATGCCTTTAGCGGGTTTCTCAAAATAAAAAATGGTCTATGGTGGAAGTAAATGTACTCCTTTTGTAAGTAAAATGGGGGTCCTGGTGTGGAACTGGCTACAGTCCAACAAGTCAGCTGAGTCAACCATCTTAAATAGGGCATTCGAGTCACAATACATTTATTTATGGCCCTTAAGACCTTTCTCCGTATGTTTTAATGCACAGTTAAAATCCCCACCAAGAAATAGTTTCCGTGTGGTAACCAAAAAGAGTTGCAAAAAGGTCATAAGAGTGACCCGTTCAGCCTTCATTTGTGGACCATAGACAGTAACAACAGTAATGAGATGACAATCCATGTCATTCCAAACACAATCTAAAATCAGAGCTCATCCTGGAACAAGGTCAATAAGTTTATGTAAGGTAAATGCATAAGAGTCGAACAGGATACCCACTCCATCAGCACTGGCCTGTCCAAAGGACCAATAAGATGGTCCCCATAGCCATTTCCCCTGAAAGAACTGTGCCTGATCACCTGAAAACATCCTCATTTCTTGGATAAAACAAATATCAAATTTAGTGTCATTAATAAAGTTAAACACCATTTGGCATTTCACAGTATTCAATATACTGTGGATGTTCAAGCTACCAATCTTCAGAGAAAACAAAAGTTAAGCAGTTTTTTCCACTTCTTTTTTTCCCCATATAGCCCATGAGTTCCTGGTTCAGGGTAGACTGATCTAGTGCAGTGTTTTGGGAATTGGAGTCCCCGAGATCCATCTCTTCATCTCCCCAGTTTGTGGCTAAAGCAGCACATGCATTTGTAGACAAAATCTACAGAAGGAGGAGGGGAGAGAGGCTTGATATTTCGAGATGACCTTCTTCGAGGCTGGGGGGATGGGTAAGGAAGGGGAATAACATCTGCAGGTAGTTTTGCAGGATCCGAGTAACACAAAGGTACTAGGGTTCCCCAGGGCTGAGGGAACACTTTCTAGAGGCTTCTATTGAGCTGGAGGGGGAGGGTCCTGGAGAATATCCACAATGTAAGGGACTATGGTGTCTGCTGCAGGGGTAGAGGATGAGGGACTCTGAGAAGAAGGGGGGTCTGTCCTGCAGCTGTGTCCTGAGCATGTTGGATAAGTAATTCAGGACTCATACAAGAGGCTTTATTTTTAGTAGCCCAAGAGCATTCAGAAAATACATGCCCAATCTCATTGCACAAGTCACATTTTGTATGTGAAGCACATTGCAAAGAGTTGTGGCCTATCTCACCACAGTTAGCACAAAGCGGTTTGTCGTATGAATTAGATAAATGCCTTCTGGAACCACTTTTGTAGCAGGGTCTGTGCTGGCCCTCATAAAAACAAACATCCTGGTCCCTGCCACGCATAAAAGGATTTGGTATGTGGTGGATTCCACCATCAGTGTGCCAAAGCTTCATTTTATATTTCCAACCCCCTCTCCAGAATAACTTAGTATCCAGGATGGCTTCCAGATCACTAAGCACATCAAATTTTTGTGACAGCCAATGAATAATATCCTCTACATGGACCCCTCATTTCGGAACATCATGGTAACAAACTTAACCAATGGTTTAGTTAATGGAATGACCTAGAAGGGGGACCACGTGTGGGAAAACTTCACTTGATTGTAATGCTGCCAGAAAAGGTCCAGAGCATAAGCAGTACGAAAACTGACATCATAATTATCCTACTCAGAAATATTAATAAAAGCAAAGACCTCCCTAGGGGAGAAATGAAGGGAGTCTTTCAATAAACATTTCCCCACTTAGTGTCTATCAGGATGGTTTTCTAAACCCCCTTTATATCGAATCTGGATGGCATTCCTTCTCGGAGCAGCTTCCTTCTTTATTTTCAAAAAATGTTCTGATAGCAATGGTTTCTGAGAGTTATTTTGTTCCTGTGCCCAGTTCCCCAACTCGGGGGGGGGCTGTCCTAGACTTGAGGTAAGGCTGGCCTATTCATGGTCATGCTCTGCACAATGCCCCCATTGAGCAGCACTGTGGACTGTACACTAGATGTGTCTGTAGTTGGAGCAACAGCAGAGGGATGTTGTTTCACCACCAGAGAAGATATCTGAAGTTGCTTAAGCAGAGGTGGGTGCCATTCTAGAATGGAGTTTAAAAAATTCACTTTAGGGTCCCAAGAGGGATCAGGTAACCAAGTTCCACAGGGAGAATGCTTCCAACTAGCTTCAGAAAGAGCCTTTTGTGGTGACCAAGGGTCGCATGGAGTAGCAGAGAATGGCTTAAGAGAAAAAGCCTCCTTGAGTGCTGCAGGGGTAGTTTGAGGTGTAATCCCACAGATACAGGGATAGTGTCCATGCTCAGAGTAATAAGAGAGTTAGCATCCAGCCGAATGTTTTGGTTTGCCAAAGTTAATGCAGTATGTCTTACTTTAGGAGCATCCTTCGGTGCAGATTTAGAGGTAGATCCTTGTGCAGCAAAGGAAAAAACAGCAGCACCGGCTTGCGTGGCAGAGTGGCACTGATATTCAATATTAGTCATGTAGAGTAACATTTTAGAGGCATCTGAGAGCAGCAGAGGGTGTTGTTCAAACATGAGCCCCATGATTTTAGACAGAGTACTAACCAGAGTGTTTGTAATTTCAGAGGAGACAGAACCCACAGGCATGTAAAAAACAGAGTCAGGCTCTGTGGTACAGAAACACAAAGCTTTATGATCTTAACAGGATTATCCATAGCAGAGTTAAGTGTATCCTTGCTCCCTGATGGCTTTTGGCACATGCAATCACTCATAATTTCACTGCCAGCTGGAGTCTCATTCATCAGAGGAGCAGATGCAGAACTAGAATTATGCAAGGAGGTAGGTGACTCACATGGCCCCACCCGGACCTTTGATGCTGCTGAGTCAGAAACATCAGGTGTAGTGACAGGTGGGTTGCCAGCTTTCAACTTCTCGAGCAGCTCTTTTATGCAAGCACTTTCTTGTACATGTCTGGATTGTTCCTAATGTAGCAGGGATAGAAGAGCAAATTCTGTGGTCGCAGTCTCAACCATTTTCAGGGCATACATCATGAGTAGTTTCAGTCGGGTGACTGAGATCTTCAGTGGAAATGAAAATTTCCAGGGTTTCCTCTGTGTCTACTGTAGCATTCAACGATATTTCCAAAACATCATGAGCCTGTGGGGATACCAAGGTAGGGGACAAGACCTGCTTCCCCACCCTGGAGACATCCATCTCTTCCTGAGACAGACTCCGAGTGGCCATTTTCATGGCCAGAGTTTCCCCCTGCAGGTGAGTAGGGGAGTTTCTCGGGTGCCCTGGCCAAATTTTCCCCCAGCCACTAAAAAATATCACCAACAGCATAATCTGGTTCAAGGTCCATGGGCATTCATCTGTATCCCCCTCCACTGGGTCGTGCCTGAAAATAGGCAGAATTTGCCTAGTGCAGTTATCCAGTCAACAAAAAAATGAAATAAATAAATAAAGTATAAGGAGGGTGATGGGGGAGACAATGCAGAAGAGTATCAAGAAAAAGCAGATATTCTGAACAGGTCCTGGTCACCCCTGAAAAAGGGACTGTTTCAGTCTCAGTGGGCCTACCCGGTCACCAAAATTTAAATTAAATAAATAAATAAAATAAGGCACTTCTGCTCAGTCTTCACAGTGGAGGGGTACAGACCACCAGGGAGCAGCAGAAACAAAGCAGGGGTGGGTGGGTGGACACAAGTCCATTTTTAGAGGAAAGAGTCCTGTAGGGACTTGCTGCTCTAAAAGTGGACAAGGCTAGAAGACCAGACCTGATTCCCCCAAGGGTACTAAAGAAACTCAGGGAGTGGCTGGCTGCCCCACTGATGACTTTCTTTAACAGCTAACTGGAAACAGGCATGGTTAAGGAAGACTGTAGGAGAGCAGGCATGGTACCTCTCCATAACAGCAGCAGCAGGGAGGAAGCTAGCAACTATAGACCAGTCAGTCTCACATCATTAATGAGAAAATTAATGGAAACCCTGTTAAAGAAAAAGTTAGCAGAATATCTTGAATCCAGTGATCTACAAACAAAAGACAGCATGGACTCACAGGTGAAGGAGGTCATATCATATCAATGTGATTGATTTCTTTTACTGGTTAATGTGGGAAACATATCAGGGGAGGGCAGTGGACATGACCTATCTGGACTTAAGCAAGGCCTTTTACACTGAGTTCAAGGGATTTATTGGTACTGAAGAGCTGAGGAATGAGGAGTTACTGGATGCCAGGGATTGTCTTGGCATGGGATGGGTTGAGGGAGTGAAAACAAGACACAAGGGACTTATTTGCAGGGATGGGGTGGGGGATACCACTGGATGCTAGGTTATTACTGACATGGCATGGGGTGGAGTGACACTTGGGGCACATTGTCATATGATAGGGTGAGGGAAGGGATACCTGGACTTACTTAAATGATGATTCAGATACTTAATTTTACTATGACTAGAAAAATATACTTTGCAACAGCCAAAGTAATGGTTTCCAGGATGTTCAGACTCCTGTAGAGGCTAACTGGTTCTATGCAGAGGAACTTCCCAGGCACAATTTCAAGAGTGAGAGAGAGAGAGAGAGAGAGAGAGAGACAGAGAGAGATGTGTGTGAGGAGGTGAAGATTTTTTGTCCTGCACTGGCACCTTTAATAAATTCAGCACTTTTGGAAATCCTGAGCAGTGATTTTTTTATTTAGTGGTGGTAACTCCAAATTAATGTATAGTATCTTTACTAATTGTCATACCCACCACAATAACATCAATGTTTTATGAGGATCCAGTCCACTTTATCAAGGCAGGAGTATACTGTGGCACAGAAGGTGGCTTTCTGGTCCAAGCCACTTTTTACTGTAAAACACCTTAGCTGTTGGCTCTAATTCAAAAGCTTCCACAAGGGCCAAGCAAGCCCCGTCACTATTAGAGATGCAGCAAAATTTAATTTTGCCAGAGAAATTCTGGTGAAATCAGGAATTTCGCCCTGCGAAATCTCACGAGAAATTCCCTGATTTTGACAAAGTTTTGCCAGTATGAAATGCGGAATAAAAAAAAACAAGTGTTTTCCCCCCTCCCATCCATGCCTTTACACTAAGCCAAGATTCCACATCCCTGGTGTCTAGTGGCCCCACACTCCTGGTCACTCGCCAGCCAAGAATGATCCCCCCTCAAGATTCACATCGATCTCCCCCAAAGATCTGAATTAATAAACTAGTGAGAAATCAATAGCACTAGCCTGAGCTGTTTCTGCCACTGCATTTTTTTCTACACGTTTATTGTAATTCCTTCCCCTTGATAGTTCCTTAACTTGTTCCAAACCCCCAAACCATTGTTGTGCCACTGTATTACATCAATGTTTGCAGTGTTGTGCTATGTGATTTCCCTCAGGACTCTGACTGATTTCATTATTTGTGTGAATCTGCCACAAATCTTTATATACCTAAATTCAAATTTGAAGAAACTGGATGAAGAGGCAGATCCTTGTTTGGAGAAAACATTGTCTTGTGACATGGTTCCCATTTACATGTTGGAGAATTTAAATCTGGAGAATGAGCTAATGATGCATCCAAATTTTGTTTAGCAGATTACAATTCTTTATCAAACACTGTTTTATTTTGATTATTCAATAGGATTCTCAAACCACTGTCTGGTGTTGCCTAATTCAGACCTCCCCTCCCCCCCATTTTCTGTAACTGCTGCTTCCACACTAGGGCCAACATCAGTAATCATAATAAATAAAAACACTAACTTTCAATGGTGTCTAGTGGACCCCTCATCCTGTCCTGTAGTAATTCCACTCCACCCCATACCCCCCTCCATCTAGAAGCCTCAGTGGGCCACCAACACAACCCTCCACTCACCTCCATAGATGGCAGTCCGACTGAGCTCAGTGAATAAGTGCGTGCTTGTTCACTTGCTCATTCATTGAGCTCAGTCAGGTTGCCAGTAGAGATGCAGCTAATTAAAATTTCACCAGCAAAGTGCCCACAAAATGGACACTTTGCATTGTCCTCCGCTATGCGGAGTGGCCAATGCAAAAGGTTTACTTCATTTTGTAATTATTACTTTGTGTTGTTATTTCCCCCTTAAAGTGAAGTAAGGTGAAGTGACAATAATATTGTCGGCCCTTCACACACACAGTCACTAGAATTAATGTGCATCCCCAAAATGCTCATGTCTTGTGTCCAGAAAACTCCCCATTGCTGACGGTGATGAAGTGAAATGAGAGCACAAGAAATGCAAAGTCTCCCAGAATTAATGGTGCACTCAGACGTCATGCGCACAGTAGTCACACACAGTCACCAGAATGAATGTGTATCCCCAAAATGCTACTGTCTTGTGTCCAGAAAATTCCCCAGTGCTGACGAAGTGAAATGAGAGTGTAACAAGAAATGCCAAGTCTCCCAGAATTAATGGCTCACTCCGTTATGCATGCAGTGGTCACACACACAGGCACCAGAATTAATGTGCATTCCCAAAATGCTACTGTCTTGCATCCAGAAAATTCCCCATTGCTGTTGAAGTGAAATGAGAGTACAACAAGAAATGCAAAGTCTCCCAGAATTAATGGTGTACTGCAAATGCACAGACAGATTAAGATTGCCTGCGCACTCAAGAGATGCAGACTAAAAGGCACAACAACACCTAACCAGTGCTCACAAGTCACAAATCCAAATCTGGAAAAAAATGCCTTTTGCTGGTTGGGGATGGGGTAGTGCGCGGCAGTAGCAGTCCACTACCAGTAAAGTTTCCACAAAGCAGTGCAAAAAATTCATGCAGGTGCAGTGGATAGCAGATTCACACTGCTGCAATTACTCTGTGGCACAATAAAAGGTGTCTGATTTAATGGCACACAACTCACACACACTACAAGTAATGCATAGCAAATTGAAAACCTTTAGTAATATAATCAAATGATTTAAACAAACTGAAATTATACACTGCTGCACCACTACAATCAGCAATAAGTCAAGAATTACTGAAAATATTACTGTGTGTACATTAACACATTTATACAAGAAAAAGATAACCAAAGAAGAAAGACTGCCTGTTTCTCCCAGTTAATCTACTACACCACAGAAACGCCCCTCCACCAAAGCACACTTCACAGTACACAGACTGACAGTTCTAAATTAACATTCAAAATCCACACACAAACAATAAACACTCGATATGAGCAGAGGAAGGTTTCCTACAATCGATGTACTAAATTGTGAGCAAAAACAATAGCTCAAAAGAACTTTTATAACAGCTTTTAGAGGATTTGAATCACAGAGCTCTAAGAGGAAACTGTAGCCATCTTCCACTACATACATACTACACAGAACTGAGGCTGTGCAGAACAATCTAGAGTCCATGTGACCTGCAATCCCATGAAGCACTGCAAAATTCATCTTTGGAGCTCAAAAACAAGGTGAAGTGAGGCAAAGTACATTGATTTCAATGTACTTCACCTTAAATTTGGTGGAGAAGTGGTATGGGGAAGGCGGAAGAACGCAAAGTCATTGTTCTAAATGGACTTTGTGTTCCCCATTATAACGCGAAATACTCCGCTTAGCAGTGGCGGAATACTTCGTGGATTCCGTGACATCTAAGGAATCATTTCGTGGAGCTAATTTCGGCCACTTTGCCCACCACTAGCTGCCAGCAATGGAGGTGAGTGGAGGACTGTGACGGTGGCTCGCTGTGGGTTCCTAGATGGAAGGGGGTGGAATTACTACAGGATAGGGCTGGGGTCCACTAGACAACAGGGAAAGTTTCTTTTTATATTTTATTACAATTGCTGATATTGGCCCTGGGGCAGAAGCAGCACCTATGAACAACGGGGAAGGGGAAGCAGATGTGAATCCTGGGGGGGGGCACTCTTGGCCGACAATCAGCTGGGCGGATGGGGCCCTAGACACCAGGGATGTGGGATCTTGGTTCTTGGCTTAGTGCATTAGCATGGATAGGAGGGGGGAAAACCAATTTTTTTTTAAATCATGCCCCCCCCACCAGCTTGTTTCAAATGAGGAATTTCACCATGGTTGACAAAAATAGAATTTTGTGGGTGAAATTCCGCATTTCGTTGGGGGGATTTCGCACCCGCAAAATATTTTGTGAAATGTGGGTATTATGCAAAATTTTTCAATTTCACACAACACTAGTCACTGTATACAAGAAATGAAATGCACAATCAAATGCTTGAGAGGAATATGTAACCACTGTATGTGCCTTGATGAAGTGAGTTGGTTCCTCATGACATGTCGGTGTTAGTGTGGTGGATGTGACAGTTAATAAAATTTCTGCCATGTTGTCTGCACATTACTTTTGGAGTTCAACTCTTGTTTCTGTTGCTCTCTTTAGAGAATTATACTTAACATAAAATTCTATTAAAACTCTCAAAATGCACCATAGAATAGCTAAAGATATACAGTACAGATTCTGAGAACTGCAAGGTCCACAGACCCCCAGCTTATTTATATTTTTTTAGCTACTGCACCATAAATATTTTGAGCTATGGTGGGGGCACTAGAAAGTCACCGACTAAGATGGCTGCCTTTTGTGTGAGCTCTGCTCAGTAATCCATTTTAGAAAAGTTTGATGTATGGATTTTAGCCATTAAAGTTCACATGAAAACTATGGGCCAATAGATCAGTAAGTAAGGAACCTGCTGGTGTGGTCAGAGTTGCTGCCAATAACAAATATAAGTCTGTTTCACCTCAACAAGTGCCTGTCAATGATCGTGTGGCTCCTCGTGGCACAGGACTGCAGAGCTTGGAAGCAGGTTTTCCAATGGGCTGAAATGGCAGACCAGCAGCAGACACTGGGAAACTCTGATAACATGGAAATCAAAGCTATGTTAAAACTGCCAGTAGACATTCCCAAAATCCGGCAATCTGTGGCAGGGATGGAGCAGAGGTTGTAGGCAACAGACATAAGGATTGCTGAGACCGAGTTCTTCTCCATGGAAGAGGAGTCTAAAGGGTAGCTTGTGATAATGGCCACCGTGATTGAGCGCTTCCAAAAAGGGTGACGATCATGGTGCCTGTGCACAGGGCTATCTGGCAGGGAGGGCAACTGGATAAGGGGTTCGACGAATATAACAACGGGAAGTCACTATGTATACACGCATGTGGGGAGGTGGGGCAGGACCAGGCCATGTGATGGGCAGAAGTGGAGTGAGGGTTTGTGGGGTATAATGTGGTGGTGGGCTGCCGAGCTGGCCATGTGGCATGGTGGGTTGGTGGTGGGCTGGAGCTGGCAGTGTGCCAGGTTTGGTTCTGTGCACGCTCTTGGTTTTTGCACTGGATCTTTTTTTTTTGTACTTTTGCCCACCCCGACATGCACCCCCCTGGAGTTGAGAATCCTTTAGTATTGGGGTGCTGGGGGCACATTCCCCTGCCTAAAAGAACAGGAAACCTAAGTCTTGGGCACCCTCTTGCTGTTTGCCGTGAGTGTACATTGCCAAAATGTATTTTCAGTGAGGTACACTCAACCAAACAGTGATCAACATTCCACAAATGCAATTATCACATGGAACTGTCTAAAGCAGTGTGGCAGAAGCACCGGATAGCTGCTCTGGAGAGGCAGATGGCATTGTTATGGAACAAAGTTCATGACCTCGAAAATAGAGGTCATTGCAGCAAGCTTCATATTGTGGGTATACTGGAGGGTTCAGAAGGACTGAACAAGAATGCCTGTCTACCAACCATGATCAACAAGATGCTGGATTTTTATTGGGATGGGCCGTTAGAAGTGGAACGGTCCCACAGGACTCTGGTGCCAAAACCTTGTTTTCATTATCTCTCTCCAATAGTTTAAATACTTATAATTACTGGCAGGTGCTTTTTCCCATAGGCAAACCCGAGTTGGTTATCATGGCAAACACGCACCAGGTTTCCCTCTGATCAAGCATACGCCAGTCACAGTGTTCCTTTAATAGGCGACGTTCATTGTTCCGAGAAGCAACGCTGCTCTCCATCAGCTTTTTTTTATTTTTTGGTATTTGAAAACAAAATAGACTTATTCTGGTGAACAAAAACCAGCAGAAAAGGAACACACCTTCCGGTTTCCCTCTCCACACACAAGAGCTGGTGGGTCTCTCCTCTTCATACCGAAGAACACCGCAGCTCAGCCACCGCTGTTTGCCGGTAAGTAAGAACACCAGAAACAAACAGAAAAAATCTAGACACAGCTACCGTTGCTTTCTCCACTTCTTGTTACCTCCACATAAGTGGAGCACTATAACAATCAGACCGCCAGAGCGCTAAGACTTCTGACTGATCCGTGTGTTGCCTGAAAATGGATCATTTTATTTTCTATGATTGCTGAGGCAAAATACGCATGCCAGCAATTATAAAAATAAAATAAAATAAGAAGGTAGTGTGTGTAAAACTCAATTTTACACACACCCTCGTTATCGAGATGCATTTTATAAACCTCGGGCTTAAACCCTCAGGGTTTTATATAGCATCCCACAACCTAGTGTGTGTAAAACTGCTACACACACCACCCCATATATTCTCTATATAACAACTGGCTTCTTTTTCCATAGGGAAACAGTGGCATAATTTGCCATTATAAAGGAGCATTTATAATGGCAAACATGCACACAGTTTCTCTTACTCTGCACATGCATCTACCTGAGTTTCTGCCATTCCGACGGTGTCCGCTTTCCTTTTTGCCGAATTGCAAACCGCCTCTTGGACTTGGCGGTAAGTGTTTTTTACAACATAAATTTGCAAAAATTACACTTAAACAAACATATGCCTGCCCTACCAAATAAAAAAATAAAAGAGATTTGTCAGTCCTGACGGCAACCATGGACCGCGCACTAAAACTGGACCACACTAAAACCGGACCACGGTAGCACAGCAACAGCTTTTTTTATTTTATATATTTGCTCTGGCAAAAAAGGGAAACCCAGCAATTATATAAAATAAAAAATGGGTCAGTGTGTGTAAACTTGAAGTTTATACACACCCTCGGGGTTAGATGCTTTTAATAAACCCCTCGAGCTTCGCTCTCGGGGTTTATGTAGCATCTAACCCCTCGGGTGTGTGTAAACTTCTTGTTACACACTCCGACCCATACTTTATTCTCTATATAATGTTCTTCCTTCAACAGTATTGTGCACAGTGCCCATGCAGTAAGGTGAGAGGAGGTCACTGCAGCTTTGAGTATTGAGAGGTCAGAATAGCATGCAGACCAGTAAGCTCATTTTCCCCTCTCGCTATTTCCACTAGGCACTCACCAAATTACTGTAATCATAAAAATAAATATGGGTTGGAGAGAAAGGGATAGAGAATTAGAAATTGAAGTGTCTGAGCTTGGTATTTACCTACTGGTGCAAGGCATAATTTGGATGAGGGGTAACCGCTGAGCTGTAATTATTGCAGACAGTATCAGAGCCAACTTATCAGGTGAAACCTACAAGCGGGAGGAGAAGGGAACTATTATTTAGTGGCTTGTGGGCAATGGCTCAGAACAAAGGAAGTGGCTCAACAGTATTTATATATATAGATATATATATATATATAGATATAGATATTTTTTTTTATCTTTGCTCACAGTCTCAGAGAGGGACTGACCTATGCCAAGAATGTTGAAGAGGATACAAGCTCCCTACCACTTTTTGGCTGTATATGCTTGTCACTCCCCCGCCCCCTTTACTGCTATGCCATGGAGAGGTGGGGCTCTGGGAAACTGCAGAAGAGCACAGTTGTGTGGATAACTCCCCACCCACTCTTCACCCCCACATATATTAATACAAGTACAAACTTTGAAGAGAGCAGTATCTGGGCACTTTGGGGTATACTGCCATGAGTACCCTTGAGACTAGAAACATCTTACAAGCTGGAACTCAGGTTCCACAAGACATCCTCCTATTACATGGGCAATGACCTTAAACACTAGTATTAGGCTAAAAGAACCCAGGCTGATGACTGGAGAGGTCTCTTTGGTTCTTCACCGGGGGGCAGGTAATGGTATGCACACCTTCTTCAAGTTAGAGGTTAATAGCGCTGCAGTGGGAGGACAGCAAAAGTTGGAAAGCAGGTTTCTTGACCCTTCTACAATGAGCATTCTACCACTAGCAAAAGAGTTGTGTTTGTCCATTACAATATTCTTTCTTATGATGTTCTTTGCTCTACCTGATCAAAAAGTCTTACTTCCTGATACTATCCAGTTTGGACCTATAATATCTAGTAGCTGTCTAGCTGTTTCTAGTCATCTAATTCTCTATTACTTGCATTATAGTTCCTTAACTCACCCAGATGTCTATTTTTGCTTCCTAGCACTGCTCCCATGGTGGGACACTCTCCCGGGGAGACATTGCATGGTGCTGCTGAGATGGAGATGGTCTGAGGACCTGGCACAAGCTGATAAGATTTGCCCTTTCTTCTGGAATATGCATGCAGACAGGCAGGTAAAAGTGGCTCTCAGATGGCAGAACTAAAGTTGATTTCCTGGAATGTGCAAGGGATTAATCATCCTATCAAAAGAAAGAAAATTCTTTCCTACTTAAATTCCACTAAATGAAACAAATCTCTGCTACAAGAGACCTATCTTTTGAGGCCGGAGGTGAGGAAATTGGCATGAAGGTGGCTGGGAAGGGAATTTTCTAGCATGTACATCACTAAGAAAAGGGGTGTCTCTATTTTTTATTAGAAAGGGTATTCCTCAACAAATAGACACAGAGTTTTCAGGTAAGGAGCCCTTTTGGGTAAATTCAGGAAAGCTACTCTACTGCAATATCAATCTCCCACTTTTGATCTTTCTATCCACCTGAAAAGAATTGATAACCTCATAACTTCTTTTATAAGGGAGGGTAAAAAACCAAGGTGCAGCAAAAAAGTTCTGAGATGCCAGGTTAAGGGAGGGTGGAATCTCCCCTAGTTGTGGGCAAACCACATGGCCCAAGGCTCCATACAAGCCTGATACTGGTTAATACTGGCCTCCACCAACTGCCCTTTATGGGCAGAGGTAGAGCAGACCCTCCTTGGCCCACTTCCCATTAGACTAACCCTAACCGATATATTACTGGATCGATTTGGTAATAGCCCCACAATTAAGTATTCTAGTAAAGTGTGGAGGGTGTTGATAAAACATAAGGGGTGGACCTCCTTCACCTTAAGTAAATTGGAATCATTATGGAATAACCCAAATATATGCATAGGGGGCAGACACTGGCATGGCAAGAATGGCTGTAGAAAGGGAGCTTAACTCTGGGAGACCAGGTGGATACTCTCCAGAACACCTTAAAATCCTTTACATAACTGAGAAAGGAATTTGACCTCCCAGTTTGGAACCAGTCCGGGTACCTGCAAATTAGACATGCCTTGAATGATCAGCAAGTCCCACATTACCCCTTGCCTTCATCAACTATAAGTGATGGGGTCACGTGATGGCAGCCAGCTAGGCAGCAACTGAGGCCTTGAGCTCTTCCCTCCTGCTGCTCTAATCGCCAGTTTTTGAACTCCCCGGCGCATTATTTTGGTAAAATCGGCATTGAGGGAGTTTCATTAAGCCTTCTACTAACTGTATTTGAAGTTTGACTGCAGAAGATTGGCTAATTTTTTAAGATGGAGGTGGATGGGAAACAGGCCTCTGTCAGACACACACTACCTACATCTCCTGAAAAGGCAGCTAAGAAGCAACGTAACCAGAGTGGTGTGAAACCAGACTGGACTGGAGACAAACTTCAGCTATCCAACCTCCTTACGGAGGACAGATTTCTACAAGAATTGTCTCCGGTGAAAGAGATTTTACAGGAGCTAGCTGGAGAGCTTACATCACTCCGGAGTGATCTGTCGGTCTCGACCCGAGTGTCTGATGTGGAGGTCAGAGTGTTCTCCGTTGAGCAATGGAGATCTAAGTCTGAAGTGGAGATCTCCGAGCTTAAGCAGCAGATCAAGAAACTTCAAGCAAAAACTGAAGATCTGGAGGGGCGTAATCGTCGGAATAATCTTCTGATTCTGGGCTTACCTGAAATGGAAGAGGGCCCAGATTTGCTAGCCTTCCTCCAGAGGTTCCTGATTAAAGTGGTGGGCCCATCACCTATTAGCCCTTCATACCACCTGGAACGGGACCATCGCTCCCTGAGGCCTCGACCCCCATCAGGTTCGCCTCCACGTCCTATTATTATGAAATTTTTAAGCTACATTGAGAGGCAACATGTTTACAGCAAATCTCGAGAGCTGAAAGAGGTGTTGTGGTGGTCGGCCAGAATACGGATCACGCAGGACCTTCCGAAGGAAACCAGGGAAAGGAGGGCGGCCTTCCATCCTGTAGTCCAGAAATTAATCGCTGCCTCCATCCCCTTCAGAATGATCTATCCGGCGATGTTAAAGGTTACAGTCGGTGGCTCTACCTATAGCTTCAGCTCCCCCGAGGCGGCTCTAAAGGACCCAGCTACTAAGTTACCGGACCTTTTTAAAAATTCTGGTTGAAGAACATTTTGCACTTTTTGTACGCTAATACATCCCCACCTGTCCTTTTTTGGTCTAATGTTAGATTGATGGCTTGTTTTCCCTTTTTACCTTTATTTTATTTCGTTATATGCCCTTCTTATTACCCTATCTGTTTGTGTGATTTCGGGGCCTAAACTCCTCCCGTTTCTCTCCGGTGGCAGTTTTTGGGTTTTACAGGCATCTTAGCCCTTGATCTCTCTCCTACCTGGTGGTTCCTCGGCGGCCGATTTGGGTGGCTGGGCAGTAATCCAGGGGTCGGGGTGGGAGCTCCTCTGCTGGGCCCGGTGTTTCTCCCGTTTCCGGAACCTTTCGGCTGAGTTGTGGTTTCCTGGGGGGTAACTTCCTGGCGGTGGGACTCGGTTGGTCCCGCACTGATAGCGGTCCCCCCGGAAACATTGGGCCTAGGCGGTGAACTCTCATGGATCCGAGGGATGCTTCTTAGCTAAGCCACCTTTATGGGCAGCCGGATTCCTGGAGGGTGAGTCAGACATCTACTTGTTCTGGTGGAAGGTTTAGTCTGATTACATGGGCACTGGTAGCGGGGGTGGTACTATGGATGGGGTTTCTCTTCCCCTATGTGCTCGCAGTTGTTCCGTTCGCTGGTGTTTGGGGTCAGGGGGTGCCGGGCCTGAAGTTTAGCACTTGCTGGATGTGGAATCGTGAGCCTAGGGTGGGGGTTTAGCTAGCCTCACTCCGGTGGTTGGGATATTGTGGGTCATTTATGGGGGTTGGGATTTATCTCAGTGGTAACATGTTTCTGGAAGTACTTCCCTCTGTAGTCTGCCAACCACCACGGGGTTTTGGAGGTTCGCAATTGGGGTCGGAGGTCAGGCTTCCTTTCCTTGCCTGAGTTGGTTTTGGCTTTACCCTGGCTTCCCTGTGTAAATAGTTATGTTCGGGGTTTGGGTTTTACATTGGGAAGGGGGTGGGTGGAGGTTGGGATGTTTATTCCTCGGTTTAAGTCACTTGTAGGCTTTTTGGGGCGGAGGGGTGGTGGGTATGTTACTGTGTGTTATGCATGGGTTCTTGCCAAGTCTGGTTGTGCTATTATATACTGGGTTATTTAGATGGTAATGTCTATTGGAAGCAGATTGGGGGGAGGGTTTTTTGGGGGATAGTTGTGGTTGGTTGGTTGGGGGGCTATGGGTGTTCTGGTTCAGTCTGCCAGTTTAGAGTGTGGTACTGTTCTAGTGTGACAGGATTGCTGGGTTTTCTTTGGTGGGTATTCTGTTCTGGGGTGTTCTGGCAGACTACTGAACTTCAGGTGTATTTGGTTTTGGTGCGCTTTTTCTCCTCCTTTAATATTGAATTTGTCTGGGTGCATGTCTTCTCTATATGGTACTTGAAATGGCTACAAACACAATTAAAATAGTCTCTTGGAATGTGCGCGGGCTTAGAGATCGGGTCAAGCGGTCCCAGATTTTTAACCATTGCTCACTGTTGCAGGTTGATATCCTTCTCCTGCAAGAAACGCATTTAAGCCATGTTGACACCAAGTTCCTATCTCGTTCTGGTTTTTCCCAGACCTATCTTGCTAGGAATTCCAATTTTAGTAAAGGTGTTGTGGTTCTTATTAAAAAGCATGTCTTATTCACGAAGGATTTTGTGGTATCAGACCCAGAGGGGAGGTTTATTCTGGTTAAAGGTACTCTCAATGGCGGCAGTGTTGTTCTGGGTTCTGTATACGGACTGGTGGGGGGGAGTCCAGAATTCTTTATGTATCTTGCAGACAAGCTATCTAACTTCCTTCCTTCCCAGTTTATATTGGGAGGGGACTGGAATGTTCCCCTCTCATCTATATTGGATAAAGAACCCCAGGATAAGCGTCCCCCTTCTCCGGCCCAGAGAGCTCTTCAGGAGTTATTGTTAATGTTAGGTTTATGTGACCCATGGAGACTCTCCAATCCCTCTTTTCGTGCTTTCTTTTTTCTTTCTCAACCGTACGGTTCCAAATCGAGGTTAGATTTTGTCTTAGTTAGTAAATCCTTTCTTCCCTGTCTTCTTCAATTCGGTATTGATCCAATCATTCTCTCGGATCATGCCATAGTTTGGATCAGACTTTCTTTAGATCCTGAGTTTTGTCGAGATTCTGCTTGGAGGTTGAATACTCAGCTGTTGAAGGATCCTCAAAACATCTCGAGTATCAAGTCTCTGATTCCTTTCTTCCTGGCGGAGAACCTGAATTCCACCCCGAGATTTGATATAGTTTGGTGTTCTTTGAAGTGCTATCTTAGGGGTGAGCTAATTAAGATGGCCTCCACTAGGAAGAAAGCTCGGCTTGCAAAATCCCTCTCATTGATGAATAAAATTAGAGATTTGGAAGCTAAATACTCTTCAACTTCTTCCTTACCGGCTCTTAAAGACCTTTTGTTAGCTAAGTGTGAATATTTGGATCTTTTGAAGGAGAAAGCGGAATATTGTTTGATAAGAACTCAAGCTAAATACCTTGACCATGGGAAAAGCTGGGAAACTCTTGGCTTTGCCACTGCGGCGTGGAGGCTCTAGGATAATTCCTTCTTTGCTTTCTCCATCCGGTTCTATTATATCCTCCCCTAGAGGTATTGCCCGTATCTTTGAGAGATATTTTCTGAACCTTTATAGTAAACCTTCGCTATCTCACTCTATCTCAGATATCAATATGTATTTGGGGGACGTCGACATTCCTTGTTTGTCAGAGGCCCAACAAGGAATTTTATTGGCTCCTATTTCGTTGGAGGAGATAGAAAGGACTATCACCTCTATGGCCCCTGACAGAGCACCGGGCCCTGATGGTTTCCCCGCTAATTTTTACAAGGTTTTCGTTAAAGAGCTGGTACCTATTCTTCTTAAGTTATATGAATATCTATCGGTTTCTTTCGAAGTAGATCCCACCTTGTTTGAGGCAACAATTATTTTGATTCCTAAACCTGACAAGGTCCCTACGGATCCGGCAAACTATAGACCTATCTCTCTTCAAAATTATGACATGAAAATCCTCGCTAAGATACTAGCCGAAAGAATTAAGAAAGTCTGGTCTGGTTTACTGAGTACCGAACAAGTCGGCTTTGTATCTGGTAGGTCTGCTGCGGATCACTTAAGAATCTTGTCTCATATTTCTCAGCATGCTCAATTAGCCCCTTATCCGGCAGCTTTGGTCTCTCTCGATGCAGAAAAGGCCTTTGACCGAGTGGATTGGACCTTCCTTTGGACTGTAATGGAGAGGATGGGTTTTCCGCCTGCTTTTCTGAATAGAGTTCAGATGTTCTATGGTTCCCCCTCAGCTAAAATTTATTGTAATGGGTTTTTTTCCCCCCTCTTCCGTCTATATACTGGTACTAGACAGGGGTGCCCCCTTTCACCTTTGCTGTTTAATTTGTATCTGGAACCGTTGCTTATTAGACTTAAAACATCTCCCAGGTTAGAGGCTTTATGTTGCAACAGCAGGAACTGGTCCTTTCTGCTTATGCAGATGACATACTTTGCATTTAATATACCGCGCAGAGTCCTTAAAGGCAGCGATTGATATTATTGAGCAGTTCGGTTCCTTCTCTCAGTACAAATTGAATATTTCTAAGTCCGAAATTTTCCCATTAAACGTTCATACCAATAAACATGAGTTTACTTCCTTTGGGATGAGGTGGACCCCTAGATCCATTAAATATTTGGGGATTCATTTTTCGACCGAACCCTCTCTTTTGAAAAAGCTAACTTGGATAGAATTAAAAATCTGGTTTATCAAGATCTGCAGCGATGGTCTGCCCTTCCTATTTCTCTTTGGGGTCAGATCAATATTATTAAAATGAATGTCCTTCCCCGGATTTTTTACCCGTTGAATCTGTTAAATCTTTGGCTTTCTATCTCATACTTTCAGCAACTCCATACTATGTTCTCTAATTTTATCTGGCGTGGGAAGGGTGTTGGACGTTCATATGCTAAACTATCACTTCCTAAAGAAAAAGGCGGTCTTTGGCTACCTAATCTTTTACTTTACCATTAGGCAGCCCATCTTTCCAAATTGGGGAGATGGTTTTCCGCAAATTCCACGTCACCTTGTCCAATCTGGCTCCAGCTTGAGTGCTCACTTCTTTCTGAATCCAAACTCGATAGTTATGCTATGCTTTATACTCCTCCAGCTGCACTTTCATACTGGGTGACTGATAGCACGATTTTAGTTGCCCTTAAATCTCTGGCTCAATGTTTAGCGTCTTGTCACATTTCTGGTGTCTCGGATTTGGGTCAGCCGGTGATCCTCAATCCTAATATAAAGTTGGGTAGTTCTTGGCTTATGCCAGACTGGCTCCCACAGATTAGAGAGGCCAGAGTGGAGCAATTTTTATAACCAGGAATCCCTTCTTTTTTCCAGTGACATAATGGAGAAATTCAGTATCTAGTAGAGGGGTCTTTAAGGTGTATCAATTAAGACATCTTATCGCCGGGAAATTCGGTACCATCTTTAGAGAATCTGTGGCCTACCCCTTTTTTTCGCAAATTATAAATCTTGCTTCTCAATCTCATTCCATTTCCTTGATTTATTCTTTCCTTATGAACTACAAATTTCCTGAGACTGTTGATGGTTCGAATGTCTGGACACACCTGCTACCTGATGCCTCTCTGAACTGGCCTTGTATATGAAAGGACTTACATAGATATCATACCCAGGACAGATTACGGTTAACCCAATATTATGTTGTTAATAACCTCTATTATACCCCTATTAAACTCTTCCAGCTCAAGAAACTTCCCCAATCGACTTGCTCCAGGTGCTCACGAGGAGAAGGTAACCTAATTCATATGTTCTGGGACTGTCCTAAGGTCGCCCCTTTGTGGTCCCTTGTCCGGGATAACCTTGATCCTCTTCTGGGTATGTCTGACTTCTTTTCCCCTGAGATATGTATTCTGGGTGAATATTCCCATATAGATAGTGTTGAACGTCGATATCATATGGCCTTGGTGTCCATGGCGGTTAAGAAATTAGTCTTGAGACATTGGATAGACAAGCTGGCCTTGTCATATGCTGACTGGCTGACTGAACTTGTCTCGTATTTACAATCGGAGAGTTTGATTGCCAGTCTGTGTGGTCGTATGGATCTGTTTCAGAAGAGATGGGGTAAACTTCAGGCTTTATGTCTGCACTAATTATTTAATCTGGGACCTGATCTCTATAGTCCGCATAAATATTTCAACTTTGGTTATGTACGTCACTTTGTACTTTTGCTGATACTAGTGATTGGTTGTATCATGATGACTGACTGTTTTACCCAGAGTATTTTATTATATGAGATGGCGCACTATAGAGGGGGAGGAGGAGGGAGGTTGAGGTGGGTGGTTTTGTTAGAGTTGAACTATGCCTTATTTATACGTCTGTGGGTGGGGGCGGTTGGGTTTCTCCTTTCCTTTTTGTGGGAGGGTGGGGTGGTGTTTGTGAGGGGGTTGGGGTGGGAGGGAGGGGGTTAGGTGGGTTTTGGTTGTACGTTCTCTTTCACTCTGTACTTTATTGAATTTGTGTGTTTTGTTGTTTTGACTTTGTTGTTAAAACCTAATAAACTTAAATTTCAAAAAAACTATAAATGATACCATAGAGGCCCTCCTAAAAGATCCCAGATGGAGAGGGAAATATACATATAAGGTGCTTCAGAAGAACAATTTACCATTATGGGAGTCACAGTAACTCCAATGAAATGCAAATCTTGCATCTAAAGTCACAGGGCTGGAATGGGATGTTTGTTGGAGATGTGCGTGCATGTCCACCCCAGATCCCAAATTACAACTAATCTAGGAAAAATACTAGGAAGATGGCATAAAACCCTCACAAGGTTGGTGTTCATGGGTATCCAGAGTCCCAACAAGTGCTGGAAATGTATGGCTACCCCGGGTAACATTGTGCAAATTATTTAGCTGTGCCCCAAAATCTGGCATTTCTGTGAGGCTGTTATCAGGCAAGTAGCAAAGCCCTGAGTACATGCATTCCTTGTTCCTCCAACATTTGTGACCTGGGAATCCTCTAGGGTAGGTGGGGGTAGATCTTTGCTAGTCTATCACCTTGCAGTGGAAGCTAAGAGACAAATCATAATGAAGTGGAGACAGTGGGATCCTCCTCTGTTCCATGGCTGGTATTTGGGAGTATTGAGGTCTATGTCTTATCTGCGCATCTTATATAAAACCAAACACCAATAACCTAGATGTAATGAAATATGGGACCCACGGATCTCCTATATGGCCAACTCCAAGAAAGATGGGACAGGAGAACAACAAGTTTAAAATAATAGGGAAAAGTAAGAGTAACAGCCAGAGACTTAGTCTGAGAGGCAAGCTAAGTACTGGAAGCCCCTGGAAAGACAGGTTAGTAGAGCACACACAGGTCCTATAAATATTTAGATATGGTTTGCTGTAGGCAGTTTCAAGATAACTTGAAGCTTAGATCCCTTAATGTACTTAGCTCAGGGCTTCGAATGGATCTTATCAAGAGCAGTAAGACTATACCAGACTGCAGGAGGCATGCTTTTCCATTAAACAGAGGAAACTATGGAATACTAGTATCTTGAAGTTCCTTACTATGGAATATATACACAAACCATACAGCATAACTTGACCTTGGTTGTTAAAACGTTGTCTGTGAACTGTTTAGTAGGCACTGCTATAAATTACAATTTTTCTTGCTATTATTAAACATAAACAGTTGTTAAAAACTTCCCTGTCTGAGGACATTAGTGTCTTGCAAATATGCTCTGTTGTATTTTCATCAATAGTTTGCTTTGGTGTGCTGTGTTTGGCAATCCGAGTGTAATTTGTGGATTTTGTCTCACATGTCTGTAGTGCATGTTTAAAATAATTGCATGGTTCTATGAAAAACTACAATAAAATCTTTACATACAAAAAAATAATATTGTGAGCCACCCTACATCCCTGGACCAACTGAAGCTAATCTGAGAGGAAGGACTAGACCCATTTGACCTCCAAGTCAGATAGGCCTGCAGCACCTAACTTATTCATCTGAACAGGGAAGGGCATAGTTTTATTGGCCTTTTTAGGTCTGTGAAATGGCCACAGTGAATGGTCCCTGGTCGCTGGCCCCTTCCATATCAATAATATAAGGAATGCATTTGTGCCCCAGTTTGGTTTTGGAGGGAATGCAAATTGGGTCCAAAATGACAGCACCCACCCATGTTCTGAAACATGAAATCTAACAGAACCACCTGAATATCTATAGTTTCTGCTAAGAGCATAATTTGTTGACAGACCTGAGTTACTGTAGCATGGAGCTGAAACTTCAAGCTGTGTTAATTAGTTACAGCAAATATAACCTGCCATGTAGTCAAAACAAATCACCACCATCTTTTTGGGATCTATTCCTGCCAAACATATAAATGACATCAAGGGACTTGCAAAGTGACATTTTTGTAAAGGAGAAAATAAACAAAAACAGAATGTTGTATTTAAATTTGCAGAGACAAAATTCAGCAAAACTACTTATGCAAGCACAGTTGCGTCTGTATATTAGGCTTAAGTAAGAACTTTAATATTAAACCTCCATTTTTGCACCTTAATAACTCTGCCCCGTTTCAAGTGATGTACTTGTGGATTGGAAGATTCTTAGAGACTGATAGGGTCTCTAACTCCTTAAGTTTTCATGGCAATTGGTTTATTGAGGGCAAAATTATAGGGGTGCAAAAACTGATAAATTTGCCAAAATTAAGACTTTTTTTTTGCTCACCTATAGATAAAAAACTAAGGGAATTGCAAACCTGAAACTTTCAGATTTGATAGAGATTGCCCAAAGTGTGTGCTTTTGTGCTTCTTTTGTCCCTAACTTGCCTCATTTTTGAGAAAATAAGGAAAAACCATGTGTGTGTTCCATAGCTCATACATGATGAAATTTATAGAAATTAGTCATTCATTAAAGGTGATAGGAAACCATTTTTACACCTGTAGCTGCCTTCTTGTTGTTGTTCTAGGATTTTTCCTATATTCTGATATGTTTGTACCTTGTTTGTTAAATTAATAGTAGAGATGTCATGAAATTCAATTTTGCTGGTGAAATTGCCGTGAAATCAGTAATTTCACCATGTGAAACATTTTGTAAAATTCGGCCATACCGTGAAATTTTTTGCTGGGTGCAAAATTGTGAAATTCCACCTGAGAAATGTGAAATTTTGCCATTTCACCCACATTTTGCCAAATGTCACCTAAATGTCAGCATTTTCAGGTGAAATTTCATGTTTCATGGGCAAAATCTCACATTTCACAGTGAAATTTAGCTTTTTGCCCACAGAATCTTGCATTTTGCATCCACAAAATGTTTTGCAAAATGTGTGAATTTTGAGAAATATTTAGTGGAGCAAAATTTTCTAATTGTGCACTTTTCTGATTAATAGTCTAATTTTGCTGCCTTTGTAACCACTCTGAATCCCGCTTTCCTCTGGAAAGGAAAATGGGAGCAGCAAAACTGATGTTGTGTGAACATGGCACTCTAAAATTTTATACATTTTTTTTTAATAAATAAAAATGAGCCGCTGGGGCAACATGCAGTGTGAACGAGCCTTTTATTTTCTTGCTCTGTGCCTGTTGCAAGAAACTGAAAGACAATTAGCTGTGTGGTGTTGGTTTTGTCATGTTCAATGCCAGTAATGCACAAAAATAATTTAAATTGGTCATTTTACCCTGGGCAGATGTCAGGGAGAGTAGCACATTGCTATAAGATTTTCTGACTATAACATTCTGTTGTCTTGAAAGGCATGTATCCTACTGTCATGTTAAAGACTGCTGTGCTAATTCACACATGACATTCAATACAGGTAAAGGTATGAGGAAAGGAAGGAGGGGGGGACAGGATAGAAACGTTCAAGTACCTCAAGGGAATCAACAAAGTCCAGGAGGGTAGCATCTTTCAGAAAAAGAGATGTGCAAAAACAAGGGGGCAAAATTTGAAGATAGAGGGGGGATGGCTCAGAGGTAATGTGAGGAAGTATTTCTTCACAGAAAGGGTTGTGGATACATGGAACAGCCTTCCTGAGGAGGTCATAGAGTCAAAAACAGTGGGGGAATTCAAGAATGCATGGGACAGACATAAGGCAATTCTAGTGGGGGGGGTAGGAGGAAGTAGGCTGTTGGTTAACTAGGATCTGCAGCTTATCCGTTAGGTAGGGAAATGGGCAGACTAGGTGGTCCTAGCAGTCCTTAACTGCTGTCAAATTCTATGTTTCTATGTAATTTCTCAGGGTAGCACTAAAACAATTATCCAATCAACCTGTAAATGGCAGTGGGAGAAGTAATGCTGTTTTGAAATTTTACTAAAGGCTCATTCACATGGCAAGTTCTGCACCGTTGTTAGTGGTGCAGAGCTGTTACAGTGTTGCTGCCTCACTCATGTGAATGCAAACCGCATCACAGTATCTGCATGCATTGCATTTCATCGTGAGCCCTCATTTCTTGGGATTGCATAGGGGTGTTTATGTTTTGCATGGCTGTGTGAACAGCTGGCACCACTCACAATAGTGCTAGTTATTTTCTTTGCTGCACAAAAGTATATTCCCCAGCCTACCAGAAGACTACTGACAATGTAGGAAGCTATCCTGCAACATATAAAAGCCCTGTCTGTATGAACGCTTCACAAAGTGTGGTGGAACTGATGGAGATGTGAGTGATGAAGTTTCACACCATGTGAATGAAGTATAAGTGCTTCTGGGCAGTAGTCAACCCAATGTTTATTTCTTTCAGGTTTTTACTTGACCAGAATTCAGGCTCAGCTATTCTTTACTTGACATTAAAATGATCTTTTTATCAGGGCTAAAACATCCATCCCTAGTAGGAATTAACACTGATAAGGCCCTTGTTAAATCTTATTGTAATCAGACACTGTCCTTCAGTAATGAAGTTACCAACATTACAACACTAGTACAGTACAATGTATTAACAGGTGCAGTAGCACCTCAAATGTTATCAGCAGCCTAGAGGCATTCTGACTCAGCATCCGGCAACCTTGAAAAACTGAACCACACCAGAAAGATGCTGAAAAATGTTGGCTTTTGTTGAACCACCAGGAACACACATAGTTTTTATAGCAATGTTTATTGAGTGGTGTTGCCTGTTTAAATTTTGAAAACCATTGTACATGATTTTAAAAACTGAACATTCTGAGGATAACTGATTTTATATGACTGCATTTCTAAATGTAGTCGTTTCAAGAAAATGTGTATAGTGTATGGTGGAACGTCGTTCTCCACCGAAATCCATCATTGTCGAAACCTTTTAGTCACCACTAGTGACGTTCACAATGCAGCAGAACAATTTTTTCTACTGCACTGCAAACATCACACTGTGTCCTCGAGCAGCATTTGACAGTTAGGGCTTGCTCCATAGATAGGACACATAGCGAAAGCAGCGATGTCGGCGGCAGTACTAATGTTTAGCGTTAAAACATTCAAAATGTAAAGTTCTTAAACAGTTAAAATGTCAAGCGTGAAAACATTCAAAATGTGAAGTTCTTTTTTCCTTGTAGTAACCCAGTAAAAATGTTTTGAAGTAGAAACATGCTGTAGTGATTTTTTTCCCCAAAAAACGACGTTCCACCATACACTATAAAAAAAGTGCATGGGGAACAGTTGACAACAGGGCATCTTTCACCTCGTTGGCACTATGATGACGGATTACCTCTCGAGCTGCACTCTCGAGGTAATCCGTCATCACAGTGCCAACTCGGTGAAAGAATAGCCCTGTTGTCAACTGTTCCCCATGCACTATCCAATATGTGTCTGATGAGGTGGGGCTATAGGCATCACCAGGAGGTGATTCCTGGTGCTGTAAACAGTGACCATTTGAAAAAAAAATTCTGTCTGCAGGGGTAGGGCAACTTGTCTGTGTGTAGTCCCACCACCTCTGATTGGTTTCTGTGTGAAAAAAGTGTGTTAGTCAGCTATTTACCACATCCTGCTAAGGAGGAAATTGAGCTGTTTATGAACTGGACACCATGGTGCCCAATTTATGGTACTGACAGAATGAGTATATATAGTAAATGTATCTGACACCAGACAGTCCACCCCCAGTGCAGGTTAAGAACCCCCCCATCCAGTATTTTTTTCTCCCCGCCCACCTGCCACACATGGTCACCTGACACCGGGGTGCCTAATCCCTGATGCCTGCTTCATCTCCCCCCCACAATGGTGTGTGATAGCAGGGTGCCCACCCCCCAGCACCGCCAAACATCAAACTGACACTGTGGTGCCCAATTCCCAGTATCAGTACCTGTAATAAAAACAAGTCCCTCAATGTCTTTTGTTTTCTTTCCCTGAAATGAAGAAAAGTGTCCACCAATGTCTGTTGCACCACTGCAGTTCAACTCCCTCCCTCCACCCCACCCTCCCACCACTCAGCACCTACCACAAACCCACACACCCATTCTCACCCAATATTCTTGCTTTACTACTGGGGTCCAATGCCATAATCGTCTCTGGACTGGAGTCACATCATCTTCCTTCAATGCCAGACAGTGAACCGAAGAAACAAGTTAAGTGCAGTTGTGTATTTCAATGCATTTTATTTATTTATTTAACAGCATTTGAATTACAATCCTTTGAGTCATAGATTCCTTTACAAAGGCTCCACATCAGAGAACAAAGAAGGTCGTACATACAATATTAAGCAGTACAGTGTTCAAGTTAGAGAAAACAAGGAATGCAATTATGCATACAATATTATCAATACAATGTTCAGAAGAAAGAAATACACAAAAAACACACAGAAAGGGAAACAGAACAATTGTCTTAGGGTGAGTAGGACCCAGTGTTATCCATAATACTTAGGTAACACATGTTGCACATTTATGCTCATAATATTTTGTAACCATTTATGAGGTGGAGTTATGCTACAAAGCCCCGACATGCGGGGGGAGCAGAAGGAAAGAGAGGGGTAGGGACAGTCACAGGCTGAGGATTCTAGCAAAAGAGCTTTGAGACTAGCCTTGAAAGGGCCAGTCCTAGGCTCCAGTGAGACGGGGGGGGCAATTGAGCCAAAGGGGGGCTCTGTATAAAAAGGCTATTTGACCAAGGAAAGTTCAACACTGGGGATCTAGTAGGGAGGTCCCAGTAGTACTATGGGAGATTCTGATCAGTGGGGTGGGTCAGATGAAGCTGTGTAGACTGGGTGGGGCTAGTCCAAGGTGAATTGTCTTGGTCAAGAGGCACGTAAGGTACCTAAGACAATCATCAAAGGGTAATCATTATGCAGACTTGTACGGATTGCAGGTGTATGTCCATCTATTGCATCCAATGACCAGTCTGCATGCTTTGTTGAGGGTGATTTTGATGCATTGCAAGGCAGTGGAGTCAGCAGTGCCACAGATGACAATGCCATAGTCTACCAGAGAGAGAACAGAAGAGTTCATGGCAAGGTGGCTAGCCATCAGGGTGAGGCAGTGTTTGTGGCAGTACAGAAGCCCAAGCCTGGAGTTGATAGTATTGTCAGATAATGGATATTGGCATGGTAGGTGAGAAACATGTCAAGGGTGACACCTAAGTATCTGAAAGACTCAACCTGCTCAAGTGGGGATCCTACTGAATTGATGATGGTCAGTGGGAAGTCATGACATGGACTCTGATGATGGGCAAAGACCATAGATTTTGTTTTCTTATAGTTTAGAACTAAGCAGTGGGAGCTGAACCATGCCTCAGCTTCAGTGAAGAAACTCTGCAGTGCACGCTGGAGAGAATCAGGGCTTGGATGGCTCCAGAAAATTACTGTGTCGTCCACGTAGATCAACATTTTTCCAGATCATGAGCTGGGGAGGGAGTTAAGGAAAAAGCTGAAGATGAGGGTTCTGAATAGGGAGCCTTGTGGCACCCTGGAATGGACTGGGGGGGGCTGATAGAGAGAGTGGGGTTGATTTTCACCTGCTGGGATCTGTCTGACAGGTAGCCTTTGAATCAGGTTATTGTTTCAACTGAGAGCCCTAGGGAGGCAGGGAGGCTAGAAGCAGAGCATAGTTAACAGTGTTGAATGCCTTTGTAAAGTCTGAAGTTTTTCTCATAACTTGGTCTTTTTTAATATCTTCCTCAAAATTTTCAACATGGCCTTTTAGAAACCCACAGCATAAACAAGGTATGAGAAAATTTTCAAATCTGGCCTGAAAAGTGATTTCACCATCACTCCACAAAATCACCTTTCAGGCAGGATTTGAAACTGTTCACCGACTGGGTTCATGAGGTGGGGTCATAAGAAGACTATGTTTAAAATTTGGGGTCAAAAATATTAAAACAACAGCAGTATAAAGGTACATTTACATTTTTTAGTGCTCACTCATAACTGATAAGTTTTAATATTTTGATCCCAAATTTTCAAAATAGCAATTTTTTATACCACCTCATGAACAAGACAGGTGTCATATTTCAAATTGTGGTCAAAAGACATTTTCACACTTGTGGCACAAAATGACTTTTTGGCGACTATTTTATAATTGACAGTGATGACACCTATCATATCCATGAGTGGAAGCAATAAAAGGACTATGTTGAAAATCTGAGATCAAAATGTCACAAAAATTTTTTTGATGAAATGTTTGCAGGGACAGATGTTAGCCCAGTGGGTACCACCTTGCCTTCCCATGCTTGTAATCTGAGCTCAGGTGCAAGTTCAGTGAGCTGTCTAGATGGGCTGAGGATGGAAGAAAGGCACTGCTGCATTTTGCAGAGGCCTCAGCATGGGAAGTGACAAAGCTCTGTTCTGGCACACAGACAACACCCTGTAGTGGGCCAGGGAGCCGTCCCCATTTGGGATCCAAGTGTTTGTCAAGGCCTGATGGGCCCATGCACTACCTCAGGACAAGTGGGGTGCCAAGAATAATGGAGAAAAGAGCAGCTAACAGAATGAGTGTCAGTTCACTACAGGTCCTGCTCCACTCATACGTCCTGTACTGCTGCCAACTGCCCATCCCTGACACCCTCAATCTCAGTGACTTACCTTGTACCCTTGGTGCCCCCCTACAGATCCCCCCATGATGGGGATAAGAGGAGGAGGAGGGGGGATATCCACTCTCTCTTGACTCTTAGCCAGTATGGCAGTCCATTGTCCTGTCAGGGTAGCAAGCATGCAAAAAGATGGTGGCTTAATTTTACCCTGGTGGTGGTCACTGAGCAGAGCAACTTGCTCCCCACCAAAAAGTGGTCCCAAGAATTTTGAATCCTGTTCACATCCTCCACACTGGCTTCCACAAGTGACCCAAGTACATTTTCAAAGCCAGTCATTGCCATGGTACCAGTATCTTGCCTTCAAACCTACAAACTTTAACCCCCCCCAAAAAAAACTGCAGTCCCTTCCCATCTGACATAACTCATTGGTACAGTATTTTTATTACTAATACACACCTATTTTTATGTTTGCTTGGACACATGTACAAGAAACATAGTGCCATCATCGGAGTTTTTGTAGGTGTGGCACCCTATCTTCCAGTTCAGTCAGTGTGTTTGCAGGCATGGCTACAGTTCACCAATGAGTGCTGCAGCTGTCTATGACAGCAGTTGAAAATACAGTGGCGTACAGTTGAAAGGGAGAGGCCGCTTCAGTGAGCAGCGATAAGATAGTGTTGATTAGCATATTGCCAGCAATCCTGCTTGTATACTTCTCTGCTTCTCTTTCTGGAACATAAATTCAGTTTGAAGTGAACTTTTCCTAGGACTACCTTTCTGGGAGGAGGCAAGTGACTAAATGGACATCCTTGGAATGTTTCCAAAAAAAGATCTGATTGCCATCCTTGGAATGTTGAGTCAGAGTTCAGGGTAGGAGCGGCATTGACAAAAGCAGGAAAACAGAACCCCAAAGAGACTGAAAAAGTAGATGCAGTTTTTGTCTGTTGGCACACCTGATCAGTATTGTAATAATATTCCCCAACCATCTGAGTGTCTCTAAATAGTGCCACCCACCACACACAGTATGGCTGATGGGGGTGCCTAATCCCCCTTTGGCTCTGCTATCCCCCCCAGTCTTCCAGTTGCCACACTGGGAGCCCACCCCAGCATGGCACATGTCTGTATGGCTGATGGGGTTGCCCAATCCCCCATTGGCTCCACTGACCCCTCCTAAAAAATATTCCAGCTGCCATGCTGGGAGCCCACTCCAGTGTGGCACAAGTCCTGAGTCATCTTCCTAAAAAGAAAACTAACACCTGAAAAGAAAAAAAAAGGTCCCTCTTTGATTGTCTTGCCCCCAACCCATGCTCACTCTCGGCGCATCCACCTCCCCACACCCCCACCTCACCCCATACTTACCTCCAGAGGCCAGTGTGACAATCTTCGGTGGACCAGGAAACATCTGCACTCTTCAAAGCCAACTGAAGAAATGCCGGTAAGCTGTATAATGGAATAAATAGAATTTTTTCAACTTTGATGCATATCTCAGGCATTTTTTGGAATTTTAGCACCTAATGTTCAACATGGGGTTTTTGGGACCCCTCCTCATGAATTCTGGCACTGTCATGGTGTTAATCGGCCCTGAAAGGTGATTTCAGGGTCACTGCATGGAACCACCTTTTGGGACTGAGTTACAAAACGACAGTGCCACAGTTCATGAGGTAGGCCCCCAAAAACCCTATGTTGAAAATTTGGTGAAAAAATTCCCCAAAATGACTGATTTACGAGTGTGCATTGCGCAGTTCCTACGCACGCTCATAAGTTCAAGAATTTTTAATATTTTTATTCCAGATTTTCAACATTGCCATTTTACCACACCTCCTTATGAGTAGTATAGCTGTCATTTTTCATATCTCTCCCAAAATGTGTTTCCATGCAACTGCACAATGGTGCAGTTGGTGTGCAAAATCAATGTTCCAGACAGATTAAGAAAATCACATTGACACTGTTCATGAGCAGAGGTCTTAAAATGGCTATGTTAAAAATTTGGTGACAAAAGTCCATAAAATGACTGTGTTATGAGCAAACATTGCACAGTTTCCACGCACCCTCGTAAGTTCATGAATTTTTAATATTTTCAGTCCTGATTTTCACCACTGGCATTTTTCCACACTTCCTTATGAACAGTACAGCTGTCATTTTTCACACCATGGCCAAAATGTGTTTTCGCACTTCCAATGCAGAAATGCGTGGTCGCTGTGGAAAATCACTGTTTGGGACAGATTCAGAAAATCACAGTAACACTGTTCATGAGTGGAGGTCTCAAATGCCTGTGTTGACAATCTGCTGTAAAAAATCCCCAAACTAATTACATTATGGGTGTGCGTTGCACAGTTTCTTCGCACGCTCGTGACTTCACCAGTTTTTTTAATATTTTCACTGCAGATTTTCAACATTGCCATTTTTTACACCTCCCCATGAACAGTACAGCTGTCATTTTTCACATCCTGTTCAAAATGTGTTTTCACACCTGTGGTGCCAAATGGCATAGTCGCTGTGCAAAATCAGCTTTCGGCTAAAGAAATTATATTGCCACTGTTCATGAGGTGGGGGTCACAAAAAAACCATGTTGAAAATTTGGAGTGAAAATACCAACGAACTCCTGAGGTGTTAGGGTTTCTGACCATAACGCCCCACCCTGTAGAGACTGACAGGCATCAGGGGTGTAACCTGGGATTGTTGCCTGTAATGCTCATGCCATTCCACCCTCACCAGCACCCTGCAGCCAGTGAGAGGCATTGAGGTGTGCCTTGGACTCTTCAGCCCCAAAGTTCACCCCATTCTCCTATACAGCACCCATCTCACCATATTTCCTGATGAACTGGGGTGAACATAAGGGCCAAAGACCCCAAGGCACACTGTGACACTTGTCGGTGACTGCAGGGTAGGGTGTAGTGAAATAGCATGGCCGTTATGCTTGATGACCCAAAGGCACACCCCAATGCCTGTCAGTATCTGCAGGGTGGTGGTGGGGTTGGCTTCAGTTTAGTACATCACTGCCATTCCTATTATGCAGCTCTGAAACTCCTACACTACCAATGCCAATGCCAGCAAGCAAACATTCGGCATTGACAAATGCTTGTTCACTTTATGTCTGTAGTTCCAGGGAAATGATGAAGACGGTGCAACAGGACACCATCCCAGGCATTGGAGGATACTGGCTATGTGTATCAGATAAGTATTGTTTTATGTTTAGAGTACCTTATTTGTCCCTATTAGTTACTAAAGAGTTACATTTCCTCTGTGACCCTGTTGCTATTCTTTTTTTACAGGTACTACTGGATGTTCCCCCAAGTCACCCGCCACACATCCCACACTCCTCAGGACCCAGGTTTGAAACCTTTATTACTAGTACTGTGTCTGAGTTAGGATGGTATGCTGTAATTGTGCAACTACACGTATTAAAGGGACTCTGTCAGCAGAGGTGACCTATATGGTGGATACACTGGAAATCATTTAAAAAAATCTGATTGTGTCCCTTTAGAACACTGTTGTCTTTCACTTGATAGTTGGTTTGTGAAGCAGGGCTATTTTGTTTATTTTATTTCTCGCAGGTCCCAATACAATTCTGTCATAACAAAAAGAAGGGAAATTCACTTCCAAAAAATGTGTTAATGCAGACTTTAGGTTTGAAGAACAGAAAGTGCATAAAGTAGGGCAATTTAAAAAAAGGTAGGGTTTTGGGTCTCCGGAGTCTTAATTAATCGGTGTTAGAGTGTTCCTTGGGGTTGTCATCCCTAATGCTCACCTCCTCTGCTGAGCAAACAAGGTCAGGCATGACTCCTTTTCTTTATGTAGGGTCCACACGGCCCTGTTTGAAGGAAAAGCTATGACATATCTGTTTGCAACATGTGTCAAGTCATAATTCTCTACCTCCAAAGAGTGTATCACAGTGAAGCACTGGCGTGTAGCTGTACCTTGTGCTTTGAACAGGAGGCTATGGACTGGGACGGTGGGTATTAGGGTTGACAGTCTCAAGGAACACCCCACCAGTCATGTTCTAAGAGTCCAGGGCCCCAAATCTCTAATGTTTTTGCATTTCTCTGCTTTGTGCACTTTGCGTTCTTCAACACTACTGTTTGCATTAATGTTTGTTTTTTTACAATGAATTTTCTCATGTACCTGTGTAAAAAAAGGTAATTACAACAGAGAAGCAGCAGAGTTATAGGATACATAGTTTAGTAATTGAAGATGGTCAGATGGCAGATTTACACATATGAAACATTTGTAACGACAGGTATAATTAAAGAATAATATTATATTAACACCACTGTATTGACTCAGACATATTTCTGCTCAATAAAAAATGTATTTCATGGCTTATCTTTCTAATGCATTTTCTTTGAGAGTATTACTGCTCATCCATTGTGAAATGCTTTTTGTTTTACAAAATGTAAAGTTAATACTCAAATATGAAATGTGTGCTTGGAATATTTGACAATAGTTGATTTCCATACAAATATTAGACAGATTTGTTTTTACTAAATATGCAGATTTATTTTGTTTTCAGTTTAACATTATTATTACTGAAGTCCATAAAGGGCATCTGACAAGAACATTATATGTTATTTCAAATATGGTTCACTTAATTGTTTTTTTAAAACTACACAGCTCTGGCTTTTCTTTCTGTGTAACAAATGCTGCTTTGACTGCTGGCCTAGCCAAAAGCTGCAGGTGGAGACTTAGTTTAAGTGGTTGATCTGTTCACTTAATCTGTCACTCTATATCCATTAAGCACTGTTTCTGCTTTTGCACAAACAAGATTTGCTCCAGATCATTGGTTCAGACAAGATGCCCAAATGAAGTACTTCAAATTAAGTTTGAATTGATTTACATCCTTAGCCAATGAACTGGCAAATTGTCTCGTGTGCATGTGCAGAATTACGGCTCTTAACAGCACATAATCTTCTTTGAAAAATAGTTTGTATGAGTGACTATGAATTCTGTGTGTCACATTATTTTTGTTAAATTAATTCTAACCTCAGTGCTAAATGTACACACACACACACACTCACACAGTATATTTGCAAAAATGTATGTTAATCTACTGTATATTTTAGGCTTGAAGCACACAGTGCAAAAAGTAAGGAAATGCACATTAGGGTACACAGTCCCAGGAACCTTGTCAAATCTGATATGAGTGGTGTTACTCGTAGTTTGAATGATCACTGATGCCGTATTAGCATTATCCTAATGTCAGCACCCCTTATGCAAGCATTGCTGTGACCCTATTTCACATTATCTTACAAGAAAGAACTTATATTAGGATAATGTTAACACACTGCATCACATAATCGTTCAAACCCCATGGAACACCACACCACAGATTCACCAGGGTTCCATTGAGTTTTATGCCTAATGCTTCATTTCCCTATTTTCTAGTTGTTGTGCCTTAGCCCTAATAGATGCATTAACATCATATTCCCTTACTTTTTTAGAAAAAATGTATAACTAGTACTTTTAGCCTTCACCATTTTTCCACCCCATAATGTATACTGCATAGTTATTCTCATTGTGCCCGACCTGGAGCTTGCTTCATGAGTGGTCCTTCAGGACAATCATGGACCAGCTGTTTAGTGACATGCAGGACACTAGACCTGTAGCTTGTTTTGCTATAGACCCTGTGTGCCACTCATGAAGCAGCTTCATTATCACACTCACGTAGTCCCAGATCTATAGCACACTTAACAAGTGGTCCTGCAGGCCACTTGCAAAGAAGTTGCATCATAACCCACATTGCCCCACATCTGAACACTTGCAAAGTCATATATAATTGTTTCCTCATTTATGTAGCAAAGTGTTATGAAAGAAGAAGTTGTACAAGTTATCTCACAAAAACAGGTTCTGTCACAAAACCGGCTATTTTCATAACACTGAATAATAATGTTATCAATAATGTAACAGCTATTTCTTTTTCTCAATACACACCTTTTGAGAAATTAACTTGATAACCCACTCTGTCAACTACATAAGTTTCAGACTATAGGTCCAAGTGTTTCTTTTATTTTTAATATGAAACATTTTCTCTTATTTTGCCCACTTTCCTAACACTCACAAAATGAATTTTACAATCATGAAAACAGGTTTTCAAGCCATAAAAACAAGCTTTGTGTTTATGGCTGCAATGGGCATAGCCCTGCAGACATCTTGTGAGTACTGTAGAGAAAAGGGAGTTCACCAGATGCCAAATGGACATTTTAATAGTGGAGGTGAATGGTAATCACTGTGCATTCTCCTTGCACTATTTTGTCCATCAGTACTGGTGTGACACGACACTCTCTGCTGTATCCAAGATGGCTGGTGGAGTTCATTCTGAATGCATGATTACTCACACATGTGTACTGAACTCCAGGGCATGGTGGCACAGTCCGCCATGTCCAAGATGGCTGCTGAAGCCCACTGCGCATGTGCAAGTCATTGTGCATGTGTTGAGAACTCCAGTGGCCATCTTGGACACAGTGGACTGTGCCACAGTGCCCTGGAGTTCTGTGCACATGCACAGTGAACTCTGCCTGCCATCTTGAACACAGAGGAACAGTCTACCGTGTCCCTCCCTAAGCTTGGCTGCAGTCATACTGGCTCTGCTTAGAGTTTGCTATGACTAACACCAGACTACTATTGTCATTAAGTTTTCAACGTTTGCCTTTTTCAAAAAAATCAACAGCTGAAGAATTAATCTTACACCCTACTCTGTCAACTACATAAGTTTCAGTCTACTGCTCAAAGAATTGTTCATTTCAGATGCAAAATGTTTTCCCTTTTTTTACCCATATTATGGCTGTGGGTGGAGTCTTCAGCCATCTTGCTAGCTCTAGCTGGAAAATGGAGTATTTTGGAACACATGTTTTGGACTTTTCAATGTATCCTTCCGTGCCAACTGAAATAGTATACTCCCTTCTTTCTGTTAAGAATGTTGGAGACATAACTCCAAGCTGCTTATCAGATGCCATTAGGAAACTGAAACAGCTTGTAAAATATTTGTTAAATATTAGTTGCCTATTAAACTGGAGATTTGTTTCCCCCTTCGGAATGCAACAACTTGCACATTTAAATGCTTAGCATTTAAACAGCTTCTTACTACTAGTTTCACTTGGGAATGTATTGCCTTTCAAGAAAGAGTCATACCTCATAAATGTCACCCTTTCCCAGCAAATCTATCATTTACACTGTTTTTTTTTAACCTTTAAAAACACTATCTGATAAGCACTGTCTCAGACATATGCCAGGTCTTCAGTGAACTACCCAGACTAAATATGTAGCCATTATCAGGCATTTTCTTCTATGCTTTTTTGAAAAAAATATACTGAGCTACAACAAACACACACACACACACACACGCGCGCGCACACTCTGTACATACCATTCTCATGGCCACAAAATTCATAATAAATGCTGCATTCTAATATATTATAAAACAATAAAGAAACTATTTGTTTATGTCAGTGAACACTGTGAAGTTCAGTTTGGAGTAGATTTCCTTTAAATATTTCTTATCCTATATTTTGTATCCTGGATAGTGCAGGGGAGATGTTACATCTCACTGTCATAGGGATCTTCATTTACACATTTTTGCACTGTATTTACTCAGACTGTCCCAGATTAGATGCAATATCTTGTTTTCACTGGGGTCATGATTTTACCATTTTGATAATGTATTTCTTCAGTGTAGTCTAGTCCCGGGCCCCCATATTCAAAGGATATGTGTGGTGCATCTCTGTGGAAAAGGGAGCTGTGCCATGCAACTCCAACAATGCGCCTCAGCATGATATTCAAACATGTGGGATGCACCAGCCACAAGGGAATGGGCCAGGGTGCACACAAATAGTATAGAAACATAGAAACATAGACTTTGACGGCAGATAAGGACCGCTAGGCCCATCTTGCTGTGCAAGTCGAGTGTGCATTCCCATGCATATGCCAAGCTGCAGCATACTCAGTGGGAATGTGCCCCTCATAGTCCCGAGCAGTGCAGCCAACAGTTAGGCCATGAACAGCTGGCCTAACTCAGCCAGTCACCCACAGCTGGGCTGCAGAAGTGCACCCAGGTATACAGCAGCCAGGCAGCTCTGGGGGAATAGAGGTACCCCATCCCATCCCCAGTCAGTCGAGTTCCATCCACAAAGAGCTCCATAACGTAGGACCCCCCGGACCCAATCACACCAGAGGAAACTGCAATCCATATCCATAGCATAGAGGACCCCCACCCACCACCTCAGTATGTAGACACCCCTGCTGCCCCATACCCAACCTGTTGCAGAGACTGCCACTGCCCTACACACCTTGCCATGGCAAGCCACTGACTGCACTGGACCCAGGCTAGGGACCTGCACTCCAGAATGACACAAGTGGCTGTACCATACATTGGGGCACTACACAAGCTGTGGACCCACCAGTGTATGAAGCCATGTGTATGTTCCTGGCAAACCATAAGATGGAACTGACATACCTCCAATACATGCCATGTCGATGCTGTATCTTCCTGCTGTCATACATTGCTGCAGACCCACACTCTCCCCTGTTCCCCGGGGCTATGGATAGTGCATCCGCAGTTCCTTTAGTGTACAAACAAATTGGTGGTTGGCTGTAACATGCCTGTTGTGGGACCTATGTGAGTGGGTACAACATCAGCTGTCACATGCACTGAGCAGTGCAAAAGCACCGGGATGATGGATCTGCATGCGAGCGCCTGAGGTGTATGGCCACTGGGCGTTATGACCTGCACACGGCTGGTGCCTATGTATGACACAGTCCAGTGTCCTACTGCCAGTGCTCTGCCACCCAAAAGTAAGATGTCATTTCTTCTGTGAACTATCCAGGCTAAATATATAGCAATCAGCAGGCATATTCTAGGAAAATGCATTGTAAAAATGTATAAAAGGAAGACCACATTGAAACTGTCTCTCAGCAGATCTGCTTTGTGCAAGTGCATTAGAAATAATTGGTAAATGCATCCCAAAAGCACTCCACAACCATGTAGGCTCTGACCAGAACTTGTTATGACAGCCAAGAGTGACAAAAAATATATTGTTGAGTCACAAAAATAGATTTTGACTCATGAAAATGAAAAATACTTGTGTTGTAAAAAACATCAGATATAAAATTAGTAAGAAAAAAATAGGTGTGCATGTGCAAAAACACCACTTTATTTTCTTAATAATTTAAAAACTATAATGATCTTGGTAAAGTAAACTGTCAATGACTCTTTCTTGGATCAATCTTTGACAACCAGAAAATTTCAGTTTTGAACTATGAGTTGTTTTTGTGCTATTGGTGAGCAAAAAGGTTTAAAAAATGTTTTTTTTTTCATGTTTTTAATCTTCTCTCATTTTAAAACCATTGAACTGAGCCTCAGGAAATTTGTAGGATTCATTGATCCTTGCAGTTTGCATGATCATGCCAAATTTCAGGTTACTCTGATCACATATTTCTACAGTATTAAAGTACAAAAATCAGGGGCTAGCATAAAAGAGTGTACTCAGGGTTTTGACAAAAATACTAACTTAACCCTTAAAATCTGATGTTATTGCATCAGTATCATTTAGGAATGGAATTATAATCATAGGAATATCAATATATTATATGTGAACACCATCCACCAGACTCTCCACCCCAAACTTGAAGCTTTTTACAGGAATAAAGGATGCATTCTACTTCCCGCAGAAAGGGAAATCCTTGAGAAAATGATCCTCCCTGTTTTAGAATATATTAACATTGTCTATCATGTAGCTCCTAAGTTCATTCTGGCCATAATGGCCCTTCTCTTTCACTCCTTCTATTGTTTTATACTAGACTGCCCTCCTCACACTCACCACTGTTCCTTCTGTTCCTCACTTTCCCTTTCCTCTCTTGAAGGCTCTCTCTTGTGGTGCTTCCTTTATTTACAAAGTGTTGTTTGGCTCTCTTGACCCACCTTACTTCCTTACTTTTGTCTTTCTCTTCTCCCATTTACTCTCACTGTAACTTTGACCCCAGATCTGGCCAAGCTGCACTCAGCCTGCTCCCACTACTCCTTCAAATGCCATTTTCATGGCACTTTTATTCATTCCAATAAATGCTCTTGACTGCACTGAATCCATGCATCCTTACCTCCTACATTGTTTCTTCTTTGCACCATCTCATCAGTGGTTTTGTACACAGTCCATGACAAATCTATACAGTATTTCTATCAAATATGTCATAGCTATTGTATGTTTATTATATGTTGTTCTGTTTGACTCATTTATCAAAATTATCTGAATATTTTATAGTATTTTTATATTAGTTACATTATGTATTACATAATGCTATCAAGTTTTATAGTACTCCACCTCTTCTTCCCCAAGGACACATGTGGAAACAAGTTGTTATCGACTCAGTATGTCTTTCCTAGGGAAACAGTTTGAAATAGCTAAATAAGTAAATAAATAAATGACTATTAGGAGCATGGGTTGGTGCAGCTATGAAGGAAGGAGTTGGGAATACTGGCATAGAGGCAGGAGACCTGGGCCAGGCAAGGGGTAGGATCATGGAGTAGAGAGAGTGTGGGGGACGGGGTCAGGGTCCAGTTGCACTGGGACCCACTTTCATAGAGGGCGAGGAAGTCAAAAGAAGGGGATAAAAGAAAGTGGGGAGGGGAGGATGCATTCGGGGGGAGGGGCAGGAGCACCCACGATGGTAACAGTAAGGAATCACTTCCAACTACTGAGTACTACAGGGAAGAAGGGGTTTTAGGTAAGACATGAGTGATGGAGGGGGTATCTAGCCTGTTGTATGGGGTTGGGAGAGGTTGCAGTGGGGAAAGAGGTAAACTGGGGCAAGGCAAGGACAACAAAAGGAGAAGGGGCACCCTTGGGGGATTAGAGAGGGGGAGGGGATGGAGAAACAGAGGGACAGCATTCAAAGGGAGCTGGGGTGGATTGGGATTAGAAGAGAAGAGGGGACAGTAATCAATCCATCCATTAATCAAATCTTAATTTATCCAAGCGGGCACCATTGAGCAAGGTTCATTTGCAAGATGGACCTGGTCATACAAAACTCGTAGTACAGTAGCATGGTAAAACATAATGCAATATCATACAGAGAAGTAAAATATACATATGTACAGAAAGGTGTTATTTATACATATAACCAAGGTATATATAAATCAACATTTGAGTGAAAGGGCCTTTACAACAGATAGGCTCATAAATAGATATAGCCGGCATGTTCACTGAACAGAAAAAAAGGGATACCAGATTAGAAAGATAATTACGAGGTCAGTATAGTTAACTGGCATACATCACAGAAGGGAGTGGCACCTGGCCATGGCCAAAGTGAGACAGAGAAAGATGGAAAGTTGCAGGTTTGGGTAAGGAGAGTGAGGCAAGGGGCCAAGGCAAGGGGGAAGGCAGGTTGTACAGGAGGGAGACTGAAAAAGAGGTGAGCTAGTGATGTGAGAAACAATTGCAGGATTCCTTCACAGAGAGGTCATAGAGTGACTTAAATATACTCAGACTAACAGGATAACTCAGCTTCAAGTTTTTTTTGCATATTGTTCCACAAGGAAGGCAACGTAAAACTTATGGCAGCTTGGCCAAATGAGATTTGACCTTACGTATTTGCAGGGCAATTGGGGAATAGCTTCTTAAAGCATAGGTAATAATAATAATAATAATAATAACTTTATTTGTCTGAGCCTTTCTCAAAACCAAGGCGCAATACAATAAAATGCAGAATAAAACATATTAAAACATATTAAAAACTAAGCTGGCTACACACCAATTAATCAACATACAAGTTATCAGCAAATGCCTTGCTCCATAAAAAGGACTTTAAGCCCTTTTAAAATCCTCCACCGTCATGCACTCTCTAATCCAAGTGGTAGAATTTCAGAGGTGACCATACAAACATAAAAGCTCAGCGCCGGAGGATTTTAAAGTAACCCTCAGGATCTCTAGCAACCCCTCTTGGCAGAGCGGAGTGATGTGATCAGTAGGTAAGGCACCGAAGCTCTTTCAGGTAGTCAAGGCTCCAACCTGTAGGGCTTTATAAGTCAGCAATCTGACTTTAAAGGTGATCCGCCACTGGATCGGCAGCCAGTGCAGATCTCGGAGCACCGGTGTAATATGGGAGGAACGAGGAGTCCCCATTAACAACCGGGCTGCCGAGTTCTGCACTAGCTGAAAGTGGCGGATATCAACCCCAGGCAGCCCAAAGTAAAGGGAGTTGCAGTAGTCCAGACACGAGGTCACAAAGGCGTGGATCAGAGTGGGTAGGTCACCGGATGGAACAAAGTGCTTGATCCTGGTGATGTTCCTGAGATGGTAAAAGGACACCTTGACAACCGCCGACACTTGCGTATGCAGTGTCAGCTGATCGTCAATAATCACCCCACGTCTCGCACCCGTTCAGAGGTCAGGAGCTCCGCATCCCCCAGGAATAAACCAGAGGTTTGAAGTGCCCCAACCCCTCAGTCTGGCAGCCATGATCCACAACCAACACCTCCGTCTTCCCCGAGTTCAACTTCAACCAACTGGACCTCATCCAATCCTGGATCTCACTGAGACAGTTGTTAAACACTGAGAGTGCTCTATTCTGGTCAGGCCAAAAGACAGATAGAGAGCTGGGTCATCATAACAGAAACTCCAGCCCATATCGTCTAACAATGTCTCAGAGGGGAAGCATGTACACCGCAGAAACAACATGGGGGACAGCACAGAGCCCTGAGGCACCCCACAGGTCAGAGTGGTGGGATCAGAGAAAAAAATCCCCGATACCACTCTCTGAGTTCTACCTGTGAGGAAAGAGGTAAACCATCTGTGCACCAAGCCCGAAAGACCACAGATGCATCTCAGGCGCTCAAGCAACACCCCATGGTCTATGGTGTCAAATGCTGCTGACAAATCCAAAAGGACCAAAATGGACCGTTTTTTCTGGTGTCTCGCCATCAAGAGATCATTGAGGACCTGAACCAGTGCAGTCTCAGTGCTGTGCCTCTTTTGAAAGCCGGATTGAAGAGGATCGTAGATGTTATGGATGGTAAGATGGTTGTCCAACTGGCTGCCACCACTTTCTCGATTACCTTCCCAACAAAGGGGAGGTTTGAAATAGGTCTGTAGTTTGCCAGGGAGTCGGGGTCCAAGGATGCCTTTTTCAACACTGGTGTCACCACCGCTTCCTTCGGGGAGCGGGGATATTCACCAGTGTCTAGGGAACACCGGACTATCCTGGCAAGAACCGGGAAGATAACCTCCCGACAGCCCATGATCAGGCCTGTGGGACCCAGGTCTAAACTACAGCTAGTGGTGTGCATACCTTGGACAATCCTCACAACATCCTCGATTTCCAGCCTTATGAAGGAACTCCAGGTGAACGGTGTGCTAGTGACCATAGGCTGGACCACCGCAACTCCCATGGAGGGGACGGCGCAAATCTCGGCCCTGATGTCGGCCACCTTATCTGCAAAGAATCGAGCGAGCTCCACACACTGCATCTGTGAAAAGGCACGATGAACCTGCAGACAGGCTGGTTTGCACAGCCTGTCTATGGTTCGAAAGAGCTGGGCTGGTCAGTTCTGAACAGCAGCAATTTCTCTGGACAGGAACACTGCCTTCTTATGAGTAATTGCTGACTGATAGAGTTTATAATGCTCTAGGAGTCTAAGATGGTCGGCATCTAAGCCAGACTTCCGCCAACATCTCTCCAACCTGCGACCTGATCTCCGCAACTCCCTCAGATCCTGATCAAACCAAGGGGATCGGGAGCAAAGGGAGAGAGGCTGCACACAGGTGGGGGCAATTAAATCCAAGGCAGAGGTGACAGCCTTATTATAGGCTAGCACCATCGCTTCGGGATTTAAGCTCAACCCAGGAAATTCTGATAGGTCAAGAACCGCAGTTAGACCAGTGGGAGTAACATCCCGTAAAGGGCGGCACTTGATCATCTCCACTGGGGTAGGTCTACGGAAGGGGGTGCATAAATTGATACCTAAAAGGTACCTATCACTCTTAGGGGAATACAGTCAGAAATGTATTGGGGCAGCTTGTTGGTAACCACTCTGAATGCCCAAAGAGCGGCATTTCTATTTCTCCTATAGTGAAGGGAAGTCCAGCCCACCGCAGTGTACAAAGAGCACTGGTGTGTGGAAAGGGGAAGGCCTGTTATGAACCTGATTGCTCCGAGGTATAGGGTATCCAACTTAGCCAGGGAAGAGGCAGTACAATGGCTGTAGAGAACGTCCATGTAATCTATTAATGAGAGGAACGTGGTTTGTACCAACCGCAGATTAGCATCCTTAGTAAGGAAGTGGTTAATTCTGTAGAGTAGGCCTATTCTCTGTCTTAGTTTCTTCTGCAGCTCTTCGAGAAGTTCAGAGAAGGAGAGTTTGTGGTCGAGCCACACACCCAGATATTTAAATTTTGATACAAACTCCAGTTTTTCTCCAAGTACTGTGGTAATCTGTGGGATAGCCCCAATGCAAGCAGGGTTCACTGCATAGGTGGAAGGGGAAAAGAGCATTGCTTTTGTTTTTTTCACATTAAGCAGAAGCTTTTTGCTTATGAGCTGGTATTGTAATAGATTAAATTCAGCTTGGAGGTCTTCACAGGCTGCTTCCAGTGTTGGATGACTTAAATAAAGTACTTTGTCATCTGCAAACAAGTGGATAGTAGCCTTATTTTTTTTTATTTTTTTCTTTCCAGTTAATGTTTTTTATTGGTATTTATCAGATAAAACAATACAGTTATGCTTCATAACCATGATCTGTTTAAAGCAATTTTACACCAAGATGATACAGTAAAAGAAAAATGACCAAGGAAAAAAAAAGAAGCATAAATTAAGATACCTTACATGAGAGTGCTACATATGTGACATTTTAGCTCTGTTCCATTATTGCATTTGCAGTTAACAGTGCTCTTTGTTACACAGGCACAGAGCTGCCACAGGATAAACAAAGAAAATGGTGTCCCAGCAAGATGATAAGATTCACTTACATAGTCCAGAGTCCAAGATGTACAAAGGTCCAAATTAAATGTCCTCAGAGATATGTTGAGACAATTCTCACTTGGGAGAAAAGTATTCATGCACTGAATTGAACAATAAACTTCATGTCTATCTGCAAGAGTCACATCTAGTATAATAAAGACAGAGTACATACATGGCAATATCTAGTAATGAGACTCCAGACCTAAGGAGTTGGCAGTCCAACAGTCGCTTTTCTTCACTAACAGTTGAAAACCAAAAAGGGGGTATTATTAGGTATCATCTTATACCTGCACGGGGGGAAAGATATGCCATATAGGGGGCCCAACATATATAATGTTCAGACAATTTGTTAGAAACTATATGGGATAAACGGTCCAACTGAGAAATGTGAGACATCGAATGATATAGCTCAGGTAGGAAGGGGATCTCTGTAGTTCTCCAGTGGCTTAAGATGAGCCACTTGGCCTGTAAACTAAGAATTGATAGCCATCTGACCTGTGCACTGCCAAGTTTAACATTAGGTGGTTGGAGTCCCAGAATCCAGACCAGAGGGTTCATACCAACTAAACACCCTAGCACCTGTTCCACTAATCCCAATACTGCGAGCCAAAAGGGTGTCAACTTTATACAGTACCATGGTATATGAACCAAATCTCCCATGTGGGTATCGCACTTCCAACATCGGTCATTGTTAAGAAGATGGATACGGTATAACATGCTGGGGGTGCGGTACCAATGAGAGAGAATTTTATGTTGCATAAGCTGGCTATGGACAACCGGGAGATTTTTGTGCGCACCCCTCCAGCAGGCCAGCCACTGTTCCTCCGAGATATATTGATTAAGGGCCCTCTCCCATTTGATTTTAGCTGTATTGGAACCGGAGAGAAGTTGAGACCTAAGAGCTGAATAAATATAGCTAACCACCCCTTTCTTCACAAAGAGGCAACTGGAGAGGGGGGCTGGGTTTTTCTGTAGTGACCCATGCTTTTTCTTAGTGTGGGCCTGTACAGCACTGCGTAGTTGCAGGTATTGCCAAAAGGTCTTTTTCCCCAGATGGTACTTGGCATCTATTTCCATAAAGGGTCTCAAATTAGATCCCTCTTTGTCCAGTATCTGAGCTAATTTGAAGATCCCCTTGCTTGCCCATTCGGCCCAAAACAGTGGTTTCCCTTCTATCATAAGTGCACTATTATGCCACATTTGCATTTCAGCCAGTGGATACGGGTTGGCTCTCAAACTTTTGTGGAGCAAATGCCGTGTAAGGGCAGAGGCTAAAATGGTGGGGTGCTCCTGTAGGGATTTTGGCAGAGGGAAGTACAGCAAGGCCGATAGGCTCTGCCATCCTGCATTTCTGCCTCCATCCCAACCCACTGTGGTGCATCTGCTCCAGATGGTAGGAATTATGTCAGGGTCTGTGCTGTGAGATAGGCTAGTTTGTATCCCTCTATCCAAGAGAGGTTCCCACCTCCTTGTCTCCAGTGAGCACGCAGTTTATTCCTGCTGTATCTGGGTCTAGACTTTTCCCATAAAACCCCCCAAAAGATCCTGTCTATGAACATGACCCATGTTACTGGAAGAGACAAAGGGATATGTGAAAAAGTATATCAAAGTTTTGGGGCTATGACCATCTTTAGGACTGAAATTTTCCCAGCCAGAGTGAGGTGAAGTTTTTGCCATCAGTCCAGCTTCATCCTGATTTCTGCAAGCAAGGGGCTTATATTTATCTCCCAGGTTCTGTTTAAATCAGTATGGAGCCTGATGACCAAATATACAATCGAGTGAGCCGCCCACTCTAGTCCACATTGAGACACTGAAGGTTCTGTACATCGAGAGTTTAGTGATAATACCTCCGTTTTTGAACGATTAATCCTCAGTCCTGACAGTGTGGCAAATTCAGCCAACAGCTTAAGTAGGGGGGATGGAAGCTGAGGCATCGGCTAAAGGCACTAGCAGGTCATCGGCATATAAAAATGTAGTATAGACCTTATCACCAATTGATATGCCCTCCATATTAGGAGAAGATCTAATGGAAATTGCAAGGGGTTCTAATGCAAGTATATAATGAAGGGGAGATAACAGACACCCCTGATTGGTGCCCCACCCAAGAGGGAAGGGGTCAGACACTGTGGCATTCATGAGGACCCATGCCATGGGCTGATTGTACAAAGCAGCAACCCAGAATTGAAACTGGGGACTAAATCCCATGGCTTCAAGCACCTGGAGCAGAAAATCCCAGTCAAGGGAGTCAAAGGCCTTCTCAAAGTCTATCGCCACTGCTGCGGCAGGGTCCTTACTAGACTGAGCATAGACCATGATGTTAATTATAGAACGAATATGATCCCTACTAGATCTCCCCAGGATAAAGCCTGCCTCAGAAGGGTGAACTAAAGAGGGAAGTAGGGGGCTTAGATGAGTGGCCATAATCTTAGCAAATATTTTGCTGTCGGAGTTAATTAAAGAAATAGGCCGATAGTTAGAGTGCCTTGTTGGATCCTTCCCTTTCTTAGTGAAAACTGCAATAATTGCTTCTCTAAGCATTTTGGGAAAGGAGCCAATGGCTATTGCTGAGTTGAAAAGGTTTGCCAGTATCGGGGCTATTTGAGGAGCTACACTAGACCAAAGCTCCAGAGGGAAACCATCCCCTCCTGGTGCCTTGCCCACATTCAAAGCCCATAGGTTATCAATAACCTCAGATGGTGAGATGGAGGTCTCCAAGACAATTGCCTGCTATGGAGACAGCTGAGGGATAGGAAGCAAGCCAAAAAACTGGCACACCACTGTAGGGTCAATAGTCCTAGAAGAGGAATATAATTCTTTGTAAAAGTCCACCATAATGAAGTTCATGTGCTCCTGACTCACATGAATGGTTCCTCCTGGGTCTCTGAGACTGAAGACATAGCTCTCCACCCTCTGCTTGTGCAGCCTATATGCTAACACTTTCCCTCCTTTCTCTCCTCCCACCCAATACCTATGCTTTAAATGGAGAAGGGCCAGCGCTGCCTTTCTGGCCAAAAGATCATTAATATCAGAACGAATGCATATCATTTCGAGGTTGTGAGGAGAGCATGTAGAGGTAGGTGGGGGGGGTGTCATTTACAGATAGTTTCTAACACTGCTAATCGTTGTTCCAGAGTTTTAAGATGCTGCTCCCTCTGCCGTCTGCGATTGGCAGCATAGGCCATTATAGCTCTCCTGATGGTGGCCTTCAAGGCTTCCCAGAGGCATGCCGGGTCTACTGAATTAAGGGGTTGTCCTGCAAAAATAAATTGACTTGGGTGATCAGCCACAGAGGGAAGTCTGGATCATGCAGCAGGAGGGGGTTAAGTTTCCAAGTACGAGAAAAACTAGCCACTGGACCCCGAGTTAAAAGCAATCAGACTGGAACATGATCCAAAATCACTGTTGGAAGGATCTGAGTGTCAAATACCACATGCATCTGGGAGAGACAGACTAGCCAGTAGCCCAAGCGGGAATGGGAGTTATGAACAGGAGAAAGATATGTATAATCCCTGTCCCTAGGCTGAAGGACTTTCCAGATATCTTGCAGACCCATATCCGGCATAAGTTGCTGGATTGCCCTCCTGGCCTTTGAATGTTTATCTGGGGCATTTGTGTTACTATCAAGGATCAGATCTAAAGAGATGTTGAAGTCCCCTCCCAGGACCACCGGTATGTCGTCCCCAGCAATGGAGGAGATACTATGCGCCAGGGCATGAAAACATTCCGGTTTGTCCTCATTTGGGCCATATATATTGACAACCACTAAGGGGCCTTCCAATGTATTGAAAAGAGCCATCACCCATTGCCAGAGGGCATCCCACTTGTATTTAATCAGAGTCCAATGAAGAGATTTATGTACCAGGATGGCAACCCCTTGCTTGTGCGTGGGGGCAGAGGATGAGATAACGTGACCCACCCATGCTCGTCTAAGGCTGTCATTGTCTTCCCTCCTAAATTTAGTCTCTTGTTGCAAAGTGACATCCACTGTCAGCCATTTGAGGTGTCCTAAGACCTGCGAACGCTTCCCAGTGGTATTTCGACCCCTTACATTCCAGGTGATTAAAGTTATGTCAGCCATAATCCAGAATCCTTATAGCAGCATAGCTAAATTTCCAAGTTAGTAACAAAGGACTGAGGGGGGAGTGGCCCGTTGCAAGAGATTACATAGCAACTATCCATCATAGATTCTATCCATGCAATATTGCCTTGTTAAAATACAGTATGCAGAGAACATTGTAGCAAATAAGTAAACAGATAGCAAACATAATAACCATAACTATATACAACTGGCCTAACTATGGCCAAGGGGGAGCCCCATGTTGAAAGACCAGTAGCATGTACTACAAGGCCCCCATGTGCTTCCTGGAGGGGTAGAAGAGAGGGCAATGCCTTACCCTGCTTTTCAAAAAAGAGAATGATATCTCGCAGCTGTATGGGGTGTATCATAGGTTCATGGGGTCACTTGAGAAAAGCACCCATGTTTCAATATCGCTACTGAGTGCATTCTGAACTGTCTTGAAAACATAAAGGGGAAGGTGGGGGGAAGGGGAAAGGGGGGGAGTAGATAAGAGGGATTGGGGGGGCACGCAGCTCCATCAGGCCTAAGTGGCCCAGCTTCAGTAACAAAGAGAATCCTGTACTTAGCTAGCAGTTAATCTCGTAGTGGTGTCTGAGTGAGTCACCGATCGAGTCTTGTCGACAGCTATATGCTCTGGGGATCAGCTAGCCACTCCAACAGCCAAAGGAGATGAGGAAATCACTTGCTAACCTGAAGGGGAGCCCATGATGTCTGCCCAAGACTTGCTCTGTGATGAAGTAGTGGCCATCCCATCAACTTCCAGCGATGCTGCATCCTTGCTATTTTCCACCTGAGGTTCGGGGTTGTCTAGTTGCAGCAGTGCATGTAGATTCAGTGTAAAATAAGCCTGCAGATCCTAGCCCAGATGGGTTCTATGCCCTGGCTCTGGTCAAGGGCTTGTTGAGGCGGCCCATATCTTGGGATGTTGAGGCTTGGAATGGCGAGCCGAGAGGTGTCTCTTAGTTGTCCTAGGAGGTAAGACTGCCTCAAAATTCTTAACTTGGTGGTTAACAGGTGAGTTCATTGTTGCCAATGAGGTTTCCTCCAGCCCTGGCAATTCTGCCACTGCCAAAGTAGCTGTAATACCCCTTGTTCCCGAAAATCATCTGGGTGCTGGGCTCTGAGGAAGTCCATAAGTTTTTCAGGTGATGCAAACATCAGTGGCACTCCATTGTGCATGACCCTCATAGTAGCTGGATAATGTAGGGAAAAAGAGTAATTATGCGTGTGGTGGATTTTCCTTACCGGGCCATATTCTTTCCGGCGTACAGATAATTCCCTTGAATAATCCTGGAAAATGTGTATTCTATGACCCTGCCACATAAGGTTGTTGGTTTCTCTGGCAGCTCTCATGATAGCTTCTTTTTGTCTAAAATCAAGAAATTTAGCTAGTAGTGGTCTGGGCCTTTCTCCTGGTTTGGGAGGTGGGGCTAGTGAGCAATGGGACCTCTCTACCTGAGGCCTAAATTCTTCTGCTAGGCCTAATAGAGTTGGAAGAAATTGTTATAAAAAAGAGACTGCATTGGCTTGCTCTTCCCCTTCTGGAAAGTCAATAAATCTTAAATTATTTCGTTGGCTCCAATATTCAGGGTCATCGACCTTATCCTGAAGGAGGTGGATTAGCTTGGCTTGCTTCCGCAATGTAGCCGAGATGTCCTGTATGGTGGCACCATGTGACCCCAGTCTCCACTCCATGTGGAAAAGGTGGACTTCAATGCTTTTCAGCATTTGATCAGTTGCATTAGCTGCAGTAGTAAGCTGTGCCATTTGTGCCGTTATTTGTGCAAACATTTGCTCCGTACAGGAGTTTTCCCCGGGTGCTGTAGGATTGCAGGCCATAGCTGATGCCAAGCACAGAGCCAAAGTAGTAGAGATAGTTTCAGCAGTTCTAGATTCCTTTGGCAAATTTCCAGCCTACATATAGAAGCCTGGGTCACTCAAACAGATTAAGCATTGTCAGCCAGTTCGACCAAGGGACCCCAATGCCGGATGTTGTCGGATTTTACCCCGTAAGCATTAGGAGTGAGACAGTTAGGCAGCCATCTTCATCTGTTGTTGGCCACACCCCCAGATACTAGCCTTATTGATGCTGTCATTGATGTTATTAATGTAAACAGCAAAAACAGGGGACCAAAGATAGGCCCCTGAGACACACCTCTTAGTAGTGGGTTAAGTGGCAAAAGATCACATTCAGCCTTAACCTGCTGTTGCTGTCCAGCCAGGTAATTGGAAAACCAGCACATAGAGTTAGGGTCCAGACCTAAACTATACAGGGAGGAAAGAAGCAGGCTATGATTGACTGTGTTGAAGACCTTACTTAGATCCAAAAAAAACAGCACAGACAAATTTCCTATTGTCAAGGTCAAGGAGCCAATCATTAGTCACTTTTGCTAGGGCTGCTATGGTGCTGTGCTTTGCTCTGAATCCAAACTGAACAGGGTTTAACAGGCTCCTAGATTCTAGATACACCCTTAGCTGACCACTCACTATCTTTTCCAGTAATTTAGAGAGAATGGGAAGGAAGGAGATCGGCCTGTAATTATTAAGGTCACAAGGGTAACCTGATTTGAGTAGTGGGATGACATGGGCTGCTTTCCATTGCAAGGTAAGGCTCCCCTGGGATAATGAGAAGTTGAAGAGGCGCGTGATTGGCACTGCCAGCACATGGTATGCACATTTCAGAAAGTAAGGCTCCATAGAGTCCGAACCTGCACCCTTTCTTGATATCCCACTGAAGCAATAGATCTTCAACCTCTTTTAGAGAGGCAGGCTGGAAGGAGAAAGATAAGGACTCTTTGGTAGCAGGAGACTCGTGATCCAATAATCCCTGCTGTGTGCGAACAGCATTAGCAGGGGATTTGTCAAATGCTAGTTCGGCAGTTGCAAAATGATTATAGAGGGCTTCCAGTATCTCCAATCTGTCTGAAGTGGTGTTACTACTGGAGATCATTTTTGTTGAAAAGGAGTTATCAGGTGAATGACCAGACATGTCCTTAATTGTGTTCAAAATTTTGAAGGATTCCTTGAGGCAGAGTGTAGCTCAGCGCGCTAGAAAGTGGCCTTGGCTGCTCTGACCAACTTAGTGCACTTGTTGCGTGCCCTCCTAAACTGGCACCAATCCATGTCATTCTAGTTTCTGCGTGCATTTTTCCAAAGTGTATCTCTTTCTAGCAAGGATGCTTTAAGTTCTGGAGAGAACCAATGACAAGTATTGCTCCTCACTCGTACCTTTACCATGGGGGCATGCCTGTTTAAGGCTGCGGTTAATATTTCATGAAATATATTATATGCCTCATTTACCGTTTTGGCTAAGTAGAAATACTGCCAATGTAAGGAATGTTTCAATTCGTCGACGTAGGCAAGCATATCAAAGTTGCATCTATACCTCTTGATTGAGAACTTTGCTACAAATTGTGGATTGTGCACAGATCTAATGCTGGCAATAAAACAATGATCACTGATATCAGAGAAAAATGTTCCGACATGGGAGAATAGGTGTGGTTTACTTACCAAAATTACATTTGATGGGGTGCTGTTTCTAGTGTTCCTTTTATTTGGGTGAGTGGGTTCTCCAATGAGTTGCACCAACCCCAAGGTGTTACAAAAGGATTTCAGGGGAGAAGAGGCTTAACTTTTTTTTGCACTAGCCAGCCGGGCTAGTGTACAAGAGATTGTACTAGCCTGCACAAGTTTGCAGTAGCCCGCAGTCAGTATGGATAATAGTGATTTGTTAAACAAAAGGCAGATAAAATCACATTTGTCCTGCCAACAGTCTGGACACCTACCAACTGATTTTGCACTGTGCCTTTAACTGCAAACCACACATATGCTATCTCACTTTCTGTGACTGAAGAGTCAGTAGTTCTGTCACTGATGACTGAAATGAGCTTTGTTCCCATAATTTTTTCTCGTAGAGTGATGTTTTCAACCTCAGCTACATAGTGCATAAAGTTTCAGGCATAGTTGTTCTTCTGATATGCTGAACTGATATCTAGCCCTTTCATATCATCAAGGCTGCACTTCCACACAAAGTCTGTGAAAGGACGTCCTTTCTTAGCAATTGCATGGCATGTGTGAAACAGTTTATCCAGATGGTTAAGTGTTGCTTCTTTCTTGTTCTTCAGCATTCTGTCTACATTACTTGTCTACGGAGTAGCAGTGCTAGCATCCTCCTTTTCTTTTGCCCTAGCATGAGCGTCTCTGATGTTATAGGACAAGACAGAGTCAAGTCAGAAGTTATTGGTACCGAAACGAAAATTATTGTCATTGCCGGTCTTACCCAACTGTATTTCATGTTTGATACACAAATGGCAGAACATCAGATCTTTTGCACCATCATATCCTAACCGGTCATATTTTTTTAGTCAACATTACTGGAATCGACGACTTCGCTTGGTCTTTTCGTACTCAGGATCTTTTATTTGTTTGTGTTCGTCATCATGCTTTCTATTAATGTCTGCTGGGTTACTGACTTCTTTAATATATTTCCACATTTTCAGATTTGTAGTTAATAAAGTTGTGTCATGAAAAGGATGTGTGTATTTTTCTTCCCTTTTTCCTTCCTTTTCCCACCCTGGCCACAGATCCCAGAAATGCTTGATCGTCTCAGTTCTATTAAAATATGTTCACCAAATAAAAAGTAAGGATAAATTCAACAGCATTAACCCATACTGTTACTTATTTTAATTTTTTGGCAACCAGGTAACTCCCATTGGACACAAGATCCATTTACAGGGTTGGCCCAGGAACACAGGCAGGTTAAGTGACTTGCTTAGGGTCTCACAGTATGCAAGTGGATAATGTGGGAATTTTAACCCATATCTGCTGGATGTACAAAACCCACTCACAACCTCTTGCTCTCTTTGTTAAACACTCTCCAGTTTTCCTTTCCATGACAGCCATGTATTCTGATATGCTTTGACCACCTTTTTGATAACTGAACTATGAGTACTTTGGTATCCTCAATACTACATTGTGTCCCATTTACCTCATTAGCTACTGCTGTTTCTCTAAGACATCACATTCCACAATTTCAGACACCATTTCATCATATTTATTCCAATGGCCTGTAAAGGTGTAGTTGATAGCAGGGAATGCTCTGGTTGGTAGTGGAAAAATTGCGGCTTTTGCCATATCACTTGAGGAAGCGAGTCCAGGCTGGAGGTCTCAAGTGGCGGCTAGGTCAGCGCCATCTGCCTTGAGGCTGAGAATCCATTGGCTGGTGAGCAGGGAAGCCCTAAGTGGCTTCTCTCGGCTGGGGGAAGAAGAAAAAAGGAGGATTATGTGCTGGTTGCTGACAATGGACCAGCAGAAAGCCAGCAGGAGTCCAATCTACACTACAATGGGAGCGATTGAGAGTGGCACCCAGCTGTCTGAGGACCCAGCTGAACACATACACAGGAAGGGGCTGTAAGCACAATTAACAGTCTGACAAGACAGCTAACAGAACTGTAATCAAACACAACACATTTTGAGAATCAGGCTAACAAAAATCAAGAATTACAGTACATTTCTGAGCCAGTAACAGTAAGCAAAATGGAAGAGGACTTCTGGCCAATCGGGACAGAGCAGGAAAAGGTGCTCACATTCCAATAGGACAGTGACTTTTGCCGTACCTCTTGACTGAGCAAGTCCAGGCTGGAGGTCTTGGGTGGTGGCTAGGTCAGCGCCGTCCACCAGGTGGCCAAGAATCCCTTAGCTGGTGAGCTGGGGAGCCCTGGGTGGCTTCTCTTGACTCTTGAGTGAGTGAGGCTGGGCTGGAGGTCTTGGGCAGCAGCTAGGTCAGTGCTGCCTGCCCAGTGGCCAAGAATCCCTCTGCTGGTGAGCCCTGGGTGGCTTCTCTGGGCTCTTGAGGCAGTGAGTCCTGGCTGGATGTCTCGGGTGGTGGCTAGGTCAATGCCATCCACCCGGTGGCTGAGAATCCCTCAGCTGGTGAGCTGGGGAGCCCTGGCTGGCAAGCATAGGTTGAGGAAAAGGAGAAGGGGGTAAGGAGGTAGAGTATGGGGGAGTAGGTTGGAAGGGATGGTAAAGATAGATTCATTAGCAGGGTGTGTGTAGAGGGGAAGGCCAGAGCCATTGCCATAAGAATGAGATCTGGGAAACATAATCTCAGATGGCTTGAAGGTTAGTATGCAGTGTGAGAAGGCAACAATGAAGACCAACAGAATGCTGGGCAGCACTGGAAAGGGAATCATGAGCAGGAAGAGAGAGGTGGTAATATCACTGTATAGATCACTGGTCAGGCCTCACCTGGAATATGGAGTTCGATTCTGGAGGCCTCACCTCAGAAAGGACATTGACAGGGTGGAAACAGTACAGAGAAAGGCGACAAAAATGATTTTCTGGATCTGCAGTACATGTCCCAAGAGGAAAGACTTAGGGAACTGAATATGTGCTCCCTGGAGCAGAGAAGAGAGAAAGGGGACATGATTGAATCATTCAAGTACATAAAAGGCATTAACAAAGTACAGACACAGGGAAATTTTTCACTTCAAGAAGAGCTCCAGGATCAGGGTACATGACCTCAGGCTGCAAGGAGGGAGGTTCTCTACCAACACCAGAAATTTTTTTTTCACAGAAAGAGTGGTGGACACTTGGAACACACTGCCCCAAGAGGTTGTGGGTGCCAACATTGTGGGGGGATTCAAGAATGCATGGGATAGACACAAGGGAGCCCTGACTACAAAGGGCAAATAGAGCGTCAAAATAGGTCTAAAACAAATGGGCAGACTAGATGGACCTAGCGGTCTCCTTCTGCCATAAACTTCTATGTTTCTATGTTTCATAGTGATAGGGGATTCAATAATACGGGGGACTAGATGGGCTAGGTGGGGGAGCAGCAAGATAGGAAAGTGATGTGTCTCCTGGGAATGACAGCAGAGTGCATAGAGATGGATTTAGGCCCACTGACACAGGGAATGGGGAAAGCTACACCAGGGAGGAAATTCACCTATGTACCAATCATCTAACTGGATGCGAGGGAGGGAATGTTCAGGAGAAATTTAGATTGCTGAGCCAGGTATGCAGAGGGAGTGGCAAGGTTAGAAGTCTTCTTAGAAGTACTGCTGGTACCTATAGCCAAGAAACACAGGATACAAAAATTCAATGGCTGTCAGAAGGAATGGTATAGGCAGAAGGGCTTTGGATATGTAGCAGACTGGGAAAGAGGGACCGGGGATGACAGAACATTCTATGCACCTGATGGGTTGCACCTAAGCAGGAAGGGAACCAGGCTGCTAGAGAAATGGTTTGGGGAATATATAAACAGGAGCCTAAATTTAAACTAAATGGTGAGGCATCAAGGGTCACAGCACCCAGGATTTCCCAGACGAGGAGGCAGACAGGCCCTCACCCTGGTAAAGTACATATTGTGATCAGGCAGGAGATGGCTTAAGGAGGGGTTTTCTAGGGTAGTAGTTGATCAATCCCCCATCACAGGTGAAAGGCACTGGGGGAGAGTGAATAGGGAAGGTTGGGAATGGGAGGAATTAGGTTGACCAAAAGCAAGAGGATCTGGAAAAGGGGGGGCTTCAAGCAGAAGGAGTGGGAGGCAGCTGGTCCAAAAGGAGGTGAGAGAGGCAGGAATGGTGGAGGTAGCACCACTTAATGCAAGAGGTCTCTAGAACAAAATAGACAACCTGCATACCATGATGGCGGAAGGGAAGGTAAATCTGTCAGTCGTCACCGAGACTTGGGCTACCCCAAACCATGACTTGGATCTCTCCATTCCTGGGTATGCTCTCATTAGAAGTGACAGGGAGAAAGGGAAGGGGTAGGATTGTCAGTATTGCATCAGAAGGGGCATTATTGCCACTAGGGAGGAAATTAGGGATAGGGATATAGAGGCACTTTACGTACAAATCCTAATGGCAGCAAGAAGAAAATGAAGGATAGGTGTAGTTTAAGGCCACCAAATCAGGATGAGAAGAGGAACAGGGAGTTAGCTACTATAATCAAGATGGCAGCTGAAAGGGGGTGAAGTAGCAATGGAAGACTTCAGTTTGCTTAAGCTGGATTGGAGTGTCCAGTCCACAATCTGTGTCAGGAGCCAGTTGTTAAAGGATGCAGTCCAGGACTCCTGGTTCAGGGGGTGACTGAACAGATATGAGTGAAAACCATCCTGGACCTTTTTTTTTTATTATGGTTTTTGGCTGGGAAAGACACACTAAACCAAGACTTGTTTCTGGATGCAAGTATGGAAGTTAAGTGAGTTGCTTATGTCTGCACAGTATGGAAATAGTGGCTAAGGGATTCAAACACAGTTCTCTAGGTTTGCAGTTCAGTGCTCTTAACCACTACACAATACTGCCTCCCACCTCATCCTATAAACAGGGATCCCATCTGCGATATCACAGTGGAAGAGCACTTGGGGAATTGCAATCACTGGACAGTTTGGTTCTAAGATGACATGGGGAAGAAAATACCAGGCAGGATGACAAAAATGCTAGACCTCAGGAAGGCCAACTACTGTAGGATAGGAGAGATTTTGAGCAGACACCTAGCTAACCTTGAGGAAGATATGAGTATGAAACAAAGTTGGACATTAATCAGGGAAGTGATTGAAGCCATCACTAACACATGCCTAAAATAGAAGGGAAAGAATTTCAAGACTAGGAATACTAACTGGTTCAGTAGGGATGTGAGTCAGTGGTAAGAGTCCATATACAGTACAGGAAGTACAGAAAGACCCAAGAGAAAGAGAATGAGAGTGGACTACTTGGTGAAAGCTAGGGAGGCCTGGTAGGGTAGTATTGCAGAAGGGATTAAGGAGGGGAGAAAGCCTTCATTAGGTATGTCAAAGAAAAGAAGGACACAAAGGCAGGTATAGTTAAACTGAAAAGGTAGGGGATGCGTGGAAGGCAGAAAAATATAAATAGAAGTGCTGAACAAATACTTCTGCTCTATTTTACTAAAGAAAAGGACAGCCCAGTGTCTTATTGGAGTATGGCAGGAGAAGAGGTGACCATGACTGAGGACAGGATAATGGAGAACAGGTTTAGGAAAGGGCTCATGTCTCAAAGGGTAAATAAGTCCTGAGGCCTGGGTGGTATGCTCATGAAGGTAGAAACACAGAAACAGACAATGATGGCAGAAAAAGACTGGAGGTCCATCTAGTCTGCCCAAGTTCACTATAATCCCTGAAACCTACTGTTCCTCCAGGTTACTAACCCTCACCATCCTCTTCCCATTCTCCTCATAGTTCCTGTTGCCCAAGGCAACCATTATTCCCTTCATTCTATTTTAGCCCTGCTTGAATCCCTGAATGTTTTTGCACTCAGCACCTCTGCCGACAGATGGTTCTAAGGTTCTACCACCCTTTCCGTAAAATAGTACTTCCTCATGTCCCTCCTGAACCTCCATCCTGTTAATTTCCAGTCATCTCCATGTGACTGTGAGCTGGTATTCAGGCTAAATAGTTCCTTGAAGTTCACTTTGTTAATTCCTTTAAGGAACATGAAGGTGTCTATGAAATCTCTACTCTCCCTTCTGGTCTCCAGTGAGTACATATTTAGTGCCTTGAGGTGCTCATCATAAGATCTGCCCTTCTGTCCCTGAATCATTTTTGTTACTCTGCACTACACTGTCTCCAGCATATCCTTATCATTTCTGAGGTGAGGAATACAGAACTGGTCGTAGTACTCTAGGTGAAGCTCACCTGGGATCGGTAGAGGGGCAGTAGTACCTTTTTTCTTCTGCCATCAATACCCCTCCTGCTACATCCCAGCTTCCTATTAGCCTTGCTATAGGCCTTGTTACACTGACTCAGTTGCTTAAGTGAGTTGCTGATGATAACTCCGAGATCCAGTTCCTCAGCTGTAGTGCTAAGTCTCTCCCTTCCCATCCAGTACTCTGTCCTGGGGTTCTTTTTTCTAAGGTGCAGTACTTTGCACTTTTTGGTGTTGAATTTTGACTGGCAAATCTTTGACCACTCCTCTAACTTTTGTAGGTCTTTCTGCATTTCCCTTATTCCCTCATCACTATCGACCCTTCCACATAGTTTTGTGTCATCTGCAAAGAGGCACAACCTGCCCTAAATTCCTTTTCCAATGTCACCAATGAACATGTTGATGAGGACCGGACCAAGGACAGATCCTTGTGGAATTCTTCTTCTAACCTCCCACTCTTCTGATTCAACACCATTGACCACCTGCCTCTCTTTTTTTTTTTTTGTAATTCATAATTTTAATGAATTCGATGTTTAACAATAAAACAAATGAAGCTGACCATATATGTATAAGAAAATATGATTACAGTATCTCCAGCATAACTTATACAATATACAGTATAACTTTTCTAGACCACCTCCCTCTCTTGACTCCTCTCTGGCCAGTTTCCCATCCAGTTCACTATGGGTTTAGCCACACCCAGGTCTTCCATCTTCTTGAGCAATCATTTGTGAGTTACTGAGTCAAAAGCCTTACTGAAGTTAAAATACAGCAGATCCACAGTGTAACCCTTGTCTAATTCCTTTGTCACCCAGTCAAAGAAAACTATCAGGTTAATCTGACAAGACCTTCTTGCCACTAAACCAGGTTGTTTACTATCCTGGAGCTCATTGCTCTCCAGGTAGTCTATAAGGTTCTCTTTAATCAGTGACTCCATCAACTTCCCTATGATACAGGTTAGACTGACAGGCTTGTAATTCCCTGATTGCTCCTCTCCCTCCATGAAGCGGTATAACGGCTACCACCGTCCAGTCCCTTGGAACTTCCCCAGAACTGAGTGAGCTGTTGAACAAACCTACCAGTGGTTTAGCCAGCTCTGCTGCTAATTCTCTGAGTGTCCTTGGATGCAATCCATCTGGTCCTGGGGCCTTATCTATCTTAAGGGCTGCCAATCATTTCAGGACCTTTTCACTAGTAAGCAGTGGCTGTCTCATTTCTGGAATTCCCTTACTGGCACTTTGATGATACTCTCTGGCACAGACCCACTGTCCTTCTTAGTGGAAACTGAGCAAAAGTAGTCATTCAGCACAGTGGCCTTTTTTCCATCCTCCTCTATCATCCTACCCCCCTCAAGCAGCCTTATTAGCACTGTGCTCAATTCCTTAAGTAAACTTTGGTGAATCCTGTCCGGCCCCATCCCCTTGTTCTCCTAAAGGGCTTCCAATGCCCGATGGAATCTCTGTTAAATAAATGAACTTGTGTCCACTCCCCTTGGTGACAGTTAATGCATGATGGCCCATCCACTCTCCACTGTGAAGAACAAGCAGAAGTGTTTATTTAGAATGTTAGCTTTTTCTTGATCTTCCTCTGGATAGATCTCCCCTCCTGATCTCCTGCTCGTCACTATACCACCACTTGCCTTCATCTTTCTGCTCAAGTACCTGAAGAAAGTCTTAGCCCCATTTTTGACCTCCTGGGCAATCCTTTCCTCAGTTGAGCCTTTGATGTCCTTACACTCTTTCCTGCTTCCTCTGTTTCTCTAGGTATACCTCCCTGTCTGCCTCTGTTTGTGTCTCCTTGTGAAAATAAGGCACCACTGAGGTAACTGTCATACAGAATGAAGAATTAGAAAACCATGATAAGATTTATTTTATGTATTTATTTAAAATGTTGGTAATCAGGTAATGCACAGTGAGACTAGACTCATTTCCAGATGCCATCTAGGGGCAGAGAGAATGGGAGTACAGACATAAAAGCATTACAAACATCTGAAGTGCAAAAATACCAAGTACAAAGTGCAAAAATATATATGTAGACCAAGTGAGGATATTAAGAAAGAAGCCCCACATGAAATAACAACAGTAACAAAATCTTGATTGAATAAAATGAACAGAGCCATGGATACTATACATTCACTAATGGGTATTGGAGTACATAAATTAAGTAGTTTACTAAATAGAGAGGAGACTGAGTGCAAGGAGCACAGTCAGTACAGAATTAAGGAGTCATAGGTAGGCAGGGGGGCAGAAGAAATTGTGAGAAGAATGATGGAAGGTTCAGGCAGAGGAATGACAGGTACAGGGAGGAACTGTAATAACCTTAGCAGGCATCTAAAGGTATGGACAGAGGGGAAGAGATGAAGAGAGGAAGAAAGCAGGATCCAGAGGTAAGGAGAAAGCAGCTCACCCAGCACATGAGTAAGGATGGGGAATATGTAAGGTGTAGGAATCACTCAAGCGTAGAATCTAAGAAGAGGAGGAGGCAGGAGAGAGGAGTGAGGAGAGGAAGGAGGGAAGAGAACCAAATCAGTATTTGGTAATAAAGGTGGAGCAGTGCAACTGATGACATAAGGGTAGTTGGAAGATGTTAAGGGTGGAATAGAGTGAGCAATGATGAGTGCGGAGTGAAGAGTTGGTAGCAAAACAACAGTAGGCATTACAGAGGGTGTCCAATCTGGCAAGGTAAGTGGAGGGAGCGGTGCCATAGACCACGTCCACATGTTTGAAAACTGGGAGGATCTTTTTGGTTACCAAATGCCAGCATACCTGGTGGGAGAGACATATTTTGTTGGAGTGTAAGCCGTCACATATCGGGCAAAATTTGGCGTGGATGGCATCAATCCGGGCAGAGGAGTCGAGCTAGCTATCTAGCCACACATCAAGATACTTTAAGGCAGGGACAACTTCCAAGTGGGTGCCATCCTTGGAGGAGAAGACAGGGGAAGGTGAGAGCCTTGCCAGTTTCTGGCTGGTGTCAAAGGTCGTTGACACAGTCTTCTTGGTGTTAACCCTATACTGATTGGAATGGAATCAGAACAGCACATTGCACAAGTCGTGCTGGAACAGAACCTCCACCACTGAGGGTGAGGGGCCAGAAGAACAGATGACTATGTCATCCACATACAGTAAATGTTGATATGTGAAGAGACACAGGCAGAGGGGAGTTCATTTAGGAAAACTGAGAATAGCATTGGACCCAGGATGGAGTACTGTGGGGGTGGATCCTGCTAGGATGGGGAGGGGGGACAGAACACCACTAACCTCAATTGACTGTTGACAGCCCATAAGTTATGAGCAGAACCAGTCCACAGTGGATTCTGAAAGTCCAGCAAAGTTCAGCTTGTCCAGGAGGAGTGTGTGGGACACTGAGTTGAAAGTATTTACTAGATTTATGAAAATGACTGCAATGATATGTCTTTAATCCATCCCAATGGGGACAGAGTCAGTTACATTTAGCAGGGAAGAGGTGGTAGAGTGGTTCTTCCTAAAGCCAGACTGGTAAGGTGGAAGGAAAGTTGAGTAGTTAAGAAAGTCAGCAATCCTAGAGTACGTGATGGCCTCTCAAGTCCTAAAAAGAGAGGGGAGGAGGGAAATTTGCCTGCGTTTACCAGGGGGGAGGAGGTGTCAACCCCTTTGTGTAGAAGCAGACGCTTAACAACTTTTCTGACCTTAGGGACAGCACTGAGGGAGAAGGAGAGGTTCAGGAGGTGAGATAGTGCAAGGGAAATAGCTGGAGCAGAGATTTATAGGAGTTTAGGGTCCAAGCCATCAGGGCTACACTTGGAAGGGTTACGTGACATAAGAGCAAGGAGGACTTCCTGGGGGGGAGACAGCAGAGAAATGAAAGCCTTCTGGAGATTGGGGTGTAGGAGAGCTAGAGTGATCAGGAGATGGAAGACAGGGTAGTGCACACATTGTGAAGAATTTACTAAAATTGGGGAGGCAGTATAGCGCAGTGGTTTAAGGCTCTGAGCTGAAAATTTGGAGACCTGGGTTTGAAACCCACAGCCCCCACTTGCATACTGTGTAACCCTGAGCAAGTCACTTAACTTCCCTGTGCTCCCAGGTTGCACCTGTAAACAAGCTTTCAGCTTAGTGTGTCTCACCTGGTTAAACAATTAAAAAAAAAAAATAAGCAGCAATGGGACAGTCAGAGACTAATGAGCCATCAGCCAGAAGGACCGAAGGGGCAGACTGGGCTGGGGGATTGAATAGGGAGAAGACGTCCTTCGAGAATTTTAATGGGTAGTTTAGATTGGACTGGAGGCTAGTTTTGAAGTAGTAGCCTTTGCAGTGAAGACAGCCTTTGGACAGGAGTTCCTAAATGACCTGTAGAATAGGAGGCCAGGCATTGATTGTGAGGATATGTAACATGCAAGCAAGGTCCCAGAATTTGCACAACTTGATGAGGTCAGATGTAATTCAGGGGTGGTGGGAGTGTTTAACCCTGAACTTTCTGAGATGGGTTTACTGTACTGGGGGGCATGAGTATTCCAGGTATTATTAAAGATGGCAATGAAGAGTGAAAGGGCCATATCAATGTCCAGGGCTGAGTAGACATGGGACCAATCAGATTATGCAAGGTCAATTAGGAGGACATCAGTGTCAAGTGACCTGAGAGGCCTATGCCAAAGGTATTTGTAGGAAGATTGAGGTGGACACACTTTCCTGATGCAGTAGGTTAGGTAGTGGTCACCGAAGGTGCCTGGAAGAATGCCTGCAGCAATGATGCAGTTGGGTTGGAAGGAGGGCAGCGAGTCTGGGAGGGAGTTGTTTGGGGAGTGAGGATTGAGTCAGGTGGATTCTATGATTAAGTATGAGACTTTTATGGTCTCAATCCTGTAGAGAGTGGGTCTGGAAGAAGGGGAAAGCCAATTTAAGCAGAAGTCCTCAAAGAAGATGAGCTCACAGGAGGCAAAGAGGGAAATGAGAGATGAGAGGGAGTTGACCAGTGAAGAGGGATAGATCTTCATAGAAAGTTCTGACAAAAATGGGGAGGGTAGAAGGGAGGGATAGCTTTACTAGCAGGAGCTTGGGAGAGAAATGGAGTGCCTCACTAAAAGAGATAGAGCAGGATAGGATTTGATTGACATATAAGACAACCTCTCCACCATGGTTGCCTTTGTCCTGATGAAAAAGGTGGAAGTCAGGGAGGGCTAAGCTGAAGTCAGGCACTCTGGAGGAGAGTATGGTTTCAGTAATGCAGAAGAGGTCAGGAGAGTGCTGGCAGATTCATACTTTAACAGAGTCGACCTCAGGGAGGAGGCTTTTTGCACTGAGGTGGAAGAAGCTGAGGCCTTTGGGTATAGTAGGGGAGATGAAGGAGAGGGGAAATGGGGGTTGTGTTCAATGTCACCAACAAGACAGAGGAAGATAAAAAGGTGGAGAATGGAGTGAGACTTCCACCCTCTTGAACAGGGGGAAGAATGAGAAGGAGTTGGGGGGAGAGAAAAAGAGAGAGACAGGGTAAATTAAGACATTCAAGGTTTAGAGAGGGAGTATGAATAAGTCCTGGGTGTATGGAAGGGGTAGAGTAGGAGGGAGGTAAGGAGAGGAGGGAGTGGAGGAGGGTGAGGTAAGGAGAGGGGGGTGGAGGAGGGTGAGGTAAGAAGGGTGAGTTGGAGATAGAGGAGGGGTAGACAAGTGAGGGGGTGGAGGGATGAGAGGTATGATGGCAGGCCTGGAGGTGGGTAAGGGGGTCAGGTAAAGGAGGGGGTGAAAGGTAAGATAGAAAAGTAGGGTAAGAAGCTTGATGGGTTGTATAAAGAACAATATGGAAGGCAAGCTAAAAAACAAAGAAACTTAGTGCCCAAGCACTGAAGTAAGGGTTGCCCCAAAGGGCATTGGCCAGAAAGCCAAGTTTCAAAGAAATACAAAATCACACATACTCCCATAATGCAAAGCATCATGGGCTGTATATGCAAATCACCACAAAATATTAGTAATAATATGGAAGGCAGATGCTTTAACAGTGAGGGTAAATGTAACTAAAGGGCACTTTGGTTCCCATTTACCAGAGCTATAAGCAAATAGCAAATGTAAATAATAACAGAAAAGCCAAGGCTAGTGCTAACATGGTAGGCAGAAACAATGACTTGTGAGCTTAAGCACAGTGAACTATGAAGTAATTAGTGAAGGTTATGAATAAGCAAATACAAATACAAGGTGACCCAGATGAAAATGTACCAATAAATAAGCAGGGGGGCAGAGCAGCAAGATGGCAGAACCCCTGCTCCGTTCCATGCTACTGCAAACATGAAGCAGCATTTTTAGTTTTTTACTGCTGATCTTGTCATTTTTATTTCATTTAAAGTTCATAAATGAAACTTGCGTTGATTTTTGCCCCTTTAAACAATGTGGCATTGTTTTTGGCTCTCCGGTATTCCTATTCAGAAAGCCACTATGGTTAAACAGAGGTAACCTGCCAAGATTCATTTTAGAACTTCGTGGTAGCGGCATTCTTGATCGCCCAAATGTTCCAGCTCAGAATGTGGTTCATGAGAATAAGAATATTATGAAGAATAAGGATATGTGGAAAGCATAGTATGTGCTGACATGTATTTTTTCCTATGACAGATTCCCATTGGCCTGGTAAACTGCATTGTGAATTAGATACTGACCTGAGTGAGAAGGCAGCTGAACGAGTGTTTAAGGTGACCTAAATTTTGTGTGGAAACTCTAGCGAATTTGGTAAAAAAGGAGCCAGAGGTGATGGTGCCCAGCAATTTGATATGAGGGTTTAAGAGGGTGTAGAAGTCAATAAGTTTAGGTGAGGTAGTGTATGATCCCCAGTTTACAGGAGGGGAGTTTCTTTGGCAACATGAACGTTGCTGGTAGTTATTTTTCCTGATATTATCAGAGATGCTGATACAGCAATGGTGGAAAATGGCCCTAAGGGATGCCTTTTTTAAAAAGTATTGTGCCTGATATTACCAGGTTTTGAGACCAAATACCCAGATTAAGTACTAATTGAGAAGAAATCTGGGTTTAGGTACCAAACAACATATCAGGTAATTTCCACTCAGAACTCTTCTATGGAGTCTGAAGTACTGGTTTTCCTTCATGCTTGTATTACTGGGCATCCCCTGGAGCAATGCACTTTTTAAAGGCTAGGGGAGGTATTATGTGGCCAAACAGAGTTGGTCGATTGTAAAGGGATTACTGTTTTAGAAATAAGTGAAGGTGGGACACGGGGTAATTTCCCCAGAGACACCATGCTTTTTGACCTCACTTGATAAACTTTTTTATCAAGATGACCAGGATAAAATTATGGCATCTGTGCTAATATTTATTGGAATAGAACTATTGTCATGTGGTCTTATCTCTAAACAGGTGGCTCTCTATTACTGTCAGTCATATTTTATTCCTTAAGGATGCTGTATGAATGACTTGCTGCTTATTTGTCGAAGTCAGACTTAAGTACTCGTATATTTTTATGTTCAACTACTTTGTGAAATATTATATAATAGTGTAAGGCATGCATATGATTTCCAGTTTCATAGACATACTTTGAGCTTTTAATGATTGTGCTGTTAGTAACTATGATCATAATGCTCACTAAGCACAGAGGAGCAGACTTATTACTCAGTATATATATTTTAAAATCTGGCAGTGGGACCCTTTGTACTTTAAATTGGGTCATATGCTCATTTGCAACAAGAATCATTATTTTGGGGTGTTTGAATGGTTAACTCCGAATTCCTGGACTTCATGTAGCTCTGGATATTTTCCTTTCAGATTTTGCTTAGACTAAAACTTGAATACGAATATAAAAATGTTTGCACCCTAAGATTATGGAGCTGAACTTGAACTAAGGAATCTACACATACAAGTGCTTTCATTAATTGCCTTGATGGACCTTGCTAGGTGGACTAGTCACTATGTAAAAATCTTTTACAAATGCTTTATTTTCTGTTTCTTGTTTTGTTATTTAGATTTACCATTTATTCTATGTAATTGTATAAATGCAATAATATCCAAGGCAATGTTCCAGTTGATGGGATGTGCACGATAGGGGCAATAATTAATACCCATATCTTGCTTTTCTTCTATCAGGTTAGGGATCCTTTGCCTAATTTATAGGTAACTGTTGAAATGTGAATATACAGTCATACATTACAAGTCAGCTGATATATTTATAAGTCAAAAGAATACCTAGGCAGAAGTTTAACCAGAGATAGAATTTGAAATGGGTAATGTCCAATTTGGGATTTTTCTGTAATTACTTAATTACTTGAATTGATCCATTCTAATGTATTAAACTCCAGACCTATTATGTCCCTGATTAGTAAACTGGCCATTCTATGGGGTGCAGCTTATCTAATATGGGTATTATGATTATGCCTAGAAAAATATATTGAAATTATTGTTGGATATTATAGGTTGCATAAATGTTCTACAAGACCTGGAAATTGCAGGGCAAAGTAATTGTTATAGGAAGGAAGCACACATTTAGAATTTGGGACAATGGTTGCCCTTGTTCAAATTAGCCACTGGATTTTTCATGTTCTCCTTTCTTATACAGGCATGAGGGATAAAGAATAATTATGGCTTTGTTCCATACGCATAGGTCTCTAGTCAATGAGAGCTGCAACATTGTGCTTAGTATTTCTTTAACATAATATGCCCTGGAAAAGTGTCAGGAGGTTGAATGTGCCTAGTAACGTATATATGTCTAATGAAATTGCTGCCTGTATAATGGACAGCTTCAGTAAAACTCCCCTGAATTGGTGGGCTGCTCCTAATGGAAGACCTGAGGGACAAGTATAACATACCTGAATATGGAAATCTAAATGGAATTGAAGACAGGAATTTTGGCTGATTCTGATTTTACAGTGAAATTACTAATTTAAACATCAAAATGAAAGTATTTTATTTTATTCATTGAAACCATGGAAGGGGGCAGTAGAGAGTCATTATGGATACAGATCCAAGATCAAAAAAGAGAACTCTAAGGATGAGAGTGGTGTACAGGCCACCCTCTCAGACAGAGGAGTTATACAGAGAACTAGCAGGACAGATCAGAAGGAACTACAGGAAGGGTAGCACAGTGATTGTGGGGGACTTCAAGCTGCCACAAGTGGACTGGAGTACCTCAGCAACCATGAATAGAAGGGAGCAGGTACTTCTGGAAGCCTTCCAGGACAGATTCCTAATATAAATGGTCAGTGAGTCAACCAGGCTTGGCAACACCCTGGACCTCATGCTGGCTAATGGGAGGGAGCTGGGGGTGGAGGAACGTCTGGCGGGGAGTTACCACCTCGCTGTGTGGTTCACGATAAATGGGCAAGGAAGGGGTAGAAACAGGGATGAGGGTCTTAGACTTCAGGAGGGCCAACTTCAAGAGGATGGAGGAAATAGTAATTTGGCATTTAGCTAGAATCCATCCAAATATGGACACTAACCTGAGGTGGGAGGACATCAAGCTGGGGATTGAGGAGGCAACCAGAACCTGCACCAGAGTCCATAGTAAGAGGGCAAGGGCCAAGAAACCGGGCTGAGAGAGCAAGGGGGTAATGCAAAAAGTAAGGAAGAAAAGAGACACCTTTAGGAGGTTCAGAAAAACAGGAAGAAGGGAGGACAGAGAGGAAGCTGAAGGAGTTGAAGAAGGTGACAAGAGCAATCAGAGCAGCCAAGGCATCTAGAGAGCTCAGGCTGGCACAGGGCATTAAGTAAGGGGAGAAAGACTTCTTCAGGTGCATCCCGGACAGAAGGACTTGTAAGACCAAATAGTAAGAATTAAGAGGGGGGGAGTAGGTGGAAATGGGGGAAGAGCAGGCAGAAGCACTAAATGAATGCTTTTGCTCTGTATTTATTAAGGAGAAAGGAGGGGTTGTACCCAAAGGGGCAGGAGAGCAGGCACGGGGAGGAGGTGACAGATGGGGAATTCACAGTGGGTAGGGTACTGGAGGGCTTGAGAGCATTAAGGGTGGACAAGATGCAAGGGCCAGATCGCATATACCCCAGAGTGCTGAGGGAGCTAGCGGACATCCTGGTGGAGCCTTTGACAGACCTGTTCAATGCCTGCTTGGACTCAGAGACTGTAACTCTGTACTGAAGGATGGTGCACATGGTACTCTCCTCCATAAGGGCAGCCCCAAAGATGAATCAGAGAACTACAGGCTGGTAAGCCTCACATCCAGCATGGGAAAGCTGATGGAGATGATCCTGAAGGAGAGGCTGGTTTCCCTTCAGGAGACTAATAGATTGCAGGATGGTAGACAGCACGGGTTTGTCTCTGGCAGATCCTGTCAAACCAGCCTGGTGGATTACTATGGCTGGGTAACTAGGCAATTAGACAAAGGCCATACAGTTGATGTTCTGTACCTGGACTTCAGTAAAGCATTTGATTTGGTGCTGCATGGGGGGCTAGGAAGTAAACTGGAAGGCACAGGGGGTGGGGGGCAAAGATGGTGGGATGAGTAGTGAACTGGCTGCGTGGGAGACAACGGATGATGGTGGTGGGAGGGGAGCTCTCATCTGCCAGGGTGGTGGCAGCAGGGTGCCGCAGGGCTCTCTGCTGGGGTTGGTGTTGTTTGAAATATTCAAAGCAGACATCACTATAGGCATGAAGAGCAAGATCAGCATGTCTGCAGATGACACCAAGATGGGAGCAGTAGTGGATGATGTAAGAGGGTGGTAGTGGTTGCAGGATGATCAGTCAAGATTGGAGACCTGGTCAGGCACATGGTAGCTGGGGTTCAATGCCCAAAAAGTGCAAGGTGTTACATTTTGGAGCTAAAAACCCAAGAAGGAGCTACCAGCTTGTGGGGGGGGGGGTGTTCAGCTAACCACAATAGAGGAAGAGAAGGGTCTGGGGGGATCATAACAGACTCAATGAATAAATCAGTGCAATGTAGGAAGGTAGCTACAAAGGCCAACAGGATGCTGGATTGTATTGCCAGGAGTATATCCTCCAGGAGGGGGAAGTGATCTTGCCACTGTGTAGGTCACTGGTTAGGCCACACCTGGAGTACTGCATACAGTACTGGTGCCCATACCTGAAGAATAACATTAGGTTACTGGAGGGGGTGCAGCACAGGACAACAAAGATGATTCAGGGGCTGGGGGACTTACCTTATGAGAGCAGACTAAGAGAGTTGAACATGTACTCCCTGGAGAAGAGGAGAGACAGGGGAGATATGATGGAAATCTTCAAGTATGTGAAAGGAATAAACAAGACTGGAACAGAGGGACTTTTCAGGTTGGTTGGGGGGAAAGACACTCGAGGCCATGATTTGCGATTGAAGGGGGGTAGGTTCAGGAGGGAAATGAGAAGACACTTTTTTTACAGAAAGAGTGATGGCTGGGTGGAACATATTGCCTGCCGAAGTAGTATCCTGCAGAACAGTGGGCTGCTTCAAAAGGGGATGGGACAGGGTAAGGGGAGGGCTCAGGAGGGGGAAGGAAGGAGGGCAACTGCAGTATAAGGGCTGCTAGCTGCACAATCAAGTAGACTTAATAGACCAGAAGGCCTTTAACTGCTGGTAATTTTGTAAGTTCATATGTAAGATGGCAGATATATATATATATATATATATATATATATATATATATATATATATATATATATATATAGATATATGTGCATGATTCAATTTTTATTGTATGTAATGTGTATACTAGTTTATGTTTTTTAAACTGTGTAGTGTAGTAATGATTTGTAACTGATCAACAATAAATTAAACTTGAAACTTGAATAAATAAGCAGTGGCAATTAGCCAACAGACTATTAATGGAGCAGTAGGCAGAGTCCAGGCTAATGAGCTAGTTGAGCAGAAATTTGTAATCACTAGGATAAACAAGCAAATACAAGGTAATGCAAGGATACAAATGTTAAAAAATTCATGAAGCATGAATAGAGACCCGTGAAATTTTTTTATTTTTATAATTTTCTTTTCATTTTCTGAATTTCTTCTTATTTCTTTTATTCATTGAAATGTAGTTTTATTTATTTTATTACATTTACATTCATAAACCTCAAAATTACCTTATACACACTAGAAATCACATTCCTAGTATACTACGTTGTTTTAAGCAACATTATGCTATGGTCTTGAAAGGTTTTGTGACTACAACAATTCTGCTGTTGCTTCCTTGCAGACTATCTCTGTGGTAACAATAGAGCCTAAACGACAACTGCTGCAAGCATTTATTTAGTTTTTGCCCCCCCAGAAAGCAATTTTATTCACTTTATTCATGTCTTTTTTTTGTTCTATTCTTTTTGTATGTTGAATTCTTGTTATTTCTTGTTATACCTTGAATTTCTTGTTATACCTTGAATTTCTGGTTATTTCTTTTTATACCTTGAATTCTTGTTATTTCTTGTTATTTCTTATTTAAGAAAAACACAGGTCTCTAAGCATGAAGTGTTTCATAAAATTTGTGAAGTATTCCTTTGCAAGCGTTTTGATTTTTAATTAAAAATAACTAATTATTAATTAGTTAAAACACACACACACACACACACACACACACACACACAATATTGGCCCTCATATTCAGTCATGGTTGATTCAATCAAATGCTGCTGAATGGTTTGGTAGCATCATTGTGAGCTTTGAGGTGCTCCTGCACATAAGTTTTCTTTTATTTCAGTATGTCTTTAATAAATTATGGCATTTACCTTGTTATTTTATCATAGCTGATCCTTTTGCAAGTTACTGGGAATGACAGGCACCTTTAAAAATAATTTTTACAACACTGATTTACCTGAGCATTTCCTGAAGTTACAGTTGGACAATGTTTCATCTGGTGCTGAGAAAGGGTTCACATCTGTCAAAGGAAACACAAGACGTAGAAACAGAAACATAGGAAATGATGGCAGAAGGACACCCAGGGTCCATCTATTTTGCCCATGAGTTTCCTGGACCTTCTATTGGTCCAGGGACATAGCCTCCCTTGTGGCATTGGTTCTACCTTTTACAGTTCTTCACCTTGCTCTGTCCCACCTAAGTTTGAAAGTAGCCACTGTCTTAGCCCCCACTACTTCAGCAAGCAGTTTATTCCACTGTTCTACCACTCTTACAGTAAAGTAATGTTTCCTTGGGTCTCTCCTGAATCTCCCACCCATCAGCTTCCACTCATAACCCCAAGTAGATGAGCTGTCAGCCCTGTTGAGTAGTTCAGAGTAGGGAACTGTAGTCATACTTCTCATGAGCTTGAACATTTCAGTTGTATTCCCTCACCTTCATTCCTCAAGTGAACATGTTTAGTTACTGTAGGCACCCTTCATATGATAGCCCATGGAGTCCCTGGATCATCTTTGCTGCCCTTCTTTGTATGGCCTCCAGTCTGTTCTTGTCTTTCCAAAACAACGAACAAGAGATCATATTGTCACAGAGTGGCTCTGTGAAGGATTAAAGGGGTCTTGGAATTATTAGTATTAGTAAGGGACTAGGTTGAAGATTATAATTTCTACCCCCCCTTTTCTAGGTATTGCTTTGATGCCTTGAGATAGTATGTAATACCGTATAGTTAGTGTAAAAGTGCTCCTGTTCATTTGAATTAAAATATAGCCGCCATTCCAGGGTACTTAGTGAGACTAAAGAAAAGAGGAGTAATATCTCTCTTTGGGAATTAATCTTCCCACTTGAGAACTGGAGACACTGTAAAATATATTGGGGAGTTGGCAGCTGGTTAGTATTGTTGGTCAGTTTCAACTGCGGCTCCTAAATATGGTTTAGTTATTAATAACCCTGTGGAGTCGTAAACTATAGATAAAGCTGACAGTAGATAACAATATTTATAATCAGCCCTGTTAATCACTACACCCCTGAGAGTGGTTTCTTTTGTTAATTTTCCTTTTGGTGGTAAAGTAGGAACCCTGGGTATGTCATTAACAGCCACAGATTAAAGAAAAGGTTTCTCTTTCTCCTTGGCGATTTGGACGTTGAATTAGGGCAGTTTCCTGTTTTTTTCGAGTGTGCGCATTTTCTCTCTAAAAAACAACTCTTACTTGCACATAAGGAAACTGTTTGGGTGGTCAGTTCTGTGAATGCTTCTCATAAGTATTCCCTTATTAATAAAGATTCTAGGATTGAGAAACAATTCCAGTTTACCGAAACTCCCCGGCTGAAAATTATGTAGGCTTTGCTCATATTAGTAAACGTGGAAACTGCCCATTGCTTAATAGAGTATGGCATGCCAGCCCTTTGTTCAGTGAATCTAGGAGCTGGCCGTCCATTCCTTTTTTTCACAATTATGCCTCAGATCAGGGAGGCAGTGCTTAAGAAGCCTGAGATAGTATTAAATATTAAAATTATCCTGTTTTGTCCTGTGGTGCTTCCGTGGGCTTACTGGTGCCTTTTAGGCTCTAGAAAAATGTTGGGAACCTCTTAGTTCCCTTCCAGGTTCTCTGTAATGCCCTTTTTGTAAGAGCTGTAAAACAAAGTGACTTTCTTTATTAAATTAGGCTGCTAAGTTCCTGTACAAAGGTGCAAACGCGAGTGTTGGTAATTAAATACCTGCTCGATTGTGCGCACTGTCGCGAAGGCATTTAGCCTTGTAGTTTTATTTAGAGCAATTTTTTTTGAGGAAACAACGCAAATTGAGTTTTGTATACCTCCTAGAGTTGAATGCAGGTGCCTCTGGGCTGGGTTGGGGATTTTTGTGGAGCGAGGGTTTTGCTGCTTCCCTTGGCATTTTGGAGGTCCTGAGTTCAATCCCTGTCAGTTCCAGCTCTCTTCTAGGAGCTGGCCAGCCATCTTTAGACTACTTTTATCCCGCAGTCAGAGGTGGGTGGTGCTACCTGATGCCGGGAGATTGTTTGAAACATTTAAAATCATATAAAACCATTGTAGGGATTGTATGAAAGTCCCAGTGTTAAATAAAATTGTGACTAGAGTGTTTGGGAACTTAGAAATAAATAAAACAATTTGTATATAAAAATATTATATTTGAAATGTTCAAGTGGGTGGAGTTTTCATGTCACATGAGCATTACACTGTATAAAAGGGCAGAGAATAGCCAGAGATGTTAGATGTGATCCAGAGAGTAAGCGGAGAGGATTAAGGTCTGGGGGGAACTCCAGGGAGCGATGTCAATTCCAAGAAAGATATGAACTGAGAAAGTGCTCCAGTGTTATGAATTGGGTGATATACACTGTATGTAAAGTGTCCTACTTATGAATAAAATCACTTCTGAAATAAATTTTGGACTATAAAGAAAATCAAATATTGAGTCATGCTACCTGTTTCTGCCCATGAAGCCTGTGCTCTATCACACATATCACTAGTAATGTGTTACTTTACTGACTCACCAAATACTGTGCAAAAATAAACAAATAAGTAGAAGCAGCATCTCCAGTGGGTAAACCTGAGAATGAAGAAGACTCTGATGGACTGTCAGAAACTTTTGCCCACTGCGAATGCAGACAAGGTGGTAGAGAAAAAGTCACCAGAAAGGTCTATGTGATACAATAGTTCTGGAAATGATGGAAAGGATAGTACAGCTTTACCAGAGGCAACTCTTGCCATTAACCCTTTGACAGTGTCATATTTTGAAATTATGATAACAGAAGTGGCCACCATTAAAATTATTTTACTCGATTTAGTTACATGATTCAAGTAACTTAAGCAGGAGATAGATGAGCATAAAATCAGAATATCTGATATAGAAACTCATATTAGTAGTGTGGACGACAGGGAAGAGAACTATAGCAATCTGGGCTTACAACATGCTAAACAATTGGCAGAACCTGAAGTCAATGTTGAGGACCTAAAATGTACATGCAGAAGAGAAATTTAATAGTTTTGGACTTAAAGGAAAGTACTGGAGGCAGTGGTCCTATCGCCTTGTAAATAAGATGTTGACCCACAAAGCTGTCTCCTCCAGATTTTGCAAAATATATTTTTGAAGGAGCCCACAGGTCTCTCAAACCAAAACCAGGTCCCAGTAAGAGACTCCAGTTCTTGTTTTAAATTACTATATTTCCAACCAAAAGTTTATATACAAAGAATGTTGGGAGATGATGAAATCTTTAACTATAATGTCTGAAAATAAAAATTTAAATGATTTGCATGGGGTAATAAAATTATGATGTATTTTTCTACTCAAAAAGAAGCTTAGATTTGGTGGTCTGAAATATAATCTTCTACACCCCACCCTGCTATGGGTTTGGTCTAACAAAGGTCCTAGTGACTATAACAGTTCTGAAGCACCTAAGAAACTTTTTAAAAAAGGACTTTCCCTATCTGTTCAGCAATTTTGTCTTTACCCCAACTAAACAACACATCTAATAGACTTCATATCTCCATTTTTACTAATGATTGTTAAGCCTACCTAGGGACCCATTTATGCCTGAAGGAGGGAAGTGTGAGGTAGGCTGGGCTTCCCATAGCACATCCCTTATTATTTCAATATTTCACCTAATGCAGTTCTTTTTAAATATCTTAGGCGGATTGTTGGGATGATTGTTGATTGTATTTTCCTCAATTAAAGCTAAAGAAGTAACTTCTTTCATGAAGATTTAAAAGCATGTCAGCACACCTTGATCACTATAATGTGCTGGGTTGTAGGAGGACCCTGATGATGATTTTCTGTTCCGTCCTGTAGAGTTGAATGGTGGTTCTCAGCATCTGTTCCCAGCTGGGAAACACCTCAGAGATGAAGAATAAAGAAGCACTTTATATGTATGGGCTCATTCCTACAGCACAACAATTAGACATTTATGAAATAGCACATATAGATAATGCAAGAAATGCAGGGATGGCACAGCTCTAATGATTTGTTTTGTGAAATATGCAGAGTTAAAGTCAATTAACGGGGAGGTTCAAACGTATGCTGGGGGGGGGCTGAAATTGCTTGCATCACTGAAATATGCCAATACTGTGAACTGTGTACAATTGCTGTTGTGGGGAGGTGGTCAGTGGTCTACTTGGGTCTAATTGCTTACTGAATTGCTTACTGTTGTACACAACTGCTTTAGTAGGGAGGACAGCGGGGGTCTACTGGGACTAAATTGCTTACTGTTGGAAACTGTTTACAGTTGCTTGTTGAGGGGGTGGGTATTGAAGGTTGGGGTCTATTTGGGACTGAATTGCTTGGGGCTAAAGTGCTTACATCACCAGGTTTTGCCAATATTGAAACTGTACAGGCATAACTAGGAAGGAAGGGAACAGATTTGAAGAGCATCTCTTGAGGGAAGGTAAGTACTTGAGGGACCAAATGTCTGGGAGTGGATGAGGAACTTCAATGGAAGAGGGTGGGAGGGGTGGGAGGGGCAGTGGCAGGATGAGGGGGCACAGGCAGGAAAGCTAACAGGATCAGTTGGGTTGCACGAGGCTGCTACTGGGCAGCCGTGAGAGCTATTGGTGCATGATGGGGGGAGCAGGCTAGTGGGATGCAGTGGGTGTAGAGTGGCTATGGCCATGAATACACAGTGGAGGTTTAGCCTCAGCCCCATATGTGCCAGATTAAAAGGATTGGAGACAGAGTTGTGTAGGCTGAGGATTGAGCTGGAGAGGTACTGTAGATGAAGGGCAGGGGGGCAAGGGAGGACATATTTATAATGACAGTGGAGGGAGGCAAGGAGGACTCTGAGGTGGGCCAGACCAACCAAATCAAGGAAGGCCAGGTCAGCCCAGGGGTGGGGAGCGAGAAGTGGGGCCAAGGTGAATGAATCAGGAGAAGGTGAACAATGGCACATAGTAGGGGCTAAGAGGAGGGGGCTTTGGCTCCATGAAAAGGAACCCAGAATTGCAGGAAGAAGGCAAACACACTAAAGGTGGATCTATGGTATCGAATAGGAACCTGCCACTGCTAGCAACCATGGCAGGAGGGAACCAGGATTAGGACTCAGAGGTAACGGGGGTCTGGGGCAAGGGAAAGGAGGAGGTGACAAGCAATGGGGGATCAGGAGGGAGACAGTTGGATGCAAAAGAGGTTCCGGGAAGAAAGAAGGAGAAGCTGAAGGTCAGGTGGGTCAGGTTAGGGTAGAGGTTGGGTAGGCAGGAAGGAGAGTTCTCAGAAAAAGGAACCAGCAGGCAGCAGAAGGGGGGAAGACATTACCCTGGATGAGGAGGGGTAGTACAAGGCACCAGAAGGACAAATGAAGGAACAGGGTAACAATGGAGTAAATAGAACAGCAGGAAGGAGCTGGAAGAAGATGCCAGGATCTCCAGTCTACGGAGAGGATTGCAGGCACGAGTTAGGCATAAGGAGAGAAGTAGGGTGGAAAAGTGGGGGGAAGGGGAAGAAATTGGGAAAAGGGGAAGAGAGAAAGCAGTGCATGAGGGGAAGGGGACCAGGGTATGGGGACAGGAAGGGGGGAGACAAGGGTTAGGAAGGTAGTTCAGGCATCTGCACCAAGGGGAAGGAAAACTGGACCATAGCTAAACCAGAGAAAGGATGGGGGAAGGATACTTCTGAGAGGGGATTCTGTATTGAAGAGGATCAAGTGGGGGGTCAGAGGAAGCATGGTGTGGGTGGAGTGTATGGCAGGGATGACAGCTCTGGAGATAATTCACCACATCCCGTCATAGGGCAGGGACCAGGATAAGAATGTACATCTAGTGTTCCACCTGGGTACTAATGACCTGGATGGCAACTGTCTCATGGAGGTATAGACGCGATTTAAGGCTCTGGCTAGATTCTGTGGGGGGATAGGCTTTAAGTCTCTAGCCTTCTCAGAGGTACTGCCAGTACCAAGGGCCAGCACAGAGAGGAAGCAAAGGGTAAAATAATTCACTGACTGGTTGGAGAGGGGTAGGCAGATGGGCTACGGAGTAAATTGGGGATGAGGGAAACTTGAGAGAATGAGATCCTCTATGCCAAGGACAGGCTGCACTTCAGCAGGGATGGGTCTGCCATGATAAGGTGCAGACTGGGATAGTTCTTTGAGAAGGAGTATAATTTAAGTTGTGTGAGTGGGGGACTGGATGTGGAGCCTCACAGCTCCATAGACGATTTGGGGGACCCTTGGTCCCTGGGACAAAATTGAAGACGGGGATCTCTAGCAGGCCAGTGGAGGAATCTGAAGTAGGGGGTCAATGGTGAAGAGGCCTGGTAGTCAATGCTAGAAGCCTGGCAAACAAGATGGAGGAGCTAATAGCCACCGTTACACATGATAGGCTGGACATAATAGCAGTTACAGAGATCTGGTGGACGGAGCTCCACACATGGGAAGCAGATATTCCAGGGTTCAGACTGATCAGGAGGGACAGGAAGGACAAGTGGGGGGAGGTAACCTTGTATATAAGATAAGATGTGAAGGTGCTGGAGGAAAGGGAGGGCAATGGGGAGACTGAATTACTATGGGCAATGCTAGGCAGATGGACAGGGGCGTCGCTGAGACTTGGAGTGGTGTACAGACCACCCACACAAGGGGAGGAGCAGGATAGGAAGATTACACAGGACATAGCTAAGGTAACTCTAAAAGGGGAAATTTTACTAGTGGGGGACCTGAACCTCCAAGATGTTGACTGGTCCATCCATAATTCAGTTTCAACTAGAAGCAGGGAAATTCTGGAAGTGTTACAGGGGGCTTTCCTTCAGCAGTTAGTCAGGGAACCAACAAGAGGAAGCAACCTACTGGATATGGTTCTAACAAATGGGGAGAACATAGAGGAGGTTGTGGTGGGGGAGGAGCTAGGTAATAGCAACCATAGTACCATCAGGTTTAAGGTAAGGGTGGGCAGGGAGATGGCCCGGACCAGCAGAATGGTACTGGACTTCAGGGGAGCAGACTTAATGAGATGATAAGGATAGTGGGGGAAGCAATGGGTGGTATAGAGGATAAAAGGGAAGTGGAGGACTTATGGGGGGCTATTATAGACCGGGGCAAGGAGGCCACACACATGTGTATAAGGAGGGTAAGGAAGGAAACAAAAAGCAGGAGGCCTCTGTGGTTCAGTAGGAGTGTAGCGAGGGTAGTAGGGACAGGCAGAGGGCATTTAGGAAATATAAGAAAACGCAGAAGGAGGAGGACAGGAAAACCTACAGAGAATCAAGGAGGATAGCAAGGAAAGAGATTAGAAAAGTAAAAGCTAACATGCAGGAACAGATTATGCAGTCAGGCAAAGGGGGGCAAATATATTCTTAGGTACTTGAGGGAGAGGAGGAAGATTAGTCAAGGGATCGCAAGGCTCTGGGGTGCTACTGGAGGATGACTACATGAAAGCAGAAAAGCTGAACAGGTACTTCTGCTCAAATATTATGAAGGAGGGAGGGAGGGGAGGGGAGGGCTGAGGATGAGGAAGATGTTGGAGGGGTGAGAGAGTCAGGAAGAACAAAATAGGTGAAAGTGGACAGGCCATGGGACCAGATGGACTGCATCCAAGGGTGATCTGGGAGCTAAGGAAGGAGTTAGCCACTCCACTGACTAGGCTATTCAACCTGTCCTTAGACTATGGGAAAGTGCTGTAGGATTGGAAGAGCCACAGTCATGCCAATATACAAGGGAGGAGTGAGAGGCAAAGGAGAAGTATCGTCCAGTCAGTCTTATCCCAGTGGTGGGAAGGTCATGTAAGCACTCATCAGGAAGAGGGTAGCACAGTACCTAGAGGGAAATAGATTGTTGAACAACAGCCAGCATGGGTTCACAAGAGAAGCTATGCCAGTCCAGTCATATTGAATTCTTTGACTGGGTGATGCAGGAAATAGACCAAGGGGGACAGTTGACATGGCCTACCTGGACTTCAGTAAGGCCTTTGAAACCATCCTCCACAGAAGCCTGGTCAATAAACTGGAAAGTATGGGGGTGGAGGACAAAATAACTAGATGGGTGCAAAGCTGGCTAGCTGACAGGACACAGAGGGTTGTAGTGAAGCGGGAGCACTCTAGCAAGGGGCAAATGATGAGTGGGGTACCCCAGGGATGGTACTGGGGCCGCTTCTCTTCAGTATCTACATATGCGACATTACAGATGGACTGAAAGGATGGGTGGTGATCTTTGTGGATGACATGAAAATTTGCACTACGGTGGACACTGAGAGACAGTGGAGGACATGGGGCAGGACATAAGCACACTAGAAGAGTGGATAGAGACCTGGCAACTAAAATTTTGTTTGAAATTCAAAAAACTTTGTTTTCTCTGGCCCAAAAAGGCCACTGTATAAACGTCAATACAACAGACCATACCAACATGACAATACAAACATTCAATCCCTCCTCCCCCACCTACCCCATTCATGGTATCAGTTGATGTAAAAAGGAGAAAAAGCCACTGGTAAGTGTTAATAGTATTTACTGCTAACCTAGAAGGTCACACTAAAGAGCATAAAGCATGTACAACTTACCCCAATACCTCTCGAACTTAGACAACCTGTTGTGAACACTAGCAATCACTCTTTCTAATGAGAGACTGGTCAGTAATTCCTGCAACCACTCTGAATAGGATATGGTCTCCTCTTCTAACCAGTGTCGAATTATTAGCTTCTTTACTGATAATGAAATCATGGTGATGTGGTATTTTCTCTCAGTGACTGATATCAGAGAAAAATCCTCCAAGAGGCAAGCGGCTGGCTCTATATGTTCTGCTATGCCCAATAAGGGTCCACTTTCTGTTTGTTGAGATTCAATAGTGGGGCTACTGTTGGGCATTCCCAAAAAATGTGATACAGGGAATCTTTGGCTGGCATGCACCATCTGCAGGTTGACGAAGGGCCTGTTCATTTTTGCCAACTTGGTCGGGGTGTAATACATGTTATTAATAATCTAATATTGCATCAGCCTCAATCTGTCCTGAGAGATAAACCTGTGGGTGTCTGCCCATATTTTCCCCCAATTAAATGTTTTCTCTGGAAATTCAACATTCCAGTAATTGGAGGACCCATCTAAATGTGGGAAGGCTCTCTCTAGCAGTATGGAGTAAATGCAACCTGGCAACTAAAATTTAAAATCAGGATGTGTGTGGTTATGCACCTGGGACACGGTAACCTGAGGACAGTGTACAAAATGGAAGGTGAGGGAATCAGGGCAACAGAGCAGGAGAAGGATCTGGGTATAATAGTCTCTAGTGACCTTAAGATGGGGAAACAGTGTACTAAGGCAGTAGGGAAGGCCTATGGGATGCTGGCTAGTACTGGTGGGGGAATCACCAGCAGGAAAAGAAACATTGAAACATTGAAACATAGAATTTGACGGCAGATAAGGACTGCTTGGCCCACCCAGTCTTCCCATTTCCCTACCTAATGGATAAGCTGCAGATCCTAGTTAACCAGCAGCCTACTTCTTTCTACTCCCACCCCCTAGAATTGCCTTATGACTGTCCCATGCATGCTTGAATTCAACCACTGTTTTTGACTCCACAACCTCCTCCGGAAGGCCGTTCCATGCATCCACAACCCTCTCTGTGAAAAAATACTTCCTTACATTACCTCTGAGCCGCCCCCCCATCTTCAAATTGTGCCCCCTTGTTCTTGCACAACTCTTTTTTTGAAAGATGCTACCCTCTTGGACTTTGTTGATTCCACTGAGGTACTTGAAAGTTTATATCATGTTCATCCTCTCCCTCCTTTCCTCGAGGCTATACATATTAAGCTCCTTTAGTCTCTTTCCATATGTCTTCAGGTGCAAACCCTGCGCCATTTTAGTTGCCCTCCTCTAGACAGCTTCCATCTTGTCTATGTCCTTGCAGAGACTGGGTCTTCAGAACTGCACACAGTACTCCAGATGGGGTCTCACCAGCTGTCTGTACAGAGGGATAACAACTTCTTGTTTTCTACTGGTGATGCCTCTCCCTATGCATCCCAGTATCCCCCCAGACCTCCTTACTGCCCTCTCACATTGCTTGCTCACCTTTAAGTCATCTGATATGACTACCCCCAGGTCCCTTTCCATTTTTGTTGTTGTTAGTATCTCACCCCCCATTGTGTACTCTTCCCCTGGGTTTTTGAAGTCCTAGTGCCCCTGTACCAGGCTATGGTGAGACCGCACCTGGAGTACAGAGTACAGAGTCCAGTTCTGGAGGCCTAACCTGCAAAAAACATAGATCTGATTGAAGGGTTCAGCAAAGAGAGACCAAGATGGTGCTAGGGATGAAGGGCAAACCATGTGAGCAGAGATGCTGCAAGCTGGGATATACACCTTGGAGACTAGAAGGAGAGAGGAGACATGATAGAGACCTTCAAATATGTCAAGGGGTTAAACAAAGGGGGCCCTAGGGGCTTATTCAAAATGAAGAAGGGCATTGCCACTAGAGGAAATAGCCTGAGACTAAAAGGGGAACGCTACAGTGGGAACATGAGGGTGCGATTCTTTACAGAGAGTGTGGTGGATGCCTGGAACAGGCTTCTGGAGGAGGTTGTGGGGTGGAGACAGTGTAGGGATTTAAGATGGCTTGGGACAGGTATAAAGGTCTACGGGGGGAGGGATGGGTTCCCAGGGAGGGAGGCAGTACTCTAGGGGGTAAGGGGCAGACTGGATGGACCATGGGGTCTTTTTCTGCCATCAGGTTCTATGATTCTATGATTCTGTGAATTATGGTGTGTTAAAAGAGGTATGTGGTGTGGGGTGGTTGGTCACTTTTGCTCTGCTGTATGGATGTGTGACTCGTGGATCATGGGTTTGGTAGGAAGAGAACAGATTTAAGGCCTGGTCAAGAAATCATTTGTAGCCAAGTGAAATTCAACTCAGTGCCACTTAAACATATGAGACTGCCCTTCTGTTATTTTATCTGTGGTAATTCTTATAAAAAAAGAGAGCAGTCTGGTGAAACACTATACTGCTCATTTAGAAATATATCATACTGCTTAATATGACTGTACAGTTTAATGAGAGCTGCTATTTTATGAAGTGCATAGCAAATTACAGTTATCAACATTTTGGAAAGCAAAGCTGTCCAACAGAAGTTGAAATTTGAACCACTGACTTGTGCAGTTACTTCTTCATGCTGCATGAGTGTACAGTTTAAAGAAAAAAGCTGAACAATGAAATGCATGCTGGTTAACCATGGATGCACACAAGTATAGGGCATGCCAAAACAGACCAGACTAGAACAACAATGAGGCATTTAAATTGTATTGTTTGAAAGGGATTCCCGTTTTTAGGGCTCCAGTGAGCGGAGCCCTGCAGACCTCTTGCTATGAGAAAAAGGACTCAGAGTGTTCCTTGAGACCGAACAACATGTTGGAATTGTGTCACAGTTACCTCAGCATCCATGAAGCCCTTCACTCATGTTGTCTGTATTAATGGAGCATTGCACTATTTTTTTTTCAATTATTTATCTTTTTCTCCCCATTTTTTCACCCACCAACATTTGCATCCTTGGCACGAAACATGCATGTGGAGACACACGAATGCTGCACACTGCAGGATGCCCCACCCTACTGGTCACCCATGCCCACCTGCACCACCACTGGACCTTCACCCAGTGATGGCAGGACTGCGGAAGGGTTACCACTTCCTCCCCAGAAGAAAAGAGCCTCTGCAAGATAGCTCAATCTTTCCGATCCTCCCCCCCGGTGCTCCCCCCCAACGACCCGAGGTCATTCCCGATCCAGGTTTCTGGTGCAGCTCATGGTAAGGCAGAAATGCCTCAGCCCTCTGTGCCACTGAGCTGGGTACTGTGCTATTTTTACAGTGCAGGTGGTCATGGCAGAACACAGCACACTCCACCATGTCCAAGATGGCTACAGCACTCTACTGCTCATGCGCAAGTAGCCACACATGTGCAGTAGGATGCAGTGGACACCTTGGTCACAGCAGAGTCGGCCATGTTCCATTGTGACTGCCTAGTTTAATTTTTGTATTCATTTTTTTATTATAAAAATCCCCCCCACCAGACCCTCCCTATCAGCACCCACCACTCCACACCCCACCAGAAACATAGCAATGACACTGCGGGTGCCAAATCCCCCCAGTGTCACAATTGCTTCTCCCCTGATGTCGGTCCTTATTTTGTTTTTTCAAATATTTTTCTCCCCTCACTCAACCCTCCATCACAGCACCCACCACCCTACTCCACCAGCAACGTAACAGTTATACTGGGGGTGCCAAAACCATCTGTGTTGTTATTGGGCATCTTTGCTCCTTGTTTTCTTTCTTAACCTGTAAAAAAACAACCATCCATCAATGTCTTTTGTCATTTCAGACCCCCCTCCTGACCCTTCCACTTAGCACCCACAACCCCACACCTCCCCAAGCCCTTACTTACACATCGAGGGTCCAATGCCATAATCTCTAGACTGCAGACACGTCTTCACTCTTCAAAGCCTGACCACAAACTGAAGAAACAGGTATGCTGTTCAATGCATTTCATTGTGTTTTTTAACTTAAAGGCAGCACTTGGCCATTTTTGCATATTTTTAGCCCAGATTTACAACATGCCTTCTTTGGGACCCCCACCTCATGAACAATGGCACTGTTGTTAGGCAGATTTGTCCCAAAAGGTGATTTTGCGGTCCCTGCACAAAATCACCTTTCAAACAGGAGCTGAACACTTTTCTCTGGTTAAGTTAATGCGGTGAGGCCATAAGAAGGTTATGTTGAAAATTTGATGTAAAAATAATTAAAAACATCAAAGTTCTGAGAGTCGTTTAATTTTGCGAACGCAGCTTCATGACTTTGGTAATTTTCAATATTTTTGCCCCAAGTTCACAACATAGCCATATCTTTAAAGCACCTCATGAATATGACAGCTATCATTTTTCAAATTCTTGCCAAAATTTGTTTTTTACATCCCAAAAGGTGATTTCACGATCCCTGCATGAAATCACCTTTTGAGCAGGAGTTAACAATTTTATCTGCACTTATTCATGAGGTGTGGTCATAAGAAGTTTATGTTAACATTTTGCTGTAAAAATATTAAAAAAAGTTATAAGCCTACATTGAATATTTTGAATGCAGCCTCATAACTTTGGTAATTTTCAATATTTCCTCCCAAATTTACAACATAGCCATATCATTTCATCTCCTCATGTATATGACAGCTGTCATTTTTCAAATCCTGGCCAAAATGTTTTTACATCCCAAAAAGTGATTTCATTGTCTCAGCACAAAATCACTTTTTGAGCAGGAGCTAAACATTTCCTCTGCCATTGTTCATGAAGTGGGGTCATAAGAAGGCTATGTTGGAAGTTTGGTGTAAAAATATTCAACAAGCATTTGTTAATGCTGAATGTTTGCTTGCTGGTATTGGCATTGGTGGTGCAGGAGTTAGAGAGATGCATAATAGGAATGGCAGTGAAGTATTAAACTAACGCCAACCCCCACCCCCACCCTGCAGAGACTGACAGGCATTTGGGAGTGTGCCTTTGGGTCACTGGCCATAACACTCATGCCATTCCAACTCACTCCACCCTGCAGACACCGACAGGTGTTGTGCTCTGCCTTTGGGTCTTTGGCCCTTACTCTCACCCAATTCCATAAGGAAATAACTTGAGATGGGTGCAGTAGAGGAGAAATGGGGTGAACATTAGGGCCAGAGACCCCAAGGCACACCTCAATGCCTGTCACTGGCTGCAGGGTGGGGGAGGAGGTTTAATGGTGGGAGCATTACAGCTGACGACCCCAAGTTACCCCGCCAGATGCCTATTAGTCTCTACAGGGTGAGGCGTTATGATTGCAACCCCTAATGCCACTCCAGATTTTCAGCATAGGGTTTTTGGGACCCAACCTCATGAACAGTGGCACTATCATTTTGTTACTCAGCCCCAAAAGGTGATGTCACACAGCAGCTGTCATTCACTGAGCGCATACTATTTATAGTAGGTGCACATACAGAGCTCAGTTGGTGGCTGACCAAGGTGGTGAGAGGTGGGCTATGCCAGTCACTGGCTGGGTAAGGGTCAGGGTGAGCAGGGTGGTCTTGCACCACCAGGCGGGGGTTGGGGGCCACTAGACCACCAGGTTTAAAGTAAGTAACACACTTAAAAAATGTGAACAGTTATACAAAATCAAAATAAAACAGAGCTTCAGGGATCAAGGATCGGGGCTGGGGGGGCTACGCCTGAACATTTGCGGGGATCAGGGCTTGTGGGGGCATTTTATTGACATTGTGGGGAATCAGATCTGGGGGATCCACTAGCCCACAAAGGCAGAATTAGTAATAATAATATTGGGGCTGGGGGCAATAGCCCACAAGGCTTCATTATTGCTATTATCAGGGATCAACAATGGGGAGGCCTTTTGTGTGATCATGGGGGATGTATGGTTCACATATTGGCACAATCCCTGGTGAGCAGAAACATGCATTTACACAAGCCTCATAGCGGCGAAATGTACTTTGATAAATGTCCTCCAGAGGTTATTTGAGAATGCCAAATTAGTGGTTGTGGCCACTCCCTTTGGGATAGGGCACTGCTGCTGCTGTACATCCCACTTGCATTATGTCACATCCAAGACTTTGGTGAAAGGGTGGCACAAGCCTCCCTTTGGCATATGCAGCCTGAGTTTGTCGCAGGCTGCTTTTTGGAATAGCAATAGGCGTATTTTTGGATGCAAGGTGCCACTTGTGTCAGAAAAGTTCAGGGCATGCACCTTACATCCTTTTAAGGGCTTTGAGAATCGGGCCCGCAGTATATACTGTATGGCATTGTAATCTTATCCCCCAAACTATATTTTAGTGTGGTGATGCAAAAATCAGACTACTGTTTTCTTCTCTAAACTTCTGTATAAAACTAATCATTTTATAATAGTAGCTTCACTGAACCTGAGGTTCCTATCATCTGGCTTGTCTACACCCTGTGACACACTCTTGGTTGGCAGAAGCAGCTACTTTCCTCCCTTGTTTAGGGGCCTAGAAGACCAGCTCATTTAGAAGTATGTAATCATATGTTTTCAACTTAGATCAAAAAATAACTAATGTATTGTTTATAATACTTTTAAAGGTTCATGATAGAGACATAAAACCCAATTTTTGACTTTCTGCAGTAATTTACATATATACAAAGACAGCTTACATAAAAAAGACAAAGTTAGAGTTTATTTCAGTCTCTAAATGACTGAAGGAAGTCCAAAACTTGCTTGTTTGGCTCTATAATGATTCATGTGCCTCTTAGTGCATTCAGAAGAAACTTTGACTCAGATTATGGTCTCATTTAAGTTGATGCACGGCTTGCAACAAGCCCTGCATCAACTCTGTTCTTGGCTCAGCTGCGCTAAACTCTTTTGGCACAACTGCACTCGATTTTAGTACATCTGGTGCAGTTATGACACTTTCCACATTTTACAGTCGCTTGCACCACATTATGTGGGTGCAAGCCCAGTAAAATGGTTTTGCGGCATGCCGCAGGTAAGACTGGGGGGAGGTGGTCTAACTTGAGGTTTTTGGGGCACAGGAGTGAAAATCCCAATTGACACTGGGAGAATGCCATAAGCCCTGTAAGCCACATGACTGGTGCACCAGGGACTTGTATCATTCTCAGGCTTTTGAAAGTTGATGCAAAGAAGTGAAAGATCATGCACATAGAGAAGAGAAACCCTGAAACTGCCTATAGGTAGGGAGGGGAGTTGCTGGCAATCACAAGGGAAGAAAGAGACTTGGGCATCATCATCACAGATGACCTGAAATCATCCAAGCAGACTGCTAGAGCAGTAGATAAGGCTAGAGGGATGTTAGGGTGCATTAATAGGGGTATCACAAGTCATTGGAGGTAATAATCCCTTTTTACAGGACAATGGTTAGGCCCATCTGGAATGCTGCATGCAGTACCAGAGGCCGATTCGCACACGGACATTAACAAAATGGAGGCAGTACTTAAGAAGGGCAACCAAAATGGTGCAGGGACTGCATCAGAAACTTATGAGGACAGATTAATGGAGCTCAATATGTACACCCTACAGCAAAGGAGAGAGAGAGGTGATATGATTGAAACATTCAAACATCTTAAGGGCATTAACAGGGTGGGCAGGATATTCAAAAGGGTTGCGCCATGTGCAATAGGGTTGCACCAGCGCAAGTCCGAAAAGTCGCCATTCGCGATATTCAGCAGGGAGGCAGTCATCCACTGAAAACGTTGAGCAACAGCGTATTTAATTAAGGCATGCGCAACTGAAGAGGGTGGAACCATGCATAAAGTGCGCAATGCGATATTCAAAGACTTGATCAATGCACAAAAGTGGATCAGGCGGAAGTTGCGCCATAGCGGAAATGAGCCAAAATAAAAATGCTCAAGGAAGAGGCGCAAGAACGCGACAGGGAAGCCACATGAGGCAGGGAGACACAGAAGGCCAGAGTAACAAACAGTGCAGGCCAGGGAGTGCACAGGACAGAAGAGGGGCAAGGGAAGGTGTGTTGGGCCACAGAGTGCAGAGGCCAGTAGGTGTACCCGGTGCAGTGGAGGTAGCAGTCAGAACAGCGGGGGGAACAGAGCAACAACAGCCGGGGGGGAACACAAGCCAGGGACATGGACAGTGCCAGCTTCCACATGGAAGCTGTAATGAGGGGTGAGAAGGCATGCTGCAGGGGGACGTGGCCGTGGAAGGGCCCGTCAGGTGTATGCCCCCAACAGGCAGTACTGAGCCCGCATCAGCTTGAGCTCTATCCAGATGTCGAGATTGTGGGCCGGTACTGCCTGAACAGGGCATACTGAGGCAGCTCTGTGAGCTGTGCAGTGATGTGATGCAGGCACCTCACGGGCGGAGTCACGCCTGTCAGTGGAGACAAAGGTAACAGCCTGCATGTGCTTGCTCACCACAGGTACCTTCCAGAGACCAACAGGGGACACCACAGGCATAACACAGTCGGCCACATCACGCATCCTCACCCAATTCCTCAGCGCACTGCTGCCACATGCTGCGGAGTACATCCATTTCCCCGGCACCGCGGCAGAGCATACAGCAAACATACAGGAGTTCCACAGGGTAGCACGTATGCCTGGCATGCTAGGGGCGATAGACTACACCCATGTGGCCATTCACACGCCACCTGGCCCTGATGGGGCTGCCTATCAGAATCAGAAGGGATTTTCCAGTGTCAACTGCCAGGTGGTGTGTGATGCCAGTGGGCGCATCATCAATGTCTGTGCCACACACCCTGGTGGAGCACACGATTCATTCATATGGTACCAGTCAGCACTGTGCCATCAATCCGAGAGTGGAGACATCCCCACAGGACATCTAGTGGGTGAGTATGCATGTAGGATTGGCAAAACGGGGTCAAGAGTGGGTAAGCCACAGGTGTCATGGGAGTGACACACAGGATTAGGGGCAATATGAGCCTGAACGTGACACTAACCTCCACTATCTCCACACAGGTGACAGTGGATACCCACTCCGTCCCTGGCTGCTCACACCCTATTGGCGGCCCACAACCCCATCGCAGCAACGCTTCAATGAGGCACATGCCACCACAAGCAACATCATCGAGCGGGTGTTTGGGATGCTGAAGGCACGCTTCCAATGCCTAGACACCTCCGGCGGTGCCCTACAGTATAGCCCCTCAAAGGCCTGTGGGATATTCCTGGCATGTTGTATCCTGCACAACATGGCCAAAGACTGTGGGATAGCCGTACAGGTCGAGGAGGGGGACAGCGATGGGGACGCTGATGACGCCAGTGATGATGGGGATGAGCAGCCCCCCCTTGGACGGCGTGACCCTCGACTGATGCGGCTGGCCCAGCTGCGTCGGGACACCATCACAGAGGAGCACTTCACCCGACACAGGTAAGTCATGGGGCCATGTGCAACCAACAGTGGCTAGGGCACAACCCACATACACACAGGGAAACACACCAGGGGTGCATGATGGCAAGGGAAGTGGCAGGGCACAGAAGCACACACACACAACCAGGGAGGGGTGAACAGTAACACGCCACATGGACAGACACACACACACAAACAACAGGCACAAAGTGCACAGGGGTCAGGTGCACAACAGAGCAGGAACACAGACACTAAAAACACACACATCCACAGGCCACCACCACCACCTGTACTGTCCATGTACCTGTGTCAGATGCTGGGCACCCTTGCACTTTGGTGTACAGCGTAATGCAGGCATCATCATGCACACGCACCTGTGGACAGCAGTCGGGAGGGTGTGCAGGTGGTCCCTGTGTCTATGTGTAGGGCAGGGCACCCACTGGTGCACTGCCCACCAAAACACACTTTGCACACAGGGCAGCACCAGACAGGGCCCACACTGGGAGACAACTCAGTCATGCGGCACAGTGCCACAGCCACCTCGGATGCATGGGTGGCCCTGCCGAGACCCAGCAGCACTGGCAGGCTGAGCACTGGCCACATGGGGTGGCACCGATGGACCACCAGGGGTCCCACTGCGCGAACGCGACCTTGTCCGCACAGGGGTCTGCAGCATACCGAACATACCTGCACCAGGGGTGCTCGGGATGCCCACAGCTGAACCCGGCGTCGACAGGGTGGGTGTCGCATGACTCCAAGAATGGGGAGTGGAGAGTGTACTGCGCGGTGTGAGCGGCACAGGGGCACCTGACTGTGTGCCTAATGTGGCCATGACACCGACCACTGCCTGTGTCAGCCTGTCGATTGTGGTGGTCACATCCACCAGCAAATGGTCAATCCAAGACAGGATCCTCTCGGTGTCCCTGCTGTGCTGCTCCAGAGCCACACACAGTGCCTCCATGGATGTTGCAATCCGCATCTGCTGCTGTACTGATGCCTGCAGCAGGTGGGCGTGCTCATCAAAGAGGTTGTCTGCCACATCGGCAACCTGTCCCTCCGGGTCTGGAAGGCCCTGATTTACAGCACCCCTTGAAGCTGGGCGCTGCTCACCAGGACCAGATACGGGCATGTCCACAGGCGGTGCACCTACATCACCACTAAGCCCTGTACCCCAGTCCCGGTGGGTGACTGCTGCTGCTGCCCCTCCGCCTGCTGTGCCCACAGGATCAGTGGTTCCACTGCTGTGGCCACAACAGTGCCAGTGACCTGCACAGCCACCGGTGCTGCCCCACCGGTGCTGACAGGCACAGCCTGGGACTGTGCTGACATGCTGGCACACATGTCAGAACCAGCTAGATCCATGGGCGTGAGCTGTCCTGCTGTGTGTCCATTCTGTGACACACACATGTCAATGCCCATAGTGGTCGGTGCATCATAGATGGTGCAGGTCTGTGCCACAGCCACGAGCGCGTGCTGGCATGCTTGCATGCCAGACCGCTGAGACACAGGAAGGGCACTCCCACACCTGTCTCAACATCAGTGAGGTAGCCAGGCATGCACACTAGCGCAGTGCACGCCGGCAATCTGCGGAAGTGAATGGTCCCTCCTCCAACTCCGGATGGCTGTCCGCAGTGGACAGGCCCTCCACTGCTGACACCTGCAGACACACAGGATCTGTAACAGAAAGGAAGGACACGTTAGTGTATGTGAACTACCTTCCCCCCGACCATGACATACCATGCAGTGATGGGCTACCACCTGTCTGGAAGCCACTCCAGGAACACCTCATGGCACTGCGCTGCATGCTTGCAGCGAGCATGTCCTCCGCCTGGAGTCAGCTGCACCACCTCCAGCTGTCCCCGCCTGTTGCAGCACATGCCACCCTGATGGCTGCAACCTTCTCCTTCATCCTCCTCCTGTCGGTCCCCATCTTCTTTTTACACTCCTGCACAGAGCACTGGTGGCTGCCGTGCAGGTTGACGGCACGTGCCACCCCCTCCCATGCAGCAGCATGGGCCTAAGGGGTGCCCCACCATCCACTGAGAAGTGGTTCCTCATCCAGGTAGGCCTCAAACAATGCCTCTGTCTCAGCTTTTGTAAAATTGGGCCTCCTCTTCCGCCCACCATCATCCTCCTCACCCATTCCTGCCGGGTCATATCACAGCCTGTATGGGTGAGAGTGGTCCTGTGACTGTGCAGTAACAGCAATTCCCAAAGACCATAGTCAAGAACATCACACAGCATGCAGCTCACCTATCCACTGCAGTAACCGAATATGGCCACTGCAGAACAGCGTCGCATTTTTATAGCGCATTCCATGCAAATGAGGTGAGGAGCAACTTTAATGAGATGCAAATCACGCTGCTGAGCCTTTGAATGGCTGATCAGATGATTTGCATATGACAGCTGAATATCACACTGTTGCGCTTTGTGCAATACGGTTGAACGGGCTGAGCCAATGGCGCAGTTCTGTGACTCCGTAGTACACCGCACTGCGCATGCCCAGGTAGCTTACGCAGGCGTCTGCCACACTGATGACGTGCTGTGCACAATAGGCAATTCAGGGCACGGCCACCATTATGCCAGTGGTGCTACAGCAATGGTCACTACATGGCACTATGGTACAACTGCACACTAGTCCACTGTGGCAATGGCACACAGGCGACCAATCGCGCTGGACACATAGACGTCCGATGGCACTGTGTGTGGCCATGCGCCAGAGACCCATGACCCTGTGCCCGACCTTTCCTCCTTGGCACTGTACATATGGCATGTCTGCAGCTCTATCGCGCTGTTCAGTAACAGCACGATAGGGACTGGCAGCGCTGTACCAACAGTGCGATAGGGAATGGCAGTGTTGTATTGTGCAAAAATTCCACTTGGGGTTGCCGCGCTGCAGAGTGCCATATTGCCTACTATTCATGCAGGGATGGCATGCAGAAGAGCCCCCCAGTGGAGTTCACTCGAGCTCCCCAACTTGGTGGCCATTGTGGAGCCTCATTATGGACCACTATTTGGGGATGAACCCCTTAACATGGCCAGGACCCATGTGTGACAGCAGGTGGCCACTGAGCTTGAGGAGGCCACTGGCCGGTGGAGGTCTGCAGAGCAGTGCAGGCACCGGTATGGGGACCTGCGGAGGATGGAGCCGGCACTACTGGCACATCTTCAGTCACATGCCAGGAGGGGCATGGTGCCTCGGCCAGGTGGGCGAGCCGTCTATGCACGCGTATGGTCCATATGGGTAACACTGTCTATCATGTCCAGCACATGGGGGAGGGTTGATCTATGGGTGGCTGTGGCAGTGTTTACAGGATATGTGATGTATGGGTCTGGCTGGGTGGGTGGGCACACTCATTGGGGCAGGGGATATCTGCTTTGGATTCCACTGATGTGTTTCTCACCTTTTGTTTCCTACAGGCATGGGGAGCGGAGGAGGCCAGGCTGAGGTGCAGGGAGTGGTAGCAGCGGTGGCTGAGCATGGTGGTGGTGGTGGTTAACCACAACAGCAGCAGCAGCAGCAGCACAATGAGGGTGAGTGCCATGACATCATGAATGCTATTGCATGCTGTGTGATGGGGTGGGCAGGGCATGGCCACCATCCATGGACAACACTGCCATGCATGCAACATGTGACAGTCAGCACTGTCCAGTGGCACTGCATGTCTGGGAGTGCGTCAATGGTGGTCCATGCATGCACTGGGCACATGGCTGTGGCACTGCCTGCCCCTGCTGAGCCACTGCTTACTCTACAGCCTTGGTTGTGCTGTTCTGACATGGGGGTGTGTGTGCAGTGGTACACATGGCTGTTGCTGTCTGGTTGGGCATGTCTTGTGCACGGTCACTGTGGGTGGGTGCAGTCCATCACAGGAGCGGGGCACTTGGCTGTATGCCATGCATGATGAGTGGGCTTCAGAGATATGGACAGTCACAGCCATTGACTCTGATCCCTTGTCCTAGGTGTCTGGATCCTGCACCGCATTAACTGTTCGATGCAGCGGCTGATACAGGTGGCGATGGATTCGCTCGCCATCCTGCTGGACCTACAGCAACATGGTCTGAGGTGCAGGAGGAGGCCCCAGGACCAGCACCAGGCAGAAGGAGAGCAGGCTGGCAGGCAGTAGCTTCCCATCACCTTCCCCCTTTACCTATCCCTCACACCCTGCCTTCCTTCTCCCAGTTGTTCACCCCTGCCCCTTACCCACCCCTACCTTGTACCCGTACCCCAACCCCTGTTTTGTATATTTGTACATAGTTATAGTTGTTGTTGTTTTTATTCTTGTTATATTTGAAATATATATTTTGATATGAATACTGTGGTGGTCTCTGATTTGCAGCTGGCTGTAGGTGCCTAGTTGCAGTGGTGCATGGCATCTGGGGTGGTATGGTCATGGTATGTATGTGTGTGTGTGAGTGTCTCTGGTGGGAGTGGCTTTCAGTCGGTATTGCCGTGTGCTGCCACCCACTGCTGGGTACTCATGGTGGGTCTGGCTTGTATGGTTATGTTGTACATGAGGTTGCAGTGTGACGGGGGGGATGCATGGGGATTCCTGCAGTGATGGTCACTGATCATGGGTGGTGTCTTGGGGTCACAGTGCAGGGTGTGCTGTGCACAAGGGGGGGACTGATGTACACTGAGGTGGTCCGCCCCCTTTGTGTGGCAGTCTCAGCTTGCCAGTGGGTGTGCTGGGGCAACATGGCCCGGCTGTGTTTTGTTTGTTTGTCCCCATGGGCCGGTGGATATTCCGTCCTTCCCCCAATTATGCTGTGCTTGGGGTGTGGGGGTGTATTGTTAGTTCTGCAGTGTGTTTCTGTGCCCATCTGTGGCATGGGTGGTGGGCCCCTGCCTACCTCCCTGGTTGTGCAGTTCCATTGATCTGCTGCTGGGGGGCTCCCTGCTTGTGCTATGGCTCCTCTGGACTGCTCAGCTAGGCTGCCCTTGTTTCGCTATAGTGCATCTGATCTGCTCAGCTTCCCCTTTCTGGTTGCTTATGGTGCAGGTTGTGCCATATTCAGACGCTGGCTGGTTGTGCAATTTGCCTTGCTCCATGTTTGAATATCGCGCCTATTGCGCATGTGTGCAATGGACTTGTGCTTGCTCCTGCTATTAAACATTTTGGGCACAGTTTGAATATCCAGCCCGTGAGTCAACATGTTTCAATATAAGAAAATAGCAGGACAAGAGGACACAGCATGAGATTAGAGGGAGACCAATTAAGGGGTAATGTGAGGATGTTCTTTTTCACAGAAAGGGTGGTGGATGCATGGAATGGCCTACCTCAGAAAGTGGTGGATATGAATACAGTGCAGGGCTTCAAATAGGCATGGGATAGGAATAAGGGAGCAAAACAGATGAGCCATTGATACAGTAAAGGCCTATGGCACATTCATAAGGTAGAAAAAATGGGCAGACTGGATGGGCCTTGCAGTCCTTATCTGCCATTATCTTCTATGTTTCTATGTTTGAACCCAATATTTCCATACTATAAGATGAACTGGCCTGATGGTCACAAAAATGAAATGGTTGTGAAAACCCTTACAGAAATATATGTTTTGTTTAATTCAAGTCTATGAAGAGGTGACATTATTTTTCCAGGATATTTCAGATTGTCACATTAAACAATATATAAAGTAAATGTTAGAAAATGGTCTTTTAATTTCCTGGTCTCTGATTGGCTGGTACCCCTGCCAGAGGGGTACATTAACTTTCAACAGATGACCAGGAAATTAAAAGTGCCACCCCCAGTGCCCCTTTACCCACAGTGATATCTCTGTGCCCATCCTGCTTTCAGATTGGCCGAAAGCACCTAATTGAGTTTCAAATCGCCACCATTTTTTTCTGCCACTTAGCGAAAGAAAGTGGCCCTCATAGCTCCATAGTTCAGTGCTGCCAACTGCCTGATAAAACCTCACACAATCTCCACTGAACTAAATTATCACTAAACATTTCTTTTTGCAGTGTCGTTTTTTTTCTGATTGTGCATCCATTCTTTATCTCTCTCTCTCTGTTAACACGTTGATCTCTCACATCACGCGCACACATCCCTCTCAACTGCAGTCATGAAATACCCCATATCCCACCTTTATATTGTTAATATTGTCTGTTTTGTCAAACCGTTAGATCAGATTTTAAAAGTATTGCACCGCCCAGCCCTCCACAGACTCCATGCTTGTAAAGCCTATCAGCTTCAATGAATTCGCTCCTGTGTCCTCACATTTCATTAGACCGACAATCTCTTCCCTTGATTCCCCAGATCCAGCCTTGGCTCGACTGCAGTTTAAGAATCCCATGGTCCCATTCAGGTAACTGTAATAAAATAAAATTTGTGCCTTAGCACTCGCTTTCCCTGCAGAGGACTGCTTGCACTGCTGATAATATCCCACTCGGTGCTGCTGTTGATGTCCTGCTTGGTACCGCCACTGGTGTCCCGCTTGGCAGTGCTGCAAATCTCCCAGTCACCAACAAACACAGTAAAATAAACGGGCATGACTGAACTTACAAGTAGTAAAATAAAAATAGCGTCTGCCGAATCTTTCCCTGTCGCTGGGAGGGCATGACAAGCAACTCCAAAAGGCAAAATTATAAAAGCTCAACTAAATCAACTATCCTTAGCTCACAAAAAGCATTGTCAAACAGGCAGAAGAACTATTTTTTAACAAAAAAAATAGTAAAACAAAACAAAAAGGATTTTAACTTGTGTGTAGGGAGGTAACCATGAAAACCAGCCCAAAAGGTACAACTTAGGATGAAGTCCCTAGGTAAAGGTGGAGAACTATTTTATTACAAAACAACTCAAAAGCCAAGAGTTTTAACATATAAACATAAAAGGTATTTTTTTAAACACGCTGGATACAGTGGCCCATTTTTCTAAGTGTAATAATATTCTTCAGGGTGGGTATTGAAATACCGACCTTCCAGGGGCTATAAGCAAGGCCCGCCTGAGGCTTTGGGCCTCATTATGCCCCTTCGCGGTCCGGTATTTCCCAATAATGCCCACCCTGTCAGGTACTATTGCTTACATAAAAAATAGGTAGATAGACAGATAGATAGATAGATAGATAGATAGATAGATAGATAGATAGATAGATAGATAGATTATATTGTTATGCAAAAAAGTATCTGCAATATCATGTCATACTTTTTGGGGGATTTTTGTATGCTGTATAGTTTCCCTGTGGTTTGAAGACAACTGTCAGAAAATGGATGTACTATATGCGTCATGTAAATATTTGTGTTGTCAGTGATAGTCACTGCATTGTTATTAATGTTGATATTTTTAGGCATACATTTAGTTTCCTGAATTTTGTAAGGGAAACAGGCTACTGAACACTATAATTACCACCTGGGATTTGAATGCAGAATCTAAGTGAAATTAGTGTCAAAAGAGATACTACAAATCATGAGGCAGCTGTTAAATATGGCAGAATAATTGCTCCAAGCAGTTAAAACTGATCATCCTGATTGAAATAGTTTTTTGACAAGCTTAGCATTCCCATAACAGTAACCGAGAATCAAATTTCTGCCGAAGGGCCTTGTACCCTGAAGGAGTTGTAAATCAATAGGAAACATTCTTATCTTAGCATGAAAATTAATTACACAGTGTTCAGCTTTCTCACACTTAAACAGATTATTGTAATTCTTTTTATTATGATTTAGGTCAATGTTTGGCTGGAATCATTTCCTGAAGTGATCATTTGTAGACTGTTGTCATGAAGTGGGCCACAAATAGCACACATTAGAAATGTCAAAGTGTCTCCATAATCTAGATTCAGTTGGTTATTCCAATAATTAAAATGTTAAATAGATACATAGATATTTAAGAACATAAAAAGGCTATGGGAAGGATTTTCAGTCAGCATGATGCAGGCATAGCAGATGATTTCCATTGTAGACTGTATTGTGCCAGCTTTATCTGAAGCTCTGATGGCAATTTTCAAAGGTTCACATTGATTTTCTGCAGTTTTCTTGGTTTGTGTCAAAAAATAATTCATGTATCATTTATTTGGTACATGTGCCATTCTCGGGGTGTATTTTGCCTCAAATCAAGATTCATGATATAGTCTTTTAGGTTGTCTACTAAGCATCAGAATTATGATGTAAGGTCTCTGCAAGTCGCTCTGCACCACGAAGCGGCAGCCCTACCAGACAGTCAGTTTGCTATGGGCGGTAAGTGGGGTAGGCGGGTGGATGCTGTCGCCCACCAGCGCGGGGAGCGGGTGGAGGGGGCTTCGGGTGGGTGGGGGGACACTAGGGACACCAGGGAGATGCGTTTGGGGGTTGTGTTGTGACATTCTGCCCACGATCAGGCTTTTTACGGTCCACTGGACCACCAGGGAGTTATTCGAGTTGGGGAGGGTTACATTCTGCCCGTGATCGGGCACTTGGGGTTCATATAGGTTCTGCCCGCGATCGGGCTGTGGGAGATGTGTGTGTGGGGGTTCATGGCTTGTACTGCCCGCGATCGGGCTGTGGGAGATGTGTGTGTGGGGGTTCATGTAGCGGTACTGCCCGCGATCGGGCTGTGGGAGATGTGTGGGGGGTTCGTATCGTGCCAGTTCGCGATCGGGCTGTGGAGATGTGTGTGAGGGGTTCAAGTATTGTTACTCCGCGATCGGGCTGTGGGGAGATGTGTGGGGTGGGGTTTCATGTAACTGTGATGCCCGCGATCGGGCTGGTGGGGGGCACAGGGACCGAGTTGGGGCCAGCCAGGGTGGCAGCTGCTGTTGCGCCCCTGCAATACAGCAGCTCACCTGTGGGTGGCCCTCAACTTGATCCTTTTTTTTTTGGCTCAAGGTTGTGCAGGCGCAGGTTGGGGGTTGCGCATGCACAACTCTGCACAACCCGACTGAATATCAGGTTGCGCAGGTTATGCATGGTTCCTCCCCCTCCTGTTGAGCATGCATTCATTTGCATTGCTCTTTTGCGCAACCTGTTGCCAGTGGAGCAACTGCCTCCTGCTGAATATCGCAGAATGGCGCAATGTAGGACTTGCGCATGCGCAACCCTGTTGCGCATGGAGCAACCCTTTTGAATATCTGGGCCACTGTAGTTGCCAACCCCTTTGTGTGAGGTCATGTAGCTCCTCCTCTATTAGATTAGATAAAAAAAATACATATATCTATAAAATAGGATGTCTTTTCCCAGTATTAAATTCTGCAACCTCAGTATGATTCATGTTCTGCAAATCTTCTTTGATCTAAATGATAAGCTTCCCCTTCCAGGACATGAAAGCATGTTTATGATTTTTGCAATAATACATCATGACCTGCTTTTTCTTCCTCTGGAAATATCATAAAAGGGATATTTCTTTCCTGCCAGCTGGTCAGCTAATTAAGCTGGATCAGCAGGATATCTCTGATTAAGGTCTGTTCTACTTATCATTAGCTTCAGGCCTGCCTGTAACATCTTGTATCTAAAACCTGTGTGTATGATCTCAAATGCTGTTTTAGCATTTTCTCATGGCTTTCATCTTTCAGCTGAAACCTGGGGGGAGGATGAGTGAGGTCACTCCTAGAACATCAGATTTTCAGCAGAGACATTCAGTAATACATTTTATATTAAAAAAAATGATGCAGTTAACCTACTTCTAAAAGACCCGGTAATATTAAAATAAATCCATAATCATGTTTCCCAATACATGTCAGTTAACTCTAACTCCACTAGTAAGCCTGACATAGAATGGGGAGCCCTCAAAGCATACCTAAGGGGTCTATTAATCGGGGTGGCATCAAGAAGGAAAAAATCGAGGGAGCAAGAATTAATACAACTCCTCAGACAGATTAGAGATATTGAAAAGAATCTGTCCCCCCACACACCAGAACAGACCCTACTAGACCTGACCAAACTCAAAAGCTCCTACTTGGAGCTTCTCAGAGAGAGGGCAGAATATTTGATTCTGAAAACGAAAGCCACTTATGCTGATCAGGGGGAGAAAGCAGGCCATCTCCTTGCTGCTCAGGGCAAGCAACAGGAGTCTGCCAGCTTCATCCCTGCAATCCGATCACATAATGGACCCCTACTGGTTGACCTCAAAGAAATCACATCAGAATTCCAGAAATGTTATCAATCTCTATATTTACCAATGGCGATCCCCCCACCAGTACGGAGCTGGATCATTATCTAAAGGAGTCGCACCTCCCCACTCTCAAAGCAGAGCAGCGTGCTGCTCTATGTGCTCCTTTAACCGAAGCAGAAATTCTGGGAGTGATAGACAGCCTCCCCAACAACAAGTCTCCAGGGTCCGATGGGTTTTCCCTGAACTTCTACAGAATATTTGCAAAGAATCTCGCCCCACTACTTCTCCCCGTCTTCCAGCAGATTTTAGCTGGAAAGAGTACTGATACTTCACTATTTGAAGGGATAATCGTTCTCATTCTAAAACCAGGTAAAGCCCCAGAGGATGTGGCAAGTTATAGGCCGATTTCATTACTCAATCAGGATATCAAGATTCTGAGTAAGCTGCTTTCAAATCGATTGAGTACCGTTCTCCCAGACCTGATAGGATTAGAGCAGGTGGGCTTCATGACAGGTAGGTTGGCTAGCGATCACATTAGAACTCTGGACCATGCTTTCTCGGCATCCAGAGATGCTGGGTTCCCAGTGGCTTTGGTCTCTCTGAATGCCAAGAAGGCATTTGATAAAGTTGATTGGAATTTCCTTTTCCAGGCATTGCATGCCTTTGGCATCCCTCTGGAATTCCAGAACTGGGTACAAGCCCTATACACCTCTCTGACAGCCAGAGTTTTCTGCAATGGGTGCTGTTCCGATAGGTTCCCCGTCCTTTCTGGTACAAGACAAGGATGTCCCCTATCTCCGCTGCTTTTTAACCTATACCTTGAACCCCTTATCCGTAGACTAGTGGCCAACCCCAAGATCCAAGGTATATTGGTACAGGACATTGAAATCAAGGTATTGGCCTATGCAGATGATCTACTCCTCTGCACTTCATATCATGAAAAAGGTATCCCACGCCTCTTAGAGGTTATCAGAGAATATAGCCTATTATCAAATTATAAACTAAATGTGGGGAAAACGGTGGTGTTCCCCCTCAACCAAAGAATGATGAGGAGTGAGGTCAATGCTCTAGGACTATCCTGGAAAAGGAAATCATTGAAGTACTTAGGCATTACCTTCTCGAGAAGCGCCTCCCTTATGCACAAACATAATATAGACTCCTTATTAAACGCCATTGTTCAAGACCTGAATAGAGGGTCCCTTCTTCCTCTGATGATTTGGGGCAGGGTCAACCTCATCAAAATGAACATCTTCCCATGGCTGTTCTACCCTCTCAGCCTCCTGAATATCTGGCTACCCCATTCATGGTTCAAAAGAGTGCATGATATCTTTGCAAATTTTATTTGGGCAGGTAAAGGGCACAGACTAGCCTTTCATAAGCTAGCCACCCCTAAGCTCAAAGGGGGCCTGCGGGTACCACATGTCAGCCTTTATTATTGGGCCAGCCATGCGAGTAAATACTTAAGATGGCTTACCCCTTCTGACTCCGGCCATCCCGATGTATACATACCCCTCTGGGTCCAAATAGAGTCGCACAATTCCGCCATCATAATCTTTCCCCAGTGGCGCTTCTCTTTGTGCTACCTAAGAGCCTCCCTAAGCCTTGGTTTGGATCACCAATTGCCACATCGGTGAAGATCCACTCCCAGTTCTGTTCGATTATTAAATATAATCATCGTGGGGACTTGGAGCAACCTCTTATGGGCAACCCCAATATCAGATTAGACGGGAAAACTCTTTCTCCCTCATGGATCCCACAACTCCGGGAGGTCAAGCTCAGTTATTTTTGGGTGGGAGCGGAACAAAAATGAGCTTCTTCCACTGATATCTTAAGAACGTCAGGGTTGCCAACCTCCAACATATTCAAATTATTCCAATTGCAGCATCTCTTAGTGAAAACTATTGGAGCGCACCCCCCGATGCCAGATACTACACCTTTCTGGGTGGAACTGGCTCAATTTGCAGGCCTCCCCCATGCAGTCTCTAAAATATTCAAAGCTCTATACAACAGAATGCATCCTGGACCTTTTGGTCCCACGGACTATTAGGAAACTCTCCTGTCGGAGACGCCTATCAACTGGGAGATACTCTGGTGGGGATGCCATAAATTTATCACTCAGGATAGGCTCTGACTTATGCAGTTCCGCATCTTACACAATTTATACTACACCCCCCAGAAGATAGCCCGGTTCAACAGGGAACATTCTGCCACTTGTTTGAGGTGTGATCAAGGCGAAGGTAATTTAGCGCATATTTTCTGGCATTGTCCTAAAGTAGCCCCCCTTTGGTCGCAGATCAAGCAGAGGGCAGATCCCCTGTTAGGACTTGATGAGTTGTTCTCGGTGGATATCTGCCTGCTAGGAAATTACTCAGAAATCCCAGTAAACTCATGGAAATATCACATTGCTCTTATAGCTATGACTGTTAAAAAGCTGGTACTTAGACATTGGAAGGACAATGAAGCATTGACGTACAATGAATGGTTAACGGAGTCGCTACACAGTATCAGAGTGGAGAAGATGATCTCCAGCTTACAAAACAGACTGAGCAAATTCAACAAAATCTGGGCCCCACTCCTTGCTTTATACTCTTAACAAATGCCACAACCATAGCAAACTCGGAGTACCGAAATTTATAGTAATCTATGACCCTGGGTAGTTGTGCCTGGGACGGGCGGGAGAATAGAGGGGGAAGGATGGGGGGGTAGGGGATTGGTTGTTTTTTTTAATTTATTTTGTTTTATTTTATAAGCTGAATGCACATGTTTCCATCGAATGTACCATGACTATGATGTATCATATGTTAGAAACTGCAATAAAGATTTAATTGAAAAAAAAAAGTGATGCAGCACTCAGAACTGGCTGTCCATGTCACAATTCCTCCCTACCTAGACTGAATCTGTGGGGTTCTAGCCCCTACATCAGATGAGCTTCCCAAATCAGTTCACTCCTCATAGACCCTAGACAGCCCATCTGAGCTCTGATTTTTGATTCCAGCCCTATGTACGATTTTCAGATCATACCCTTGTAAAGCAAGACTCCATCTTAGCAGTCAGCCATTGTATTTCCCCATCTGTGTCAGCCAAACCAGGGGGATGTGGTCAGTCTGCACCACAAAATGCTGCCCATACAAGTATGGCTTTAATTTCTTTAGGGCCCACACTATGGCAAGACACTTCTTTTCTACCGTGGAGTACGCTTGCTCCCTGGGAAGTAGCTCCCGACTCAGGTACACTACTGGGTGATCTTTCACTTGGCTGGATGTCTGACTCAGTACTGCACCAATATTCATGTCTGAGGTGTCAGTCTGAAGTATAAAGGTATTGCTATAGTCAGAACTTGTCAAAGCAGGAGCACTGCACAGTGCCTCCTTTAGTCTGGTAAAGACTTCCTCACAGGCTGGGCCCCAGGTAATTTTCTTTGACATCCTTTTCTTTGTCAGGTCAGATAGGGGAGAAGCCAGGGCACTGTAATTGAGTACAAATTTCCTGTAGTAACCTGCTGTTCCTAGAAAACTCCTGACCTGCTTCTGGGTTTCTGGTCTGGGCCACACCTGGATCACCTTTATCTTCATTTGGTTAGGATGGAGCTATCCCCAGCCTACCACATGCCAGAGGTATGCCACTTCTCCCATGGCCACCTGGCACTTCTTAGCTTTGACAGTGAGCCCAGCCCTCTGTATCCTGTCCAGCACTTCCCTAAGGTGGGATAGGTGTTCCTCCCAGCTGGTACTAAAGATGGCAATGTCATCCAGATATGCCACAGTGTACTCCTCAGCACCATTTAACACCTGGTTCACCAACCCTTGGAAAGTGGCCAGTGCATTCTTCATTCCAAAAGGCATTACTTTAAACTCAAATAAGCCCATCAGAGTGATGAAGGCCAACCTCTCCCTATCTCTGTCCATCAACTCTATCTGCCAATACCCTTTTGTCAGGTCAATGATGGTAAGGTAGATCGCCCCTCCCAACTTGTCCAGGAGTTCATCTGTCCGGGGAATTGGGTGGGCATCTGACTTTGTGACTGCATTCAGTCCATGATAGTCCACACAAAAATGAGTTGAGAAATCTGGCTTGGGCACAAGGACTACTGGTGAGGTCCAGGGACTGTGGGATCTCTGGATTACCCCTAAATCCAGCATCTCCTCCACTTCCCTCCTAATGTCCTTTTGGACAGCCTCTGATACCCAATATGCTGTCCGCTGTATGGGCGTCTGTGTCCCTGTCTCCACATCGTGTGTCACTAAGGGGGTTAGTCCAGGCTTGGCGCTAAACAAGTGGGCAAAGTCTGCTAAAACCTCCATTACTTTCTGGATCTGGCCCGGTGCCGGCTGGGGAGACAATTTTACTGCCTCCACAGATGACTCCTGCTTACTCTCTTCCAGCAAGTCCAGAAGGGGTTCTCTTTCATCCGTTCCCCTTCCCATGACTACACACTGCAAACACCATGTCAGCCCAATTGCCATATGGCTTCATCATGTTGACATGGTACATCCTTCTGTCTGTCTACGGTCAGGTAACTCCACAATGTAGTTCATGTCATTTACCTTCCTAACCACTTTGTATGGTCCTGCCCACTCAGCTTGCAGCTTGTCTTTCCGGACCGGAAAAAGGACCATGACTTCCTGATCCACCATGTACAAGCGAGCTCTGGCTCTGAGGTAGTACCACACTTTTTGTTTCTGTTGGGCAGCTGCTGGGTTGTTCTGGGCTGTCCCCATAAGCTCCTTCAGCCTCTCCCTAAACCTAAGGATGTAATCCACAGTGGTAGTTCCCTGGGTGGCGTGCTTGACTTTCCAGTCCTCCCAGATCAAGTCTAGGGGCCCACGTACCCAATGTCCATATAAGAGTTAGAAGGGGGACAATCCTGTCTACTTTTGGGGCACCTCCCTGTATGCAAACAACAGGCGGGAAGGTATTTCTCCCATTCTCTCCCCTGCTGTTCAACAAACGCCTGGAGCATTGACTTTAGGGTATCGTTAAATCTTTCCACAAGCCCATTGACTTGTGGGAGATACAGTGTCGTGCATCTCTGCACCACCCCACACTTCTCTCATAAACATTCCATCAGGTCTGACATGAAGGAACCCCCTTGATCGGTGAAAACCTCCTGCGGAAACCCAACATGGAAGAAAATCCCAAGTAAGGCATCTGCCACTTTGTCTGTTCTCAGTGAGGATAGGGCAACTGTCTCTGGGTACCGGGTGGCATAATCCACCACAGTCAGGATGATTCTCATCCCTGAGGAGCTGGGAGTATTTAAAGGCCCCACAATATCCATTCCCACCCTCTGGAATGGCTCCTCCACTATGGGCAAGAGGATCAGGGCTGCTTGGGTTTTCTTGCCTGCCTTCCCTATTTCCAGGCACTGGTGACAATACCTGCAATACTCCTTCACCTGCTGGGTGAAGTTAGGCCAGTAGAAATTTTGGGCCAACCGCTGCATAGTGCGTGCAATTTCCAGATGACCAGACAAGGGAATATCATGTGAAATTTTGAGCAATTGCTCACGATACCCCTGGGGATTGACAAGCTGCCTGCCTAGCATCCCTCCCTCTGTCTGTACTGCCTGAGTATACATAAATCCATTTTCCCAATAAACCTTATGTCTGCCATCACCTCCATGTGTGCCATCTGAGTCTGCCCAAACCCTCAGCTTCTCTAAACTAGGGTCACTTCTCTGAGCAGCTGTGAACCCCTCATACATTCCCAAGGCATGGAACAGGTCCCCTTCAGTCACTAAACTAGGGTCCCTAGCACTAGCGTCAGGGTCCTCAGGATCTCTGTCAATCCCAACCCTCAGACAATGGGTCACCCCTCCCTCTTTGGAGTAACCCTCTGTAGCTGTGTGGTTACTAGCTACTGGGGAAATTTCTACCCCCACTCTATCAGTCTCCATATAAGGAGAGACAGGCTGGGGAACCAGCCTCCCAGTGGTTTCCACAATGGCTTCTGTGGGTTCAGGGAACTACAATTTTCACTTGCCGCTTAGCTACAGGTAACTGCACATACCATCCCAAGTTGGAGATTGTTACCCAGGATCACATCCACAGCTAACATTTTGGCTGCAGCCACCTGTTGCACAGTTCCCCCAGTTTCACCTCAGTCTGGGAGAACACTAGCGAGACACAATGTTTTCACCTCACCAGTGAAGTCCTATACAGTGATGTATTTATTGGGTATAAGCTGACCAGGCTGTACCAGATCCCCCTTTACCAAAGTCAGGGATGCCCCTGCATCCCTTAACCCTTGTGTCTGCACACCATTTACCATGACTGGATGCATGTGTTCCCTCATATTCACTGGCATGCTTCCAGGAACGCACAAACAACCCACTTCTTTTCTAGCACCCTGTTGTGTATTATTGCTCGCCTTTTTAGGACACTGCCTGGCAATATGCCCAGTTTCTTTATACAACCAACAGGCATTTCTTACTCCAGAGAAATCTTTACGTTGAAACCTGAGGCTAACTGGTTTCAGTGGAGGCAGTGAGGGCTTTAGCTGCCCTGAAGGTGCACTTTTCCCTTTCTGTGCTGCCACGCCCACCCCATTCACTTTCAGAGAAGGTCTGCTCTTGGCATAGCAGTCCGAGAGTTCAGCAGCCTCTTGCACAGTTTTGGGATCTCGGTCCTCTAGCCAGGTTTTTAGCTCTGCTGGGCATGCCCAATAAAACTGTTCTAATTAAATCACATTTTCAATTTTATCAACAGAGTTTGCCTCAATTCCTTCCCACCAACATTTAAAAAACTGACGTTGTTTCATGGCTAGCTCCTCATAACTCATATCAGGGCTTCTTCTGAGCTTACGGAATTTAGCTCTGTATGACTCAGCAGTTAATTCAAACTTTTTTAACAATGCAGCTTTTAGTTTGCTGTAATTATTACTGTCTTCATTGTCCATTTGACCTAATGCATCCCGAGCTTTTCCGGTAAGTAGCAGGGATAGCTGGAAGCTCCAGAACTCCCTAGGAATTTTAGCCTGACTACAAACTTTTTCAAAAGAATTTAAAAAAGCATCCGTGTCCTCCTCCTCTTTAAACTCAGCTATTAATTTGGAGTTCAATTTGTAACCCAGTCCTGCAGTCCCAGTTAATCCCAAGCCACTTACCTGTTCTGGTGCCACTGGTCAGAGTCATATCTTCTCCAGTTCATGTTGCCTCTGGTGCTCCTGCTCCTCATGGTCTGCATCTCGGTGTTCTCATTCTCTCTTCTCCTCTGCATCTCACTGGCGCACATGCTCCTCATGGTCTGCCTCTCTCATTTCTCGCTCTGCCTCCAGTTCCATCCTGCAGAACTCAATTTGCAGCCTGAGTGCCTCTGGATTAAAGATACTGGTGACCATCCCATGCTGCTGTGGCCCTTCACTGACAGTGGCCCTGCTGTCCTCCTCACCGGACCTGGACACAGCACTGGCCACTAGCCCTGCCACACTCGAGGTCTGGTCCCTTTCAGTCATGGTCTGTGACCTGCTGCTCTGGGTATCTGCTACCATCAGGGCCTCTATGAGTTTCTGCTTTTTGGCTGTCACCTTGAACGGTACTCCTTGGTCCCCGCATAACTGCTTCAAGTAATCTACAGTGTGCTTGCTGCAGTTTGAAGCCATCTTCTTCCCTGACTACAGCTACTCTGACTTGCACTTGAGGAAAAAATAAATAAAACAGGTAGGAACTTGACTGTACACCAAGTGATATATAGTTCTGTTTCCTTTTCAAAATAAAACTCTGTGTTTTTCTTTCTTTGCAAGAGAGCTTACGGTCTCAGCTGACACAGAACAATAAAAGCTTGTGATGCCAAAATTATGCCACTGCTGCCAACCAATCTGTCACAAAGCCACTCAGCAGGTCAGGCCCTCTACTCCCAAAGTGCCAACCTCTGAGCGCAGTCTTGTGAACAGTTTAACAGAACAAGATAACCCTCGTGTCTGTTTTGTGAGTTCGGATCAACCTTTGGTCTCTAGTCTGGAAGGGATTCAAACTGTGAACCTCTTGCTAGCATACCCAATGCACAGGCTCAGATATTTCTATCTTCAGGGGGCCAGATATCTTTGCCTATGGGCACCTAACCAGGTATACAGAGATGAACCCTTAAAAACTTTAATCAAGTCCTCAGATTTAAAATGCTTCACTTTCCAGTTTGGTATCACCATTCAAGCTTATGTCTATTGTCTGCTATAACCATATACTTGTCTTACAAATAAAAAGAAATCAAAGACAGACCAAGTATGCTCTAAAAAGAGTTTTACTAAAATTAGATAAAAATATGTAAAACACAAAATACAGAACTCTTATATCACAAGACATACACATCTTTTAAAAGAACAAGGTTTAAACAGTGCAAATTCCTACTTACAGTACTTAGATTTGACTCTCTTTCTAAATACTTGTTTACAGTGCTCACCAATGTTTCTTGGTCAGAGTCTAGATAAAAATGTCTCTGTGTAGTAAAAGAGAATATTCCTTAAGCATACTGTATTTGCCAACCCCTTTTGTGTGAGGTCATCTAGCTCCTTCTCTGCCAGATTATATGAAAAAAAAATATATATCTACAAAAACAGGATGTCTTTTCCCAGTATTAAATTTTGCAACCTCAGAATGATTCATGTTCTGCAAATTACATTTCTTTGATCTAAATGATAAGCTTCCCCCTTCCAGTACATGAAAGCATCTTTATGATTTTCACACTAATACATCACAACCTGTTTTTCTTCCTCTGGAAACATCATAAAAAGGGATATTTCCTTTCCTGCCAGCTGGTCAGTTAATTTAGCTAGATCAACAGGATATATCTGATTAAGGTCTGTTCTACTCTGTCATTACCTTCAGGCCTGCCATGTAACATCTTGTATCTTTATTTATTTATTTGGATTTTGGTAACTGGGTAAACCCACTGAGACCAGAAGTCCCTTTTTCAGGGGTGACCTGGAATTAATTACAGAAAAAAGACACATAAAAGCATTATTTACAGTAATTACAATAGTTTCACAGATTTACATTAGCAACAGTTTACATGGGAACAACAGGTTCGCATTCAGGCTCTATATGTTATACAAGACGTCAAGTTGCACACCAGTTAGTAGGGAATAGAGACAACAACAGTAAGTGACATCCTTGTTTAGGATATTCATCAGGGACGAAGGTGAGTTTAGCAGAGTGATGGCAATGGGACCTGGACTAGAGAGCTAACGGTTGCAGCCACAGAGGCTCAGTTCGAGGAGAAATACTTTGAGTCCAGTCTTAAACTGGTTAAGGGAGGGAGAGTCAATCAAGCTAACTGGGAGGGAGTTCCATAGGTAGGAGGCAGCATATTTGAAGGAGTGCTTACCTTGGTTTGAGTGGATCTGAGGGATGTCTAGGGGTGATTTGCAGAGGATTGCAGGGTTCTGCTTTGTACTTTGTGGGAGAGAAGTCCACTTAGGTGGGGAGGGGGACCAAGGGTGGAGAATTTGAAGATGAGGCAGGCAGTAGGGTAGGCTAGTTCGTGCCGCAGAGTGGGCTAATTCAGGTCCTTAAGTGCCTCACAGTGATGCCTCCTAGGGGAGGAGTTAGTGGCGAAGTGAGCCACTCAGTTGTAGAGAACGATTAGTTTATTGAGTTCTGTCTCTCGGAGGAACTGCAATAGAGAAACATAGAAACATAGACTTTGATGGCAGATAAGGACCGCTTGGCCCATCTAGTCTGCCCATTTCCCTACCTACTGGATAGGCCGCAGATCCTAGTTAACCAACAGCCTATTTCTTCCTACCCCCCACAAGAATTGCCTTATGTCTGTCCCATACATTCTTAAATTCTCCCACAGCTTTAGACCCCACAACCTCATCAGGAAGGCTGTTCCATGCATCCACTACCCCATCTGTGAAATAATACTTCCTCACACTGCCCCTGAACCGCCCCCCCTCTATCTTTAAATTGTGTCCCCTTGTTCTTGCACGTCTCTTTTTCTGAAAGATGCTACCCTCTTGGACTTTGTTGATTCCACTGAGGTACTTAAAAGTTTCTATCATGTCCCCCCTCTTCCTTCTTTCCTCAAGGGTATACATATTAAGCTCCTTTAGTCTCTCCTCATACGGCTTCTCTTGCAAACCCTGCACCATTTTAGTTGCCCTCCTCTGGACTGCCTCTATCCTGTCTATGTCCTTGCGGAGATGGGGTCTCCAGAACTGGATGCAGTACTCCAGATTGGGTCTCACCAACTGTCTGTACAGAGGGATAACAACTTCCTGATTTCTGCTGCTGATGCCTCTCCCTATGCATCCCAGTATACCCCCAGCCTTCCCTACTGCCTTCTCACATTGCTTGCTAACCTTAAGGCCATCTGATATGATTACCCCCAGGTCCCTTTCCTTTTTTGTTGTTGTTACTACCTCCCCCCCATTGTGTATTCTTCCCCTGGGTTCTTGTTTCCCAGGTGCATTATTTTGCACTTCTTTGCATTGAATCCTAGCTGCCATAGTTCTGACCATTCCTCCAACCTTGCCAAGTCCCTTCTCATCCTTTTGACACCTCCTTGTGTATCAACCCTGTTGCAGATCTTTGTGTCATCTGCAAAGAGGCATACTTTTCCTTCCAGTCCCTCTGCAATGTCACTTATGAAGACATTAAAAAAGACTGGACCCAATACTGGACCATGCGGTATCCCACTAGTAACCCCTCTTTCTCAAGAGTGGACTCCATTCACAATTACCTTCTGTGTCCTGTTGTCCAGCCAATGTTTTACCCTGGCTACCACCCTGGGACCCACTCCCAGGCTGGTTAATTTGACTATTAATCTTTTGTGTGGGACTGTGTCAAATGCCTTGCTAAAGTCTAGGTAGGCCATGTCCACAGCCCCTCCCTGGTTTACTACTTTGGCCACCCAGTCAAAGAAATCAATTAGATTCATCTGACATGTCCTTCCCACTGTAAACCCATGCTGCCTTGGGTCCTGTGCCCCACTGGCCTTTAGGTACTCAACTATTCATTCCTTCAGAAGTGACTCCATCACTTTCCCTACCACAGAGGTCAAACTGACAGGTCTGTAGTTTCCTGCCTCTGTCTTGGTCCCACTTTTGTGAAGGGGAATCACTTCCACCTTCCTCCAGTCCTCAGGTACCACACCATCCTCCCATGATTTATTAGAAAGAGTAGCCAGTGGTTTCACTAGTTCCTCCCTTAATTCTTTTAGAATTCTGGGGTGAATTCCATCAGGCCCTATTGCTTTGTCCACCTTCAGTTTTAGGAGTTCTTGCATAACTTTCTTCTGTGAAAGGACTGGGATTGACCCCCTATCAAGAGTGCTTCTGTTAATTGAATTAGGCACTTCCCCTCCTCTTTTGTGAATACTGAGCAGAAATATTCATTCAGTATCCCTGCTTTTCACTGTCCCCATCTGCCCACCCACCATTCATTCTATTCAGCCTCACTATCCCTCCCTTTGTCTTTCTGTGCTCGCTGATGTACCTATAAAAGGTTTTATCCCCCTTCTTAATGGAGTTGGCTATCTTTTCCTCAGTTTGGGCCTTTGCTAGTCTAACTTCCCTTCCTGCTTCCTTCTGCCTTAACTGGTACAGCTGTCTGTCCTGCTCCTTCTGTGTTTCCTTATACTTCCAGAATGCTATCTTTTTCTTCCTGACTTTCACAGCCACCTCTTTTGAGAACCAGAGTGGCTTTTTCCTTTGTTTTGATTTGTTTATTTATTTCACACAAAGGCTTGTTGCCTTTGTGATGGCAGTTTTGATGATTCCCCATTGTTGCTCCACACCTCTTTCTAGCCTGTTTGCTAGTGCTTTTCTGAGGCACTCTCTCATCTTGCCAAAGTCAGCCCTCCTGAAGTCCAGTACCCTCACTTTTGTATGGCTTGACTCTGTAGCTGAGTTTAACGTGAACCACACTGTTTGATGGTCACTTGTTCCCAGATGGCAACCCACTTCTAGATCTGAGATCCTCTTACTGCCCCCGTTTGAGAGTACGAGGCTAAGATTGCTTCCTCACGAGTGGGTTCCGAAACTAACTGTCTGAGGCCTGCTACCTATAAGGCATTAAAAATGGCCCTGCTCTTGGATGTGGTTGCAGCAAATGTGCTCCAGTTAACATCTGACATATTCAGGTCTCCCATCAGCAGTATCTCCCCTTTCTCTGCCATTCTAAGAATGCCTTCTATCATATCCTTGTCCATTCCCTCCCCCTGACATGGGGGTCTGTACACAACCCCTGTGTGGATTGTGGTGCCCTTTCCAGTCTCCAAGGTGACCCACAGTGCCTCCTCTCCTCCCTGTAAACTCTTTTGTTCAGTTGCTTCTATCCCTTCCTTTACATAGAGAGCTACTCCTCCCCCTCTTTTCCCCAGCCTGTCTCTCCTGTAGGTTATGTACCCTGGTATGTTAACATCCCATTCATGGTTCTCTGTGTGCCATGTTTCTGTGACTGCTACAATATCCAGGCATCCCTTTTCTATCAAGGCCCCCAGCTCAGGGAGGTTGATGCCCAGACTATGAGCATTGGTACTCATTACCGTATATTTCCTGATGGCCTTACTCCTTTTTGACCCATCTCTGTCCTTCTTGCCTTTGTCACTTTCTCCATTTACCCCTGCCCTTCTCCCTATTGACACCTCTATGTTGGTGTTTACCACACTTACTACTGTAATTTTTTTTGGGGGGGGCTAGGATTTCCCTGCTCCTTTCCAGTGCCTCCCCCCTTGGCTAGTTTAAATGCTTGCCAATGAAGCATTTAAACCTATCACCTAGGATCCTGGTTCCCCTCCTGGACTGAGAAGCCCCATATAGGATGGTGAGGAGGAGATTGCAGCAGGCAATTGCATGATGTGCAACACAGGAAAGGGAATTCCCCAGATGGTATAGGAGGCCAAGCCTTTGATGGATAGACCGGGTTATAGAGTTGATATGAGGTCTGTAGGTCATCTCTTGGTCAAGATGAACTCCAAGGTATTTGAAACTGGTCGTGACCTCAACTCTGGTTCTCTGGATTGTGCTGATCTGAAGCAGTTCACTTCTATCAGAGCCCAGATGTCTTGAACCAAACAGTACGGCTTTGTTTTTTTCTTCATTGAGCTTCAGGGAGTTTGAGAAGAACCAGGCCTCAAGTGTTGAGAGACTGTCCTGCAGTTTAGTGGAGATGACACTAGGTTGTGGGTCACTGCAGTATATGACAGTGTCATTCACATAGAGAATGAGTTTGCTAAGTGTGCAGTTGGCCTCAATATTATTGAGGAAGAGTGAAAAAAGCAGGGGGCCCAGGATAGAGCCCTGGGGTACCCCAGAGGTAACGGGTCTTGGTCCAGACCGGGTACCCCTCCAGTGGACTTTTTGGGTATGGTCATTCAGGTAGCTCTCGAACCATGAAAGTGAGTGGTCATCCAGTCCTAGGAGTCAGAGTTTGGAGAGAAGGAGATTATGGTCGACCAGGTCAAAGGCCTTCGATAGGTCAATGAAGAGGGCACCCACTGGGGAGCCTAGGTCCATGGCAGCAAGGATGTCCGGCGTGAGCTGGATGAGGACTGTGTCAGTACCATGATCCTTCCTGAAACCATGCTGCACATCAGCCATGAGAAGCTGTTGCTCTAGGTAGTCCTGTAACTGGTTAGAAACTAGTCGTTCCTGTATTTTCCCAAGAGGGCTGAAAAGGGAGATGGGTCTGTAGTTTCCCAGTTTGCCTTGGGACCCACTTTTATGAACGGGGACGATGGTCACAACCTTCTACACTGAAGGGACTAATCCTTCAAGAAGTGACCTATTTATACGTAGGGTGATAAGAAGGGCGATAGCCAGGGCAGCAGCCCTCAGCAGGCAAGGTTCAAGCTGGTCATGACCCAGGGAGGAAGAAACATAGAAACATAGACTTTGACGGCAGATAAGGACCGCTAGGCCCATCTAGTCTGCCCATTTCCCTACCTACAGGATAGTCTGCAGATCCTAGTTAACCAACAGCTTATTTCTTCCTACCCCCCACAAGAATTGCCTTATGTCTGTCCCATGCATTCTTGAATTCTCCCACAGTTTTAGACCCCACAACCTCATCAGGAAGGCTGTTCCATGCATCCACTACCTCATCTGTGAAATAATACTTCCTTACATTGCTTCTGAATCGCCCTCCTTCTATCTTTAAATTGTGTCCCCTTGTTCTTGCAAGTCTCTTTTTCTGAAAGATGCTACCCTCTTGGACTTTGTTGATTCCACTGAGGTACTTAAAAGTTTCTATCATGTCCCCCCTCTCCCTTCTTTCCTCAAGGGTATACATGTTAAGCTCCTTTAGTCTCTCCTCATACGGCTTCTCTTGCAAACCCTGCACCATTTTAGTTGCCCTCCTCTGGACTGCCTCTATCCTGTCTATGTCCTTCGGAGATGGGGTCTCAGAACTGGACACAGTACTCAGATGGGGTCTCACCAACTGTCTATACAGAGGGATAACAACTTCATGTTTTCTGCTGATGATGCCTCTCCCTATACATCCCAGTATACCCCCAGCCCTCCCTACTGCCTTCTCACATTGCTTGCTAAGCTTAAGGTCGTCTGATATGATTACCCCCAGGTCTCTTTCCTTTTTTGTTGTTGTTACTACCTCCCCACCCATTGTGTATTCTTCCACTGGGTTCTTGTTTTCCAGGTGCATTATTTTGCACTTCTTTGCATTGAATCCTAGCTGCCATACTTCTGACCATTCCTCCAATCTTGCCAAATCCCTTTTCATCCTTTCCACGCCTCCTTGTGTATCAACCCTGTTGCAGATCTTTGTGTCATCTGCAAAAAGGCATACTTTTCCTTCCAGTCCCTCTGCAATGTCACTGATGAAGACATTAAAAAGGACTGGACCCAATACTGAACCCTGCGGTACCCCACTAGTAACCCCCCTTTCTTCAGAGTGGACTCCGTTTACAATTACCTTCTGTGTCCTGTTGTCCAGCCAATGTTTTACCCTGGCTACCACCCTGGGTCCCACACCCAGGCTGGTTAATTTGACTATTAATCTTTTGTGTGGGACAGTGTCAAATGCCTTGCTAAAGTCTAGGTAGGCCATGTCCACAGCCCCTCCCTGGTCTACTACTTTGGTCACCCAGTCAAAGAAATCTATTAGATTTGTCTGACATGACCTTCCCACTGTGAACCCATGCTGCCTTGGCTCCTGTGCTCCACTGGCCTCTAAGTACTCAACTATTCTTTCCTTCAGAAGTGACTCCATAACTTTCCCTACCACAGAGGTCAGACTGACAGGTCTGTAGTTTCCTGCTCTGTCTTGGTCCCACTTTTGTGAAGGGGAATCACATCCGCCTTCCTCCAGTCCTCGGGTACCACACCATCCTCCATGATTTATTAAAAGAGTAGCCAGTGGTTTCACTAGTTCCTCCTTAATTCTTTTTAGTATTCTGGGGTGAATTCCATCAGGACCCATTGCTTTGTCCACCTTCAGTTTTAGGAGTTCTTGCAGAACCCTTTCTTCTGTGAAAGGACTGGGATCGACCCCCTATCAAAGTGCTTCTGTTAATTGGATGAGGCACTTCCCCTCCTCTTTTGTGAATACTGAGCAGAAATATTCATTCAGTATTCCTGCTTTTCACTGTCCCCTCTGCCCACCCACCGTTCATTCTATTCAGCCTCACTATCCCTCCCTTTGTCTTTCTCGCTGCTGATGTACCGATAAAGGTTTTATCCCCTTCTTAACTGAGTTGTCTATCTTTTCCTCAGTTTGGGCCTTTGCTATTCTGACTTCCCTCCCTGCTTCCTTCTGCCTTAACTGGTACAGCTCTCTGTCCTGCTCCTTCTGTGTTTCCTTATACTTCTGGAATGCTATCTTTTTCTTCCTGACTTTCACAGCCACCTCTTTTGAGAACCATAGTGGCTTTTTCTTTCATTTTGATTTGTTCATTTGCTTCACACAAAGGCTTGTTGCCTCTGTGATGGCAGTTTTGATAATTCCCCTTTGTTGCTCCACACCTCCTTCTAGCCTGTTTGCTAGTGCTTTTCTGAGGCACTCTCCCATCTTACCAAAGTCAGCCCTCCTAAAGTCCAGCACCCTCACTTTTGTGTGGCTTGACTCTGTAGCTGAGTTTAATGTGAACCACACTGTTTGATAGTCACTTGTCCCCAGATGGGTTAATTTTATGTAGGAGAGGTAGCACCTCAGCCTGATTGACCAGCTTCAGGTGGAATTGAGGCCTAGGATGCACCCATACCTCACTAGAGTAAGGGGTAGACCTTGGGTGGACAGGGAGAGGGGGCCCATTTGGGAAAGAGAAAGAGGCACAGAAGGCAAAACCTGTGTGTGTGATCTCATATGCTGTTTTAGCATTTTCTCGTGGCTTTTCATCTTTCAGCTGAAACCCCCGGGGTGGGGATGAGTGAGGTCACTCCTAGAGCATCAGATTTTCAGCAGAGACATTCAGTAATACATTTTATATTAAAAAAATGATACAGCACTCAGAACTGGCTGTCCACATCACAGGTACTATGCATAACCACATGCACAGTACAGACAAAGGAATTTGAGGGGCACACAGATGCGCACAGAGCTATGCAGAGCAGACCTCAGGTTGGCCTACAGTATGCAGCCACACCTCTTGACCTCACCATATATGGATATCTGCATTACCCCATGCACATCCATGGAAGTGAATACTGTAATGGAAGCTGAGGGGCATGTTCTGTTCGAGTACAGCAATAAGTGGAACCAGCTGCAGTGCCCTGGCCACCATAACTACCTGATGGCACTGAATGTGACCACACAGAAATGCAGAGATTTGGCTGGACATGCAGTGTTGGCCAATCACAGTTCTCTAATTTCTCCAGCAGACAGGTGGCAGCCATGGTCACAACATACAGGAACACAATGGCATTCTGTATGGGGCAGAGTTCTTGAAGGTGCTGTAGAAAATGAAAGCCAGGCTGTGACTTGTCATTCAGGCCACCATGAATGCTGGCAGACCTGAGGCATGCACACTGGCAGTGATAAAGCACAAGTGGCCTGACCTCTGGTGTGCTAGCAAGCATACGCTGGCAGCTGTCTAGCTGTCACAATCCTCCATGGTGATGGGTTGCCTCACAAGAGCATTGGCTGTCCCTGATACATGAATGGTGGCAGAAACTCTCACTGAGTTGTTCCTGCATGGTGCGAAGGAGGGTGTGGATACACTGCCAGGTATGTAGTACACCACAGGGACCGATCATGATGGGGGGATGGCACGGCCATGCTAACCACCCTGTGTTGCATCCTACAACCCTGTGATACAGAACACCCCCAAAGAAGAGGTTGATCCTCCCCAGATGACCAAAACTAGCCACCAGAGTCAGGAAAATTGAACAAGTAGGCAGTACTCACATTGGCCTGCAACACACCCTTTGTACACCCACAGCTATGTCACAGCCCATAACACCAACTTGTCTCTCCCTTCCAGGTATACCACAAGAGCTGTGTCCACCACAGACAAGAAAGGTGTGCCACAAGATCAATTCTGGGACATACTGGAGCATGAAGAGAATCTGGACACCACCACCACAGTATACAGCCACCACCACACACAGTCCCACTCCCCAGCAACAGTCACATCCTGAATGGCTGGCCTGGGCCAGCTTACAGGGTACTGTGGAATCCTGTGAGCAGCCACAGGTGTTGAGCCTGCAGCCATGGTCTGCCAGCACCATTTGGGCAGATGGCAGAGACAGTCTGTCCACCCTCTAGTGGCAGGCAGTGGCCACAAGGAGGCTGCAGGGGAACACACAACACCCCTGTAACAGTAGGGACAAGTGTTCCTCCAGTTGTCCCATGTACTAGACATGGAAGATGGCCAATAGGGGTATACTGAGCACCTACTAACCTGCAGTGAGTGAACTGGAATATGACTAGCCCTACACACAGCAAGGAAACACTAAGGTGCTGAAGGAGCCAACAGTAGAGGTAAGGGGCATGCATTGCAGCATCAACTGCATAGGGGACCTAATGGAGAGGCTAGGGGAAGCACATACTGGATTTGTTCAGAATGGCCATACCACATGTAGCCAAGGCAGCACTGAAGGCTGCTGTGCACCACATACCTGCCAGCTACAGTGACCCTGAGGGGCACGAGGACAGCCACCCACAACCAATATCAGGTACATACCTACACACGGTCCAGTAGAGGGTGAGGGCCACAGCCAATACACAGCATATGGGCACACAGGCATCCACAATGAAAGAGCAGTAACTGTCCAAGACAAAATGATGCCTGCCTCCCCAATCACAAGCACCGAGAGCCCCAAAGTACACACTATCAACATGCATATAATCCCTCACCACATATAATCATCCACCATATATAATTCCCCACCACATATAGCCTCCAAGCATGGACACCAATGCCTTCCAGACCTTCAGCATTGTGGTACTCTGGGTGGGGTATTATCACAGTGCCATCCCCCCAAATGGCTAATGTCCCCTGAATGAGACCATGCAGTGCTGCTTATCCAGACAGTGACCATGGTCCTCACGGCCCCCTTCCCCTGTCACCTGGTAGTACATCTCCCTGTATTTCCTGTGGCATGTGTAGCCAATACTGCACAGCTATGTTGTGCAACATGGCGCACGCTGTTAACACTCTGCATGCCATCCTTGGGAGAAACTCATTATGCAGCCTGTCTCATGCTGGCACCAGAACTGCAACTTCAGCAGCCCTATCGCCCTTTTGATCATGGACTCTGTCTTCCTTCATGCCTCACTGTATGCCTCTTCCAATGCTCTGTGTGTCTCCATGTATGGAGTCATCAATTATGGCTGCAGTGGATCTGTGCTGTCACCTATGCACTGGGTAAATGACAGTGTTAGTGCCATGCAGCTGCCAGGCATCCACCTGTGTACCATGTGTTAGAGTTGGATACTCACATATAAACCATCCATCCCTGCCTTCATGTGCATCAAGGAGTGTGCTCAGCCTGGACACATTGAAGATATAGGCATCAGGCATGAACTTGGGTATTTGGCATGCACATTAGTCATGACACCCATGGAATCACAGACTATTATGCAAGTTGATGCTGTGATACCCTATACAGTTATCTTATTCTGCCTCATCCATTGATAGTGCCAGGATTGCCATGCGTACAATCAATAGCACCTAGTACATTAGGCATGCCATGCATGGCACACAATGCCTCCTTCAGGGACCCTATGTTGGGTTGTGTGGTGGGGAATTTTAAGTGCTCATGCACATGAAGGAGTACGGCATCAATGACCTGGTGCCTACCCTGGAAATGGAGGACTGACTGAAATTTGTGACATTCCCCACTACCCTCTGGAAAGCCTCCCTGACACAATATGCCAATGAACATAAAACCTTTGTCTCAACTGACATCGCCCATGACCAATGGGTGCATGGGGCCACATGGCTATGGACCATGTCACACAGCCATGTAATCTTGGCATGGTCCAAATGGAATTTCTCAAGACAGTGTGTGTCCCACAGGGCATTGGTGTGCAGCCATGGGTAAAATATACATGGTCACATCTGTGATCTCTAGGACTGCTCATGTTCCCTCTCACCATCAAACAAGAGAACATTCAGTAGTCGCCCTGGGTACATCCTGTGTACTCCTGAAGAGTGGCCCTAGAATAGCTGCCAGGCAATGGGGGTTACACACCAATCTGTGCTTTCCCTGACCAAGACTCTGACATGGATACTGGACAGATGTCACATGTGCACATGAGCCCCTTTAAAGTGGTGTGTACCTGGCTCACCTATGGGGTGTGCATGTGCTTGGGTGTCGCCGATTCATTACTGTATGGACAGTGGAAACAATGGCTGCCTCTGCACCTGTATCGGTGAGCACAAGAAGTAGAATGGGGGAGTACCCCTGCAAGTTCTGGCCCATGGCCAAAACTACATACCAGGATTCAGAGGAAGGTGGAGCGGTATGGGAGGGGAATGGAGCTGGGGAGATAAGCATGCTGCTGACAAGGGATGATGGGGCATGCATGGCAGGTGTTGTGTGTGCTGTGTCAGTGATGTTCCTTTATTTATGTGTCCACAGGACTTCCATAGAAGGAGAAAGGAGGATTATCCTGGTGTGCCAGGAGCAGTCTGGTGGGTCTGTGGCATTGCTGGTGGCCCAGTGGGCATGGTGGGTGCTGCAGCTGACAGACTTGCTGCCCTGGTGGGTCAAAAACCAGGATGCTTATTAAAAAGGAGATGATGGTGAGCTCTGGGCCCTGGCAGAGTCATGAAAGGTAAATGACATGGTGAGACGATGTGTGCTGGTTGTGATCTGCTGTAGACCTGCATGTGCATCCCACTCATGACTGTCCTCATTATTTCTCTTGCTTCAAGTATTATGGACTGCTAAACTGGGTGATGTTGGTGAAGAGGGGATACATTCCCTACATGCTGAAGGGGTCCAGTGAGGATTTTCAGGTGAAGAAGGTGGAATAGATGCCATTCCAGTATCATAGCACTCCCACAGAGCTGCAATTTGTGGGGTTGTTTTGTTGTTTATGTTCCTGTCCATTGGCAGGAACATAGTTGCTGCTGATCATGTAATACTTGCCATGCCCAGGGCTAGTCATGCCCACCATAATAAAGCATATTTTGCATATTTGTATCATCTCTGTGTCCTTTTTCCAGTGAGTGATGGCATGCTGATACTGCTATTGTCAGGCACATGGTGGATTTGGTGTGTGGTGGGAGGTGTTGGCCATGGGTGTTTTTGCCAGACCAAGAGCTGTGCAGGAGAGTCCAACACTTTAGGGCATGCTGCATGCATGGTGCCTGTGTACCATGTTGGGGCAGCAGGAGCTCATGTGTGAAGGGAAGGAATTATTTTTGTCCCTTGGTGTCCTACAGTATCTTTGTGTTGAGCCTGCTTTGTAGGTTTATATTGTACTTTTAATATTATATTATATTGTCAGGTTTGATCCTCTGTAGAACTACAGATCTTCCTCAATGGTGGTCTATGCTGTCCTTTGTACATGGTTTTCACAGTCCCAACAGTCTGTTCTGCCCTGCATGCCAGTCCTGCCTGCATGCAGTTTACTGCTGTCTTCCATACAGTGTAGTGCTCTATGTGCAGCCCAATGAGCTGAGGTGACATACTGCACATCATGAATGTGCATATGTGTGGTGTATGCATACTTTTATGCAGCCATGCCCCTCCACCTGTGCAAAGTGTTGCCACATCAATAGTACGCACTGGACACCTGTGCATGCCTCTGCACTACAGACATACATGTCACACAACTGTGGCCTGCACATTGGAGCATCATATGCTTTTATGTGTGGCTATTACATGCCACATACAGACCACCTGACAAAGTCTATAGGCCCCACTGTCTCTTGGGTAGTAGGATTATGTAGTCTTCTTTGTGTTAAAATTTAAGCTACTGTACTTTGTTTTGTTGTATGTCTGATTTTTGCTGTTTTCAGTAAAAACTTCCTCTACTTTTTTTTCAAGAAGTACCATGGGATCTTTATCATTCACCTGAACTACCACCAGAAAAATCAGACAGGACCTTGGTTTAAATTCTCATCCAAAGGACGACACCCCCGCCCCCAACAGTACCATATTCCCTTAGTACTGCACTCAAGTGGGTGCAAGCATCTTTATCATAGAATGCCCACCCTGTGAATTCTGTAGGCTGTTTTCACACATCTAACCAGCAACTGACTATGCTTTTCTCTCTGTGAGGTGTGATAACACCCACCCAATAGTTATACCTACGTCAAAAATGCAGAGCATATGAGGAACTGTAACCTCCAATAATATAGCCAAAGCCCTTGATGGACACCATTTGAAATGGTGACCCCAGATTTGATGAGGGAAAAACACCTATGAATATGGGGTTTTGCAAGGAAACTGCACCTTATTATTCATGTACTACATACAATCTTACTGATTTGCAACCTCATTTAATAAACACTTGGTATTTACCTGGTGACCCTCTAGCATAAAAGTAATGACCCCATGACAGACACCATGTGGACTGGAAACCCTGGGATTGGTGAGAAAAAGCACATTTTCTATGTACAGGACTTGAATGCTTATGAGAGCATTGATAATAATCTTTCCCCACTGTCTTGAGTTTGAAGCAATATGCAAATGCCTCAACTCATCAAAATGATACAGTTCAAAATTTTTGGTAGTGCAGGTCAGATTTCATCTGTGATCTCTCTTGCCTATCCTTTGTGTCCAGATAAAGGTATCTCATTTTACTGTGCATTACCATCAGATATTGCTCTTCTCTGTTTTGCTGGATATTAACACTGAAGTATAGGCTAAGGCCTGCTGAGCTGAGAAACAGCTCCTTTCCATAGGCTAGTTTGACTAGGTTAGTTCCACTGTCATCATTCATTTCCTGTCTGACAGCCCACTGAAAGGGGGATGAGGGGGCTGTACAAAATCATATTTTAAGTAACAAACAAGGAAAAAAAAAATATTTAAGCTATGACTAGTAGTTGTAATACTATATCACATGTGACACCGAGCCTGAAAAATACGTAAGTACTGTGCATACTTGCTCTCTTTTTGTATTATGTTTTTATTATTTTCAAGTTTTAACAAAAGACAGAGAGAATATACAGATATTTACAAAGTTCATGCACATATTATCACAGCTATGAAAACTTATAAACTATATACAGTAGTATAGTATATTACAAATTTCATTAGGATAATTACATACAATATAACGGCTGGACCTACCAGACCAGTGAGGAGGGAAAAACAAAGGAGACACCATCTTATTCATTATCTTTGTCACCCTACCACTAGCTCCTTGTCCTCAATGTAGCAGGCTCAAATCCACAAACCCTCCACCTAGCATCTCAATGAATTTGTGCATTGAAATAACAGAAAAAAATGTCATTACATTGCATAACCACCTTATGATTCAATCAGTGTGATGCTAAAGAACAGTGAATACATTCTGCTAATGACAACAAAATAGTATTACTCATAGTGCAATTTTGCCTGTTAATCTTAACAGTTATAACTACTTTAAGTATGTTGCCTAGGATCATTAGCTATTACTGGTATGTTCCACGATTTTGTCATTTGGGGCATTCACCCCACTGAGCTATAGCCCCCTGAGTTACTTGGCTTCATTTAGAAGCTCACCCCCTCCCTTAGTATCTGGGCCTCTACTGAGGTTAATGAGATCAGAAACTTATTGCACTCTGAAAGGAATCATTCCTCTCTCCTTTTAAGGGCATAGGTAACCCTATCTATGGCCACATTGTCAGCAGTAGATTGTTCCACATCACCATAGTGGGAACTACACAAGACACCCAGGTGTTCAAGATAACCTGTCTAGCTACTGCTAGCATTATTCTGACCCATCTGGGGTACTACGCCCAATCCCCCTCCTCCTCTAGTTCTTATCCCAAACAGGAGTGACAGGGGCAACAAATCAATCTCCCTCCCCCAGGAAGCAGCAAAATCCATTTCCACAAACCTCCAGTAACCCCTAAGAGTTGTGCTCTCCCAAAAGTAAAGGAAATAAGTGCCCCTGGCCACATGGCATAGACCACACAGCAGAATTTGTGAACCATACTAAGGGGAGATTATAACTTATGAATAAACTTGTATTGTGACTCCTTGAATTTATTACATGGTAGTAAGCCCATGTGGGAGTTAATTATGAGTTTCCAGTTTGCCTCAGAAATGAATATGCCCAAGTCTAGTTCCCATGTTGCCTTAGTTAGCCCTGATAGATCAAGGAAGAACACTCTTTCGTGTTTGACTGCCTTACCAATTAGGCCCTGTTCCTTCTTTCTAGCTCCCAGTATTTCCTGTTCAGCCTCCATCAGTGAGGATCCATCCATTGGGATTCTAAGCAAGTCTCCTCCAAAGTTCCTTATCTGTAGAAATTTATACAAATGTGAGGTAAACAGCTTCAGAGTTTCCTTTATTATGTTGAATGAATATATGCCCTCCTTATTGTATAGGTCTCCCATACATCTGCTTCCCTTGTCCTCTCATACCTTAATGCCTTGATCCTCTATTCCTGGAAGAAATTCCAGGTTGCACGCTATTGGTATGAGAGGGGTGTGCTCCCCTATCACACCCCTCCTTCTCCCTTATTCACCCAATTATGCAAATACCAAAATTGTATGGCTAGGAATATCCCTTAAGGTCCAGAAATCCAACCCCCTATCTCCTTAGATGATTTAAGTCTATCTAACTGCATTCTAACTTCTTCCCTTGCCAAAGGAAATCGCTAAAGCCCTTTTCAACCATTTTAATGTCCTTTGCAGCTGAGGGGAATAGAATCATTTGCATAAAATCCTCAGAAGGCTGTTCATTTTTATTAAATTTACCCTCCCCATCCAAGAGATTGGAAGAGCCCTCCACCTGCCAAGGTCCGCCAGGATAGTGTTGAATAATGGGGTATAATTCAATTTATATAACATATTGTAAATTCTTTTCAATCTCTATGCCAAGATAAGTGAAAAAGTGCTCTACCCGCTTTAACCCCCATGTTTCTTTGGGTGGATCCCTGTTGTCTCAACCTAGATACAGGACCTCTGATTTCTGAAGTCGTAATTTATATCCTGAGAATTGGACAAATTCCCTTACAATATCAAGCAGTGCCGGGACCGACTTTTCTGATCGTGTAACATATAGGCAATGCCCCTGGAATTCTGTGATTCTGTGCTTGCCAAATTTTTTTGCAGAATTAGCATCATGCTGTAGAATTCATATAGTGCCACATAACTCATTGTTTTTGGTGAATTTTCATTCAAATATACAGTTTTTCCACACTCTCAGGTTCCCGTACCCATCTTGTTTATCCTGAAGCCCCTCACCTATGCTTGGTATGTAATGTCATCAACGACATCATATCATATTTTAGCCAATGGCAGGATGGCATTCGGCCACAGAAATGAATAAATCATGCCTCAGAAATCAGAAAGTGCTGCCACAGAATCCTAGGAGCCAAAGAACCCCAGACTTCCCTACCCCATCTACAGGAAACGTTAGAGAAATTCGGCCCCCTTGCTGGATATAAAATTAATTTATCTAAATCAGAAGCAGTGGTGTTAAGTGGTACCCCTTCAAGGCAATTCAAGGAAAACTTCCCATTTATCTGGGTTAGAAAAAACACCTTCAGGTATTTAGGGATCCAGATTTCAGTAGATACTACCAGACTATTCTAGAACAACCATACTAAATTGTATAACACCATGCAGTCAGACTTTGCCAATTGGAAACTCCTGCCTCTTACGTTGTATGGCATGATTCAGGTAATAAAGATGAACGTGCTCCCCAGGTGTTTTTTTCTCTTTCAGACACTCCCAATCCCTATTCCTCTCCGGTTTTGGAAGCAGCTGACAAAAAATATTTCTAAATTTATCTGGGCAGGAAAACATCCCAGGATATCCTTTAACATTCTGGTGAGATCGAGAGAGGAGGGGGGCCTTGTTCTCCCTCATCTATACTAATATTACCTGGCAGCTCAAGGTGCCCAGTTGGTTACTTGGGCTAAACAGCAGATAGATTCAGGGTGGTATTTAATTGAAACAAACACAGTGCCACACCATAAGTTGTGGACCTTGCCCACAAATCCTATTGACTCCCATGTTAGGTTACTCATATTGAACCCATGGGTCAAAAAATTCCTTGCACATCCTTTTGAGACTGTGGAAAGTTTCCCACACCCCAAATGCATTAGGCCCCCTTTCCCTGATCTGATATGTGGATGGTTTCACCACCCCCAGATTGGACCAAGGTTATGATTACCAAGAACATAATGACCTTAGTACACTTTGACAACTACTAGACAGGATGGGATGTCTCCCCTTTGCTTTTCACTCTGCAGGGAGGACTTTTAAAGGGTCTCCAGACACTACACTTTATTACCAGTGGGGGAAACCTTCCAAAAATATGTAGGGAACTAACATCCCTAGAGTCATATTGGTGGGACTCAATCAAGATCAGAGATAAATTAAGGTATGTATCCATCTTGTATACAGTGCTTACTACCCAAGGAGGGGTCCCGGGGTTGGATGCAATAAGGGAAAGATGGGAAGTTGATTCTAATGCAATAATCCTAAGGGAAGACTGGACTCATAGACTTAAAAGAGGTTGGCAGGTAACTTCAGCTACAATATGGAGAGAATTTAACTGGAAAATACTTACACATTTTTTCGGAACCCCTTGGGTCACAACACACTTTAACCCAAAGGCCTCACCAGCTTGTTGGCATTTATGTGGAACACCATGAGGCACACATTACCATATATTTTGGGGGTGCAGTAAGTTGAAGACATTCTGGTACCATATACATAAGGTGATAGAAGAGGTGTGGGGGGGTCCCTATCCCTTTTACCTTTCAAGATTTAATGTTAGGCCTTCCAACTCTATTCTCAAAGAAAAGGAAAAAAGTGGATCTCTGTCAAATATTGAGGGTCGCAGCCTTGAAATGTATTACAACAAAATGGTTGGCGCTGGATCCTCCATCCTTGGCACAGTGGGTTCTGAAGGTGGAAGAATTGGAACACCTAGAGAAAATTACTTATACAATACATCTAAGAAAAGAGAAACTCCTGGAGCTTTGGCAGCCTTGGCAAGTCTGGAGAGAAAATTGGAGAGGGGGGGGGGAGAGGGGGGAGAAGAAACTACAGACCAGGGGAAGTAACCATGCATTGTGGGAATATAGATGTAGGAGGAGTGGGGGATTTATGATCCCAAGTCAGTCATGGATACCCTTATCTGTTTGCCATTTAGAAGAGGGGAGATGAGGTCTGAGTAGAACACCTACTGAGGTAGGAACATGAGCAACCTAGGAATGGAACATTGTTACTGCACATATTCATATTTTTCTTTTTTAATTTTATTATTGTTCTAAGTTGTTAGAGACTTGTTAAACATGTTTATGAGTGTGGAATAACTCAGATTTGGATGGATATTGGGACAGAGACCAGATTAACACTGCATAGAACTGTATCCATCAAACCTAAGCCTTGGGCTTAAAGCAGTGTACCATCTTTTACTTCATCCTTTTTTTTACATTAGGGCTCTGTAAACCATGGACCGTGCTTTGTATGTAAGATTTACAAGACTGTATCATCATATCTTAGAAGCTATGAGAAATATGTAAGAAGTTGTGCTGTATCTTAAATTTAACAATAATAAAAGCTAAAGTTAAAAAAAAAAAGAATCCTAGGAACCTGGCCACAGAAATCAGAAAATGGTTCCACAGAGAACTAGGGGCACTGCATATAGGAGTATGTCATCTGCATAGAGGGTAATTTTGTGTTTAAAGCCATTCCTGCCCAGAATTCCCTGTATGTCCTGGTGTTCTTGGACTCATATAGCCAATGATTCTATTGCTCTGGTGAAAAGTAATGGGGAGAGGGGGCACTCCTGCCTAGTGCCTCTTTTCTGCTGGGGAGTCTCAGATGGAGTACCATTCACCAGAACTCTTGCTCTGTGATCTTTGTATAGCATGTTTACCAGAGATATGTACCTTTCTCACAACCTAAATCAGTTCAAGGTCTCAAACAAATAATGCCATTCTATTCTGTCAAAGGCCTTCTCGGCATCCATAGACAGAACACGAGCCCATCCAGGATGCCATGTGTCCCACCAGACAACTTTGAGCAGCTACCTCGTGTTATGATAAGACAATCTGTCCTGAACAAATCCCATTTGATCTGGGTGAATGATTTGGGGAAGGACTTTTTCTAGCTAATTTGATTATTAATCTTTTGTGTGGGACTGTGTCAAATGCCTTGCTAAGGTCTAGGTAGGCCATGTCCACAGCCCCTCCCTGGTCTACTACTTTGGTTACTCAGTCAAGGAAATCAATTAGATTCATCTGACATGAACTTCCCACTGTGAACCCATGCTGCCTTGGGTCCTGTGCCCCACTGGCCTTTAGATACTCAACAATTCTTTCCTTCAGAAGTGATTCCATCACTTTCCCTACCACAGAGGTCAAACTGACAGGTCTGTAGTTTCCTGCCTCTGTCCTGTTCCCACTTTTGTGAAGGGGAATCACATCCGCCTTCCTCCAGTCCTCAGGTACCAAACCATCCTCCCATGATTTGTTAAAAAGGGTAGTCAGTGGTGTCACTAGTTCTCTCCTAAATTCTTTTAGAATTCTGGGGTGAATTCCATCAGGCCCCATTGCTTTGTCCACCTTCAGTTTTAGGAGTTCTTTCAGAACCCTTTCTTCTGTGAAAGGACTGGGATCGACCCCCTTATCCAGAGTGCTTCTGTTAATTGGATTAGGCACCTCCCCCAAATCCTCTTTTGTGAATACTGAGCAAAAGTATTCATTCAATATCCCTGCATTTTCACTGTCCCCCTCTGCCCACCCACCGTCCATTCTATTCAGCTTCACTATCCCTCCCTTTGTCTTTCTATGCTTCCTGATATACCTATAAAAGGTTTTATCCCCCTTCTTTACTGAGTTGGCTATCTTTTCTTCAGTATGTACCTTTGCTATTCTGACTACTCTCCCTGTTTCCTTCTGCATTAACTGATACAGTTCTCTGTCTTGCTCCTTCTGTGTTTCCTTATACTTCCTAAATGCTATCTTTTTGTCCCTAACCTTCACCGCCACCTTTTTTTAGAACCAGAGTGGCTTTTTCTTTCATTTTGATTTATTTATTTTCTTCACACAACGTCTTGTTGCCTCTGTGATGGCAGTTTTGATGTTTCCCCATTGTTGCTCCACCCCTCTTTCTAGCCTGTTTGCTAGTGCTTTTCTAAGGCACTCTCCCATCTTGCCAAAGTCAGCCATCCTGAAGTCCAGAACCCTCACTTTTTCAAGGCTTGACTCTGTAGCTGAGTTTATCGTGAACCACACTGTTTGGTGGTCACTTGTTCCCCAATGGCTACCCACTTCTAGTTCTGAGATCATGCCTTGACTGAACTGTTGCTTTTTCTTTTAAATGTGAATAGAAAGATCCTGGTGGATAATCAATAGTGATCCTTCAAATAGGAGCTCTTTTTTTACACAGAACACAGCCATTACAGCTTGGTGATCTGCGAAATTATGAAGCCGAAAAATAATTTGTCTTGGCTGATCACTGGGCAGATGGGGAGCTAAGGTCCTGTGTGCCATCTCAATTTTTAGCCTGCCGTTCTTCACTTCCATGTCCCAAATTTTTGGAAGGGTAACCACACAGAAATCTTGAACACATTTGCTATCTTTTCCTTCTGATAGTCCTCTGAGTCACAGATTGGTCCTGTGGTAGTAGTTTTCCTGATAGTCTGAGGCCTTTTTCAGTGACTCCAGCTTTTTCTCAAGTTGTGATACTTTGTCAGGGACTTGCCGCTTTGAGCCCTCCAGATACGACACTATCTGTTCAAGCTCTGTCAGCTGCTTATATTGTTGCACTTTTCTGAGGTAATGGTATTAATTTGCTGCTCAATTTTTTTTAAACAATAATAATACTTTATTTATAGTGCGCCTTTCAAATACCAAGGTGCAGTACAGTTAAAACAATTGACACAGTTAAAACAAAATCATCATCATATAAAATATATAGTACAGATCAACAGTCATCACTACCATATGCTTTTATCCAAAGAAATGATTTTAGGGCATGTTTAAAGCTCCCCACAATCATGCACTCCCTAATCCGATGGAGTAGAGAATTCCAGAGGGATTGGGCCACAAACATAAAAGCACTGGCCCCCGCAGATTTTAAAGTCACCCTCGGAATCTTCAGCAACTCCTCATCAGCAGAGCAGAGTGGTAGCACAGAGTGATAAGGAATCAGAAGCTCTTTCGGGTAGTCAGGGCCCAGTTTGTGTAGGGCTTTATATGTCAGTAACCCGACTTTGAAGGTGATCAGCCACTGAACTGGCAGCCAGTGCAGTTCCCACAGCACTGGTGAGATATGGGAAGATCTAGGGTCCCCATCAACAACCAGGCTGCAGAATTCTGCACCAGCTGCAAGCAGCGGATATCAAGCCCAGGAAGCCCAAAGTAAAGTGAGTTGCAGTAATCTAAATGCGAGGTCACAAAGGCATGGATTAATGTAGGCAATTCGCCAGACAGAACAAGTGCTTGATTAGTGATGCTTCTCAGATGGTAAAAAGATGACTTAAAGACAGCTGACACCTGAGTCCGAAGTGTCAGCCCCACATCTAAAATCACCCCTAGGTCTCATACCTATTCAGAGACCTGAAGCTCAGCATCCCCAAGGAACAATCCTAGGGGCAGCCTACCTTCAGCCCCCCATCCAGCGACCTCAATCAAAAACCATCACCTCCATCTTCCCAGAGTTCAACTTCAGCCAACTGGACCTCATCCAATCCTGGATTTCCTTGAGGCAGTTATTAAATACCAAGACTGCTCCTTCCTGGTCAGGAGCAAAAGACAGGTATAGCTGGGTATCATCGGCATAACAATGAATCCTCAGCCCATACCATCTCACAATGTCTCCGAGGGGAAGCATGTACACTGCAAACAACATGGGGGACAATACTGAGCCCTGAGGGACCCCACAAGACCGAGAGATTGGGTCAGAGGAAAAAAACCCTGACACTACCCTCTTAACAAGGAAAGACACACTAAGCTGAAATCTTGTTTACAGGTGTGACCTGGGAGCACAAGGAAGTTAAGTGACTAGCTCAGGGTCAAACAATATGCAAGTGGAGGCTGTGTGGGATTCAAACCTAGGTCTCCAGGTTTGCAGCTCAGAGCCTCAAACCACTGTGCTATGAATTGATCCAGACAGGGGCTCAAGCCCTGCAACACTTGCTCCATCTTGCTTATAAGGGCAATTTCCATGTCTGATAGAGAGATAGGCCCCATACTACTGCTCAGTGCCATTTCTTGCCTACTGGATTTCTTTGATGTTTTGCTCGTTTGACGAGAGGGTTTGCCCAAAAACAGGTATTCATCAATTTCATGAAGCTATTTCACTGCAATTTTCTGGAGGCAAGTTAGTTAATATCTGCTAAAATTTGTATTTATTTCACTTATAGAGTGGAGCTGCAGAGGATTGCATCCAAATTGTTAGCTGCTCATGAGCACCCCCAGATTCTTGCTCTTTAAAGAAAAATTGCATTCAGCCTAAAATATATTGCTTTCTTTAGAAGATATTTTTCAAATACTGTGTGGCATTCTGGCATTGATCTATTTTACCAGCTTTTTAGGCAAATCATGCTGTCATTTATGAAATACACACTGGTGTTAAAGAACTGCATTTATCTTGTAGGCTTATGTTGTCTGTAGAAGCTATTTTTAAATCACTGGTTCATATCCTGTTATAGTTTTAGTAAATTCACTGGGTATATCCATCTTCTTGGAGTTGTGTAACAGGGTGTGCTTTGAAACAACTGAGAGCTGCATGGGAGATATTATATTGGACTAGAAATCTGCAACAAATCTCACTCTTGCTTACATCTAAGGGAGGTTTTCCTTACTTTAAATTCTTACATTGGTATTGCTTTGTGTTTAATTATTTTAGTTTTTAAATCAGGAAGGGGGTTTTCAAAACTGCTTATCTTGTGAGTAACTTCAGAAGGGTTGAAATAACTGCATATTTGATTTTCCTGTGTAGGTAACTGGACTGTCTACTAATATTCTGTGACAGTTTGCATCAAGATATTTTGAAATAATTTACTGGTGGTGGTGGCTGTTAACTTCTAATAGCAAAGGCTGCAGTTTGTAATTTGAATCCAGAAAGAGCCTCAGGTGGGGGAAATTGTTTTCACTAGTCATGGAGGTCTGCATCATAGCCAATTGTTCTGGGTGGAACATTCCAGCACCGATCAATTACTATAAACTACTGGTGTGATCCAGTTTCAGACAGAAACCCATCTTATTGAAGTTGTATAACAGGGTGTGCTTTGAAACAACTGAGAACTGCATGGGAGATATTATATTGGACTGGAAATCTGCAACAAATCTCACTCTTGCTTACATCTGAGGGAGGTTTTCCTTACTTTACATTCTTACATTGGTATTGCTTTGTGTTTAATTATTTTAGTTTTGAAATCAGGAAGGGGTTTTTCAAAACCGCTTATTTTGTGAGTAACTTCAGAAGGGTTGAAATAACTGCATATTTGATTTTCCTTTGTGGGTAACTGGACTGTCTACTAGTATTCTGTGACAGTTTGCATCAAATTATTTTTAAATAGTTTAATGTGTCTTTCCTTGTGCACAACTGACTTGTTTTGGGGTTGATTGCTTTCAGTGCACAAATCACCAGGCTGGGTAGGTTTACGTGTGTTTGACTCAACTGTCTGTGTTTCTGTTTGTTTAAGGTCAACACTCATTATATGGATGGGTCAGAGTTTTTAGCTGATTGTTTCAAGAGGGCACAGTTTGGGACCTAATCCCCCCCACACCCCTCACTCCACCCACCCCTGCTACCAGTTCCTTTATACCAGGGGTTCTGACATAATTTCCTCAAGAGGGCAAGGTTCATACCGCTGTCATATCCCTTCCAGCATACTGCACTGACAATATAAGGGTACATATTATATAAAACTCATACATACATACAAAACAATAACTAAGGGACAAATAAAAAAAATTACACAGGATAAACAGGAAGGTAGACTAACATGTGGGGAGTAGTGCAATGTACGGGCTCTGGGGCAACAGTCTTCCGGGAGTCTTTCTGGAGGCTGAGATGCTGCCCTATTTGTAGTTGACTCTCTGCCCTTAGGGAGGAGGTTGCCCATCTTCAGGCCACACTGGACAGTAGTAAGGGAACCTCTCTCACCCAGGGAGCACCAGGGCCATGACCACTACCTCAGAGACAGCCAAGAAAGTGCAACAATTGGACCACAGTGGGCTCGGGGAGGGTGAGGGTGGTGGAATAGAGGCACACCCAGTCAGTTGTACCACTCCACAGGATAGATATAAATTACAGCAATTTAATATTATGTATAATCTGTACTACACTCCTGCCAAGTTATACAAGATGGGTAAACTACCATCACCTACTTGTAGTAGGTGTGAAGCCAAAGAAGGGGACCTGTACCACGTACTGTGGGTGTGTGCCAAGATTCAGCCTTTCTGGAAGGCAATTTGTGCCTCATTACCACCGATAATAGGCCTGAGCTCTTTTTACACCGAATTGCTATTTATTGAGTAGCTTCCCCAGAGGCATGACTAAGCAGAAGAAGTTGTATATGTTATTATATGGCCACGGCCAAAGCAGTTATCCTAAGGCACTGGAAGGATGCTATTACACCTCCAGTCCTAGAATGGTATAAGGAGATTATGTTGGCACTACAATTGGGGCTACATATAGCTAAAATGAATAACAGATTGCAATCTTAAGGTTCCAACTGGGGCCTGTTGGATGCTGTCTTAGTCACTTGGCAAACGTAATCTCCTTAGCCATAGGAAGTACCCCTTTGCTAGAAGTATCTTATGAGTCCTTGCTTTTTCTTCCTATCGAGAATCTTTGTGGTTCTCCAATTCTCTTGTAGATGCTGCTGGGGGATATGTGTTGGGTAGGGCTGGGTATTGGGTAAAAGTTTTATTAGGCTACCTTGTTAATTGTTATGTCAAATGCATTTCTTCTCATTGATACCACTTTAGCTAACATGTATTCATGATAATGGCCTGTTTGACTTGCATGTGTCGGCCTGGTTAGGGCCGTATAACTCATGTAATATCACTGTGTTAATAAAGTTGTACCACTCCACAATCCATACACCATTCTGATGGAGCATAGTTCCCCTATGGATACACCCGCAGAGGAGACTAAGGAGGTTGCAGACAACTGTCACAAGGGAGCCCCACAGGAAGGAGGCAGAGGACACCATAGGAAAAGGAAGCAGCTCCTGGTGGGGAACTCAATTGTTGGGGGATAGAACTGGGGGGATCAGGGAAAACTGATGTAAGGTGCCTGCCTGGCACCATGGCTTGGAGGGACAGGAAGCGCATCCTCAGGATCATGAGAACAGCTGCACAGGAGATGGAGCTGGACATCATTGTCCACCTAGTGATGAATGACTTGGCTCAACATTAGATTAGAGCAGTGCAGGAGGAGTTTGTGGAATTGGGGAGAGGCCTAAGGCAAGTAGCACACATAGTATCCTTCTCAGAGGTGCTGCCTGTCTATGGGAAGGGTGAGGTGAGGGTACTTTGCACCATGCAATTCAATGAATGGTTGAAAAGGTGGTGCAGAGCACAGGGGTTTGGCTTCATTGGGGACTGGAATTCCACCTGGAGGGATACCAGCCTATACTGGCAGGATGGTCTGCATCTGTCCAGGAAGGGAACAAGTCTACTAGGTGATCAGTTTAAATGCTTCCATGGCAAGCTTTTAAACTAGTCAAGGGGGAGACACTGATGAGCAGCAGGAGATTCCCAGCCTGCCCCTACAAAACTGGGTGCTAAATGAGGTAAAGACCAAGATGAAAAGGTCAGTAGGGAGCAGGACAGGGGTAATTGGAGAAGGCAAAATCAATGAGGACAAGGAAGGTGCTACAAGAGGTAAAGCCATCAAAAAATGGAGACCAATGAGTACTAATGCCCATAGTCTGAGTAACAAGCTTCCTGAATTAGTGGCCTTGTTGGAGGAGGAACATCTGGATATTGTGGCAGTCACAGAAACATGGTACACACAGAACCATGACTGGGACATAAACATACCAGGATACACCATCTACAGGAGGGACATGGAGGGTAAAAGATGAGGTGGAGTAGCTCTCTACATAAGGGATGGCATTAAAGCAAGAGAACAAAAGGGTAAATAGGGAGGAGAGGAAACACTGTGGGTCAATTTGGAGACAGACAATGACACCACAATCCGCACATGGGTTGTATACAGACTCCCATCTCAGGGGGAGGAAATGGACAAGGAAATGATAGAAAGTATCCTTAGAATAGCAGAAAAAGGAGAGATATTGCTAATGGGGGATCTGAATATGCCAGATGTTAACTGGAGTGCAGTTGTAGCAGCCACTTCTAAGAGTGGGGTCATTTTAGATGCCATACAGGGGGCATGTCTTAGACAACTAGTAACAGAACTCACTCAAGAGGGAGCAATCTTAGACCTGGTACTCTCAAATGGAGATGTTGAGAGGATCACAGATTTAGAAGTGGGTAACCATCTGGGAACTAGTGACCATCGAACAGTATGATTTATGATAAATACAGCAGTAGAGTCAAGCCATACAAAGGCAAAAGTACTGGACTTCAGGAGGGAGGACTTTGCCAAAATGGGTGAGTGACTAAGGAATGCACTAGCAAATGGGCAGGAAGGAGGGGTGGAAGAACAATGGGGAATAATCAAAACTGCCATCACAGAGGCAACAAGCCTTTGTGTGAAGCAAATAAACAAAACAAAATGATGTAAGAAACCAATATGGTTCTCAAAGGAGGTGGCAGGGAAGGTTAGGGAGAAAAAGAGAGCATTCAGGAAGTATAAGGAATAACAGAAGGAGCAGGACAGAGAATTGTATCAGTTAAAGCAAAAGGAAGCAGGAAAGGCAGTCAGAACAGCAAAGGCCCAAACCAAGGAAAAGATAGCCAACTCAGTTAAAAAGGGGGATAAAACCTTGTATAGGTACAACAGGGAGCAAAGGAAGACCAAGGGAGGATAGTGAGGCTTAATAAAGGGGAAGGGGTGGGCAGAGGGTGACTGTGAAAAGGCAGAGATATTAAACAAATACTTTTGCTCAGTATTCACAAATGAAGAGGGGGAGATACCTTAACCAAGCAATAGAAACACGCTGGATACAGGGGTTGTCACCAGCCCTTTCACAGAAGAAAGGGTTCTGAAAGAACTCTTAAAACTGAAGGTGGACAAAGCAATGGGGCCAGATGGGATTCATCACAGATTGCTAAAAGAACTAAGGGTAGAACTAGTGACACCACTGACTACCCTCTTTAATAAATCATGGGAGGACGGGGTGGTACCTGAAGACTGGAGGAGGGTAGATGCGATTCCACTTCCCATTACTTGGGAGAAATACCATCTCGAGGTTCTGGGGGCAAGGGAACCTCTCGAGCTTCGTGCTCGAGGTTCCTTTGTCCCCAGAACCTCTCGATGGTATTACACCCTTGTAATAGACACTCACCTATCTATTATTCTATTTTTAATTTTTCATTGTAATTAATGATGTATAACTGTGCCACCTAAAAGGACAGACCAACATTTTGTGGCCATGAGAGTCACCTCTGGGTGGTCATATTTCAGAGAACTGAAAAAAAAAAACATCTCTGTTGATACACATCCTGCAAAAATATTATTCTGCTGAAAAAACACAACCTCTATCAGCCTTGACATCTCCCCAATTAATTTAAAAAAATCTATAACCAATATTATCAATATAAAGGTACTTTCCAAATCCTCTATAAATAGATCTCATAAAGTCATTTATATAAGTTGGTCATATGGTCCATGACCCAGAGCTTACCTGTAAGCACCATATAAACAAACCCTGGTGCACACAGTGATCTTACACTTTCAATATTGTGATCATTTGCATGTCAACATGTTTCTTTGCTTACACTAAGCTAAAAAGTCATGTATACCATTAAAATGCTGAATTAATACCAGCCAGACTTATTAGAAGCTACAGTAACTGCTTTTATAGTGATCTCACTAGCTTGGTGGTTCCCTTTCTTAGATGCAGCATAGTAAGCTTATGCTATAAATGAGGTATTTTTCAGTGATAATTTAGAAGAGACATATTGTTAAAAATTGTTTATGCCTTAAATAAGTTAATATCATACAGTCAACTAATTTGCATACAAATTGTTTTAGGAAACATCAAGGAAATTACTTTATGAGATATATGTCCATTGGTGATAATTGTTATAGATTTCTGAAATTAATTGGGCAGATTTTGTGGCTTATAGAGATCATGTTTTCTTAGGAGAATATTATTTATACAGGGGGCTTGATTCTGAATTAACCCTTAAAGTGATGTAAGGTGCACTGATCTACAGTTTTGGCAACCTCCTGGTGTGTCAGGGACCCTGTGCCCTAGTCTGTAAAAATTGGGGTCCCTGTACCACAGTCCTGAGAACTGCTGCAGCTGGAGGCTTGCGCCAAACATGTGGTGTACCTGAGGAGTTTGATGGTGGTTGCTGTCAAGCCCCATAGATCAAGTGTATATGAGCCACAGAGGTTTTGGGGGGATAGCATGCTTGAAAAGTGAGGATTTTGGCAATGGAGCAGTGGGGGTGCCATGGGGGTGATAGAGGTACTGGGGCAGTGAGCGAGAGCTGAGGAGGCACCCGGCAGGGGTTCCATGATGCAATGTAGCAGAGCTGATCAGCCCTGGTAGGGTAGGTTGGCATGACCAGACCATCAAGACACAGAGTGCAGGTGACAACAGCCCTGGCACTTGTCCCACAGGACCCACAGTCCCCTACATACAGTGGCTGGCAGTGGGTGCAGGTTGCGGGGTGCATTCAGTGGACAGGTACATGCCATGGGCACCGCACTATCCCCCTGGTACATAGCCCCCTGCAGTGGCAGCCAGTGGATGTCTGCCTACACTGCCAGGGACTGTTGGTCTTGTGGGCCAGGTGCCATTGCTGCTGTCACCTGGGATCTGTGTCCTGATAGTTCAGCTGTGCCAACCCACCCTACCAGGGCCAATTGGTTCTGCTACACTGTGGCATGGCACCCCCACCAGGTGCCTCCTCAACTTCTGCTCACTGCTGCCATACCCCCATCACCCCCATGGTACCCCCACTGCTCCTTCTCCCCTCGATCCCCACCTCCCACATCTCTACCACCATTGTTGCCCTGCCAGACAATGGCACAGGACCCTTAGACCAGCTCCTTGCTGGTCTAGCATGAACCCCCTCTTGCTACCATGGTGGGGATTCTGGAATTCCTAATAAGGGGATGGTGCAGCCCTGCCATGGCACAAGCTCCTCAGCACCATTATGCAGCCTGCAGGTTGCTGCAAGCCTGGCACAAGGCAATCTTTTTGCAAGGGCTCTTGCTGGTACCACAATGACTGATTTAAAATCAGGAATTATACAAGGTGCTGTGCAGTATCCCTTTGCATTATATATGTGTGACTCAAGTACCTTACATCATTCCTGAAAAATGAAGCCCAGGATGTTTATTAACATGCATGCGTTTTTATCTGTTCTTTACAATGGGACCACCATGGACCCTGAGGAAGTAGCCCTCATGGCCATGAAATATTGGCTGGTCCTTTTAGGTGGCACAAATATACATCAGTAATCACAATAAAAAATTCAAAATATTTTCAAGGAATCTTAGTCTTCCTCCAACCCATTCACAAACTACAATTACATTTGTTGTTTACTGATTGTTTCTCCTCTTACCTCCTTGTTTCTTTCTTCCATGGTTCTTCTTTTTTGGCAGGGGAAGGGCCCAGCCACCCACCCCATCCCCAACCACCCCACACTACACTCCTTTTATAGGGTAGCACAGTCATGACATTTCCTGTAGCAAAGCAGGAAGGGGCGGATCAGAGGGGTATCCACACAGTGACCTCAATTACAGGGGCACTTGTAATTTAACTTCTTATAACAAGTTATACAAAAACAAACAAAACACAAAATCAAACTTCTGCTTTCATTTTCTTCCTTCTAATTACTCTGACCAGGTTATAAACCCAGCAACATATCTGGAATGAATATCATTAACTGCAGGTACCATGGAACACTTTTCAGAAGGGCAGTTTTACAGGATTTAGGACACTGTCCTACATGCTGGGCCATTGGAGATCTAAGGGATCAGCTCCAGGCAGCATGGACAGAGATTGCACACCTCAAATTGCATATTCAAGGGGTAATATATTATAAGAACCACCCACCATTTCCCCAACATCCAACAGAAGCACCTCGACCACAAAGGGTAGTTGGTCCGGGAGGTTGGCAGGTGGTTAGGAGGGGCAAATCGGGTGCCCCATCACTCAGTGTTCTCCAACATATCACCTCCACAAACCATATAAAAACTACAAACAGGATCTACCTCTGTCTCCGAAATCAAACAAAGGGCAGAGGACACTGCAGAACAGGACACTGCAACACAGGAGCTAGCACAACAAAACTAGCCCAAAACAGGAACCAAAACAAAAAAAGCAAAAAGGAAATCCAAAAAACTTCTGATCATAGGAGACTCCATGATTCGAGGAGTTGATACGTATCTCCAGCCAGGGGTAGTGGTCAGATGTCTCTCAGCTACATCAGCATGGAGATACACTGACCACATTGCTAAAATTGTTCAGGAAGCAGGACAAAACATTTATGTCCTGGTACACATAGGGACTAACGATCTCGCCAGCCAGTCTGTTGTAGAGATCAAGGAAGACCTGACCAGGCTGGCTGACAAACTATCATCCATTTTTTCTGGCATATCCTTCTTTGAGATCCTGCCAGTCTGGGAGAGGGAGACAGATGGATGGAAGGTCAGAGAAGGGGAGATAGGAGAGCTAAACATGTGGCTCAAGGGCTGGTGCCAGGAAAAATTACACAAATTTGAAGGGAACTGGCAACAGTTTTGGGAGCGAAAGTTCTTTAAATTTGATGGACTGCATCTGACTAGGGAGGGAGTCAGTGTATTGGGGCTGAAGTTTGATGTCTTTGCAGCATATTTAAACTTGCAAATGGGGAGAGGGGTGCAGCACCCAATACGTTGAATGGGAAGAACATCTCCCTCAGCTAGTGGTCAAACAGGAGTTCAGCATGTTTGTAGTTCATTTGCATCACCAGGTAAAGAAAAAGGTCCGGCTCCCCATACAATGCACAGGGGAAATGCCAGACCTCGCACAACAACTAACACACCGAAATTTGACCAATGGAAAATCATGTACACAAATGCTCCCAGTCTAGGAAACAAGATCCCAGACTTGCAGGCAATAATGACAGAGGCTAAACTGGACATAGTAGCCATTAGCGAGACATGGTTTACCAGTAAGCACACTTGGGAGACTTCATTACCTGGCTATGTACTGTTCAGAAGAGACTGAGGTGCAAAAAGGGGGGGTGGTGTGGCCCTTTATGTCAATGAAAATATCAAAGCTACAGAAATTCAGAATACACATAAGGAGCCAGAAGAACTGTGGGTCACCCTGGAAACAGGAAATGGGACAACCATGTGAACTGGGGTGGTGTACAGGCCACCAGACCCGGGGGAGGACATTGACATGTTACTGTTAGAAGATATACAAAACATGACAGCTAAAGGGGAGGTTCTGATAATGGGAGACTTCTACATGCCAGATACAGATTGGTCAATACCAGCAGGGACATCTGCCAGAACGAGACACATGATGGATTACCTGCAGGGGAAGGGCCTCAAACAACTGGTACAACAACCCACAAGAGACAGGGCTATCCCACATCTAGTACTGACTAACAGGGACAGGATCACAGATCTCCAGGTAGAAGGTCACCTGGGTGCCAGTGACCATCACATGGTATGGTTCAGTTTGGCCACTAGAACAAAATCATCCCATTGCAAGGAAAATATATGAGACGTCATAGGAGCTGACTTTGATAAGATGGCCAACAGAGTTAAGCTAGTCCTGGCAAAAAGGAAAACAGGTGAGGGGGTACAGGCAAAGTGGGCAAGCACTAAAGATGCAATACTTAAAGCAACATCCCATTGTGTTAGTGAGAAAAGGAAGTGCAAAAGAAGAAGGAAACCACTTTGGTTCTCAAACACAGTAGCAGAAAAGGTTAGAGCCAAAAGGCTGACCTTCAGGAAATATAAGGGAATGCAGCAGGATGAAGATAGGGAGGCATACCAAACTTCCCTAAGGGAAGCAGGGAAGGCAGTAAGGCGGGCAAAGGCCCAAACAGAGGAAACACTAGCACAAACAGTAAAAGAAGATGACAAGACTTTCTATAGATACATTAGTGAAAGGAGACAGTCCAGAGGGGGTATTGCTAAGATCAAAGGGGATAGGGAGACATGTGAGGAGGAGGACCATGTAAAAGCATCTATCCTAAATAGATACTTCTGCTCAGTATTTACTGAAGAGAAGGTAGGGCAGGGCCCACAGCTCTGCACCATGGACACAGGTGGGAGGGAGGTGTGCACTAGTCCCTTCACAAAAGAAAGGGTCCTACAAGAGCTCAATAAGCTCAGGGTGGACAAGACAATGTGACCTGATGGCATACATCCCTGGGTACTAAAGGAGCTAAGGGTGGAACTAGCAGAGCCATTATCAGAACTGTTTAGTGAGTCTCTGAGCACAGGAGAGGTCCCAGAAGACTGGAAAAGGGCTCATGTGATCCCGCTCCACAAGAGTGGTAGCAGGGAGGAGGCAGAGAACTACAGACCAGTCAGTCTTACCTCAGTAGTGGGCAAAATTATGGAGATATTCCTTAAGGAAAGGATAGTGCAACAGCTGGAATCCATAGGAGCACAGGATCCAAGACAGCATGTTTACAAAAGGAAGGTCCTGTCAAACTAATCTCATAGATTTCTTTGACTGGGTAACCAGAGTGGTGGACCAAGGGGGAGCAGTTGATGTTGCCTACCTTGACTTCAGCAAAGCTTTCGATACTGTTCCACACAGAAGATTGATTAATAAGCTGGGTAGGCTCGGGGTGGGTCAGACGTTGGTCAGCTGGGTGGCAAACTGGATGACGGGCAGAAAACAGAGAGTGGTGGTAAACGGTATACAGTCAGAAGAGATGCAAGTCACAAGTGGGGTACCTCAGGGATCAGTCCTGGGGCCAGTCCTCTTCAATATCTTCATCAGTGACATTGGAGATGGACTGGAATATAAGGTTTGTCTGTTTGCAGATGACACCAAGATCTGCAACACAGTAGATGATCCAGATGGGGTGGGCAGAATGAGAAGAGATCTGAATAATTTAGATAAATGGTCGGAAGAGTGGCAACTTGGTTTAACACAAAGAAGTGCAAGATCATGCACATAGGGAAGAGAAACCCTGAGGCCACCTATAGGCTTGGAGGTGAGTTGCTTGCAGTCACAAGGGAAGAAAGGGACTTGGGCATCATCATCACCGATGATCTGAAATCATCCAAGCAGACCTCTAAAGCAGTAGGTAAGGCTAGAGGGATGTTGGGGTGTATTAGTAGGGGTATCACAAGTTGAAAGAGGGAGGTAGTAATCCCTCTTTACATGACACTGGTTAGGCACCATCTGGAGTACTACATGCAGTACTGGAGGGCACACTGTCACAAGGACATTAACCAAATTGAGGCAGTCCAGAGAAGGGCAACCGAAATAGTGCAGGGACTGCATCAGAAAACATATGGTGCGAGTTTAACTGAGCTCAATATGCATACCCTAGAGCAAAGGAGGGAGAGAGGTGATATAATTGAAACATTCAAACACCTTAAGGGCATTAACAGGGTGAAAGAGTCTAACATGTATCAATATAAGAAAAATAGCAGGACAAGGGGACACAGCATGAGATTAGAGGGAGGCTGATTAAGGGGTAATGTGAGGAAGTTCTTTTTCACAGAAAGGGTGGTGGATGCATGGGACGGCCTACCTCAGGAAGTGGTGGATAAGAATACAGTGCAGGTCTTCAAACAGGCATGGGATAGGCATAAGGGAGCAATAGATATGAGTATGAATAGATAGCCCATTGATAGAGCAAAGGCCTATGGCACATTCATGAGGTAGAAAAAGAAATGGGCAAACTGGATGGGCCTTGCGGTCCTTATCTGCCATCAACTTCTATGTTTCTATGTATCTACAAAGTCTGCACCTTTGTACTATAGAGGCAGACTCCTGAGCATTTTTTGTCTTCTCAAGACCATTTTGTAAAGGCTGGGTTAAGCAGCAGGGTTCCAACCAACCTCCTCCCCCCCACCACTGTATTAATATGGGACTTAGAACCTTATCTTACTTGCCTGTTGTCTTTTGGACATTGACAGACCATTGTGTGATTGTGGTCTTGGCTGTTCTGACAGCCTATTGCATATGCTCTTTGTCTGCCCAAAATTCAAGACATTTTCATATTTATTTTTCATGGATTTATTAACAGGTTCTTAGTTACTACCTGAAAAACTTTATAAGCAAATGGATATGAAAGACCATGAACTCTAAGAAATATTGGAAGTTTTCCAAAGGTTTTAAATAAGAAATGTTATACGAATCTATGTGAGGATATAAGTAAAAGTCCCTTTTTAGACTCACATAGCCTTCTATTGAGTTGTAGCTCATATGGGAGTACAAATCTTATAGCGTCACAGTTTATCTTATTTATGGTAGCAGATTCTGTTTACAGTCCTTTCTGAATTATTGAAGAACCCCTTTCCTCTAGTCTCTAAAAAAAATGAAGCGTGACAGGTAGGTCAATTTAATCTTTTTTGGAGAACTCAGTCCTCGTGTGGTATTTGGCCCACTTTTGAGATGATGGTCAATTTATGCCTATTTCCATTTGACACAAGGATGTTGCTAGTTTTCTACCTCTACCTTCTCTGTTATCTACTGTGGAATAAATGGAATTCATGATTGTCTTTTCCTAGTCAGAGGACAGAGCTTATTTGCATGTCCTTGTGCAAGAGCAGAAATCTTGACACTGCATTTGTTTAGAGCTTGAAAACAGCTTTATAAAGCTGACAGAGTTTTTATAAATAATATTTGTCAGTTTCAGGGTGTGATCAAGTGACCAGAACTCATTTTCCAAACACCAGGGTAGAAAAGCTCACCGAGGTTGCAAGTGGGTGCTGTCACAAGTAACTGGTTAACAGAGGGAGCACTACATAACTATTTGGTGGTCTTCCTTCTGTACACCACAGACGTGCAGCTTCAAAGTGTTGGGAGCAGACTAGAATTGTTTGTTTATTGCCATCTGAACCTCTGGACAGTGTAGTTCCCTGACTGAGAGGGACTGCAACAGTCAGAGGAAGGAGCTTATTTACATGTCCTTGTGCAAGAGTAGAAATCTTGATATTGCACTTGTTTATAACTTGAAAATGGCTTTATAGAGTCAACAGAGTTTTTAGAAACAACTTTAGTCAGTTTTGGGGTGTGATCACGTGACCAGAACTTCTTTTCCGACCACCAGGATAGAAAAGCTTGCCAAGGTTGTGAGCGGGCATGAGCACGAGCAGGTGGGCACTCTTAGTCAAACATGGAGACACGCGTTGAGACTAGCGCATGTCTGCTGTTTCAGTCGGTGAAGTTGGGAAAGGAAGGAGAGAGATCTGCAAATAGAAAGGTCAGTGTTACAAACTAATCAAACATACAGGCTGTATATTGATGGAATTGCTATGGTGCATAACGTAGTTACCCTTACAACTGGGGAGATGTGGTTTGCTTGAATAAACTGCAAAATGGTTAATACAAAGCATGGATCATTATTCGAGACTTATACCTGTAAAAAATGTCTCGAAATTAAGTATCTGAAGAAGCAATTAACTAAACAGACAGAGATTAATCAACAGCTAAAGACACAACTAGAAACAATTAATATAGAAGACATTAAAAAAATCAGTAAAGTGTGGGTGAAAGAGTACCAAAAGACAAAGAATAAGTGAAGAAGATGAAGACACAGGGGAATGGAGTCAGGTTGGAGGTATAAAACAAATTAAGAAAAGAAGGAGAGCTATAGGGCCAAGGTTGGATTTGGAAAACCAGTTTATACCATTAATGGATAACGTGGCTGAAGTAGAAATTCAAACACAAAAATTACTGGACAAGACAAATAGGGACATGACTCAAATTGAGGTACCAGTTACGGAGAAAATAAATGATGCCCAGCTAAGTGAAGATATCCAGAAAGACCAGGCAATAGAACAGACTGAAATACAAGGGGAGATTATGGAACAACAGGCACCAATTGGTATCTAGACACCACACACTCTAGGCAGATTTTTATTTTAGGGGACTCCATGGTAAAATTCACAGATCAATACTCAACATGGGACAATAAAGAGAACACCACTACCTGTAGTTACAGTGGGGCTAAGCTTGGTGATATAGCCAAAATGCTGCCAGAGATAATTAGCAGAGTACCTGACCCTAAGACTGTATTAATACATGCAGGAATAAATTATCTAGGGAAGAATAGTGTTGCTGACACTATCAGAGAAACAAAGAATATTTTTAACATCCTGAAGACCCATAATGCTGATGCCCTATTCTCTGAGGTATTACCAGTACCAAGAGCTAGTTGGGAAAGGACAAAAAAGATAAAAGTATACAATAATTGGCTATGGAACTGGTGCCTGGAAAACCATAACAGATGCCTAGCCACTTGGGAGCTGTTCAAAAGTAGACATGACCTATATAGTACTGATGGGCTTCACCTAAACAAAAAAAGATCCAGAATGCTGGGGCTAATGTTCTATAATGCAGTAAATGGTAGACAACATCAACCAAAAACTAGTAACATGGGGGCAAACAACACAGGGACAAATATCACCACTGGTAAATAAAAAAAAAAAAAAACACTGAGTACCCTTAAAAAAACAAGATCTAAGAGTTCTTCTCACAAAGGCAAGAAGTTTAAATGCCATAAAAAGATCAGAATTAGAGATAATAATGGTAGAAGATAATATAGACCTCGCCACCATTATGGAGACCTGATGGACAGAAAACAATAACTGAAGTAGGAATATACCTGGTTACAAGGTTTTCTATAAGGATATATTGGAAAGGAGATGAGAGGGAGGTATGGCCATGTATATTAGGGAGGGCATAGAATGTAAACAATTAACTATAGATGAATACAAGGACAGTACGTAGTTGATTTGGGTTGAACTAGCAAAAGTAAACAATACAAATCTTCTGGTAGGGACATGTTATAGACCACCAGACATAGCAGTTGAAGAATAGTCCTCTCTACTTACTAACATAGGTGCCCAAACATCAAATAAAGATGTAATAATCCTGGGAGATTTTAACGCACCAGGTATAAACTGGGACAACCACACAGGGATAAATAGGCAGGAACAAATGTTACTTGATATGTGCATAGAAAACGGGTTGGATCAGATGGTTAAGGAATCGACCAGAAATAATAATGTACTGAATTTGGTATTAACAAACAACCGTGATAGAGTGGGGAAACCAAGTATACTACCACCCCATATGTCTAGTGATCACAACATAATACTGGTAAATATCAACAATAAGCCAAAAAAACTCATAGGCCACACTGTTGTTAAGGATTATAACAACGCCAATTTCAATAGTATAAGAGAAGAGTTGATAGGCTGGGATTGGGAGAAAAGTGACTTAAGTATGGAGCAAATGTGGACAGAGTTAAAACATAAAATATTATCTGTTGAAGCAAGATTCGTGCGAAATAAATCACTATACAAAAAGAAAGGCAAGATACCAATTTGGTCCACACCCAGGGTGAGGAAATGCCTTAAAAATAAAAGGAAGGCATATAGGGCAATGAAAAAAGGCAACAACCACTACAATATAAGGGCACATAAACAACAACTAAGAGTACGCAAATTATGTATCAAAACTGAAAAAAAGAAATTAGAATTTAGACTAGCACATACTAAGGATAACTGCAAGTCTTTTTTTGCCTATGTTAATGGCAAATCAGTTGATAGGTTAATAGGGACAATCAAAATAAATGATACAAAATATGAAGATCCAGCAAAACGAGCCAAAATATTTAATGAATTCTTTTGCTCAATTTACGAAAAGGACAATGGGGTCATTAATTTAAATACAGCATCCCAATCTACACCCATAACAATCATAAAGTCTGAGATAAGAGAAAAACTAAATAACATAAAAATGTATAAGTCAGCAGGATCTGACAAAATGCACCCTAGACTGCTAAAAGAGATAGTTGAGTTATTGATCAATCCACTTCAGAGAATTTTTAATCTTTCCCTGAAAACTGGGGAGGTGCCTGAAGACTGGTGTACTGCCACAGTGGTTCCCATTATTAAGATGGGGGACAGAGGAGATGTAGGGAATTACAGGCCTATATGCCTAACAGCAATTCTGGGTTAAATCCTTGAGGCTATAATCAAGGATAGAATAGATAAGGAACTACGACAAAGCAAACTAAGTGATAACACACAACATGGATTTAAAAAAAAAAGATCATGTTTGACAAATACTCTACAATTTTATGAATACATTAGTCAAAAACTCAGTGACAAGGCACTAGCTGATGTAGTGTATCTGGACTTTCAAAAGGCTGTCGATAAAGACCCACATACGACACTAATTAATTAAATGTACTCCATGGCAATCGATGCAGCATTAATCAGATGGGTTAATTCATGGCTAAGTAACAGATCACAGAAAGTTAGAATTAGAGGACTAGAGTCAGATTTGGGGGCAGTGACAAGTGGGGTACCACACAGTTCGGTCCTGGAACCGGTGTTATTTGCACTGTTGTATCAGACTTGCATAAGGACATTGATAGTGTATGTATCACATTTGCAGATGATACAAAGTTGGGTGCCGAGGTTAGTAATAAAAGTATGGTAGATACTTTAAAGGAAGACCTAATAAAAATAGCAAAATGGGCAACAGATAATAGCATGGGTTTTAACCTCGAAACATGTGTGGTAATGCGCCTGGGAATGAATAACAAACAGGAGGCATATAGTCTTAATTGAATACCACTAAGAGTAGTTGATCGCGAGAAGGACCTGGGAATAGTAATAACCAAAGACTTCAGCTTCAACTTCCAATTGAATGAAGTCATCAGGAGAGCAAATAGAGTAGTGGGTTGTATTATAAAGGCCTTCATGGCTGGCCCGGGGGCACTGAAGGTTGAGGGGCTGGACACTACACCTCACGCCACACCAGCTACCCATGTTCCGGAACAGACTCGCGTCGTCGGTGGGTCAACAGGGGAGGATCAGGATTGAACATCTGCAGACTGCTCTCCTGATCCTGGGGAGGGTTAGGGGAATCCAGCATGCTGTAGCAGCCCCTGTGGATGCCCGAGGGCACTACATGCCGGTGGACAATGGGGGGGAGCACAGTGGACATCGGCACATAGTGCCTGGACATCATTGCACATCTGTGCTCCCAATGGGGATAAAAAACTTGGTGGAAAATGGCTGAACATGACCATGCAGCTTGATGGATGCTCCCTGCCTTACCAGGAGGACTCTTGTGGAATTGCATTTGGGGGGTCCTGAGCTGGTCCAGCTGGGCAGGGTACGAGGAGGCCCTCCAGCGGACTGGTGATGGACATACTGGATCCTTATCATGTGAGTGAGCCTGGTGCTCTCCTGGCAGGCAGGACCAGTGGCTGGATGTCCCTGCAGGTAGTCGCTGCAGCCCGGAGAGAAATAGGGTTGTGATAAAAAAAAAATAAAAAGGCTTTCATGTACAGGAGTAGAGCTTGCATCATGACACTCTACAGAGCATACATCAGGACACATGTGGACTATTGAGCGCCATTGTGGAGTTCCTACTTGAGGAGGGATGTAAATAGTTTGAAGAGGGAGCAGAGAAGGGTGAATAAAATGATAGCAGGACTGGAGGACACAGATTATGAATCCAGACTAGTTAGCCTTAATCTGTTCCCATTGGAGTTTTGGAGAATTGGGGTGGTATCTTACAAATGTTTAAAATCTCACAAGATGAAGACCTTAGGGAAAGTTTGGGCATACAGTTACAGGAAAGGAATATAAACCTTAGAAGCCACAGTCACCAATTGCAGTTAACTTTTCCAAAAAATAATGCCAGGAGATACTGCTATACCCAGAGAATCATTCCATTATGGAATAATCTGCCAAAGGACATACAGTAGTAGCTACAGACATTGCCAGCTATTTCCAGATATTTCGCAAAATTTCTAAAGAGTTTCTCTCTGCTGCCCCACTGTAGAAATGGAGAAAACATTAGATATATCTGGAAATATCACAGAAATTTTGGGAAATAGCTGGCAGTGTCTGTGGCTGCTGCTGTAGCTGAAAAAGACAGTTTTCATGGTTTTAAAGCAGGACTGGACAAGTACTTGCTAGGCAACATGGATAAATATCTGACCCACTAGTGCGGGAGATAGACTTAATGGGTTAATGCCTTCTGTTTATCTTACACTTCCAGTATTGAATCCAGTATTAACAGTATTGATCAAGTGCTGTTACAATGTTATTGTATATGTACTATTTATGGTATTTTGTGATGTTAATTAATGTAATAACTGTTATGTGGAACAAATAAACAATAACTAACTGCCTCCATAATTAGTACTATATGAACATGCTCCCATGTCTGCCACCACTGACAGGATGTTTCATCTTCTCCTCTGGCCACTGCCCCCATCTGATGCCTCTACATATCTGGGGCTCAATTTTCAAATGGGAACACATGGCTTTCTTCAAGCCCTGCATCAACCCTGTTGTTTGGCGCAACTGCGTCAAACTCCTCTGATGCAACTGCACCCGATGTTTGTACATCAGGTGCAGCTGCAACACTTTCCACATTTTACAGCAGCTTGCACCAAATATTTGGTGCAAGCCCCATGAAAAGGGTTTCCCAAATGGCACATGTTAGATGAGGGAAAAGCTGGTCTAACTTTTGGCTTTTGGCCCTTTGAAATGAAAATACTCATTGCCGGCTGGGAGAATGTGGCAAGCTCTGTGCACCAAACAATCGGTGCACCAGGGGCTAGTGGCAATCTCAGGGCTCTGCAAATCAAGCCCCTTGACTCTTAATCCAGCATAACTGTTAAACACAGTTCATGTGAACCTGCTGTCTTGCCTTCCCAATGCTGCCTCCTCTCCTCTGGCCTGCTTGGGTCCATATCTGCAAACAACATGGTCTACTGCCTTCACCGCATGCATCCAGAAACCCTGGACTCCTAACACAGCATGAATGCCAGGCAGACCATGTCTCCTTCAGAAAGCAAGACACCAGCTCCTCCTCCACTTCTGATGTACCGTTGTGCAAGTACATGTAGTGGCCATCACTAATGAGATGGTACGTATTATACCATAATTCTGTTTTCTTTTTTCTTTTAATGTTCCATTCACAGGTACACATGGAAGAGTGGGAGTGGCCTATGGTCTAAATAATGTCAATCTTATGTTCACAGGTTTGATCGCCTGCTGACTTGTCCACAGCAGCAAGCAAACAATTTGTATCTTCCTCCATAACCTCTGTGGCACAGTCATGCCAGTACACTAATGTGATGATTAGTATTATATCACTTTTTTCCTTTTTGTCTTCACAGGTGACAGATGGGACTCAATATGGGACTGTACAACAGATATACCGTGCAGCAACCATAGTGTATAACTGAGTAAAAATAATTCCTCTCACATCTCAAAGGTGACAGCTTGGAGTGGACAATGCATATACCATATGACCACCATAGTGGACAACTGAGCAAAAATAGTTTCTCTCATGTCTTCACAGGTGATGGCTGGCAGTGAAAAATGGATATACTGTATGGTCACCATAGTCGCCAAGTAAGGAAAATTAATTTCTCTCTTGTTTTCACAGGAGACTGCTGGGAATGGACAATGGATATAATTTGTGGCCATAACAGTGGGTAATTGACTTAAGTCTAAATCATTTTGATATGTTTTCACTGGTCTCCTATCCTACTGTCTCCTCCAGCAAGCAACACTCCTTCTTCTCCCCTGACTCCTATACTTGGAACCACAGCATGACATTTTATGGCATGGCATCACCAAAGTGATAGTAAGTATCCTTTCCTAAAGTTTTCTTCCTTTTACTTTTTTTATTTTCAGTTACTTTTCACAGGTGCAATATAAAGTGGATTGAGTGAAAAAAAAATATTTAGTTGTGCTCAAAAATCAAATGGTGGTGATTTGAAGGGTATTCTGGTGTTTAAATAGCAGGGGTTAGAAGTATCAAAGAGCCACACACTAGGAGGACAGTCTATTAGCACACAGATAAAATGAAAAAAGAACATTCTTCCAGAGTGTTAAACTTAAATGTTAGTGCTTAATTTTTTATTTCAGTGCAATGTGAGCAAATGTAAGACATGGTTTAAAATATTACTTTTGGATGCCAATATATCAGAAGTTAAATATAGAAAGTATTTTTTTTTTCAAAAAGTGAGTACCGAAGGGTAAAAAATGTGTCATTCCCACTCAAGGACATTACCCATTAGGCTAGCCTTTGTGGCTCAGTTGCCTAAATCTATACGGAAAACCAACTCTTCAGTCCACTGATCTTCAGGCTTTTTGTCCACTGGTGATTTTGTATCCCAAAAAACTAAAAGGAACAATCAAACTCAAACACAGGCATTTCAAGCATTTAGGTTTGTTAAGGCTCATTCAAACATTTTCTTCTCCCTAGCTACCAGGTATCTTGTACCTCCAGTTACCTGGCCTCCAGATTTACCTGATTGCGTCACTTCTCAAGCTGACATTTGGGAGTCATGTGACCCCATCATCAGAGTTGGCTAGATTCACTGTAGTTCCTTCATTTTAACCCTTTTGGTCTCCATGGGAACATCACAAGATGCCAAGGCTTTGCAACTTTAGTTGGGACAAACAGTCAATTAAGATGCATATTATAAATATAGAAACAAATAGATTTTTTAAACATACAGTGCCACCAAAAACTACCATTCTAGTAACAATCAGTACTAACAACATTAAATAATAAGAAATGACTAATGACAATAAATGACTGATGGCAATAAATAACTTACAATTTCATTTAAAATCATTTTCTATGCTGAAGTGTAGCATATTCCAAGTCCTCGGATGTTAAGTGCTAATGCTCAACTGAACTTATTATTGTCCCAAATAACTACTGAATCCATTATCTTCATTTAGTCCCTGGGAGTACATTGTCTGTAATTCATAAATCCAGTATAGAAACATAGACTTTGACAGCAGATAAGGACCACTTGGCAGACCCAGTCTGCCCATTTCCCTATCTATTGGATGAGCTGCAGATCCCAGTGAACCAACTGCCTACTTCCTCCTACCACCCACTTGAACTGCCTTATGCCTGTCCCATGCATTTTTCAGTTCCCCCACTGTTTTTGACCTCACAACCTCTCCAGGAAGGCCATTCCATTAGTCCACCACCCTCTCCATGAAAAAAATACTTCCTCACATTGCCCCTGAGCCGTTTCCCCTCTATCTTCAAATTGTGCCCCCTTGTTCTTGCACATCACTTTTTCTAAAAGGTGCTACTCTCTTGGACTTTGTTGATTCCCTTGAGGTACTTGAACATTTCTATCAGGTTCCCCCTCTCCCTCCTTTCCTCAAGGGTATACATATTAAGCTCCTTTAGTCTCTCTTTGTATGGCTTCTGGTGAATGCTTCATGCTGTTGTAATATATTTTGAATGTTCTGCCCTCTCTTTTGGATTGATATTTTTTCAATTCCCACATTCCTTAATGAGATATCGGAATGAACAGGTAGAAACAAACTAGAACTAAATACTGCTAAGTGGAAGATCATGCACTTTGATAGTAAAAACCGGAGGATGTCCTATACATTATTTGACATCCCTCTTGAGGTCACTGATGAGGGAAGAGATTTATGAATAACCATCATGAATGATCTGAAGTTTAAGTCCCATTGCAGAGTCCAAGTTAAGAAAGCTAATCATAACCGCAACTGTATTTTCAGACATATAGCAAGTAGGAACAAAAATGTACTTCTCCCATTGTATAGTGGCCTGGTTAGGCCCCACCTTGAGTACAGTGCACAGGTATGGTCATCACAGAACCAAGAGGATATAAAGTTGTTGGAAGGTGTGCAGCGTAGATTCACTAAGTCAGTGCATGGTTTAAAAAATCAACCTTATATTGAAAGATTAAATTCCCTTAACTTATATTCCATATACTACAGGAGGCATAGAGGTGATCTATGTTTGTTATACAGACTATTGGATGATGATTTACTTATGGCTGTGATGGGATTTCAATAGAATACAAGTTGCACTAGTTCTAGGAAACATAATAGAGCTTTTACGTGGAAAATCGAATCGGTACCAACAAAGGTTTTAGTATAGTCAGAGAGTGGTAACAACTTGGAATGATCTTCCAGCTAATACTGTTAGTAGTTCTAACATGAATACATTTAAGAACACAGTAGTTTGGATAGGCACTATGTGAATAGGGTATTTCAGTTTTAAATTAAGGAGTGTGATTCTGGCAAGCTGTTAAGGACGTTGAGTATGTTAACTTGATACTACCTATGAAACCTATGTAACCTATGCCTCAACGAGGACTCCGTGTACTGATTAGCGATTGCATATTTTATATTTTGTGTCCCAATACTGGTCTTGTGCTCACTTATTCTCTTTTATAAGGCCCTTTTTGTTTGCCCAATATATTGCAGTCCACATGGGCAAATCAGCATACAAATTACACCTTCAGTTGTACAGTTTATAAATTCCTTGATCTCATATTTATTACCTAATCTTGGGTGGTTACATTTTTTATGTTAACTGTACTTCCACACTGTGCACAGTTTCTGTATTTATAATAACCCCTTGGTGCTGGGGGTATCCAGCCTGGACACATGCTCTCTTTTTTTTCTTCATATAATGTATCAACTAATATGTCCTAAAAATTCTTTCCTTTTCTATAACTAAAGTGTTGACCTTTATTTGCATGACCTTCTAGCCATGGGTCAGCTCCCAATACACTCCAATGTTTTTAATGCATTTATAATAACTGGGGAGCATTTTCTTCCACATAGAAACCCAGTTATAATTCACTGTTGTAACCTGTGGGTTATAACGGCGAACATGCATCAGGTTTCCAATGCTCCACGCATGCGACTGTCTCCTCTCTGTCCCAGTGCCAGACACTTCGCCAGTCAACCAGACACCACCAGGTTCATTTGGCAGTAATTGAAAAATAAAAAATAAAAACTGGCTCAGATTGCTCTTGTGCCCCGAGCAGCGCCTCGGATCCTGGTGGCATCAGCGCCGCTGCCGCCGAGAACATCGACTTTTTGCTCCCGCCCTCCTGGTCCTGCCTCCCGGACTAACTGCCAGGTAATTACTGCCAAACTCCCACAGCCGCCCAGCTTCCAGCACCTCTCCGATTGGTGTGCCTACCGATTTGGCGGCCTCTGATTGGACCGGTGGCAGCCCTCAGCATCCGATTGGGGCGCCTTTCTGCCCGAGCCAGCCAAGCTGCTACTCACCGCTTGGAGCCCTCCAGCCAGATTGCCAGATTGCTCTCGCACCCTGAGCGGTGCCCCCGGATCCTGTCGGCATCAGCACCACCGCTGCTGAGAACATCGACTTTTTCCTCCCACCCTCCTGGTCCTGCCTCCCAGACTAACTGCCAGATTGCTCTCGCGCCCTGAGCGGTGCCCCTGGATCCTGGTGGCATCAGTGCCGCCACCACCAAGAACATCGACTTTTTCCTCCCGTCCTCCTGGTCCTGCCTTCTGGACTACCAGGTAATTACCGCTAAACTCTCACAGCCTCCCAGCTTCCAGCACCTCCCAGTTGGTGCGCCTACCAATTGGCAGCCCCTGAGTGGACCAGCTAGCAGCCCTCAGCATCCAATTGGGGCGCCTTTCTGCCCGAGCCAGCCAAGCTGCTACCCGCCGCTTGGAGCCCTCCAGCCGGATTGCCAGGTGCAGCCGATAGCCGGGGAACAAGCTCTCACAGCATAGCTTATTTTTACAGTATAATGCTTGTTCTAGCAGTCGATTTACTTAGCATAAAAAGTGCTGTAATCTAAACCTTGTACTGTATATGCTGGATATAGTTAATTGTCCTAGATACCGTATAGCCTAAGTGAAGTGATACAGTCTTTTCTGAAGAATTTGTAGTCAGCTGCATCCCCTATACTCCCTACAGTAAGCCTAGCTAACAGATTATTAATTCTGCCTTACCCTGTGTTATTTCGACTCCTGTTGTTGACTCCTTCTATTTCCAAGCTGAGCCTGCCATCTACCTGGCTGTTCTCTCAATCCCCATTTTTTCCGTGCTCTCTGGCGCCAACTATATTCTCTGTAGTTTTCCCACCCTGAACTCCTGCACAAGCTCATTTCTCATAGACTTCCCCTTCCCCCACCCATCTAAACTTCTGCATCTCTAAATCTCTACCTTAATGAATTGCTAATTACTTGCCCTTTGCCATGAACTTGCACCCCACCCCCTCCTCGAGCTCCCACCTCTCTCTCTCTCCTGCCTTCCTTTGTTCCCAATCAAATACCTGCCTATTTAATCTTTCTGTTTTCCCTGTTTTCCTCCCAGATTGCTCTCACGCCCCGGGCAGCACCCCTGGATCCTGGTGGTATCAGCGCCACCACCGCCGAGAACATCGACTTTTTCCTCCAGCCCTCCTGGTCCTGCCTCCTGGACTAACTGCCAGGTAATTACCGCTAAGCTTCCACAGGTGCCCAGCTTCCAGCATCTCCCCGATTGGTGCTCCTACCGATTTGGAAGCCCCTGATTGGACTGGCGAGCAGCCCTCAGCATATGATTGGGGCACCTTTCTGCCTGAGCCAGCCAAGCTGCAACCCGCCACTTGGAGCCCTCCAGCCAGATAGCCAGGTATGGCCGATAGCCAGGGGACAAACTCTCACAGCATAGCTTATTTTGTCCCGCCCCACCACCCCCTCCCAGGCCACCTGTTAAATATGCTACACGCCCCACCCCTTTCTACCTGCTCCAATCCCTTTACCAAAAAGTATCACCCCTCCCCTCTTCTCCCCCAGCTATCTTCCTAGCGTTCCTCATGATCATTCCTCTTCTCCCTCACTCTCCACCGCCTATGTGTGCCTCCTGTACACTTGTCAACTGTGGCACAACCAGTAAGGAACTTATTTTTGATCTCCTCCTTCCTATTTTTCCTTCCAGCTTTAACACCTCCTATAAGTTGTTACCCTGCAACCCCCCACCCTCCACAGAACTGACTCATTCTACAAATGCCCCCCAGATGTCTACAGCATTTCTCCCAGCTGCTACCTGGTCCTGTTTCCCTATGAACCCCACCACCTCGCTCTATTCCTATGGCTGCCTCCTGGTTTCCCTCCACCAAAGCAACTCCCATTTTCTCCACACTGCCTGCCCTAATACCACCACTGAGTGGCGCTTGTCCAAATCTTGGTACCTTTACATACTTTGTCACCACCTAACCCTTGCCCTACTACTTCTGGCAGCAGGGGATATACATCCTAACCCCGCCCAACACCAACCCCCAGTCACAGCTACCCCATGATTAACCCCTCAGCCAAGGCCACCACTGACACTCGGTCTGGTTCCCTCCCCCGGGGACTACGTTTAATCCACCTAAACATCTGAAGCCTAGCTCCCAAGCTCGATCAGCTCCAGGTTCTAGCCGCTCACCATGCCCCTGATATTTATTTATTTATTTATTTAGTTAAACATCAGTTTAGAAACCTTTGAGCCAGAGGCTCATTTACAAAGGTACCTCGTCACAAAGAGGACATCAGAACAGTAGTACAAGGGACACAGTACTTACAAACAAAAAAGTTACAGTTCAATTACAATTTTGTTTCAATAGAATACAATCTCCAACGAAGCAAAAGATAACAAAAGGTGCAAAACTTATGGTCGGGGGAGAGCTGGTGGGAGTAGAAGGGAGGGAGATAGGGGAGGAGGAATTAGTAGGGAAAGGAAGGTGGGGGGGAGCCGCTCAGTGAGCATTGTCAAACAGAGTATATATTTTTTTTTTTTACACTAGGCTAGCGGCAGTTGCATTTACGAGAGCTAAGCAGGAAGTTTCTGAGCCTAGGCTTAAAGCAAGCTAAGGTTAGTGAGTTTGAGACACTGGCAGGGAGGGAGTTATACCAGTGGAGCGCACGGTAGGGGAATGCCCTCTGACCTTGAGAGGTCCTGGCTCACGGAATAACTAGCGTAGCTCTTGACGAACTGCACGTGATCAGGGTTGGTGCAGTCACCGGCGAATGGGTTGGATAAGCCTATGGGATGGGCCACAGAGGGCTTTGAAGGTGAGCTGGCATGTCTGATACATGAGTCGCTCTTCCAGGTTGAGTAGGGTAGTCAGGGTGTACAGCTCACATGTGTGAGTGAGTCTGGGAGCACCAGTGATAAGTCTGCAGGCCTTATTAACTGTGAGGCGAACCTTGTTGAGGCAGTCTGATCTGCTGAGCCATAGACCGAGGCCATAGTCAATGAGAGACATGACAGAGGAGGTGACAGCCAGGTGGAGGGCATCAGGAGGAGGCATTTCTTGTGCGGTAAAGAATGCCTTGACGTGAGTTGGCGACAGAATTTAGGGCAGATATATGTCCATGGAATGAAAGTGCAGGGTCAAAGGTTACACCAAGATATTTATAGGACTGCACCTGGTCAATGGCGAGATTGGGTGGAGTGGACAGCTAAGGAAACTCTGCACTTATTTTGGGGTGGGAGAAGAGCATCGTTTGCGTTTCTTAAGGTTGATAACAAGTCGGTGCTCAGTGAACCAGGTAGCTGCAGAGTCAAAGACTAGTTGGAGGAGTTCTGTAGCAGCATGGGGTCATTGTGGGAGGCAACGAGAACAACATCATCAGCATAGAGAAGCATCTTACCGGTTACAACTGCTGGGTAGGAGTTAAGAAAGAGTGAGAATAGTAGGGTCCAAAAATTGAGCCCCGCGGCACCCCAGAGCTTAATGGGGCATGTTTCAGAGAGAGTACCGCTGACTTTCACACATTGGGAGCGGGCAGAGATAGCTGGTGCACCAGGAAACAGGTCCTGAGGCAAAGCCTATTAGGTCGAGGGTGGAGAGCAAAAGAGGATGCGAAACGGTATCGAATGCTTTAGACAGGTCAATGAATATAGCACCAACCAGGGCACCAGAGTCCAAGGAGGCATGGAGGAAGTTGGATTATTCCAGGAGTGCTGTATTGGTACTATGACCTGCTCCGAACCCGTGTTGTTCAGGGCAGAGAACATTGTACTTACAGAGGTAGTCAGAGACTTGGGACGCCACAATTTTGTCTAACGTCTTAGAGAGGGGGGAGAGGATTGAGATGGGTCGGTAGTTACCCGGAAGAGTCCTGTCACCACCTTTATGGACAGGGGTAACTGTGGCAATCTTTCAGGCAGAGGGGAATTGTCCGAGACAGAGTGATTTGTTGAAAATGCACGTAATAGGTAAGAGGACCTGATCCAGGACCTGACGTAAAAGGCAGGGATCAAGTGAGTCATTACCGATGGTGTTACCTTTTAGGGCTTTTAGCAAGTAAGGCCTAGCTTCTTGCATGGTGACACGACGCAGGTGGAAAGAGGGGTGGGCAGTGGGTGGTGGTACAGATGGAGAAGGTGGACTGAAAAAGTTACCAGGAAGTACTGAGCTAAGGTTGGTAAAGAAGTTATAATCATCATATCTGAGACCTGGCTAAACCCAAACCTCCCAGACCCAGCCATCACTATTCCAGGGTTTACTATCACTTGGCAAAACTGACCCACCAGAGGTGGAGGAGTGGCTATCTACACCAGCTCAGCCTTACATTTTTCTGTCACCCTCACAAAAGCTGAACCCAAAGCCTATGAGCTGCTTATGCTGAAATTGTCTCCTCCTTCCTCACTCTCTATCTTCGTGGCTGGTATTTATTTCTGCCCTGGTACCTCAGCCGCAACAGTCACTGACCTTCTAAGCCAACTAACGTCTCTTGCCCAGTCAGGTGAACTTTATGTTATGGGTGGCTTTAACCACAACTGGCCAGCCCCCGCTTTTAACAAAACCCATACCTAGATATCTGCTCTCAACCTTACCCAAACCATCTTGGAACCTACACGCTCAAACCATAAGACCGGCAACCACTCCCTACTTGACTGGGCGCTTACCTCCCAGCCACACCACGTCATCAGCTCTGGCCTGCTTCCTGACTCCATTAGCGACCATCATTTAACCTACTTGGTCCGCAAAATCCACCAGGTTAAATCCCCTCCCAAATTTGTATTCCAACAGTCATATAAAACTTTAAATCTCGCCCCTCTCCTGGAAGAACTTGCTCACTCTAACTGGGACCTCAACCTTAGATGCTCTAGCATGGATGTGGCCCTTACGCACTTCATGAACACCATTCTAAGCACCTGGGATAAACATGCCCCCCTGTGCCGTGCTAAGGTCTGAGGGTCTCACCTTCCCTGGATTTCATCCGAGCTGATAGCATGCCAACAAGTCCGTGACAGGATGTGGAGAAATTACAAATCTGCGCTCCTCCCAGGTGACAACATCACCTACCGTATGCTCCGAAACAAGTGCACAAAAGCCATCCACTTAGCAAAGGCTGAATATTTTAACAACACCCTAAACGCCAATCTTGGGAGGCCATCTAAATTCTGGAATGTCATCAACTCCCTTTTCTCCCCCCGACATCAAATCCCCCCCCTCTCCTTCTCTCCCAAGGAACTCTCCACTCCAACCCCCTGACGCCAAGTTCAATTTCTACTTCACTACATGTGCAACGACCCTCCTGGATTCCCTTCCCTCAGTAACCCCGCCCAATCTCCAGATAGCTAACCCCCCACTGCCTGGCCAGAACCCTTCCTCCTTCAGACACATCTTCCCCATTGTAACCTTAGAAGCCCTTCACTCCCTGAATCCCTCCAAAGGAAAATCTTCCGACGGACTCGACAACAAACCCCTTTTCCTATCTGACCCTGCCATAGCTACTCCCCTTGCTGCCCTGCTAAATAGCTCATTCACCACTGAATCACTCCCCATGGAGTGGAAACATGCCACTGTCCTACCACTACCTAAAGGAGGTGACCCTATCTCCGCTGCAAACTACCGCCCCATCTCCCTCCTCCCCACTCTCGCCAAACTCCAGGAACACCTCGTACTATCTCAACTCTCCCACTTTCTCTCTGAAACTAACTTCTTCACTCCATTCCAGTCCGGGTTTAGAAAAAGCCACTCCACCACCACCTCCCTACTAAGACTCACGGATCCCATCCTCTCTGGGATGGACAAAGGACAAATTACATCCGCAATATTCATCGACCTAGCCAAAGCTTTCGATACGGTATCCTACCCCCTCCTATTATCCTGCCTATCAGGTGCTGGGTTATCGGTGATGGACACAAATTGGTTCAGAGCCTATCTACAAAATAGAACCCAATCTGTAAAAATAGCTGACTACACCTCCCTTCCGCTCCCTATTACCACCTGCATTCCCCAGGGCTCAGTCCTTGGCCCCATTCTCTTCTCCTTCCTACTAAATGATCTGCCAAAGGCTTGCTCTACTACCTCAATTCACATGTACGCTGATGACATGGTCCTCTTTACATCCAGCCGGACCTATGAAGAAGTCACCTCTAATCTCCAGACCGATTTCAACAAAGTGCAACACTGGTTTAACTCCAACCAACTCTCCCTAATTGCCAAGAAACCAGTCTCTATGACTTTCGGCACTAGACAGAGGCTATCCAGACTTACATCCCCTCTGATCTTCCGTACCCTGGATAGCACTGTCCTTGAAGATGTGCCCTCCTTTAGGTACCTGGGGGTTTGGCTTGACTGCCACCTCACCTTTTCTACACACGTGGATGCCATCCTGCCAAAACTGCGCCCTAAGCTGGGCGCCCTCTATAGAAACCGCACTAGTATCTCACTTCCTGTGAGATGTGAAATAGTCCTGAAAATGATTCTACCTTCCTTCGACTACTGCGATGTTGTCTACAGCTCTGCCCCCCAGTCCACCCTATCCAGACTGGACCCCCTCTTCAATGCTTTCTGTCGCTTCACCCTCAATGCCCGCCCATACCACATCATGGCTCTTCCATTTGTTGGCTCTTCCATCCTTGAGCAACTGGGCACCTACCACAGTGCCAAATTTTAGGCCCACTTCTGCCCGGGTTCCTTTCTGCCCTATCTCGTCTGCTCCCTATCTTCCCCACCAACCCCAGCCCATGCCTTCAGGTCCACTGACTCCAGACTATGAGTAATCCCCCCACCGAAAGACCTCTGCAGGCCAATCGGCTTTCTCTTACCTCCTCCCTAAGCTCTGGAACAACCTGCCGGCCCAAATCTGCCATTCTTCCTCCAAACTCTCTCTATTCTCTGCCCTCACTAACTTCTATGTGCCTAATTGTATATGCCTCTGACCTCCTCCCCCTCCCCCCTTGCCTGATTCTCTCCCCCCCGATCTCCCTCCTCACCTTACACGGCCTGACCAGTGGCTTGGCCTTCGCCCAATGACTGGCTTATAAACTGCCCTAAACAACCCATGCACTCACCCTCTCATGGCACTTCTGCTATCCCCCTTCTTATTACCCCATCAACATCCTTCCTAAGACTACCCACTCATCTTTCCCTGTTGTTTACTACCCAGACCTGTCATCTCTGCCCGGCGCCCCTAGCCCAGGTTTCCAGTTCTATCAACCAACTCAGAGTAAAATATTCCAAAATAAATCTCTAGGTAGTAGGCACCTATGCAAGTACGAATGGTTCTAGATGTGTAATCAAGTATGTAAAGTCACCCTCATTGTGGCACATGTATGTAGTGTCTCCTCTTGTAGCAAGTTTGTAAAGCCACCCTTAACTATGTCACACTTGTTTCGAATTGCTTGTCTCCTATGTACAACCTACTGATTGTTTTATGTATATCCTCCTCCCTTGTACCCCCTCCCCCAGGTTGCACCGTGAGATGAACATCTTGTTGCTCAGTGTGCCTCTCCTGGTGAAACATTTTCAATAAATAAATAAATAAATATTTGACACCTCACTCCTAAACTGTAAAAAAAAAAAAAAAAAAAAGAAAAAGGTTTCAGCAGCCACTTGACCACGTACTGAGCTTCCTCCACACCAGAGTGCGGCTCAGCTGTTTTAGTTTTATATAATTGCTGTGGTGAGAAAATGCTCCCCAGCAATTATATAAAATAAAACATGGGGCATTGGATGCTTAAATAAATCCCTTGAGCTATGCTGTCTGGGTTTATGTGGCATCCAACATGTCGGGGTGTGTGTAAAATCTTATTAAACACATCACCCCATGCATTATTCTATATGTTATGTCCCCATAGGCATTATTATAAGTTGTGCAAAAAGAAATAACCTCCTCTTGATCATCATCTCTGGGGTTGTCCAGTAGTAATTCCTTTTCTGTCAACTTCTTTTATTTTTACTACCGATTTAAGGAGGATACCAGGCTCATGCTCCCATTATTAAACCTCTGGCATGTGTTTGCAATTATTGCTGACATCTCATTTTTTTTCACTGATATTTCTTTTAATTCTTAACAGTTGTCCACGTGAAATGTTATTCCTAGTTTGTGAAGGATGATGACTTCCATAATGCATTACCATATTTCTATCTGTAATTTTCTGAACACCTTGGTTTCCAAAGTATCATTTTTCTTATACTGCCGATTGTTACAGTATGTCCAGAAAATCCACCTTTTGTATTCAGTATTTTGATGTAAAATGTAAATTCTCATCATGTGTACTGTACTCCAAAAATTCATTTAGGTCTCTTTCAGTCTCTTCCTGTATTATGAAAAGATTGTCCACAAAACAAATCCATTTGACAATCTTGTCACACCATTTGTTTTTTATTGCATCCAAAATGTATTAGTTCTCCCATACTCTGACATAATATTTGCTAAAGCGGGGGCGAAAGTTGTCCCCATTGCTGTACCATGTATTTGCTGAAAAACTCTTTTCCAAGCATAAAGTAATTCGATGACAATACAATACAGTTCTAAAATAAACTCAGTTGGAGGGACCAAATCCAGGGGGTGCTTTGACAACTTTTTCTTGATGGCTTGTATTCCATCATTGTGGAGAATATTATTATATTGATTTTCAATATCACAGGTTACTAATATTTTACTCTCCTCCAATTTATTATTTTTAATAGTGTTCAGAACATCTTTGGTATCTGCTACATGGGACCTGTTTTGTTTTGCAAGGGGCAAGGGAGGTAGTCAACACATTTAGAGATAGGTTCTCTGGTTGAACTAATACTGCTGACAATAGGGCAACCCGGTGGATTCTCCTCCATGTACTTGAAATATACTACAATTTAGCATAGGAAATGATTTTAAATGAACTTGTTGTAAGTTATTTATTGTTGTCAGTATATTATTGTGATCAGTCATTTCTTGTTATTTAATGATTTAATGTTCTTAATATTGTTTGCCACTAGAAAGGTGGTTTTGGGGAGCACTGTATGTTAAGAAAATCTTTTTTTTTTCTTTATTTATAATATGTATCTTAATTGCATGGTTGTCCCAACTTAAGCTGCACAGCCTTGGCATCTTGTGGTTTGTTTATTTATTTAGTTATTTATTGGGAAATTGGAATTACACCCTTTGAGTCAATAGACACTTTTGCAAAGGCTCCTCATCAGTAGACATAGTAAAACATCACAAATACAGGTGCATGACATTAATCAGTCCATATATTACACTGGGAGGGAAGGTATAGAACTGAGCAACATTCCATAACAGAGGGCAGAGACAGCCCAGAGTCATGTGCAAAACAGAAAATAAAAATATGGAAAACAAAATACAGATTGTAAGGCAGGAGGTTCATCATAATAACTGATTACAATGCAAGGAGATAATACAATTGAGAGATAAACTGAGGAAATGTGCTAAAATTACATAATGCAAAATAACATGACATAAATACTCTAAGAAAAATTAGTCAGTGTGAAGGAGATGGCAGGGGCTGAGGTAGTGTAGTACTACTAGGAGCAGTCACAAGTTGAGTTGCTAGTTAGAAATTCCTTTAGTGAGGTTTTAAAAGGGCATATCTTTGTGCCAGCAGTCAGAGAAGCAGGTAGGTCATTTAGCCAGCTAGGAGCCCTGTGATAAAAGGCTCTTTGACCCATGGATGTCCTGCACCAGGGGGGCCAGAAAAGGGACCTTGGAGGTGCTTCTGGTGAATATTTGGGGGAAGGATGGTTGGATGAGGCCCTGTAGACTAGGTGGGGTGAGTTTCTACTGGATTTTCTTAACTAGGAGGCATGTGTGATACTTAAGGTGGCATTTGAAGTTTAGCCAGTTTGAGCGACTGTAGAGGTCACACATGTGGTTAGTTCTATCACAACCTGTGACCAAGCAACAGGACTTGTTTAGCATTGTCTTAATGTGACAGAAAGCAGTGTTATCAGCTGAGCCGTAGAACACAATTCCATAATCCAGCACAGAGAGGACCGAGGATGACACAATAAGGCGTAGCACATCATTAGGCAGACAGTGTTTGATCCGATAAAGGAAGTCAATTCTGGAGTTGATGGTGTTACAGAGGATATTGATATGTGCATTCTAGGTACGGGAAGAGTCAAGGGTGTTGCCCAGGTATTTGAATGTGTTTACCTGCTCAAGCGGGGAGTCTTGGGAGGTGTGGACAAGTAGAGTGGAGTCATAGTAGGGGTTCTGTCAGTGTGCGAAGATCATGGTCTTAGTTTTTTTTATAGTTTATTGCTAGCCTGTGCTCTGTGAACCAGGTCTCAGCTTCAGTGAAAGACTTCTGTCGGGCATCCTGCAAGGGTAGAGGCTGAGGGTTGCTCCAGAAAATAACTGCGTCATCGGCATAAAGAAGTAACCGACCACAACAGACTCTGGGTAGTGAGTTTAAGAAAATAGCAGGGGGCCTAGAATGGAGCCCTGAGGGACCCCAGAGTGAAATGGAAGGCAGGAGGAGAGGCTAGTGCTATGCTTGATCTGCTGTGACCTGTTGGATATATAGTTTTCAAACTAGGCCATAGTATCGGGGGTCAGTCCCACATCAGTCAGGGATCTAAGGAGAAGGTCATGATGAACAGTATCAAATGCCTTAGTTAGGTCAATGTAAACCGACCCAACTAAGTGCCCTAGATCCATGGCCTTATGGATGTAGGAGGTATATTCAAGGAGAGCTGTGGTGGTGCTCTGGCCCTTGCAGAACCCATGCTGCTTGGGGCACAACTGGTTATATTTTGATAGGTGTTCAGTGTTCTGGTTGGCTACTATTTTTTCAAGGGCCTTAGAGAGAAGGGGCAGAATAGAGATTGTACGGTAGTTAGTAGGGGCAGTGCGTTCACCACCTTTCAGAAGTGGGGTGATGACAGCCCTTTTCTAGGAGGTATGGAACTCCCCCAAACAGAGGAAGCAGTTAAGGATTTTAGTGAGGGGGACTAGAACAGCTTTGAGAGATAGGTGGAGGAGTTTTAAATCCAGGGAGTCTCTGCTGTGGTGGCTCTTACCCAGGACATTAGAGATGTAAGACTTACCCTCTTTTAGTGTCATTATTCGAAACCTGAAAGTTGGGGAGGATGTCAGGGGAACATATGAAGATGAAGTAGATTGGTGGGGGCAAAACAGTTAAGGGGAGCACACTGTTAAGGTCAGAGAAGGATGAGTTTAAGGCATTGAACATTTATAGTGGGTCCTGAGATATGGTCCCATTAACTGAGAGTTGGGAGGGTGGGGGGATAAGGTTTTGCCATTTAGTTCTTTGATAGCATCCCAGAATTTATTACCTGAGCCCCTAGAAGAGGTGAGGACATTTCGATAATAAATGGTTTTGGCCTGACGTAGGGCACAGGTACATTTGTTCCTAGCTTCCTTGTATCATTGTTTGTCCTGAGGCAGTCTTGAAACAAGGGATCTATGCCAGAGATTATCCTGATGGTGTATGAGATTGAGTAGTGTTTGAGATAGCCAGGGGGTATCACAGTTTTTTGCTACCTGCTTTGTAACTGGAGCAAAAAGGTTACATGCAGAATTGAAGGAGGTTATGAAATAGGTGAGTGCATCATCTGTGCTACTTGCTGTATCTATGGGTGACCAGTCACAGTTTGAGAGGTGTTTTTTTAACAGGGCAGGTGAACCTCACTTTAAATGCCTACAGTATATAGTTTTGGGGGGAAGGTTGGGGCCTTATTGGACCACAAGCACAGTACAGGCGAGTGATTGCTGATGGCATCAGGGAGCATGAAAACCATTGAGATTCTGTTAGGGCAGTTTGTGAAAATTAGGTCCAGCAAAGTAGCGGTCCATATCCTGTGGTTATGTCTTGTGGGGGATTGGTCAACTTGATTCAGACCCATGGCCAGTGAGGCATCTTTATTGAGGGTAGCTGATGGCACTATCCAATTTGTGTTAAAGTCAACCAAAACTATAATCTCACTGGAAAAAGGGAGCGATGAGATGCAGTTAGAAACTGCTGCGAAAGTTGCCTTCTGGTTACACAGTGGAATATAAACCACCAAGACATAGAGGGTTTTACCTGGGTTGCCCAGAGTAAGCTTTACAGTGAGTACTTGGGCCCCATCCAATGGGGGACAACTATTGCTGGGAGGGAGTTTCGAATATAGAGTGTGCAGCCACCACCCCGTTTGCTTTGGTGATCTGATTGAAAGATGGAGTAGCCGTTAAGGGCCACATGTGAGTCCATAGTAGTTTTGGAGAGCCAGGTTTCAATTAAAGCCAGGATGTCTGGCTTGTGCTGCACAATCCATCCTTGAAGAGAGTCAAATTTTTTAGTAGGCTACATGTATTAAGGGCAGCAGCAATAAGGCCCTTCCTTTTGTCACCAAGGGGAGAGGTCTGGGGAGCTGGCCCTGGGTTAGGGTGAACATTCCTGGATAAAAGATGGAGGAGGAGGAAGATGTGGTGGGTTATGGCAAACTTAATGAGTTTGTGTTCCCTGGCAAACAGCAGATGCTTTCACTTTGGGGCTGTGTACTGGTACAGGAAGTGAGAGAATGATTGGTGCCATGAGGAGAGAGAAGGGGGGCAGTGAGAGAAGTGGCATATGATATTATTGGGGAGGTTATTAGAGTGTTGGTACTGGGAAGGACAAGTACAAGTGAACTGCGTAAATGTGAGAGAAGAGAGAGGGAAAGTGGTGGGGCAGGGGGGCCACTCTGAATGTGGGGGAAGGAGACAGTGGGCAAGAGACTGATAAGGAGGAGGTAGAAGGGGGCCGCCATTTCAGTAGTCTGCACAATGGGTTAAAACAGCAGCAGCTGAAAGGGATAAAGCACAAGGGAGAAGACTACAGCAAGAACCACCTCTAACAGCCTCTAGTGGTGACTGACTATAAGCTGCTAAGGAGAAAGCTGGATGATTTGTTTTTGTCACCATGTGACTCTGCTAATATAATGAGTTGTTCAGCAAGGGTGGTGGTGGGGGCGGTGGGGCAAAACAAAGACTTGAAATGTCCTATGCAACTCATGGTGCATGTAGTCCTTAGCCGTGGCTCACCACACAACTTGCTTGAAGGTGCTTGCTCGTACCTGCTTCTGTGTTACTCCAAACTGCAGCGTGGGGGAGGGCTACCTCCAACGGCCCTCATGACCACCTTGGGAGCTGAAGGGAAGAGAGAGATTCAAGGTGAGACTTTATCTGGGCTGGAAACTGGGGGAGGGTTCTAAGCCAGGGAAGGGTATACAATGAGAATGCAATGATTTTGGCTCCTTAAACTTTAACTTTAAAATGGCTCCTCAGGTTAAATGAAACAAAACATTCCTAGAGGAGTACACTCTTTGTTGTATGGGTGGGAAGTTTTAACTTTAAAATGGCACCTTGGCTAAAACACTCCCTGTGGTGCAGCTACCTCTATTAGCAGAATTACTTGTAGCTACAGCCTAGATGCTGTTAAAATGAGCAAGAACTAGAACCTTAAGATAGGAATTGAATGAGTTCCTCTGTACTCCGGCATAGCTTTTTGAAGGCTTCCTTAAGGAACACTAGAAAAGCAGTTACAAATTCCAGGAAAATCATATAAAGTCAATTAAGGTACCACACTGTAGAACTGTAGCAGGAAGGCTTTTTAAAACAAAAAACATTAGTAGAAAACCACCTCCATTTGCTGGCCAACATTGTGGACCAGGAGCACAATTTTGAACTTGGCACCAAAATGAAACAAACAAAGACTCGAAATTTCCTGACCAAAGTGGTTAAAATGAAGGAACCAACATGAATCTAGCCAGCGCTGATGGTGGGGTCATGTGACTCTGAAATATCAGCTTGAAAAGTGATGCAATCAAGGTAGATCCAGAGGACAGGTAATGCATGCAGGAGGTACGAGCTACCCTGAAGTTGGGGAAAAGAAAATCTTTGAATAAGCCCAAACAAGCCTAAATGCCTGAAATGCCCCAGTATCCTGTGTTTGCCTATGATTGTTGCCTTTAGTTTCTTGGGATATGAAATCACTAGTGGAGAAAAAGATGCATGAAGATCAGTGACTGAAGATTTGGTTTTCTATACAGATTTAGGCAATTGAGCCACAAAGACCAGATAACTGGCAAATTCCCTGAGTGAGAATGATACACTGTTTACCCTTCAGTACTGACTTTTTGAAAAAATGATTTTCTACTTTTAACTTTTGATAAATTAACATCCCAATATAATATTTTAAGCCATGTCTTAGATTTTCTCACATTGCACTGAAATAAAAAAATAAGCACTAACATTAAAGTTTGATACATTTAAAGACTGTTTTTTTTTTCATTTAATCTGTGTGCTAATAGACAGGCCTCCTTGTGTGTGGCTCTTTGATATAAAGTGGATTGAATTAGAGTCTAAATTATTTCAATCATGTCTACACAGGTCTCTTCCTCTTCTGACCTGGTGAATGCCTCTTTCTCCAGCAAGCAACCGTTTATTTTATTTATTTATTGAGATATTCAGAAAGACCTTAGAGTCATAGACTCATTTACAATGGTTCCACGTCATACATTTAGGTACAGAGTAACATTTGTTGAAGTTGTTGGTACAGTACAGCACATGTTAGGATACAAAACATTACATTAACATTACAAATAGAATAATAGATAGGTTCTGGTGTATTACAAGGCAGTAATTCCATCAAGAGGTTCTGGGGATACAAGAAACACCGAGGCAAAGGAGGTTTCTTGTATCCCCAGAACCTCGAGATGGAATTTCTGCCTTGAAACACCAGAACCTATTTGTTATTTTTTGTAATATATGGATGCAAGGAATTTTTAATTTCTTACTTGTACCTGCTGTAGGGAGCTGCGGTCTGCAGAGTTAGTAAGACTCCCGAGTGTCGTTCCTCGCTCCTCGCTCACACCACCCCCACTCCTGCTCCCACTTCCAGTCCCATTCCACATGTTTCTCTCACAAAAAAAAAGAAACAAAACTTCGGTTCACCAGTAGTCACATCGGTAATCCCAACTATACTATTAGGGACGGAAGTATAGTATTGTAGGTGGAAGTATACTATACGAGGACCGGAAGTATACTATTACGGGACTAACTACTGTATTACAAGGAATTTTTTGTATGTATTTTGGGGGTATTATTTTCACTATCCATATATTACATTACAGTAAATGAGAGTCATATTCTATGCCCGTTTGTGGGCATCGTCAATGTTGCAGCATACTCTTCAATAAAACAGTATAGCCATAGTTAATACTGTACATCAAAATCAGATGCAAAGAAACTGCCACCGATAGCACAGCATCAGCACACAGCAGAACAACCCCTTAAAACCTTCACTTCTCAGCTTGTTTCCAGTTGCCAGTTATTCAGCTGCTAACTATGCCTAACTATGTGGATGAGATTACATTGTCTGACACTGCAAGCAACAACAACCTCCTCAATCTACACAGTGCAGCAGTATATAGCATAATAAATAAGTTATGGTTCTCATGAGAAAATTTCAAGAAATGTCACAATCTAATATCTTGTGAAGTGATGAGCACTGAAGTATTTAAGAAGAGCGGCTGTGGAGGGAGTCAGTCTGAAAGAGTGACTGACACAGTGCAGCAGAAGCACCATATTAGCAGCACAAATAATTTCTCACTCTGGAGAAAATTTTGAGAAGTGACAACAAGAGGGGCTGTGAAGGTCCTCAGTACAAGATGGTGACTGACACAGCACTGCAGCAGCAACGTATTAGAAGCATGAATAAATGTATTGTTCTCTTGAGAAAAGCTCTGGAAATATGACAATTTCCTATACAGTGCACTGAGGTACACTAGTGTGCTTAACAAGAGGGTCTGTGGAGGGATTCAGTTTGACAGAGTGACCAACACAGGGCAGCAGCAGCACCATATTAGCAGCATAAATAATTTCTGGTTCTGGGGAAAATTTTGGGAAATGACAACAAGAGGGGCTGTTTGAGAACTCAGTCTGGGAGGGTGATTGACACAGCACAGCAGCACCGCATTAGCAACATAAATAATTCTTGGTTCAGGAGGAAATTTTGAAAAGTGACAACAAGAGGGGTTGGGTAGTGACTCAGTCAGAGAGGGCAACTGACACAGCATAGAAGCAACATCATATAACAGCATAAATAATGTTTGTTTCTTGAGAAAATTTAAATAAGTAACAACGAAAGGGGTTATGGAGGGACTCGGTCCATGGGGGTGACTGAGACAGAGTTGCATCAACTGTAGGAGTGGCAAACAAATAGGGGACTAGACAATATTTTTCATATTGTGCTTTCCATATGCACTGTAAATGTAACCCACAGTGTTTTACGTGAGAGAGAGAGAAGAGAATGATGGTGAATGGACTGTGCAATTGCACAAACCAGAGATAAACAATCAGAATTTGTTTTAATATTCTTTTGATTTTGCAAGACAAGGACAGCAGACAGAAATCAAGATAAAGGATGGAGTAAGACAGTAAAATAGGAAAAGAGTTTTACATTTTTTTTATTTTTAATGTTTTGTTTTTAGAGAAACAAGAAAAGGTGTGGAGCTTTCTGGGGCTACAGATTGGGTGCAACAGAGGGAACCCCAGCACTGGAACAACAAAGTTCTTCCATTCCCTCTAGTATTATGTGTTGGTTTACCAGACTACAGTGTTGCTTCCACACAGACAACTTTGCGGGGGAGGTCTTCACGTTGATATGCGCCACTTCAGCTCATGTGGAGGATGTTGGCGGTGGAGGAGGACCAAATGTTCAGTGCTGGCATGATGCTTTCTCCTGGCCGCATGTCTGGGTGCATGTCTCAGACCCCTCTGTGCCCCACTCTGGCAATTACATGCATCATGGTCACTTACTGCATCCCACTGTGCTGCGGAAGGACCACAATGAATGGCACCATCACCACCCCTCTCCATTGCCTCCTAGTGCTCCTCCCTCTGACAGAGGTGTCTGATCTTCAGGTGGGTATGGGGTCTACCATTGACCAAGTAGCTACCCCTTTTACCCACCAATTAATGGCCTCACATTATTTGCACTTCACAACACTGTTGTTGGTGTGGTCAACATCAAAAATGTCCCAAACTAGGGAGGATTTGTGCTGCTGCCTCCAGGAGGAACCAGAGGTGGAAGGTCTTGAATGTAGCTCCTCCTCAGTGGGATCAGCCTGCAGTGGCCATGGTAGGGAACACATGGAGTTCAGGTCTGGCATCTTCTTGCTGGGGTGGTGAAATAGGTACAACATGGGGCACTGATCCTTGCTGCTACTGCAACACTGTGGAAAGGGCTGCTGCAGCAAGCATAGAGTTGACCCTTGCTCCTGTACCTAGTGATATCCTCTGTTGATGGATGGGTCCATGTTTCCCATCCATTAAGTTCCCTCTCTTTCCTTGGGTTTGCAGCTCCCAGAAGTTCCTATCATAGTGCTCTCCTCTCCAATCATATTTTATTGATAAAAAAAGAGAAACAAAAAAAATGAAGAGTATCAAAAATAAAGTTAATTTAAAAGAGCAGAATTAACGAAGAAGCAAAGTCTGAAAGCAGAGGTACTGGGAAAATAGAGATATGAAGACAGTGATATCAGTAAATAAATATAGAGAAAATAAGACAAAAACAAAAAAATAAATTCTATTTAGTCTATGAAAAAAAATAAGTATGTCTAATCTATCAAAAATAAACTGTTAAAGTAATGTAAAATCTGTATGTTTTCTATTTCTTTTGCTCCAACAGCAACAGTACTGTAACCTCTACCACTCTTAGCAGGCAGCAAAACGAAACTGAAACACACATGACTCAATATTCAGAGGCCAGTAGATTGAAGCAAGCTGCAGTTAACAGCAACTTGCATTGAAGCACAGTGCACCAGTGACCCTGCACCAGATTTTGGTAGAGGAGTGGGCCTGGCACCAAGCTATCCACAATTGCTGCAACCGCTCCTGTGCGTCAAAGACACGGTGCACAGGAGTGGTTTGACAGAGGCTGTAACACATCCCCCACTGGCAGTGCCCCCAGTGAAACCATCACCCAGGGTGGACACACAACACCCTGGCAGGCACATTGGTGGGGTCCTTATAGTGAACCCCATGCCATCCTACAACCTCCTTCGGTGGTGACCATGGGGATGACTGTGGGTCTCTTGCTAGTGGAGTGGGTCTGCAGGGTGCATTCACATTTACCATGCACGTTCAGATGGATGCCAATAGGGGAAGGCAGAACTCCACATAGCTCATCCACTGCATGATCAGTCATACTTTGCAAAACCTTGACTAAACTGACACCAAAAACAAGAAATGCTTTGACAGTATCTAAATTTCAAAGACCGCTAACTATGAAATGATTTCAGTATGTAGTTGTGTATAACTTTTTAACTAAATTATTTCTGTTCCTCATACATTGTTATAGTGCTGTATTTGCAATTCAGGTTTAAATCTATTTTATGCCCTTGTAGATATAGTACTGTTTTGCTGGATACACGTTATTTACAATACTTTTGCAACATTTGAAATGGCTTTCACTTTGATTTTCACTTTGAATTGTAGAACCAGCAGAAGGCAAAAGCCCATATATGCTGTCCCATGTTAGTGAGAGTTATCCGCTAGACTGCTTTCAGCTAAATATCTATCCAGTCTTTCTTTATAAATATTAAAATTACCACTATCTACTATCTCTGATGGCAGATTATTCCAAATATTTACTGTTCTTTGTGCATAGTATTTCTTACGTTTTTCAGTTTAAAAATTATTTGACTGGGTTTATTTGTTTTGTCTTCCTAAGTTATGTTGTGTTCTGTATTTCAAGTTCATACCCTTCATGAGCCCCTTGTCATTAAGAATTTTATACATCAACAATAATTCCCCCAACACATCTGTTGTGAAGTGTGTTTAATTTGAGAATTTTTAGACAATCATTGTAAGGTTCATCTTCTAGTCCCTTGAGCCAACTCATCACTTTCCTTTGTATACACTCTAGTTTGATTCTGTCAGTATTATTCAGTGCACCCCAGAACCCCTTGACCTTTAAAATAGGGCCCCTTTAATCCTAATAGTTCTGTCTTGTAGAAAAATAAAGCTTTTTATGATTACTACTTTCTTCTTGTGTGTTTAAAGTTGTGTATGCCATCTGATGCCCTTCACCTGGCGGTTACCAGCCTGGTCCTGTCACTAGCCAATTATGGCATCATTATTTACGGATCAGCAGGAAACACTGCACTAAGCAGAATAAAGGTCACCTTGAACAAAGCTTGCCAACTTCTGGCTGGCTGTGACCGGTACACACATACCTGCAACCTGTACAAACAATCGAACTGGTTGAACTTTGATGGCAGGCTTCGTTACCAGACTTGCCTGCCAGCAAAACAAATTACTACTGGTCTCTCTCCTCCTACTGCTCAACATCTCCTAACCCCTACCCCTACTTCTCGGGTAACCAGAAGCTCCTCAAAATCCACCTTCCTTGTCCTCCTTTGTAGGATCTACTTGGGGCAGAGGGCTTTCATGTACAGGGCACCACACTGGCTGAATGACCTACCCCCTAAGGTCCCTTCTGTAAATAAATTAGGCATCTTCAAACTTATACTCCAGTAGTACCTCCTCTCCTCTAATTGTTGCAACTGCTTCTAGCCTGTCCTTTATGGTAGTATCTCCTGTCTTTAGTTGCCTCGATTGCTACTAACCTGCCCCTTATTCCCCTTGCTTCTGGTCTCTCTCCTGCCCCTTGCCCTTCTTCCCTTAGCCCTATGCCCTTTTGACCCTAGCCACACTTTCCTTTGACAATGTCTTTACTGACTGCACATATTACTTCTGCTCCTCCCTGCCCACTCACCATATTCTCTTCACTTCCTGTCTCCCTGTCACCCCCCCCCCGGTCCTTTGCCTCTGCCTCCCCCTCCTCTTTGCACTTCCTGTACCTCTGCCCTTCTGGATTCACACCCCTGATTGCAACCAAATTGCTTGCTTACAATCCGCATTGTTTCTTTGTATATTTTATACTGATCTACTATGTGTCCTGCATTGACTCCTGTATATTACATGTCCACTGTATTGTATCCTGCATCTTGTTACCTTTGTTTATTGTTGTACATTGCTGTGAACTCTATGATGTGGGGCCTTTGTAGATGAGTCTTCTGACTCAAAGGTTGTACTTCTGAGACTTTAATAAATAAATAAAGGCACCCAGCTCAGGTTCCTCATGCCTAGAGATGTTGTGATTTGTGAAGTTTTCATTTGCAGGTAAATTACTTCACCTTTGCAAATCAATTCACAATTTTTTGCCATCTAATAGGAAATTCACCTGTATTAACACCACTTACTAACTTCACCTTCTACTTCATCTTTAGAGGTTGAAGAGGTTAGACCACTCATTTTCTTTTGTTTTTTTGTTGCCTGGTACCCCGCTGGAGCTCAGCCTAGCTCCATCCACTGTCCCTCCATGCACCTTACCTCCCCTGGGGTGGGGCCACCCAGTGGGCACCCCACAACTGACATTAGGTAGTTGAGACATGGCTTACCCTTCTGGGTCAGGGCCATGGGAGTGGGACCCCCCCTGGCGGACAGGGGTAGGAGGCAGGGATGGCAATGAAACCAGTGCCATGTGTGGAGGCTGGCATTTTTTCTTTCCTGCAAGAATCCCGGGGATGGGGATGTGCAATGATGTCCAGCATCTTCCCCACCCCCTGACATGTGATACTGGCCACAACAGTACCCACAGCCATTGCCAGAGGTCCACAATGTGCCAGACACTCAACCCCCTCTCCCCCCTGGAGAAGGAGAGCAGATCCTGGGATGCTCAATCCCTCCCCCCCAGTCAGCCCTCCAACTCCCGAGTCCATCTCTGAAACCAGGATGTCTGCGTCGCAAGTAGACACCTTGCTGCGGTGCCAGTGGGTTGACTTTAGACTACTCATTTTCAAACAAGAATGCAACTTAATTCTTCTGTTGAAAATTCCATCCCTGACTCTGGGCATGCAGATTAGCACTGATGTTAATGGGTATCTCAGGAAGAATTTTCAACAGAAGAATTAATAAGATTAAAACACTCATTTTCGAACAAGAATACTACTGCAGATGTCATAATGCCTTATAATAACAGGCACTATGTTTGTTTGACATACCCCCAAAAAATTCACACTCACCAAGAACAAATTTACTCATGACATGGTACAGCATCAGACTTGGGCACATGCAGGAGTAGTGGCCAGTGCTATTCAATGCAGTAGAGGGAGGTAATAATCCCTCTTTACAAGACACTGGTTAGGCCCCATCTGGAGTACTGTGTGCAGTACTGGAGGCCACACCTGCACAAGGGCATTAACAAAATGGAGGAAGACCAGAGAAGGGCAACCAAAATGGTGCAGGGACTGCATCAGAAAACATATGAGGACAGATTAACGGAGCTCAATATGTATACCCTAGAGCAAAGGAGGGAGAGAGGTGATATGATTGAAACATTTAAACATCTTAAGGGCATTAACAAGGTGAAAGAGTCTAACAAGTTTCAATATGAGAAAAAAAGCAGGACAAGAGGATACAGCATGAGATTAGAGGGAGGCCGATTAAGGGGTAATGTGAGGAAGTTCTTTTTCACTGACGGTGGTGGATGCCTGGAACAGCATACCTCAGGAAGTGGTGGATATGAATACAGTGCAGGGCTTCAAACAGGCATGGGATAGGTATAAGGGAACAATACAGATGAATATGAATAGATAGGCCACTGACAGAGTAAAGGCCTATGGCACATTCGTAAGGTAGAAAAAATTGGCAGACTGGATGGGCCTTGTGGTCCTTATCTGCTGTCAGCTTCTATGTTTCTATGTTTCAGACCTCTTGAATTTTCTGGTTGCCACTAAAACATTTAAAAACAGCATAATATTTCAGTATAGAGAACATCCCATGACATTAATGTATTTTTCAATCATTGTAATGCTAACAGGACAGCTGCTATTATGGGGTTTGAAAATCAGGGGGAAAACTGATAGTGTCCCTTTAAAGCAGCAGTGCATGTTATAGTATGGAAAAAATGTGTTCTTACAATTTTATTTTGGTTTATATTTCTCTTTTTCTCTTGTCTTGCAATATGCCCTATTCCCCCAATTTAAGTTGGCTTAAGAATTTTTTGTAACATTAAATAAGTGAATGACTGAACCTTTAAATGTGTATATCTCCATGGCATCATCATATTCTCAGCTTCTCTTGAACACCAATTGTCTCATTACATAAGGAAGCAGGGATGGTGCATTCTAGTTCACCTACGTCACTAGACATAGATGTTTAATGATGATTATTCAATCAAGGCAGAATATACTGATGAACACTTTAGGCTAGCCATATTTAAAGGGCTGCTCATTTAGCTCCTACAATTTATTTCCAGTCTTAAAAAAACAAATGCTAACACAGACTTAAAACACAATAAGCAGGGCATCTTATAAGACAAAAGAAAAGGCAGAGTTTTAAATTAGGCCACACCTGGAATATTGTGTTTAATTCAGGATTCTTCACCTAAGGAAGGACAGCGACAGGCTGGAAACAGTGCAGTGCAGGGTGACAAGGATGATTTAGGGTCAGCAGAGCAGATCTTAGGAAAATCATTGCAAGGCACTGAACTAGTACTCACTGGAGACTACATGAGAAACATAAAGGGGAATATGATAGAGACTTCAAGTTCCAAAAGGGAATAAACAAAATGAACTATGGGGAACTATTTAACAGTAGTAGAGATTCATCATCCCAAGGTCATTCATGGAAACTGGTTGGGAGAAGTTTAAGCAATAGGTTAGGAAGTTTTATTTTATGGAAAGGCTGGTGGAGCCATGGGACAGTCTGTAAGTGGATGTGGTGGGCACCAAGATCATAAATGGTTTCAAGCACTGCTGACTCAGAGGAAAGGGTTTACTGGTTACTCAGGTCAGTAATACTATGGAGAAGAGTGGGGGGTGTTCTACAGGGAGGTAAAGAACCCCATATGGACAATAGGTCCTAGGGCAGATAAAGAACTATGGGCAGACTAGAAGGATCTTTGTTTTTTTTTCTACCTTCGTTGTATGTGTTTCTAAATAGAATTAAAAGGTGCAGGTACTGTATAACATTTTCATTGTAACATACTGTTTCTTTAAGTACTTTTGTAAAATGCTATTGGAAATCTATATCTATTAGCTGTTGAAATACTGCAAAACCTTAAATGGCTGTGCCAGTTTAATTTTGCACTAACAGGAACTGCAGCACATTAATGCAGTTTTAATTTTGCACTTCTAATAGTCTCATTCATGGGTGATTACAGCTTATTATAGTGCTACCAACAAGCACGCTCTGAATTGTTGAGTGCCTGCTTTAATTAACCCCAGTTACCACCACATTCCCAAGTGCTGCGTACAAATAGTGCTTACCTGAATAATGATTGCCTCTGTGTTGTGTCTCCATATGCCACATGTGAGTTTTACCTGCCGTGTCTCACCTGTAGTGACTTCAGCCCACCTAAATCTGTGAAGATAAGATTCCCTTTACTGGAACATATCTGCTAATTAGGGTTGTTGTGTTTATTGTCTTAGAAGCCATCTCTCCATAATCTTTATTACCCCAAACCTGCACTGACCTGGTCAAGCCACTTGGTCTGACTGTACAGCAGAGCCACCCATGACACAATGCAGTAACTTGCAATATTTGAAATGGCACAAAACACTGAATGTCAAAAGAGCTTAGTTGCCATTGAATTACACTGTTCACTCCAGTTTACTGTGTCATTTTGTAATATACTGCAACATTACTGTGTTGCATCCTGGCTGGTGATGCTATGCTTAAACTTTACAAAGATGAGATGAAACAGCTGTTTACAAAAAGGTACTGTATGCTGAACTGATTTCTAACAGCTAGCTAAGGGTATTGAGCAACCATCAGCTAACTTTAACTTCCATACAGTCATCTTTGAATACAACACATGTCCACTGGCTAGTGATAACCTGTAATAGAGACTAACAGATGGAAAGACTGTGTAAGAGAATTTGCCTTGGCAAGTATCCAAGATGCTCTTTTAAACAGCCTTGATTGACAGCCATGAATAAAGATCCACTGTTCCAACCTCACTTTTTATTTTGATAACTGGACTTCCAGAACACCAGGGAAAAATACTTTCTTCAAACCTTTAAATTTTAACTTAATTACTATTTTCTTTCAAAATTAATTGCAGTCCCTCCACTGATGCAGCAGCAGGGTGTCTACTCACGATGCAAGTGACGTAGGTTTGGGAATGAGCCTGGTGTGTTAGGGGGCAACCTGGAGAGGAGAATCAAGCATAGCAGTGGATATGCTCTTCCTCTGGGAAGGAAGGGCAGCAGGCTCCACTGCAGTATTGCCTCAAGGGTGACCACAAGTGGCAAGCAGTCATAGCAGTTTGAATGGGAGGATGCTATCCGGTACCATGCACAGTCATACAATTGCATGTGCAGATGCACTTAATGCTCTTTCCCATGATATCCTGAAGGTTGGTTAAAACTTAAGGAAAACCCCAGAAAATACATAGGATGCAGTGCTTCCAGGCTCTGCCTTCCTAACTTGTTGCTCCACCTCCTGCTCTAAAGAGCTGCTGAAGGTAGCTGTACAAAACCCCAAAGAAACTATCACAGTGGAAGATCTAAACTGTGGTATTGTATGTCGGGAGGTTAGTGCCAAAGAAGGGTTTGGATGAGGTTGGTGTTACCAGGGCTTCAGGGGGCTGGTTTAGTGACAAGTGGGATGAAAAGTATAATAACAAATTATTGTAGTGCATACCATTATTTGCAGAGTCTGACCATGTCCAGAGACAAGCTGAAACCAAAACTTGAGGATAAAAAATATTTAGGTACTGAGTCTGCCAGTTGACTATTCTGCTATTTGCCACAGTATGTACAACATATTTATTGTACTCTATGAATGTAATTTTTTTCATTGTTTTACACTGCATATTAACTAGTGCTCAATTGAAATCACATCAAGACCATTTCTGTATTTTTGTTTTGAAGTAGTTGGAATTCTTGCTTTTTCAGAGTAACCTAGATGCACATCAATATTCGCTGTAAATTTATTTTCTTGAAGCATTAGTACTCCACATAAATTGCAAAGATATTTTTTATAGCTAATATTCTTTGTTTCACAGTGTGTCAAATGGTCAATGCTTGAAATCCTTTAATGCATGACCAGGTGTCAGATCTGGTTTTCATTCTGAGAAAAACTGTTTACCATACAAACATCAATGAACCTACAAAACCAAAATTATACAGACACCAGATGCCATCTTTCACTGCTGCAATGCCCCTGAAAAAGTATAGACAATTTTTAAAAAAAGTAATGTTAAGTCTTCCATAAATCTACCATTGAAAACAGTTTATTTCCTATGAAAAATAGAATAATAGATAGATAAGTGTGTATTACAAGACAATAATACCATCAAGAGGTTTTCGGGACTTGGATCCTCAAGAGCGAAGCTCGAGAGATTCCCAGAGTCCTCAAAACCCGAGATGGTATTTCTGCCTTGAAACACTCACTTATCTATTTTTTATTGTTTGTAATATATGGATCCAATTTCAAAATGTTGTGCTAGTAATTTTTTTTGTGGCATACTGTGAGGCTCGGCATGATAGGGCTGAAGGCTCACTCCCTTCACTCCATCTGTGCCCCCCCTGCCATCTCTATTAAGTTGTGCTGGCCTACAGTGATTATGTTTGATAGAGAGTCCTACCTTTTAGTTGTTTTCTTTGCTCACTAAATGCAGGATCAACTAGATAATTTTGTAAAATAAAAAAAAAAGATAAGCAGGATTGCAAAGGGGGAGATTATCTGTTGATAAGCAAGAGATAGCCCCCATGTTCTCAGAAGTGCTCTCCCCACCCATAGAGAAATTGCGGCCAATCTCGAGGCGCAGTTATAGAAATGTCACAACATATGTCAAGGGAAGTGGATTTGGCACCGTAGCAACAAGCACGCAATGTTGGAGAGTCTTGTGCTCTTCAGTTTTTGTGATAATACTATCATTCAGAGCTCCAATTGATGGTATTATGGGCTGTGAGCCATAGAATTATGCCACAAAAATTATACAATTATCAGTTTTGTGCTGTGGCATTATATGAATTTTTTTTGGATACTTCACTGTTGTATTATTTTAAGTATCCATATATTACAACAGTTTATTTTACAAATGTCTGAAGGTTTATTACATTCAACAACAATTTTATGTGTGTAATAGTGTATTTCAGAGTATGTAGTGAAGCCATTTTTAAAATGGGTAGGATCCCTGCATTTTATTAGCCAGAATCCATGCATTGGGACAGCATGCTTAAACAAACCCTGCCAACCAGGAATCATAACCAGGCAAATGTTTGAGCCATAACACTTGGAAATTTAACATTCAAACAAAGTGCCATTTTCTCCTTGGTACACACAAACTAAAAAAAAAATTTCAGTTAAATTTCATAGTTTGTCGTAAGTTAAAACTGCTACAAGTGTTCACATGTGAAGAAATAGATACTGCCATCACCAAAAAACCTGATAGAAAATGGAAATATTTCCAATTTGTAATCATGAGTTGAGTACAATAAAATCCAGAAACCTGTTTTGCTGAGGAGCTTGGAACCCTCTGCTAATATTCCTGCACAACAGTACTGGAAAATGATCAGTGACCTTACCAACATGTTTATAATGAGCACGCACAGCAGTACACCTCAATTTACTTACCTGTATTTACGTACTTAGTACTTTCCTGCTAGTATTGGTTTACTTGTATTTAAAAAAAATGCAGCATCTTTCCACATCTGATCAAGCAACAACATTCCAAGAGCTTTATAGAACTTGTTTCTTGTTTTCACCTTTTTATAATATATAACTGATTTAAATTTAACATTTATTTGAGTCAATTATCTTTTGCTAATCCTAATGGACCCATTTCATAATCACAATAAGGCACTCCAGGTTGTGCTTTGTGCTGGGATAATGACTCTGCTAGGGCAGTGGAAGAACTTGACCTTAGGCCCCATACTTCAACCCACTGAGGCATGCCATTATCCCAGTGCAAAACACACCTTGTTATGCCTTATTACCTTAGTAGACACTAAGGCAGGATTTTCAAAAGGATCTGGCAATGCTCTGTCTGCCATTATTTTAAAAGAAGACTTCTTTTCAAACTGTTAGACTACACCTTTAACTGTGTTCAAATTTTGCAACAAAAATGATGAAAAACAGCGGGAAAGAAAGCCTTGGGAGTGACACGTTTAGTGTTAGCTGTGGGGTCCCCTTTACTGTCTGATGTTCGGTGGGCCAGCAGGACAGAGACAGAGCCATAGCAGCAGCATAGTTACTGTTCTTATTAAGTGAAATTTTGATGTTTGGGTTAGCAGAGAGAAGAGAGAATCAGTAGTGGAATTGATTTTACTGGAATACTGTACCTGTTTACTATGTCTATGTGTGTATGTGTCCGGAGGTGGGGGGTAATGTTTGGTTGAATGGGAGAGAGAGAGAGAGAGAGAGGGAGAGAGAAAGAAAGAGACAGAGAGAACCTTTTACTAGCAGTTTTCTCTGTGGGTTGGTGCCCGACACTGGGTTTACCAGTACAGCCAGTTCTTGTGTGGGGGGGGGGGCTGATCTTCAGGTGAGTGAGCGGGCAGGAGAGAGAGCTGCAGGACAGCTTTCATCTGCTTTTGTTTGAACGTGCAGCCGGTTAAGCTGGTGTTCATGATGTGGCAGGTTGGTGGGTGCAAAAGAGCTGCAAAATCACCTTTACTGGGAAGTATTGAGATGAGTTACATCAACTGCAACAGGCTGCTTTGGTGGATAGGGACCCAGGTGCACTGGGTACAGCACAGGCAGAAAGATGAAGTTGAGCTGTCTCTGACCACATATACTGTGTTTTGAATGTGGATGGGGGGTACACTGGGTCCTTAGTGGCAATATGCACTTTGGTTCACGTGGATCTTTGGTACACTTGGATCAGCTGTGGCAACAAGTCACTTTGGCTGAAGTGGATCCATGGTATTCTGTGATAAGTAGCAGCAATGTCCATTTTGTTGAAAGTGATTGCATCCCTCTCTACATGGCTAGAAGTGTTGTAGCAGTCGAGGGAAAAGAAAGAGGGTGTTGGCACACATCTTCATCTAAATGGCAAAACTAGGCACACTCATCAATGATGAAACTCCTGAGAAGCATGCTTTCTGGCACAAAACCTGCATCATCATCATCCAGATCAAGCACAATTGGCTGCAGTCTGATTTCCAGCCACCTCACTGGCTCACAGCCTGATTCACCACCAGAACCTGCTTTTATTCATGCAAGCTATACCACCATTATGTTTGATTTACATTCTGTAAACAAGCATATAAATGATATGACAATGTGATGATTTTTGGTAGCTTGCAAGTAAAGAGATGGTGTGTACCCTAATTACCTTTAAGGGACCCATACCATAAAATAACTACACGCATTTAATATGTTGACTAGTGCCTGACTAGTGTTATCGAAAAAATGCATACAAACTTAGGAATGGATTACACAAACATTATGAGGTACACAGAGCTACCCTAAATGAAATGGACAATGGGCTAGGAGCACAGCTGTGGAGCAACATGAAATAATCACAGCAAAGTGGCAGTCAGACTGATAAAGATGGAATCTTTGGAATGATACTTAATACACCAGTATACATAAACTGGCTCAGAAGGAAGCCAGGTCAGCAGCAGGAGGAACAATGATACTTTTTAGATGACAGATTTAGGGCTGATACAGAAAGGGGAAATAAGTGGACATCAGGTAGGTCAACAACCCTGTAGTTACATCTACAAGTTGCAGTCAGCAAACAACTTATCTTTTTCAAGCAAAGAATAATGAATTAAGAAAGTGATGTATATTGATAAATAAACTCTCTAATATTTTAAAAGTACCAGTACTACTTAACCAGGAAGTGATCAGTTTCCAGTTGTTGTAGCGTTACAGAAAATATGGTGGCTTCTATATGGTATACAGCTTTCAACATGGTGGGTGGCAGAAAAGTAAACAAAAACAAAGGAAAACTGAGCAAATTACGGGGTGACAGTACAGTGCCGACAGGATAGAGTACCAGGTACATGCTCAACAGTGCACAGGGAATAAACTGCTGAAAAACCGTAGATTTATTTTACATTGTACTACTGCTTTAAAGGAGCCATTCGGTAAATATAAAGGTGAAGTAAGCCACATAAGGTCATGCAGTAATCTTATTGAATGTTGCAATCAGGCAATTCACAAATAAGCTAACTTCACTAAGGATATGCTGCAAATCTGCCATAAATTTTGGGCAATATAAAAATTACAAAGTCAGCTAAGAACAAATTGGTTAAGTCTACTACCCTGCTCCCCAGCTGTCTATGGAAATCCATGGTCATCCTTGCTCTGTCCCTGCTCTTTGTGCATGACAGCTCCCTCTATGATTTGTTCACGATTCATGGGCAATATTATCCATGGTTCATGAACATGCACAGATGACTGGAAAACCTCACAATCAAAAGGGACTAAACAGTAGAATAAAATCCACTTTTATTTGGTAAATGAAAGAAAAAGAGTTCTGGTAACATAGCATTTTTAATTATTTTAGGTAGTAGCCATTACTGTCCATGATCTCAATATGGTTTGTAGTGTTCATTCTTAATAATAGTTTTCATTGTTGTTGTTGTTTTAATAATGATAGTAATTGAATGTATTCTCTTTGTGTTCTGTTTATGATTATATCATTTATAGCATCCTGACCTGCTTAAATTGTAAACATTGCTTTTATCACACTAGTAGATCTTACTTTAAGAGTCAGCCCTTGCAGCAGGTAACACATATAGGACTGTAGTTATACCATTTAAACTACTGAGATGCTACAATAAAACTCTTAAGATTTTTAAAGATGTCAGTTTAGCCTAATATTAAAATGGTCCACTTAAATCTTTTGTACGAGTCAAGATAACTTTATGCAGCGTTAGCAGTATCAACCCCAAGTGTGAAGATCAAAATGAATGATATACAGTAACTCTCTTATTTAATTTCCAGTGAGATTTTATTTTTTAGTCTATCACTCCTCTTATTTCAGCTAACCATAATCCATCCTAAGCATTGTCAAGGTCAGTTTAATTCTCAAACTAAATTGTACAGTCAGTTATATCTGTAAATGATGGCTACCTAGCATATCATTTTTGTTTCTTACATTATTTCAGTTGTGTTGGGATTCCCTCATACAGTACACATGAGGCACAACAACAGAGGAAAATATTTCTTGGATGGTAGTTTTTATCATGAAGACATACAGTATGACTTATAAGCCTTTTGAAACTAACATATTCTACAACTCTGTAAGGCAGCAAGTACAGTACTGTGATCTCAAAAAATCAGACTTGTAATGACACCCACTTCCAATCAAGAGATTGAGCTGCCTACTAAACATACAAGAGGCCTTCTTCAGCCTGCCAGAGAAGGAGAGCCGGATTATGTTAAGGGCAAAACTGGATTATTTGCAACACTCTGTCTTGAACAGTGAGAAAGAGGAGATACAAGTATAACTGTAGCAGCTGGGCTGGTGCTACTACTGCTGGTCACAATAGGTTCAGATAAAGTCTGATATCTCTGGCTGCATGTTATTATTGTCATCTTTTTCTCTGCCCCATAAATTATGATTTAGACTTAAAAGGACATGGTCAACTTTTTTTTTTTTTGCCTCATATTATTTCTAGTTGAAACTCTACATTTTATGATTACTTAACTTCTCTAAAATTTATTGAAGCTGTTGGCTGTTTGATCTACTTCCTTTCTTAGTAGAACTGAAATGCATGGGAATGGTGAAATTATATCCAACCCTGTTTTGCTTCGTATCCTTGATTTATTCATATTGTATACATCCTGAACATCAGAAACACCCCCAAACAGTGCAGAAATTCATGATGCAATAGTGCCTTCTCCTCCCACAGCATTATGAGTGACTAGATTTTGTTAGGAGCTTTCCCAAGTCCAGGAACGATGCAGTGGAAGTTGATCAAAGAATGCAAACAAACACATTTTTGGTGGTAACAGCAGCATGGTGGGCAGTCTGTTTTTCACTCTAAGAAAGAAAAAAAGAAGCATAATCAAACTATCAGCTACATCAGCAGTCTCTACAAAATGTAACCAATCATTACATGTGTTTTTTAATCCAGGGATAATTTAAGACCTAAGGGTCTGACAGTGTCCCTTTAATGGTATACATCTCTCTAAATGTTTTTATCTATTGCTGAGACACACAGAATTTGTTGGCAGATAGGGACAACTTGGCTCAACCAGTCTGCCCCTTTTTCCCTTGTTACATTATTACTACAGACCATACTTGGTCTGCAGCTCTTTATCCTTCCCTCTTTCCACTATGATTCCCTTGTGTCTGTCTCATACAGTACATTCTTGAACCCCATCACTGTTTTCATCCCCACCACCTCTGCTAGAAGGCTGTCCCAGGAATCCACCACTCTTTCTGGGATGAAGTACTTCCTCGCACCTCTTCTGAATCTACCACCTTCCAGCTTCATAGCATCTCCCCTTGTTCTTGAGCACTTTTACTTCTGAAAATTTTTCCTTCCTGTGTCTTACTTACACTCATGAGATATTTAAAGGATACCTAAGCCATCTTTTTTACAAATTTTGTTTTTTAAGAAATGACTCCATAGTCTTATAAAGGACAGGCTGTTGTTTACATTTATACTGAAACCGCATGGGTCTGGTATGATATCCCGACACAGAGAATCCCGACGCTTATATGCCTGACACTGAAATCCTGATTTTCATTTTGCTGTTGGGTTCTGTTTACCAATGCATGAAATACTGTCAATAAAGCTGTGTGTTGCTTGCTGCCATCGAAAGGCCGCCTGGAGTGCCAATGTTTGTAAATAACCTACCTTGCCTGTATTCTCAATTCAATCTTTTTTCTTAATGGTTCAAATGTCCATGTTTATAAACATTTATCCCTCTGCTGAAGGGGGGGGGAGCTTGTGCTTTAAACCTGTTGACCACATTAATGTACGTAGAAATGTTTAGTAACTATGGGAAATAGAATTGAAAAGTATGTTAAAATGTTTACAGACATAATTGGGCAATTGAGCATGTCACAACCCCCCCCCCACACACACACAGCCACTGTTCAACTGCTACCTCTCCCATCAATGACTCTGCTCCTCTCCTCATGGCAAAAAATTTTTCTCCAGGCGGGAAATAAATATGGAGCATCCATCTCTCTCTCTCTCTCATCCACAATCTGCTGTACCTGGCATTTATTGCTTGTCTCCTCTTTCTACTGGTCCTTGTTGCTCCAATTGCTCTCACTCTCAACAAAGTCTGCAGCAGCCCCATCATAGATCATAGTTTGCCAAATGTAGGCACCATGGCACTGTGCAAAAAGTTGTTCAAGCTGTGCTATCAGCCACTGCCATCACATAAATTCAGGGCTTTGGACATAAATTAATTCCATAAATCCATAATAAGCTGTGTGACAGGCTCTTTAATGCTACAGTACTGATGGAGGACATGGCGGTTGGGGGGCACATGCATACCAGAAGGAGAAAAAACCCATCAGAAAAATTGGGACACAATTCCAGAAATATGTGAAATCTACAGATGGGGCTGCTGCATGAATTGTAAACTAAGTTACACTGACAGGTGTCAGGATTACAAGTGCCAGTAAACTGCGTGACAGGATTACGACGGTGATGGGATTTCAGAGTCAGGTTTTTATATGTTGGGATTGTAAGCGTTGGGATTTTGTATGGATCCCAACCGCATTTATTAAAGCAGGCACTGGGGCAGCTGCCTTACCTCTCCCTCCCACTAGTGTCCTCTTTATTGGTCTAATTACCTCACTTTGCTTGCTTCTATGCATTGCTGACTGGTGCCCTCCCTCAGGGGGTCCCAGGGGCTCAGCTGAACTTCAAGCAGAGTTTGACATCACTTTTTCAAACCTTATAGCCTCTGATAGCCTGACCATCTGGCCTATTGGTTGTCTTGATATCAGGCATATTTTGTATTTCTCCATAGTGCTCAAACACCTCTCTTGCAAGTCACTGACCCACGGGGGTTGTCCCTTCCAGATGCATCTTATCTGGCTCCTTCTGGTGCTATTAGTCTTGGCTGGGGATGTTGAACTAAACCCTGGCCCCTCCTCCCTCCCTCCCTTCCTTCCAGGCATCCTCCTTTCTTGCTTGCTGGCTGGATGGCTGATGGGCAAAGGACTAAAAATGGCTCACCTCAATATTCATAGCCTCCTGCCTAATCTATCTGAGCTTGCTGCCTGGGCTACACACTACAAGCCTGATATCCTCGGCATTACTGAGACATGGCTGAAGCCTGCCACCCCAGAGTCTGCGCGTGCACTTCCTGGCCTCAGTCTCATTAGGCTTGACCACCCAGGGAAGAAGCGAGATGGGGGAATCTTAGTTTACTTCAAGGGTCACCTAAATCTGACCCTTGTGTCTCACCAGTCACCCCTGCTGCCTCCTTGTAAACTATTTCACACAGTACTACTACTCAGCAACACCACATTTGCTCATCATTTGTGCCTACAACCCTCCTAAGGGTGGTGTGCAAGGTCTATCCTACCTCCTAGACACAGTGGGTCTTAGGAATGAGTGTGAGAAAGCTATTCATGCTGCTAAGAATGGTTACTGTTTTTCTGCTCTACTAAGTTCAGCTAGGGATCCTAGGAATTTCTGGAGGAACATCAAAAATATTGTGAGTGGCTCCTCCAACTCTTGGGTCACTGACATGTTCATTGAGGGATCTAACTGCAACAATCCCTTAACCATTGCCAATGCCTTTAATTCCCATTGTTCTGACCTGTCTGCTCTCACCTCATTATTCCCTCCCTGTGGGAGTGAAGGACATGTCCTTCCCCCCACCCCACAGTCAGGCCCTACCTCCCGCCCTGCATTCTATTTTAGGGAAGTGATAGCTCAGGAGATCCAGAGGCTTCTCTCTGGTCTCTCCCCACAACTGAGTGCTAGCCATGACAACATGGAGCCTAAGCTTCTACATCTTGGTGCCCCATATATTGCCTATCCAGTGGCCTATATCTTCAACATGTCCCTCATCTCTGGCATCATCCCTGACCCCTGGAAGGTGGTGAAGGTTATAGCTGTTTACAAGCATGGTAACCCTAAGATCCTTGACACCTACTGATCCATAGCGATCCTATTGGCTATCAGTAAACTCCTGGAGAAAGTTGTTGCAGGGCAACTAATGGAGTACCTCCAGGCCCATGAGTTAGTGTCACCATGCAACATGACTTCCGAAAAGGACATAGTACGTCCATTGCCCCTGCTACCATCTCATCCTGGATCAGGGCTGCAATGGACCAGGGTAAACTCTCTGGTGCCATCTTCTTTGACCTATCCAAGGCCTTCAACTTAGTTGATCATGTGCTTTTTAGCTCTTAACTGCAGTCCCTTGGCCTGTCTGCCCCATCCTTAGATGGTTCTCCAACTACCTTCAAGGAATACAGCAACTAACTAAATTCAACAAGGCCCTCACGGGGGCCACCCCAGTGACTACTGGTGTCCCACAGGGGTCAGTCCTTGAATCCTCCTTTTCTCCCTTTTTGTCAACAATCTGCCATATGTTTCTTCCCACTGCAGCTCTATACTATATGTGGATGACCTTGTTATCCTTATCCACTCCAGTGACATTGAGAGCATCAACCACCAACTAAGTGCTGACTTTAGCAATATTTAGTCCTGGATCTCTGCAAACAAGCTTGTCCTTAACCATAATAAAACCCAGGCCATGCCTTTTGGATCACCAGCTAAGGTCAAAGCCTCCCCTGCACTGCTATGTGTCACCGGAACTAATGGAATCCCTATACTGGTTACTGACTCCATCAGATACCTGGGGGTGACACTTGACCCCCAGCTTGAACTTTCCCATCATATCCAAAATGTGTGCCGTACAGTCAACTGCAAACTAGGCCTGGCCTGTAGAGCTAAAAACAACCTTACATCCATAGCTTAACTTGCACTGGGCAGAGATGTGCTTCTCCCTATTCTCTGTTATGGGCCCATCGAGTTTGCACTTACTCGTAAAGTGCACCTCTCTAGGTGGGATGTAATCTACAATAACATTTGTCACTTCACACTAGCTACCCCTCGCCTCTCCCACCACTGTGTCCTGTACAATAAACTTAACTGGCTGTCCCTGCAAAACCATAGAAGCTTTGCCCTGGGCTGTTTCACTGACAAGGTGCTTAGAAAGGGCATCCCCCCAGGACTAGCTGGGCTTCTCAAACCAGCCTCCTCATTATACTCCCTTAGGTCCCTGGGCTCAGTGGTTCTCACGGTCCCTGCCACTCACACACATATGGTGGACTGGCGTTTTGTCGCATGCACATCCCGAACCTGAAACTCCTTTACTACCCATGTCCGCTCCTCCTCTTTCCACACCTGTTTCCAGAGTTCCCTCTGGAATTACTTGAAGAGCTCTTTGGCTTGTGGCAGTCCGCAACTGCTGTAATCAGTTGTACTGACCTAGCTATGTACTATGTATGTTTATGTTTGCACTCTTCGCAATTGTGTGGAGCCCATTTCTGAAGCACTGAGGTTAGCTATATGCGGCATCTGTATACTTTTCTATGCAATCTGTATATCATTCCTTAACTACTGTGTTGATTGTATCCGGTGCTATGTGTTCTCTGCATCAACCTGTCTTCCATTGTACTCTCCCGGGTCACACCTGAAAATAGGCATCTGTTTTTGTCTAGTGCGCATACCTGGTCAACAAAGGCTAAATAAATAAAAATAATTAAATAAATAAATGCAGTTTCATGGCATTTGAAAATTATAAACACAGCCTCTCCTGATTCAAAAATCCTTCTCTAAGAATTCTAAAATTTTTAATTAATTTAATTTTCCTAAAATTTTCTCATGGGTCGTGCCTGAAAATAGTTATGATTATGGCTAGTGCACCTACCCGGTAAACAAAAACTAAATAAATAAATACAATGGCTGCCTTTATTATGACATTGAAGACAGAGATAACCAGCTGTGCAGATGTATTCATGCTGTGCTAACCATATTAAAATGTGAATAACTTTAAAATAAAAAATGATAGCATGGCACTGTGAGCACAAAAGTCATTCAGCACAAAAATATCTACAAATTGATTGCTGTTTCATTTATAGATACTGTTTAGTTTTTAAAAATTAGTAAAAAATGCAGCAGAAAATTCAATTATTTTTCACTTTTTCAACAAACAAATGCACATAATAGTAAAACAAAAAATGATAGCATGGTACTATGAGTATGACATTTGTTCAGCACAAAAATATCTACAAAATGAGTACTGTTTCACTTACATGTGCCCTTTTTTTTATAATTAGCAAATAAACAGTAGAAAGTTAAATTATTTTTCACTTTTTGCAACAAACAAGTGCACATAGCTTTAAACTTAAAAATGATAGCATGGTACATTGAGCACAAAAGTTGTTCAGTACAAACATATCTACAAAATGAGTAGTGTTTAATTTACATGTGCCTTTTAGTGTTTTTTTTTATAATTAGCAAATAACAGCAGAAAGTTCAATTAATTTTCACTTTTTTGCAACAAACAAATGCACATAATTTTAAACTGAGAAATGATAGCATGATACTTTGAGCATGAAATTTGTTCAGCACAAAAATATCTACCAAATGAGTGGTGTTTCATTTATAGATACTGTTTACATTTTTTTATAATCTACAAAATATGGCTGGAAATTCAGTTGTTTTCACTTTTTTTGAGGTATGGCATGATTGTAATAACACATGGCAGGGTGGGTGGCAGTGCTAAATTACTGCACCACCAAGGTGGGTTGTGAGGCATGAGGCAAAGCTGATTGCCTTTGACCACCTTGGAAGTGTGGTGAATAATTCCCATAAAATCCACATTTTTTTAAATTGCAAGTAAGCTATAACACAAGGCAGGGTGAGTGAAAATGCTAAATTGCCATATGGTGTAGGTGAGTTGTGAGGCATGAGGTGCAGTCCAATGCCTTCAACTTCCTGGGAAGTGTGGTGTATGATTCCTGAAGGATTACATTGTAAATTGTAAGTAAGGAAAAACACATGGGAGGGTGTGCAGCAAGCTTTAATTGCTGCATGCCCCTGGTCAATTAGAAGACATGAGACATAGATGGGTGCCTTCAACCACCTGGGAAGTGTGGTATATAATTTGAATAAGATTATATTATCATTTTTTTTCTTAATTTTAGGGTTTTTTTTCCTCCATTTTTCTAGGGGAACTGGCAGGTGGCTCTGCTCCCTTCTTGGGGGTCACATCTGGTCTTGGGCTTCCACTGGGATCATCATAGAGCCTGCCAGGTCCATTGTTTCTCCCTGCCCCTTGCTACAGCTGCATGCACATGTGTGGAGGCATGTGCACTCTGTGGTCCTGCAGCACCCACCAGTTCTTGTATTGCTTCTGACCTATGCCACCCTCAGGCCTCCACCTGGGGGCAGCAGTGCAGCAAGAGAGGTGAGACCCCTTCCCAGGAGAGGAGAGCTGCCTTGCTGCTGTTCAGTCAAACTCCCAGTGTATCTCCTCCCAGCCTACCCCCAGTGACCCTGGCTCATTCCTGAACCTGTGTTACCAGCATAGTCTGAGGTGTGGCATCCAGCACCTCAATCCTCAGCACCATCAGGCCAGCTACATCATAAATTTTAAGAGATCAATACCACACATCAGGGTGTGCAGCAAGGCTAAATTGCTGCATGCCCCAGGTGGGTTGTGAGATGCAAGGCACAGCTGAGTGTCTTCAACCACCTGGGAAGTACAATATAAAATTCCCATAGGATCATATTATAAATTGTAATTGAGCAATAACATACAGCAGGGTGTGTGGTAATGCTAAATTACTTCAGGCCCCAGGTGGGTTGTGAGGTGGGTCCCGAGGCACGAGGTGAAGCTGAGTGCCATCAACCACCTGAGAAGTGTGGATGTCTTCACTCAGGTGCCAAAGGCACCTATGCTCCCACTGAAGTGCATGCTAATGATAAGAGAGAGTAAGCAGGAGGCTGCTCTGAGGAGAACCAGGTTCCTGGCTTCTTTGACTGGAAAAAGAGGTAACATTCCAACTTAAATGGCACACAGCTAAATTACATAAAATGCATACAAAAAATGGGAAATGGCATCAGAGCAAGATGCAGCTTTGGGAAGTATGGCAAAGGTAGTTTTCATGTGCACTGACTAAATGCAAGGAAGACAAAAAAGTGCTGATGGGTAGCTGCATGAGAAATACAGCATGCCCTAGATCATTTTTGCCTGATAACATAAAGTGGGAATATGAGAATTAGTGGCTCAACCTATCACAACAAGGCTGACAGAGGGGGCAAGATGGAAATGGAAACATTAAGTGAACAACAGTTTTGCACCCCCTCCCCCCAGTTGGAAGACAGGAAGTGGGAGCTATTTGAAAATCAAATTGCAGTTTGGTTAATTGGAGGAGGGCATGAGAACAAAAAATGTTAACAATATTTCCAGTAGGAAAGTACTGTAGCATATTCCATTTATGCCATACCTTCAATAAAAGTGAAAACAAAATGAATTTCCTGCCATTTTTGGCTGATTATGAAAAAACTAAAAGGTACCTATAAACAAAACACCACTCATTTGATTGATATTTTTATGGTGAACAACTTTTGTGCCCAAAGTTCCTTGCTATTATTTTTCAGTTTAAATTTATTTGCATTTGTTTGTTGCAAAAAGTGAAAAATAATTGAACGTTCTGCCTTTTTTTTTGATAATTATAAAAAACTAAAAGGCACATATAAATGAAACACTACTTATTTTGTAGATATTTTTGGGCTGAACAAATGTTGTGCTCACAGTACCATGCTATCCTTTTTGTTTTAAAATTATTTGCATTTGTTTGTTGAAAAAGTGAAAAATAATTGAATTTTCTGTTCCTTTTTTGTTATTAATTTTTTAAAACTAAATGGTATCTATAAATGAAACACCAATCATTTTGTAGTTATTTTTATGCTGAACAACTTTTGTGCTCACAGTACCATACCATCATTTTTCATTTTAAAGTTATTCACATTTGAATACGGTTAGCACAGCTAGAATACATCTGCACAGCTGATCATCTTTCTCTTCGATGACATCATCAACCGAGCCATTTTAGGATTCCTAGAGCAGGAGTTTTGAATCAGGAGAGTCTGTGTTTACAGTTTTCAAATGTCATGAAATTGCATTTATCCTGCTTTAATAAATGCAGTTTCAGTATAAATGTAAACAACAGCCTCTCCTTTACAAGTCTATGGAGTCAGTTTTTTAAATACAAAATATGTAAAAAGATGTTTTAGGTATCCTTTAAAGGTCTCTATCATACCACCCTTCCATGGTGTACATATTGAGGTCCTTTAGTCTCCCATCATAGGGCTTGATGTGGACCCTGCACCATTTTAATTACCCTCCTCTGGACCATCTCCACTCTATGTACCTTCCAAATATGTGTTCCCCAGAACTGGATGCAATACTCTAGGTGAGGTCTTACCAGCAATCTATACAGAGGCAAAACCACCTTCCTCCATGTGCTGGTGATACCCTTGTGCTTCCTCTACTGATTAAATTTTTTCTATAAAAAGCATACTGCTCATAATTCATTGTCATAAAGGCCCCATCCTTTCCCCTTTTTCCCTGAACAAAAAAAATACACAGCCATGTTTCAGAAATGACCATAGCCATGTTTTACTGAAAACCTATACAGTAGACAGCACATACAATTTGACACACACAGCCAGGGAGTCTAAACAAGATTCCTGAAGGTCAAGAAGGTCCATCCCTTACCAGTAGAGATGTTGCAATCTTTTATCCACCAGTGAAGTTGCTACAAATCAATGGAAACTGGCAATTTGCAAAATTCTTGAGTTCTGTAGCAGATGCATCAACTACGCCAGCAGATATTTCAGCTTTAAGAAAACTTACCCCAACCCTGTGCTCCAAAAAAAAAACTCCCACTACTCAAAAATGATAAAAACAATGACAACCCCCACCCCCACTGGCAGCCCCCCATCCAAGCACAATACTGCTGAATCTTTCAGTTAAAAGTATAATAATCCCTTTCCACACCTATGTGTCAAACACACTCCACCCACCTCCCACCATCCCAGTTCCACTGTCTTTATTATGAAGCATATGACCCCCACCGATCCCTCTGTGGCACCCACTCCCCACCACTCTCCTCTCCTCACCAGCACCCACAAATTAATCCTCCCCTCACCAGCACCCACAAATTAAAATGTAAGAAAGAAAGCCCCCTGGGTGAAGATTATGTCATTTATTCTGTTTCCATCTCTGTTATAGCACTGTTGCATGAAAGAATAGTGACATCTTTGCTTCTAGTAAAATCTCACTAGCTGTATTTGAAGCCAGTAAGGTTTTATGAGGAGCAAAGACCTAACCATTGATTCATTTGCATTACTGACACTGAACAGAGCAGGCATGCTGCACTGGGGGACTGTTTCCTTTCTACATTTTAATTTGTGGTGCTGCTGGTCATGGAGGAGGGTGGTGAAGCCTAGAGGGAAGTTGAGTAGTGGTCACATGCTTCATGATAAAGAGAGTAGGACTCAAGTGGGGGGAGGTCAATGGAGTGTGTTCGGAGTGTGGCTTGGACCAAAGGATTACTGTGCTTTTATAGGAAAGATTCAGCAGTATTTTGCTGGGGTAGTAGAAGAGAGAAGGGTGCTAGTGGGGTTTTGGGAGGGAAGTGTCATGTTTTTCACCATTTTTGGATGGGGATGGGTCTGTTTGTACTGTTTTTGCAGTGTAGGCTGCAATTAACATTTGTATTCAATGGTGAACTGGCCAATCACCATGCAAATTTGGCCAATCTGCCTGGCAAATAACAACATGAATTGTGTCCCTCATCTTAGCAAATTTGCCAAAATTTGAATACTTTTTCTAGGAGTGAATTTTGGCAAATTCACACTCCGTTACTTTCCAGATGAAGGGATCCCTCAAGCTGACCCGTGTACAAAGTATGGCCTCCAGAGGGATAACCAGCCTCCTAGGTAAGTGTGCTCCTCTAAATAGGTAGTGAGTGTCCATTCCATTTGGAGGGTGCTTTGGAGGATGCTTCACCTGCAAGACAAGTCTAATGAGATTTTTCATTGACCTGTCTGAACTAGGCCCCCAGTCATCTGGGCCTCCTCTCATGCCACTCTGTGGACCCTGTCTGGAATGGAAGTAGATTCCTCCCATTAACCACTTGTAAGACTCCTCACAAGACTCTTAGGCTGCTGCATGTTTGCAATGACTGTGACAGTCAATTCCTTTGCTAAGACTCTATTATACTTTGTGGAGGAAACAAAACAAACCTGAAAACTTAGTGAGATGAACACAAGAACATTCCTCCAAGACCTCTAAGATGTGGTGGCAGGGTTCCCTACATTAAACTAGCTGTCGAAGGGCCCTACTTTCATGAGGGTGGATGGGTCAGAATTCTGGCCAAAGAGACACAGTTAGAAGAAGAACTGGCCTCTTGCATGGCTTGTTAAAGGACAACTAAACAATCTTTTTACACACTTTGTTTTTTAAAAAATTACTCCATAGGCTTGTAAAGGAGAGGCTGTTGTTTACATTTATACAGAAACTGCATTCATTAAAGTAGGATAAATGCAGTTTCATAACGTTTGAAAATTTTAAACACTGCATCTCCTGATTCAAATAAATCCTGCTATGAGAATCCTGAAATGGCTACTTTGATGATGTCAATGAAGTGAGAGATGCAGGCTGTGCAGATGTATTCTACCTCCACTAACTATATTCAAACCTGAATTACTTTAAAATGAAAAATGATAGCATGGTTCTTTGAGCACAAAAAGTGTTCAGTACAAAAATATCTACAAAATGAGTGGTGTTTCACTTATAGATAAAATTGGGGAGGGCACGAGAACAAAACATATCAACAATATTTCCAGTGGGGAGGTAGCATACCTCCAAAAAAGTGAAAAAAATTGAATTTCCTGCCATTTTTTTGCTGATTATAAAAAATCTAAAAGGTGTCTATAAATGAAACACCACTCATGTGGCAGATATTTTTGTGCTGAACAACTTTTGTGCTCAAAGTTCAATGCTGTATTTTTTTGTTTTAAAGTTATTTGCATTTGTTTTCTGAAAAAGTTAAAAATGAGCTAAAATTTGACCCCATCTTTTTTCTTCCTAATAGGTTCATAGGTTCATAGATAGAGCACGTGATCAAAGGACAAGCCCATTTTGAGCACACCACCTACACTAGGTGGAATTCATATTTTAGTTCATCCACGTACAAATCAAGCTTCAATTTAAATTGTGTTAAATTATCACTATGCACAACTTCATATGGGAGGGAGTTCCATATCGGGATTATCCTCTGTGTAAAGAAGTTATTTCTCTTTGAGGTTCTATTTGTATTGGCCTTTAATTTCAGATTATGTGATCTAGATAAACAAACTGAAGGATGCCAATCCAGATAAATAGCTTGAAACAAAAATTCATCCTTCGTTGCTCTAAAGAGCAGACAAAGGTCTCCTTTCAAGGAACGATATTCCGTAGTGTAAAGCTTTAATTTTTTTAATCTTTCATTATAAAATAGGGGGCACATACCAATGATGTGCTTAGTAAATCTTCTCTGAACTCTTTCCCTCGATCGTCTATCTTGAATTAAAGTGGGAGCAGAAAATGAGGAACAGTAATCAAAATTTGATCTCACAATGCTAGTGTATAATTTAATTAATATAGCTGGCTCCCTACTTTTTATGTTTTTCAATATACAACTAGTCAAACGAGTATACTTTTTAACCATATTGTTTAAATGTTCAGAACATTTCAAGTTATTTGAAATAATTACTCCTAGATCTTTTTCAGAACTGGTTTTACTTAGTAGTTGATCATCCATAACATAATTGAAACACATATCATTTTTCTCAAAATGCATAATTTTGCATTTTGCATAGTTAAAATTTAGTTTATGCGAGATGGCCCAGTCTGAAATTAATTTCAGATTATCCTATAATTTCAGAGCAGAGGTCATATCATTTACAATTCCTCCCAACTTGGCATCATCAGCATACCTTGTTAGCCAGATTCCATCCATAGAGCTCATACTAGCTATTAAGATGTTAAATAAGATTGGACCCAGGACCGAGCCCTAAGGAACACCACTTGTAACCTCAGTCCATGTAGACTCATACCCACGCAGGCTAACCTGTTGTCTTCTGTCAGTTAACCATAGCAAAATCCAATCAACTATATGTTTATTTAAATCCATTTTTATTAAGCATCCAATTAAGATTTTGTGAGATACAGAATCAAAAGCTTTCTCAAAATCTAGATAAATGACATCCACTGGGAAGCCTTGATCCAATGACTCACTAACAGGTTCAAATAAATGTATTAAGTTAGTATGACATGATCTACCTGATTGAAAACCATATTGTGAGATATCTGAAAGCCCTTTATCCAAAATATGAGCACTGATCTTTTGAGATATTAGTTTTTCCATTATTTTACACATGGATGAAGTCAAGCTTATAGGCCTGTAGTGGTTCAATTCTTGCTTAGAACCACTCTTGTGTATAGGAATAACTAAGGCATCTTCCATTCATTGATGACAATGCATTTAGCTATTGATTCATTGAAGAGTAAAGTTAATACACCAGCTACTTCATATGAAACCTTTTTAAGAAATATAGAAGGAATATTATCAGGTCCAACTGACGTAGAGGATTTGAATGAATTAATAGTTGAACAGGTGTCTGCAACAGGAAAGGTAACTACAGGTTCTAAGAAAGTGCAATTATCAAAAGATGGTATATCCTTTTTTTTGAAAATACTAACAAAATATTGATTAAAGTTGTTAGCCATTAACTGCTCATCCTTTATTATTTCTCCATTAATTTTTAGTGGTACAACTGTATTTGCTGTGGATTTAAGAAAACCAATATAATTGAAGAACTTCTGTTTGTTATCAGTCCGAGTGCTTGCTAATTTATACTCTAGATCTTTTTTAGCCTTCCTTAGGTCATATTTAGTTTTTTTTCTTACTTTTGTATACATTTTGACCAATTATGATCATATTTATGTTTATTATATTTAATGAAGGCTTTTTTTTAGCCAATATTAATCTTTTAATATTTACGGAATACCAAAGTGGCAGTCTTTTCTTATGAATGTATTTTGTTCTAACAGGAACTCATTCGGTTATACAATACTCAGTTTGGTCTTTTATACTGTTCCAGATCTCATTAACTGATAAACCATATAGATCTTCTTTCCAATTCCTTTTTAGTAAGTAGGCTTTGATAGCCTCAAAATTTGCTCTATTATAATTTCGGAATTTAGTTATGCCACTGGAATCTTTTTTATAATAATTTATGGACCATTTGATCATAGAGTGATCACTGTCACCTAATGGAGCCATTATGACAGGTGTTTCTGTACCTTCCCTGATCTTTGTCAGTATTAGATCTAGTATATTATTAAGTCGTGTGGGTACTAACACTATTTGATCTAAATCTAAATGTGCTGTTGTACCTAAGAATTTGGTTTCCTGTGTGTTTGACCCTTTACAACACATCCAATTTATACATGGATAATTAAAATCACCCATCAATACAATATTTTCCAGTTGATTGATGCTTTCAAGATAATTACAGAAAAGATCATTATTAGATGAGTCCATAGAAGGTGGTCTATAGCATAGCCCAAATGTAATGGGAGAAAATATATTGTTAAGTTTAAGCTATAGCATCTCAGTTACTGGTGGTGAGTCATCCAGTTAATTTTGGTGGTAACATTTTAAGTTTCAGGTATCATTTAAGAATGTTATGAATATTTTAAAATAATTATTTCTCAAGAAAAAAAGATGGCCCCCTCGTTTTTGCATAGGGATAATACTGAGGACCTGAGGAGGGTAAGAATCAACACAAAAAATGCAGATATACAGTACCCAGTCATAGGAAGCATCCAGAAAACCCAAATCAACAGTTATGCCAATATTTATCATAACCATAGCAGAAAATCAGTGTTTTGGAATAACTTTTTTCATTGCACTGCTGCTTTAAATTTGATCTAATGCATTGAACTGTAGCTAGTATGAATGTTTTGGTCTGTAAGCTATTTATTAATTTTTAAGCTATTTATTTCAGTTTTACTTTGTACTGTATTTTGTACTTCTTGGTTTGTGCGGTACTCTGAACCCCAGGGAAATGGCACCTAAACATAAAATGTATCTTGCATTGTCTTAATATGGCAATTAAGATTATATGAGGTAAGGGAGTACCACTGGACACCAAGGAAGTTATTTAACATGGCAAGAAAGATCAGCTGCAGTAGTGGGTATCACTGGATAACAAGGCCTTTACTTAAGGTGGCAGTGAGGATCAGGTGAGGGATGAAGGTACCACTGGACACCAGGATAGTTACCTAACATGACAGTAGAGATCAGGTGAGGGATGAGACAGTACTTCTGCATTTCAGGGAAGTTACTTAACATGTAGTGGAAGAGGGAGAAAGAGGAAGGAGGGGGAGGAGAAGAAGAAAAAAGAAGGAGCGGAGAAAGGGAAGAAGAGGAAGAAGAAGGAGGAGGAGAAGAAGAAGAATTTTTGCTGGCCTGATGACTTCCTGCATGTACTGTCGCTGCTCCCATAGCACAAGAAGGCATTTACAATGTCTTCACTGACATGATGTCAAAGGTTTGCAGCTCTCTCATGTAACCCTTGAGCAGAATCACTGGCCTTTACAATAGTATTAGTACACTTCATTATTTATTTATTCTTTTTATTTGTATTTTCTGCATTTTTCTGCCCCATTTTCTCCCCTGTTCCCTGGGGCCCCAGCACATGGGTGTTGTGCCTGTGTGGAGGTGTACACACACTCTGTGATGCTGGCACAACCCCTTCTGCCCCTCCCCCTGGCTCTCGTCAGAGCTCCCTCAGGTCAGCACCACCATCCATCCTCCACTGGGTGGCACCAGTGACCAGAAGCCTCCAGTCTCTCTGAGGAGGGGAGAGCTGCCTTGCAGTGGCTTGATCGCACTCCTCCCCCTCCCCCCCAGCCAACCCCTGACAACATGGACTCATTCCCTAACCCAGGTCGCCAGGGCAGAGCAAGGTGTGGCATCCAGTGCCTCAACCCTCAGGGCTACTGGGCCAGCTGCTGCACTGTATTATTTACATCAGCACCAACATATAGGAAGTAAGTTTGTCCACTCCTTTTCCTTAACATCTCAAACCCAATGCTTTTAAATGACACTGCTGCAAAACACTTCCTGACTTTGACCACAGTAAGAACTCTTAGTTTTCAACTTTTTTATTTCTGGTCTATAAAGCAGACCATTTCCTATTGTGACCACATCTGGAAGTGTTGTGGTGCTGTGTCACTGCAATGCATTGGGGTTAGTACTTGTGATACAAAATGAGTGGAATACCTTGCTGACTGTTGGCTGCCAGTGCTGTACAACAGCTGATTACTCTTCATACACCCATGTTCACTCATTCAGATGGTAGAAGGCCAAGGAGGTGAAAGTGCTGTGTCAGTCACCGTCTATCTTATGTTTTTTTTCTGTGCAAAGGCGGATGCCTCTTAGCTCACAATAATGACAAGAAATCAACAAAAAAAGTAACAAACATAGCAACATAAAAAAGAAGACCAGACATAATGGTACTAGTGAGATCCTGTTTACCCTTTCACTGCAGTTAAGTATACAACAATTATCTGTTCAATTACCTTTTCTTTTTGCTCAGCAGGCTTGCTGCAAGCCTGCAAAGCACTCTCTACCTGGAAAAGCAACAGAACCAGCACAGTTTTGCAGGCTGGTCTGGTCTCCTTTCAATGCCTGCCCTTTGTCTATGCCCCTTCCCTTTATGTTTTTCACCTATCACTCTGGAATGAAAAATGCTGTGCTACTTAAATGTATTTTCCATTCTTGTTTCTTTGCCTCATAGTTTTTTAAACAGTTTTCAGCAATGGGAAATCCAGGCAGAGCACATTGTTGTCACTGTCTGCCTCCTTCCATTCACTGCTCTGACTATTATGTTCATAGGTTTTTCAGCATGCTTGCAGTCTTTTATGCTGGTGGTGGCTCCTTGTGTCAGGTGACAAGAAGGGCTGCAGAATGTAGTGCATGTGCAGTGTGAATTCCTTCATAGACTAATTTGCACTGGGTCAGGTGGCAAGAAGTGCTGCAGAATGTAGTGCATGTGCAGTGTGCATTCCTTCATAGACTAATTTGTATTGGGTCAGGTGACAAGAAGGGCTGTTGAATGTAGTACGTGTGCAGTGTGCATTCCTTCATAGACTAATTTGCACTGGGTCAGATGACAAGAAGGGCTGCTGAATCCTACCAGGTGAAAGTAGAAAAACCAGAATACCATGGTCAAAACCGTGCTGTCAAAATAGCGAAAGGTAATACAGCTACAGGGATAGTATAGCACAGGTAATTTTAGAGCTATACCTGTAGCTGTATTGCTGTTAGGAAGAAGGAGAGAAAGGGATGAAGCCTGTGCTGGGAGGTGTGCCACCAAGCAGCTGTTGTGATGTAGAAGAAGGAGAAGAAACTTTATTTATTTAGTGCCCCTTTCCAGAGGCTTGGAGCACAGTACAGCATTTAAAAACAAACATATTCAATAAAATTACACACCAAAAATTTTATATTTTAGGGCCACAGGCAGAAAGGGCATCAGAGCATCGGTGGACTGGGGTTTGCATCCCAGGACATTTGTTTCTTTTTTGGTTTTGTCCCCCCCCCCTTTGGAATTGTTTTCTCACTTCCTCTCCTTAGCAATCCCCCCTCCCAAGGTTTCTTTGCATTCCCAAGTTGCCTCCCCTTCAGAGGTAGTTATTTTAAGTTGGGGAGCTTTGGAGGGTGACCCGCCAACAATTATTGTTTGTTTATTTAGCAATGGTGGTGATCAGTGTGCTTGTGAACCACTACCACTGGCTTTATTGTTGCAGTCGCTATTTTGGGCTGGTGCTATTAATGACAGGACAATTTTGCTGTCATGATTTTGGACCCTGCTGTTGCTGTCTTCACAGTCTTCACCTAGTGCTCTGCTGAATGTAGTGCATGTACAGTGTGCATTCCTTCCTAGACTACTTTGCATTGCGTCACTCATCCCCTGCCCCCAACCTATGCTGCTGTGTTGTGGGGAAGTAACTGTGACAGTAGTTCTGAGATGCAGGTCACTGGGATACAGACAGCATGCTAAGCCAGTGTTATATCACCTCAGCGATGAGGGAAGTGGGGCAGCAGGCAGCCAGCTAACCTTTTTAAAGTGGTAGTTCACCAGTGGACATGATACTGAGAGCATGGAATCTGCATCGATCAAAACACACAGGGCTGTGCTGGATCTGGGGTTTTAGATTCCTGGTGGAACTGTGAGCCCAACCCTACTCACTGCACTCCTGGCTGTGTGGATGTGGCAGCACAATCATCACCCCATAATGTTACTGCTTGCTTGATGCACTTCCAAAACGAATCAGGCTTTTGGCTATAACACATACATCTAAACACTCCTGGGAAATGCTTCAAAATGCTTTGCTGCACACCACCCAGGTTTATCCAGTTAAAAAAAATTCCTGTGGGCTTCACTAGCAGTTCAGTGCATATCCAGTGTGTCACTGAACTAGTTGCAATCATCATTTTTGTGTTATGCTGTCTCTCTAGCAGTCTACTTCTGGAACCTGTTCCTGTTCAGTCAGCATTGCACTTATACAACTTTGACATATCTTGATTGCTTAGACAAGATTTCCTTCTGGAATGTATCCATTCACCCTGTCTCTATCTTAACTGTAACATTCACTGTAATTCTATTGTAACATAATTGTTGAATCAAAAAATAGAAAATAGAGATACACTTTTACTCAATATTCTCCATAGGAGAGATAGTCTTTTATGACTTCTTTTGGAGCCTTCATGATACCTTTGACCCCAGGTGTCTTTAGAGATTACAGGCTTGATTAGGTCAATGCTACACCCAGTTAGTGACATCTTGTTTACATGTCATAACCTTTATTAGAAATATGGCATCTTCTAAAGTCTCTCCCTATGGAGCATATTATTTATTTTATTCTTTTGGTAACCAGGTGCAGCCACTAGGCGCAAGTAGCTGTCTTCAGGGGGGTGATGCAGGAGAGCACTGGGGTGATTAGGTGACTTGCTCAGAGTCACACAGTATGCAAGTGGAGGTTGTGGGAATCAAACCCAGGACTTATGGATGTACCAAGCTCATTCACAGCTTGTTACTCAAATCACTAGGCTATATTGCCAGCCCCAAAGGTCTTACAAAGAGTTCAGTTGCATATTTTATCTAATAGTATTGCTAATTTCCCCCTAAATAATTGAGTTGCTACTCCTGCCCTATGATTATATTTTGATGTTGCTCTCTTGCAAATATTATATTTGGTCACACAAAAGGGTATTACAACCACTTTTACAATTTTCTGTATAGAATGTAGCAACTTACTGTATAACGGATGTAACCAGTTGTATGCCTGGGAATATGTGAAATCTACATTGGTGCTTTTTAAAAGATGTAAGTAAACAATCATTTGTACAGGCTCAGACGAGCTGATCAATAAAGACTGATTGAGTGATTGCAACATATGCTGTAAAATGTGTAATTCTGATGTGCAGCCTTTGTAAAAGAGCACTTGTGATCAAAAGTATCATCTGAATCTTCAAAAAAGTTAGTAAGCTAATAAATAAATAAATAAATAAATAAATAAATAAATAAAGTGTGTTATTGTTTATTGCTGTGGTTCATAAGAAAGCATAACAATTGTCTCATTTATCATCAGTAGAATAGTATTAACACTGTTATTTTTCTCAGTTCAAGGTGAAGAATACCTGGTACGGAACACTGGACTCAGTTTCCTTGACAACCACTTTGTAGTCAAACCTGTGAAAAAATGCATGTGAATTGTCCTTCTGTACCACCTAAAATACATTGTATATTTACGGACTGGAGGAGGTGATCTGAATCAAACATACAGTTTGAAACATATTTTGCAACAAAGCAGTTTTAGCTTTCATCTTCTTATTGTACTTAAAAAATGAATAAAAGAAGCAAACTAATGACACAAACCTCATTTGGTGATAACAGAGACATGGCAACTTTGCTTTTATTCTGTTACTTTGTATGGCTTCTTTACTCTTCATATGTTTGTTTGTTTTTTCAGTATCTTGTTTTGCCAGCCACCTTGAACTAATATTTATTTTAATTTTCTTCATGGCCTGCAGCTGAAGTTTGTACATTAGCAGTTATACTGACCTCTTGAAATTACAGTCATAGCTCATCACTTCATTGTCTTTCTGTAGCTCTATGTGCATTTGATATGCTCAGTTTTGCTTATAGTGTCTAACTTTCTTAAAGGATTCTTCATAAAAGAATAGGGCTATACAAACTGCCAAACCCTTTCAGAGGCTTTGCTTTAAACCATATCAACGCAATGCAGTGAAGCAGTTTACGATTCAAGAGGGCCACTTAGTGGCCAAAGGAGTTTAGTACATCTGTACAGTATATTACTTGGAGTTTCCTCTTGATCAAGTTATGTTTGTATGTCTAGGAGTTTTGACATGGCAAACTCATTGACTAGTATTTTTCTGTCAAACTCACTGAAGCTCTACCATGTGCTTACAAAATGTATATAGCATGCTATATGTAATAATTTTAAAGTCTATGACTTAGCAAGAATGTTTACTTTCTAAATGAAATATTGGAGAAATTAAAATTACCTCATGTTTCATTGTTGGTTCCTATCTGCAATCCTTTCTAGCTAAAAAGATCTATTACTGATTATTGTTTATGTGTGCTAGTTCAGCAAAAATCAGAGACATAGATAGTGTAAGACATGACATGGTGTGTGTGTGTGTGTGTGTGTTTGTTGGATAATGGCAAGCCTTGATTGAATTGTATGCCTTGTGCCTTCAACCACCAGAAGTGCCACAGTCCCAAAACAATGCACCCCATGGAGTATGTATTACTGTGAATATAAAATGGATCCTAGATTTTTCAGTAGGATAAATAAACACAAATAACACATTGTGATATGAATGATTATACATACATGTTCTAAAGTTATTCATCCTCCCCAGATATACTCCAAAGACAAGATGCAATTCAGTTCAAAACAAACAAGCAAAACTACCCCTAATTTCTGCTCTCCCTCATGCCATTAAAAAACTATGTTGTTTCATTAAAATATATAATTAACACACCTCCATTTCTGACGTCTCATTTTATCACCACCTCCCCATCATGAGCTGAAAAAACTGTATTAATGAATAAAACAATTAATCTCTAAGTCACCCCACTTCCAAGCTTCAGAAGAACATCCCTATTTATCTCACCCCTAATATAAGGGATTGACAACTTCTGAATCTGTCAGTCAACACCCAAATTGCCATCATCCATTTAACTGAAGGGCACTGAATGTCCTTAATGCTGGCAGTCTGATGGTCCAAACTGGGACACAGAGTAATGCTGCTGGGAGTGACTTTGGTGAAGCCCTTTCTGGACTACAGAGTAGTGCTACTAAGAGTGTTTTAGAGGCCCAGTACAGGCTGTGGAGTGATGCACTAGAAGGGTTTTTTAGGTGCCTAAGCCAGGCCATGGGATAATGCTACTGAGACCTGACTTTGTAGAGCCTGTATCTGGGCATTAGGACACTGCCACCAAATGTAGCTTTGTGGGGTCCAGTCTAAACTGCAGGATATGGCTACCAAAATTAGGAGCTTGAGGGTCTGATCTGCGATTTGGGAATTGCCACTGAGTGCTCTTGTTCTTGCTTGGAGGCCTAATCTGAACCATGGGACATTGCCGATTGGAGTTTCTGGTGAGAAGATTGCTGTCAGATGAGAAGGCATGCCAGGAACATTGGATATTTAATGGCAGGTGAAACATCATTGTGGGGTGGGCTTGTGGCATATGGGTGGTGTGGATGATTTATTTCTTGTATGTTTGTTCAGGATTGAGAAGGTTCTGCCAAAAAAGAGTTATAGATAGTAACCTTGACTGAGAAAAGTCACAGTGTTTATTCTTTTGTGGTGGAGTTGATTTTTCACATTACAAATCACTCACGCAATTTAAATCAATCAACACATAGAGTCACTTTACCTTTTATCAAGCATATAATGGTCTCTTATGCAGAAATGCTAGTAGTGCACAGCTCAACTTCAGAGCCGGGGGGCGGGGGCATTTAACTTGAAATTAAAGAAAAAACTTAAAAATTATTATAAATCACGCTAGATATCTGGAGTAATTTATAATAAGTAAATAGGGCCTCTGCAGCATGGCTCTTTTGATCTAAGATTTAATAGACTCCTCTCATTAGGTCTGGGCAGCCAGAATTGCTTAGCTTCACTTCATGGTTCTCCCACCCAAACCTAACCTCAGAGTCTCTTCTATGACAATATACACTTTGCAGAGGCCCTACTAACTTATAAGATACTTTACAAACAAAAATGTCTTAAAAAACGTGGCCACTTGTCAAAGCCAGTAAATAGCTGGTGGGCAGCCTCCTATTAAGCAATAAGGTATGTCTGAGGGTTTTGTTAATGGCCTGTTAATCACCCCTGGGGGTGTAATGTGGCATGAAGTGCAGCTGTGCACCACATACCTCCAGAAGATGATTAACTGACCATTGACATAACCCTCAGACATACCTTAGTGATATTATAAAAAGGATTGCCTGTTATTAGAGGAAGTACCTTTCTTGTTTGTTGTATCTTTATTTCAGTCTTTGCCCAAAAGACGTAAAATAGTCCTTCCACCATTTTGTCAGGGTCTGTGTGGCTGCATGAGCTATGGAGAGTCAGAAAGAACACAGAAAGTGAGCAGTCACATGGTCACTGGTGAAACGCAGTACCCCAGCAATGCAACGATGTCTGTGAGTCCAGTAGAAACAAACTGTATTCCAATGATTTTTTTGTTTCTTTTAGGGATAACAATCAAATCGTGGCATTGAAATGCATTTTGTTCTTACATACCTGACAATGAGACAGGGCATGAGCATAGGGATTGGACAAGTAGCATGGTTGCTCAGGAAGTGGTATCCTGGCAACCTAGTGACATCCTGTCTTTGAAGTTAGTTGAAACAGACAGTGGGAATATTTAGTTCAGATATGGGTTTGAGCAGAGATTTCGTCAGGCTTTTCTTTCCAATATAGATAACAATGAGTGGAATTTTAATGTAAAAAATCCATAAGTGAGAAAGAGCATGAACGAGGTACTAGGACGAGTAGCCCAGTTGCTCAGAAAAGGGCAACCAGGCAACCTTTTGACACCCAGTCTCTGAAGTCCGACTATGATTGTATGGTGAGCTTTTTCATATCAACTTTTGGGAGTGCTGTTAGGATTTGAGAAGAGATGTCATCAGGGGTTTCATATTTCTCACTATTACCATTGGTAGTTACCACAAACAGCTGATGCAGCTGTCAGTGTGCCTGACCGTGATCTAGATCCAGTTAATTAAATGGCGGCCACTTAGACAAGTTTAAAATTTTGGTTTGGAATGGTCATTCAAACTGTGGCTCTACTTTTGTGGTATTTCTGTACATGGAAGTGGCTGTACAGACATATTAATAAAAGATTAATGTAGGGCTGCAGCTATGTCTGCAGCCAATCAGATTGCAGAAATTTAAATGTCTTTGCTATAATGTTAGTTGGCCTATGGTGTTTACTCACTTAGCTAGTGCTGTTTCAGTTGACTCAGTATCATCTTTTTAGACAGTATTGCAGACTATGACCCACATTTTCAAAGTTGATGTGTGGACCAAAACAGAAATGTGTGGCACATCCCAGAAATTGCGTGGAAGAATGATATTCGAAAGGGAGAGCTGTATCCTGCATTTCTGAATGCATGATTGAGCAGAAATTATGTATGCTGCACAAAAAAGGGGGTGAGTATATGAATATGCTGCACATCTGTATATTCAGCCAAAAAGTGTGGCACGTCTGCCGCACATCCCAGACATGTGCCGTACAAAGATAGGCAGACAAGAGGATGGCCTAAATCAGCAAGTCACCCACGGGAAGACTGCAGAACTACAGACAGACCATCCTGGGACAGCCCTTGGAGGTACACCAGGATGTGCTCCAGCCACCCCATACACAGCAGTCATGCCAGGACGGAAGTACCCAAAGCCAAAGGTGCCAGCACACCATGGGCACCACCCATAGAGCCATCCCCTACACTGCACCCTGGACATAGACATCCATCTGCCACATGCCAGTGCTGTCAGGTGCCTGTCTAGCACACCAGAGGAGCATATGGCCACAATGCAGCACAAGTACCGGGGCCATGGCCTGCACCCATGTGGCCTGCAGGGTGCCACCTGTGGTGGCATGCATCCTGGGGTAACATCTGGGCAATAATGCCCAAGTAGCCTAGTGGCATGTGTGGCAGCCTGGCACAGGCCAGGGACTGCCCTGTGTCACACACCCATGGTGTACACTGCATACGGGGCTGGTGTATCACATTCATGTGGTATGTTGATCAGACTGTGTCACACTCTGCCCTCTCCTGTTACTTGTCCAGGTGGGCCCCTGTGGCCACTGTCCAGGTGGGCCCCCATACCCCAGTCCAAACCTGTACATGGCTATTGGTAATAGCACTGTATCCAGGGCAATGCAGTCCATCCACTCACACAAACATTCCATCACACCTGCCTGCTAGGGTGCAGTACATTCTGTTCACTTTTGTGGAGGGGCAGCCCTGAAAAGCTGGCACTAAGCATGCCTGGGGTATGCAAATGGCCTGCATACATTCCAGTAATGAGCTGTGCATGAGAGGAATGGACTCAGAATATGTAATGAGGCCATTTGCATATCCTGGCTGAATATTGCAATTCTGCACATCGTAAATGTGGCCGCCTATTATACCTTTCCCCGTGCTATGCATAGGGCTCGGGTCACCTGCCACACCATGCATTTCCCACTGCACGATTGTGCATGTTGTGGATATTCAGCCTAACATGTGCCTTCTCATCTCATGGTGCATCTTCTGAATATGGCATTATTTTGTGCCGGCACATCTCGGTTGCATGGCGCAAGCACTTATGTAATACAGCCTTGGACTTTTGAATACGGAGCTATGTATTTTTTTTAGTAGTTTTGTTGATCTTTTCTGATAGACTGAGGTTGACAGGCTATTACTCTAACAGAACAGCTGGAGGCTGAAGAAAATACTTGCATTGACCGTATTTGATAGGCAGTCACAGAAGGATTTGTTGCTGAACAAGGAGGAGAGAAACAGAGACATGCAGGAGAGATTTGAGAGTCTGGAGAGCTTTGACAGCACTGTAAGTGTTGAGAGGTACATTTTTTACTTTTTAAAGGTATGATAATGTTACCTGGGGTTGGAAGTATATGTATTAACATAAAAATAGCAATAACTTGATAAGCTCAGTGGAGCGTTTTCTGTTTTAACTCCACAGATAAATTTGCTTGGCATGCAGGATGGAGTCAGAGTTGTTAACTGCAGACATTGGACCTTGAGAGAAAGGAGAAATCCTGAAAGGATTCAGTGGGGTCAGCTGTTGAGGACCTATGGTGAAATAAATGTGCAAAAACTCTCTGAGATGGAATGTTTATGGGTGAATACCCTTGGAGTTGTGTTTACCTTACTGGTTCTCACTAATGACAACATTAATGGCATTCTACTTCCCTACCTAACAGACTGAGGTGATCTTCTCTTAGTGGTACTGTATTTTTTTTTGATTATGTAGCAGATGCTTTAATCAACAAAGACAGAACTGTGGATTGCAAAAAAGAGTCAGAGACTATTAAACTGGCAAAATCCTTGGCATTTAAAGCCATCTAATTTTTATTCAAACTTGAAAGTGATTAAAAGCTGTTTTAAACATGCATATTATGAGAATGTCATAAAACAACAGCAAACTTTGATGTTTTTACTTATTTTTTTCTAATATCTTTCTTGTATTTGACCAGCTTGTGAATAACTACTATGAAACGTGGCATGTATTTCATTGAGTAAAATCTACTACTAAACTGTTTTTTGAAATGCTTACTTGTATTTTCCAACCCTACAGTATATATTTGTTTTTAGTTGTCTTCAGTTTGTGTGGTTTCCAGACTGTATGTTGTCTGATGCCTTTTGTGTCGTTTCTTCATAAGGTTAGTGCACTGCATAAGGCTTTAATTTTCCTGTTCCATTTATTTTTTATTTATTTATTTTATTGGTTATTTGGAAAGCACCTTTGAGTCAAAGACCGTTTTTCAAAGGTTCCACATCAATACAGGTAGATACAGTAGAAGAGAACAGTACAGATCAAATTGATAGCAGAAACAAAACAGGAAAGCACTAATACTATACATACTATCAAACACCCGTCGTTTAGATCCAAGTATTAATATTGATAGACATAAATACAGAACATTTACAGAAGTAGTAATACAAAGTAGTCAGGCTGTAAACTTTGTAACTATTTATATCTATTTACTCTCACATTGCTGTCAAATATTTTCTTTTCATTCTTACAACCTTTATATGGTATGGGACACAATTTACAATTATTCATGGTAATCCATATTTAAGGGACAAATGTTTAAAATGGAGGTGATTAGGGATTCCAGGCTTTACATAGTTATTTTTCATAACACATTTAAAATTATAAACCACAAGCAGTAATAGGACAGTTTGACAGAAAGATGGGACTGTCTTGTCTGCTAAATTAAATCCCTGATTTCAGGAATGGTTTTTATGGTTAAGAGCTAACTGGATTGTGGCCAGAAACTGGGGTGGTTCCATATGACAGGGTTTTGCAAAATCAGCAACAAATTACATAATATGTTGATTTCCACAAAAAACACTGGCCTAATGAGGTGCAAAAATGTGTACTGGAACAGGATCAGTAGTGTTCCTTCATCTTGCCAGCATACAAGCCTCATTACTGGCTCTTTTCACCTGGTATGTGGTTGTCAGGACTGACAGGAGCCTGAATGGAAAGCTGCTCAGGTTCTTCTAACTAGGTCAGGTTAGTATGATGGCCTAGATTAGTACAGTATTGCTAAAGATGGTGATGGGGTACCATTATTTGAGGCTTTGGCTGACATAAGGTGGGATCCTGTACTTAGTGGAGCCCCGGTGGGGTTTGGAGTGACACTGTTGCATGGTGTAATCTGGTAGGGCCACAGAAAAGTTATTGTTCCTGGGGATAAGTAATTGCTCCTACATATGCTTTTTTCATTTATTTATTTATTTATTTATTTATTTAACTCATTTATTTATTGATTGATTGCTTGATTGATTGATTTTGGGGAGCTTTTCCATTTTGGTATCATTCCTTGGAAAACCGTTTTAATTATTTGATGGGAAATGAATGCGTAGACTCACTGGTGACCATATTTAGGTTTATTTAGGGTTGACTTAGGCATTATAGTCTTCAGATGTGTTTCATTTTCTAGCTGCAGCTATTAAAATGCACTAGGAATGTTTATACAATGGGACAAATAAATTGTGGTGTAAAGTAAAAGTACCCTTCATATTAGAATGACATTTAAACTGTATTCTGCCCAATAATTCACACATGGGGTGTGATCCATTATATGGATTGTTAAATGTACTGTGATGGTATACTGTACATTTATCTGTTGTAGTCAATCCTTAACAACTTGTGTACATGTTAAGCTTGGTGCACACCAAGAATCTTTTCTTGGACCACTGCTCTTCTCCCTTTTTATAAATAACCTCCCATGTGAAACCTCACAGTGTTCCACTTGTATATACACTGATGAGTTTGCTCTTATCCATAGCTCCACAAATATTGATCCTATTAATGTAGGTTTAAACACTGATGTTCACCTAGTACCATCTTGGCTTATCAGGAGTAGATCTGTTTCAAACTCTTTTTTTTTTTTTATATTTATACTTTACGCCCCCCTCCTCTCTCCGCCGGTTGTCCGCCTGGTCACGGACCCCTCAGCTGCGGCATCCCCACATGAGCCGTACTCCCAGGACCCCCTGGATTATCCCCCAGGGCGGAGATATGGCACCCATCCTCCCTTTTTGGGTGCCACGAACAACAGGATAGGGCGGGAGTTGGCCTGGGGAGCCGATTGCAGCCTGAGGGGCGGGCATCATTTAGGCGGAGAGAGGCGGGCTGAGAATTTCTCCCATAGAGGGGCGGGAACATGCAATGATGCCAGCGTCCGTCCTGCCCCTTGAAAGTCCCTTGTCCCACATGCTGAGGCACTCCCAGCCTCCACCAGGTGTCCCCATGCATCGGTAACATCCCGCGCCCTCCCCCCAGAGAAAGAGAGCAGCCGTGGGATGCTCGATCCCTCTCTCCCCAGCCGGCCCTCCAACGACCCGAGCTCGCCTCAAACCCAGGCCGCCAGCGCCGCAAGTGGAACTAACCGCCAGGCCGCAGGCCGCCCCTGTTTCAAACTCTCTAAAAAAAACAAGCAATATCCATAGGCTCTCCTGCAAAAATCAGATCTTGAACTGGTAATTTAGCTATAGCTTGCTCTCTTGGTTCTGCTATGGAAGTTGTCTCCATCTTCAAGTAGCTTGGAGTCACCCTTGACACATTCCTTCACATCACCCATATCTCAACTACATGCAAGGATGTCAATGGTGAATCTGGGCAAACTTTGAATGTCAAGCATATTTTCACCCTGAGGTTTGCCTCACAATTGCTAGATGTGTCCTCCTTCTCCCTTGGCTACATTGTGGTGTTCTTGTTTTTATGTGCTCTCCTAAAACTGACATAAGATGGGATATGATGTATAATATTATTTATTCTTTTTGCTGTACCAGCAGTTGTCTCCACTCAGTAGTCATTTGCTTGTTGTTGGTTGCTTTATTGAAAAGACCATCTGTATTAATATCCCACCCTTTATTGCCAACCTTTTTAGGCAGTTATTTCAGATTTACTTCAGGTGGATAGGAAGCTGCCGCAGCACCACCATCTTCTAGTGGGCTGAGCCGGCCAATCACGTGACCAACTCTCCGCAATAGTGCATGACCAGAAAGCAGGAGGATCTGCTTAAAAGGGGGCCATTTTCTTGGGGAGGGCATGCTTTCAGATGGGAGGGGCAGCACAACACAGCTAGCACAGCTAGCAGCCTGCCAGAAAAAGAAGATATGAAAGCCACTTATGGTGCACATTTCTAGTCTCGTACACCTTCAGGCAGGACTGGAAGTGGTAGTACCACCATCTTCTAGAAGGTTGTGCCAGCCGATCATGTGAATGGCTCCCCCCAGTAGTGGATAACCAGGAAGCAAGAAGACCTACTTAAAAGGAACTACTCCCAACAAGTCCCATCATACTTAAGTCCCAGAGCATGAGTGGAACAGAGCAGAACTGAAACAGGTTGCTGCAGGCATCTTAGGCACCAGCAGGCACCCGCAGGTGACAGCAGGCACAGAGGGGGCACTGCTGGTCTGATAAGGTAAGGTACAGTATCTATTAGCTTGCTGTGTCCAGCTTAGGAAGCTACAGAAAGAAGAGTAAAGAAGTACATTATCCCCAAGAAAGTAACAATCCTAGGAGAAGGAAAGCTGCTTGTTGTTGGAAATAGGGGACAAACCCTGCCTAGGGCAAGGACACAGAAACTGCTCAGGAACAGCAAAAAAGGGAAATACAATTAAAAATCAGGTAGTAGAGAAACAGAGAGGTACAGAGTATACTACACCAAGTGGGTAAAGGGGAAAGCAAGGGGAAAAAGGGGAGAGCAAGAAACACCCAACCTAGTGTAGGGTAAAAAAGTAAATACCATAGAAGGTATAGGCAGGAAAGGGTAGAACAACAGAACTGGGGCAATGAGGACAAGTCACAATCAACAGCAGTAGATAGAAAAATATAAGATCAGTTATGGGAGTGGTGCAATGCAATGGTTGCAGAGCTGCAGTTTTCTGGGAGACTTTACAGAGACTGAAGTACTACCCCATCAGCACACACCTCTCTGGGTTGAGGGAGGAGGTCACTGATCTCTGGGCTGAGTTGGCTAGGATCTGGAGGACCTCTACCCCCAACCAGGGCCCATGGAGTCTACCTCCATTGCCCCAGAGGTTGTGTAGAAGAAGGAGGGCCAGCTGGACTATAGGGGGCTCTGGGAATGTGGGAGTGACAGGTCATGTACATGTTCCACAGCCTGTGCCACTATAAAATTCCTTCAGCATTCTGATGGGACATGACTGCTGGGAGGAGGCACTCAAAGTAGGTGCAAAGGAAGATGTGGGGGTCCTCAGCACCAGAGGCCCCAGGTTGGGAGGTAGAGGACCCAGGAAGAGAAGGAAGCAGCTTCTGGTGGGGGGATTTAATTGTTAGGGGGTAGATTTGGAACAGGAAGGTGGGAGAGAGGGAGGGAGGGAGATAAGGTGCCTACCTAGTGCCATGGCTCATAAAGATGGTCAGAGGGATGTTAAAGATTGCTAGGTCAACAGAGCAGAGGAGGGAACTTGATGTCATTGTCTACCTTGAGAATAAAGACCTAGCAAGGGACAGGACAGGGATTGTCCAGGGAGAGTTCAGAAAACTGGGGTGGGGTCTAATGCACACACAGTGGCCTTACCCCAGGGGCTTCCTGTCTATGACAGGGAGGAGGATAGGGTACTCCACACCAGGAGCTTCAACTCATGGTTGAAGGAATGGTGCAGAGGAGAGGGATTCAGCTACATTAGGGATGGGGGACTAACATGGAGGGATATAGCCCTGTACAATGCTGATGGCCTGCAGCTGTCTGGGAGGAAACAGCAGACCTCAGTGAATGGTTTAAATGTTACTTTGATGAACATTTAAACTAGCTGAAGCAATGGCAGAAAGACAAAGGGAGGCATAAATTCCCCTCCTCCACAGACTCAGTCAGTAGGAAGGGAGGAACTGAGGGGAGGAGAATCCCTCAGTGAACAGAAAAATGGGAATGGCAGTGAAATACAGGACAAGGGGACAGGAACAAAAGTTGAAAAAAGAGGTGCAAAGGAAGGGGGCACAAAGGGATGAAGGGGGATTGCAGATAGAGTGGGAGCAAGGTGTGGAGGACCATGCATGCAAATGCAAAAAGTCTTGGAAATAAAGTTCCAGACCTTGAAGCCATCATGGTAGAGATAGACCATGATATTGTGGCTATTACTGAGCCATGGTGCACAGGCAACCATGACTGGGACATGGCCATACCAAGCTACATTCAGTTCAGGAAGGACAGGGAAAGGGAGGAGGGATTTTGCTGTATGTAAGAGAGGGTGTCAAGGTAATGGAAATACAAGGTATCTGGGGGGAAGGAGGAATGGAAGAATTGTGGGTCACACTGGAGATAGGAGCCGGAGCCACCACGCACAACTGGGTGATATACAAACCTCCGTCACAGGGAGAGAAAATGGATATAGGACTGGGGGAAGCCATCAGCACAATGGCAGAAAAAGGGCAAGTGCTGCTATTTGGGGACTTCAATCTGCTGACTTAGATTGGAGCCTCTTGTCTAGAAGAGGGGACATCCAAGACTCCCTGCAGGGAGCATTTCTGAGGGAGCTAGTCAAGAAGCCGACTTGAGATGGGGCAATACTGTACCTGGTGCTCACAAACAGGAATGATATTGCAAATGTCAAGGTGGGAGGCTACCTGGAGACCAGAGATCACCATAAAGTGTGGTTCAACATAAGGAAGACAGCAGAAGCAAACTGCACTAGGATGAGGGTCCTGGATTTCAGGAGGGATAACATAAAAGTGGGTGAATTCCTCAAAGATGACCAAATGGGGGATAGCCTGGATGTGGTAGAGGAACAGTGGGTCAAATTAAGGGATGCATAATGAAGGTAACAAACCTCTGCACAAAAGAAGTGAGGAAAAACAGGAATGTGGCTGCAAAGGTTAAGGCTATAAGGGTGGCATTCAGGAGGTGCAAAGTGATGCAGAGGAAGGAGGATAGGAAAGTGTCCCAGAAGAAGCACAGATAATCAGGGAAAGCAGTTAGGAGTGCAAAGGCACAAACTGAGTAAAATATAGCAAAAGGGATAACTAAGGGGGCAAGACTTTTTTGGTACACATGTGAAACGAAGAAGTCAGGGTAGGGATTATGAGGTTAAGAAGGGTAGTGGGAGACTGCAGAGGAAGATCAGAAAGAAGCAGATATCCTGAACAGATACTCTGTTCAGTTTTCGCAGTGGAAGATGGGGGCGCACAGATGCAGCAGGAACATTGGGGGGGAGGTAGACACAAGTTTATTTGCAGAGGAGAGAGTCCTGAAAGGACTTGCAAATCTGAAAGTGGATAAAGCCATGCAGCCAGATGGGGTACACCTAAGGGTGCTGAGGGAGCTGAGGGAGGTGCTGACTGCACCTTTGCTGGCCCTATTCAACAATTCATTAGAAGAAACAGTAGTGGTTCCAGAGGACTGGAGGAAGGCAGATGTAGTCCCTGGAGCTTTGACACTCTAAAAATAATTTGCTCATGGCATACCCCCAAGTTAGACAAGCACTATCACTGTGGGAAATTATATGCCAGCAAGCATCTCCCAGTGCTTACTTCAGGGGACAATACATTTTAGCGTGTCAGGATTATGACAGAATTCCTAAATAATTAATATTAGATCTGGGGTACACTGCCTCTTTCTGGCAGCATACTGATAGCTCTAATTGCTCAAAGAAACAGGATCCATTGTCTGGCCCATCACAGGGACTTATGAACCCCAACCCTTGACAGGCCCCCTGCTCCTGATGCCCATTCATTTGGCTACCTGCCAGGTGGAAATTCTATAAGTTACCTGGGTTTTTTATAGCACTACAGGACATCCTAAATGCATGGCTTACTTATAACTGTGCCCTTTGTGAACTGTGCTCTTTTTCAACTGAGCATTTTTTCTAATTGCTTCTAATGGGAGTTGATTTGCAAGGATCCCTGGTGACCACACTTAAGGGGTCTTCTCCAGCACTCCCTGTTGGGTTTTCTGGTTTGCATTTTGCTGGGGACTTCAAGGCCTTCCTAGAAGATCAAGCTTTTTGGCAGCACTTGCTGATGGAACTCCAGAGACCTTAACAGGGGACCAGTGCTGCCCAGATGCAGGGACCATGCCACCATCCCTATGCCTACAGACTCACTGCCTCAGTCACAGCCAGAGGCTGGACTTCCTATCTGATATTTCTTTCCTACTGCAAAACTCCCCTGAACCCAAGACTGTAGACTGTGCCCTTGATGCTTGCCTTCCCAACTAATAATGTAAAGGGATATGGTAGGACCATGAATATTCTTGACAGAGTTTTCCTGCCTTTAGCTGAGGCAGAACATCCTATACATAAACATCCTGTCATCTTGTCTCCAGACTAGTAAGGGGCCCCACTGGAGGACAACTCTTAGGGTCAAATCTAATCCTTCAAAGTGAAAAGAGATGCTGGTTACAAACTCCTCTCCTAAAAACCTTGTGGTTCCTAACAATGACGGCCCAAAGGAGCACCATCTCCTTTTACTTAGTGGTACTGCCCTCCTGGCAGCCTGATGAGGGAAGGGGTTCCTTTCCTCCATCTACCTGTAACTAGCTGTTTTGTAAATTTAAAATTCGTATTTGAATTGTGGTAAATTTGTAGGCTATGCATTACGTAGAACATTTGCTTAGTGCACACTTTGCAACTGTGAAGCACAAAATGATGCAATTTGTTGTGAAATCCATGAATTACAGACTATTTTAAATTTGCATGTAGCTACCTGCAATCAGTGCAGGCCAGAACATGAGGCCTTGCAATTGTGTTATTTTGGGCCTACACTAAATAAGTCCTATCTTATAAGAGAGGCAGGGCACATACTAATTGCACACATTTCAACAAACCTGATACCCTTAACCACATTTCTTTTAACAGTACCTAATTATAAGCCCTCTTAAAACCAGCAATTAAGTGCCTAAGAAACATAAAAACATAGAATGTGTTGGCAGATGGGGACCGCAAGATCCATCTAGTCTGCCCTTTTTCTTCTACCCCCCCCTCTAGTCTGCCCCTTTCCTTCTACCACCTTAGTTTATTTTGCTTTTTGAGGATACCCATGTGCCTGTCCCATACTAGTTTATATTCCCTTACCTAAGAGCCTCGGCAAGCCCACATCCAACTCCATGTCAGATAAAACTTCTCACCTCAATGAGGCCTCTGAGCCAGAATCCCCTTCCAAATCAGCAAGGACTTGAAAAGCATTTTGTACAGTGCAAGCAGATGTACCCCCTTTTAATTTACTAGCAGCCCTAGTCACTTGTCTAGGGTGGGGTGTCTGAAACTCTGGGACAGTAGGTGGAATTGCAGGAACTCGGGAAAGTTGCTTAGAGGGGCCTGGTGTTGAATGCGCATCCTGATTCCGGGTATCAGTGGGTGTGTCTACTGGAGAGTGAGCCACAAGGCTGGACCTGAGTACCTTCTCCCCCACTTCCAGAGGTTGTGAAGTGGAATCCTGAGGAGCAGATTCTGTTCCCATATGTTCTCTACCCCCAAGGTCTGTCTCCTCAGCTGTGACATCTGGCACCTGAGGCCTATGTCCCTCCTGAGCCTTATTTATCAAGTTCTCCTTATCAGGGCCTCCCTGTCTATTCCGCCCTGCCCAAGGACACTAATGGTAAGCGTGTCCCATCTCATCACACAAATTGCGTTTAAAAACATTTCTGCAGTCTTCACTGCCATGATCCAATTCCCCACTTAAAGCGCACTTAACTTTATACAGGCACTGCTTAAATGACACCTGCTCCCGCACTTATAGCAGGCTTTAGATTGCCCAGGGTAAAAGCAAACACCTCTGTCTTTTCCCAGAAAAAACAATTAGGGATGTGGAGAACATCATTCTCAATTAGATGTAGTTTAACTTTAAAACACCAAGCTCCTGTCCAAATACCCTCCGTATCAATGATAGGCCCAGGGGGTCCTAAAACAGAGCATTTTTTTTCAAGCCAATACTGTATGTCCCCTACATTGACCCCTTCATTCTGGAACATCACATTTACGGTTTTGAATAATGGTTTTGTTATTGGAATTACCCAAAAAAGGAAGCCATAAAGGCAAAGATTTACAAGACTCATATTTATGTCAAAATCTGTCAAGTCCTAAAAAATGTTTAAAGCTGATATTAAATGTGTCTTCTCCTAGTATGTTAATTAATGCATAACCATCTGATGCCAAAAAGTTAATCGATTCTTTCAGGAGTTTTATTGCAACATAAGCCCTATCAGGGTGTTCTAGCAAGCCGCCCCGATATTGCAGTCTCACCGCATTCTGACGAGGAGCCTGCTCCAGTATGTTAGACCGAAAAAAGTCAGAGAATCTATGACCTTTCCTAAAGTCATCCTTCTGCAGGGAGGGAGGGAGGTGGAGAAGATCATGAGGGGGCCTTAGAAGAAGAAAAGTCATTACAGTCTGGTACCCCCATAGGAGCACTACACGTATTATTTAAATCTTCAGAAATCAAATGCTGACCTGATGTAGATGCTGTTTCTGGCTCCTCCATGGAAACATGGTTGTCCAAAGGTAAAGTTGAGGAAAAAGATATCCAGTTTGGGTCTGGGACCCAGTGACCTTCAGCTTGCTGCATCCACCCTGCTTGTGTCAATGCAGTTTTCTTCGACCAAAGATGTGCAGCATCATGAAGTGGTGGTTGCAATTGAGCTCCATCAGGCATCTCGGGTTGTGTGTGGAGTTCTGCTTTCTGACAGTCAGCTGAAGTCATGACGCGCTCCATGTCAGAGACTTGAGATTCATTCAGCAAACATAACTGTGGGGATTCTGAGGGATCAGCGGCCCAGTCCAAAGGTACCGCTGGAGAAATCAAAGCACTATCTACGGTCAGGATCTCACCAGCACTTAATTCTGTTGAATGGCTCCCATTGCACTCCCTTGAGCATGCAAAACTCTGTGTTGTCTCTCCGAGGTGAGCAATTCACCGACAGCTCCATTTCTCTATCCACAGCAATTTACAGAGCTGCAGCCTGCACATCCTACTCCTCTGCTTGTTCAACACCTTCTGCCATGACTGCTAGCAGCACGGCATCTCCCCCTACTGTCAGAGCAGGGGAAATTTTTTAATAGAAAGCAGACAATACATCAGAAGTGAAAAACCATACAGAAATCCAAAAATAATCAAAAGAAAATCAAAAGTTAATCCCCTATACAAAAAGTCCTACAGTCTGTAGAGCAAAAGTTAAGCACTATTACTGTTTGCCATTCCCAGCTTATGAGAAAAAATAAATCAAGAAATCCATACAATATGTTTCCAAAAATTTGTAAATAATTGACTGTCCATAGTGTGATACTCCAAAGTTTTCTGGTTAACAAGAGCCTGTTCAATTATTTTAAGTAATACAATATTCAGAAGTACAGTGTGTTGTAAAGAAAACTGACATCTGGCTTGCCATAAATAATATTTAATACATGCAAATATTAAAGTTAAAGTACTCGAATGATACATCCCTAAAAACCCGGTATAATCACCTAAAATGAGACTCTGATAAGACATATAGTGAGCTATACCCCATTGCCACCGAGTTGCTAACTCTGTCCAAAATTGTACTGAATGAGGACAGTGAAGAAAAAAATGTTCCTCAGTTTCTTCCTGACCAGCACATTCAGGTCTAATGCATTGCCTATCTGCAATAGGTTTGTGCTTCAGGTTACCCCTAACTCCTAATCTACCATGGCAGCTTAGCCATTGAACATCCCACATTTGAGGTGGTACTCTGTTATCCATCAATGTGCTTAATGCCTGATGTATCTTGGTGGGAACACAAAGGGGGAAAGCTACCTGTACAAAAAAAAAATACCCATAATTTCAGCATAAAAATTCTTTCTGGAAATATCAAATAATTGAGCTTTACCCAATTTCCATTCCCTAAGCTTTCTGACTGCTAAGTCTGCTTAAGACAGTGCAGCACATTTAGAATTTTGTTTTGGTATGCCACCTACCTCCCATTGGGACAGGAATGGGTGAAATAAGAACTGGGTCCAAACTGACCATGGATGATTGTCAGGAAGGGTTTTAGATTGAAAGGAATCTACCATAAAAAAAGAGTAAAAAAAAACAAACAATGGATTAATCATCCCAAGTCCACCTTGTGAAACCTTTAAATAAGTAAAAGCATGTTTTATGGGATTTAACTACCCCATACCATCTGCAAAAAAACAGCTATACAATTTGGTTTCCAGGGAGGTCAGGACTGGAAAAACCGAATATACATGTAAAAAAACTGGAAATAAAAATTTCTTTATTACCGTCATCCTTTTCTTTTTTGAAAAACCCCAAGCTTTCCATTGTTTCACCTTGTGCTCACCTATAGCCAAGTGCATCTCCCAATTCAGTAGTGCCAGATCCCCACTCCCAAACTAGAGACCTACCATTTAACGCCAAGAATTGTTCAATTATCCGAAGTGCCTGTTGACCAGATTGAACATCAGCCACCAATAAACATACATCATCAGCATAAACTGAAGCTTTTTGGGCCGGAATGTGTAAAGATGGAGTCAAACCATAAATAGATTGATTATATTCAATTTCTAATATTAGGGGATCTAACACAAAAGAGTATAATAAAGGGCTTATAGGACATACCTGTCTAACCCCTTGTTTTAAACAAATTTCGTTTCCCAGCAGATTATTTATTAGGGGACAGGAACGTGCATTAGCATATAATGTACCTATATATTTAATAAAGGTTGTAGGGATACCATACTTCTCAAGAACTTGGAACAGAAAAGTATGAGAAACCTTATCAAAAACTTTAGATTGATCTAAAGCTAAAATAAAACCTGATAATTTATCCTGGGCCCCATATTCACAGATATCTCTAATCAATTTTAGATTTTGCTGGATTGATCTGTGGGGAACAGAACAAGTTTGTGCTGGGTGAAGCACCCCTGGTGCCACAGTTTGTAGCCTCTTACAGAGAATAGAAGAAAGAATTTTATAATCGGTTTTGAGCAGACAATTGGCCTCCAGTTGCTCAAATCAGTAATATCCACTTTTTTGTGTATAAATGTAAGAATTGCTAGGTTAAATTTTGTATCCACCAAACTAAATTGTAATATATCATTGTGAACCTCAGTTAAAATTGCACTAAGGTCCTCTTTAAAGGTTTTGTAAAACTCATTTGTGATACCATCCTCCCCTGGTGAAACCCCTTTTCTAAGTTTGTTTATGGCTGCAAGGACTTCTAAGGGAGAAATAGGCCCTTTTAATTTATCTGCTTCAGGATGTGGTACTTTGGGAACCAGGAAGTGAAGAACGTCATCCCAAAAAGCAGTTGGAGTAAACCTAGTATTGAAAACTGAAGACAAATATTGTTCTACAATCATCAACATTTCTGCATCAGATGTCTTGATCTGGCCCCATTCATTTCTTAAACCAGTCATTATTTTTTTTTCCAATTTTTGTTTACATGTATCATACAGATCTTTAAAAGGCTGTTGTTGCATGCCAAATTTCGTCTCTGCGGACATAGACACTGCCCTATCATATTGGTAATGTTTCATTTTCTTCTTTAGAACCCCTAATTGTGTTTGCACATCTAGGGATGTTACCCAAGGGCTAGATAATAATTTATAATACTGACTTCTATAGTCCAAATATTGTAAATAATCAGATGTACTCTTCCTCCTACCATGAGAAATAAAAAAAAAACCTTAATGGCCTCTTTGGTATCCATCCACCAGGAAACCCAGTCATCATAAAAATCTGCAACTGATTTTCGAGAAGTAAGTAAATATTGAAGTTGGGATAAGAAAGGAGCATCATCCAGTAACTGTGGATTTAATTTCCATCTTAGGCTTATAGCAGGGAAGTGTGTGGGAATCTGGTTTAGCCCCAAACCACAATAAAGTCATTTATGATCAGAAAAATCAAAATGTTGCACAGAAAAAAGTTGTGTTATTAGATATTTAGAAATAAAAAAATAGTCTATCCTTGTTCGAAAGGAAGCCCTCTGATAAGTAAAACCATCAGCCTTATGGAGCCCCATAGGCATCCCCCAGATTTGCAACAGCCAATGTTTGTGTAAGTGCATGTCAATCACAATAGGTTTTCTGTTGCACATTATTCCTTATACGAATATCCAAACTGCAATTCATATCACCCCCCCCAAACAATATGTTTTGAAGTAAAGAGATAAGGCTTAATCTGCTGAAATAAATCAATCCTCGCAGTTTTTACTTGTGGGGCATGGGTGTTAATCAGTCAGAGAGAAAACCCTTTATAATAGCAATCGATAAGTAAAGCTCTACCAGGCCAATGTCTATAAGCCGTGTTACTTGTGCTGTGGAGTGGTTAAAGAGAATTCCCACCCCATCTACTGTATCTGGACCAAAAGACCAAAAGGAAGGGCCCCCCCACCAAGCTTTTTTAACTTGAGTGACTTCGACCAAAGAAGATAAGCGTGTTTCCTGCAGAAAGATGATATCAGCCTATAAATCCTTGCACTGCCTCAAACAAATTATACACCTCTTGTAGTTTTTTCATACTACATCAGTTGAGTGATATCATCTTTATGCAGGTCATAGTTATTAAATAGTAGAGTTAAGGTTTATCCTGTTTTCATTTCTTACCATTCTTTATTTTTAACTCTAAAAGGTCTTGTTCTTCTTCTTCTTCTACCTCCATCTCAGAACCAGCTTCTGGTTTAGATGTTTCAGGGCCCGAATCCCCTTCCATTTCTGCTAAAACTTGAAATGCATTTTGTGCGTGACAAGTCCCTAAAACACCCTTTTGTCTACTAATAACCTGAGTGATTCTTTTAGGGGTTTGAAAATCAGAATCCTGTGGGGGGCATTGCCGAAAGGTCCTCGGGGGGGGTGCAAAGCGTCAAGGTTTCGTCCTATACTAGTAATAGGGACCTCAGATAAAACCAGTAACTGGTCCCGATCTGAAGGCCTAGGTTGCTTAGGTTCCTGGTCTGGAGGTTGTGCCTGACTAGAGTGTGAATCCTGAGGTACATCCTTACCCTTCTGACTGGTTGAATCCATGTCTGTAGTTGGATGAGAAGAAGGCTGAGGTCGATATCTACCCTGGGCCTGGTTTATTAAGTCTTCTTTATTGGGGCCTCCCTGCCGATTCTGACCTGCCCAAGGACATTGGTGATAGGCATGACCAGCTTCCTCCCATAAATTGCATTTGAACACATTCCTACAGACTTCACTGTCTTGATCCATTTCCCCACAAAGCACACACTTAACCTTGTCACATACACTACTTAAATGCCGTTTGCTGCCACATCGATAACAAGCCTTGGGCTGACCAGGATTAAAACAGACCCCCCTGTCTTTTCCTAAAAAGAAACTGTTAGGGACATGTACAACTTTGTTATCTATAATATGCAATTTGACTTTAAAATGCCATGCCCCAGTCCAAATACCCTCAGAATCAATAATGGGCTCAGGGGGCCTCAAAACAGTGCATTTATTTTCCAACCAGTATTGGATATCCCCCACATTCACCCCCTCATTCCTAAACATAATATTTATGGTTTTGAACAGGGGTTTAGTAATAGATATTGTCCAAAAAGATAGCCATAAGGGCAAGGATTTACATTACTCATACATTTGCCAAAAGTTATCTAAACCAGAAAAATGTTTGAAGCTAATATCAAATGTGTCTTCCCCATGTTTATTAATGCATATATATCTGTAGCCAAAAAGTGCATTGAGTCTTTTAAAAGCTTTCTGGCAACATATGCCCTGTCCGGGTGTTCAGGCAAACCACCCCTGTACCTGAGCCGTACTGCATTTCTTCGTGGGGCTTGCTCCAATTTATTGTTTTTAAATAAGTTCGAGAATTGGGGGCCCTTCTTCGCATCACTTCCCTGAGATGAATGAGTAAGGGACTGATGTGGCAGGCCCTCAAGTGAGGGTATATTCTCCGCTGCAGTCTCCAAGCCCACAGTATCATTTGTGGGAGAAAAAGACAAAGTCTGACCTGAAGTGAAAGCTCTTTTTTGTATAGGTAAATGTGGCTGTGATGCCACAGTCTCTGGTGAAGAAAAGGAAATCCAGTTGGGGTCCGGGATCCACCGACCATCCGGCTGTAGTAACCAACCTGCCTGTGTCAGAGCAGATTCTTTATTCCATGGTGAAGCCTGCTTCTCGGCCGTCAGCCTATTACTGGGACCCGTCGCACTGTCTGACCAGGCCGACACTTCCGCATTCTTGCCCTCAGCTGTAGCGATGACGGTTTGCACATCATCCATCCTGCATTCCGCAGTCTCAGCTACCACTGCACTACCTGCAGCCACGGGAACCTCTCCAGCTATACCGTTCCTGATAGAAACAACCTTTCTCTTCACCGTCGGGGACTCGTTCACTAGTTTGTGGTGCAAAAAAATTCCCACTGCATGTTCATTCACCTGCAGATATCTGTGAGCAATTTCCATCGCTAAACCTCCAACTGGTGCATCCTGACTCTCATGGTGAGCCAAATCATCCTGCAGAGCTCCAATCTGTACGTCTTGCTCCTTCTCACTCAGCCAGCTGTCTACCATGACAGCAGCACAACAACTCCTTCTGCTGACCACAACAGAGTAGGGGAATTTCCCTGGCATCCTAGCCAAATTTCCCTCATTCACTAAAAATACCACCAACAGCTTAATCTGGTTCAAGGTCAGTTGGCATTCATCTGTATCCCCCTTCCCCAGGTCATGCCTGAAAATAGGCAGGATTTGTCTAATGCACTTACCCGGTCAACAAAAATGAAATAAATAATAAAATAATAATATTCACCACAGAGTCAGGCAGTGAGAAAGTGCTGGACCACCACTGAGACTGCATCCAGTCACCGGTGGACTGGTTGAGCCTCAGCCCCTGCACCTCAGAGGTTGCCTTCTAAACCCTCGGTGATCCAGTTAAAAGAACACCTCTTCCTTAGTGCTGGCCTTCAGCTATGGCCTGTTCCACTTCTTTTTAGGTCTGGACTAGGGCTCCTGTTACTTCAGGTGGCTGTTTACAGACCAACTGGTCAAGAGTGGCTGTGGAACTGTGTGTGTTTTGTTCTAGGGCCCATGTCCAAGTGTTCCTCAGGATGAACAGGATGCTGTCACTATTTTAGGACCCAAAGTGTCATACTCATAGTATACTTTACATGCTTGTTTACACTTTACTATCATGTCCAAAGCAAAGGCCACAGTAAACTGAGGGTGATGCATTTGCAAGTGACCTCCCATGACTTGACATTCAAGAAATGTTACTAACGCTTTGCCCAGAGGTTTCCACAGTTTCTTGCTGCAGTATGGTCATCATTCTGGGTGTGCTGAGGCTGTCCTCCTCAACCTCAGTGTTGCTTTCTGAATCATCATGTTGCATCCTCTTCATGCAAGCTGCCACTCATACAAGCAATGAATGTGCAGGCCTTCTTCTAACCCTCCTTATTTGCATAGCAAAGCAGGCTTTCAGGCTTTAGGCTCCAATCACACAACACCATTCTAATTTTTGGTCACTTGAGCAGCTCGGTCCTCCCCCAAATTATCCATGTGTAGTCATATCAGCTGTAAAAATCAACTGCTGACACAAGTTACATTTTTTTTAGACAGTAAAACATTTGGGGTTCATATCTCAGTTGTTTCTGAACTGATTTGCACCAAATAACCTTTAAACAGTGTGTCAGGTCTTGGGATACTCAGTGCATAGTGTGCCCTGAAAACTACCATCCTCCGAATCCCAGACAAACCCCCACACTGTAAGGGCCAGACACCTCCTGTATCTAGGAGCATAAGGTGGTATTTTCATTAGAAGAGCACCCACCTTACATCATAGAACCTGTACCTGTGCCAAACACTTTCACCACCATGGGGCTAGGACACTTGAGAAGGGGCACCAAATAAACATGAGACTATGCAAAAACTGAGACCAAACACTTAGCTGAGAGCAACCTTTGTGCATTTAAATGCTATCAAGATGCTACACTGCGTTCCCTTGTGATTGATGTTCAGTTCCTCACATCATCATGTACCACACTAGTTGCATCACACTGTACAGCTCCTTCTCATTTCACTTTGGAGCTCCGATCTCCATCTCCACCATTCCAAGGTCTAATTTCCTTAAATTACTCCCACATCCCTTAAATTACTCTCACATTACTTCTGCCAGGTGTACCCTTGCTTTGATGGGCATTAAAAGTTAGTTAGATGGATATTGTTCAAATACATCTCTGATCCACTATGTCCCTAACCTTTCTGTGGGGTCCATGGAGCCCTGGCACTCCCAAGATCATTTGTGTATAGTGTGTTCCCAGGAAAAGTAGAACAATCCCTGAGGGCAATCATATGCCGGCACGTATCTCTCAGTGGCTACTTTGGACAACACTATATTCTGGCATGTCAATATTATGACAGTACTTCCTTTTTAATTTTGTTTGTTGTTGTTGATGGTCAATATCTACAGTAGTAGCGCTGAATTTGTCAAGCAATTTTATGAGATTCCCTATTTATCCTTCACAAAATTTAGAGAAAAAAATCCTCTAATATTCTTTGTGTTATACCTACAGAAAGAGGCCAGTTCCTATTACAGTACTTAAGTGCCATCTGATAGATTTTCAACTACACTATCAGATGAGACAACCCTCACTGTATATATATATAGATATAGATATAGATATAGATACACACACACACAAAATAGGTCTTCGATCTGAAGCAGCGTCATATGATCCAGATTCACTGTTTGAGCCGTGACTAATGATCAAGGGCGGCTATTCTTAGAGGGCGGTTTTTAATTCATCATCCAATCTCTGACTGCTGTTCTGGATCACTTCAAACCCATCTTCCCATACCTACCGGAATGTCCAAACAACTGCAGCTGCATGAAGGAGAGAGGGCTAGCAGAGGTGACGACAGAAGAGTTCTTCAGGAAACTAGCGGTCAGTGTCAATGCCAAGGGCCAAAGCCAAGTGACTGAAAACTGAAAACACGAAGCCAGAAAGTTGTTCAGATAGATAATCTTACAGTGGGGATGAAACTGAATGACATGCCAACATCAATTATATTTTAACCTGTTTTTATTTTTCTGATTGATTTGCTGGTTGGGTGTTTGGATAAAGTTATGTTTTGCTAAGCATCTGCTTGTTTGTTTCTTTGTTGTTGCTAGGTTGCATGTCACACATCATGCCTGGGAATGACCAGAGATGTGACAAACAATGACCATGATGACCACACAGAAACACCGAAACACTTTGGAGGGTTTGGTTTTATTTTATTTTGCTGGAGTGTTAGATTTAGCAGCATGTAATTCATCACCAGCACATCAGGTGACCAGTTGTTGTGCACAATTCACAGTGCCATTCTGTACTGTAAACAGCATATCATGAGTTGCAGTCACTAGCATATCGGGTCACCAATCACAAACACTGATCCAGGAGATTCCTGCCAGTGTGTACGGTAAGGGGATTAAGAGGGGATGCTGTAATAATAAGCTCTCCTCACAGCATCATTCTCCCTGTTTGTTTCTCCTTTCTCACTCTCCCTGTTGTGCACAATTCACAATGCTGTTCTGTACTGTAAACAGCATATTGCATGTTGCGATCACTGATTGAGGGTGGCTACTAATAAAATTTTGTTCTGAACTGTGCAGCTACAGATTGAGGGTGGCTAATGTAGGAAGGCAGCTAGTGATTGAAGATATACAGTATATATGTTTTGCAAAAATACTGGATTAATGCAACATTTAAATATTTAGGGGTCAGGCTAAAGCAACAAAAGTTGGAAAATGTGGCTTTAGTATTTCCAACCCTAAAACCCCAACACCACCCCTAAAGTGAATCAGGGGCGGAGTCTTCCTTGAGGTTGTCAACTGTAAAGCTCACCCCATTAGGTGTGTATGGTTCTGGAGTCACTTTAGCCTGAACTCTAAATGTTGCATTAACTCAGTCTTTTGCAAAGTATTTCTTTACTCTTGAGATAGTAAAATGGTATCTTATTTTCCTGTTGGATCACAGGCTTGGAAGGCCCTGCACTCCCATGCAACCATACTTTTTGACACAGTGTAATTGTATCCTTATTTGACTAATGAAGCACAGGCCCTACGGGCTCTGCACTCTCATCCCTCCAGAGATGTGTGTGTGTGTGTGTGTGTGTGTGTGTATGTATATATATGTATATGTATATATATATATATATATATCTATATATATGTGTGTGTTTATGGGGAAGCATTAATTTCTAGGACAACAACCAAATTGTCAACATAGCCTTCCTATTACCCCACCTCATTAACCCAGTAGTAAAAATTGTCAAAATCCACACCAAGCATAATTCCATGGCAAGGGCATGAAAATACATTCTGGGCAAGATCTGAAAAATGGCAGCTGTCACATTCAAGAGGTGGTGTGAAGAAATGGCTATGTTGTTAATTATGGGTTAAAATATTGAAAATTAAGAAAGTTATGAGTGAGCATTGTGGAATGTCAACAGATCCACACAAGTTTGCTATTTTAGCATATTTTGACACCAAATTTTCAACATATCCTTCTCATGACCCACCTCATGAACAAGTATGGTGAAAATTTTTGAAATCCCCCCCGAAAGATGATTTCACCATCTGACCAAAAAATTGCCTATCAGGCAGGATTTGCAAAATGACACCACCAATGTTCAAGATGTGGGGTATCAGAAAGGGTATGTTGACAACCGAGGAGATAGTCTTGGAGTTTCAAAGGTATTACGCCGAGTTGTATAACCCCAAAGAATCTGCTCCGGACACCAGTATTGATTATTACTTGGGGACTACCGGTTTACCCTCTCTGAAGAATTACCAACAGGACCGTCTAATTGCCCCTATAACTAGGGAGGAGGTCTTCGAAGTTATAAAGGCCCTGCCCTCAGACAAATCCCCTGGTCCTGATGGGTTTTCCGTGAATTTTTATAAAAAATTCGTAAATCTCCTACTTTCCATGTTAGTGTCCCTTTTCCAACATATCCTATCAGGGGCTCAAACTGACCCGACCTTGTGGGAGGCCTTAATTGTGTTGATTCTGAAACCCGGGAAAAATCCAGAGTCGCCAGCTAGTTACCGCCCGATATCTTTAATGAATCAAGACATTAAAATCCTAGCCAAGATCTTAGCAAATTGCCTTTTGCCAGTTATCCCTGATATGATAGGGCCAGAACAAGTTGGATTTGTACGAGGGCGGTCATCAACGCACCACCTAAGGACCCTGTTGCATGTTCTCTCCGCATCCAGAGATGCCCCTTATCCAGCAGTTCTAGTTTCCCTGGACGCGGAGAAGGCATTCGACAGGGTAGACAGGAATTTTCTTGTACGGACTTTGAATGCATGCAACTTTCCCCAACTCTTTTAAAATTGGATCAGAACTTTTTACAGTGTCCTGTCAGCTAGGGTGATGGTAAAAGGGGTGATCTCTGATAAGTTCTCACTATACTCTGGTACCAGACAGGGCTGTCCCCTTTCACCATTGCTCTTTATTTTATATCTGGAGCCCCTGATCAGATGGGTCAAGCAATGTCCCCTAATATGGGGGGGGGAGTTATCCAAGGGGTAGAGATTAAAATATCAGCGTATGCGGATGATTTATTACTACAACTGACAGATCCGAGTAATTCAATACCGGCGCTGTTGGGGGTGATCCAAGATTTTGCCACGCTTTCCAATTACAAATTGAACATAGACAAATCTCAGATATTTCCACTCAATCATAGAGTGAATAAAGCCCTAGTTAACCAGAGTGGAATGTCCTGGTCGTCGAACTCTTTGAAGTATCTGGGTATTCAGGTGGTGAGGGATCCAACCCAACTTTTCAAGCTCAATCTGGACGATTTAATTAAAACGTTAGATGGAGACTTGAAAAGATGGTCCAAGTTACCCATTACACTCTGGGGATGAGTAAACCTCATCAAGATGAATTTCTTCCCTAGGATTTTTTATCCTTTACATTTGCTCAACATATGGATTCCTTATGCATGGTTCCACAAAGTTAACGTAATAATAACTAATTTCCTCTGGGCCAAAAAGCAACCCAGAACTGCATATCTCAAACTAGCCACCCCAAAGGACAGAGTGGGGGCCCAGCCTCCCGTCCCTGTTTTTCTATTACTGGGTGAGCCATATGGTTAAGTACTTAAGATGGTTGGAGAGTGAAGAGGGGCTTGCCTCTGCAGAGAGCCTACCGTTATGGTTCTGAATAGAGCTGTCAACATCAAGCAGGGGGGTCTGATGCCATTATCCTTACACCATATTAAACAGGGGATCTCCCCAAAGTTGAGACTCACCCCGCTGGCAATTTCAGTCAAGGTGCACACACAGATATGTGTGAGCATGGAATATAGGCAGGAGATGGATTTGGCCCAGCTGGTCTGCGGTAACCCTAACATAAAGCTAGATGGCAAGCCGATTAGTAGAACTTGGCTCCCACAGCTCGACAATGTCACTCTTGCTCAATTAGTGGCTCAGGACGGCTCATGGCTCCAGGTTACCACTATTTTGAGCAGGCTTGTGATACCTGTCAAGTCCATTTTCAAAGTCTACCAGTTAATGCATCTGTTAGTAAAGGATTTTGGCCCGATCTCTCCCCTTTCCAAAAAGAATAGGTTCCAGGACGTCCTGTGAACACTCATGGGTCATAGATATTCGGTGTCTGAGATCTCTAAAAGTTTATATGATTGCAAACATCCCGAAGAGTTCATACCCAAAACGTACTGGGCCGTTTATTTCCCAGGATTAGAAATAGATGGAGCAGTTCTTTGGAAAAATGCCCACAAATATATTAAAGAGGATAGATTGAAATTGGTGCAGTTATATATATTGCACAATATATATTACACTCCTCAGAAACTTCATAAGTTCGGTCTGAAGGATACAGCCCTCTGTTCCAGATGTGGACAGGAGGAGGGTACATTGTACCATATATTCTGGTCGTGCTCGAAGGTCACCACTCTCTGGAATGAGGTTCGGCACAGATTGGATCCTTTATTGGGCCTCTCCGATCTTTTCTGTCCTGAGGTGTGCTTGCTGGGTGACTATGCTTTCATATCAGTGGTATCTAGGAGGTACCATATGGCCTTAATCTCATTATCAATTAAAAAGATCATCCTTCGGCACTGGAAGGATAGTGAGGACATACCTTTCTCTGAGTGCCTCAAGGAGATCTTGCTCAACCTCAGGATGGAAAAGATGATGGCTAGTCTAAATAATAAGTTGACTAAATACAATAGCATTTGGGAACCTTTACTCATGCTGCTGAGTATTTAAAATATATTTCAGGTGATCGTTCATGATACCACCTAGATGTTGAGCTGTGCTGGGGAAGGGGAGGGAGGGAGGTGGGGGGAGCAATCTCTTTTATAATTGTATGGATGGTTTGAAGGAGAAATGTCATTATGTATTGTAAAAAGCTGCTCCAACTTGTACTTGTGAAAAATGAATAAACTTTGAATTAAAAAAAAAGAAAGGGTATGTTGAAAATTTGGCATCAAAATGTTGAAAAATGACCAAGTTATGCATCAAAGTTTAAAACCCCATTGAAATACATTGATTCCCAATAGAAAAAAAAATATTTTTTTATGAGTTGTCACATGAAACAAGAATATTGCTTTGTATCATGAGTTCCAAAACAAGATTTATAATCTTAAAAAAAAAAACCTTTTTAAGGGCATTTCTGCTGTTAAAGGCAGAATCAGCTGAAGGGGTCCCAATAAGTAAGCTACACTTGTTGTGTTGGCTACTCTCAGGAATATCATTTTGTGAGTTTTCAAATGTGAATTTGTATGGAAAAAGGGAAAACATGATGGTGGCAAATGAAACAATGATTTTTCCCTCATGAAAAATATTTGGTCCCATATGAAAAAAGATTCCTTTTTCATTTCATGCAGCTATTTTTCAGTGCTTACTGCACATGCTCAGAACTGGCACACAGACTAAATGTTGCCACAAAATAAGTCACAGACTAAATGGCATGGTCAAAATATAATTGGATCAAAAAGTTGTTGGATAAAATCTCAGGCAGAAAATGTTGCGGCTCCCTCTGCATGCTCCACCAGCCGGTCTATTGTAAGATGAACAATTGACTCCCTCCCATCATTCTGCTTTCCCATCTTCCCCCAAACCAATTTCACAGATTAATTTTTTTTGTTTTACAAAGAGAACCAAATTATCAATGTATTTTCAGATGTACAAACAGGGCCAACCAAACTTTCTGAGCCCAGGGAATATTCAGGGCATTTCTTTTAGAATGTAGACTGGAAAAGGAGTTGTGTCAGCTGTGGGGTCTATTCACTATTGGACTGTATCACTGGAGAACACTGACTCCTGAACTAATGGGGTGCTTTACTTAATTTGTGGCTACCTATCATTGGACAAGATGAACAATCCCTCCCGTCATCTCACCCCCGGTGTAATTCTCCTGCCTCCACACATTGCAATGATAAATGCTATCATTAAAAATTATTTTTTCTGGTGTTGGTAGTAGCCTATTGTTCTCCTGTATGTCCCCCCCCCATATGTGCTGTTCTGTACCATTGCAAATGTATTGTAAATGTGTCTTTGCATCACCGAAGTCTATTGTTCCCCTGTATGCCCCCTTCCACATTGTTATCTGTCAGAAGTGTGTACCGTTGCAGATCTTGCTGACCCAGTCATATATTTATTCTTTATTCATTAACTATTCCTGGATCATCTGAATTTCAGCTGCTTCATTTAGATCAGTTGCATATTACTGTATGAATACAGGTGAGCTTTTCATCGGTGACATGCCATCCCAATGACGATCTGTCCACTGACATGTTGTCCACATGACATTATGTCTGCACTATTTTATCTGCAACAATTTGATTGGCGAGATTATGTCCGTACATGTCAGAACCAAGTATTCAAAATTTGAAAATTAAATAACTTTGGAACGGATTAATATTTTTTCACCAAACAATCAAAAGGCACATCTGTGGGTCAATCCCTTTCTACCCAGAAAATTTCCATCCAAAATTCAAAACTGTCTGAGCGGTAGCAAAGCTAGCAGAAAACCATTTCAAATTAATGGGAAAAAATTCTGAAAAATTTACTTTTTGCATGATCTGTATCTCAGAATCTGCACATCTAACTAGAATGAAGCTCGGTACATCAAGAGATCTGCTCCATGAGACGGTGCATGCAAAATGTCATGTGAATCTGTTGAACAATTGCAAAGTTATTAAAATGCATATTTTGAGGTTTAACACTGAAGTGCCCATAAAACCCTAAGTATAGGGGCATGATCACACTCCTATATAATATATACTGTATATGCATTGCTCATTGCTTGTGTCAATCAAGATTCTTTCTTTCTTTCTTTCTTTCTTTCTTTCTTTCTTTCTTTCTTTCTTTCTTTCTTTCTTTCTTTCTTTCGTTCTTTCTTTCTTTCTCTCTCCCAGAGGCAAAACTTTTAAAAACAATGTCCAGATGTGCCACACCACAACACACTGACTAGCACCAAGCAGCAGTTACAGATTTTGTGCAGCCTCCTCCCAGAAGCTGATTGTGGCATATCTCAGTCATTTGGTGCATTTTCAGTCCTGTTTCCCCTCCTGATTATGGAGTTTATCTATGGCAATACACAATAAAATAGTCGCTCACCACTAGGCCCATTTGAGCTAACAGTATTGCTGCCAACCAAGACATTAACAGAAATGCCTTGCTTTGGCCAAAAGTATTTCTACCGACTGTGCCATTCATGGCATTTACTTTCTTTCATCCTCATAGCAATTCTAAGCAGTTCCTTCAAACAAAAAAAACCCTTTAAAACTCATATCAACTGTGTGTGGGGGGGGCTAGAACTGCATAAGCAGGCACTCTGTTTAATTACGTTCCAGCATAACTGCTACATTGCCACCTACTGACTTATTTATGTAAATAAGAACATTTTTCATTCACCCATTCACTTTACAAAAATGATGGGAAACAACGTTATAGAATTTTTTTTAACCCCCCCCCCCAAAAAAAAACTATTCATAAATCCAGTTCATAATAGCAATAATACACTCCAGGGTGTGGTATATCATGGTATATCTCCTCTTCTCAGGAGCATGACAATGCACCCAATGTTTGATGATATGTCATGACATACTACATCCTGTCATGTATTATTGCTTAATTATCACCCTTTGCAGCTTGTAAGGGATGTAAAATTAAATCATATTGCTTTCTGTACCTCTTTGACTTGTAGTGGACTTTTTGCCAGTTCCATGAAGTCTATTGAAAGGTTTTCCCAATGGTAAATGCTGGAGAGCTCAGATCTTTCCAAAGTCTAGTTATCTCTTTTCTTGCATTCACAATAGCCATGTCTAAGAAGGTATTATTTGGACCTCCAAGGAATATTTGAATGGAAGTTGATCTTAAAAGACATAATTCCATCTCAAACTTTAGATTAGTTCCCAAAATATCATTTACGGCTTTGAAGGCAAGCTGCATATATTCTTGTAGTAGTGAGCAAGTTGCCATTGCATGTGTAATCCTGTTCACCTCTGTTACACATCTGAGGCATAACAAAGATAATGCAAAGTTAACTGTATTTAGTATATAGGAAGAGTAGTAAATCCTATGAGATGTATAAAAATGTATTTTGTTTAAAAGGTTGTTCTGAGTGGTACACCAGGTTCCACAAAGTTCTTCCCATTTATTATCTGTTATATTAATATATAATGTATTTGCTAGTTATATTTAAGTTTATTAAACCTTGGATTCAAAGTGTTAATAAGAAACATATATATTTAAGAGATCAATTTTTGTCAACTTGTGGACATTCTTAGACTGGGAAATGTCTTTGGGGGGGATTTAACTTAAAGTTATTGCCTAAAAAGGTTTGCTAACACAAAGTGTACCTACAAGAATCCAAAAAACTGCATTCAGGCTAAGCCATATTTTTCTTGGATTTATAAAAACAATTAAAGTTCATTATTTTCAAGTAGTTGAACACAGGAAGGTTTTACCTTGGCAGCCCATTTTCTGAGCAAAGGATATTGGAAAAGTTGAGAGAAGCCATTAAGTCTTATAGGACAAAAACTTGATAGTGAATTTATATAACCTATAACATTATGAGCCCTATTCAATATACTGCATTCATACTTCAAGAAAAGCACTAGTCTCTCTAACTAATCTGGGAAGAACAGAGATTTCTGTACAAAGCAGCAGGGAAGTACAGACCAGAGTAGGTTTAAGGGCAGTAGGTAATTTACTGTATGGAATATGTAGCAGGGCATTGACATCTCTTCTAGCTCTGTCACAGATCTAGTTCCGGTGCACACCTTTTTGTCGACACCCCGACGTCAAAACAGGAAAAAAGACCATTTCGGGGACATTTGCGATAATGGTTCTTTTGCCATGTTTCGCCTTCCCCCAGTGTTCCGCTCTCTCCCCAGACCAACTCTGACCTGGAGTTGGAATCCTAAAGTCTGGGGGTGCAGGGGGCAGCCCCCCACAGAAAATACCCTTAAAACAGGCAGCACAATACCTACATCGGTATTGTGCCATCACTGTGGGGGAGGTTGGCATTGTCGCTGTCGACCAAACTTAGTGCTTCCTCTAGTTCCATCTTTTTTTACAGTGAAATGTATAGGTTGTATCTATCTATGTTGTAGCACTTTCCCACCATAGGAATTCACTTGCATGTACAGCTAAAGAGTAGCGCCTAAAATGAGGCTGCTTGAAGTCCTCTTGTTTAATGGTGGAGGGCCTGTTACAAACTCTTCAGAGGGAGGTGGGCTTTTTATTGCAAAGAAAAGCATATAGGGAGTGTTTTAGATGGGTGAACCAGGAATTTGGAAATACCTGCTTCACCATACTAAATACTAAGTGAGTACAATAATCTTGGCAGAATATTTATTTTTATTATATTGATCAGAGCCCAAACTGACAGGTAAAGCAGACCATGTTTGCAGATCTTGTTTAAGTTGTTTTACCAAATGTTTTATGTTTTTAGAGAACATGACATTTTTGCTCCAAGCTATTATTATTAGTATGCCCAGGTATTTTAAAACATATGGGTCCCCCATCTCATACCCCATTCTTTAGTTGTGTAGTGGTTCAGTGGTATGAGATATGTTTTAGCTGGATTAAAGTTTTAACCCTGAGAATTAACCACATTCTTTCCAGAATGTCTAATGCCACAGGGCTCGATCTTTCAGGATTTTCCAGGTGCAGTTAGCCATTGTCTGCATATGTTTTACATCTCTGTCCTCCTAATTGTAGTCCCATAACCCTTTCTCCAGGTAGGAGAAGTCTGATCAGAGATTTCAGGTATAAGTTGAACAGGCAAGGGGAGATGAGACAGCCCTGTCTTGTCCCTTTCATCAGGGAGAAAGGATGACTATGAACATTGATTCTGGCATATGGGTGAGAGAATAACAATTTAACCTATTCTGGAAAAGACCTTGGAGACCCAAACTCCTCTAATGTGGACTATAGAAATGACCATGACACCCTGTTGAATATTTTTTCTGCATCTGGGGACACCAAAATGATGGCAGCTTAGAGTCCCTGAATGCGGAAATGATGTGTATTAGTTTACACACATGGCCTGGGGAACTCCACCTGCTTAGTTCAACTCAGAGAGCTCCACACTTTGTTTATTCTGGATGCCATTATCTTGGCTAGTATTTTGATGTCAATCTTGAGGAGGGAGATTGGCCTCTTGCTAGCTAACTGTTGGGGTTCATTGCCTTATTTAGAGAGCAATGTGATGACTGCTCACTGCAAGTCTGGGTCTAGCTCCCATCTTTGGACCTGTTCAAGGGGTGACAAAATACTCAGGTATCACATCTGTCAGAGAGCATATATGTTTGGAAAGAATCCTTAAGGGCCTAGAGCCTTGTAGGGCATTAGGCTTTTGAATGCAGCTTTTACCTCTCACTCTGAAATGTCTTCCTCCTAATTGATGTGATTGCTCTAGTGTGAGATTTTTGGGAGATTTATCCCATTCAAGAACCATAGCTTGCTTTCCTCTACTTATAGAGGGAGAGTTCCATTAATTTCACTGTCAGCATAACGGCAGATAGGCCAAATGGGCAATAGCTCCCTCCTGTCCACAATACCTATGTTCCAATGTTTCTACTATGTCATTCAAGCTGTATAGTGGAAAAGAGATGCTAAGCCACCACACTGAGAGGCTGCTCCTGGTCAATAAAGCAGGGTTGTGATAGCAGATAAGTTAACTTGTCTTGAGAGTTCAGAGTGGAATGAGTTATGTTTCTGGGCTTGCCTAGCTGGATGGGGAGGTTGACAGGATGAGCAGATGTTAAATAAATGTAAAATTCATATGTAGGGAGGACAGCAGACAGCTCAGGGAGGAGGCTACTATACACTGGCCTCAGGGATAGTACTAGCCAGATGGAGGTCTACTGTACTCTGGCCCCTGGCATTGGACTAGCACAGCTGGGGCCCACTGCAGATAATGAGGCATGTTTAGAGGCCCCTTAATTGAGTTTGGGGCCAGCATTTCTATGGGACAGTTTTGTAGATAGGGATGTTTCTTTTTTTAAAATGGACATTAATCCGCTCTTTATAATTAAACATTATTTTGCAACCCTGGCAAATAATTTGCTTGCACAAATAACAGATTATTCTCTCAACCCTAGTTTTGAGTTACTATATTGAGATACAGTAAGATAGCCCAAATGAAATGTAACATTTTGCTCAAATTAAAATCTTGATAAACTTAATTTGTAGAGCTGATTGGGCTAACACATTCATAGGCTAAGTAACTTGTTCATGGTCACAGTGTAAGCACTGTAATAACAATTGTATGATGGATTTGGAGCTGGTTTGTCTGCTTACCATTTTGTAATGTAATATAATGTCTTTCTAATATTACTCTGATGTTGTCAATTTCTAAACATAACTACATAATTGATTTATGTCTTACATAAGATGTTGCCATAGAAACTATGAGACATTTTCCTTGACAAATAGCTTTTTATTCTGTAACTATGAAAACACATATAAAATCTTTAACAAAGGCAGCTGATATTGTAATAATATGCATCCTCTGCCCCACAAATGAATAGTACATAGCCTGTTTTAAATAACTGTAAAATATATCTGTTTTAAATGCCACATTAGGTAAGTGAGTTACCATATATGCTTATCAGATATTTCTGTACTTTCAAAGGAATCCTTTAAAAAAAGTTTTAAAGGCTTCAAATGATATGCACTATAACAAATTATAGGGATTTCACTGTCAAATATAAGCTTTTATTAGCAACAACAAAGATTTCATTCAAACTACAAAAGCAGGGGCCATCCTGTGGTCCAGTGGAAGTATGCCACGCTTCTGTGAGGGTAACCCTGGTTCATGAGTTGACTCGAGCACTGGTGCTCAAGCAGCCAGGCTCTAAAAAATATACTACCATTGGCAGCCTGTGTGAGGCTGAGGGTGGGAGTTAGCATATTCCAGTGTCACAGCATCTCCTGGTGGATGGATGGGGAGTTTGCTCTTCTAGTAAAATCATGCTGCATGCTTGTAATGCACTCCCCCATTGACGATACACATGTGCCATGGGGACAAGGACAAAAATGGTAGAAAAAAATCCAGCTGCAGCCTAATAAAGTTCTGCTACCTGCAGGCCCTGCACCATTGACTATGGCACTCACCTCCATCAAATCCTAGCCCCTGGAGGAACACCTATAGAGGTTCTGAGAATGAGCCCCAAAGGCCCCCCATGGGGTGGGCAAGCATAGGGATGGAGGACAGTGCATGTACTTGTTGAAGGTGGGTGATGAGGCTTGGGGGAAGACTAAGTGGGTCTGGTTGGAGAGGAGCATAAGCAATTGAATAATAAAAACCGTAAGAGGCTGACTCTTGAAAATTGCAGTTCCTCAGAAGAGTGTCAATTCCAAAACCCCAGTAGCATATCACAAATAATGAGCTGAACGTAACAACAGTACTATTAATTCAATTTGATGCTAAAATGCATTTTATTACTTAGCTAATGATATTGTCATTTATTTATTATTGATATTGTGGTGACTGCATTAGGACAAAGTCCTGTTTTCAGTCAATATTCAACACAAAAATGATAGGCACAGCAACAGCACTTAACATTTAATACAACATACAAAACAGGCAATATACTCAATATCTGAGTCAGAAAATAAACTATGTAAATGACATATTACAGATAACATGCTATATATCTGAATGAGATAATATACTATGTAAATGACATATTACAGACAACATGCTATATATAAATACACACTTAGCATAATTTGTTTTTCCCTATGCATTCAACCTTTATTTTAGCAAGTATTGTATCACAGAGAACAAGTTTGAAAATGGGTCAAGAAATATAGTATTGCCTTGTATACTCTTGATCAAATTCCAAGTTGAATGCAGTGTGCAGTTTAAGACACCAAAACTAAGCAAAAATATTACTAGGATTGAGAAAGTACAATGACGCATGACCAAGGTGGTTGAACTATAGGAAAACATTAGACTTGAAGACAGTCTGACAAAGCTCAGCTATTTTCCATGGGAAACATAAGAGTGAAAGGTTTATGATAATCAGAATTTTCAAACACCTAAATGGGAATAACATCAGTTAGACCAAATATAGCTCATCAAGACATGCAGATACAAAATAAGAGGGGAAAGACATGATGTCACTGAAAATAAGGTGTCATGGTAAAGGATCTTATGGCCTGGATGGATAGATTGCTAAGGGGGGGGGAGTAACTAGCAGTTGTCTGGCATAGTGGCATTAACAAAATAGGAATGTGCAGGCCTGCGTTCCTCTAAAATAAAGAGTAAGATATGGCAGGGTGTGTATTATTATTGTGGGTTAATAGCACACCTCAAAAAGTTAAGCATAAGGCAACATCGAGTCTGAGATGGGGCCAGTTAGGTATTTCTACAGAACAGCAAGTCATTCATTCATTCATTCATTACTGTAGTGGACACTGAAGGATGAAGTCACTTGTACCAGTGTGGCACTATTTTCTTCTTTTACAGTGAATAGAAATTAATTTCATGCTATGTGGTTTGTGGGATGGAGAGTGGTTGGGGTGCTCCCACAAGATGGCAGGGTGGGAGTTATGCTTATGACAGTTGGGAAGGGACTGGCATGTGGTAGAAGAGGTGGGTGATGGGGATGAACTGTCATGGGCTGGTTTTTCAAACTTCACAGTTGTATGAGCAGCATATGACATGGAACTGACTGAAATTTACAAGCCTTTCCTGGATTGTGGGGGAGAAGGGAGAGGTAGGTGCAAAATGGTGGTGTGGGTACAGACATTTAAAGGAGCAGGGTGGTGGAAGGAGTTGGAGTAGTATGCTAGATTAGATGGGGGTGTGCTTTTCATTTTTTTTACTAAAAAGATATTCACCACAACAGCTTCACTGGCAAAGATTACATTTACTCCATCTCAATTTATGATCCAGAAAAAATACTCAATCATATTTGTCTGACACATCCTCCCCATTGTAAATCCATGTCTTTTTTCCCCTCCATCATCTTCCTAACAATGGCCTAAGGTAGTATGCCCACTATAAACATCAAACTGATTTGTCTATCATCCCCCAGTTCAGCCCTGTTCCATGTCTTAGGAGGCAGTATAGCGCAGTGTTTAAGACTCTGAGCTGTAGATCTAGAGACCTGGGTTTGAATTCCACAGTCACCTAGGTGCATACTGTGTAATCCTAAGCCAGTCACTTAACTTTCTTGTGCTCTCAGGTTACATCTGGAAACAAGCTTTGGCTTAGTGTGCTACTCCTGGTTAAACAATGTTCCCTTCCTTATGTAGAGGTACCACATTATATGCCCTCCAATCCATTGTCTCCAGTCCTGTTTCTAGTAAACAATTGAAGAAGTCTGCCAGTGAGGCACCAGCTCTTAGTGCATTTCTGTTAGTAACTTTGGGTACAATCCATCCAGACCCATTGATGTGTCAGTCATTAGAGTACCTAGCCCCTTTAAAATTCTCTCTTCAGTGACTTGCTCCATGATCAGTTTGACAAACCTTCCTGTTTGGCTAGAGACCAGATTCAGGTAGTGGTCCCTTGTCCTTACCATGAATATTGAGCAAAATACTAATGTAATTTAGTATTTCCACCTTAGCCATGTCCTCTCACCCCCTTCTACCATTTTCAGTCTAGCTATCCCCACTTGGTTTCCCCTGGCTTAGGTAATCAGGTTTAACTATAAGGAAAGACTTCACCATTCATTCATAGCATTATGAATACTTGCAGTAAACAGAGCAGATGCATTTCACTGGGGAACAGTGTTCTTCTTTCACAGGTGATAAAAAAGAATTTGTGTTGTGGTAAAGATGGGGCAGTGGGTGCAGAGTGGGGTTGCATGGTGGTAATTTAATAATGGGGTCTGCTCAGGAGGGGGAGAATGTGTTTTTTTGCATGTGAGTAGGGGGATGGGACTTTACATATGATGACAAATACAGTCAGCAGCCAAATACATTAGAAGAGGGGAGGGTTTTTTTTCCATTTAGAGATGGCATAGTGGGTTTTAAAATAAGTGTAAGGGTTAGGTGGGCTGTGGAATTGGGACGATGGCACAGTGGGTGACGGTGTTAAAAATAGTGTAGGAAGGACATTTTTTGGCACTTGAAAATAGTTCTTCATAAGCAAAGTGCTACGTTACAACACAAAAACTATATAAAGTGACACTTTGCTAGCAACTTTGCTGGCACAGTGTCACTTCATGTAGTTCTTTGCATAGTGGAATTCTTGCTTTGCTATATGGAAATTAAGCAAAGTGCCACTTTGCACTTTGTGAAATCGGGAAACTTCACAAATCACTTACCAAAACAAAGTTTTCTGACTTCTTCAACCCCTACTGCTATGTGAGACACTAAGAACAAGATTTTCATAAGGGGCAAAGGTAGACACAGACACATGCTGTATTTGTGCTTGCACCCACCAAATTTCATTTGAGAAGCACTACTGCTGTTTTCAAAAGATGCATCTGTTTACAACAAAAAAGTTATGATTTGCAGTAATATAGCTTATGTAATTTATACAAATTATTTTGCTTTTGTTGTTTTAAGTTTTTAGGGTTTTGGGGGTTATTTATGTAGTTTTATTTTATTGGGTGTATTGTGACTATTTTAGGGTAACTATTCATAATATAAGAAAATTAAAATTTTTGTTGTAGAGCTTTAGTTTTAGTTTGGTGGTTGTTAACCTGTGGAATGTGTCTGTCTGCCCCCCCCGTCTTACGCTATTCGTCCTCTTCTCTCCATGCCCTCCACCCAGTCCCCCTCCTTTTGTCCTTTTCTATCTACCAGCGCTGTCATGCGTTGTGTATTGTATGTCAGAGTGGTAGTGGTGGGCGTGTTGGTGAGCGCGGACATTGGAGGTCGAATGAGTGGATCTCCCGCATAGGGCTGTTTAGGCCTAGGAGATGCTCTGGGGCGAAATGGAGCCTGGAACATGGTGCTCCATGTCTAGTCCCCATACCCAAGGACACCATCTTTATTGATGGGCAAGTAGATGGGAGGCTCGCAAACCCCATCCATCTTGGGTGGTGTTATGCAATGCCAGATCTGTTAAGAACAAAACCACAATTATTGCAGATTTTGTTGGAACAGCTGATCTGGCTTGCATCACCGAGACCTGGCTGGATGAAAATTCTGGCCCTACTTTGGAAGCGGAAATTCCAGTTGGGTACTCGGTGATACACCACCCGAGATTGGATCAAAGGGAGGGGTAGCGGTCTGTTTCAAGACCTAATTGGGCCTCACTGGGGTACCAGTAGAGGAAACCGAAGCCTTTCAATGTACTGTGGTAGCTGGTGTGGGCTGCAGGATAGCTCTCATCTACCATCCACCCAGGGACAAAAAGCGATTCCTGCAAGAAGTGGCAGACTTCGCCATCGACATGGCATTGGAGTCGCCCAGACTGATGGTTCTGGGTGACTTCAGTGCTTGGGTCGACAACGAACTCTCACCTTTTGGACAGCACTTCCTCCAGCTGATGACATCAATGGACTTCACACAGATTGTTTCCTCAGCTACCCATAATTATGGTCATTCTTTGGATCTCGTTTTCCTCCTGGGGATTGAAGCCTCCGATTTGGGGGTGGAACCTGTCAGCTGGTCTGATCATTACACTGCAAGGTTCAGCTATTGGGCCCCCTTTGTATGTTTGCCCCTGTGGAAATGGTCAGTTACTGCCCTTTATGGGATGTGAGCCCTGAAGACCTGGCAGCAGTGATTGATCTCTCGGAGTTCCCTGATGCCAGCTCAGATACAGAGCCGTTGGTCGTGGCCTATATTAAGGCCATTTCCCATAGCCCTTAACCTGATTGCTCCTGTCTGGGTTCATCTTCTCCCACTTAGCCCACGGGCCCCTTGGTTTGATGGGTCCCTGAGGGAGTTGCAGCATTTAAGACAAAGGTTAGAACATCATTGGCAGAAATCAGCCCTGGAGGTTGACCATCTTAATTTGGTGGAGCATTATCAGACCTACCAATCAGTGATCTCCCGTAAGAAGGCAGAGTTCCTGTCCAGGGAGATTGTTGTCACTCAAAATCAATCAGCTCAACTCTTCCAAACTGTGGACAGGTTGTGCAACCCATCCTGTCTGCAGCTCCATTGAGCTTTTTCACAAATGGAGTGTGATGAGCTTGTTCGATTCTTTGCAAATAAGGTGGCTGACATCAGATCGGAGATCCTCTTGACTTGTTCTATGGGGGACGCTGTTGGTCGGTACTCGGCCACTATACCTCATACTTCCTGGAGTTCCTTTGACCTGCCAGAGTTCAGGGATATTATGTGTATTGTCCAGGGGAAGCACCCTACATGCTGCAGTTTAGATCCTGGCCCAACTTCCCTGATTTTGGGTTGTTGCGATATCATTGGCCCAGTTCTGGCTCAGATTGTCTGGTGCTCCTTGGAATTGGGTGAGTTTCCAAGCTCCCTGAAGGAGGCGGTGGTGACACCCCTTCTGAAGAAAGCTTCATTGGACCCGGACGCTTTAGCTAACTACAGGCCTATCTCGAACCTTCCCTTTATAGGAAAGGTTATTAAGAAAGTAGTGGCAACTCAACTGGAGAACCACCTGACCATCCATAATGTCTGTGAACCTCTCTAGTCTGGTTTCTGAAAGAGGCATAGCACTGAGACTGCTCTGGTTCAGGTGCTCAATGATCTTCTGATGGTGAGAGATTGGAGAAACCTTTCCATTCTGGTACTCCTTGATCTCTCCTCAGCTTTTGACACTGTAGACAATGGGGTGCTACTTGAGCACCTGAGGTCCATCTGTGGCCTGACAAGTATGGTCCTCAGGTGGTTCACATCTTTCCTAATGGGCAGAATGCAGAGATTTGTGTTGGGGATTATTTTTTTCTGACTCACTCCCTCTCTCCTGTGGGGTCCCTCAGGGTTCGGTGTTGTCCTCCATGTTGTTTGCAGTGTATATGCTACCCCTTGGAGACATTGTAAGATGGTATGGACTGAGGTTTCACTGCTACACTGATGATACCCAGCTCTACCTGTCTTTTGCCCCAGTCCAGGTTAGTGCTCTCTCAATATGCTCAACAGCTTAATCTGGTTCAAAGTCAGTTGGCATTCATCTGTATCCCCCTCCCCCGGGTCGTGCCTGAAAATAGGCAGGATTTGTCTAGTGCACTTACCTGGTCAATAAAAACTAAATAAATAAATAAAATATTTAATAACTGCCTCGCTGAAATCCAGGACTGGATGAATTTTAGCTGGCTAAAGTTGAACATGGGAAAGACTGAGGTTATGGTTGTGGACCCAGGTCACAGAATAGAGGGGTTGAGGACTGATCAGCCGTCAGGATTATTTCTGGGGGGCTCTCAGATCTTTACCTCAGAATGGGTGTGCAACCTGGGAGTGGTACTTGATGACAGGCTGACCCTTCATTATCAGGTGTTAGCGGTTGTCAAGTCTGCCTTTTACCATCTTAGGAACATTGCCAGGGTCAAACACCTTGTTCCGTCCAGCGATCTGCCTGTGTTGGTCCACACCTTTGTGACCTCATGCCTTGGCTGTTGCAACCCCTTTTACTTAGGGCTTCCTGGGGTTGATATCTGCTGCTTGCAACTAGTGCAGAATGCTGCTGCTCGACTGTTGACCGGGGTGTCTCGGTGGTCGCATATTTCTCCTGTGTTGCACGATCAGCACTGGCTGCCTATTCAGTGGTGGATCACCTTTAAGGTAGGTTTATTGACCTACAAAGTCCTACACAGACTTGGTCCTGACTACTTGAAAGAGCTTCTGATTCCCTACACCCCTGTGCGACAGCTCCGCTCAGCTGACGAGGGGTTGCTGGAGATTCCAAGGGTAATTTTTAAATCTTCTGGGGCCCATGCATTTATGTTCACGGCCCCCAACCTCTGGAATTCTCTGCCTTGTCAGTTTCGGGAATGCGTTACCGTGGCAGGGGGGGTTTAAACTGGCACTTAAAACTTTTTTGTGGAGTCAGGCCTACCAGTGAACTGTTACATAGAAACATAGATTTTGACTGCAGATAAGGACCGCTTGGCCCACCCAGTCTGCCCATTTCCCTACCTATTGGATAAGCTGCAGATCCTAGTTAACCAGCAGCCTACTTCTTCCTACTCCCACCCCATAGAATTGCCTTATGACTGTCCCATGTATGCTTGAATTCCACTACTGTGTTTTGACTCCACAACTCTCCCGAAGGTCGCTCCATGCATCCACAACCCTCTCTGTGAAAAAATACTTCCTTAAATTACCTCTGAGCCGCCCCCTTCTATCTTCAAATTGTGCCCCCTTGTTCTTGCACACCTCTTTTTTTGAAAGATGCTACCCTCTTGGACTTTGTTGATTCCCTTGAGATACTTGAAAGTTTCTATCATGTTCCCCTCTCCCTCCTTTCCTCAAGGCTATACATATTCAGCTCCTTAAGTCTCTCTTCATATGTCTTCCGGTGCAGACCCTGCACTATTTTAGTTGCCCTCCTCTGGACAGTCTCCATCCTGTCTATGTCCTTGCGGAGATTGGGTCTCCAGAACTGCATGCAGTACTCCAGATGGGGTCTCACCAACTGTCTGTACAGAGGATAATAACTTCCTGTTTTCTACTGGTGATGCCTCTCCCTATACAACCCAGTATCCCCAACCCTCCCTTGCTGCCCTCCACATTGTTTGCCCACCTTTAGGTCATCTGATATGACTAGCCCCAGGTCCCTTTTCATTTTTGTTGTTGTTAGTATCTCACCCCCCATTGTGTACTCTTCCCCTGGGTGTTTGTTTCCCAGGTGCATTACCTTGCACTTCTTAGCATTGAATCTAAGCTGCCATACATTTGACCATTCCTCTAACCTTGCAAGTCCTTCTCATCCTTTCCACCCACCTTGTGCATCAACTCTATTGCAGATCTTTGTGTCATCTGCAAGAGACATCTTTTCCTTCCAGTCCTCTGCAATGTCACTTATAAAGACATTGAAGAGGACCGGTCCTAATACTGAACCCTGCAGTACCCCACTAGTAACCCCCTTTATTCAGAGTGGACTCCATTTACTATTACTTTCTGTGTCCTATTATCCAGCCAATTCTTTACCCAGGCTGTCATCTTGGGACCCACTCCCAGGCTGGCTAACTTGTATATTAATCTTTTGTGTGGGACTGTGTCAAATGCCTTCTGTAATTGTTGTTTTATATATTAATGCCATAGTTTTTATGGAATCATGTTTTTTATTATAAAGCACCTTGGTACTTGAAAGGTGCTGAAAAATAAAGATTATTATTATTACTATTACTATTATAATATATTGTTGCAAATGTAATTTGCTTTTATTGCCACAGTTGCATCTTTTTTTCTGATATAAAATTCAGGTGTGGTTGGAAAATTAAATAGCTGGGTAATAGTTTGCACAGATTTTCCTTTAAAAACAGAAGATGGCAGATCTTGGAACACTCCTGGAAAAATCCCACCCTAGGTCTCTCAGTGTCTTTCAGTGGGATGCTATGAGGGTCTGTTAGGTCAGAAGGTGGCCTGGAGGTGTTGATCATCCCTTTTGCCCCTGCAAGTCATGCAGCACTGTGTCATGTGCATGCACCATTTGTATGCATCATGCATGTCACATGGGCATCTACTAATCATCAATCACTATTGTGACTCATTATACAGTAGTTAGCATCTGGTGGCAGCTGTGTTCTGTCTTCAACTGCCATGTGTGTGCCATTAACACATACAGAGTGGAAAATATGAAGGGAAAAACAGGAGGAAAAGGGATGCAGTGGGGCGGAAAGGAGTAGATAAAGATTTCATCATGGCAGTTCCACCAAGTACAAGTTCTACAAGCAGCAGTAGTGGAGAAGGAGCTGGTCATAGTGGGACATAGACTGGTAGTCATCGTCATGGGCTGTGGCAACTACGGCTAGGTATGTGATAGAATGGCCATTAAACCATGGCTCATTATGCCTCATAAATCCACTGGTTTTACTTCCACTGCAAGCAGCCTTCTCAGGTAGCCATCCAGTGAATCTGGTGATGCAACTACCCTGAATAATCCCAAAGCACATCAGTCTTCAATTCTTCCTCCTTCAAGTGCTTACAGTTCCAGTCTCCCTACTTCATATGCAAGTGATTAATCCAGAAATGTAAACACAAGCCCAGTTCCTGTTCACCTCATAAGAAGAATATAACAACTGCTTCCACAGACAATTGTGCCGTGCTTGGGCACTGTCAATATGTGTTAGTCCACCCAGAATCACTGCAGAATGCCCCTTAGTCACACATCATGTAGCAGTAACACACAGCCTAGTACTGCTGCTCAGTTATCATATGATGAAAGTGACAATAAGTCTGGATTTTGAATGGACACCACTGTTATCATGCCACTGGAGGACAAATTATAGGTCTCCGTAAGAGTAGGGATGGGGCAGGCAAGGTACAGTATACCAACCACACAGTTTTACAAAATCAAGCAAACAGCACCACTCCCAAAGCAGTTTTTTTTTATTAATATACTTTATTGTGATTTAAATACAATACATACAATGAGACAACAAAACACTCCAACAAACAATACACAGACAAAACCCCAGAAACACCCTCCTCCATCCCACCTAGCTACCATGAAGATCATCAAACTGCCCCCAGAGATTCTCAGAGGAGTAAAGGAGGCAGGAATAAGAAATGCCTGAAACTATAGATCCACGACCAGGGAACAATAAAGTCCTCTGTGCCCTCACTAACAAGTCAGAGAGACCCTGGAATCTTCACAGCAATCAACAAAGAAAACAATGAAAGGACCTGCAGAAACTTGAAGAATGGTCAGAGGTTTGGCAGTTGAAATTCAATGCAAAGAAGTGCAAGATAATGCATATGGGGCACAAAAACCCTGGTGCAATATATCAGTTGGGGGGGTGAGGATATAGCATGCACCAAGCAGGAAAGGGATCTTTGGGTTATCATCTCTGATGACCTCAAGGTAGGGAAACAGTGTGACAAGGCAGCAGGTAAAGCAAATAGGATGCTGGGATGCATAGGCAGGGGCATCACCAGCAAGAAAAGGGAGGTCATAATTCCACTATACAAGACACTAGTGAGGGCCCCACCTGGAGTACAGTGTACAGTTCTGGAGACCTTACCTATGTAAGGACATAGACAGGGTAGAGAAGGTTCAGAGGAGGGCAACAAAGATGGTACATGCATTGCATCACAAGTCATATGAGGACAGGTTGAAGGAACTGAGTATGTACTCCCTGGAGGAGAGGAGGGAGAGAGGGGATATGATAGAGACATACAAGTATCTTACAGGGAGGAACAGGGTGCAGGAATACACTATTTTTAAGTGAAAAAGATGTTCCAGGACTAGAGGGCATGGGATGAAGTTGGAGGGAGGATGATTCAGAGGAAACGTGAGGAAGAATTTCTTCACAGAATGGGTGGTGGACAAGTGGAACACCTTGCAAGAGGAAGTGGTGGGGGCTGAAACAATCACAGGATTTAAGAATGCATGGGATAGGCATAAAGGAATTCTGGAGGTCAGGGGTAAGGGGCAACAGACTTCTAGGAAAACATAAACTGAACTTACAAGCTCAAATGGGCAGACTGGGTGGGCCATAGGCCCTTATCTGCCGACACTGTCTATGTATCTATGTACCAAGGGAACAGGCCCATCTACCTATAAAATAAGACAATCGCAGCAGGGTATATAGGGACTCCCACCTTTTTTGAAAAACTTTAAATCTGTGATTCATATTGACTATAGTTCTTTCAATGTTAAGAGTGTGAAGCATTTCTTTATACCATTCTGTATATGAGGGGACATCAGAATCTAACCAATGACATAAAAGTATTTTAATTTAGCTATCTCTGTGATTAAGGCTATATGAGCCTTTCTAGAACCTATAGCCTTATCACCATACCAGCCCACCAAACAAATTTCAGCCTTGAACAAATCCTGCAAGCCTAACAGTGGGTCAAGTCGATCCCTAAAACTAACCAAAAAGGTCTGGCCTTGTTACACAATCACAATATCTGGTACAGTGTACTTTAATACAACGGGTACAATACCTTGTACCACTTTTACCCATTTGAAAAAGCTTCTGAGGAGTGAGGTACAAATTGTGTAAAATGTAAAATTGCTGCAAACAGAGACTATCCTGTTTAAGATACTGTACTTATAAAAGTCCACCCATATTTTCCTCCACTGCACATCTGTAAGAGCAAGCTCTAATTCATTGTGCCAATAATAGCATCTACCCAAAAGCTGCAGTGAATCTAATCTATAAAGTAAAATATATAGGCTGTAAATGTGATGTGGGGAGCATGCTACCTTCATACGAATGTACGAAATTGCCAGCAGATACAGGCCATATGGTCTATCTAGTCTGCTCAAGTGTGCAGCACTTCAGCCCATTAGACTGCAGCTGCCCCCCATTAACTCTTCCCCCCTCATGAGTGGTAATAATTTTTTGGCCCCATTATTATCCCAGGAAGGAGATCCTAAGTGATGCAAGACACAGTGTCTGACTTGTAAGAACTTAATAACAAGCGTATCCGGAATGTGAAGTTGGGATTGAGAAACACAGAAGGGAATAAAATAATTTACTATTAATGTATGTTTGATAACCAGAATGGTGACATGATCCCCAAATTTTGGATGTAATGTTTGGCCCACTATTTGTAAGTTAAGCTTATAGTACAGAGGCTGGAAGATATAAAAACAGAGTGAAATTCACAACCCCCTATACAGTTAACTATGGGCCCTCACCGACCAAATAGGGCAGTGGTGGGCAACCCACTGCCCAAGGGCCACATGTGGTCCCCAGTGGTCAACCTGTGGCCCCCTCATCCATCCAGAAATACACCAGGAGGATCTCTGTGCAAAACTAGACAAGTGAGATAGGCTGAAAGTTGTAAAGGACATGTTACATGTAGCTTGTTTTTAATTCAAATGTATGAATTTGGCTTGAGACTGTGGTAAACAAGGGGCTTGCGGCCCATGGGGATGATGGTGGGTCGTACCTGTGGCCCTCTGATTATCTTAGGTAGCCCAACCTTGAAATAGGGTATTTCATAAGGAGCGGGGATCTTAGCAGGTGACAGAAAAAATTATTTTTAAGTCAATCCCTTTGGCCTGACCAAGAAAGTCTTCAATTATGAACTATAGAGATATGTACTGTGCAGCATCTGTGCAGTTGAAGAGAGCATCCCAAAGCAGGTACTTACTACAGTGCCCTTACAGAAATATAAGTGATCTGTGTGCATGCACAATGCATGCCACATGCTTTATTGTGCAATGTTTGCATATGGTTTGCACACACAAAGTGAACTTAAGTGAACCAGGTCTAAAAATCAAATCAGGTTCATATGCTGCAAGCTTGACATATGTGCAGCAAGTAAGCTGGTGTGAATATCTTCTAAAAATCACATCAGGTTTGCATGCTGCACGCTTGACATGAGTACAGCAGTTATGCTGGTGTGAATATAATTTAAAAATCACATCAGATTCACATGTTGTACACTTGTCATGTATGTAGCAACTAAGCTGGTGCAAATATCTTTAAAAAACATATTCTATTTCTCATACTACTGCTAGTAATTGGAGCCATTAAAATATATTTTTCATTGATTTCACATTTAAATTAGGTAAACTCATTAATTCTGATCTTTTTGCAAGTTGTTTAAAGGCTTTTGATTTTTGTCATTAAATTGCCATTAATTTGTATTGTTTGCTTACTGCATTAAATGCCTAGGATATAGTCAGCCAGCATTCTGCATTTCTGATATGCAAAGAGGGGCATCTGTGTTGTGAAGCCTGACCTTTTTGTTTTGGGCCATGCAAATCCCCTTATGCATATTTAGTGCTACAAATGGGTTTCTCCATGACTGTTTCAGCTCACTTACTTTCCCTTTGTCATTTTGTATGGAGCATATACACTATGGCCATGCTCAGCACTCTTTGTGCTGAGTTGGGTCTTGGAAGCATGCACCACACATCACATTTTGTTACTGAAAGGAGGGACATAGACACTCAAAATGAGGGACACTAACCCTCACGATGATCAGGACATATCCTGAAACATGGAGATACAGTACCTCAGAACACAGTGGAAACCATTGTATTTACTTGTGCCAATATTAGCACCTGAGAATTAATTTCTACCATGAAGCAGGGGTGCAATTTAGGTAGGGCAGAGGGGAGCAGTTATCCCCATCCCCCACATTTGTGCATAGATTCTTATGGTGTAGCAATAATGGCACTAAATTTAGATTTAATCTTTTGTCCAATATGTGCCCCCCTGGCTTATGCACTCTAACGCTGCAGGTGAACTCCTGACTCATCTGGGTCTGTATTGTGCTGTCCACTCTCTCCACCTATTAGTGGCAGTGCCATCACACGTGACTTGCAGGAGCTCCAGCCAAGCAAGAGCACATGAGTCATGTGAGAGCGACACTGTCTTTCCTGCCACAAAGTAGACAGGCTGAACACTACAGCTTGGAGGAGTCGGTGAGCACTGAACTCTCAATAGCAGTGTTGTGGAGGCATATTTTTGTTGGTCTACTCTGAGTCTCCATCTCCCCTGGTGGCTGAAGAGGCAGAGGGTGAGCTGGAAGCTAACTCAAGACTAGGCTACCTACTTACTGTACTACGCTCGCCTTGCAAAGAAAAAAAACAGCACAGGCACATTGCAGCAGCAAGCTAGGCCTAGCAATGGCGGTGACAGAGATGTGGTCAGCCTTCATAGACCTTGATCTGTGCAGTGCAGCAGCAGTCATGGCAACAGCAAAGCAAGAAGTAAGCAACACAAGTTGGGTGGGTTCAGTTGGTGGGGTGACTTGGTTACACACCATGTTGGTGACCTGGGATGGTTGGTTCTAGCATCCAGCTTCTAGCAGAAGGATTGAGGAGAAGTGGACTGAAAACTGGGCTGGTGGCACACTGTGCCAAGCTGCAGGTTCTGGCCAGATGGCAGGGTAAGTAAAAGTAAATAATTATTTTTACAGGGGGATTGGGGAAGGAGGAAGGACTGAAATATTGATGTGTTTTCCTCATGTCTGCACCTTTGGGAAGCTTCATAACCCATATGAAATGGGTATAAAATGGAATGGAGTCAGGGATAGAAATTGGGACAAGTTTTTTTTTTTTGGTGGGGGGGGTCAGAACTTCAACCAGGAAAAAATTGGTTAGTAACTGGGTGGGTTTAAGCCCAAATCTGATGCACTTCTCTGGGGTATAGAAAGATGAATCTTATACATTTGAATTTTTCCTGATTTGCAAATCATTTTTCAGTCACAACAAATCAGTTTTACCTTTTAGAGATGTTTCAGACATTCTTGAGAGTGCTACCTAGGGGCTAACTAGCACCTGGTCTCCACTGATTGATGGCTTCCCCTGTTGAAATCTGAAATGGTGCCCTTGCCATAAAGTCTAAATTTACAGAACATCCTCTGTGTGAGGAACATGTTTTCCATGAGGGAGGGATGGATGAGAAGCAGAGCAGTTTCCAGTGGTAAAATGAGGGCTGTGCTTTGCATTCAGGGACAGTTGAGCAGTATGGCATGGACAGACTATTGGAGCCCTACCATATTCAGGCTTATGCCCCCCCCCAGTGAAGCTGACCTCCACATCTCCACACTCAGACATATTATGACATAGGGCAAAGGAGACTGCAGGGGTGTGCACCACTGAAATGAATGGGGTATTCTTTTTTTATTACTATTTTATACATTATTGATGGAGAGTTGGAGATTAATGAAGGCCACCACTTGACTAACAAGGGACTTGTTAGTAGAAGAGTGGCCTTCATTATTCTGCAACTCACCATCATAATGTATAAAATAGTAATACAAAACTAACTCCATTCATTTCAAGGGGGTACACCCCGGCATTCAGATCCATGGACATCATCTCTTAAAGACTCCTGCCTCTGGCTCCCTAGTACTCAGGTAAGAGACTCTAACTTATATCTATACTTGGTGGGTTGTCTGTAGCAACATGGCTGCATCCACTACGGGTTGTGTGCATGGTAGGGGGGGGACTGACCATGTAGGTTGGTGTCAAGTTATTGCTACTTTTGTGTTTGCCTCTGAAAGTCTGTTTGCATGGAAGCATTCAAAATTATGGAGAGAAAATACTGTAGTAGGAGTACAGGCCAGACAGAAGTAATTAAGTAGTTTTGTGGGTAAGTGTGTGTATTGGGGGTGGGAAGAACCACATTTGTTTCCATTGGTATTCATGCTACAGTTCAGCTGTGCAGCTGAGATGGGGGGACAAGAAAACTAAAAAGTATAACAATGGCTATAAGCATGCCGCATGCATGCAAATATATGTATACAGGTTTATATTGAAATACAAGCAAGCCATATGCATGCAGACAGAGTAGCTTAGTGGTTAAAGGCCTTGAACTTCAAACCAGGGGACTTGGAGACTGATAGACCTGGGTTTGAATCTCATCAACCCTCACTTGTATATAGTATGATCCTGAGCAAGTCACTTTACTTTTATGTTTGCAGTTATCACTTGCTTTTTGCACACTTGCCACAGGCATGCAGTCTATTCCAATTTAACATGAAAGCATGCTTTCAACACTTGCTTGCTGTACACATGACACCGACATGCAATCGGTTCCAATTTAACATTTAAATTATGCTCGCAGCATGCATATCACAGAGGTAGTTTTATGTGTGCAGCAAGAAAACATTTCATATAATTATTTTTGTAAGGGTGGGAAGCTAAATAGTAGGAAAATAAATTAGGGAGACAGAGGCCACCCAAGTCCTTGAGGCCTGAAAGTTTATTATATTTCATCCCGCAGGGTTTAGCCTTCTAAATAAATGTACTTATCTTAGAATGTAGTAGTTGTAAACATGCCAGGGGCAAGACTAGATTAAGCATGCTTAATGTATATAGTATTTAGGCAAGTTATTCATTTTGACAATATTAATATGTCCCAAAAGAGTTAAAGCAAGAGAGTTCCATCTACCCAGGTCCATAATCTATGTGTTGTAATATTGGGTCAATATTTAAATATTTGAAATCTCCTCGATACCTAGTAACTTAATACCAAAATAAGACAAATATGCTGCTTTCCATTGTAGGCCCAAAGCAAGGATAGATTGCTTATCCAATTGATGATTAAGGGGAAGGACACTAGTTTTTTTTTTTTTTTTTTTCAAATTCAGTCTGTAGAAAGAGAAGTGACTAAATGACTGAGTAATGGACATGGTTGCTGGGATAAAAGTTAAGGGGCCAGAGACATGGAGAAGGATGTCATCTGCATAGGCAGAAAGTTTAAAACAGAGGCACCCAATCTGCATGCCATGTACTTCTTGGGATGCTTTAATTTTAAGTATGAGTGGGTCCAAATAAAGATTAAATAGCAAGCATTAAAGGGGGTGCCCCTGATGGGTTCCCATCAGGAGATTAATAGGTACAGATAAGACCCCATTACAGAAGACTTGTGTGGAAGAGTACTGATACAGTACTTTAACCCAATCCACAAATGACTCTTAGAGAAATAATTATGTAAAATGTTTTCATGCTGCACACATTAAACTACCAATGTGATATGCATGCTGAAAGCATGATTTAGATGTTAAATTGGAACAGATGGCAAGCATGTGGCATGCATACAGCAAGGAAGTGTGGAAAACATGCTTTCTATGTTAAATTGGAACAGACTGCATACATGTGGCATGCAAACAAAAAGCAAATGGTCACTGATAACTGCACACATAAAGATTAATTGAGTTCTTCAGAATCACACCATATACAAGTGGGGTGAATGCATTTCAAACCCAGGTCTTCAGGTTTCCAAGTCTCCTGATTTGCAGTGCAGTGCCTTTAACCACTAAGCTACACTGCCAGTACACATATGGTAAACTTGTACTTCAAAGCAAATCTGCATATCTCTGCAAGCATGCAGCATACTTGTAGCCACAGCTATACATCTTAGTTTTCTTACCCCCCTCATCTCAGCTGCACAACTGAACTGTAGCACACATACCAATGGAAACACATGTGGTTCTTCCCACCTCCAATACACACAGTTACCCACAAAACTTCTTAATTACTTCTGTCTGGCCTGTACTCCTAATTTCTCTCCACAGTTTTGAATATTTCCATGCAAAATTCCTGAGGGGGAGGAGTTATGAGCTGGCTAGACAGGCCTAGAGGTCTTTATCTGTCAACAGCCTTCTATGATTCTATGGTTCTATGAAACAGACTTTAATGGGCAAACACAAAAGTAGTAATAATTCGATATCCACCCACATGGCCAGTCACCCCCCCCAAGCAGTGTCAGTGGCTCAGGAGGTAGCACACTTTCATCTGAGGCCAGGAGATCAGAAGGCTGTGGGTTCTAGCCCCACACCAGGCACTTGGGTTAATATCCCAAATACTGACACTGCAGTGCAGCATCTGGAGGGTGCTGCACTCCTGAGATGCCATCTTTTGGATGAGATGTTAAACCAAGGTCCCATCTGCCTGTTCAGGTGGATGTTAAACATCCCATGGCACTTATAGAAAACAGTAGGGGAATGTTTATTTAAAATTTCATCAATAGCTGACACATACATAATCAAATATATCGTGCAGGAAATTCAAATAAACAAAAATACAGTATCACTGGTAAAAAATTACATGTAATAATAATAATAATAATTTTATTTGTATGCCACCTTTCAGTGTATCAAGGTGCTGAACAGTTTTAAAACAATTCAAAACTCTAAGTAAAAAACATAAAATATCCATAAAAGGTCAGTGTATCAACAAAATAGCATATTTATAATAAAAACCAGACATTAGTGAATAACTTAGTTATCTAAAAAGGCCATATTCCACAAATACATTTTCAAGTCTCTCTTAAATAGCTCCACGGGGGTGCACTGCCATAAGCGGCAAGGTAGAGAGTTCCAAAGAGTGGGTGCAGCATGTGAGAACGCTCTGCTGCCAGAGGATTTTAAACTCACTCTTGGGATCTCTAACAACCCCATGTTGGCCGAGCGGAGTGATCGATCAGGGCAGTAAGAAACCAGGAGGTCTTTCAGATAGGCTGGACCCTGATCATGAAGGGCTTTGAAAGTCAATAAAATGACTTTAAAGGTGATCCGCCGCTGCATAGGAAGCCAGTGCAGTTCGCGCAGCATGGGAGTGATATGACAGGACCTACTTGTCCCAGTCAATACCCGAGCTGCAGCGTTCTGCACCAGCTGTAGGTGACGGATTTCAACCCCAGAAAGCCCAAAGTAAAAGGCGTTGCAATAGTCCAAGCGTGAAGATACAAAAGTGTGAACCAAAGTGGGCAGGGAGTTGGATGGGACAAGGTGCCTAACCCTGGCAATATTCCTGAGATGATAAAATGAAGTCTTGACAATGGCTGACACCTGAGATTTAAGAGTCAGCCTGTCATCAAGAATGAACCCAAGGTTACGCACCCATTCTATGGACGGGAGAGATACTCCACCAAGAAAAATTCCAGATGATGCACCAATACCTGGCCTCTCCATCCGACCACCTGGGTCCACTACCAGTACCTCTGTTTTCTCCGAGTTCAACTTTAGCCAACTGGAATCCATCCAGTCTTGGATCTCCCCCAGACAGTTGTTAAACACCGAGAGAGCTCCATCCTGGTCGGGTGCAAAAGACAGATAGAGCTGGGTATCATCTGCATAGCAGTGAAACCTCAGCCCATATCATCTAATGATACCTCCGAGGGGCAGCATATACACTGCAAACAACATGGGTGACAGCACAGATCCCTGGGGCACTCCACACAACAAAGAAACTGGGTCAGAGGAAAAAATTCCCGACACAACTCTTTGTGATCTCCCGGTGAGGAATGACGTGAACCATTGCAAAACGGTTCCAGACATTCCACAGATTTGCCCCAGGTGAGCTAATAACACCATGTGGTCCACAGTGTCGAAGGCTGCAGAGAGATCAAGAAGAACCAGGATGGAGCGTCTCTTCTGATCCCTCGCCATCAGAAGATCATTTAACACCCGAACCAGCGCAGTCTCGGTGTTGTGTCTTTTCCGGAAGCCAGACTGGAAGGATTCGTAGACATTATGGATGGTTAAATGGTCATCCAGTTGAACCGCTATGACCTTCTCAATAACCTTCCCAATAAAGGGGAGGTTAGAGATAGTTTGAAAAACAGTCTGGGTCCAAGGAAGCTTTCTTCAAAAGAGGAGTCACCACTGCCTCTTTCAAGGAGCAGGGAAACTCACCTAACTCCAAGGAGCACCAGACTATTTGCGCCAGGACCGGACCGTTGATATAAAAACAACCCAAAATGAGGGGAGTCAGTCCGGGATTCAAACCACAACTTGTGGGGTGCATAGAATGGATGATCCTCATAATGTCCATGAACTCAGGTCACCGAAAGGAACTCCAGGAGAAGTGGGGCACTGTGATCTCCTGCTGTCCAAAAGCATCACCCTTAGAGGTTACCGGACCCAGGTTCGCCCTGATGTCGGCCACTTTAGTTGCAAAGTATAGAGCGAGCTCATTGCACTCCACTTGCGAAAAAGCTTTCCGAACTTGCAGGCAGGCTGGGTTGCACTGTCTGTCTACAGTTTGGAACAGCTGAGCCGGTCGATTCTGAACAACTGCAATCTCCCTGGACAGGAATTCTGTCTTCTTATGGGTGATTGCAGATTGATAGCTAACATAATGTTCCATCAATCTAGAGTGGTCGGCATCAAGGGTGGACCTGCGCCAGCGATGCTCTAACCTTTGCCCCTGTCTCCGCATCTCCCTCAAGGTCCCATCAAACCATGGGGCTCCGGGGCAAAGGGATAGGGGGCGCTCACAAACAGGAGCAATAGAATCCAGAGCCATCATGACGGCCTTATTATAGGCCAACACCAATGTCTCTGGATTATTGCTCACTGAAACGAAGGATGACAGGTCAAGGACCGCCGCTAGACCTTGTGGAGTAACATTCCATAATGGGCGGTGCCTGACCATCTCCACAGGGGCTGGTCTTATCAGGGGGGTGCAAAAATTGAACCTCACGGTGTAGTGATCAGACCAAGCGACTGGTTCCACACCCATGTCGGATATGTCGATCCCTAGAAGGAAGACTAAGTCTAAAGAGTGTCCAGATTTATGCGTAGCAGTGGAAACTACCTGTGTGAGGCCCAAAGAAGACATCAATTGGAGGAAGTGATTACCAAAATTAGAGAGTTCATCGTCGACCCAAGCATTGAAGTCACCCAGAACCATCAATCTGGGTGACTCAAATGACATGTCGATGAGGAAGTCTGCTACTTCCTGTAAGAAACATCTCCCATCTCCGGGTGGACAGTAGATGAGCACGATTCGAATGTCTACACCTGCTACGACTGTGCACTCAAAAGACCCAGCCTCACCTACTACTACATTCGTGAGACCCAATTCAGTCTTAAAACAGACTGCAATCCCCCCCTAGCGGTCCAATCTTGTGGTATGTCACCGAGTACCGCCGGAATCATAGCCTCCAAAATAGGGCCAGAGTTTTCATCCAGACAGGTCTCGGTGATGCAAGCCAGGTCAGTCGAACCAACAAGATCGGCAATAATGGCGGTCTTATTCCTAACAGACCTGGCATTGCATAACACCGTCCGAGTTGGACAAACTTCTATGGTTGTCAAGCCCATCTGCCTACTGAAATCAGTAGTACCCTTGGGTATGGATACCAGACAGGGTAAACCTCGATCTGGATTCCATTTCACCCCAGGGTGCCTTCTGGACCTAACTACCCCGATACGATGAACCCGCTCGTTCATCCTCCCCTATTCGCTGACCTCCCCACTCTCCCACGAACAATACCCAATGCTCTACAGCATTGGTAGGTGTCAAAATGAAGAGGAGGAGTAACAAAGGGGGTGGAGGGTGCGAAGGGAGGAGGATGAATAGCGCACCACTGTGGAGGGTAAGGGCCAGCACATGTTGCTATTTAACTAAAATACACCAAAACCCAAAAACAAACTACATTAACAATCAACCAATGAAATAAAACATAAGTATAACCTTAAAAAAGAAAGAAAAAAGTCTACACCTGAACTATTTCCCAGCCCCCCGGATTGCTCTCACCACTGGGAAGAAGAGGGAAAGGCACTCTCACTGCCTATTCATCATGGGAAATAGAAAGAGAGGACAAAGAACTAAAACTCCTCCCAAGTTCTCTCACAACTGGGGGGTGATGTTATTTATTCTTTCCCACAGCCAGGAGGGAGACAAAATAAATAAAAAAAAAATAAAAATAAAATAACTAAATAAACACATAAAACTTGAGGACACAAAGTCCTCTCACCACCAGTGTCTAAAAGCAATAATCATCAATCACTCAATGCAAAAAAAGGAAGAAAAAAAAAAAGAATCCAGGGTTCCTTGGAAATTAATACATCCACATCAGGCAGGAAACAGTTAAATAAAGGGAGAAGACAACCAGAAAAAAGTCACGGAGTTTAACCGAGGTAGTTCAGAAATCCATGAAACTTAATCCAAAAGAAATCAGCCCCTCTCGTGCCCCTTTACTCCCAGAGAAAGTGACCTTTAAAGGAGTCTAAGCCACCCTTACCAAAGAACCATGAAAAGTACCACAAATGTAGCAGTCCTCATGGTTCAAGGGGGTTGGGTACTCCAGCCAGCTCCCTGACTAAGAAAATACCCCAAACCCCCTGCAGCATAGCAAAGCTCCAACCAGACACCTACCGGGGCATTTAACGACAGAGGCTGACACCAAAATTCCACAAACAAGTTAGTGAAAAGCAGTCTCCAGTAAGATCCCTGATCAAAACGAAACACCTCGATACTCCAAGTTTTACGAGTTGTTCAATACTTTAAATTCTTGACCTCAGCAAAACCAAACACCCTGAAATCCAGGATTTTGAGGAGAAGAAGAGAAGAACAAACCCAGTCAATGTCACTCCTGGAGCGAGCCCATCACGAGTCCATCCCGGTGTTCTGCGTATCGTGAAAACAGCGAGGCACTTCAAGCCCTATTCCAACCAGAATAAAAGGCACTTCTCTACCACACAAGATTGGCCAAAAAACTTGGGGCTGTAAAATCCTAACATCCATAGGACAAAGTAAAACTCCTCGTCCTTTCCGATTTACCGAAGAGCCTCAGGGCAATAAGTCCTCACATCCACACAAATAATTCCCCCCCACCGGGCTCTGTACTAAAGTCTGACAAGAATAAGTAAAAGCAAAGAGTCCGACCGGCATCCTTCCACCATATAGATCCTGCCGAGATGACGAAAACACCACCAAAAGAACCGCTGAGTTCAAAAAAAAATAAGTAAACAATAAATTAAACAAAATAAACTAATAACTAACTAAAAAACTAAAAAAATAGAACAAACTCAAAACGCAGACGACAGCAACACGCCCAGCCTGGCGGCCATCTTAGTATCCTTAGAGTTCCTCTGTATGTAAAAAAAAATCATCACATACAAAGGAGAAAGAAAATCATGAGCTGAATACAGACACACCCATGTGAAAAGAAATTAGACAATAAATAAAAAAAGGGGTGCCACTATATCATGAAACCTCTATTTATATTTTATAAATAATGCTAATCCTTTCCACCATTGAAAAACCTTTTTAGAAGAATGAAACTTCACATCCTTAGTATACACCGCGTGTACAACCTCCATCACAAGGGCATAAATTGTATCATATAAGATCTTTTTTTTTTTTGCAGAACCCATTGACACCGTGTTTGCCATAAGTAGAATTTCAGACAACAAAAAAGAACAGAAAGAGTCCCAGAATCATATCTACTGCTTAGATACGGAAAATGACCCAAGAGAAGAGATTGATAATAGAGGTATTTAAACAAGGAAAAAAATATTTACCAGCAAAAAAATCCCATAGAGGTTTAGCAAAGGAACAGTGAAACAAAAAATGTTCCATTGTTTCCTCAAGGACTTGACAAGACATTTATGGACAATACCTTTCGCATAACATTTTGTGCCTTGAATTACCTTTAACATTCAGTCTACCACATGTGGACAACCACACAGTTTCCCACATATGCATGGGTATCCTGTCATTGTTTAACTTCTGTAAGGCTGCTCCTTTCAAGGCATCAGGACAGTTCTTAAAATCCGATTTAACAGGATGAATGGAGGCCAATTACAATTTATAAAGGAGTGGACCAGTATTCTGGATTATCTGGGATTTAGACACCACCCATTTCCAAAGTTTTTGTGGACAGGGTTAAAAATATGCTGGAATCTGTAGATGATGGGACATTTTGTGGTGAGGGCCATCCCAACCACCCAAATAGTTCCCTAACATATGCCGTAACCAAAAATAAGGATGTGTGTCGGTGGGTAGTAAGCCCAGCTTTAAAGAATGGGCCTGAAAAGAAAGCAGAAAACTATAACAGGGTCAATCATGCCCAATCCTCCTTGAGCCTTAGATAAATATGTAACAAAGCATTTTATAGGATTCAACCTACTACCCCATAAAATGGAGAAAAAACATACATACAGCCTAGTTTCCAGCTTTAAAGGGGAAGGAAAAATCACAGCAGTATACAGTAAGCATGAAATAAGGAAGCATTTAATAATATGAATTTGTTTTATCTTAGAAGACTTCCACATCTTACACATTAAAACTTTTTGATTCAACCTTTTGTAATGCAAGTCCCCAGTTTACATCAGGGCAGATTCTTGGGCCAAACCAGATACCCAATATCTTCATTGGGTCAGAATGTAATACCTTCAATGGAGTGAGGAGGGGATGGTAAACCCATAAATAGACCTTGAGATTTCCCAACATTAAGTCTGGAGTTAGATGCCACAGCGTAGTTGGTGAATTCCTCCAAAGCTACTGGTATGTGTGAGAATGTGGAAAAAAAAAAGACAAATATCATCCGCATATGCCTGTGCAATTATTTTTCCCACTCCACAGGAGCCCAAAATACCTGCCAAGTTGGAAAGGCTATTCAACTGTTTTAATAGGGGGTCGAGGGAAAATATATATAAAAGGGGGCTGAGAAGGCAACCTTGTCTCACTCCAGAAGATAATGTTATAGAAGAGGTAAGTCTACCCCGAGTGATCGGATAGATCCTCACTGAAGAATAAAGCAACTTAATCCAGGCAATAAAGCCTAGTGGTATATCATAATACTGAAGGGTAAGAAAAATAAATTGGTGATGCACCCTGTCAAATGTTTTGCACTGATCCAATGACAGGAGACAACCCTGCCTGTGTTCTTTAGTATAGTATTCTTTCACATCCCATATAATCATTATGGGATGTTGAATCTTTCTATGAGGAAGACCACAAAATTGTGAAGAATGAATAAGGTCTCTTGCTATGCTACGCAATCTCCCATTGAGAATTTGTGAGAGAATTTTAAAATCATAACTGAGAATTGTAACAGGTATCCAATTTGAAATGAGTGCCTTATCTCCAGATTTATATAGAATCACCAAGAGACCCAAGGTAAAATAAGTCAGTACCACAGTGGAGCTTAAAAAAAGAATTGTTAACATCTGCTAAACAAATAGCAAGAATGTCAGAAAAGGTCTTATAGAGCTCAAACGGAATTCCATCCGAGCCCGGAGAAACACCCAGGGTTAATGTGAGAATAGCTGACACTATTTCTAAAGCTAAAATGGGGGATAACAGTCTCTGTACCTCCACAGATAATGAAGGAACTTGGATCTGTTTTGGGTATGCCCAAATAGCAGAATCAGGTGGGAGAGATAAGGTCATATGTGACTGTAAATGATTAAGAATGACTTGAGAAAGTCCTTCATCAGTTGTTACAAGACTTCCTGTTTCAGTAATAAGGCCCTCCAAAGAGATAGCGTCCTTCCAAGTTTTATAAGCCTCGAAGGGATCACCTATGGGGGATTTTTGGGTTCCATACCGAAGCTGTGTCCATAGGGTTCTGGCCCTATCATACTGATATGCTTTCATATCATGTTTAAGTGTCTCAATCTGAGAAGAATAGTCAAGTCCAGTGGTGGATGATAAAGAAAACAAATATTGTAACCGATTCTGTAACTTAAGACAGTAAAACAAATTGGAATTAACAGTCTGTTTCACATAATGTTGAAGCCATTATTTTATGTCTAATTTAGTATCCTCCCAACAGGCACCAGCTTTATCATATAAGTCATACACTGAGGTTCATGCCCATAACAGCCATTTAATCCCAGACTGAACTTTGGGGTCAGTGAGAGCTAAAACATTCATGCACCACCTATCTTTATTAGGCTGACATGGGGGAAGGAGGTAACCTGGAACCGAACTGTGACCAGGAGATGATCAGACAATTCTATTCAGGAAGTTTCATGTGTAGGAATAGGTAAATTGTTTGATATAAAAAAATGGTCAATTACTGTGGTAAATTTTCCTCTTTTATACTTATAAGATGGGCCGGATGCATGATGTTTTTTTACAATCATGTAAAGCAGCAAGATGAATGAGCTTCCTCAAAGCATAGCTGTCACATAAGTTTTTTTACCATCCACTGGGCAACTGAGCTTCAGAGTCTCACAATTAAAGTCCCCACATACTATGATATAATTTGAGGAAGCTAAAAAGGTTTGTAAGGAATGTAATAACGCCACTCATCCTGCTTTAGTTTGTGGACCATATAGTATAAAAAATCTATAGCCAGTACATATCCAAACCCCATCAATAATTAACAGCCTACCAGGGATTAGGTCCATGATTTTAGATAGGAAGAAAATCAAAGGATCAAAACACAGTTCCAATCCCATCCACTCTGTCCAAACCAAAGGACCAAAAAGAAAGGCCCCATACCCAATCCGTGTGAAATTTCCTGGCTTGATCCTGGATATACATCCAGGTTTCTCATAAGAAACAAATGTCAATGTGTAGATCATAAAGATACTGAAAAAATGCATGTCTTTTAATATCATTAAGTAAGCTACAACAGTTCAGAGAACTAACTGCAAGCTGTGACAGAGTATGAAAGGAAATTAAGGCCCTTTCTTATGCTGTTTCTTTTTTTTGTTTTATATTCATTCTGGGAAGACCTAGTCAGAGTAAGGGCCAAGGGTTCAAGTGCTTCAATATCCATATCTGAGTCACCTCCTAACATAAAGAGAGGGTCATAAGGATTTTCACTTGTCATGTCAGGGGGCTCTGAAAGAGGAGGCTTCGTATTCTTGGCTGATCAACGTCTGGGCATAGGAAGGGGTGTCTGGGGGGGTGTAGACAAAGCAGCCACTCCCTCATGGTCAAGGATCACAGGAGGTGACTGAAAACAGAGAGGGGGAAAATAAGAAATAACAAGTGGAACTGGGGAGTCACTACCATCCCCAGTTGTGACTGTCTTAGAGGATGGGTCCGGATAGTCCTCTGTGTGTGATGTGATCATCTCTCTTCACATAGCTGGCCAAGAGGGAAGGGTTGGGACTGGAGGGGGAGCTGTATGGTACCCTCCCCCCTTCTGTTCTTTAGTGGAGGCAGCCTCCTGAGTTTTTTGGATTAAAAGTTCAGGACTAACAACAGAGGCCTTGTGTTTTGCCACCCATGGGCACACAGAGAAAACATGCCCAGACTCCTCACATGAATCACATTTTGAAAGAGTGATACAGAGTAGACTAAGATGACCAACTTCCCCTCAAATATCACATGAGGGGGTATTAAAGACATTGGATAAGTGAGTCCTAGACTCACATTTATAACAAGCCCGGGGCTGGCCTGCATAAAAAGACACCCCTGTCCAACCCAGAATAAAGAAGTTAGGAATGTGCTCCATTTCATTTTCCAGCAACCTTAATTTCACCTTATACCTCTAACCCCCCATCCAAAAGAGTTTGGAGTCCAAAACAGCTTCTGGGGCACTTAAAACATCACACTTCTGGGACAACCAGAAAGTAATGCCCTCTGCATGAAACCCCTCATTCCAAAACATTACAGTTATGTATTTAATCAAAGGTTTATTCAGAGGAATCACGAAAAAGGGGGTCCATAGAGGAGAAAAATTTACCCGGTTGTATGTCTGCAAGAACAGATCTAATAAGTAAGGGGAAAGAAAAATAACATCAAAGTTGTCTTTGCCAGATATATATATAAAGGCGAAGACCTCTTTAAGGGAAAATTTCAAAGAATCCTTCAACAGAAGTTTTCCTACAAATTGCCTGTCTGACAGAACCTCTACCTCTCCTTTATAATGGATCCTAACCGCATTCCTTCTAGGAGCTGCCTCCCTTTTAGAAGAAGCAAACGGGTCAGACAATAAAGGTTTTGCATGTGTATGGCCATCAGGCCTATCTGTAACCAATGGGGTGGCGGCCTGTTGATCAGTGTCCAAAGTATCAGGACCCATGTGGTCTGGTGGCTGACTAATAGCAGCCTGTGGAGTATTCAGTAAGTACGGATTCATAGAATATTTTGTAGTCACAGTAGGCTGCAGAGGTTGTGTTGCAGGTACCTGGAGATGCAGAGGAGGGTGCCACTCAGGGTATTGCTGGGATAAGGGGTCGGAAAAGTTCCACTTAAGATCAGGGAGCCAAGTCCCATCCGATAATTTTTCCAGCCAGAGCCTTTCAGAATTTTCTCCAGAGACCATTGTGAAAAGGGGTCTGCAGAAATGGGGTTGATAGCAAACACTGATCGCAGGATAGCACAAGTAGTTTGCCAGTGGTCAGAATGAAGAACGGGGTGGGGGGGTCCTCAAGCCCTTCAGTGCTTTGTTTATCCCAATCCCCAGTGATATGCCTTTTAGATAACATATAAGCAGTATGTTTGGATTTTGAATCATCAATAGAGTTGGTTTTTAATAAGTTATTTCTAGCAGAAAAAGGAAAAAGTTGTAGCCTTATCTTGTACAGTAGCAGTCGTTTGATATGAGATGTTATCCACAGAACAGTTAGCAGTCATACCTTGTGGGTGTAAGGTTTCAGACCCAGATTCCCAGGAAGCAGTAGTCAGCAGAATGCCAGAATTATTAGTCCCAAGATCAGAATATAGTTTTTTTGAAGGGGGGACTGCAGACACCACTCGTCGAGCAGCTATCTGGGTGGGGGCCTGTGTTTCCAGAATATAGGGATTGTTCAGATGCTTAGGTCGCAATCCATATGATATAGTAGCAGTGTCAGATGGCTTTAAGTACTCACTCTTCATAGCGATTCCACTGCCAGCCATATTATCAATTAGAAGAGACAAAGTAGACTGAAGGAGAGCTGCCTGAGCGGCAATCGACTTTGATGTTACTGCATCATCATTCAAAATAACAGATTGGCCGCCGCTACTGACAGGCGCTCCTACAACAGAGGTAAGTGGTATTTTAGCAGAGCATACAGTCTGTATCTGGCAACAGGTTTCTACAGGAACCGGATCCTGTGTTAGAAGCATAGGAGCAGTATTAAGTGCAACAGAACTTAGCCGTAGTTCAGGTGGGCCCTCACAAACATTTCTCTCAGTAAAGCTGACATCCTCAGAAGACTGAAAAATATTCTTTCTGTCATCGGTTTCACACGATTTGTAAATCGTAAGTCCAAGTAAAATTACCCCTGCAGTTATGAGAACAGAGGAGGGGGTCAGCTCTTCTGTCTCAAGCTCAACCATTCCCTCAGACATCTGCTGAATGGCCGCCATGGAACAGACAGCAGTCCTCCCAGTGGAAAGTGGGGGAATTTCCCCCGTGCCCTGAACAAATTTCCCCCCATTCACTAAAATACCCCCAACAGCTTAATCTGGTATAAAGTCAGTTGCCATTCATCTGTGTCTACCTCCCCAAGGTTGTGCCTGAAAATAAGCAGAATTTGTCTAGTGCACTTACCCGCTAAACAAAAACTAAAATTAAAAACAAATAAAAAAGGCACACACTGCAGCAGGTGCAGCCATGCTGCTACAGACAACCCACCAAGCATAGATATAAGTTGAGAGTCTCTTACCTCAGTGCTAGGGAGCCAGAGGCAGGAGTCTTTAAGAGATGATGTCCATGGGTCAGAGTGCTGGAGTGTACCCCACTGAAATGAATGGAATTATTTTTTATTACTATTTTATACATTATGATGGTGAGTTGGAGAATAGTGAAGGCCACTGTTCTACTAACAAGGCCTTTGTTAGTCAAGTGGTGGCTTTCATTAATCTCCAACTCTCCATCAGTAATGTATAAAATAGTAATAAAAAATTACCCCCATATTTTTCAATGGCACATGCCCCTGCAGTCTCTCTTGCCCTGTGTTCTAATGTGCTTGAAAGTGGGGATATGGAGGTTAACTTCACTTGGGGGGGGCACCTGACTATAGTAGGGCTCCAGTAGTCTGTGCATACCATATCACTCAACTGTCCCTGAATGCAAGGGACAGCCCTCATTTTACCCCTGAAAACTGCTGTGTTCCTCAACCATCCCTCATGGGAAATATGCTACTCGCAGAGAGGATGTCCTGTAAATGTAGCCTTTATCGAAGGGGCACCATTTCACATTTTAGTAGGGGGGAGCCAACAATCAGTGGAGGCCAGGTGCTAGTTAGCCCCTTGGTGGGAAGCTCTAGAATGTCTAGAATATCTCTAAAAAGTAACATTTGTTGTGACTGAAAGGTGATATGCAAATCAGGAAAAATTAAAATGTATAAGATTCATCTGACTATATCCCAGAGCAGAGCATCAGATTTGGGCTTACCCCACCCAGTTACTAACCAATTATTTTTCTGGGTAAAGTTCTAATCCCCACCCCCCACCCCCAAAGAAAAACAATGTCGATTTGTCTCCTAGAATCCATTCCATTTAATACCCATCTAATATGTATTATGAAGTTGCCCAAAGGCACAGAAACATGAAAAACACATCAATATTTCAGTCCTTCCACCTTCCCCAGTACCACATTACAAAAATTATTTACTTTTACTTATCCGGCTATCTAGCAAGAAACTGCAGCCTGGCCCAGTCTGCCAACAACCCAGTTTTCAGTCTGCTCTTCTTCCATCCTTCTGCCAGAAACTGGATGCTAGATCCAACCATCCCAGGTCCCCAACATAGTCCGTGACCAAGTCACCTCACCAACTGAACCCACCCAACCTATGTTGCTTGCTTCTTGCTTGGCTGCTGCCATAGCTGCTGCTGTACTGCACTAATCAAGGCTTAAGAATGCCATCCACACCACTGTCACCACTGCTGCTAGGCCTAGCTTTTTGCCATGGGGACCTATGCTGTTTCTTTTTTGTGAGATGAGTTAAGTTGAATAAGTAGGTAGCCTAGTCTTGAGTTTTCTTCTAGCTCACCCTCTGCCCCTTTATTTATTTATTTTTATTTATTGAATTCTCGGATTACAAGCTTTGAGCTACAAGCTCCTTTACAAAGGTTCCATGTCTGGAAAATATGGCATACATACAATAGTTGTCACAGAGAAGCAAAGAATAATACATTCAACAATGGCAAAACACAGTAAAGATCATTGAGAAGGGGTAAAGCCTTAGTAGACAGTCAAAGATAGAACAGCAGGAGCAGTTGCCGGGGAGAGTGGGAGGAGGAGGAGGGTGGAAAGGATTAAAGTGTGAGCCCACTAGGGGAGATGGAGACTCACTAAGAGTAGACCAACAAAAATATGCTGCCACAACACTGTCAGCCTATAATAGGGCTGTTACTGAGACACTGGATATCATTGCCCCTTCTCATGTTCGCCCTCTTACTTCTCATCTGGGTGCCCCATGGTTTAATGGGTAGATCTATGAATTAAAGAGGCAGGGGCGAAGGTTGGAAAGACACTGGTGGAAAACTTGCCTGGAGGTGGATAGACTTGGATTGATGGACCATTATGAAGTCTATCAATCAGCTATTTCCTGTAAGAAGACAGAATTCCTGTCCCGAGAAATTGCTACAGCAAGGAACTGACCAGCCCAGCTCTTCCAGACTGTGGGCAAGCTATGCAATCCAGCCTGTCTCCACTCTGGTTGAGCATTATCACAAAAACAGTGTGAGGAGTTTGCGCAGTTCTTTTCTTATAAGGTGTCCTCCATCAGAAATTAAATCAGCCAGTGCCTTCCCATTGGTCCTTACGTAAATCAACCGGGTGGTACTAATACCCAGTTGACCTAGTCCACCTTTAGCCAACCAGTAGTCATAGATATAGTGAGGATTATCCAGACTCTGCTGCCAACCTACTTTAGTTTGGAGCCGGGCCCTACACGTCTACTATTGGGGTGTATAGAAGTCATCGGCCCAGTCCTTGCTGGGATAGATGGAGTTTCATTGGAGAGAGGGAATTTTCCATATCCCTTAAAGGGGGCAGTAGTTTGTCCCCTTTTAAAAAAAAACTCCCTTGACCCCGACTGCCCAGCTAACTACAGGCCAATCTCGAACTTACCCTTTGTTGGGAAAGTTATTGAGAAGGTGGTCACACTGCAACTGGAGGATCATTTGACAAGCCACAATATCTACAACCCTCTCCAATCTGGCTTCAGAAAAAGGCATAGCCCTGAAACGGCCCTGGTGACAGTACTCAATGATCTTCTGACTGCGAGAGATCAGAGAGCCCATTCGATCTTGGTTCTCCTTGATCTCTCAGCAGCATTTGACACTGTGGATCATGGGGTGCTGCTCGAGTGCCTGTGGTTTTCTTGTGGACTAAGGAGGGGAATTCCACAACTGGTTTTAATCCTTCCTCAATGGTAGGTTTCAAAGAGTGGTGTTGGGAATTCATTCCTCTGCCCCTCATGGACTACACTGCGGGGTTCCACAGGGCTCGGTGCTGTCCCACATGTTATTTGCAGTGTATCTGCTTCCGTTGTGGGACATTATAATGCGGTACAGGTTGAATTCTCATTGCTATGCTGATGATTCTCTACTGTACATGTCCTTTGTACCCGATCAGGAATTAGATGCCATTGTGGTGTTTAACAACTGCCTACTGGAGATTCTGAATTGGATGAGTGCTAGTTGGGTTCAGCTGAACTCAGAAAAAAACTGAGGTGTTGGTTGTGGACCCTGGTTATAGGATAATACGGACATGGGTGGGAAAATAATCAGGATTAAGTCTTGGAATCCAACTAATTGCCTCCAGCCAGGTGCAGAACCTGGGTGTTGTTTTTGATGCAGGCCTGACCCTGAGGGCACAGGTTTCGGCTGTAGTCAAATCTTCCTACTACTGTCTTAGGAACATAGCCCAGGTGAAACATCTGGTTCCGCCCAATGATCTTCCGACCTTGGTCCACGCCTTTGTCACCAGTCATCTTGATTATTGCAACACTCTCTACCAAGGCCTACCGGGTGTAGATATCCGTCTCTTGCAACTAGTGCAGAACGCGACAGCCAGGTTGCTGACTGGAGCTTCTAGGTCTAGTCATATTAAACCTGCGCTGCATGATTTGCACTGGTTGCCAATACAGTGGCGGACTACCTTCAAGGTCACTTTTCTGACCTATAAGGCCTTACACGAGCAGGGACCCTACTACCTGAAAGAGCTCCTGCAGCCTATCTGTCCCTCCCGCTTGCACCACTCCTCTGGTGAGGGATTGCTAGAGATTCCCAGGGTATCCCTTAAAACATCAGGAAGAAGATCTTTTGCCTTTGTGGCTCCTACCCTGTGGAATTCTCTACCTTGCCAGGTACGAGATAGCCAGACCGTAGATGGCTTTAAACATTGTCTGAAGACATACTTGTTTAACTAGGCTTTTTCAGGGATATCTTGAGTTCAAACTGATATGGTTGTTTTAGTATGTTTTATGATGTATGGTGATTTTAATGCTATAAGTGTAAAGGCACCCTGAGCTTTGGAAGGGCACCTTATATAAATAAAAATGTGCTTGCTTGCTTGCTATTTAGAATTCAGTGCTCACTGACTTTTCTAACCTGTAATGTGCAGCCTGTCTACTCTGTGGAGGGAAGACAATGTCACACCCATGTGACTCATGTTCTTGCTTGGCTGGAGCTCCTCCATGTCACATGTGATGGCACTGCAACTAATAGGTGGAGAGAGTGGACAAGACAATACAGACACAGTTAAGTCAGGAGTGCACCTTCAGCCTGAGTGCACACAGGCCAGGGGGGCACGTATTGTGCAAAAGATTAAATACAAATTTAATGCCATTATTGCCACACCATAAGAGCAACCTAAGCACAAATATGGGGGTGGCACCTCTTCTTTATTGTAGAAATTCATTCTCAGGTGTTAATATTCATACAAGCAAATACAATGGTTTCCGTTGTGTCCTAAGGTACTGTATCTCCATGTTTCAGGATGTGCCCTGATCATCGTGAGGGTTAGTGTCCTCATTGTCCCTCATTTTGAGTGTTTATGTCACTCATTTCAGTGACCATAGCATATATACTGCATACAGAATGACAAAGGGAAAGTAAGTGAGCCAAATCAGTCATGGAAAAACACATTTGTAGCACTAAATATGCATAAGGGGATTTGCAAGGCCCAAAACAAAAAGGTCAGGTTCACAACACAGAGGCCCCTCATCGTACATCTGGGATGGGGATGTTGGCTGACTTTATCCTCTGCATTTAATGCATTAAGAAAACAATACTTTACAAATTAGTGGAAATTTAATGACAAAAATCAAAAGTCATTAAACAACTTGTAAAAGGATCAGAATTAATAAGTTTGTCTAATTTGAATGGGGAATCAATGAAACATGCTCTTTAATTGCTTTAATTGCTAGCAGTAGTATGAGAAATAGAAATTGATGTGTTTCTTAGATGAGATTTGCACCAGCTTAGTTGCTGCACACATGGCAAGCATGCAATATGTGAACTTCATGTGATTTTTAAATGGTGTTCATATCAGCTTAACTGCTGCACTCATGTCAAGCGTGCAACATGCGGACCTGATGTAATTTTTAGAAGATATTCCCACCAGCTTACCTGGTGAGCACATGTCAAGCTTGTAGCATGTGAACATGATTTGCTTTTCAGACCTGGTTCAGTTAGGTTCACTTTTTGTATGCGAACTGCATGTAGACATTGCATAATTAAGCATGTGGCATGCATTCTGCATGTACGCAGCACACTTATATTTCTGTAAGGGGAGTCTGGTAGCCCATACCATTTCAATACATAAACAAACTCTGACCAGAGCCGATAGGGCTGTGAATCACTACTAAGTGACAAAAGTTGCACATGTGCATAGAAATGATTCAATGCCAGGTGTAACATGATCATATGTTGGAGGTGTTGCACCAGATTTTCAACCTTGCCTTTTTTGGACCCCTCCTCATGAAGAGTGCCAGTGTCATTTTGTTCCATTGTCCCAAAAGGTGATTGCGCAGACCAAGAGTGATATTCTGTGCCACAGGTGTGAAAACATGGTTTGGGCAGGTTGTGAGAAATGACAGCTGTACAGTTGTGAAGGAGGTGTACAAAAATGGCTATGCTAAAAATGTGAAGTGAAAATATTAAAAATTAGTAATGTTAGGAGCATGCGCAGAAACTGCACCGCGTACACTCATAACACAGTCATTTGTTGTCATTGTTCACCAAATTTTCAACATGGCCTTTTGTGGATCCCTCCTCATGAACAATGCCTGTGTCATTTTGTTTAATGTTCCCAAAAGGTGACTGCACAGAGCAAACACGCCATTCTGGCCACAGGTGCGAAAACACATTTTAGGCAGGTAGTGGAAAATGACAGCTGTACTGTTGTGAGTGAAGGAGGTGTGCAAAAATGGCAATGTTAAAAATGTGGAGTGAAAATATTAAAAATTAGCGATGTTAGGAGTGTGCGTAGAAACCGCACAATGCATGCTAGTAACCCAGTAATATTTTAGAATTTTTTCACCAAATTTGCAACATGGGCATTTTGGGATCCTACCTCATGAACAGTGGCACTGCCATTTTGTTACTTGGTCCTGAAAAGTGATTTCGCAGTCACTGCATGGAGTCACCTTTCAGGATGACAGAATGGCAAAGGGAAAGTAAGTGAGCCATATCAGTCATGGAGAAACACATTTGTAGCACTAAATATGCATAAGGGGATTTGCAAGGCCCAAAACAAAAAGGTCAGGCTTCACAACACAGAGGCCCCTCTTCATACATCTGGGATGGGGATGTTGGCTGACTATATCCTCTGCATTTAATGCATTAAGAAAACAATACTTTACAAATTAGTGGAAATTTAATGACAGAAATGAAAAGCCATTAAACAACTTGCAAAAGGATCAGAATTAATAAGTCTACCTAATTTGAATGGGAAATCAATGAAAAATGCTTTTTAATTGCTTTAATTGCTAGCGGTAGTATGAGAAATAGAAATTGATGTGTTTTTTAGATGAGATTTGCACCAGCTTAGTTTCTGCACACATGGCAAGCATGCAGCATGTGAACCTCATGTGATTTTTAAATGATGTTCATATCAGCTTAACTGCTGCACTCATGTCAAGCAAGCAACATGCGAACCTGAAGTAAATTTTAGAAGATATTCCCACCAGCTTACCTGCTGAGTACATGTCAAGCTTGTAGCATGTGAACATGATTTGCTTTTCACTTAGGTTCACTTTTTGTATGCGAACTGCATGTAAACATTGCATAATTAAGCATGTGGCATGCATTCTGCATGTACGCAGCACACTTATATTTCTGTAAGGGGAGTCTGGTAGCCCATATCATTTCAATACATAAACAATATTTCGCCAGAGCCAATAGGGCTGTGAAGCACTACCAAGTGACGAAAGTCACACATGTGCGTAGAAATTATTCATTGCCCAGGTGTAACGTGGTCATATGTTGGAGGTGTTGCACCAGATTTTCAACATTGCCTTTTTTGGACCCCTCCTCATGAAGAATGCCAGTGTCATTTTGTTCAATTGTCCCAAAAGTTGATTGCGCAGACCAAGAGTGATATTCTGTGTCACAGGTACGAAAACGTGGTTTGAGCAGGTTGTGGGAAATGACAGCTGTACAATTGTGAAGGAGGTGTACAAAAATGGCTATGCTAAAAATGTGAAGTGAAAATATTAAAAATTAGTAACTTTAGGAGCATGCATAGAAACTGTGCAGTGCACGCTCATAACACATTCATTTGTTGTCATTTTTCACCAGATTTTCAACATGGCCTTTTTTGGACTCCTCCTCATGAACAGTGCCTGTGTCATTTTGTTTAATGTTCCCAAAAGGTGACTGCACAGAGCAAACACACTATTCTGGCCACAGGTGCAAAAACACATTTGGAGCAGGTTATGGAAAATGATAGCTGTACTGTTGTGAAGGAGGTGTGCAAAAATGCACACTCTTAACCCAGTCATTTTTTTAGAATTTTTTCACCAAATTTGCAACAAGGGCATTTTGGGATCCTACCTCATGAACAGTGGCACTGTCATTTCATGACTCTGTCCTGAAAGGTGATTCCGTGCAGTGACTGCAAAATCACCTTTCAGGACCGAGTGACAAAATGACAGTGACACTTTTCACAAGGTGGGGTCCCAAGAACCCCATGTTGAAAAGTTGGGGCACAAATGAAAAGAAATGGCTAAGATATCAGCATAAGTTGAAAACCCCATTGAATGGCTGTATAGCACGCTTACCTTTAATTCTTCGGTTTGCAGTTGGGCTTTGAAGAGGTGCAGATGTGTCCTGGTCCAGAGAAGATGACAGCACCAACCTCCAGAGGTAAGTATGGGGTAAGGGGGAGGTGTATGGAGGTGGGTGCACAGCGGGAGGATTAAGGAGGGGAGAGGGCAACTGCAACAACGACGAGGGACTGTTTTTAGTTTCACAGGGAAACAAAACTGACAACGAGGGACTGTTTTCAATTTTATAGGTCAAGGACCAAAAAAAAAAATTCAGGACACTGGGGTGAGCTCCCAGTGTGCTATAGGAATGCCAACATGAGGACTGAGCACTCCGATGTCGGGCATGAGGTGGGCAGGGGGCACTGCAGCAAAAAATAAACTCAATGAGGGACCAATTTGTAATTTACAGAAAGAAAAGACATTCCACACACTGGGGTGGGCTCCCAGTATAGAACATGAGATGGGCATGTTGAGGGGGGCACAAAACAGTGAATGGCATAGTGGCATACACAACATGCTGACACCGTAGCACTGCGCATGTGCATGACTCCATGCATTCGTGCAACTCATGTGCATGCATAGTGCATGCATCAGAATGTGGAAGTCATTGCCGAACATAGTGCGGCTATTATTCCATACACCAATCGTGGCTGAGGGCTTTCAGCTCCATTGGGCTTTCAGAAGGATACTTCCAAAAGTCCAGTGGAAGAGGTTGTGAGATTGTCTGTTTTCAGAGCTAAAAAGCTCTCACAAGATAACTATAGGCTCCACCCACAGCCCTAAAAAGATAAACCCATGCCACTTTATCAAAAGCCTTCTCTGCACCCAGAGGTTGCAGGTGGGCCAGTCACCCCAGATGCAGAGATCAAATGGAGCAATTTCTGAGTATGATCACTAGGTGCACTCCCTGACATAAATCTAACCTGCTGTGCTCCAATAAGGGAGTGCCAAACCCTGCTCAGCCAAGTGGCCAAAATGTTTGCAAAAATCTTCATATCTAAATTTATTAGAGAGATGGGCCTATAGCTCCCTGCTAATATTTCATACTTACCTGCTTTATGGATTAAAGATGTTGTAGCCTCTGTGAGAGTAGGGTTGGCCACTCCCTCCCTATGCCACTTGTTAAAAAGAACAGTAAGATGTGGTACACATTCCACCTGAAACTGCTTATAAAAATTAAAAAGTAACACAAAGCGGGTTGTAATGGAAAGTGCCAGTGAAGAAGATATAGAATAGGAAGTCTGAGCAGGGGGATGTTATAGAGACAGTAGAAGAGAAGGAAGCATAAGAGGAGGAGATGAAAGGGCAGAATAAATCAAACAATCCATGTGATGAGAAGGAGGGGCAGGGAAAAGGAAGATGACAGGAGGAGGAGAAAGTAGCAATATGAGATGAAGCGGAGAAGGAGAGAGAAATACAAGGGAAAGTGCAAGGGAAGAGCAGGAGTGAAAAGCAGCATGAGCCAAAACATACAGAAAAGGAGACTGAGGAATAAGAGGAGCTTGAAAGTCCAATGTCAGTTTTTCCAGTACTAGTGGTGATGAGTGTGATATTGAGGAGCGGGGGCTATCATGCAATGAGATGGCAAAATTAAAAAGGATAATGTAAAACAGAAAAGCAAGAAAGTAAATTTCTCTGGGAGGATAATCTGAAGACAAATCCCACCACCAGCCACTATAGCATGATCACCATCTGAAACTGCACCACATCTTCCTGTTGGCCTGCCTTCCCCATCCCCAGCAAAAATAATTTAACAGTGGCCAGAAAAAAAAAAACTTATCTTGAATTCACAACCATTTCCTTTTAAAATAACCTCCCACCACCCCTACCCTGTAGCTACAAACAAAACAAAGAAATCTGCAAAGTGGGGGTGTTTTATAGATGACACCACAAATACTGCACACAAAAATCATGTTGAAATCAATGTGGTAGAAAGATCAGTTTGTTCGGTCTACTTGAACTTTGTGAACCAGTGTTCTGGTTGATCATTTAAAATGTGAGCATGAAATCTTTCTGTCAGCTGCGTTCTTTCCTAATCCCCATTCAGGTCAGATGGGCCAGAAGCAAGGACATTTCGGGAATGAAAGTGATGGTGTAGGATGATTGATTCAGGTAATCCAGCCACCATAGCAGCCACATCAGCCAAATGATTCATCCCCAGATACCAGTGCTGCTTCACAAGCAGTCAAATCACCATAGGCAGAGCCAGACCCTGCATACACTCCACCAGCACTGGTCACAAATTTGTTGAAATTAAATAAAGTACACTATCAAAGTCATTACACTCCCATAATAAACTGCACATACTCTCCCAACTTCCGCACAACTCACACATCCCATTTGTGAGATGATAGCCATTGATCTTCAACCATTCTACGTGGCAGATGACACCAAACTTTGAAAACTTTTGCATGACAAGAAGCCCAGATACGACACCTAATCATGCTTCATGTCTTGTCACCATGTTCTCTCCCTTATGTACAATGCAGTACATGTAGAGATGGCGATATTCTGAAAGATGTAGAGGGAGTTTATTTGCATTTCACTAACAATATCTGGAGCTCTAGTACAAACCAAAGCTTCCTGAGTTTCACTGCCTACTTGGGCATGTCCAAATAAAGCAATACCACCATTCCCATTCTAACTCTGCCATCACTAGCCCCTGTAAGTGTCATATTAAAGCAGCCAGCCTCACATTGGCACATCAATAGAGGACATGCCTTACTTTACATGGAAATCTTTTGTGGGAGGTGTCCTGGGGAAAACATTCTAGATTTCTTCAATCACTGCTAGACATCTTGACATGTCCTTATGATCTGAATGTGGCTATCTGTCATAGACAGTGGCAGTCACTTGCTGAAGGAGATGGACTATGGGGCTTTCTGCCATCTGCCTTGTTTTACACACACACTCAATGTGTTGGCGAGTCAAGTGCTTTACAAAACATGCACAGTTAAATGATACCAAACATCGCAAGATATTTCCATTGTTCCACCAAAAGTGCCGATCTTCTGCACCATAACCTGCAGAAGCACAATGCTCCTCATTGTTTATTGAAGATGTTTCCACATGGTGGAACTCCATCTTTTATATGGGGAAATGACTCATAGAACAGACACCAGTGCTTCTGGATATGGAATACAAGGATGTGACTTATAGGGTGCATCTGTCACAGTTGAAGTGGTGTGTTCTGAAAAAGCTTGTTCTACCTCTTTGACCATAGAAACAGGCTGCCAAAAATGTTAGTGCAAAATCAGCAACCCTTAGCATGGCCCTTCCTGAGCTGAGTCTACTTGAATGTCACACACATCATTACATCCTATCGTCTGCAGTATCCCAGTGAAGAAAGGCATGGGTGGAGGAAACCATGACTGTGGCACTAGTGGTAGTGATGATGGCCATGATAACAATGATGGTTGTGGAGGAGGAAGTGGCATAACTAGTTAATCTATATTTATTGCAACAGCAGTAGGATGCAACTTTCATAAAATACATGAAAGAAAAGCCTGCCCAGTAGCCTGGAAGACTGAGGCACTGGGCAGCTCACCTCCTGCCACACCAGCTACCCAGGTTCAGGAACAGACCCGTGTTGCTCAGGGTCCAACTGGGGAAGGTAGGATTCAGCATTCCTAGGACAGTTCTCCTTCCTCGGGGGGAGATGAGTGTGTTCTGCTGTTCATCTGCCACAGGGAGGTGCATGGGTGTCAGTGTAATGAGACCACACAGAGGGAGACACCCCCAAACACAGGGTGATGGGTGCGTCTCCGCAGAGGCAGAGTTCTCACATCATGCCCATTGCATATGAGGTGAGGCTGGGGTAAAAACAATTAGGAAAAAATCCTTGCCTGCCAGTGATGATCCTACCCCTTGTAGGCCCTACACTCATGTCCAGGTGTAAATAAAGAAAAAAGTAGTAACAGAGAAGTTGTTACACAACTTACAGATAGCATAAAAATGAGAAATACATTTTTCTCAACCTAGTATAAGTGCAATATGACACTTTAGGGATGTGTAATTATGGAGGAATAATTTCACTTTTCTCTCAGGTGTTTAAAGGCACTTGACAAAAGCACCTCATGGTAAATTTATTTTTTTATTTATTGAAATGTTTCACCAGGAAGATATACTGAGCAAATTGCTTGTTTCCATATGTGTCCTGGGAGGTAGGGGAAGGGATGACTACAGAGAGTGGCTATTACAATATGCACAAGTGCAGTACACACATAGCAGTATGGAACAGTATACAGCAGACTGGGTAATGTGTGTACATTCAAGCAGGTGTTACAATGAAGTACTAGTTTAGAGACAGAAAATTGATTACCTAATTGTACATTACGTGCTGAAGGATAAGTGCAGACAGGTCACACCAACACATCTTGGCTCACAGTGCCACAATGGGTGGGAGAACATCAGGGACATCATGGAGGAGTCAGGGGAGTTTAGCAGCAGTTGCAATTGGGGGGAGGTGAAGGAATGCGTGAGAAAGGATAGGGAGTGAAATGAGGGAGCATTTCGAATGTTGCTGGGGAGAGAGTTCCATAGCTTAGGAAAGTGGTGGAAGAAGGATGCCTGTGCAGCAGTTGTGGACCTGTAGAAGACAGCAAGGGTATGGGTGTCACTACACCTGAGGTCACAGGTGGAGACGGTGGGGGAGAGGACAGCAGGTGGGGGGAGCTCTCTGAACCAAAACTTGCTAATGAAGTTGGAGCAGTGCATCAAACATCTATCCTTTAGGGAGGGTAGAACTAGGGATTGATATAGGGAGCAATGGTGAGAGCAGGGTGGACTGTTTAGGGCAAAGCAACAGAAGGAATGAAAGAGTGTGCCCAGTCTGGCTAGGGTCATTTTGGGGGCAGCACTGTAGACTATGTCACTGTAGTCAAAAGTTGGAAGGATCATTTTCAGAAGAATTTCTCTGCATGATGGCAAAGGGATACATTTTCTATTCTGGTATAAGGCACCAAGTTCTGGGAGCAGTTTCTTGTGAATAGCATCCACATTACCAAAGAAGTCAAGGAGTTTGTCAAGCCAGACCACTAGGTACCTGAAGGAGATGGTGTCTTCCAACATGAACCTGTCAAGTGTGAAGAAGGTGGGGGTGGTAGGGAGCCTAAACAGTCTCTGTCTCATGTTAAACATTATGGAGACTGTCTTCTTGTTGTTTAAGAATAGCTGGTTAGCACATAGCCACTGCTGGACATTATCAAAGTCCTGCTGAAGAGTGAAAAATAGAAACATAGAAACATAGAAGGTGACAGCAGATAAGGACCGCAAGGCCCACCCAGTCTGCCCATTTCTTTTTCTACCTTATAAATGTGTCTCTGGCTCTGTCAATGGCCTATCTACTCATACTCATCTGTATTGCTCCCTTATGCCTATCCCATGCCTGATTGAAGCCCTGCACTGTACTCATATCCACCACTTCCTGAGGTAGGCCATGCCACGCATCCACCACCCTTTTTGTGAAAAAGAACTTTCTCATGTTACCCCTTAATTGGCCCCCCTCTAATCTCATGCTGTGTCCTCTTGTCCTGCTATTTTTCTTATATTGAAACATGTTAGACTCTTTCACCTTGTTAATGCCCTTAAGGTGTTTGAATGTTTCGATCATATCACCTCTCTCCCTCCTTTGCTCTAGGGTATACATATTGAGCTCCATTAATCCGTCTTCATATGTTTTCAGATGCAGTCCCTGCACCATTTTGGTTGCTCTTGTCCGGACTGCCTCAATTTGGTTAATGTCCTTGTGAAGGTGTGGCTCCAGTACTTCATGCAGTACTCTAGATGGGGCCTAACCAGTGTCTTGTAAAGAGGGATTATTACCTCCCTCTTACAACTTGTGGTACCCTACTAATACACCCCAACATCTCCCTAGCCTTACTTACTGCTTTAGTGGTTTGCTTTGATGATTTCAAGTCATCTGTGATGATGATGCCCAAGTCTCTTTCTTCCCTTGTGATTGCCAGCAACTGCCCTCCCAACCTAAAGGTGGCTTCCGGGTTTCTCTTCCCTATGTGCATGATCTTGCACTTCTTTGTGTTAAACTCCAGTTGCCACTCTTCTGACCATGGGAGTAGAAGGATCGGAGGTGTACAGAAATGTTTCTTCCACATACATGTAAAAGGATGCAGATGAGCAAACTGAGGGGAAATTGTTGTGGAAGATGGAAAAGAGAATAAGTCCAAGGGCTGACCTTGTGGGACCCCAGTGTGGATGGGTAGGGGTGGTGAGAGAGAGAGAGAGAGTCCATGATTCTGACTGATTGAGTTCTGCCTACTAGGTAGGAATTAAACCAGTTGATGGTAGTAGTAGACCTCACTGCGGATGTGAGTTTGTCTAGTAGAAGGGTGTGGGAGACAATGTTGAAAGCCATGGTTAAGTCAACAAAGATGATGGATGTGATGAGTCCCTGATCCATACCAGAATGGATGGAATCAGTAAGCCAGTGGAGGGAGGTGGAGGTGCTTGCAGAAGTCAGACTGGAAAGTGGTGAAGAAGGAAGTTGTGTCTAGATGGAGTAAAATCTGGGTGAGAACTATTGCTCTTGCAGTTTGTCAAGGATGAGACCGAGGGAAATTGGATGGTAGTTGCCAGCTGAGGAGGAGTCATCACCTTTATGAAGAGGGATAATGGTAGCATGCTTCCAGGCATTTGGTACAGCCGCTAGTTTAAAAGAGAGGTTAAGTAATGCAGTGATGGGGTAGGAGATGACTGGAGCTGACGGAAACAGAAATTTTGCATCAAGGTCATCAAGATTTTTGCCTTTAGATGGATTCAGGGCAAGGAGTGCCTTGAGTACAGTAAAGGGGGAACTGGGGAGAAGCAGAAGGGTGATTCAGTTGGAGCAGGGGGCAGAGAGGGAGGGGGAGAAGAAGGGAGAGAGGAGAGAAGACTAGAGGTACATGGCATAACGTAGGTATTGAATTCAGCAGCTACTGGGGGGGGAGTCTGATAGAGTGGAGTCAGCCACCATAAGAACAAGAGAGAGAGGGCTATTAGGAGGGGAGAATAGGGCATTAACTACCTTCCAGAATTTGGAAGAATGGTTTATATTGGCTCGGAATGTGCTCAAAAAGTGATCCGTTTTGGCATGCCTTACTAACTTAGTGCAGGAGTTGCGAAGCTGGTAGTACCTTTGGAAGGCTGTGGTGGAGGGTGACCATTTATGGTCTTTCCACATTTGGTCTTGGGTCCTTAGACAGTCCATAAGGTCCGAAATTATCCATGGGAGGTGGGACCCACAGACCCGGTTACGTCTGAGTGGGGTGTGAAGATCCCAGATATGGAGGAAGTTTGTTTTGAAATAATCAAGAGAGGAGTCAATTGAGGTAGAAGAGCTGACAGGTAGGTGTCCAATCTGCATTAGATAGGTCTTCAAGAAGTGGTGTGAAATTAAGTGATTTAAATGAGCAGATGTGTAGGAATTATTTTTTTGGGGGTGGCTCTAATGTGCCTAATTTTCTGACTGCAGTAGATAACATGATGGTCACGTAGCGCTTCTGGCAGAATGCCTACATTAATGATGCAGTGTGGGTGTGAGGCTAAGACCCAGACAATGAGGGAATGGTTATGGGCTTTAAGGCTGAGTCACATGGGTTCAGTGATAAGCTGTGATAAGTTTAGGGTGGTGATTTCAGCGAGAGTAGAGGATTGTGCTGGGACGAGCCAGTTCAGGCTGAAGTTGCCCAAAATCAATAGTTCCCTCTTAGAGGCATGGATCAAGAGGGATGTTAGTAGGCCAGTGATAGCAGTAGGAGGGTGGTACTACCACAGGATTGAGACAGTGCAGAGGAGAGCCACAAAAATGATTCAGGGTCTGCATCAAATGGCATATGAGGACAGGCTGAGGGAGCTCAACATGTACTCCCTGGAGCAGAGGAGCTAGATGAAGGACATGATTAAGACATTCAAGTATATCAAGGATATAAATAAAGTAGGGGTACAGGAGCTCCTTCAGGAGAAGAAAAGCATCAGAACTAGAGGATACGATATGAGGTTCAAGGGTAGGCAATTCAGGACCTATGTTCGGAAGTTCTTCTTCACTGAGAGGGTGGATGAACCATGGAATTGCCTACCCCAGGAAGTGGTGGAGGCCTAAACAGTAAACGGGATCAAGAATGTCTGGGACTGGCACAAAGGTATCATTTCACGGAAAGGACTGAAGGAGGGTAGTTACCCGTATCGGGCAGACTAGATGGATCTTGTGGTCCCCTTCTGCCATCAATTTCTGTTTCAATGTTTCTAGGAGGGAGCTCAGGACAGCAGTAGACTCCTGCCATAAAGATTGGGAGGGATGGGGGGGATCTTTACTAAAATCTCTTCATACTTGGAAATGGTTGAGGAGGTCAGTATGGTTGTGAAATATATGGTACATGGCTACCTTGCCACCCCTCTTAGCCCAGTCCTGACATACCAGGGTGAAGCATGGGATAGAGATGCTGTCATTAGGGATATGGGGGCTAAGCCAGGATTCAGTCAAGATGAGAACATCTGGTTGTAGGGAAAGGACTACGGTTTGGATTTTGTCAGTTTTAGGTAGAAGGCTCCAGATGTTTAGATGGACAATTTTTTGACCATGAGGAACCTGGGTGAAGAGAGGGAGGGGGTAGGGCCTGGGATTAATTTGATGTCACTGGCAAGCATCAATAATAAGGTGACCATGTAGTAGGTAAGTAGGAAGAGGTGCTTCTCAGGCAGCAAAAGGTGTTGGCGGAGTGACTTGGTGGTGGTGGTGGTGGGGGAGCCAAGATGGAAGACTTTGTTAGTTCCAGTAGCGGACAGTGAGGGGTGGGGATCGAGGGAACAGGAGGCCATGTGTAGGGAGGGGGGTCAGTGGGGGAAGACAGAGGTAGGGGAGAAGGGAAGGAAGGATGCAATAGTAAGCTCAGGGGGAAGTGGAAAATTGGGGAAGGGGAGAGAGGGATGAAGTGAAGGGAGGGAGGGAAGGAGGAGATTGTTGCATGGAAGGGAAGGAGGAAAAAATAATTTTGTGTCATGTCTGGTGGGAGAGACCAAGTACAGCTGGTCAGGGGATACAGCAGACAACAGTGGATGGGCTTACCTAATTAGAGGAGGGGTTGTGGTTTAGTTGGGAGAGACCAAGTAAAGCTGGGGGGGTTGGACAGAGGCTAGACCACTGACAGGCAAGTGGGGGTAGGAAAGTGATATGATAGTTCATTTCTGCCTATAAAAATAGGACTAGCTTTGGGTGGGGGGTGGCTGGGGAGGGAGGGAGGGAGGCATTATCATTAGGCACTGTTGAGGCTAGCTGTGCAGCATCACACATGCTGCAAAAGATGGCACCCACATGCAGTCCACTGTTCCTGTACCTGGGTGGGGCAGGAGAGATCTGATGTTCCAGGGCCATTTGGAAGCCCCGTAGCTATCCATGGGGCTTCAGAGCTGAGTTGACTGCAGACTGAGGAAGACAAGGAGAAACCAGAGGCAAATCAGGGCAGAAATGGGGAGGGGCTGCAGTAGGAGGGCAAATCCCCTCAAGCTGTGCAGTTACTCCCCCCTTAATTACACACCCTGGCATGTGTTATTGCATACTTATTCTAGAGAAGCAAAGCCTACTTGAAGAAACAAACAAAAATGTGCCTAAACAAACTCTTTGTCATACTGTGTCTCTTCTTCTGCAGTTTCTTATGGTGCACTTGCTAGGTATGAGCCAGATGACATTGACAACTTAGACAGTTATGAGTCTGAGATAACCATGGACAATTATGAGTTTTTGAATACTGAAAGCAGATATTTTACATAGATACACAAATACTGTAGATTCATAAAAGATGATGGCAGAAAAAGACTCTTGACCTAGCCCGTCTGCCCGCCCTACTTAACTATTTTGCTTTGCCTTTTGTCAGTCCTTCTCTTTCTTACTGTTCCTCCATTTTTATAACTAAACACACCAGCCTGCCATATCCTGGCTTGAAGCAGCTCATCATTGTGGCCTGTACTACTTCTTCAGGTAACATATTCCACTTATCCACCACCATTTCCATGAAGAAATGCTTAAGGACACCCTTTATGAACCCCCCCCCCCAGCCAGTTTCAGTGAATTCCCTCTCATCCCTGTGTTTGAACATAAGGAGAATAGTTCCTTGGTGTCGACTGTATTCATCACATGCAGGTATTTTGTGTGCTTCTTTCATGTCACTTCTTTTTCTCCTGTTGTCATGGGAGTACATGTTTAACTCCTGCAGCTGCTACTTATATGTCTTGCTTCTCAAGTCCAACAATCTTAGCTACCCTACATTGTACTACCTCCACCTTGTTACAATCCTTCCCGAGGTGTGGGCTCCAGTACCTTGCACAGTATGCCAGGTGTTGCTGCACCAGTGACCTGTAAAGTGGCAGTATAACCTCTCATCTTCTACTGCTTATCCCCCTCCCTATGCAGCCCAGCATTTTGTTTGTTTTACTTACCACCTTATTTCAGTGTGCAGATATTTTTAGGGTCTCCAATATCATCACATCTAAATCCTTTGCTTTCATAGTGCTATCAAGAGTTCTATGTGAGAACAATGAAAAAAGAACAGCAAGCGCAACTCTACAAAAAGAAATATGGTGAGCTGCACTACAGCGTCCTTCACGAACAGCTACTGGTGCTCATTTTGGCAAGATCAAAAAAGCCAAATGAAACATTTTATGCAGTGAGTTACACCTCCTGCACCCCCTTTGTAGGGGCTGTCCCCCCGGACCTCCCAACCTAAATATAATCAACTCCAAGGGGGTGTGATAATGGGGAAGAGGGGAAAACTCAGTAGGGGACTGCATTGGATGTTAGCATTGCCGGGGGGAACAATGTTGGGAGGGCGCAGACAGCTACCAAAATAATTTATATTTGTAAACATTAAAAAAAAAATCCAGTATCCCTAGTAGCAGTCCCGAACCTGGGTCGACCAACCCATAGGCAACTACCTTACCCACCACACCAGACGGCCACTCAAAACTGGCCAAATGTATATATCCAGACATACTTTTCTTCCTACCTTCAAAAATTATACACATTTCCCTATGTTATTTTTTTTTTATTTAAAGTTAATTGAAATAATTGTTCTCCTTATACACGTGGCAGAAATACATGAACATATTACATGGTACATAAGACATCCTTTCCCCATGAATCTGCTCCCCCATCACCCCACATATCTCCCTCCCCGCCTATCTCTGTATCCCTCTCCACCTGCATTGAGCAACAACATTTCCATAACCAATACATCTTAAGCATTATTCAAGTCTTAAGTTAACATATTGGGCACACACAACCCTTATGGCCAGATTACCCTTATTGTAAAGAGTATAAGGTGTATAAGGGATCCCAAATTTTCTTGCATTGTCCAATTTTATTGTTAAGGCTGGCAATAGCCTTTTCTGTGTAAAGATTTGCCAAAAGTTCAGACAACCATTCATTATAGGTAATCTCCTGCTGGTCAATCTAATGTCTTAATATAAGTTTTTTGACCGACATGGCTATGAAGGTTATATGATATTTATGAGTACGAACTTTAACCCCAGAGAGATCTCCCATAATGCACACTTCAGGTGTAAACAGGTGTTTGAGTCCCAGTAGGGGGTCAGATAACTGATTAATGGTAGTCCATAGGGGATACACTTTGAGACAGGACCAAAATAAATGATATAATGTCCCTTCCTCCAATAAACACCTCGAGCATGTAGGGGAAGGCTTTAGACCCAACTTAAATAACCTAGATGGTGAATAGTATGCATTATGCAGGATATACAATTGCATTAATCTTAGCCTCTCTTGCATCATGAATTTGTGGCAGTTGTTTCAAAGTTTTGGCCAATCTATGATGTGATTTGGGAACAAGGATTCTCACATACAAGTAGGTCCAAAGCAGTCGGGGAATTTCCAGTTATGGATTGTGCTGTAAATTTCCGAGACTGCTCTGGGACAACCATTAAACATTGAAAGTTCTTGACAAAAGGGAATACAGTTCACTGGCTGGGGATTTCTGCCAAAAACTTTTATTAATAAATGTCGTAACTGCATAAGTTGGAAAATGTATGTATTAGGGATCATGAGGCTGACTTGTAGTCCCTATGTTATTAATGGCACATAGCCATTAATACAAGATAGCCATTTTAAATTTTGATATTTTGTCACTCAAATTACCTCAATCAAAATAAGTTACCCTATTTATGGGTTACCGCTATCAAGCACCACCACCTCTATCTTGTATTGCACCCTTGGGTTCCTTCTCTGAATGTGCATTACTATTAGAGTTGCATCAAAGTTTTACTCTGCTGGTGAAGTTGCCACAAAGTGGCCCAAATTCACATCCATGGAGCTTAACAAAGTTTCCCCTGCCCTCAGCAATTTCAACTATGCACGGAATAGCAAAGTTTTCAATGTGAAAGTGCAAAAATCACCCTTGAATTGCAGAATTTGCAAGCAAATTCCACCATTCATGGCAAAATTCTACCATTTGGTGGAGAAATTCTGCCATTTGTGGGAGAAATTCCAAGTTTCACAAGAAATTCTACACTTCACAGATCGATCTGCAGTCCATGATATATGCTAACTTCATGGATTAATTCACAGAGCAAATTTTACCAGCTGCACCCATCTCTGATTACTATACAATTTTTAGTGTTAAAAAATCAGTTGCCAAATCATGGACCAGCTCTCCAACTTATCCAGATCCTCCTTTAGCTCTCATTTCCCTTACTCTGTGTCTACCCTTGCACAGGTCTTTGCATTGTCATTAAAAAGCCATATTTCATCCTTGATATCTTCATTAGTGTCACAGATGGAAATATTGAAGAGGACAGGTCATTCAATTTAATCACCTAAGAAGAAGCCGTAAGCCAACAGTAAAATGAATGTTTTTTTTCCTTCTTTATTACTACCAGATATTTTAACATTGCAACCAGACCCAACTTACACCCACTTTCTCTCTCTTGTTCTCTGGTCCGCTCCATTCCCAGCCTGGATTTCCAATCTCTATTTCAGGTGCTCTCCTCCTCTCTCTGTCTCCCAAGCCCATCCCTTGAAATAAAATAATAATAAACAAATGCCAAGAGAACAATTTCTTTTATATATTTGACTCCTCCCCCCCACTTTGGTTGTGATACTTTGTTGAGTAGCTTTTACTGCTTCTTATGACACAGAAGCAGCTCATGGCACACAGCAGGAGCCAGAATGGCAGCCTATCACACCAAACTTAGTTTGAAAGCCTAACGGTCTCACACTAAAAAAAAAAAATGAAATGGGGGCAGTGACTGTATTTGTTTATCTTTGCCATCTGTCTGGCTCCAGAACATACACAACTGCTTGGAGAGGAAAACGAAGTTTGGGTTTGGAGTGATATTTTTGAGAGGAGCTTCATTTCCAATCTACATTTCTGACTCTCAGTTGGAATGCTGTTTACTTTTCTCTGCTTTTCTTCCACATCTAAACAAACTGTGGAGGGTGGAGGGGTGGGGTGAAAAGGTGAGAATTATATCCTCTTTGGAAATTGTAGACTAATCCACACCAATATTAAATAATACTACAAATAGTCTCAGTTGGGGGGGGGGTGCAATTATTCTACCTACCTACCAACAGGGAACTATTTTCTGTGGCACAACAATAAACTCAATAAAAATTATTTAAAGTAACAAAAAAATATACTTTTCTTTCTTTGTTTTTTTTTTTGTTTGTTTACAAAAGGGGAAGGGGAACATTGTATAATCACAATATACCACTCCAGGGTGTTGGTTATGCTGGGATTTACCCACTTCTGGTGTGGTTTACTTACTCAGCCTGTGGCCTCATGACCAAACCATACCAAACATTGGTAAATTCCAGCATAATCCACACCCTGTTATGGTACAGTATATTTGCTTAAGTATTTAGTGTATACAAACACACAAGTACACACACACACACACACACACACACACTTAAAAGCCCACTTTGAGATACATCCAATTTGTGGATACAGTACCAATGGTCCGTTATCCTTGAGAAGGTGAGTTGGACTGAACAAGTAAAAAGCATTCAAGCTTTTGGTTCATACTTGATGACATTGAGGCTACACTGTCAGAGTGATGAAGTAGTCCTCCATCCTTGGGCATGCAACTGAGTTGGACTGGACAGGTGGGAAACAGATTCTACTGTTTATGTGCCTAATGTTGCTGAATTAAGGTTGCAGGATATTACCTTTACTGAATTTCTTTTGCATACATCTCTTTCCACAGAGCAAGCAGAATCCTATAGTCTCTAAATATGGCAATGCCCCAGCACCAGGAAATCATCGCTGCACAAGTTCTGCTCAACTGATGCCCAGTGACTGAGAAGGGTAAGTGGACATTTCCTATGCTTAACAAAACATGACAGTATTCTAAGCACTGTTAGTGATAGGGAACATATAAAGGAAACAAAATGATCAAAACATCGAGTAAACAACTGAGCAGCTGTTTACATTATGCTGCAACCATTTTCTTTCCTTCATATGTTGCACACCCCTAACTCAATTACTGACTCGAGTGCCTTAAAATTTTACACTAAACACTGCATGTCTTAACAGTACAACACTTCTTAAAACAGTCACAAAAATGTGATACAGTGATTGTTTTAAAATTCAATAGCATCCTTCCAGGGAAAGTGGATCCTTTTGTTTCAACTGGTATAACTTCCAATTTAATGAACTCTAGCACCATGGCAAGTGAGCTCTACTTAAGGCTGGAGAAAAACTGTCTACTTTGAGGAAAAATTCTTGAACCAATTGGCATTGTAAAGTAACTGAAACAGTATGTTGAATATGTTTCTGTTACTGTATGAACAGAAACTGAGCCATTTGTCTTTTTTTTGGTTGTTTGTTTCACAGATGTCACACTTTAGATGAAAAAGAGAATGGCATCCTTTCAAAGTATATGGAAAGTAACATTAGACTGGGTAATGGAAAGCAAGCATGGCCCAGGATTTACCTTTTGCCAAGTCTGTGCCACCAATCTCAGTGTTAGCCATAGAGGACACAATGCCCTTCAAGGACATGTGGATTTGGAGAAGCACTAACAGAGTGTCAAATATGCATCTGGCAGAAAATCACAAGCAAACACAAAATCCATTGAAACAGAAGTGACCTTTTTTGTTTTGTAAAAGTAGATGACTGGGAGAGGCACACTGAACTGAGGCTCATTTCCAGGTGCAACCCAGGGAGAGGGGAAGGGGGGAGTACAAAAGTTAATAAGATAATTTAAATATATCATACAGGCATCAAAACAAGACTGTAATGAGATCATAAGGTGCATTGAGATTGGGATTACAGTAATACAAAAAAATGACATAGATATATGCAAAAAACAACAAAACAGGTGACTGGAGTTGTAAGGAGAAATTTCCTGAGTTACAGGGAGGAGGAGGGACAGAAGCAAGGGGGAGGGGAGATTTGGGAGAGAGTGCATTTTAAGTAGTGCAGGGAGGGAGACAGTCTAAGGGAGCTTGGGAAAGAGTTCCAGATGAAGGTAAATGGTAGGAGAAGGCTGCCTACCCTGAACAGGATGTAGGGGGAAGAGAGAATGTACAGGTGTCTCTGAAGCACAGAGGGTAGGAATAGGGGGGTGAGGGAGAGGTGAGATAGAAGGGAAGGGATCCAAGCCAAAAATTGGAGATAAGAGTGGTGGCATGGTGCTGATGACATAGGTGAAGAGAGGAAAGAGAAATGGAGGAGTAGAGTGGGAGGGGGGCATTTAAAGCAAAATGGCAAAAGGCATTAAAGAAGGAGTCCAGTCTAGATAGGGAAGAGGCCTGGGTAGATCCAAAAACTACATCACCTTATCAAAGACTGGGAGGATCATTTTTGTGAGTAGTTCAAACTGGACGAAAGGGTAGAGAAAGTCTTTGTTTCTATACATGGTTACAAGCTTGGGATGGAGTTAGAGTGTGTACAGTGGATGTGTGCAGAGAAGTTGAGCCAACCATCCAGCCAGATACCCAGGTATTTGAAGGCGGTGACTATGACAAGGTTGGTGCCCTTATGGGTGGAGAAGTAGAGAGGGAACTACTCTGGCTACTGACCCTATTGGATGAACAGAAACTATCATTTACCATATAAGTTCCCCTTCTCAAGTTTATGAAACAATACTGCAGAGATGTCGGTGTTGTGGCAAAAAATGGCTTGTGGTGCAATAAAGGCTGCCTTCTTTGCTCCAGATGTTTTGGGGCCAAAATATCAAGATGATCTAGCAGCAATTGGTCACACTCTACCTTTTGTGTTTACTTAGACAGAGGTACTGACATGGGGGATGAGAAGTTCCCTGTCATTTTGGTAGGATATTTTGATGAACTATGGGGGAAGAATGTAGTGTGATTTCTGGATATGCCCATTTGTGTTTCTGGAACTGGCCAGGTAATGTTTGAGTATGTACTTGAAACCATAAACAGATTCAAGATCCATCTAAGCAACATCACTACATATTTGTCTAACAATGCTGATTCTATAACTGGAAAAAGAAATCTGTTTTGTCCAGAATGAAGGAGATCATTTCTTACATTGTACACATGGGTTGCCTGTGCCACTTAACAGATTTGTGAATTACATCAGGAGTAAAGGCAATGACCATTAAAGAACTAGTTTTGGACATTTATTATCATTTTGCATGAAGTGCACAACACCAGCAGAAACTTAAAAGAATTTGCATTGTTTTTTGGCATCGAGACACTGCAGGTTATTAAACATGCACCCACTCTATAGTTACATACATAGATACATAGACAGTGTCGGCAGATAAGGGCCTATGACCCACCCAGTCTGCCCATTTAAGTTTGTAAGTTCAGTTTATGTTTTTCAGGAAGTCTGTTGCCCCTTACCCCTGACCTCCAGAATTCCGTTATGTCTATCCCATGCATTCTTAAATCCCGTGATTGTTTCAGCCCCCACCACTTCCTCTGGCAGGGTGTTCCACTTGTCCACCACCCGTTCTGTGAAGAAATTCTTCCTCACGTTTCCTCTGAATCGTTCTCCTCAACTTCATCCCATGCCCTCTAGTCCTGGAACATCTTTTTCACTTAAAAATAGTGCATTCCTGCACCCTGTTCCTCGCTGTAAGATACTTGTATGTCTCTATCCATATCCCCTCCCTCCTCTCCTCCAGGAGTACATGTTCAGTGCCTAACCTGTCCTCATAGGACTTGTGATGCAATCCATGCACCATCTTTGTTACCCTCCTCTGAACCTTCTCTACCCTGTCTATGTCCTTACGTAGGTAAGGTCTCCAGAACTGCACAGTGTACTCCAGGTGCGGCCTCACTAGTGTCTTGTATAATGGAATTATGACCTCCTTTTCCTGCTGGTGATGCCCTGCCATGCATCCCAGCATCCTATTTGCTTTACCTGCTGCCTTGTCATACTGTTTCCCTGCCTTGAGGGTCATCAGAGATGATAACTCCAAGATCCCTTTCCTGCTTGGTGCATGCTATATCTCACCCCCAACTGATATATTGTGCCAGGGTTTTGTGCCCCATATGCATTATCTTGCACTTCCTCTTGCATGAATTTCAACTGCCAAACCCCTGACCATTCTTCAAGTTTCTGCAGGTCCTTCTCATTCTGTCTACACCTCTGGTGTCTACTCTGTTACAGAGCTTTGTGTCATCAGCGAACAGTGAAATTCTGCCTTCTAGGTCCTGCGCAATGTTACTGATGAAGATATTGAATAGTACTGGTCCCAGCACTGATCCCTGTGGTACCCCACTGGTCACTCTTCTCTCTGTGGAGTGACAGCCATTTACCACCACCCTCTGTGTCCTGCTGCCCAGCCAGTTACCTACCCACCGCACTACTGTCCTGCCCACACCCATATTCCCCAGTTTGTGCAATAGTCTTCTATGTGAGCTTGGTAAAGGTAATTTAAAGGATGATTGATATGCTGCCTGCACTTAAATCCTATTTTATAACCTACAAACAGTGTACAACCAAGGTGGAACTGATCACAAAGAGACAAGTGAGTCATAAGGCGAAGTTGGCATTGTATTTCCTGTATGATGCAGTAGAACCTCTACACAAGTTTAAGGTTTAGGTACAAAGCAGAGAAAGACAGCTCTTGAATCTCTGGTCTGACATATGCAAAACAATGCAAATTTATGCTATTAGGCAACTAAGGCCAGTAGTGGCACAAACATAGAAACATAGTAACATAGAAGTTGATGGCAAATGAGGACTGCAAGACCCATCGAGTCTGCCCATTTTTTCTACCTTATGAATGTGCCATAGGCCTGTACTCTGTCAGTGGCCTATCTATTCATATTCATCAGTATTGCTCTCTTATGCCTATCCCATGCCTGTTTGAATCCCTGCACTGTATTCATATCCACCACTTCCTGGGGTAGGCCGTTCCATGTATCCACCACCCTTTCTGTGAAAAATAACTTCCTCACATTACCCTTTAATCAACCTCCCTCTAATCTCATGCTGTGTCCTCTTGTCCTGCTATTTTTCTTATATTGAAACATGTTAGAATATTTCAGCTTGTTAATGCCCTTAAGATGTTTTAATGTTTTAATCATATCACTGCTCTCCCTCCTTTGCTCTGGGGTACACATATTGAGCTCCATTAATCTGTCCTCATATGTTTTCTGATGTAGTCCCTGCACCATGTTGGTTGCCCTTCTCTGGACTGCCTCCATTTTGTTAATGTCCTTGTGCAGGTGCGGCCTCCAGTACTGCACGCAGTACTCCAGAAGGGGCCTAACCAGTGTCTTGTAAAGAGAGATTATTACCTCCCTCTTATGACTTGTGATACCCTTACTAATACACTTCAACATCCCTCTAGCCTTACCTACTGCTTTAGTGGCATGCTTGGATGATTTCAGGTCATCTGTGATGATGATGATGCCCAAGTCTCTTTCTTCCCTTGTGATTGCCAGCAACTCCTCTCCCAATCTATACGTGGCTTCAAGGTTTCTCTTCCCTATGTGCATGATCTTGCACTTCTTTGTGTTAAACCCCAATTGCCACTCTTCCAACCATTTTGCCAGTTTATCCAGATCTCTTCTCATTCTGCCTACCCCATCTGGATCATTTACTTTGTTGCAGATCTCAGTGTCATCTGCAAACAGAAAAACCTTACCATCCAGTCCATCTGCAATATCACTGGTGAAGATATTGAACAGGACTAGCCTCAGGACTGATACCTGAGGTATCCCACTTGTGAATTGCATCTCTTCTGACTCTATACCATTTACCACCACTCTGCTTTCTGCCCACCATCCAGTTTGCCACCCAGTTGTCCAACTTCTGGCCCACCTTGAGCCTACCTAGCTTATTAATCAATCTTCTATGTGGAACAGTATCGAAAGCTTTGCTGAAGTCAAGGTAGGCGACATCAACTGCACCCCCTTGGTCCACCACTCTGGTACCCAGTCAAAGAACTCTATGAGATTAGTTTGACAGGACCTACCTGTTGTAAACCCATGCAGTCTTGGATTCTTTGCTCTTATGGATTCCAAATGTTGCACTATCCTTTCCTTAAGGAGTGTCTCCATAATCTTGCCCACTACTGAGGTAAGACTGACTGGTCTGTAGTTCCCTGCCTCCTCCTTCGTACCACTCTTGAGGAGAGGGATCACAACAGCTCTTCTCCAGTCTTCTGGGACCTCTCTTGTACTCAGAGACTTACTAAACAGTTCTGATAATGGCTCTGATAGTTCCACCCTTATCTCATTTAGTATTCTGGGATGGACTGTATGCCACCAGGTCCCATTGACTTGTCCACCCTGAGCTTAGCAAGCTCTTGTAGGACCCTTTCTTTCATGAATGGAGTAGTGCACACCTCCCTCCCCCCAGTGTCCATATTGCTGAGCTGTGGGCCCTGTCCTACATTCTCCTCAGTAAATACTGAGCAGAAGTATCTATTTAGGATAGATGCTTTTCCTTGGTCCTCCTCCACACACTCCCCCTTATCCCCATTGATCTTAGCAATACCCCCTCTGAACCTTCTCCTTTCACTAATGTATCTATAGAAAGTCTTGTCCCTTCTTTTACTGTTCGTGCTAGTGTTTCCTTGATTTGGGCCTTTGCATGCCTTACTGCCTTCCCTGCTCCTCTTAGGGAAGTTTGGTATGCCTCCCTATATTCGTCCCACTGCATTCCCTTATATTTCCTGAAGGACAGCCTTTTGGCTCTGACCTTTTCTGCTACTCTTTTTGAGAACCAAAGTGGTTTCCTCCTTCTTTTACTCTTACTTTCTTTTCTCTCTAACTCAATGGGATGTTGCTTCAAATATTGCATCCTTAATGCTTGCCCACTTTGCCTGTACCCCCACACCTGTATTTCTTCTTGCCAGGGCTAGCTTAACTTGTTGGCCATCTCATCAAAGTCAGCTCCTCTGAAGTCCAATATTTTTGCCTTGGAATGGGTTGATTTAGTTCTAGTGGCCAAACTGAGCCATGCCATGTGATGGTCAATGGCCCCCAGGTGACCTTCTACTTGGAGATCTGTGATCCTTTCCCCATTAGTCAGTACTAGATCTAGGATAGCCCTGTCTCTTGTGGGTTATTGTACCAGTTGGTTCAGGCTCTCCCCCTGCAGGTAATCCACCATGTGTCTAGTTCTGGTGAATGTTTCTGCTGATATTGACCAATCTATGTCTGGCATGTTGAAGTCTCCCATTATCAGAACCTACCATTTAGCTGTCATGTTTTGTATATCTTCTAACAGTAATGTATCTATGTCCTCCCCCTGGTCTGGAGGCCTGTAGACAACCCCAGTTCATATGGCTGTCCATTCCCTGTTTCCAGGGTGACCCACAATTCTTCTGGCTCCTTATCTGTATTCTGAATTTCTGTAGCTTTGATATTTTCATTGACATAAAGGCCCAATCCATCCCCCCTTTTTGCACCTCAGTCTCTTCTGAACAGAATAAGCTGGATACTGAAGTCTCCTAAGTGTGGTTACTGGTGAACCATGTCTCGCTAATGACTACTACTGTATGTCCAGTTTAGCCTCTGTCATTGTTGCTTGCAGGTCTGGGATCTTGTTTCCTAGACTGTGGGAATTTGTGTACATGATTTTCCATTGACCAGATTTCAGTGTGTTAGTCACTGGGCAAGGTCTGGTGTTTCTGCTGCATGTCGTATGGGAAGCCAGACCTTTTTCCTTACCTGGTGATGCAAATGAGCTACAAACTGATCACTAGATGAGGGGGGAGGAGTGTTCTTCCTGTTCTATCTATTGGGTGCTGCATCCCTCTCCCCATTTAATAATTTAAATATTCTGCAAAGATGTCAAATTTCTTCCCCAATGCATTGACTCCCTCCTTAATCAGATGCAGTCCATCAAATTTAAAGTTCTATTTGCACAGGCTCAGAAGCAAGCAACAGTTTCTGTAGCTTGCTTCTGAGCCTGTGCAAATAGAAGAAGAACATACACTACAGCAAAATGAAACACATGTTGGCCCGGAAGCAGAAATGTACATGAAAGAAAGTGTAGATGATATTGTGGGCACTATCCTCGAACAGAACTTTGTAAAAAAGCACGCACACTTTACTCAGCAGTAATTACATAAATGACTAAGAACCCCCCCCCCACCGTGATCATCTTCTAAAAAATGTTGCTTTTCTTTTGAATAATGCAGAGAAAGTTCACCTGTCAGCAACTGTGGTAGCATATATTGGTACCTGCCTTGGACTTTGCAGTTCAAGGTAAGAGCGAAGTCAGCTTTTGCATGAGTTTTCAGTCTGCCAGTTGACAGAAATACAGCAACATGTTAGTAATACAGATTTCTGCATGTTGAAATTATTTGAATGTGTCACTCTGTCATCCATAGAAATGTGATTCACCAGCCTTCAAAAACTTAATGTTGACTATACTTTGCTTTCCATCTTCCAACAGTTAGATGGAGTAGGCATTTAGAATTGATTGCAAAGTAAATACTGAGTTAAGACAGTCACTTAGTATAAAAACGTTAAACTCATTGCAAGAGATGCAGCTAAGTATTATTCCACCTGCAAAGTGGACGCGATGTCCCCCAATTCGCATCATAGAGCATTACATGAAGTGTATTCAAAAAGGTGGAATTTCATCTTTTTGAATGCACTTCACATTGTGGCACTTTGCCTTATTCAGCATTGCAGTAAAACAAGGTGAAGTGAGAGAAAAATGGGCCACAGATCACGTGGCTCACATAGTCTCACAGTCTGCAGGTCACATGCTTCCCTTCATGCTGCAGGAGGAAGTGAATCATGCCAGAAAGTGAAACAGTTTCACTTTCACCTTGCTGTAGCAGGAGCTACCTGAGCTGGTGAAAGCTGGAAAGCAAATATAAAAGTTGATTTTTTTGTCTGAATTTGCTGGGGTTTTTTTTGTGGAGTGTGAAAGGATATTGTAGGTTGGGTGTATTTTTTGTTACTTGTATGTGTGTGTGTGTATGTGTGCATGCATCTGTGTGAGAAAGCAAGAGACAGAGAGAGGGAGACACTAATGGAGGGTGATCAAGGAAGAGGTGGGTTTAGGTGCAGTGCAGTGGGGGATCATGTTGGAGTCTGCACTCGTGGTGGTAGGCTCTGATTAAACTGCAGCACCATTCATGGAAGTCCCACAAGCAGTTCAGGGAATGGCAGCACCACCTCCAGATGTGGAACATAGCAACACTCTCCCATGCTACCACCACCTGCTATGGCCCCAGAGCCAGCTGTGCCACAGCCGCATGTTTCAGCCCCCCCAGCCCCAATTGGGCAGCAGCAGGTGGCAGTAACACCTGGGCCCCCCCACCTGTGCCTGGTTCTCCCTGCAGCTCTCTGGTCTGGGAGTTTTTTGCTACACTGCCATGGGACAGCAGTGGAGCAAAATGCATCATATGTGATGCCTTGTTGAGCCATGGCCCTAGGGGCAGTCACCTTGGAACTGGGGGCAGTGCACCCACATGCTAAACCATCACAAAGCAGTCTGAGATTCCAAGGTGGCAGAAGTTTTGTGAAATGCACCTGCTGGCCCTTCTGGCCAAGATATAGTGGCCTGTTGTACACCTGCATCTGCACGATGTGGTGTTAAGCATGGTGATGCGGCTGCTCCCTCACAACCACCAAAACAACCTGTAGCGGTTGTGCACGATGGTGGTAACCCAGCCAAACTCACTGCCACACAGGCTGATGTGGTCCTGTTGTGGAGCGAGATGGATGCGGTTAACCACCGTCTGGATAGTATGGAGCAGCAGTTGGATTGAATTGAAGGTCACCAGCTCCAGATAATGGGAATGCTTCAACTGCTGCTCTCCAACCAGAACATTGCAACCTAGTTTTGTTTAAAATGTTTGTCTTTCCTGACTCCTTGCACCCACCACCCTCTCTGTGAAATATTACTTCCTGGTGTTGCCCCTCAATCTTCCTGATCCATCACCCCTCTGTTTTCAAATTTTGCCCCCTTCTTTGTGCACATCTTTTATTCTGTATAATGCTACCCTCTTGTATGTTGATTATTCCCTTTTGGTACTTCATAGTTTCTGTCATGCCCCTCCCCCTTTCCTTTAAGGTTATACATAATGTCCTTTAGTGTTTCTTTTTCTGTCTTCATCTGCATATTCTGCAACATTTTAGTTACCCTGCTTTGTACAGCCTTCATCCTATGTATATCCATGCAGAGATATGCTCTCATCACTGCTCGCTGTACTTAAGATGAGATCTTACCAAATATATGGACATAGGGATAAGAATTTCCATTTTGGACTTCATTTTAATGTGATGGCTCCCAATGCATCGCAGTATACCCCCAGCTATCCTTACTGACTTCTCGCATTTCTTGCATACCTGTTGGTCATGTGATGACACAGGTCATTGTCCATTTTTGTTGCTGTTAGTCCCCCCCCTTTGTGAGCACTGTTATGTGTATAATGTTAAGTGTGTATTCTATCTTTCTTTCGCATAACCTTGTTTACCTCCCAAAAATGGTAAGAACCACATCCAAAAACAGCTGAAATAAAATAAAGTACAAAAGTGGTGTCCTTGCCTTCATTATATTCCTACTTAATAATGTCTGTTTACCATGAAATATTTTTTGGCCTCAGTAATGTTTCCTCTCTGTTGTGGTTTGTTTGTTGAAAAGCAGGAGTCAGCAGAGTAATAATCTGCTAAACAGCATGTGTGCACTGTCAGGTTGAACTGCCCACCAAGCCCCCTGAAAACATATTATATGACTTGGTCTGCTATTGATGATGGTACAAATTAAATATATTTTATATATTCTTTATATCATCAACGGTGGAACAAGTCAGCTATCATATATGTTTCCAGGGGGCTGGGCAGTGTGCAACTGACAGTGCACACATGCTGTTTAAACAGATTATTGCACTGCTCACACCTGCTTTTCCACACATGCACACACCAAGACAGAAAGAAAACATGACTGAGACCACTAAAGTATTTTCTTTTTGGAAACAGAGATTTTTAAGTTGGAATATAACAAGGAAGGGAATGACACCATGTTTTAGCTTATTTTCTGTAGAATGTTTTGGCCAGTGTTTGTACACATTTTGGGATGCTGTCTTATGTCCTGAAAATTCCTGACTCCAGATGAATAGAAATTAAAGCATAAAATGTAATGAAGGTGGGGGTCACGTGATGGCAGCCTAGAACAGCAGCAGCAGACTCCATTTGCTCCGTCTCCTACTCGCTAAAACCTCTTAATTAAGCATTTCTTCAGAAGCAATGGTGAAAGATTTTGAATCAGATCAAAGCATAAAGACCCCTTGCTGCATCAGAATCGCCAACTATGGAGGTCTTCATGCAGAAAGCGCCACCGTGGCATTCACCGCCACTATCTCCCAAAAAAGACAAGGCCCCTAAGCGGCCTAAAGCTCAGATGCCGAAAACATCTATGGGGACTGTGCCGCTTACAGAAGACCGGTTTTTAGAAATTATGCGACCTATGCAAGAGTCGATGGACAATATTACCGAGGAGCTACATCAGATTAAAGCAGCTATGGATTCCCTGTCTATCTGAATGGCAGACTCAGAAACCCACCTCACATCCGTGGAGAAAAAGCAAGGTAAACTAGCCATAGACCAGGCACTTACCAGCTGAAGAGTTAAAAAATTGGAAGACAAACTAGAGGATCTGGAAGGGAGGAGTTGCAGGAATAACCTATTAATAATAAGCATTCCCGAAAAGGAAGAAGGCACAGCACCCATACTCTTTGTGCAGAAGTTTTGTGAAAAAATAGCAGGGCCCTCTCCTAACGGTCCTGCTTATATCGTGGAGAGAGCTCACAGGGCACTTTGACCACCTCCACCCCCCTGGCTCCACACCCAGGCCTATAATCTTCAAACTACTTAACTTCTAGGATAAACAACATATGCTTTCAAAAGTTAAAGCATTACAAGAAGTTCTCTGGGAGGGGAAAAAGGTTAGAGTGACCCAAGATTTGCTACAATCGGTTCGAGTAAAATGCCAGGAATTGCACTCACTTGTATCTAAGCTGATCGCAGCGAGTAAGCCTTTCTGTGTGAAATACTCTGCGATTCTGCAAGTGAAGCTTGGTGACCACTGGCAGACCTACGATTCCCAGGAGCAAGCTCTGAGTGAATTAAAAACGGCACTCCCAGAGTTATTCAAGTGAGCTTCCCTTTGAAAGAGGTTTATATACTTCGTTTTAATAGTAGCGGCAGCTTTTCTGTGCCAATGCTATGAAAGACTCACTCTCTCATAAACGTGGAAGAATGCAGAAGGCAGGAAATGTTTAAAAGCATGCACTTCTCTCATTAGATGCCTACCCGAATACATTGTAAATATGCAATGCTGGCATTGAAGATCCACCTGTCTTGATAAAAATTCAACGTTTCTTTTGGCAAGAAGATGGTCCTATGATCAAGTTTGAGTAAGAACACAGGATTGCTTCTGCAATCGGCAAGTTCAGTACTGCAGGTCCTGGAAGATTCATTTGTTTATATAGAAGTCCCACCTGCTTCCAGAATTGTGTCTGAACCCATAACTAACCCTATATGATACTGGAGGCTTGACAATAAAGTCTGCCTGTGAAGTAACGAGGCAACTACAAGAGAGTTAAATATTTGGATTACTATTACTCTATATGCTGATTTTTCTTTATATTAGTAGTAATAATCTAACAAAATATTATAGCTTCGCCTAACGAAATAAGAGAATAGGCCTCTTTAGCAAGGGGATTTTTAACCCTAGATAAATCACAATGTTTTATTTATAATGTCAGGAGCAGCTACTTGACTTTTGTAAGTTCCATAATTACTGAATAAAATTAACGAGTTGGGGGAAGGGTTTATGGGGAAAGTAGATACTTTTAGGCTTGTTTTTTGTACATCACTTGACAAATTCAATTGAAGATCAGTTGCAAGAACTGGGGGTAGTTAAGGGATTTATAGGGGTTAATATGGGAAGAGGGGAGTGGAATTACTGCGGCATGTTATCCTTTCTTTGCTTACCTTTCTTAGCCACAGATAAAGATATCAAGTACCTTTTTCAAGTGGCCTATGTGTTTCACTTTACCGTGAGATTTAACCTCAAAATAGAATAATGTTAGGTCCATATATTATTTTAAACTGGAACGTGAAGGGTGCTAGGGATAGATGTAAGTGGCAGATTATATTAAGGCACTTATAGAGCCTTAAAGTGAATATAGTCTGTTTACAAGAAACGCACCTTAGGTGAGTGGATATCTCACTATTGTGTAAGGGATGGGTAGGGCAAGCCTATGGGGTAGGAATATCTACCAACAGAGGTGGGGTCACTATAATATTTCATAAAAATGTTCCCTTTAGACTAGAAAATGAGACTTGGGACAGTCAAGGGCGATATATAATACTACACGGATTATTGGGCTCACACCAAATAACAATTGGGTCCATTTATGGGCCAAATGTAGATTCCCCAGCATTCTTTACAAGCTTAATGGGAAATATTTCTGCTACTCCCCCCAGAGCTATATTCCTTGGAGGAGACTGGAATATTATCCCCCAACTTTCTCTAGACAGGTCAGAACCTAAAAGGTCTGGTCTTTCTCCTGCACAGAGAGCCCTACAAGATCTAATAAATGGGCTGGGTCTCCTTGACATATGGAGAGTGCTTAATCCCAACGAAAAACAATACACCTTCTTCTCCCACCCCCACTGTACTTGTTCATGAATAGATTATATCCTGATAAGCTCCCATATTATGCCTGAAGTAATTGAGGCCACGATTCACTCACGGGTGATATCAGATCACTCCCCGGTTTCTATAACATATATATTAGGACCTGGAATTAAAAGGGATTCCATATGGAGACTAAACACACAATTGCTTCAACTCCCCAGTATACAGGCCCATCTCAAAAATGTTATTACTTCATTCCTAGATAACAGCGTTGGAACAGTCCCTAATATTGACAAAGTCTGGTCAGCCCTGAAATGCGCGTTATGGGGGGAATGCATATGTTTGGCTTCTATTAGGTCGAAAAAGTTTAAAATGCATATCAAAACTCTGCTACAGGAAATCAAAGCCCTGGAATTAAGTATCAGTAAACGTTCCTCAGAATCTGAATGGATTAGACTTCATAGGTTGCATACCCAATTTTCAGATCTTATGCCCCAAAAAGCAGAGCTCTCTTTGAAACGTGTTAAGATAAAGTACTTGGAATCTGGGGAACGTGCTGGTAAATTACTAGCCCTCCATATTAAACAAGTGGAATCTACTTGTTTTGTGCCAGGACTGTATTCACATAAAGAAGGCCTATTAGTCACAAATCTGAGGGAAATTGTTTCTAGTTTTGCAAGATATTATGGAGATCTGTATCACACTGTAGATGGAAATATCCCAAACGAACAATTACAAACATATTTTGATCAGTTGATCCTCCCGGCTCTATCCGCATACAAAAAAGCCATTTTTGAGCTCCCCTATTATGGAATGGGAAGTCACGCAGGCAATTAAACAACTCACAGCTGATAAATCACCCGGTCCAGATGGCTTCCCTACTAACCTGTATAAACTATATAGTACAGAACACTCTCTCCTCTTTTAACAAGAGTTTTTAACTTCTGGTATGAATCTGGCTTCTCAGATCATACATACCTTGAAGCTCTAATCACTATTACTCCTAAACCGGGTTGTGACCCACATTATGTTGAAAATTACCGTCCTATTTCTTTACTTAATGTTGATGTTAAAATACTAGCAAAAATACTGGCTAACCATTTGGGGCCTTTAATGGATACATTAATTAGTAATGAACAGGTTGGTTTTATGCCAAGAAGATCCTCAAATGATCATATGCACCGATTGTTACATCTTATTCCCCTAGCTGATAATTCAAATATTCCTATGGCCCTCATTGCCTTAGACACGGAAAAGGCCTTTGACCGGGTCTCCTGGCACTTCCTCTTTACTGCATTATCCCGGTATGGCCTTCTGCAAGCATTTATTAAATGGGTTAGACTACTATATTCGTCTCCTACAGCCCGGGTTTGGTGCAACAGTTACTTATCGAACCCATTCCTATTACTTCACGGCACTAGACAGGGCTGTCCCCTTTCCCCACTCCTTTTTAATTTCTACTTGGATCCCATTATTAGGAGATTACTCACAATGCAAGGTCTACAAGGAATTCAAATAGGAACTCGACAACATCTTCTGTCTGCCTATGCAGATAATCTGTTATTACATGTGATGAATCCAACTGAAAGTATCCCAGCCCTTCTACAAGAAATTGAGTCTTTTTCAAGAATCTCCTACTATAAACTTAATTTGACGAAATCTACTATTTTCCCCTCTGAATCAGAAATTATTACGAGCAGATGTAGAAAAATTTGGATTACATTGGGAAAATAAAGGTCTAACCTACTTAGGTATTAAAATCCTTAAAACTTATGCTTCTATTGTCAAAGAGAATCTCATTAAATTAGCCCAAATAATAAAATTGGATCTAGAAAGATGGAACACATTACAAATCTCCCTATGGGGAAGGATCAATATAATCAAAATGAATGTTCTACCCAGAATGTTATACCCTCTTAATATATTGGCCCCTTATCTCCCCAAATCATGGTTTTTGAATCTCAGAAATGTATTTAATAAATTTATTTGGAAGGGTAAAATGGTGAGACGGGCATATCACAAATTAACGGCACAGAAAATCTGTGGTGGGCTTTCTCTACCATTCCTATTTAATTATTACGGAGCAATCCACATCACAAAACTAGCACATTGGACATCCCAACTATATGAAGGAGACCCTAGATCTTACTCCCCCTCCTGGCTAGATATTGAAAAGACCTTGGTATCCCCCACACTATATTCATTGCCATCTTTACTATACTTATCTTCAAAATATATCCCCCCAAATCTCTGGAAATCCCCAATAGGATGGTCGTTGAGAGCTCTGAATCAACTGCAGCGTTATTTGAAAATTAACTGGCATGTAGATGGAGAACAACCACTCTTAAATAATCCACATTTTAAGATCCAGCAGAAACCTATTTCAATAGTGTTTTGGCCCTCTTTAAGAAACATGAGGCTCAAAGACCTTATGCCTAATGGCAGTATAACCAACTCTTACAAAGCTTTCCTGAATTAAAAGGATGTCCCTTCAAATACTGGCAGGTCGTGCAGGTGGTTTCTTCCTTTATAACCACTATGGGGTGCCTGAACTTCCTAAAACTGACCTACCCTCCTTACTTAGTGCAGCCAGCCATCCACATCCTATATCCATGGTATACAAAGAACTGCAGACCCTTGACACGCAGCTACCCACTGGTATATGTCATTACTGGGTTAATGTCCTATCCCTCCCATCTACACTTGATTTCTGGCAACAAAAATGGAACAACCTATACAGATTTGTTAAACAAGACCGCCTGCTCCTTATACAGTTTAATATCATGAATAACTTACATTATACTCCCCAGAAACTTTATAAAATGGGTAAAGTATTATCCCCTCATTGCCTTAATGGAAATGGGGACCTTCACCATATGTTATGAGCGTGTCCTAAAGTACAATTATTTTGGAGGGCTATAGAAAATTCCCTGGACCATATATTAGCCTTAGACTCATTAGAAGTTTGTTTACTTAATCACTACCCAAAAGGAACATTGAAGTCCAAGAAATACTATATGGCACTCATTTCTGCAGTGGCTAAACTTGTACTCATGAGACATTGGACTGATGATTCCTTACTTACAATATTAGAGTGACATAGAGAAATCTTGCAGGCCTTGCAGTTGGAAAAGCATATTGCTAGAATGGATAATCAACTACAAGGTTATTTAGATAGATGGGGCACTTTAGATGCATTGTTAACAATATGGAAGCCTTGAGCAGGTAACCCAGTGATTGAATGTCTTTTTGGGAAAAATCATCTCTAGCTGTAACAGAGAAAACTCAAGTACTTGATGTCTTTATGTGGGGGGGGTTGGGGGGTTGTTGTGGAGGGTGTTGTTTTTTTTTGTTTTGTTTAGCTAAAGATCTCACTGATCCTTCTGCTTTGTTGTAGTATACTTTTATTTTAAGCTTGTATTCATATTAGATGATTTGGATTGCATAACATCACTATGTACCCAAATAAGTGTACCTGAATACAGATACTGCGACCAGGATTGTTCTTATATCTATGTATACTACACTGTATTTTACTTTTTGTTCTTGTTTAATAACAAATTAAAACTGAATAAAGTTTATTGAATTAAAAAAATGTAATGAAAAGTCTCCATTAATTCATGCTACACTCATTCATGTGTGTAACCAGTCCCCATAATTGTGCACCCCCAAAATCCTACTGTCTTATGCCCAGAAAATTCCTGACTCCAGATGAATAGAAATCAAAGCATAAAATGGAATGAAAAGTCTCCATTAATTCATGCTGCACTCATTCATGCATGCACCCAGTCCCTGTAATTGTGCGGCCCAAAATGCTGCTGTCTTACGTCCTGAAAATTCCCTACTCCAGATGAATAGAAATGAGAGCATAAAATGGAATGAAAAGTCTCCATTAATTGACGACACACTCATTTATGCGTGCATCCAATCCCTATAATTGTGCACCCCCAAAATGCTGCTGTCTTACGTCCAGAAAATTCCAGACTACACATATTGAGAAATAATGAGAGCATTATTCGCTGAAAAGTCTGTGATCTTTCTTGATGTACTAAATTATGTATGCACACAGTCCCCATAATAGTGGATCAAAGAAATGGTGCTGTATAAATGTGACAAAAATTCCAGATTCTACATATTGAAAAAAGTGAGGTGACCATTAAATGTGATGAAAAGCCTCCATGAATCCGTGCCACACTCATTCATGCATGCACACACTCCAATAAGAACTATGTCACCTGCTGCTGCTCTTGGAATTTCATGTAATGCTTTTTTGCACTGACTTGTCTGATGCACATTGTCTTGCCAAATGATGTGATAGCAAAAGATGACCATTGAGCTAACCATGATGATGTGATGATGCTGTTGATTACCCAAAGTCTGTTGCGCTGACCCAAACAGGAAGGATGCCCTATGTGTGTATACACTCATACTACCCTGGTAGGTTAATTAACCTGGCACCATCATGGTTTTCCACAGAACCTGACCGTAAATGGTTATATACACATATATATATATATATATATATATATATATATATATAGATAGATTTACATATATACATGTAATTGTTGCTTTTTTTTTGTATCACAGGTCACCATATAGTCGAACTTAAGGTGCATATTTTTTGGCATGATGAGGAATTTTGGAGTTAGAATACTGTCAAGCCAGTCAAGGTAAGTATTTTTTTTTTGTTGGGGGGTGGGTGGATGGGTGGGGGTTATTATTTGAAAGCAAGCTTCATTAATGTTTCTTTTTTTGTGAATTCTTCACAGGTTTTCTCTGTATCCTCCAGTCCAGTTCTGACGGTCAGGATTCATACCAGTTGCGGGTGTGATGTTGAACTTCTTATCTGGAAAAAGCATTGATGGCTGCACACAGCACTGAAATGTTTCCTGCAAAAACAGATGAACAAAAAATTATTACTACTTCATTGCAGTAACATATTATTTTTAAAGTGTCACTGTTACTGTCCGTTATATATCCAGCTTAACAGATACCAAGCTCTTAATAAGCCATACCAAGACCAAATCACAAATTTAGTACATGTAACCCATGCACTGTCCCAATGTCTTAAGTTACATTTTAAAAGACATCTTGTCACGACCTGGATAAAGCTTTGTTCAACATTGCTATGGCCTGCTGCAGCAATACAGTGTCTGATGTGCCTAAAAAATATATTATGTGACGTACATGTCACCTACTTTCTATGATTTACAATCTTTTGAAAAAATGAAGCTACTAAAAAGACCTGATGAAATAAATTTGATATACTTACCTGAAATGGATATCCAATAGGTGGTTGTAGACAGTACTGCAGTCCTACAGTCCTCAGGTTCAGGAGAGTGCTTGAAACTGTTAACCTTTTAAAAAAGAAAATAAGTTGACCATATGTGTTTCTCAAGTGCATGTCAGAAATGCAACAGGAAGCATAACACAGCTCAAGGAATTTCCATAGTATGAAAAATTAGTACATATACTCACTGTAAAGTAATGATAGTAAGAAGCCTTGCGGCTGTGGCTGCCGGATGCAGTCTCTGTCTGCCATGGCATGGGCAGGTCTCTGGATGGAAAACAATCACATTCCCTAACACTGAGATAGTATCTGGCATAATTGGCTGACTGCAGTTTACTGATGGTGATCATGTGTACAATATGACATTCCCTCTCACTAACTGATGGCTTTGGCTAACTGCGTTTTACTGGTGGTGGTCATGGGTACAATATGACATTCCCTTTCACTATCTGATGGCGTTGGCTGAATGAGGGTTACTGTTGGTGGTCATGGGAACAGCTGCAACACAGTACCTATCAGTGTCAGACACCCATGGGTGGCTGGCTGCATATGGTGTTTATTGTGTTACAGTAATTCAGTCTCAGTCAGGAGGCAGATGTCTTTAATCAGCAGGTTTTCAGCAGCTAACACCTAGTAATTCAAATGGACAGTTGTGTTTAAGAGGCAGAGTGTGTTTGCTAGTGTCAGCAGCACACATTCTGTTAAGTATAATTAGGAATAATACCAAGGCGGGGAAAGTAAAATTGAAGGATTGTGATGTTACTTGTGCCAAATTGCCAATATGAAATTATGGAATGAGGCTCATTCAGGGTGGGACACTGATTTTACTTTATGAAAAACAAAACATGTACCATTAAAAAAATGCAACAGCCTTTCAACCAGACAACTTAAAATCCACCAACGTCAGCCTCTTCATCATCATTGTCATCATACAGGAAGCTGCCCTCGCAGTCATCAGTGTTTGAATTGTGCCCTTGCCATGGCAGGCTGTTTCGTGTTGTCCCCAGGATAATCTGCTTCTCTCACATCACCACAACTATGACCATGATGATGAACGAATACAGAAGTTGCAGTCTGAGCTGTTATGTGCCCCTGAGTCATTTTTATGAATGTTAGCATGCTGACATTTGAAGGAGAGAGGTTTGTACGATGGTCCCAAACTACTGCCCATGCAGAACTGAATACCCTCTCGACACTTACACTGGAGGGTGTGCAGGTCAGGTACATCAGTGCCACTGAGGTCAGCTCTGGCCATTCACTGATCTTTCCACTCCAGTATAAAAGAGGATAATCAATTACTGACAGATGCCTGTTTTCAGTCCAATATAAGTCAACCATTTGCTGTGCTGTACTAAGTCAGGTGGTTGACTCATCAACCTGTTCTCCAGATTCATTGATGTCAGATAGTCTGACTTGGCACAAAGCACCTCGAAGTGGGTAAATGGCAACCAGTTTTGATGACAGACAACCTAGAACTGCAGCCACCTTACAGGATGTGCATGGTACTACTCCAAACTGACCTTCAGCCTTGTTATGCTGATGAGGTTTGCTGACCTTGGCACGTGACTTCTGTGCACCATGAACCAAGTGCACCAGTTGCCCACTGACATTTTTAACCTGTTTAGGCCCTCCCTCCAGTAGTGACGCAATTCCGCATTTGTATTGTGGGTTCAGCATTGTTGCTGTTGTGAATTCATCACTTTGCTGAATGCTCAAGATGTGCTGATTGCAGTCGAATAGTGTCAGCATGTGTTTCAGTGACACACTACTGGCACAGTCTCCAGAACCATCAAGGCTATGCTGTAGATTCAGCAATGTCTGTCTCAGCACCCACAGAAGTGTAATTAATTGGCTGATGGAGGCAGACTCGCCACTCACTACCTGTGTGGCATGTTCAAAAGGCCTCAAAATTGTTATGACAGAGTCCATGAGGTACCACTGTTTGGTCATGAGAGACATGGAGGCTCCGGGAGTGTCACAGCTAGTGTGCATGATGAGATATTCGGAGCTTGCTTTGTATTGTTCATACAATCTCTCTGCCATGTATAAAGTTGAGTTCCACCACGTGACAACTTCCAGCTTGAGGCAGTGCTGTGGCAGGCTGTTTTGGATCTGCAGCTGCCAAAGTTGGTCACGGGCCTTTGCAGACCATGAAAAGAGTGGACAGATATGGTGTACAACTGTCAACATTTCCTTTATATCAGGGTGCAGCAGAAACTCATGGACCACCAGATTTAAAAAGTTGGCCATGCATGGAACCAGAACAAAGCCACCATTCATGATGCATTTAACCATATTTGAGCCATTGTCACTTGCTATAAATCCAGCTGTCAGGGACAGGGGGTTCAGCCACTCATCAATTTCGGTCAGTAGCAAATCCAGCATATCTTCACCAGTGTGGGAACAGGCCACACTGTGCATTGCAAGCGTTGCATGCTGTCAAATTCCCAGAAGATTGCTACCACGACAGTCTGCCTTACTACACTAATTATTCCCACTACTACCAGCACCAACAGCCCCTGGCACCTGTGCCCAATGTGCAGTAATACACAAATATGAACTCCCAGCCATTTTGCCACTTGTCCACATATCCATACTTAAATGGATTAATGTCAAGGAGGAATGTTGAAGGGCATGTCTTACAGAGTCGGCCACAGTCCAATATAACTCAGGGACAGTATGGATGGAAAAGTATGTCCTAGATGGGACTTTCCATTTTGGACAGGTGCATGCTGCAAACCACCGGAATCCTGAATTCTCTACAAAGGAGAAGGGCAAAAGATCAATTGCCAGAATTTCAGCTACAGCAGCATTAAGCTCTTCACGGCCTTCTAAATCTCCTAGTGTACTACGAGTTGCTGCCGTTACAGATTTCACTAGGATTGGTCATATCTAATATTGGCTCCCTTCTCCCTCTCCCCTTACCTCTCTCTCTTCTCATCCATCACCTCCACATCCCTTGGATCTTGGAACCAGCATTGAATTTCCAACCCTTCCTTCCCTCTCTTATCTGTTTCGAACCTTCTAACTGGCTGAGCCATTTAACCCTAGCTCTTGTGGCTGTCCTAAATATTAATCCTTCATGCCTTCACCCTCTACCATCCTCCCCCCTACCTTTGATCTCACTTGTACCACTATTCTTTCTGAATCCCTCCGTTCAAAAATTTACCTCCTAGGCTAGCCTTGTAATATTGACCCATATCCTGGATCACTATATGTACTGTATATTGTGTTCTGTTTATATTTGATGTATCCTTTGCTATATATATATATATATATATATATATATATATATATATATATATATATATACACATATATGTATATTTGTGTTCTTTTATATTGTTGTATCCTTTGACCTATATCTATACGTGCATTTCATACTGTCATTGCCTTCTGCTGTTTACTTATTGTATATATTGTATTTAGTTGTATATTGTATCTTTTTGTATATTGTTCTTATCGAAAAATCCAGGTCCACCTCAAAAATGAGCTTTGCTCAATGGTGATCACTTGGTTAAATAAAGATTTTGATTGATTGATTAATTGAAGTTCAAGAGACACTGCATGATTGGGTGGGTACTTCAGGTTATGGGCAAATACACTTTCCAATGTGGGCTGACTTACATGTTTTGCAAGGGAAGTGACAAATGGCTCTGCGAATGGCCAGGGGTGGGGTGTGAACATGTGATGAACAGGGGTGCACAGGTAACAAGTCCACAAATGAAGTTATTTTATCCATTTTATGTACAGGGGTTGATGTACCACTTGCACTAGACATATTGCATTGACCACCACCACCACCACTGCTACTCTGACCACCACTTGACAAGATTTCTAAATCATAATCCTCCCCCTCATCAATGTCTGTAGTAATCCTTTGGTGTTATTTCACTGCTACTGCAGACATTTCTACTTGGTTTTACACTCATGGAAGGGGATAGCATACTCAGTAAGGCTGATGATGAGAGTGAATGCCCCACTATGGCATTAGTTGCCATCTGGTGCTGTGTCCACAGTGTTGTGTGCTTGTTCTTAAGATGTATATGCTGACCCCCCCATGCCCAGATGACTCCCCTTTTTACCTCAACTCTCACATGCATGGCAAAGCTGGCAGATTGCAACTGACTCATCATTTGCATCTTGGACAAAGAAATCCCAAACAAGGGATTGTGATCCCCTACTTTCAACATGTCCCTGATGCTGCTTATTGGACTCCAGTTTTTTAACCCCTGAAATAGGGGGATGTGCTACATTATTTTTCAGGATGGACACACTTGGACTACAACTGACCACCATGACTAACTATGATTATTACTGGGTTTTCATCATCATCATCATCAACAGGAACCGCTAAATCACAACTTTTTTGAGGAGGGGGTATTTAATGCCAACAGACCCAGACACAACCACTTTGACTTTCTTTTTCTCTGGTTCCCAACAGGGGTCACTGACATCATCATCATATTCATCAACATCATCTGCATCCACATTTTCAGCTAGGATTCTGTCATGTGGAAAACATGTTTCAACCACAGCATCATCATCATCATCATCACCAGATATTTTTGCGCCACACTTTGAATCATTGGATGGCAAAGGCATGACCTCAACAGTGCTCGAAGAAATGTGACATTGTGAGTCATCATCACCAGGATCAGAATCATGTTCACCTACCATAAGGATGTTAATGGGGAGTATGACATCATCTACATTGTCAGTCACAGCTTTAGACTCAACTATATCTTATGAAATGGTTAACTGGTCAGAAGTGGAACTTGAGGCAGCAATATGCATGCCAGCAGAAACTGCACTAACACTACCAGCTGGGACAACATCTTCTCCTCCAACTATGAGTGATGCTACAGATTGCACTGTAAAAAACATTGATAGAGAAATCCCTTTTCTGACATCAGCTATACACTTCTACGTATTACCACACCCATGGATAATCTTGCCACTGGCAGCAATAACATGGCCAGAAACAACGCTGCTTGCACATCTCTTTGCAGGCCTGTTGGGGAATAACCAAGAAAATTGTCAACAAATTTAGATTTCTGAACTTTCGATCTGGGCCGGTGGATGTGAAGCCAAAAAAAACAACAACTGTGGCTTGCAGATGGAGATTGGGCACTAAACAGATGCAAAAGCACAGACAGATTAAGATTGAACTGTGCAGTCAAGAAGAGATGCAGATGCAAAGCCACAACACCTTAACCAGTGCTCACAAGTCACAATCCAAACTGGAAAATAATACTTTTTGCCCGTTGGGGGAAGGGGTGCAGTGCACTGCAGTAACAGTCCAAAACCAAGATACCACAAAGCAGTACAAAATCACACAGGTGTGGTGGATAGCAGGTTCACACTACTGCAATTACTCTGTGGCACAATAAAATGTGTCTGATTTGATGGCAGGCGTCACACACACACACAAACACACACACACACACACACACTACAAGTAATGCGTAGCAAATTGAAAACTTCAGTAATATAACCAAATATTTTAAACAAACTGAATTAGTGCACTGCTGCACCACAACAATCAGCAAAACAATGTCAAGAATTACTGAAAATATTACTGTATGTACATTAACACAGTTATACAACAAAAATATAACCAAAACAGAAAGACTGCCTTTTTCTCCGAGTTAATCTACCTCCACCACAGATACTCCCCTCCCCCAAGCACACTTCAACAGTACATGTCAGTACACAGACTGAATGTTCTAAATTAACATTCAAAATCCACATGCAAACAATAAATACTCGATGATATGAGCACAGGAGTGTTTCCTACAATTGATGTACCAAATTTTTAACAAAAAAATGCCTCAAAAAGGCTTTTTTCACAGCTTTTAGACAGTTTGAATTGCAGAGCTCTGAGAGCAAACTGTCTCCAACTGCCACTACACACACACTACACAGAACTAAGGCTATACAGAACAAGCTACAGCCCATGTGACCTGCAATCCCATGAATCACTGCAAAATTCGCCTTGGAGTTCACCAACAAGGCGAAGAGATGTGAAGCACATTGATTTAGATGTACTTTGCATTAAAAGTGGTGCAGAATTGGTTGGGAGAAGGCAGAGTAAAGCAAAGTCATTGTTTTCGATGGACTTCGCATTCCTCATTGTGATGTGAAGTACTCCATTTCACATTGTGGATTACTTCATGGATTCCACCTTAATCAGCGAATTGCTTTGCAGTGCGAATTTTGGCCACTTCGACCACCTCTACATGCAGCATCCCCGCCAGGAGGTAGTCAACTCCGGAGAGCAGATGAGGACACAATGATACACTGGAAAGAGGTCCTGGGCATGGAATGGTCACAGCTCTTTCCGGCTTTAGAGAAACTGAAATTAAGATGGCCCATGCCTGAGTTCTTAATAATTCATGCTGGGGGAATGAGCTGGAGAACAGGCCATGGGAGGCCCTCTGGCAAAATATAAAGGCAGATCTACATACCATTAAATGTTGGTGGCCAGGGGTCACTATTGGGTGGTCTGAGGTCATATCCAGAAGGGTATGGAGGCATTCTAGGGACATCTGATCTGTGGAGAAGGCCAGAAAATGGTTGAACAGGAGGGTAGCAGCAGTAGTGTCAGAGTTAGAAGGCATTTACATCTCACATAGAACATATCCTATGACATTCTGGGGTATTACTGTGGGGATGGGGTGCACCTGCCTGGGGTGGGCATGTCCTTTTTCCTGCTATACATACTGAGGGACATTGAAAGATGGGAAAGAAAAGGGGCCTAGGGTGGGGTGAAGCCCATCATCTGTTGGTAGACTGGAGATGGGCTAGTGGAAGGGTGGATAAGAGGGGAAGGGCAAGGGAAGGGAACAGAGGGGGTAGGAATATACATGGGGAAGGGGATCAAGCATGAGCATATGGCCATGGCTGCAACAAGGAGGGGGCTGAACTGGGGGTTAGTTAGTGGCATCTGACCCCATGGAGAAAAAGGTAAATGTAAAATGGTTGTTAATTGTGTGGTAAACCAGAAGGGAGTGTCGGGTCACGCATCCAGGCCCCGAGAAGATGAGTGAAGTCGGAAGAATAGCGAAGGAAAACTGCTGCAAAAGAAATGAACTGAATGTTGTATAAAGTGCACATATGAACATTTGAAGGCATTTTATGAATGTTATAATTGTAAAGAAGATGTGTCAATAAATTAATTGCCAATCGAGCACTCAACAACTATGGCCTATGTGTAATCATTTCCGTGGGAAAAATCCCACTGACAATATAGAGTTTTTCTAATTTGTCTGTTTTTTTTTAATCTTTCCACAGAAATTTCTTAATAATCTTCATTTCTTTAATATAATAGGCATTGTTTGTAATAGGAATAAAAATGTAGGCAAACTGTTCATTTTAATAGTGTTAGCCCACCCTATTAATGTTAATGGTAAACTTTCCCAATTAGCTAAATCTCTTTTTTAATTTTTACAAGTAGCTAAGCATGATTTTCTTCATATAGCTTCATGAAGTCTTGATTGATGTTGACATCCAAATATTTTAATGTGGTAACTTTTCTAATATTAACCCTTAGGCTGCCGACAGAATTAGAATGTATAGGAATTCTGGACTGATATATCAGTTTGCAGCCCTGCAAGGGTTAAGTATTTGTGTACATTTGAATGGATCTGTATGTTTTTTGGGTTCTAGTAGTTCAGACTTGCCCAATTGATCATATAGCCTGAAGCTTGATCAAACTGTATCAAAGTATCATTTGGTTCTTCATAAATATAGTTTAAATTTGTGGTATAAATTAAACCGTCATCTGCATATAAACTAATTTTATGTTCCAATGCATCCACTTTCAGTCCCTTGATTTTATTGTTTGTTCTTTTAGCTATAGCTAGTGGTTCAGTTACAAGACTGAAAATTAGTGGAGACAGCGGGCATCCTTGTTTGGTGCCTGTTATAAATAAACCGGTTCAGAAAACTTCTTTTTTTGTCTTTATCCTAGTGGAAAGTTTAGAATACGAAATATTAATCAAGGTTCTGAACTTTGGACCAAGTGTCATAGTTTTTAATAATATTTTAATGTACATCCACTCCACCCTGTTGAAAGCTTTTTCCACATCCAATGAGAGAACAGCAGTGAATCCGTCTTCGTTCGCATCACCTTTGGTCTTTGCAAGCACCTTACCATAGGGTGCGTATACAACCCACCTAAGAATGCTCTCCAATCCCTTGAGTCTGTCCTAAAGGACATTGGTGGGGAGGTCTCCTCTGACATTCTCATACTGGGGGACTTTAACCTGAACTGGGCCCCGAATACAAACCAGTTGCTAAAAGGTACGATTCAAGAAGCAAATCTTACACAGGTTATCACTGCACCTAATAGATTGAACCACAAAACAGGGAATCACTTCACCCTTGACTGGGCACTGGTGACCAACCCCTGTAATATCAAGGCTGTCAGCACCCTAGCAGATGCCCTGAGTGACCACTCCCCCATATTCTATATCTGGAGAAATAAGGCTCCCAGGTTCCACCCGAGAATCCTGGTAGCAAGAGATTACACCCACCTATCTCCAGAACAACTCTCCAACTACCTTAGCAGCATTGATTGGAGCCCAATCATAATCCTCCCCTCTCTGGACGATGTGGTTACATTCTTCCAGAGCACACTCAATACCGCAGCCAATCTATTCACCCCCATAAAGAAACTCTGCGCAAAGGGAAGTTGCTATAAGTGGATTACCCCCCCCCCCCCGAAGGCCCTAATGATAAGCCAAGATAAGGCCTGGAAAAAATACAAGATCTCCTCCCAACCTGCTGACCTGGTATGCTACAAAACCCTCCAAAACAGGTGCAAGATGGCGATAAGAACGGCAAAAAGAGAATACGTTACTCAACTTCAGAAAAAGAACCTAGGGAACCCTAAATTATTCTGGGCCCACATTAATGGGTTACTAAAAGGCAGTGGCTAGTCCGAACCAGGCCCCATCGAGGTCAATGGACAACTACTAGATGACAACCTCCAAACTGCCATGTCACTCAACCGCCACTTCACTAACTTAGACTCCTACAAGGCTGGGCTACCGCCTCTCTACTCTGACCCTAATATGAGGACTTCTTCTAACCTTGACAGCCCAGCCTTCCATCTCAGACTGGTCAAACAAAAAGAGGTGCTATCTCTATTGAAGGCACTCAAAACATCCGGTGCCGGGGGACCCGATGGGATTCACCCCATGCTGCTGAAGGAAGGGACCCTGTCCCTGGTCAGACCCCTAACCTGGCTCTTTAATCAATCCCTAAAAGAGGGGGAAGTCCCCGATCAGTGGAAACAGGACCATGTGGTCCCCATTCACAAGGGTGGCCAGCGGGAGTCCATAAACAACTACAGGCCTATCTCCCTGCTCTGCACCCTGGCAAAGTTACAGGACAGGCTGATCTATGGGAAACTCCGGGATTACCTTGAGTACTACAAACTTCTTGATCCTTCCCCAGCACGGCTTCAGGACCCAGCATGGGATGGCCACTGCTCTCATCAAATTCTCAATGGACATACTCAGCAATCTGGATAAGGGGACCCCTACTGGCGCGGTCTTCATTGACTTATCCAAAGCCTTCGACCTGGTCAATCACAGTCTACTACTGACTAAGTTGGGCAAAGTAGGGTTTGACAACCATTCTCTAAAGTGGTTTGAAAGCTACCTAACTGGTTGCACTCACAGGGTAAAGTGGAAAGGCTCCATTTCAGAGGCGCTCCCACTAAAAGAGGGAGTGCCGCAGGGGTTGATACTTGGCTGTCTACTTTTTTCCCTCTTCACGAATGAACTGAGCCTCCACTGTGGGGGGAGCTCAGTGGTCCAGTATGCGGATGATGCCGTTATCTACTGTCCCTCCACTAATCTGCCAGATCTCTGCACCTTGCTCCAAGGTGACCTGTGCTCCCTCATGAACTAGTTTGTTAACAACAGATTGGTCCTTGACACGTTAAAGACCAAGGCCATGCTGTTTGGTCCAAAATCCCTTGCACATGATAGAAAACAACACCAACACATCACCTCCATGTCAAGTGCTAGATTAGAGGTAGTTGAGTTGCTAAAATACCTTGGCCTCACCCTGGACCAGGGCCTCACCCTCAAGAACCATGTGGACCAAGTTGCAAAAACCTTACATGGGAAACTAGGCACCCTCTACCGACTGAAAAACCAGCTGAGACCGGAAGCCAGGGTCTCCATCGCACCAGCATCCTCCTCCCGACAATCACCTATGTGGCCCCAGTACTACAGGGAGTAGCAAGACCGAGATGAACAGACTTCAGGCCTTGTATAATAAGGTGGCTCAGTTCACAGCCCAGCCTAACCCTAGGAATCACCACTGCGACATGCAGTCGCAACTAAATTGTCCTCCCTGGAAGCCCGTCTCTAGTACACTCTATTATGCCAAACTTTCAAATTAATTAGCCAATCCCCCCTCCCAGTCTATCTGGACTCATTGCATGAAAGACCAACCCCCAGTCCCTCCACTCAACAGATCGCAATCTCCTAGCAGTCCCCAGAGTAAGAACCAAGGCGGGAGGCAAGTCCTTCACCCACACTGCACCCACCCTGTGGAACTCTCTCCCTCCAGGGGTGCAGGAAGCACCGTCAATTAAAAGTTTCCATACTAGGCTGAAGGATCACATGATCACAACCTCCAAATGCCACTGCTAGGCTCTGGGGACCACCTCATGGTCATCTGAAGACCATAGTCCAACATTACCCTCTTGAGTAAACTGCACTCCTCTTGAGTAAACTGCACTATGGAAGTGGCACTCACCCTCCTCTGACATCCCTCGCATCTAGTCACTTACTCTGCCAACCCCAGTACCCACCATGAATGCAGGCCGATCTCAGCATATGTAACCAGCTGTCTGTGTATTACTATTTATAAAATGGTCAGAAAAAATCTAGACTTTTGATTGGCTGGAAGCCCTCCTCAGCCATGTCCTTATCAGGACATATCCATTCAGTGGGCACTACTTGTGCCAACCTGAATGCAGCACAAAGACAAATCAATCCATGCCACCGGCAGCTTCACACCTAGAATGCTGCCTAACTTCAAAAGCTGCACTGCACTGCAGCTGCTTTCCCAATACTGGCTCTCACACAGCATCCCACAGAACCACAACAGCTGCAGCAGAGGAGTGCTGGCCCCAATAGATGAAACAGAACAATTCTCCGCAACAACTAAATATTTTATTTACTCACTGACAGTGTGTTCATAGCAGGTCCAGCTGCTCAAAACCCTGCCCAGTGCACAGTGAATATCTTTGCCATCTCTGGACCCGATTCTCCCCCACACCGTCCTCTCTCATTAAGAGAACCACAGCAACCAGAAATTCCTGAGAGGAATTTTAAGCAACCCTTTTCTCTCACAGAAAAGTAAAGCGGTTTCTTTTCTTCAGACACAGATTTAGAAAGCGCGAAGCCAGACACCACTGTCTACGATGGCAGACGACGGACACGCTCGCTCCCACTCAAGACGGTCATGTAACGTAAAAACAAACACAAAAAAAGAGAAACTGGAATTAATAAAGTGAGTGAATTTAAGGAAAATACATTCAACTGACATGAATTTAAACTTCTTAGCTTAAGTTTGAAACACAGTAAACCAGCCCGGAAAAAAAACTTTCTACGGCAGCTGCCATTGGACACCCTCAATCTTGCCCCACTAGCAGAATGACTGCATGGCTAAAGCAGTAAATATAACAAAAGAAAAAAAAATGCATGCTTTTAGTTGTTTCTATGTTGGGGGGGGGGTACCCGTAGCTGTCTACTGGTAGACATTATACCAAGCTCCTGCATTTACTTTCAATGAAAAAGGTCCATAGCAAGACAATGGGAGGGACTACTTTTCTTTTTGCACTGATCTAATTAAATTTCTTTTTTATGTACAATTATGTGCATTTTTTTGGTTTTAAAATCAAATTCTTTACTGGTAGCCCATTTTATAAGAGCAATAAGACACTCCGAGGTGTGGGTTATGGCCTGATAAAACACTTCCCAGGTGCAAAAGGCACTCAGGCAAAGCGCCTCATGCCTCATAATGCACCTGGGGCATGCTCTTATCGAGCCCTGCTTCCTAAATCATGTCTGTGCTGGCATAATTTGTATCATATTGTATAATTGTCATTTTTACTGTGTTATTTACCTTTGCCATGTAATCCTGGGTCGCCCCTGAAAAAGGGACTTCCGGGGCCCAGTGGGCTTAACCGGTCACCAAAATTTAATAAATAAATAAAATAAATAAATAGTCTGTATCTCTAAATTTATTGATGAAATTGGTAGTTTGTCTTATATTGGACCAAAGTTGTCATCGTTTAATAAAACCATTTTAGTCTGTGTGAATTATATCAGGTAGGATGGTTCTAAGTCTGTTTGCTAAAATTTTAGTCAAAATGTTAGCATTGGAATTGACAAGTCAAATGGGTCTGTATGACCCTAGCAAGGTGGGCTTTTTATTTTTGTTTTAAAGTAGTACATTTGCTTCTGGCCAGGATGCAGGAAGACCATGGTGATGAAGAATGTAATCAAAAAGATTTCTTAAATGTGGAGTAATTAGATCTGAAAAGGTTTTATAAAAATCAATCGCTGTGTCATTTAGACCCAGTGCTTTGCCACTTGAGAGGGTGTTCATAGCATTTTGAATTTCACTTATAGAAATTTCTGCCACTAACTTTGAGATGTAATGGTTTTTAAGAGTTTGTATGGGAATAGACTGTAAAAATCAGTCATCTTCCCTGGTATCTTCACCTGTCTCCAACGCATATAAGATGTCATAGTATTTTTTAAATACCTAGCTGATTTCATGTGGATTGACAGTTAAAGTGTCTTTTGCAGTTTGAATATTAATAAACATATTTGAGTCCTGGGGCCAGATTCACAAAACTTTGCAGCGGCACAAACACCCGTATGTGTGTGCAAAGTGGACGTTAGATTAAACTACTATTCACAGATGCCTGACTTGCATGTTCAATCTGGGTTTCCACCACCACCACGATGCTGGGGGGAAGGGGCATAATGCTAATGAGGGGGAAGGGACCTGAATATTGGTGCAGCACCATTCATGAAACATGAGCCATGCATGGGTCTCTTGTGTGACTCTGAGGTGGTGAGAATTACAGCCAGTGAAAATCTCCTCTTAACTCCACTCAACTCTAGTGGTTTGCAGAAGCAGTACAAGACAACCCCCAACACTGTGTCCCACATGGCTAGTGGTCTCCCCTTCCCAGCCAATGCCCATCTTGACACTGTTAAGAAAGTCTGTGGTGGCTGGCGGTCCCACACCCCACCTAAGCACATGCTTGACAACAAAGAACATTATCCCTCATGGCTAGCAGTCCCTCCCCCCACCTGACACCCTTTCTGGTAGAGTTAAGGCATATCCCTAGCATCTGGTGGTCCCTCCCCACACCCACACCTATGGCCTAGGTAGGGAAACCCTTTTCCAGTATCTAGCGGTCTTCCCCTAGTCGCCTATCTTTAGCCCAATATGTAGACAAATCAATCAAATCCCTCATGCTAGTGGTCCCCCATCCTCCAGTGACTGCCAATCACCAGCCCAATTATAAAAAAATAAGAGGTATTCCTGTTGGACAGTGGTCCCTACTCCAGCCGATCGCTGTCCCATTTAGAAAAACATAACCATCACACTGGTGGCTAGTGGTCCCTTCCATGTCAATCACTGACCTGTTTAGAAAAACATAACTATCACCCTGGTGGCTGATGGCCCCTACCACCACTGATTGCTGTTCCATTTAGAAAAACATAACCATTACCCTCAGACAGCCCATCTGCGGGCTTTCCAAGCTGTTGATGTGGCCCCGGCACTCTCCCAGCTGGCCACAGCTAACAGACCACCCAACTGACCCCTGGACAGATTCAGACAGCCCATCTGCAGGCTTCACAAGCTGCTGCTGTGGCCCCGGCACTCTCAAGCCAGACGCAGCTAACAGACCACCCAACAGACCCCAGACAGATTCAGACAGCCCATCTGCAGGCTTCCCAAGCTGCTGCTGTGGCCCTGGCACTCTGAGCTGGCTGCAGCTAACAAACCACCTGACTGACCCCGGACAGATTCAGACAGCCCATCTGAGGGCTTCCCAAGCTGCTGCTGCTGTGATCCTCAGCACTCTCTGAGCCGGCCACAGCAAACAGACTGCACGACTGGCACCTGGGCAGATTTAAATAGCCCATCTGCAGGTTTCCCCAAGCTGCTGCTGCAGCCCTGGCACTCTCCGGCCAGCTGCAGCTAACAGACTGCTCGACTGATCCCCGGACAGATTCATACAGCACATTTGCAGGTCTTCCCAAGCTGCTGCTGTGGCCCTGGCACTCTCTGAGCTGGCTGCAGCTAACAGACTGCCTGACTGACCCCCAGACAGATTAAGACAGCCCATCTGTGGGCTTCCCAAGCTGCTGCTGTGGCCCTGGCACTCTCTGAGCTGGCCGCAGCTAACAGACTGCCTGACTGACACCCGGACAGATTCAGACAGCCCATCTGATGGCTTCCAAGCTGCTGCTGTGGCCCCAACACTCTCCAAGCTGGCCACTACTAACAGACCCCCTACTGACCCTCAGACAGATTCAGACAGCCCATCTGCAGATTTCCTAAGCTGCTGCTTTGGTTCTTGCACTCTCCAAGCCAGCTGCAGCTAACAGACCTCCCAACTGACCCCGGACAGATTCAGAGAGCCCATCTGTGGGCTTCCCAAGCTGCTGCTGTGGCCCCTGCATTCTCGAGCCAGCTGCAGCAAACAGACCACCCGACTGAACCGGGACAGATTCAGGTATCACCAGACCTCCAAAACTTGTGGTTTTGTATGCTGCTGTTTTGACTGGACACCCAGTGGAGGAGCTAGGCACTGATTGGCAGTTTCTGCTCCTCAGTTGATTTTCCAACTCCTGGTGCTTCCTGATCTTGAGAAAATCTCTTTCTGTGCTGTGTTCTGGACTGAATTTTTGTAAATGTAATTACTTATGTTATGCATCAATTGGTCTTACTTTATCTGCCAGTTTAGCTAGTCTATTACAAGCCTCTAGTCTAGCCTCTCGGTGTTACTTAATGCAGTGAGACTAGTGTTGGACAAACTGTATTGTTTAGTAGCTGATGTTTGACTGCTTAGACCTAGCTACTGAGTAAGGTTGCTGCATTTTTCCATTTCTGCCTCTACTGCCAAACTGTGTCTCCTGTCCCACACTGGTCAATCTGCTAATTATTAATTTCTCCTCCCCACTTGCAATGCTGTCACTCTAAACAGCTTAATTTCTTCTCTACCTTACCTGCAAACTCCCTCTTACACCCCCTCCTGCTGCTGCTGCTGTTGTCCTCCTCAGACGTCCCGGTGCAAAAGCACAGAGCCCCCCTCCCTGTTAACTCCTCTTCTATCTCTAAATAATTGCCCTGCATTTGCCACCTCTTTACCTCGTGCTTTGTTTTTCCCCATTACCTGCCTCAAACTGAGCTTGCTATTGTACTCTAGCTATATTTAATCCTCTGTCTTTCCCTTCTTGTTCCACAGACAACCCATCTGTGGGCTTCCCAAGCTGCTGCTGTGGCCCTGGCACTCTCCAAGCCAGCCGCAGCTAACAGACCACCCAACTGACCCCAAACAGATTCAGGTATGCACCGGACCTCCAAAACTCATGGTTTTGAATGCCGCTGTTTTGACTGGATGCCTAGTGGAGGAGCCAGGCATTTATGGGAAGTTTCTGCTCCTTGGCTAATTTTCCAACTCCTGGCACTTTCTGATCTCAGGAAAATCTCTTTCCATGCTGTGTTCTGGACTGACTTTTTGCCACCCACCCACCACCTCCTCACAGTATTAAATAGACCCTTGCTCACCCTTTTCCTCAGCCTAGCAGCTGAATGGTCATTCCACTGCTGCACATTCTTATAGCTATTGGCCTCCCTGTCTTCAATACCTGACTTGACCCACTTTCTTACTGCCCCTTTTTAATCACTCTGCTCTTACTGCTCTCCGGGAATATACACCCAAACCCTAGACCTATGCCAACTAGCCCTCCCATACCCCACTCTGGAGATAGTCTCCGGATTGCATCACTGAACATATACAGCCTTCTAAAGAAATCCACTGCACTCCTGTGCTGGGTTGTAAAACACCAACCTGATATTATTGCATTAGTGGAGACCTGGCTGTCCAAAACAACCCCTGACTCTGTTATTTCCCTCCCTGGACACACCCTGTTCAAGGAAGACCAGGTTAGTAAATGTGGCGGGTGGGTGTGCAACCTACATGTGGGACACCATTATTCTGGCCATGTGGTCCCTGCCCCAAGCTTGACCTGCAAGTGCCCAAGCCCTTACTCTAAAAACTACCCATGACCAGCCAGGGCCTCTTCCTCACGGTCTCCCACTACCCCTGAGGAACCAGAATCCAGCAGTCCAGTCTCTCATTGACTACCTCACCTCCCTGCCACAAAAAGCTGAGCAACTCATCCTAGGTGACCTTAACATCAATTGGCTTGGTACCACTGCCTCCCATACCAGGGACTCCTTCGCTGCCCTGGACATGTCCCAGTTAGTCACCCAGCCCACTAAATTCAACTGGACAAGTGGCTCCAGCACCCTTCTAGACATAATACTATCAAACCACCCTCATAAAATCCAGGATATCAATATCCTCACTGACTCACTTAGTGATCACTCACCTGTCCTCTGTTTCTGGTCATCCTCCATACTGAAACCTGTGTTCCAGGTCACCTTGCAATAGCGCCTATTCCCCAGGGTTCTCAGAAAGCTAAAATTGCATCTAGAACAGCTGGACTGGTTCCCCATCCGTCATGCCCCTGATATTGACTCTGCCCTAGACGTCTTCACCAATGCCTCCAGCAAGGCCTGTGACCTTTTCACCCCCCACACTGGAATCCATAATAAAAAACAAAATGCTGTATGGATCTCCCCATCCCTTATCCAAAAACTTAAGCATAGGGATAATCTCTGGCACAACGCTATCGAATCAGACAAATTGGCTGATAGACAAGCCTATAACACGGTGCGTAATCAGTGCACCTGGGCCATTAGACGGGCCAAGGCAGAGCACCCTCACATCCACCTGGGGTTCCGCCTGGACTATCTGGGACAGCATGAAAGAGCTTAATGGGAAGACCCGCTCACCCCCCACCATTCCAGCTGTCCATCAATGGCACTGTCACTACAGACCCAATTCGCATAGCTGATTGCCTCAATACTACCTTCTCTGACCTATGCTCTGTCCTCCCAAACAAATTTTTGACCCAATCCCACCTCTCTCCCCCCGCCTTGGATTGCCCACCTTTCTACCTGCACACTATATCCCCCACATAGCCAGGCCACACCTGCTAAAAGTCCTTGTAGCAACAACCCCAGCTGTGATCTCCGAGATTTCAGAATCCTCCGCCTGGTCTTGGATGTCATCCTTGTCCTCTTATAGACCTACTAAACTGGTCTCTATGCCTTGGTCAGTTTCCAGTGTTTGGAAATCAGCCAAATCACCCCTATACATAAGAGTGGAGATCAGTCTGCACCTAACAACTACCAACTGATCTCTATCCTCTCCCTCACTCTCTAAAGCCCTAGAAAAAATAGCGTCTATTCAACTCTCTGAGTACCTGGCCAAATATGACATAATGTGCCCAGAACAACATGGTTTCCATCCAGGAAACAGTACCACTACTGCTCTCCTGGAGTTCTCTCAATACCTGTACTCTGCTGTTGACTCCAGCAACCTTGCCAGCAGAGTGTTCATAGATCTCTCCAAGGCTTTTGACATTGTTTGTCACCCTCTCAAGCTCAACTCCCTCTACTAACTCGGCTTTGCCACTGGTCCCCTTGCCTGGTTCTCCAGCTACCTCTCTGCTAGATCCCAGCATGTGAAGATAAATGATTCCCTGTCTAATACCCAGTCCATTCATTCTGGAATACCCCAGGGCTCCATTCTGGGCCCTGTACTTTTCAGCCTCTACCTCAACACTCTCCCCAGCTCCTGCACAGAAAAATTCTCCTCTATGCCAACAATGCGGTTCCCTTTGCATCCCACCACAATCCCTCTTCTCTCCAGGTATCCCTCCAGCACACCTACAACCAAGCTGAAAAGTGGTTCCTTGACCATTGACTTGTCATTAACCTAAAGAAGACTAAGTCAATGCTCTTCTCCCATCACCAAAACAAGGTCAAGAATGCCCCCCTCTTCATTCTCCCCAGCACTCTGCACCTGCTGGAGCAAGTGATCTCTTACAAATATCTAGGCATCACTTTCAACTTGACTCTCACCTTCCACACCCACATCAATGCCCTATCCTCTGCCATAAATTCTCAGATAGGCCTATTGTACCATCATAGAGATTGCCTCCCAAGTGTTCCCTCCGGTAGCCATCACCTCTTCCATCCTGTCGCTAGTGGACTATAGCTTGCCCATTTACACTGTGGTGGACAATACCACCTTGACTAAAATCCAGCTGTCAATCAATAAGGCCTGCAGGATCCTGACTGGAGCCCTAGCCACACTCACACTTGCCTGCTCTGCTCCACCACCACCTGCTCACCTTTGAGGAGTGTCTGCGCTACTAGACCTGCCTACTCACCAAAAAATCTCTTCAAGGGCTCTCCCCTGGGGCTCTCTGCTTCCCTAAGCCATGTATCCTCATCTGTTGCCACCAGTAGCTCTTTCAAGGCCACCTTTCTGGTGCCCAGAATCAAGACCTTGCTAGCCCAGAGGTCCTTCCATTACTGAGCCCTATTTGGTTCAACTCCCTCCCACCCTGCATCACAGTCATTGTCAAAATTGGTCCCTTCAAAATTGCCCTCTGGAACCATCCCTTCAATGCTCATTGCTGTAGATACACCTAATTAATCCCACTGTGGGATCCTCTTGTCAGGCCTCCCTGACTTGACAACATCCTCCGGACAGCCTATCCTACCTTTCCTCCACCCCACTCCCCATCCATACCTCCACCTCTTCATGTATTATCTAGGCATGTCCAGGGCTGTACCCCCATTGTAACCCTTGGGTACCTTGTATTTGACTGTAACCTATTATAAGTAATATTATTATGTAACCTATGTTTTATGTTCTGCACCTGTACTGTTCTCACTGTTGTAGCCACACTATGTAACTCTGTCTGCCCCTGCAAAGAGGTGCCTTTGTAAATGAGTCCCATGATTCAAAGGTTGTAAATCTGACTTTTAATTAATAAATTAAAAAACCTGGTGGCTAGTGGTCCCTCTCCCATCAATCACTGTCCCATTGAGAAAAAAGTAGCTCCCTGGTGGCAAGTGGTCCCTCCCTTCCTGATCACTGTCCTGTTGATCAGAAAAATATATCGCTGGTGGTATAGTGGTCCTTCCTCTCCTAGATTGTCAGCCCCATGATAAAACTAAACACATCTCCCTGATGTCTAGTGATTCCCTCTCATCCTTGAGCTGCCAGTTTATTACAATAAACTGTCCCTGGTGGTCTAGTGGACCCCCTCACCCTGCTGGTAATGCCCCACCATTCCACTTCCCCCATCATGAAACTGAGACGGTGAAAGGCACAGCCCTCCTCTCTCCAGCATGGCTGTCTGCTGACTGAGCTATCATGAAGCACATATGGTACACAGTACATACCTATTGATTAACATGAGCTGTCAATTAGTAGGTTTGTACTGTATACAGTATGAGGCCCATGATTCTGGTTTGAGGGAATTTGAATATCAGGCCCCAGGTACCTTACAGTTTAATTTGGTGCCATAATTGTCTATATCCACCAAAATTTGAGTATTTTATAAATGTTTTAATTGAATTGTTTCTCAAAAAAAAGATGTCTGCTACATTTTGCATAAAAATAACATTGTAGACCTGACAAGGATTAGGATAAAAAAAAATATCATGGTGCCCAGCATAAAAGTCCTAGACAAGAACATTTGACATGTATGCTAGCATGTTTCTTAACTGTAGCTTAAACTAGCTTTAACAGCAATTGTTACACTTCTGCTTTAAACATCTATGGAGCCAGGAGAATATAGCAATTGGCATGGAAGTACCAGACAGGCTACGATGAAGGGGTGTGTATGAGCCTTAAGTTCAGCAATGAATATTAACTATTATGTAGTTCAGCACTGGATGATGGTGGTATTAGTGGGTTGCAGACTCTGGCAAAGCACCAAAACCACTCCAGTCCTCAGCAGTGACATGCAACACCAGCTACCACAAGTAAGATAAAACAATAAGCATTCACTGCTGTCCTCAAAGCTTTTTACCTGTTTATTTGTAGTCTGCTTTACCTCATGTAAATTAATGAATTGGGAGCTGATGTGGTTCAGTGGATTTATTCAAGCCAAATGGAATTTATAGGCCCAGCATGAAGTTGAACTGAACTTGCCAATGGCCCACTTCTCTCACCCTCAGAAAAGGATGTGGCTCAGGATAAAACCTTTTGGGCACCTGAACCAATATGGAAAGCTGGAAGGGAATCCTCCACAATTATTTATTTATTTTGCTTTTGTTAACTGGGTAGGTCACACTAGACAGCCAAGTGCCTATTTTCAGGTGAGATCTGGGAGGGTTACAAACTGGGTTACAGAGAGTTTACATAGTATCATGAGAGAGGGTTTACATCGAGATGTGGGACGAGCATAAACAGAACAAGGAGCAGATTGGGTGAACAAACAGTAAGTTAAAAAATTTACAAGGAGAGATTGGTGAACAACAGTAAGTCCAAAGATTTACCAATAAATATAATCCTCTGTATCCCTTTACATATTTGACACAAAGCAGTCCCTGAATACATAAAACAATTCATTTTCTACTTTTTTCTACATTTTCTACCTTTATTATACCTTACTATCTCTTACCCAAGTAGGAGCTGAACTACCTGACAACACGGTCAGATTGTTCAGCATGAGTTATCTTGTCTAGAAGACAAGGGTATGTAGAAGCACTGAAGGCCTTGGCAAGGTTGTTGATGATAGCAGATGTAAGCCTAATAATTGTGAGTTAGAAGCCTTTGCCAAGTAGATAGCTTTAACATCATCAACATCATTAAGACATGGAAAACTAACTACAACCAATAGTATGAAAATCTGGATGAGTAGCAATTGTTTAGACTAAATCAGTATATGGAAAAAGAAAGAAAGAAAGAAGAAAGAAAGAAAGAAAGAAAGAAAGAAAGAAAGAAAGAAAGAAAGAAAGAAAGAAAGAAGTAGAATTGCATATTGAACAAGCATTTGAGGTTTGGGTAAGGGAGGATAGTAAGAGGACAGAAGGAAAAACTAAAACTCTATGAGTGGAATTAACAGAAAGGAAGGGAAGTACGATTAGCATCTAAGGGTTTGATAATAATTACTGAATATTTTAATTTACCAGACATAAACTGTGAATGGGTTTATACCAATGGGAAAGTAGAAAATGAATTGTTTTATGTATTCAGGGACTGCTTTGTGTCACAATATGTAAAAGAGGGATACAGAGGATAATATTTATTGGGTCTAATTCTGAACAAAGGTACAGTCAGGATTCTTCTTTAGATGAGTGAAAAATGTGTATGGTGACAAGTGACCATAATATAGTAAAGTGGCTGGCTTCTGGAAAGGAGAAACAGAACCTGATTAAAAAGTGGTGTGATGTTTTACAGGAGGTGTTTATAAAACATATTAGCTTATATTGGAAGATTCAAATGGAATTTAGGAACACGTTCTTGGAGCTACAAGAAAAACAAAACTTTATCCTCACTTTTGAAAGATCAGCTGAGTTTGATTGACTCAATACTGAGTTAAAAATCACATTGAGGAAGTTTGACCAAAACAATAAGAGCAATTAAGTAAAGCAAATTTATCAGAAACCAGGAAGATTATGAACTTGGGCAGGTCTTTGATTAGAAGAGATTGTGAATGAGTCCGCTAGGACTGTATATATCTGCAAGAAGGGGTTCCTATGTGTCTAATCCCTTTTCTGTATATTATTCTTGTTTCTTGTATGTGCACTGTTGTTTGTCCTACATGGATTAGCCACCCATGTATTTATTGTATGGTGTTGTGTCTGTCCCCCTTTTCATCTTGGCACACCTGACAGGTTAGAAGGAATTAGGAACACCCCTCTTATAAAAACTGGGGCTTAAGAAACATATGCTACCCTAAATTTAGTTTGCACTGTGATAGGCTACTCCTTGAAGAGAGAATCCATTGAGTAGCTATGTTCGTTTTCAAGCTGCTTTAAATGAGGTATCAGATAACTGAAAAACCCTCTATAACTGTGAAAAACAAATTGCTGAGCTCCTGAGTTAAAACAGATCTTGTTAAACATTACACATCCTTCTTAAGCACATTTCTTTAGTCACAAACCCAAACAGCCACTGTGTACACTGTTAAATAAAAGTATATTGAAGGACTTTTGGAACAGAAATAATTAAAAGCTTACCTTAAACAGGCTATAAGTGCCTTTGTGCAATACTCTCTACAACTAGAGCTCTTTTAGAGCTGGCCGGCCATAGAAGAGCCATATTTATGCTCAGCCTGTTGGTGGGAGGGACGATTAGAGTGTTTACCCCTAGAATTAGTTAAAATAACAAATTAAAATGAGATTTGCTACACTCCAAAGCAGAATTTGAATGAGAGTGAACTAATACAATGAAGTTGAACAAATAATAAAGTTGTTAAACAAAGTTTAAATCATGTTATATAATACCAATTGATTGACAGCTGATTTGAACCAATCATGGGCATTTCTCAAGATATATCTGTGGATGTTTAACTCTATGCAGTCAGATGCAGTTACATAGAAACATAGACTTTGACGGCAGATAAGGACCACTTGGCCCACTCAGTCTTCCCATTTCCCTACCTACTGGATAAGCTGCAGATTCTAGTTAACCAACAGCCTGCTTCCTGCCACCCCCCCCACTACAATTGCCTTGTGTCTGTCCCATGCATGTTTGAATTCCCCCACTGTTTTAGCCCCAACAACCTCCCCAGGAAGGCAGTTCCACGCATCCACCACTCTCTCCTTGAAAAAAGATTTCCTCACATTACCCCTAAGCCGTCCCCCCTCTATCTTTAAATTGTGTCCCCTTGTTCTACACATCTCTTTTCTGAAAGATGCTACACCCTGGACTTTGTTGATTCCTTTGAGGTACTTGAACATTTCTATCATGTCCCCCTGTCCCTCCTTTCATCTAGGGTATACATATTAAGCTCTGTCAGTCTCTCTTCATATGATTTCTGATGCAGACCCTGCACCATTTTAGTTGCCCTCCTCTGGACTGCTTCCATCCTGTCTATGTCCTTGCATAGATGAGGTCTCCAAACTGCACACAGTACTCCAGATGGGGTCTCACCAACTGTCTGTACAGAGGGATAACCACTTCCTTTTTTTTTACTGATGCCCCTTCCTATGTATCCTAGTATCCCCTGGCTCTCCTCACTGACTTCTCACATTGCTTACCCACCTTTAGATCATCGATATGACTACCCCAAGTCCCGTGCCATTTTGTTGTTGTTAGTACCTCCCTGCTATTGTGTACTCTTCTCCTGGGTTTTTGTTTCCCAGGTGCATTACTGCACTTCTTTGCATTGAATCTAAGTTGCCATATGTCTGACCATTCCTCCTACCTTGCCAAGTCCCTTCTCATCCTTTCTACCCCCCTTGTGTATCAACTCTGTTACAGATCTTTGTATCATCTGCAAAGGCATACCTTTCCCTCAGACCCTCTGCAATGTCACCTATAAAGATGTTAAGATGACTGGACCCAGTACTGAGTCCTGAACTCCACTGGTAGCCCCCTTTTCTTGGATAACACTCGCTGTACCTTCTGTGTCCCTGTTGTGCAGCCAGTTTGGCTACCCAGTTGGAGTGCTGAAGCAGCAGCATCCAGAGGAACTAGTGCTTACTGGTTGTTTTGTTTTCCTGGAGTGTGTCGATGCTGAAACTAAACTATTTAAGTTCTTATTTGATTTGTTTATTTTATTTTTATTATTTTGACAAACCAAGCCCTCTTAATTTTGTTCCTGTGTAATAAAATAAGTTTATTCTGCAAAACTACAACTTGGCTTATGCGTCCATCTGTACCCACTTGAAGATTTTGACAGAGATACATTAGTAAAAATTAAAATGTCAATTCAAGTTGGGCTGGAAGTATAGCCTCAAGGTTAGAATAACAAGCTGTGAATGAGCTTGATACATCCAGAACACCTGGGTTTGATTCCCACAGCCTCCACTTGCATGCTATTTGACTCTGAGCAAGTCACTCAACCACCCCATGCTCTTGAGCTGACCCTGAAAACAGGCACTTGTGCATAGCGGACCTTACCTGGTTACCAAAAAGAATAAATGAAAAACTCATCCAGCATCAATTTTGAAACATACAGATAATACACCTCAATTTACATTACAGGGCAAGTGAAGGTGACAGTGATTCCATTGGGAAGTAATTTTTAGGGCAAGGATCTTACATCTCACAGAACTTACAATCTCAAGCAGCCCTGGCAGGACTGGTAAAATCCCCAGAAAGGGTATTACAGAAGAAGAGGAGGACATGGAGAGGCAGGTGGGGGTGCTGGAGGGGCAGCAAAGGTTGGAATCAGCCCACTACAGAACCAGAGCAAGCAGGGGAATCAAGTGAGGTTTCACATGTAAATAACATTTCAAAATATAAACTGTCCTCTACAGCTGTGTGGAATGAAAAATTATGAATTTACAGGATTTCAATGGAATTTTGTGGAACATTTAAAATGTATTAATCGGGTCATAACTCAACTGTCAATTGAGCTAGAGATCTAAACATTGGCATGATTTCTTTTTGATAAGAGCTTTACTAGTTTTTCAAATATCTCGCATTAGGATGCATCTTCTGAAGAGTATATGTGCTCAGATTCTGTAATTTTATTGTTTGTGGGAAATTTCCTGAACATATTTATCTGCATGTAACTCAGGCACCATCAGAGATAGAAATCTGAAACTATACACACATATATATATATATATATATATATATATACACACATATGAAGCAATAACCCTTATACCTGCAAAATGATATAACATTTTGATGAAAGCTTTCAAAATTATGCTAAATTTGCTAAAATCAATATGTTGGCAAAATGTTTGACTACCTATAGCATTGCCTCCTTTAAATCTTGATTACAGATTGTCGAAGTCCGTAAACTTTGCTACATGTAATATTTCACGTATAACCCATATTTTGTGAAATACTATGCAAGGTGAAGTGAATAATTTCACATCTCAAAGTAACATGAAGTTTCCATTCTTCCCTATGGAGTTCATAATACATCACCTTGTTTTGGGTGTTTAAGGCAAATTTTGCAGTGATTCACGGGATGTAAGGTCACATGGGCTCTATATTGTCTTGCACAGGCTCAGTTCAGCGTAGTGTGTGTAGTGGAAAGTTGGAGACAGTTTGGTCCTACAGTTCTGATAATCAAACCAGTTTAAAACCTTTAAAAATGCATTTTGCGACTAAATTTTGCCTAAATATTTAGTACAACGAATGTAGTAAACCCTTGGGTGTTTATATCATTTTGCATTTACTGATTTTGTTGAATATTGAATGTTAATTTAGTACATTCAGTCTCTGTACTGATAGACACTGTAGAAGTGTGCTTTGGGTGAGGGTGGATCTGTGGTGTAGAAGGAGATTCACAGACCACAGTGAGAAAAGCAGTCTTTCAAGTATTGTTGGCTAGTGTTTCAGTATTTGTATATTCAAGTGCACACAGTAATACTTATATTAATTTTTATGTTTTGCTGTTTGCTGGGCATTTTTCAGTTAATTTAAAAGACTGTCTGTGTTGTAGCTTACTGAACAGTTAAAGTTTCTGTGCCTGACCTTTAATCTGTTTGCATGCTGTCAGTTCATATGCATTTTATTGCTGCCCATCAATTGCAGCACTCTGAATTTCTCAGCCTGCCTGCAATATTTTTCCCTGCTTCAGTGTAGCTACTGGTGTGCTCCCACCCCTGAAAAACAAGTTATTATTTTTGGACTTCTGGATTTTTGAAGACTGGTTAAGGTCTTGTTATGCCTGTGCGGCTGCATCTCTTTCCTTTTTTTGCTTCCCATCCAAAAAAAACTGCAGAAATATAAAGTTGCTGTTAATTTTCTGTGTAATCTTAAAAAATGCCCATGATGAAATGGTCATGCAGTGTTGTTTCTGGCTGTGGCACTGCTGCCAAGAAGACTACTAGCAGTGGAAGTTGTTGTGATGATGAGGCAGGTTCAACAGGGGCTAACAAGTTTAGCAGTGTTAAGAGTGGTCGTGGCCTTGACCATGTTAGTATGCAGCAGAAGCAAAGGTAGTAGTTGCTACAAGTAAAGGGGTTTCTCTGACTATGTTTTTCATAGCAAAGTCAGTCATTTCAATGCTGGTTGGTGATGCTGTTGTCCCTGCTGGTAGTAAAGTTGGTGATGGCATGGTTGATAACAGCATGAGTATTGCTACAAGTTCAACCCTGGCAAAGTTATTGGGAGGGAAAAATGTTGTTGAGTCTGCAGACTTAAGTGTAGTTGATGTCCCTCCCCACAGTAGTTGAACATGATTCTGATCATGAAGATGACTCACAGTCTTATGTTTCCACTGATCTTGAGGTTGACCATCAAACATTCAGATGTTGATGAGAAAAGGGTGGATGATCATACTGAGGCTGTGGCTGGAATATCTCCACAGGACAGCATCCAAAGTGAAATTGTGGATGATAATTATGATGATGATGCTAGTGACCCTATTTGGGAACTAGACAAAAAGAAAGTGAAGGTGGCTGTTTGTAAACAGTCTGTTAGTCAATCACCCCTCCTCAAAGGTCTGATGTAGCTGTGTCTTTTGAGGACCCTGAAGTAATAGTCATAGATTGAGATGTTCAGTCAAAGTCCAAGTGTGCACAACACCAGAAATCACACAGTACATCCTTTTCATCGACACAAAAACTGTATCCATATGCAGTACCAGCAGTGACACATGAAGAGTAGGGCATCCAAATCCCTAGTTTGGGATTTTCATACAAGATAGAAGTGTTGAAACAGTGGCAATCTGCCAGGTTTGCCAAGCACATGTGAAATGTGATAAAACAGGGTAGTCATCTTGGTACAGGGGGGTCAGCATACTCATCTCAAGAACAGGCACATGGCACTGTGGACTCAGCACCAGTGGGTAGCTAATGCCATAGAGGGGCATTCATTCTCATCCACCTTAGTGAGCATGGTATCCCCCTTCCTTGAGTGTAAGTAGGCATGTCAGTAACAGTTATGAAATAACACTGGATGATTACTAAAAGCATGAGGAGGAGAAGGAGGATTTTGAATGTTCAAGTAGTGGTCAGAGTAGCAGTGGTGGTCCATGTAGTAATTCTACTACATCAACCCCTGTGCTAAAAACAGGGAAAACAATAGCATTTATTGGTTTATCACCTGTGCACCCACCATCACACATCAAAGGCACCCCATCCATGGCAGTTCACAGAGGAGAGCCATTTGGCAGCCCAAATTGCTCAGCCTTTTGCATGGAACAGTAAATACCACCAAATCATGTGGTTGCACATAAACTCAATACTGCCATAGCTGAAATGCTGGCAGTTGACCTTTGCCCTTCTCCTTTGTGGAGAATGTGGGATTCCATGCTTTGTGGCATGCTCATGTGCTATATGGAAGATACCATCCTAGACATACTTTTCCACCTGTGCTATCCCAGAATTATATAGGACTATGACAGAGTCTGTAAGATAGTCCCTTCAACATCCTGCATCACCTTTCATTCACTTAAGCATGGATATGTGGACAAGTGGCAAAACGGTGGGTAGTTCCTATCTGTGTATGACTGCACATTGGGCTCAGCTACCTGGGGTTGTCTCTAGTGGTGGAAATAGAAAGCAGTATAATGAGTCAGACTGTGGTGGTAGCAACCTTCATGGCATTAGACAGCATGCCATGCTTGTAATGCATATTGTAGCAGGGTTGCATACAGGTGAAAACATGCTAGACTTGCTACTGGCAGAAACTGATGAGTGGCTGCACCCCCATCCCTAAAAGCTGACTTCATAGCTAGTGATAATGAATTAAATGTTGTTAAATGTATTGGCAATGGTGGCTTTGTGAGGGTTCCCGGCATTGCCCACCACTAAATTTTGTGGTATAGGAATTTCTGTTGTACCATGAAATCGAGCAAATGCTGACTGTTGCACACCACTTCTGTGCCCACTATGCACATCCTGGAAAGGCCTGTGACCAGCTTAGGCAGCTGCAAATTCAAAACACCCTTTCTCAGCACCACCTCAAGCTTGACATTGTCATGAGATGGAACTCAACACTTTATGCAGAGCTGTTGTATGAGCAGTACAAAGCCATCCCTGAGTACCTAGTTAAGCACACTAGCCATGACAGTTCAGGGCCTCAATGTCTATGACAACTTAAAAATAGTGACTCATTGACTCAGTAATATTAATTCTGAGGCTGTTTTGAACTTATGTTACACAGGCAGTGAGTGGTGACACTACATCCATTAGTCAAGCCATTCCACCTGCTCTGGGTGCTGAGGAAGATTTTGTTGAATCTGCAGCCTATCCTTGATGTGACCAGAGATAGGTTCTCATCTTTGGATGAGACATTAACTAAGGTCCCATCTGCCTGTTCTGATGGTAGTTCAGGTGGATGTTAAAGATCCCATGGCACTTCTAGAAAAGAGTAGGGGTGTTTATTAGGATAAAGGAATCAAACAAATTAACATCATGAAAGAAAACAATTGCAAGTTACAAAGTTAACAATGAGAAATCACATATAAAGAAAGATGATAGAAATCAAATTGTTGTGAGGTACAAAGGAAAAAAAATAATAAGCAATGTAGGTTTCAAGGGAAAGAAAATACTGAAATTAATACATGTGTATAAGACAATGCAAAATAATAAAAAGCAAACAATACAGAATTTAGGCAATCATGTGACTGGTACATGTGAATTAGTAATCCAAGGCATGTTTCTCCAAACAGTATTAAGTCATCTGTTATTCATTGATTTAACTTCCATAAAATAAATATTCTGCAATTCAGTAGTAATTTTGTTAATCAATTCAGTGTGCTCAATCTGTTTTGTTCTAATATGAAAGGCAACATATAACCCAGATATACCATTTTATTACAGTAAAAATCAAATGGAGTGTGCTTTTATTCCATTTATTTATGACTCTCATATAGTGTCCAAACATAATAACTTCATAAAAGACTGTAGAAAAACAATGTTTCTGCCATACTTGAGTCAGGGTCATCCAAAATTCTTTTATATAGTTACAGGTAAAAAACAGATGTTCTATTATTTCAGTGTCTTGATTGCATTGTGTTCTGTGACATATTGATTCCTCTAGCTTCTTATGCTTATGATTTGCCCCTACATTAATTTTAGTGTGATAATTTAACCAGTGAAAATCCGCATTATTTCCGGGATCCTTTTTTCTTTTAAAGTGTAATAATGAAGGAGATACTGGTCAGGACATAAGGGAAGGTAGTTTCTTCATGAAAATTTTGTGATTGGATCAGAAAATATAGTTTTCAGTATTTGTCAGTATCATCGGTACATGACTTTCCAAACTTTTAATTTAAAAACTTCTCTCACATATTTAGGTGTTGTTACTGACTGTCATAGAGGCTATGGCCCTGCTCCCATTGCGGAACCATTGTAAGCATGAAGAAAATAAAAGAGGGTCCATACTTGCCCAGTAAATACTATAAGAGGTTTGAGATTAGTAATAAAAATACTATAAAAGTGTAATGGGATTAACCATCCCTAATCTCTCTTGAAAGGTAGGAAGATAAATTCTATTCATTTTTATGGGGTTTAATCTGCTGCCCCACGCAGCCTGAAAATAAATACTCAGTACAGTTGTGTCCAAAGTTTTGGGCTGGAGAAATACACAACTAATGTATAAAAAATGGGGTAATAAATAAGACTTAATAAATTGTATTCTTTTTTGCTTACTAAGCTCCCATTTATTCCATTTGGCCACTATTTGTTTACCCTGTTGGATTTGTGGCTCCCAGTTCAAAAAATCTGAATTATCAGTATCATAAATAAGACCCAATATTTTTATAGGTTCTGTGGTTATGACTATTTCTGCAATATGAGAATCACTAAGGTTTTGTGATCCTGACTGTTTGATAGAACTTTTGGTTAAATTAAGTGAGGCTCCTGTGTGAGCCCCATAAAGTGAACAAATCTAAAGAGCTGTTTCAATAGAACATGCATATGTAACCAATATACAGAGGTTATCTGCATATGCTATTGCAGCATGTGGGATTGAGATGCCTGCAGTACTAAGGCAATGTACAGTATATCGCATATATAAAGGCAACAAAAATAAAATGGGAAAGAAAAAGGTGAGGAAACAATGAAGAGGGGAAAAAAACAAGGGAATCCCCCTTCCCTCCTGCTACTCTATAAGAGCACAGGCAAGGGAACATAAAACAAATCTGATACTGAACTGTGAGTGTAGCATAATTCATCCCCCCCCCCCAAAAAAAAAAACGTATGGTAACATCATACAGAAAGAAAAAGAAAAGGGGAAACTACACTGGAGTCCTATTAACTTTTCTCCTCCTGTAATGTTTAACACAGTAACCACATAAGTATCATCTACATACCTTACTATTTAAATAGCACAAAAAGAAAACAAAGAAATAAAAAGGAGAAAACCTAACATAATCCCCTTCTTTCTTTTCAAAGGAGCTTATGGATATAGTGTTTTACCCATAAAGCAAGACTTCCCCACTGTACAATTTCAATTTTAATACGTGGATAGATACATTCACAAAATCTGATGAGAATTATCATACATTTTAACTGGAAACAAAAAAAACAGTAAACGAAAAGCAAATAAAAAATGGAGGGAACCTTACCTCTTATTTCCACCAATAGTTAATTAGAAGATTTTAACCAGTTCTATCACACATATGGGAAAAAGTCCCAATTCTTAGAGTGTGTTGCAAGCTGCATTTGGCGAGATTCTAGCTCAATAAATTTCTTTAGAGCATCCATAATGATAACAAACAGTTGTGTTTGCGAAATAAACTGTTGTTTCAATGAAAACCGCACTCTACTCTACCAAATCCAAAATTTAAGGGAGGCAAATATAATAAGAACACCACGGGAATTCAGTGTGTTCCAATGTCCAGAAAACAGTCCCAGCACGAAGGTATCATAGCTTAAGTACTGAAATGGCTACACAGTCCACACTTGTTATATCATTTTTCACAGGTTAATAACATATGGACAATCAAAAAATCAATGTTGTATGGTTTCTAGGCTGATACCACACCCTGGCCTGGGGCAATAACGCTCTGATATTTCTTTATGTTTTAGATTGTTTTTCACATTCAGCTTCCCTTAGGTGCATAACCATACTGTCTCCCACATTTTCTGTGGGAGTCTCTTGTCACATAACATTGTACAAATTTGTATCTGTTCTTGCTTTGTTCTATCTGCAAATGGCAAGATTTTATAATAGATATCAACAATCACACAATACAGGTGCTTCTGAGATAAAGTCTGCAAGTGGTTCTTGTGTATCTCCCAAACCTTAAGCTTATCAATATTATATTTAAGGTAATATTTTAAGTCCAAAGTTCTAAATGTTTGTGGGACCATACCACTCAATTCCCAGCTATGTATAAACACCTGTAACCTTACTTCTAACCATGTTGCCCATATTCTATTTTCTACTTTTATTACCAGGACCCAGTTTGAATAATAAAAATACTAAAAAGAAAGCAATAGGGTTTACCATCCCAATCCTCCTTCCAAAATTGAACACTACATAATTCCTCTTTTACTGGATTTAAATGGCTACCCATACTGCAGAAAAAAATAAACAATCCAAAACTTTTCTTTCCAAAACCTTGGGGATTGGAAAAATATGACTAATATATAAGAATAAAGAATTAAATATGTGAGAATCATAAACATTTGTTTTAATTTGTGCATTTTCCATCTATTCCATTGCTTAATTCTCTTATTTGCAATTTCAATTTTCTTTGTCCAATTATAATTGGCCATATCACTCAGGGCCAAAAATACTCCTAAAATCTTTTGTGAGTCTGTGACCATTGGGATATCCTTTATATGAGTGTCCTGCTGATCTGAGGCCCCAAACTATAAGCAAAAACTTTTATTGGGATTCACCTGTGCCCCTGATAGTTCAGAAAAAATATGTAACAATTCTGCCACATTAATTCCTGATTGAACATCTGGAGCAATTACAACTAAATCATCCGCATATGCACAGAGTTTTACTACTGAATGATGTGGTGCAGAAATACCTCGTATTACCGAGGAAGAATATATGGTTCTAATTCCCAGATCCAAAGTGAGGATGTACAAAAGTGGACTTAATGGACATCCTTGCCAAACCTCACGTTTAATCTGACTTTTTTAACCTAGGTAACCATGAACTAAAGGACACACAAGCACAGTTTCATAGTATCCCTGTAGAATTTTAATGAAATCCAAGGGGATACCATAAATTTCTAAACAAAGCCACAAAAAAACTATGTAAAATCCTATCAAAGGCTTGTGTTTGATCCAAACAATTCAGATAAGTGTTCTTATCATGATCCTGATTATACCCTAAAAGCTCTCTAAGGAGAATTAAATTATCAGAAATCTTTTGACCTGGGATAGTGCATGTCTGTGCCGAATGAATACAATCACCTAAAACATTAATTAATCTGTTATTCAGGAGTTTTGCTAATGTTTTAAGGTCAACATTCAGTAATGTAATTGGTCTCCAGTTGTTTAACTGTGCAGTATTTCCATTTTTATGTAAACAACATAGAATCCTAGTATTCATAATCCTATGGATCTCTGATGAATTAAAAAGTTCCTTATAAACATGTACCATTTATTGTGGGCACTGTAACCATAACCACTTATAAAAATTCAAATGGAAGGCCATCCATCCCAGGGACTGTATTAGCTTTCAGAGCATTAATCACCACTCTCAGTTCTAAGACAAATAGGTTGTAACAAAAGCTGTTTTTGTACCAAGGTTATCGGTGGCATATTCAGGGACTTCAACCATTGTCCTGTTTTTTTTTCTGTAATTTTAAAAGGGGTGCTAAACTTATCCTGAAGGTAATTATAAATTTTGTTCAATATTCCAACAGTGGATATACGGAATCCCAGTCTGTGTTATTAACCATACAATATGTTTTTTTGTCTCTGATATTTACAATTTTCATATGGATTAGTAAGATGTGATTTTCCCTGGGTTCCAAATTTCTGTTAGGCTTCAAAGTAAGAAACCTATTGTATTGTAGAGCTACTAATTCTGTCTTGATTTCCTTAATATGTGTTTACAATTGCGTACTGTTTTCAATCTCCCCTGTAAAGACTGAAGCTGTTTCTGTAAGAACTTATATTTATTTTGTCTATTATAGTGGTACACCCTTGCTTCATTCTTAAACTAGGCAGTAAAATCTTGTTTAGAATCCAACCACCAAGTAACAGAGTGCTCATATAAACAATAGACCGATTGTCTAGCAGACAATAGTTCAAAACACCGATGGCTGTGTAGACTGAAAAGGTTATAATTAAGGTGCCACACTGCTTTACCATATGCAGTCTCAGCAATATTTGATAAATGTATATTAATCAAACAATGATCTGACATGGCCACCATTTGTGTTTCAGATTTATGTACTATTACCTCCAATGGTAGAAAGAAAAAATGTATTATAGATTACAGGTTTCCCCTATAAAACGTGTTTAATGGAGTTTTCTTAATCGCTTGTTGAGCATCTTTTAGTGCTGTTTGGACCAGAATTTGTTTTAATTCTGAGACATCACAATAAATTTTCTGAGTGCTGCCTCCCCATCTGATCACAACAGCCCACAATTAAAATCACCTCCCCAGATTACAATTTTTGAGGTGTATAAAAAGGGTTGAATTTCTTTCCAAAGATCTATGCAACCCATTTTAGTTTGTGGAGCATAACAATTTATCAACCTATATATGATTCCTGAATTAATACATCAATCAACAGAGCCTTCCTTGATGTATTTCCACCAGTTTAAGTAGTGTAATATTGTCTCACAAAAACAAAAAAACAGCTAAACTGCTACAAAGCTCTATGCCTAAGGACCACAACAACTAGGCCCCATTTCCAGTCACAAGCTGCTGCATTAGCCTCCACTAAAGTATATATGACGGTATCTTGTAGAAAAGCACATTAAAGGGTAAAGTTTTGAATAGGGAAAAGGTTGCTTTCCATTTGACATCAGACCTAATACTATTCGTATTTAATGATGCTATTGCCAAATCAATCATTCATTCTATCAGGGGTTGATCTCAGACTACCTTGACTTTTGATTTAGTACCCCACCTTTTATTTTCACTTTTGCTTCAACTTTTCCAGTTCCTCACTCCTGAGGAGGCTTCCAAATTGAAGAGGCATCAGAGATGTCTCCCATTTCTGTGTCCTCCCACTGCAAGGCGCATACTGATTCTGTAGTTCAATAAAGTCTGTATTCAATTTTTCACTGCTAACTTCCCTCTCCTCTGCTTTACAAGATGAAAGGAATTCAGATCTGGAGGGGGCATCTCAGGGGTGGTGTCTGTTGTTTTATCAGATCCTAAAGGGGGGAAGGGTTCCACAGCCAACTGCACACCTGAGTCACTAGTCTTATCAACAACAGGAGTGTGTTGGAAAGTTGAGGGTGTAACAGATCCTTCTGCAGATACCAGAGTACAAGGACTTTTGGCTTGTCTGGTGGAAGGGGTATCAGGCTGTCTATAGGAAGGCTCTGAGGGGAGGACTCTAGCGGAACACCTGTGATTAGTATGTTATATACTGCTATACAGACATAAAATCATGTTCCACAAAATCAGTGTCAGGGGTATTTTGGGAGGCCCATGGACACATGCTACATCTAGGGGTAAAAGTACAATGTATCCCTGGGTGACCCAACATGCCACACATGTTACATCTGATTTTCTCACAACTGCTGCTAACATGTCTTGGGGAGCCACATTTAACTCATTCATGCCACAAGAGCTCTATGAGACTTCCACCGCTTGTACCCTGTATACACTTAGCACTGCATCCTGGGCCTTTCTAAGCAAATTCAAGCCATACTCAGCATGCCACAAACAAATGTAAATTCCTCTTGAACTGTAAGTGCTACACACAAAGTACGAGTAGCAAAGTTGTTCAGCCGAACATTACCTTTCCAATGGTGCTATGCAATCAACTATAATCAATTTAGTTTTTATTTTGTACTAGCTGAAATACCAAACAACTGATTTTTTTTCTGATTTTTTTCAAGGTGCTTAGGTGAGGCATGAGAGACAAATGTCAGCTATGTACACCATACCTTAAACAAATGCAAATGACTCCTGAAGTATACATTGTAGACACAAAGTACCAGCAGCAAAATTGTTCAGCACAAAATTACCTTTCTAATGGTGCTATGCAATCAATTGTAATCCATTTTGTTTTTATTTTTATAGTAGCTGAATTACCAAACAACTATGTTTGTTTTTCAGATTTATTCAAGGTGCTTAGGTGAGGCTTGAGAGACAAATGTCAGCCATGCACACAATATCTTAAACAAATGCAAATAACTCCTAAAGTTTACATGATAGACACAAAGTAGCAGTAAAATTGTTCAGTACAAAATTATCTTTCTAACGGTGCTATGGAATCATTTCTAAACAATTCGATTTGTTTAATATTTAGGTAAAACTGATGACTTCCTCCAGGCGTTTCTAGGCCTGAATGAAGTCATCTGAGTGAATCTACAGGCATTATTGTCCTGAGTGGCTATGCTTTCAGATGCCACCTACAGGTGTATCTAGGCCTGAATGAGTTAAAAGCTAGTGGGGCATACCAGGATAAAAACAAAATACCCCAATCTCTGCCCAGAAAGAAACTGCTAGGTAGGTGTTGTAGTCCAGTGTTTGACTACCTTAGTTGGACTTGAAATCTCCAACCCCCCCATCCAAAAACCTTCTCCATCGATTATCAGGTCTGGTAAACCTTGGATTTCACATTTTTGCTCTAACCAATATATGATATTTTTAACATTTACCCCTTCATTACGGAACAATATAGTAACAGTTTTAAGTGTGGGTTTAGAGAGAGGTACAGCAAAAAAATGAGTCCAAATAACAGAGTCTTTCACTATAGTATACTGTTGCCAAAATTTCTCCAAAAGAGCTTCAGAACATACTAACATACTAAAATGCCAGCAGAATAGGCTTAATGGTCTTTTGTGTCTGCTCGTTTGGTCAGTCCCACCCTGGGAGCTGACCTTGCCCTCACCCTCTCTGGCTTCTCCTTTCCAGTCCCGGATATTCCTAATGTCACAGGACTTTGTGTCCAGAACCCTTTCCTGTACCTGTCCCACCCCCTCTTGAACCCCTCCACTGTCTCTGCCTCCACCAGCCCCCTGTGCAGTGTGCATTCCATGGCTTCACCACCCTCTCAGTGAAGTAGCACCTCCTTTTTTCTCTCCTAAATCTCCCTCCAGCTTCCACCCATGCCCTCTAGTTGCCCCCTTCCTTCAGAGCACCTGACTGCTTCTCCCTATTTAACCCCTTCATGTACTTGAAGACTTCTATCATGTCCCCTGGTCCTTCTGTCTTCCAATGAGTACATATTTAGCTCTTGAGCCTCTCCGCATAGATCCTGTCCCCAAGCCCCAGATCATTTGGTTGCCCTCCTCTGGACCCTCTCCAGGAGTTCAATGTCCTCTTAAGTGTGGCCTCTAAAACTGCATGCAGTACTCGAGGTGTGGCCTCAAGCAGTTATAACAGGGGAGATTACTCCATTCTTCTGAGGTGATCCACCTAGTGATGCATCCCAGCATCCTGTTGGCCTTGGCCACTGCCTCCTATAAGTCTCCCAGTTGTTCATCTTCACATCCATCACCACTCCCAGGTCCCTCTCAGCTATTGAGACTTGTAGCATCCCCAGGGGATACTCTTGGCCAGGTTTCTGGCTCCCAGTTGCAGTACCTTGCATTTCCCTGTATTAAACCTCAGCTTCCACTTTCTAGACCACCTTTCCAGAGTCTCCAGGTCCCCCTGTAAGGCCACCCTCCCCATCCACCACTGCACCCAGTTTTGAGTCATCTGCAGAGAAACTCATCTCACTCCTTATGTCAGAGACATCAGCATTGAACAGGAGGGGCCTAGGGACCGATCCCTGAGGGACCCCAGTAATGACCCTCCTTGAGGATGAGACTATCCCACCAACCACGACCCTCTGGGTCCGGTCCTGGAGCCAATTGCCTATCCATCTGATCATCTGGTTCCCCACCCCCATTTCCCCCAGCTTATTCAACAGGCCCCCCATGAGGATCAGAGTCAAATGCCTTGCTGAAGTGAAGATAGAGGACATCCACTGATCTACCCAGGTCCAAGGCTCTCATCACCCAGTCATAGAACTCCACAAGGTTCGTCTGACATGATTTCCCTGGGATGGATCCAAGCTGCCTATCATCCAGGCACCCGACATTTCCAGGTCCTTGCCTACCACTGATATCAGGCTGATGGGCCTGTAGTTCCCTGCCACCTCCCTTGATCTTCCCTTGTGGATAGGCACTATATGCACCACCTTCTAGTCCTGGGGCACCCACCCTGTCCTCACAGAGATGCTGAAAAGCTCTGCCAATAGTTTTGCCAGGACATCTGCCAGTTCCTTCAGTACTCTGGGATGTAATTCATCTGGCCCCAGTACTTTCTCCATCTTAATGGACCTGCAGGCTTCCCTCACTCTCTCTGCTGTGATTTCCACCTCCACTACCTCATCACCCTGCTTTGCCTTCCCCCCTCCTGCCAGTGATGGCCCATCCTCTCCACAGACCTGATGATCGGCAAGGGTCTCCCCCTCAGTTTCACCATCTCTCTCCCATGTATGATACAGCACTCCCATTTTCCTTGGTAAAACTTGAGGTGAAGTACTCATTTAGTACCTCAGCCTGCTCTCCTGGATCTTGTGCCCATCCTCCCTGTTTTAATCCTGCTAATCTGCCCCTTCACCCTTCATTTTCCCCAATGTATCTAAGAACCCCTTATTCTCTTCTAATTTCCTGGCCAGGTTCTGCTACTTCCTTGCCTTAGCCACCCTCACCATCCTAGTGGCCCTTCTGGCCCATCAACTCGTACTCCCTCTATCCCTTTCACTCCTTGAGCCATGAAATGCCTATAAGCTGCCTTCTTTCCTCACCACCTCCTGAACCTCCCTGGTCCACCAGCAAGGTTTATGGGCCCTACCACATTTTCATCTTACCTTGCACAGGTGCTGGTAGGATCCTGCACCCCACTGCTCCTGATGATTTCCCACCTACTGTCAGCATCCATGTCTGGCCCAGTCCCATCCAAATGCTTCATAAGGATCTTTCCCATTTCCTTGAAAGCCACCCCCCCTGAAGTCAGTTACCTCCATCTTTGTGCAGCCTTCTACTCCTCCTAGGTCCAGGCAGAACCAGACCATAGCATGGTTGTTCCCCGCCAACAGGTCCCTTACCTCCAGGCCCCCAATCTGGTCACTGTCTGCCAGGATCACATCCAGTATCTGCATCTCCAGGTAGGTTCCCCCACCTGCTGAGTTATGAATGCATCCTGAAAGACATCCAACAACCTCTGTTCCCTGACCACCGAGGATGTCAGTCTCCCAGTCCATTCCTGGCATGTTTAAGTCCCCAAACACCACCACCCTTCCCCTGCCCAATTTTCAGTGTCTCCCAACATCTGCCACCAGACTCTCCTCCAGCTCATCCGCCAGTGCAGGGGGTCTATCCACCACTCTTTTTTTTACTGTCTTGCCCCATTTGTTATCAAGGTGACCTAAATCACCTCCACAGTTCCCTCCACCTCCTCCACTCCTCCTATGCCAATGCAGTTTTTGACTATTATTGCTACCCCCCCTCCTCTTCCCTCCCCCCATCCTTCCTGAACATGGTGTAGCCCTCCAGGTTCAGGTCCCAGTTGTGCCCTGTGGTGGCCCAGGTCTCAGTGACCGCTGCCACATCTACCTCTCCCTCAGTTAGCATTACCTGAAGCTCAGGCATTTTATTGCCCAAGCTTCTGGCACCAGCAGAACTACCTTCCACCTTCCGTATACTTCCATTTCCCTGCTGCTCCCATGGGATTCCATCTTCCCGGTCAGCACCTTACCAGTCAGCCTTTTCCTGCATTCCTCCAGCTCCCCAGGGGTGGAGACTGAGTCCTCCTTTATCAGACCCCCTCAACAGCCTTTTCTCCCATCCCTCTCCCTTCACAAGTTTAAACCCCATCTTTCACTAACAAACCTCTATTTTCAACTTAAGGATTTTCTTCCCCTCCAAATTGAGATGGAGCCTATCTCTAGCATATAGCCCCTTATCCTCCCAGGTCTCCTCTCAATCCCCCATCAACCCATACCTTCTGGCCCCACACCACTCACTGAGCCACTGGTTTATCTCCTTAATCTTCTTCTTGTGTTCCCCACTAGTCCTTGGCACCGGAAGGATTTCCAAGAAGGAAATCGAGCATCCTGTTGTCATGACAGACCCTGGCAAGCTCCCTGAACCTTGCCTGTATCTCTAGCTCACGATTGCCCTCAATGTCATTGGTACCCAAGTGGAACAGTATAACTGGGACCTCCACAACCTTTTCCAGCTGACATACCTCATGCTTGGCCCTGTGCACCATTAGTCCAGGGAAGCATTTTGTTCTAACTGGGCAGGCTTTCCTTCTTATCCCATTTGATACCCTGATCATGGAAACACCCAACAGGATCACTCTGACCACCCCTTTTCCTCCATTCCCCCCTTCCATGTCCCTCATCCTTTCTACCAGACCCTCCCCAGCTGGCTTCTTGCTCCTTCCCTATCTGGATGCCCCTGCTACCCCTCCCTTATTTACCCTGGCAGTCCCTTCCTCTGATCCTATGACTTCTCCTCCAGAGTATCCTTTGTAACCCACTACCTCCCCGTCACTGCTCGTGACTGGTCCTTCCCATCTGCCAAACTTGCCTGGCTCATCCTCCCTTCCTTCCCATCTCCATTCAGCCCCTTCTGGCCTGTCATGCTTCCCTGGATTAAACCCTCAGCTGCCTTTAGTGTATCCTTCTTGTACTTCTGGTCCCTCTCCTTGCCCTTTCCTCCCAACTGGTCCTTCTCCTTGCGCTTTCCTGTCTCTATCCCCTCTCCTCCTGCTCTGATCCACTGCTCCCCCCATTTTCTTCACATTCTGAGTTCCCCTGTTCTTCCTGCTATCTGGCCCTGCCTCTGCCTCCATTCCCTTTCCATCTCCAACCAACCCTGTATGGCTACATCACCCCTCATCCTAAAGCAGAAGAAGAGACTGAAGTGGTTACTGAGCTTAAGGTCTGATCCACTCCCTCTTGCTTCCTTCTGTCCTGCCCCAGCCATCTGCCTACTTCTCTGAGAATGTCCTCCCTTTGGCCCCCCTCTGTGAGGATCCACAGATACCTGTCTGCTTCCTTGGTGGTGTCCTCCTTTTGTGCCCCCTCTGTCAGGGTCCCTATGTGACTCCAGAGTACTCTCCTGTACTCCTTTCCCTATGCCCCCACCCCAGTGCTTGGTGCAACCCTGTGGAAGAGCCCCAGCCCTATTCCCCAACATACCTCCCCCTCCCTCCAGCTGTCTCCTAATCCCCTCAACCTCCTCCCTATGCTGTGCCAGCTGGTGGCACACTGGGTTACCACCAAACTTCCAAGCCCAGTCCAGTATCATGGCCACCCCACACCCCGTGCATCCCACCACCCTCCCAACGATGCCGGCCCTAATGTCATGTGGTCCCATCCCCCTCCAAGTAGGTTTCCTTGGGTGAACTACCAGGTTCCCGACTAGTCCAAGATACACCCCTACCCACTAATCAGGTCACCCACTAATCCTAGATACAGTCCCACAGTAAACAGGTACCCCTATTACTAGGTGAAGTACTACAGAGTAAACTTATAGGGAGTATACAACTTCCTAGCTCCTTTCTCCCAGCCTAAACCCAGCCCCCAGTGGCTAGAACTACATGAGGTGCACCCAAAGCCTTTTCCTCCAATTGCAGGGCAGGTGTTCCCCTATAAATCAGCCTAGCTTTGGGGAGGAGGGAGGGGTGGGAAGGATGGACTAGGCCTACACCCGACTCTCATGAGTGAATCAGCACTGTGATTGCCCCTCACTGCACCTCCAAGCACTACCAGCTAACAAAATCTTTCAAGTCTACTTACCACAGCATCCAACTAGAAGCTTCTTTCCCATTCACCTCTAACTGAAGACTGACTGAGTTGAGAGTCCCACCTTACTTTCAAACAGCACTAATCCCTGTAATATGATGCCTGCACTTACAGACCAGATAGCAGCTTTTAACACACACACACACACACAAATAGTCTGCTAGAAACAAACAGAAAACCAGCTAAATTCTTTCAAGTCCACTTACTCTCATAGCCTCCTGCTTTTAAACACACACACACACACACAACAAATTGTCTGCTGGAAACACACAGAAAACCAGCTAAGACAAATCTTTCAAGTCTACTTACTCACAGCATCCAGCTAGAAGCTTCTTTCCCCATTCACCTCTAACAAAAGCTTATGCCAAAGCCCTGATCTCCTGGGGCATGTATGAATGCAAAGACTTCAGAGGTGAAAACTGCAATGATTGATTTATGAGAAATTTCCCCACAAAACTCCTATCTGGTGGTTCATCTGAGCCACTATTATATCAGAATCATGCTGCATGTCTGCATTTTGCATTCATAGGAGGGTCATGAAACAGGCAAGCAAAACTGGACTTCTGGCCTGTATGTCCCTGCTGTGGGTCAATAGTTATGTAAACATCCTGCAAAGGCTCCTCAAGGCCCGTGTAAGATTTGGTTACCATTATTTCTAGATTGTTTTGTACCTCCATCGGTTGTGCACAGTTGTCATTGATCAAATCCACAGAACTCTCTATCGGTATCACCGTGAGGTTGAATCTGGGTTTCTGATTGGATGTCATTCTGAATTACTGAGATAGCATCAGTAGAACTGTATTACAGAAACAAATTCAGCCCTACCTGGCAGGGAATTGCTGGATCCAGTAGCCAAGTCCCATTTGTTGAATATATCCAACCAGCTTTCTGGACAGCTGAGTCTGGTGATCAGGCAATATCAAGCTGATCTTCTGTAGTTTCTATGTCCATCTGATTACTTTGGATCTGGGTGCGGCTTGAAGGCCAGTAGGTGTAAGTTTCTTCCCATTTGTATATTTGGCTAGTGCTCAAATGTTTGTGTTTTTTCTGTTCTTCCACTAAAAGCAAACTCTGCTGCTGATATTTTAATTCTGCTTGAGATAACAAAGCTGCTAAAGGATTTCTGAAAATAGGTTTTCTTGAAAATATTTTTCTGCAGTATCTGTTTCTAAAGCCATTAAATCTGTCTTCAGCAACTGAGCCTCAGTGGACATTACAATCTCCTGTGCTGGACCTGCAGAAGAGGAGATCTGCTCTCCTGCAGGTTCACCAGCCAACTCCCCAAACTGAGAGCCTATTACACATGTTAGGGGTCCCTCTACTGGTCAGAGAAGGGGAACATTTATTAAACACAAAAACTACATAAAAAAACAATACTACAATCCAAAACAAAAAGAGAGAAAAAAAATAATAATAACTGAAAGCAATACTTAAAAGGAAAACATCAGTACAGAAAATACTTTTCCATGATATACCAAGGAGACAAAAACTGCAGGTGGAACAAATCTGAAAAAGAAAAAGGAGAGAAAAAAACAAGCAAAAACAGCATACAGAAAACAGTCGGACTAACAATAACCTACTGTGTCCCTGAAGCTTCAGAAATAACCCCCTAATAACCCTTTTATGAAGGACAGTTTTACAGGATTTAGGACACTGTCCTACATGCTGAGCCATTGGAGATCTAAAGGTTCAGTTCCAGGCAGCATGGGCATAGATTGTGCACCTCAAATTGCATATTCAAGAGGAAATATATTAGATGAACTGCCTGCCATTTCCCCAACATCCAACAGAAGCACCTCGACCTCAGAGGGTAGTTGGTCAGGGAGGTTGACAGGTGGTTAGGAGGGGAAAATCGGGTGCCCCATCACTTGGTGCTGTCCAACATATCACCTCCACAAACCATATAAAAACTACAAAGAGGTATCTGCCTCTATATCTGAAATCAATCAAAGGGGCAGAGGACACTGCAGAGCAGGACACTGCAGCACAGGAGCTAGCACAACAAAACTCACCCAAAACAGGAACCAAAACAAAAAAAGAAAAAAGGAAATTCAAAAAACTTCTGATCATAGGAGACTCCATGATTTGGGGAGTTGATATGTATCTCCAGCCAGGGGTAATGGTCAGATGTCTCTCAGGTACATCAGCATGGAGAGACACTGACCACATTGTTAAAATTGTTCAGGAAGCAGGAGAAACATTGATGTCCTGCTACACATAGGACTAACAATCTCACTCAGCCAGTCAGTTGTGGAGACCAAGGAACACCTGACCAGGCTGGGTGACAAACTATCATGCATTTCATCCAGCATCTCCTTCTCAGAGATCCTGCCAGTCTGAGAGAGAGGGGCAGATGGACAGAAGGTCAGAGAAGGGGAGATAGGGGAGCTCAACATGTGGCTCAAGGGCTGGTGCCAGGAAAAAGGACACAAATTTGTAGGGAACTGGCAACAGTTTTGGGAGAGAAAGTTATTTAAATTTGATGGACTGCATCTGACTAAGGAGGAGGTCAGTGCATTGGGGCAGAAGCTTGACATCTTTGCAGAATATTTAAACTAGCAAATGGGACAGGGGTGCAGCACCCCATACGTCAAATGGGAAGAACACCCCTCCCTCCTCAGCTAGTGGTCAAATAGAAGTTCAGCATGTTTGTAGTTTATTTGCATCACCAGGTAATGAAAAAGGTCCAACTCCCCATGCAATGCACAGGGGAAACACCAGACTTCACCCAACAACTAACACACTGAAATCTGGCCAGTGGAAAATCATGTACACAAATGCTCGCAGCCTGGGAAACAAGATCCCAGACCTGCAGGCAATAATGACAGAGGCTAAGCTGAATATAGTAGCCATTAGCGAGACATGGTTTACCTGTAACCACACTTGGGAGACTTCAGTACCTGGCTATGTACTGTTCAGAAGAGACTGAAGTGGTAAAAAGGAGGGGGCTGGAATGGCCCTTTATGTCAACGAAAATATTAACACTGCAGAAATTCAGAATACACATAAGGAGCCAGAAGAACTGTGGGTCACCCTCAAAAAAGGAAATGGGACAGCCATACGAACTGGGGTTGTGCACAGGCCTCCAGACCAGGAGAGGACATAGACACATTACTGTTAGAAGATATACAAAACATGACAGCTAAAGGGGAGGTTCTGATAATGGGAGAGTTCAACATGCCAGATACAGATTGGTCAATACCAGACGGAACATCTTCCAGAACTAGACACATGTTGGATTCCCTGCAGGGGGAGGGATTCAAACAACTGGTACAACAACCCACAAGAGACAGGGCTATCCTATATCTAGTACTGACTAACAGGGAAAGGATCACAGATCTCCAAGTAGAAGGTCACCTGGGGACCAGTGACCATCACATGGTATGGTTCAATTTGGCCACTAGAACTAAATCATCCTATTGCAAGGCAAAAATATGGGACTTCAGAGGAGATGACTTTGTTAAGATGGCCAACAGAGTTAAGCTAGCCCTGGCAAAAAGAAATACAAGTGAAGGGGTACAGGCAAAGTGGGCAAGCGTTAAAGATACAATACTTGAAGCAACATCCCATTGTGTTAGAAAGAAAAGCAAGTGAAAAGAGGAAGGAAACCCTTTGGTTCTCAAAACAGTAGCAGAAAAGGTCAGAGCCAAAAGGCTGGCCTTCAGGAAATATAAGGAACGCAGCAGATGAAGATAGAGGATGCCAAACTTCCTAAGGGAAGCAGGGAAGGCAGTAAGGCAAACAAAGGCACAAACCAAGGAAACACTAGCACAAACAGTAAAAGATGGTGACAAGTCCAGAGTGGGTATTGCAAAGATCAAATGGGATAAGGGGACATGAGGAGGAGTACCATGTAAAGCATTTATCCTAAATAGATACTTCTGCTCAGTATTTACTGAAGAGAAGGTTGAGCAGGGTCCACAGCTCAGCACCTCTGGACACAGGGGAGGAGGTGTGCACTAGTCCCTTCACAAAAGAAAGGGTCCTACAAGAGCTCAGTATGCTCAGGGTGGACAGGCAATGGGTCCCGATGGCATAGATTCCAGGTACTAAAGGAGCTAAGGCGGAACTAGCAGATCCGTTATCAAAACTGTTTAGTGAGTCTCTGAGCACAGGAGAGGTCCCAGAAGACTGAAAGAGCTCATGTGATTCCGCTCCACAAGAGTAGTAGCAGGAGGAGGCAGGGAACCACAGACTAGTCAGTCTTACCTCAGTAGTGGGCAAGATTATGGAGGCAGTCCTTAAGGAAAGGATAGTGCAACACCTGGAATCCACAGGATCCAAGACAGCATGGGTTTACAAATGGAAGGTCCTGTCAAACTAAACTCATAGATTTCTTTGACTGGGTAACCAGAGTGGTGGACCAAGGGGGAGCAGTTGATGTCACCTGCCTTGACTTCAGCAAAGCTTTCGATACTGTTCCACAGAGAAGATTGATTAATAAGCTGGGTAGACTCAGGGTGGGTCAGAAGTTGTTCAGCTGGGTGGCAAACTGGTTGATGGGCAGAAAACAGAGAGTAGTGGTAAACAGTATACAGTCAGAAGAGATGCAAGTCACAAGTGGAGTACCTCAAGGATCAGTCCTGGGGCCAGTCCTCTTCAATATCTTCATCAGTAACATTGAAGAAGGACTGGAGGGTAAGGTTTGTCTGTTTGCAGATGACACCAAGATCTGCAGCAGAGTAGATGATCCAGATGGGGTGGTCAGAATAAGAAGAGATCTGGATAAACTAGCAAAATAGTCAGAAGAGTGGCAACTGGGGTTTAACGTAAAGAAGTGCAAGATCATGCACTTTGGGAAGAGAAACCCTGAAGCCACCTATAGGCTGGGAGGGGAGTTGCTGGCAGTCACAAGGGAAGGAAGAGACATGGGCGTCATCATCACAGATGACCTGAAATCATCCAAGCAGACCACTAAACTAGTAGGTAATGCTAGAGGAATGTTGGGGTGCATTAGTAGGGGTATCACAAGTAAGAAGAGGGAGGAAATATTCCCTCTTTACAAGACACTGGTTAGGCCCCATCTGGAGTATTGCATGCAGTACTGGAGGCCACACCTTCACAAGGACATTAACCAAATTGAGGCAGTCCAGAGCAGGGCAACCAAAATGGTGCAGGGACTGCATCAGAAAACATATGAGGACAGATTAGCAGGAGCTCAATATGTACCCTAGAGCAAAGAAGGAGAGAGGTGATATGATTGAAACATTCAAACACCTTAAGGCATTAACAAGGTGAAAGAGTCTAACATGTTTCTATATAAGAAAAATAGCTGGACAAGAGGACACAGCATGAGATTAGAGGGAGGCCAGTTAAGGGTAATGTGGAGGAAGTTCTTTTCACAGAAAGGGTGGTGGATGCATGGAACAGCCTACCTCAGGAAGTGGTGGATATGAATACAGTGCAGGGCTTCAAACAGGCATGGGATAGGCATAAGGAGCAATACCGATGAGTATGAATAGATAGGCCATTGACAGAGCAAAGGCCGATGACACATTCATAAGGCAAACTAGATGGGCCTTATGGTCCATATCTACCGTCAAGCACCTATGTTTCTATGTTATGTAATTCAGACATCCAAATCAGTGATCCAAGGTAAATCATGCATTTTAAGCCAGAGCACTCCTGTAACGATTTTCTCTCCTTCAAACACAAGCCTTTAAGTTCCTTAGTAATTCTCCCCACCAATTCAGAGTAAGTACAGTGTTTTTGCTGTAAAGAAAATAAACAGCGAGCATTCCAAATATGCCACTTACAAATGGTAAAAATCAAATAGAGCATGTCTCCTCCACACTTGCCTTAGTCCACGGGTTTCCTATACATTAGATTCTTCCATGACACACTAGCAAAAATGGGACCCCAAGCCACCGCTAAAAATACCAAAATATTTTAATAAATGAACAAAGAAAAATAAGTGATCAGTAGACTCAAGTTGTGCCACCTCCATCTGTTTATGCTTGTGATTATCCTTAACATTAATTTTATCATGGCAACTCAGCCAATGAAGATCCCAGACATGAGGTGGAATCCTGTGGTTACTAACAGTGTAAGGAGAGCGAGCTTATTACCAGCCAGACAATGAGCAAAAATCTGGGTAACAGGACATGCCATGCCCAGTAAGGCAGTATATAAACCTTTCCTTTGTAAGTTATAATGCCATGGTGGGGACCTTCACTACCTAAGTCTAGTAAAAGTATCCCGCCAATAAGGAGGGGCAAAAGGCAGTTGTTTGACAATTTTCAAAGCATTACTGTCCTATAAACCAAACCAGTATTGTACAGAATCAAAACCCACAGTTCCCACCCTTTATGCATATGAACCAAGAGAGGACATATATTGGCCATCAAAAACACAATTAAAACAATAAAGGGTGGACCATATAAACCTCCCTGACTGATTGGGGATAAAAGATATTCCTTTATTGGTTAAGTCAACTCCCCACACAGCCTGGGAACAAATGCCCAATAAGTGAGTTTCCAAAGATTTGGGAGGTGTTAAATATAACTTAGGAATAAAAATACTGGAATCAGGAACATTTTAATCAAATAGACCCTTTTCTTTTCCCATCTTCCATGATTCCAGCCAGAAACCTTGCATTGGGCAATAGCCAATTTGTTTTCCAGTTATAAACATCCAGATTTTCATGTCAAACTGAACACCCAAAACTGAATAGGGCCTGCAGGCAGCATAATCCCACCCACTGATGGAAGGGCACCACCATGCAAACCCAAATACTTCCCTATGCATTTCAGCATGTTAAGCCTGGCCTCAGCCACAGACCCAAAAAGAGACCATATGCATAAGGCTTCCAAAATAGAGGCTCACCATTCAACAAAAGGCACATATCATCTGCATAAGCCAATATTATAAGTGCTCGAGCACCACTGTAGAACCCAAAGGGACAGGAGCATAGAATGTTGAAGCAACCTTAATAAGGGTCCAAAAAACCATATAGGATATGACTAAGGGGCACCCCTGTCAAGACAAACCACAAGAAATCATGACTGACTGCATCAAATGCGTGTTGTTGATCCAAAGAAATGACATATCCTTCCAGAAGAGCCAAACTGCCTTTATCAAATACCTCCTGCAATAAAATTGAATGATCCTGAATGCAGTGTCCAGGAACAGAAGAAGTTTGAACTTCTGAAATAATCCCTTTTGCAATGGACAGCAATCATTTAGCCAGAATTTTAGATAAGATTTTAAAATCAGTATTCAATAAGCTAATAGGTCTCCAGTTGGATAAAGCCTTCCTGTCACCTTTCTTATATAAATAAAACAAATACCCCATATTAAACTGTAAGGGTAGATCTGGACTTTGTAACAAATAATTAAACATCACAGTCAATTCATCTCCCAGTTCAGTGGCTAGAAATTTATATACCTCAGAAGGCAGGCCATCAGGGCCGAGCCGTATTATTGTGCAGAGTACTGATTGCATCCAGGACCTCAGAGACCTGAATAGCCTGACCCATCAAATCACCCTCCACATCTGAGATCCCTGGAAATGCAACTTAGGAAAGTAAGACATCAGCTCTCAGAGACCAACTGGGGACACCACAGGCATAACTCAGTCAGCCACGTCATGCCACCTCACCCATTCCTCAGCACACTGCTGCCGCATGTTTGTGGAGTACATCCATTTCCCCAGCACAGCAGCCGGAGCTTATAGCAAATATACAGGAGCTCCACAGGTGGCACTTTATGCCCTGTGTGCTAGGGGGCAATGACTGCACCCATGGCCATACACTCACCTGGCCCTGAGGGGCCACATACATCAATCACAAGGATATGCCAGCATCAACTGCCAGGTGGTGTGCGATGCCAGGGGGCGCATAATCAATGTCTGTGCCATGCACCCTGGGGGAGCACACGATGCCTTCATCTGGCACCAGTCGGCACTGTGCCACAGATTAGAGAGTGGGGACATCCCCACTGGACACCTAGTGGGTGAGTATGCAAACCACATGGACAATCATATGGCCTGAAGGGCATGGCCAGAGGTGACATGGGTAGTATGTATGTAGTCCTAGGCGTTTGCTGTCCACCTAGGGACAAATGACTTGGTGCTCAACAGATTAGAGCAGTGAAGGCTACTTTGTAGAACTGGGGAGGGTCTAAGACAAGTAGCACACACAGTATCCTTCTCAGAAGTGCTTGCCTGTCAATGGCATGAGTGAGGTATGGGTGGCACGGTACCATGCAGTTTAATGGAATGAAGTCAAAAATGGTGTGGAGCACAGGCCTGGGGTTTGGCTTCATTGGGACTGGTTTCACCTGAGGGACAACAGCCTATACTGACAGGACGGTTCATCTGTCCAGGAAGGGAACAAGTCTTTTGGAGCAATTATTAATGCTTCATTGGCGCTTTAACTAGTCAATGGATAGGCACTTGATAAGCAGTGGTGAAAATCCCAGCCTCCTACAAAACAGGGTACTAAATGAGAAAAAGACCGAGGTAGAATGGTCAGTGGGGATGCTGCTACAGATGTGTAAGCCATCAAAAAATTGAAAGCAATGAGTACCAATGCCCATAGTCTGAGTAACAAGCTTCCTGAATTAGCGGCCTTGATGGAGGAGGAACATCTGGATATCATGTAGGCAGTCACAGAAACATGGTTCACAAACCATGACTGGGACGAAACATGCCCAGGATACACTATCTACAGGAGGGACAGAGGGTAAAAGAGGAGGAGGATTAGCTTTTACATAAGGAAGGAATCAAAGCAACAAGAACAAAAGTGGAAAAACAGGAGGAAGAAGCACTGTGGGAAAATTTTGAGACCGCAATCGGCACCACAATCCGCACAGGGTTGTAGGCGAAGAGACCTTCTCAGGGGAGAAATGAGAAGGAAATGATAGAAAGTATACTTAGTATGGCAGAAAAAGGGGATATTGCTGATGGGTGATCTGAATATTGGCAGATGTTAACTGGAGTGCAGTTGCAGCAGCCACTCAGAGTGGGGTTATTCTAGATGCCCTAGAGGGGGCATGCATTAGGACAAGTAGTATTGAGCCCACCTGAGAGGAGCAATCTGACCGGTTCTCAAGTGTAGATGAAGAGAGGATCACAGATGTAGGCGGGTAGCCATCTGGGAACTAGTGACCATCAACAGTATGGTTTCACAATAAACACAGCAATAGAGTCGGTTTGCACAAAGGCAAAGGTACTGGAATTTAGGAGGGCTGACTTTGCTAAAATGGGTGAGTGCCTAGGAATGCACTAGCAAATGGGCAGGAAGGAGGGGGTGAAGAACAATGGGAATAATAAGAATCTGCCATCACAGAAATAACAAGCCTTTGTATGAAGCAAATAAACAAACTAAATGATGTAAGAAACCACTATGGTTCTCAAAAGAAGTGGCAGTGGAGGTCAAGAGAAAAGAAAGTATCTAGGAAGTAGCAAGGAAATCACAGAAGGAGCAGGACAGAGAATCGTATCAGTTAAAGCAAAAGGAAGTTGGAAAGGCAGTCAGAACAGCAAAGGCCCAAAACCGAGGAAAAGATAGCCAACCCAGGTTAAGAAGGGGGACAAAACCTTTTATAGGTGGTACATCAGGAGTGAAGGAAGACCAAGGATGGATAGTGAGGCTTAATAAAGGGAGGAGGGTGGGCAGAGGTGACTGTGAAAGGCAGAGATACTAAACAAATATTTTTGCTCTCAGTATTTGCTAAAGGAAGAGGGGAGGTATCAAAACAAAACAGTAGAAACACCTGGATACAGAAGTTGATACCAGCCCATTTATTACAGGAAAGGGTTCTGAAAGAACTCTTAAAACTGAAGGTGGACAAAGCATTGGGGCCTGATGGGATTCATCCCAGAATTCTAAAAAAGAACTAAGATGGTGGAATTAGGAAACCACTGACTACCCTGTTTAACAAATCATGGGAGGATGGGGTGTACCTGAGGGACTGAGGAGGGCAGATGTGATTCCCTTCATAAAAGTGGGAACAAGGCAGAAGCAGGAAACTACAGACCTGTTAGTTTAACCTCAGTGGTAGGAAAATGATGGAAACACTTCTGAAGGAAAGAATTGTCGAGTATCTAGAGGCCAGAGGGGCCCAGGACCCAAGACAGCATGGATTCACAGCAGGAAGGTCATGCCAGACAAATCTGATAGATTTATTTGACTGGGTGACCAAAGTAGTAGATCAGGGAGGGACTGTGGACATGGCCTACCTAGACTTTAGCAAGGCATTTGACACAGTCCCACACAAAAGATTAATACACAAGTTAGCTAGCCTAGGAGTGGGTCCCAAGATGACAGCCTGGGTAAAAATTGGCTGGAGAATAGGACACAGAGAGTAATAGTAAATGGAGTCCACTCTGAAGAAAGGGGGTTACTAGTGGGTAAAGAAGGGTTCAAGTATTATTCGTCCTCTTCAATGTCTTTATGTTTGTTATTGCAGAGGGACTGGAAGGAAAGTATGTCTCTTTAGATGACACAAAGATCTGCAACAGAGTTGATGCACAAGGTGGGGTGGAAAGGATGAAAAGGGACTTGGCAAGGTAGAAGAATGGTCAAATGTATGGCAGCTAGATTCAATGCAAGAAGTGCAAGGTACTTCTCATCTGGGAAACAAAAACTCAGGAAGAGTACACAATGGGGTGTGAGATACTAACAACAACAAAAAATGGAAAGGACCTGGGGTAGTCATATCAGATGACCTAAAGGTGGTATGCTACAATGTGAGAGGGCAGCAAGGAGGGCTGGGGGATGCTGGGATGCATAGGGAGAGGCATCAGCAGTAGAAAACAGGAAGTTGTTATCCCTCTGTACAGACAGCTGGTCAGACCCTCATCTGGAGTACTGCTTGTAGTTCTGGAGACCCAGTCTTCAGCAAAGACATAGACAGGATGGAAGCTGTCCAGAAGAGGGATATTCAAATGGTGCAGGGTCTGCACCAGAAATATTACATGAAGAGAGACTTAAGGGAGCTTATCAATATGTATAGCCTCGAGGAAAGGAGGGAGAGGGGGCATGATAGAAACTTTCAAGTACCTCAAGGAATCAACAAAGTCCAAGAGGGTAGTAACTTTAAAAAGAGGTGTGCAAGAATAAGGGGCACAATTTGAAGATATGGGGCGGCTCAGAGGTAATTTAAGGAAGTATTTTTCCAGAGAGGGTGTGGATGGCATGGAACGGCCTTCCGGAGGAGGTCGGAGTCAAAACATTGTGAAATCAACTGTGGCTGGACAGTCATAAAGGCAATTCTAGGGGTGGGGTAGGAAGAAGTAGGCTGCTTGTTAACTGGATCTGCAGCTTATCCATCAGGTAGGAAAATGGGCAGACTGGGTGGGCCAAGCAGTCCTTATCTGCCATCAAATTCTATGTTTCTATGTAGTAGCTCACATGGCCGGGGCAGGGTGATGCTGATCACCAAACTAACCTCCGCCTCTCTCACACACAGGTGACAGTGGCTACCCACTCCATCCCCGGCTGCTCATTATCTCTACTGGTGGCTCATGCACCCCATTGCAGCAATGCTGCAATGGAAGTACACGCCACCACACATCGTCATCGAAGCGGGCGCTGGGATGCTGAAGGCATCGCTTCTGCTGTTCGACACCTTCAGCGGTGCCTACAGTAGCAGCCCCTCAAAGGCCTGCGGGCTATTCCTGGCCTGCTGCATCCTGCACAACATGGCCAACGAATGTGGGATAGCTGTACAGGTCGATGAGGGGGAGAGCAATGGGGACGATGAGGACGCCGGTGATGATGGTGATGGGCAGCCCCCTCCTTGGCTGACGGGACCAACTGATACAGCTGGCACAGCTGCACCGGGACACCATCACGGAGGAGCACCTCAGCCAACCCAGGTAAGTCATGGGGCCATGTACAACCACCAGTGGCTAAGGACAACCCACAAACACCTATGGACACACACCAGGGGTGTATGCTGTCAGAAGTGGCAGGGCACAGAAGCACACACACAACCAGGGATGGGGTGAGGATTAACATCGTTGGATGGACACACACACACGACACACACAACACAATTAAAGTGCACAGAGGGTGAGGAGGCACACCGACCCAGAACGCCAACCCTAGCAACACACATGTCCACAGGTCACCACGCTTCTCGCTTGTCCATGTGCATGTGCTCGATGTTGAGCACGACGTACACATGGTGTACAGCACAATGCAGGCATCATCATGCACATGCAACTGCAGACAGCAGCTGGGAGGGTGTGCAGGTGGACTGTGTGTCTGCATGCAGGGCCGGGTACCCACCGCGCACAGCCCACTGAAACACACACGCACAAAGAGCAGCACCAGACAGTAGCCACACTGGGAGACAGGTCAGTCACGTGACACAGTGCCCCGCCACCACAGATGGCTGGGTGGTCCGTCACGACCTACCAGCACTGATAGGCTGACCACTGGCTCATGGGTGTGGCACCAATGGTCTCAGGGGGTTCCACTGAGTGAACGCCGCCGCAAGCTTGTGCAGGGTCTGCAGCACATCAACATGCCTGCGCCCAGGAGTGCTCGGACCCCACAGCTGAACCCGTGTCGACAGGTGGAGTTGCATGATGCAGGGAACGGGGTGGACAGTACACCGCGTGGTGTCCGCAATGGCAGGGCACCTGACTGTGTGCCCATTGTGGCCATGACAGCAGTGAATGCCTGTGCATGCCTGTCAATGGCAGCGGTCACTTCCTCCCGCAAACGGTCCATCCCTGCCAGGAGCAGAGCAGTGTCCCTGCTGCGACGCTCCTCTGCCCACTTCAGAGCCACACGCATTGCATCCACGGATGTCGCAAGCCGCATCTGCTGCTGGACTGATGCTTGCAGTAGGCGGATGTGCTCATCCAAGAGGTCATCTGCCTCCTCGGCATCCTGTCCCTCAGGGTGTGCATGGCCCTGATGATCAGCACCCCTTGAGGGTGGATGCTGCATGCCAGGACCCGGTCTGGGCATGTCCACAGGCAGTGCACAGATGCTGCCACTGAACCCTGTAGCCCCAAGCCCATTGGCCAACTGCTGATGCTGCCCCTCCTGCTGCCGCTCCCCAGGACTCAGTGGTGCCGCCGCAGTGGCTGCAACAGTCCCACTGTCTTGAACAGACATCAGTGCTGCCCCACTGGTGCTGGCAGGCACAGGCTGGGGCTGTGCTGACACGCAGGCCTCCATGGCAGCACCACCAACAGCCATGAGCACGAATTGCCCTGCTGTGTGGCTATCCCATGGCACACACATGTCACTGCCCATTATGTTAGCGTCATCATCACCGGTGATGGACTCTGCACTGGCCCACAGTCACAGCATGCTGGCATCTGTGAATGCCAGCACGCTAGGACACAGTCAGGGCTTCCTCCACATCTGTTACAATGACATCAGTGTGGACAGCCAGGCGGCCCCACTGTCACAATGATCCATGTATACCTGTGGAGGTGTATGGGCCCTCCTCCAACTCCAGCTGACTGTCCTCAGTGGACAGGCCCACCACCTCTGACCCATGCAAATGCTCAGGATCTGTAAGAGAAAGCAAAGTCACGTTACTGCATGTGACTTACCCTGCCCCCCCATAGACAGACCATGACTTACCATGCAGTGATAGGCCACCACCCTTCTGGAAGCCACCACCCGGAACACCCTCAATGGCACTGCTCTGCATGCTTCCAGCAAGCCTCTCCTTCTGTGGGGTCAGCTGTACCACCTCCGGCTGTCCCCCACCTGTTGCAGCACGTGCTGCCCTGAAGGCAGCCACCTTCTCCTTTATCCTCCTCCTGTCCCTGCCCATCTTTTTCTTACACTCCTGCACGGAGCGCTGCTGGCTGCCATGCAGGTTCACAGCACGTGCCACCTCCTCTCATGCAGCAGCACGGGCTTGAGATGTTCCCCGCTGTCCACTGAGAAGTGGCTCCTGATCCAGGTAGGCCTCAAACAGGGCTTCGGTTTCAGCCTTGGTAAAGTTAGGCCTCCTCCTCCTCCTCCTCCCACCACTGTGTTCCTCCTCTCCAACAACCTGCTCAGTCATTATGTAGCCTGTAAGAATGGCAGTTGTTACCTGTGACAGTGCAGTCCCATGCATGTCTCTAAATCCACAGTCCACACTCCCAAACAGCATGCAACTCACCAATAGACTGCAGTAACTGATTATGGCCACTGCAGCACAATGTCGCACTTTTATAGCGCAACCCATGCAAATGAGGCAAGGAGCAACTTTAAGTAGATGCAAATTACAGTGCTGCACCATTGAATGGCTGATTAGATGATTTGCATATGACGGCTGAATATCGCGCTGTTGCTCTTTGCGCAATTGTGTTGAACATGCTGAACCAATGGTGCAGTTCTGTGACATGTATAGTACACACCTCACTGCGCATGCCCGGGTTGCTGATGCAGGCGTCTGCCGTGCTGATGAAGTGCTATGCGTGGTAGGCAATGCAGAGCATGGCCACCATTGTGCTAGTGGCGCTATAGCGATGGTCACTACATGGCGCTGTGGCACTGGGCCATCATAGGCACAATGGGCCAACTGCATGGTAGGCTGCTATGGTGCTGGCACACAGGCAGCCAATGTGTTCCAATGGCGCTGTGTGTGTAATGCGCCAGAGACCCTTGGCCCTGTGCCCGACCTTTGCCCCCCCTAGGCGCTATGCGTCAGGCATGGGTGCACCTCTATCGTGCTGTTCGGTGACAGCACGATAGGGAATAGCAGCGCTGTACCACACAGCATCTGCACATGGGGAGCCTCACTGCAGATCACCATATTGCCAACTAGAGAACTGAGAATGGCACGCAGAAGGGCAGCCCAGTGGTCTGCTATCGAACTGGCCAACCTAGTGGCCATTGTAGAGCCACACCATGGACCTCTGTTCGGGGATGCACCCCTGGACAGGGCCAGGACCCAGGTGTGGCAGGAGGTGGCCACTGCCCTTGAGGAGGCCACCGGATGGGGGAGGATTGCCGAGCAGTGCAGGCACAGATATGGGGACCTGCGGTGGAGGGAGCCGGAGCTACTAGCATGCCTCCGGGCACGTGCCAGGAGGGGCACAGTGCCAAGGCCAGGTAGGGGTTACGTCAACACACTTTTATCTTCCATATGGGTAGCAGTGTTGTATGTGTCCAGCACATAGGGGAGGGACCGTCTGAGGTTGGCTGTGGTGGTGTTCACAGGGTGTGGGTGGTGGGTCTGGCTGGGTGGGAGGGCACACACCTGAGGGCAGGGGGACTTTGCTATAGGATTGTACTGATGTTCCTCTCTCCATGTTTGCCCCACAGGCCTGGAGGAATACTGCCATGCACGTGAAGAGCGGTGGCGGGAAGAACATGGTGCAGCCAGGCGGGGCGAGGGCCCTCACTGCCCACTTGACTGGCCCAATGAAGGTGAGTGCCATACTTCCATGATTACTATTGCATGCTGTGTGACAGGGTGGGCAGTGGGGCATGGCCACCATCCATCAACACTACTGCCATGCACTTAACTTGTTACAGTCAACACTGTCCAGTGGCAATGCATGTCTGGGAGTGCATCAATGGTGGTCCATGCATGCACCAGGTACATGGTTGTGCTACTGCCTTTGCACCACATAGCCATGTCACTAAACGGCCACAGTGGTGCTGTGCATGACTTAGCCGGTGGGTGTGTACAGCATTCTGCATGGCTGTATGCACCTGGGTGGGCAGGTCCTGTGGATGTGATCACTGCGGGTGGTCACACACCATCACAGAGGTATGTCCCATGGCCATGTGCCGTGCATAGTGGGCAGGCTGCATGGCGTTGTGCATTCACACCTATTGACTGTGCTCCCTTGTCCTAGGTACCTTCCAGCTATGTGAAATCTGGGAGGCACTGCGGGAGATATTAGTGGTGGCGTGGGCATCGCTGGACATACTCAGATGCATTGACGAGACTAGGGTCCTGAGGAGGCACAGAGCCCAGAGGAGTCAGAGCGGGGAGAGGTGCTCCTGCTAGGGATACATCGGTCCCAGTGTTCCCCTACCCCCTGGACCCACCCTTACACACCTCCTTTCCCATCCCATTTGTCCACTCCTGTAGTCTACCCACCCACACCTTGTTTGTGGCCCCCTAACCTTTTATATAGTTCATGTAATATTGTATATAGTTGAATGTTATATATTTTTTCAATACATTTAATTTTGATACGAATACTGTGGTGGTCTCTGATTTGCAGTGGGCTATAGGTGCTCAGCTGCAATGGTGTGCATGGTTTCAGGGGTAGTGAGGTCATGGGTATGTGTGGGTGTCCATGTGGAGTTGACTATGGTGTGGGGGTAGCTATCAGTCAGTGTCTGTGGTGTGTGTGTTGTGCCCCGTGCACTGGATGACTGTGTGCAGTGGTCCATGGTGTGTGCTTTGTGTCCATGGCGCACCCATCGGCCCGTCCATGGCCTGTGCAGCTGACACACATGCATGTCTGTGACCTGCACAGTCTGCTGGCATGTCAGTGGCGGCAGTCCCTGAAGGGCAGCCACTGTACCTGTCATATTGCTGGGTTGCCTCCTGTCACTGGTGTGGTGCATGTCTGCCTCGGGTGGCACTGTGGGCACCACAGTTGTTGTCCCACCTCCATGCTGTGCCTTGTGTGTGTTGCAGGGGATGTGCCCCACTATCTGTGACTTGTGCTCCGGGCAAATGATGGTGGTGTACGGGTCCACAGTGCCTGCGCAGGGTGGCTGGCACTCCAGTGCCATGGAGGACTGCAGGTTGTGTGTACACAGTTTACATGGGCCCACACTGGGGGCTTTGTTGCCCCACCACTGTGTCCCTGTGTTGTTGTGCCCTTGGGTGTGGGTGGGTGTCTGTCCATACACTGTGTGGCATCTGGTGTGGTGCATGCTTCCATGCACCACTGTGGGTGTCTGTGCTGGCTGTTGTGGCCAGTGGTGGGTCAAGGTGTGTCATTGGACTACTGTGCAGGGTGCTGTACCACTGGTGGTGGTGTCAAGGGCACGCCCTGTCCCGTGTGGGGTACGTCATATGCCGACGCATGGTTGGTCTCTCAGCAGTACCTAAGGGTGACTGTGCTTGTGGCACTGTGTCTGCCATTGTTGCATTGCTGTGTGCTGCCACCTGCTGATGGGTGCTCGTGGTGGGGCTGGCTTGCATGGTTCTGTGGTGCACAGGGTTGAAGTGTCACAGTGGGGTGGTGGCATGCATGGGGTTTCCTGCAGTGGTGGTCACTGCTCATGGGGGAGTGTCTGGGGGTCACAGTGCAGGGTGTGCTCTGCATTGGGGGGATGGTGTGGCACGGGGTGGTCAGCCCTCCTTGTGTGCCAGTCACAGCTTGCCGGTAGGTGTGATGGGGCACCATGGTCTGCGGGTTGTTTGCTGGTCTCCATGGGCCAGTGGTTATTCCAGCCCTCCCCAGTTGTGCAGTGCATGGGGTGTGGGGGGACAATGTCTGTTCTGCTGTGTGTTCCTGTGCCCATCTGTGGCATGGGTGGTGGGCCCCTACCTCCCTGGTTGTGCAGTAACATTGCTCTGCTGCTAGGGGGCATCCCTGGTTGCACTATGGCACCTCTGGACTGCTCAGCTGAACATCCCTTGTTGCGCTATGGTGTATCAGATCTGCTCAGCTTCCCCTCCCTAGTTGTGCTATGGCGCAGGTGGTATGACATTCAGTTGTTGACTGTAGGCACAATTTGGCTGCTCCGTTTTTGAATATTGCATCTCTTGTGCATGGGCGCAATAGACTTGCACTTGCTCCTGCTATTGTGCACTTTTTGGGCGCAGTTTGAATATCTGGGCCTTTGTGTACAATGCTGAATGAGGAATGCGATGCAAATGCAAAAGTTCAGTGTACTGCCACATAATGTAAATTTGTAATTTAAACAACCTGACCTTATGAAATGCTGCACCACATTCACACAACAAACAGCAAGAAAATTTGTACTATTACTGACAATTTTACTATGTGTACAGTAACACAGTCAGTTATATAACAAAAATATAACCAAAACACAAAGAAATCACTAGTTCTCCAACTTAAATCTACCTACACACTGACACGCCCCTCCCCCACAAACCATACTTCACTGTCTTTCACCACACACACTCAATGTTGTAAATTTACATTCAAAATCCACACACAGACAAAAACGTTCGATGATGTGAGCACAGGAGGGTTTCCTACAATCGATGAACTACAGTTGAATCCTCCAAAAAAAAGGAAAAATGCTTTTTGAACAGCTTTTAAAAGATTCCTACAGACAGCTATCAGAGCACACTGTCTTCTACTCCTTCCTACTCATACTACCCTGAACTGAGGCTGTGCAGATTAATATAGCGCCCATGTGACCTGAACTCCCATGAATCACTACAAAATCCGCCTTCGGAGCTCAAAAACAAGGCAAAGTAAGGCGAAGTGAACTGTCACCAATGTACTTCGCCTTAAAATTGAAGGAGTAGTGACAAGTGGAGGCGGAGTAACGCGAAGTCGCTGTTTTCAATTCACTTCGCGTTCCACATTATAACACAAAGCACTCTGCTTCACATTGCGGAGCACTCCGCGAATCCACCTGTGCTCTGCAAAATGATTCATGGAGCGGATTGAGCCCACTTCGCCCACCACTAGTCAGTATTGGGGAAAACACACATATTTATTTTTCATCTATGAAAAATATGAGGCAATACTTGGATGTGCAAATCTGCATATGATGCAAAAATAGGGGCTATTGTTGATAACACCAAGGCAATAGAGCAATTACAACATGAAATTTCAGACAGAAAATTGAGCAGATAGGCACAAGCTTTCCTTCATCCTAAATAAATGTAAAATAATGCATCTGAGAGTAAGAAATAAGATGGCAACATACACTCCAGGGTGCAAACTGCTGCAAGATACAAATATGAAGAAAGATCTAGGAGTCATTGTTAACAATTAACTATTATTTAATGGGCAATGTAAAGAAGTAGTGGTAAGGAGCAATAGGATTATGGATTCTATAAAGCGTAAGATAAGGAGTAGGGACAAAAGGGTGGTATTGCTACCATACAGGGCCTTTGTCAGGCCCCATCTTGAATACTGTGTGCAGTTCTGGGCAACGTTTACAAAAATAACATTAAGCTAATTGAGAGTGTACGAAGGAGGCAAGGCATATAGGGACACTGTCCAACAAGTCATATGATGAGAGACTGAGGGATTTAGATGTTTACTCTCTGAAATATAGAAGAATTAGAGGTGACGTGCCTAGTTTACAAAGCATTTCATAATGAGGACCTCTTTGAATGTCTTGGCCTGGAGAAGAAGTTAATAGATAGAGAGACTAGGAAACACAACTTTCTGTTAAAAGAGGACCTATTTAGAACAAATAAAAAGGGAGCATGGTTCAACCAGCAAGTTGTGAGCTTCTTGAACGGTCTACAATGTGAAGTTGTCCAAAGCAACTCTATGAATGTCATTAAATCATTAGACAAATATATGGGTGGTAAAACCACCTTCTATACTGTTTAGTTTTGGGGGAATGATAGAGGCCAACTGCTGCCAGAGTCATATCATCCTCTGATCCTATAATCCTATGTGACCCAGCACTCACAGAAGCTTCAGGCAGGAAAGACAGATAACCTGTGCTGTAGCAAAGAAATAATCTACTTCAATCTATTTGTTAAAACTAGGCAAAAATTTGAAATCGATATTTTTTGTTCCCTCCCAAGCTGAAGAGGCTCCATTATGTACACTATAGGGTAAAAATGAATCTTTTAAGAAAGTAAAAATTGAAGAGTTATTTAGTGTTTGCAGAAAGTAAGAGACAGGTAGACAGGCCCCAACAGCACACACATGCGCTTTTAGGGATGTGCGAGTAAGGAATAGCATTTCCTGAATACCACAAATAATTGGCTATTCATTACTCGGGAACAGACATGAATAATTGGCACATTGTGGCTTTTCTGTATTTTGCTATTTGGTGGAAGATCAAGCGCTCCCAAGACTTTCTGTCCAATCAGAGGCCACTTTAGGAGCTCACTGAAGGCAGGTCATGTGCAGCACTCGCAGCAGCTTCAGAAAGGAGAGACAGATGGCATGAGCTGCTGCAGAAAAATAATCTACTTCTATTCACTTGTTAAAACTGGACAAAATGAGAAATGTTGACATTTGCTGTTCCCCCTCTAAATTCTGAGCTATAAAGGCTTGAATTTGTACACTGTAGGGTAAAAATGAGGCTTTTAAGAAAGGAAAAAGAAGAAGGGTTGTTTAGTGTTTGTTGAATATGAGAGGGAAAGAGAGAGAGAGAGAGAGAGAGAGACAAGCAGGACCCAATAGCACACACAGAGGGTGTGTGTGTGTGTGTGTGTGTAAAGAAATAAGCTTTAAACCTTCAGTACAGTGTATTTTAAAGACAAACAAGAAAGTTTTGTCGAGATCTGCTTTATTTTGATTAGAAGTTTCAGGTGTTTGTAACTTAGTTGAAACAAGAAACAAGGCAAGTACTGTAACTGAGATGCAGTTAGCTTAGGGCCAGACAATAGGGAGTACATTTTTATGTTGGCGCACTTGCACTGCCAACATCTTGCGGTAGTGCAGCTTTGGAGGCACGGTCACTGTTGGGCAAATGCAGGGCACGCACCAGTAGATGCGTCCCTCATTCCCCAATCATCCTGCATGCCGGCTCCACACCATGCATACATAATGTGGTGAGCACATCTAAGAAAAGGTCCGTTGCAATCTGAGCAAAGCTCATCAGAAGCAGCAGACCTTCCCTGGATGTGCTTGCCGACATTATGAGCATGGCGGCACAGTGGCAGCCAACCTGCCGACTTCGGAGGTGCCCAATCCCCCTGTCAGTTTACCCCACCCCTCTGTATGTGCCGATGGGGGAGCCCACTTGCCATCGACATAAATAACCACCCCATTGTTAAATGCTGAGGTGGGTGCCCAATCCCCCTCAGCTCAGCCCCCCCTCGTTTCTTTGAGTACCAGCGGGAGAGCCCACTCCCCACCAGCATAAAGAAGACTCCCATTGTTCAATGCAGAGGAGGGTGCCCAATTCCCTTCTGCTTGGCACCCCAATTTCTTTGTGTGCCAATAGGGGTGCCCAAACCCCCATCGGCTACAGACACCCCCAAACATTTAGGTGGCATGCTGGGAGCCCACCCCAGCATGCCAAATCCCCGAAACAAAAACTGTCCCACGATGTGTTTTTGTCACCTGTAAAGCAGGTCCCTAAATGCCTGCCCCACCCACACCACCCACCCTCTCATTGCCTGCCTCCCCACCACTCTCACCCCATACTTACCTCGGGAGTCTGGCGCGACAATCTTTGGTGGACTGGGTACACGTCTGCACGCTTCAAAGCCGACCACGAACTGAGGAAATGCCGGTAAGCTGTATAATGGAATAAATAGGGGTTTTTCAGCTTTAATGCATATCTCAGGCATTTTTGGGGATTTTGGACCCAAATTTTCAACATGGGGTTTTTGGGACCCCTCCTCATGAATTCCTGCACTGTCATGACATTATTCAGTCCCGAAAGGTGATTTTGCAGTCACTGCATGGAATCACCTTTCGGGGATGAGTAATGAAATGATAGTGCCACTGTTCATGAGGGTGCCTGACAAAAAGCCTATGTTGCAAATTTCATGGGAAAAATCCAAAAAAATGACTGTTTTACGGGCGTGCATTGCGCAGTTGCTAAGCACACTTGTAAGTTAGCAAATTCGTAATATTTTCATGCCAGATTCTCAACATTGGCATTTTACCACACCTTCTTGTGAACCATACAGCTGTCATTTTTTTGCATCCTGGCAGCAATGTGTTTTCACACTTCCAGCACAGAATAGCGCGGTCGCTGTGCGAAATCAGTGTTTGGGACACATTACGAAAATGACAGTGACACTATTCATGAACAGATGTCCTAAAATGTCTGTGTTGAAAATTTGGTGACAATACTCCTTAAAATGACTGTGTTGCGAGCGTGTGTTGTGCAGTTTGCACGCACACGCATAAGTTCGCAAACGTATAATATTTTCACTCCAGATTGTCAACATTGCCATTGTTCTGCACCTCCTAATGAACAGTACAGCTGTCATTTTTCACATCCTGACCAAAATCTGTTTTTGCAGTTCCAGCGCAGAATAGCGCGGTTGCTGTGGAAAGAAGGTGTTCGAGACATATTATGAAAATGGCAGTGACACTGTTCATTAGCAGATGTCCTAAAATGCCAATCTTGAAAATTTGGGGTTGAAAATCAATAAAATGAGTGTTTTATGAGCATGCATTGTGCAGTTTGCACGCACGCTCGTGACTTTGTGAATTTGTAAATGCTTCACTCCAGCTGTTCATTATTGGCATTTTTCCATACCTCCTTATGAACAATACAGCTGACTGAAATGTGTTTTCACACGTCCGGCACAGAATTACATGGTCGCAGTGCGAAATCAGTTTTCGGGACAGTTTGAGGAAATGACGGTGACACTATTCACAAGCAGAGGTCCTAAAATGCCTATGTTGAAAATTTGTTGCTGAATGTCCATATAATGACTGCGTTGCAAGTGTGCATTGTGCAGTTTCCACGCACCCTTGTAACTTCGTCAATCTGCAATATTTTCATGCCATATTTTCACCACTGGCATTTGTGCACACCTACTTATCAACAGTCCAGCAGCCATTTTTCACAGCCTGCCCAAAACGCGTTTCCGCAGCTGTGGCACACAATGGCATGCTCGCTGTGCAAAATCACCTTTTGGGACACATTAACAAAATCACAGCACTATGAGTCTCTAGCTCCGCCACTGCCAATGCCTGTGCGACAACATTCGGCATTGACAAATGCTTGTTTCTATTGTTGCTGATGGCTTGACTTTGTGCTCAGGAAGAAATTAAAAAAAATATTTTTTCGGACAGTTTAATCAGGCTTGACTATTAGTGAGACCTGTCAGTAGAGCACTGCTGCAGTGACTTGAGTGACTTGATTTCATAATAAATATAGTTTAAATTTATATCAGAAACTTCCTGTGAGGAACCCAGGCTTGGGCCCCTCCATGGCAACTTAAGCAAGTGCAAGTGCACTGCAGCTGGTAGGGTAGGGTAGGACTAGTCGGCTGACTCTAATCACTTCAGTTAACTGCTTTTCTGTTCTGTGTGTGTGCATGGTTGTGCACTCAAGGCATTTTTCTAAGTCTGTGGCTGTGTGACCAAGAAGAAATTAGAAAAAAAAAATGTTTCTGAGAATTAAGTCAGGCTTGACTATTTGTCAGTGAGACTTGTCAGCTCAGCACTGCTCCAATGACGAGAGTGACTATATTTCATGATAATATAATTTTTAATTTAATACATCTTCCTGTGAGGAATACAACTATGGCAAACAAAGAACATACCAGTTGTACCAGAAAATGTAGTTTTTCCAGCAGCCCCAGCAAAACTGCCTCAGTTGTACAGCAGCAAGCAGCAGGAGAGGGTGAGTGCACTGCAGAGTGATGATCAGGGTGCATTTGCCATACAAAATTATATTTTACCCCCATCAAAGCGAAGTAGTGGTAGTGCTGGAAGGTGGAAATTGTCATTAACTGCCATTGATACTACCAATGTGAATGTATTCCCTTTATCCCTTGCAACTACCACCAGTACCACCAGAACATCCTCCTTAATAACCATCTCTGCTCTGATTCACCACTTATCCATTGGAACTGCTAGTATCCCAACTTCTGCTGTGACAGTGGCCTTGCCAGTCACTCCTGCCACTGTGGCTGAGTCCACAACTGTTCCAGTTACCATAAAGACCACCAGTACTGCTATGGTGACACTGGCCTTTACTACCACTGTGTCCCCAACCACTTGTACAACTATTTCCAGTACTGTCTCTACCCCTGCTGTGACACCACTTGTTTCTCAGCCTGTTTCCTTTACTGTTGAACTTGTCAATGCAGATGAGGAGCAGGCACACTCATGCAGGTCTCAGTACTTTTCACCAGGAGATTTTCCAATGATACATCATCTGAGGAGGCTAACCTAAGCAGCTCTGATTGTGAGCAGAGTATGGGGAGTACCTTGAGAGCCTTAAAGCAAGAAAGTCAGGTGGCCAAAAAAACTCAGCCTCTCAAGGTCACAGTGACAGGAGAAAGAAGGATATTAGCCACTCCAAAAAAACTCGGTAAGATTCCCTTCAGCACTTTCTTTAGCAAGCTCCATCACACTCTGAACAGCCAAATAAAGTAGGTGTGGGGGCACCAGTGGTGCCAAGGGAAACCCACAGATGCCGGTCCAGACAAGAATGTCTAGTGGGCACCAAAAGAGTGGTGGTGGTGTTGGTTCTGGTGACACTAGTCACATGAGTGGTGTCGAGTGGTAAGAACATGGTATGGTTGCATTTTAACATTACTAAAAGAAGATACATCAACAGAAAAGCAGTGTGCACACTGTGCAGATCCACTATTAGTAGGGGGGAAATCTCTGTCAGATTCAAGAACCATCTCCTTAGAGAACCACTTAAAGGTAAAAAATCTCCAGGTTTCTAAAGCAGCAGGATATATGCCTGTGGTTGCATCAGACCCATATCATAGTGATAATGCAGACACTGGTGCTGGTGGCACTAACAATGCCAAAGAACATTCTGCCTCTGAAAACAAAAATGGTGCTGATCCTGCTGCTGCTACCACGCCATCTCCCTCAACACCAAAGTGTCCTCAATGCTCCCAAAGCACTCCTGCCAGGCACCAGTCCCCTGTTGTTTGCACGCTATCTGGTAAATGTGGTATATCCCCCCCATCCAAGGTCAGTGCCAATAGTGGAAGCATTCCAGGCCAGAATTAAATACCAGTCATCTCGTCAAACCACTCAGCATATCATATAGCTCATACTGTAGGTGAAATGATGGCATTGGATCTGACTATTTTTCCTTTGTGGAAGACCCTGGCTTTCACAGACTTCTGCAGCACTTTCATCTATGGTACCATCTTCCATCACTTTCCACATTTTCACACACTCTGTTGCCAGATATATATGAGGGTTTGAGAATGGCAATTGTCACAATGTTCTCGGAGGTTGTGGGTAGAATTATCCACTGCACCTCAGACATCTAGAACAGTACAAATTCCAAGGACGCATATTGCTCCTTGACCATGCTCTGTTGTGTGCAAAACCCTGTATCTTTTTTTTCTGGATTCCTCCTTCTCTCCCTGTGTCACTGTCTGTACCTTCATCCCATCACAATATGGCAGTCACTCCAGGTCTGCTCTTCCAAATGCTGGGCTAATGAAGAAAGACCACACATCACCGAACATTTTGGCATTCATTCAAGTCATGATGCAGTCATGGACAGTTGGTAGCAATCTACATGTTGGTTTCTTCATCGCAGATAATGGGGCAAATATGCTGAAAGCAGTGGCTGATGTAAATCTTGTCAGAATTCATTGCTTTACCCACACCTTCAATCTAGTGGTCACATCTGTGCTATGTCACAGTACTGAGGCTAGCAAGACTGTCTCCACTGCACACTCCATCTGTACCCATGTTTATCACTCTGTAAAGGCGACTAACCAACTAAAAGAAGTGCAGCAATGCTTTGTCTGTCTCAACATTGCTTGGTACAGGATGTCAGTACCTGAAGGAATTCATCATGCCTGTTGCTGTATAGACTGATAGAACAGAAGCAGAATATTCATGCCAGCAAGACACCTCCATTGTTGAGAGGGTGAGAGGCTTGGAAGCTTAAGTGCCTCTCTCCATGCTGAAGCTGTTGATCATCACACCAGGTGTGGCTGGCCATTGCTAGGAGCCAGTGGTAATCAGGAAATACCTGCCAAGTAGGCAGACAGAGTACAGAGGGGGTGGAGCTGAACGAGCCTGTTCTGTGCATAAATACAGGCTCCTGAGTATTGAGGTTTGAATATGCACAGCAAAAAGATACCACTGGTGCTGAGAAGGTGAGAGGATTGGAAGCAGAGGTGCCACTCTCCCTGCCAAAGCTGCTGGTTGTCATGCCAGCTGCCACAGGCCATTAATAGGAACCAGAGATAACCAGGAAGTGCCCGCCAGTTGGGCAGATTGAGCACCAATGTGGTGGAGCTGACTTAGCCCATTCTCTGCATAAATACAGACTCCTGAGCATTGGGGTTTGAATATCCACAGCACCAAGATGCCACCAGTGCTGAGAGGGTGAAAGGCTTGGAAGAAGAAGTCCCTCTCTCCCTGCTGAAGCTGCAAATCATCATGCCAGCTGCTGGTGGCCACTACTAAGAGCCAGGGGTAAGCAGGAAGTGCCCACTAATCTAGTTGATGAATCACAGAGGGATGGAGCTGAACAAGTCCATTCACTGCATAAATTCAGGCTCTTGAGTGTTGGGGTTTGAATATACATGTCAGCAAGATAACACCACTGCTGAGAGGATAAAAGGCTTGGAAGCAGAGGTGCCTCTCTCTCTCCCCACTGAAGCCACTGAACATCATGCCAGCAGCTGCTGGCTGTTGCTAGGAGACAACAGCTACCAGGAAATGTCTTCCAATTGAGTGGATGGAGCACAGAGGGAGTGAAGCTGAATGAGCTCATTCTCTGAGTAAAGGTCATTTCTACCAAGCAGCTCTCCTGCTTGTGGTCCTCACATGAAGGGCATGCACAAAGGACCGCAACTGGAGTCTTCCAGGAGTCAGCTAAGAAGACAGACAACAGCCAGGAACCCTGCTCACCAGAACCCAGGTACACCTGAATTGTTTGTGGGTTGTCAGTATGGTGTGGTTGAGGGTTAGGGTGTAGCTGTACTGTACATTTTGAGGGTTGGGAAGCTAGCTGCTAGGCTGATATCTAGGTAGGAGGGCACTACCTTATCTGTGTTAAAGAAACAATTAAATATAGCATGCCTGTGACATTCCTAGGTAGAGTAATTACAAGTTTGTGCATTGAGCTTTAGTAACTCTTATTGCCAGGGGAGCAGACAGGAATTTTTTGGGCCCTGAACAAGTTCTTTGAGATGGGCCCCCTCTCCCAAACCATCTAAGGCCAGGGTCTGGGGTCCTCTAGGCCCCCATAAGCTCTGGGGTTTAGATGTTCTGTGGAGAGTTCTGGGTCTTTACTGAAGATAACACACAAGTACTTAATGGTTTATGTAGCTCCCCACCCCCAACAACACACACACACACACACACACACACACACACACACGCACACACACACACGCACACACAGCTGCCACTTTTTAATGAGTAAAAAGATAGCTTATTCAAGAATCAGTATTGTTTGGTCTGCCAGGCCTAATTAATTGAATCTCCCCAGACTTAAAACATAGGTGTGCATATTTCAAGGAAATACTGCACATTAGTGTAGGGTATAACACATCTCTTCAGACAGCCCATGTTTTATATCAGTATCTCTCTCTCTCTCTCTCTTCTCCTAGTTGCCAAACAAAAGTTCACCGAACACTGAATATTATACAAAAGCCATGACCTGCCTAATGCCTCTCCTCTACAAGGAAGACAAGACCAGAGATCTTACAGATTAATATGAAATGTATTTGCATTTCTGCTACATTCACTTTGGTGCTGTTGGCATGGTCTGCACAAGTAAGGGAACCCCTGTGGGCTTAGGGCCTTACCCTTTGGCAGCTTAAGTCTTAGAATTACTGCATGAACCACACAGAACCACTCAGAGAACTGGTTGTCTGTAACAATTACTTTTTTTTTTTAATTCAAAATTTATTAATTTTCAAAAACACATATATAAGAACAGCTCCAAACATATCCGACAAAATTGCTCATAGGTAAACTTCTGTCCCTCACATCGGAGCTGCTCTCCCCCATACCCAGGCCCCACCCCACCATACCCGGTCCCCCCTCAGCACAGCTCGTACTCCACAAAAAGTGTATCATCCGAACTTATACAATCATTTTAAAGTTACTTACACCATCTACAAGATCTAAATACAGAGCAGCATGTGAAAAGGATCCCAAATTTGCATATATCTTTTCATCCTATCACTTAGACTAGCCACCATTTTCTCCATCCTGAGGTTGGCCAAGATTTCCTTGAGACGTTCCGGAAAAGGAATATCAACAGCGTCTTTCCAATGACGAAGTATAACCTTCTTAATGGATAAAGAGATTAGTGCCATATAATACCTCCTAGATATAACGGGAATGATGGCATAATCCCCTAATAGGCAGACCTCCGGAGTGAAGAGGTCCGAGAGTCCCAGTAAAGGGTCCATCCTCTGTTGGACATCTCTCCAGAGGGTGGAAGCCTTAGAACATGACCAAAAAATGTGTTAAAGCGTACCATCCACCTGTCCACATCTGGAACAGGTAGGGGAATCAATAAGACCATACTTGTATAGTTTTTGGGGAGTACTGTAACAATTACTAAACCAGTAAAAGCAAAAAGTCACACCACACCACACCTACTTCCATCCAAAAAATTACACAGCATTAGCAGTCTTTGCTTCTTTCTTGATTTATACCAGTTGCCAGACTTTCACAAACATATACAGCAGTTCAGGGCAGAAAACCCTTCTGACACCATTTTGGTTTTTGTCTTTATCAAAGGATACTGCAAGACAGGATAACAATCCTTAAATAGCTCCCCCACACACACTCACACTAACCTGTGTACAATAGTTAACAGTGACATCAGACTCTTAGTTTATAAGTGGAAAAAACTCTAAAACCTACCCTATTACCAACTAGTATAGAGTAAAACTAGTATAAAAGGCATACTAGCAAAGATAAATACAACTTGTGCCTAATTATTCAAAACATGCCAGATTACTGGATGATTTTAACTTTAAAATGGCACTTACATGTATTTAATCAAGAACTCTTTTCAAGCCTTCAGCAAAATATCACATACCCAGTACATTTAGACTTTTGTTATACAGTACTTTCTTATAGAAGGCACATATTCAATTAGTAGGTAATGCATAAAACATTACATTCAAGCACAGGGGATGATCATAAGACATAGCCATCTAACTTTGTAAATCTGGAGTAGGGGGCTATGACAGAATATTGCAAAAGAAAACTTTACCAGATATGCCAGTTGCTTCAATAGCTTAGGTATTGCAGGTTCAGCAAAGAAAGAACAGATTATTATTAAATGCAGTTCTGAACATCTGCTGATCAACCATTTCAAGAATACTATACCTGCAGCGGTGTATTTAATAACACATTATTCACTTTAGAGGTGTAAGTAATCAGTAAGTATAATATAGTAATAACATTTTTGTTAAAAAAAATAATTTTTTGAAGTATATTTCAGCCTGGCTGAAACAGGAGGCACACACTATTTGGATTAATGCTTGGCCTTTCATCACCAGCTACAGTTAGCTAAGTGTTCAAATCAACATGGCCTAGATAGGTTAGAGTGGAGAATTGAGTGAGCATTTATTTGCATCTTACCCACTGGCACTGGTGTTGCCCCCAGCTGGCCCCAGGCCCTAGGCTAGCAGCCCGTCCAGGCCCTGCTGCACTGGCATCCTCCTCCAGCGGTCTTTAGAATCTAGGTAGGACCATTGTCTTGTCCTCCTCTCCTCTTCTTCCAGCAGTCTCCAGAATCCCGGTCGGACCATTGTCTTGTCCTCCTCTCTTCCTCTTACAAGTTCCAGAGAGACCAGCCAGCAGTTCAACTTCCAGGGACTCTGGATGGCAGTTGGTTGGTCTGATTGATTAGAAGTCACACTCCCTATGATGATGTCGACGGACTGCCTTGGTCACTCACTCTCTCCTTGAGTGGTCAAAGAAGCCCGCAAGAGTCCCATTGTCACTGTGACCTTACGTAGGATGCTGGCCATGGCCTGACCTGACCTCCAACCCCCCTGTGTGACCTCTGCTGTAGCTGCCAGTGTTCCTGACCTGAGTTGACCCTCCTCCACCTGCTGAGAAATTGTGGGATCATGTTCAGGAAGTACTGTAGAGCAGAGGGGAAAGGAAGCACTGGCCCACCTGGAAACGTCTGCTGTCTGGACTGCAGCCAGTACACTGTCTCAGATGGCATGGTGACGGAGTCCGCTGGAGTAAGATGAGTGGGTTGGGGGGGTGGAGAGAAAGGTTAAGTGGGGTCTGGAGAGAATTGAGAAGGAGAAAGTGCTTGGGGGAGAACTTAGCATCCTCCTCCAACAAACCAGCATCTGTCACTCACTGTAAGCAATTCAGGCAGGGGGCCCAGATGGGGGGAAAACTGATAGTCAGCCAGGCAGCCCCAGGACTCCCTGAGCCACTGGGCCTGGGACAGTTGTCCCAGCTGTCCACCCCTGTCAGCGCCCCAGTTTATTGCATACAGATTAGCTTTATGAGGTTCTGAAAAGGGAGGACAGGAAGCGCAGGGAGAGCAGGAATTGGGAATGTGGGGAGTTGTGCAGTGCAGTGCAGTGGTTGTGGGGCAAGCAGTCTTTCAGGGTGGACCTTTCTTAGACCGTGAAAAGCGTTCCCATCTGTAAGCTTGTATCTCTGAGTTGGCAGAGAAGGTCTCTAGACTCAAGACTGTGTTAGGTAGTAACAGTCAGAAGAAGATCAATAGACTCAGGGGTGCATTGACTAGCAGTTAGGCGACCTTTTCTCCCACCCAGGGGCCACCAAGTCTGATATAGTTACCTCAAAAAATGCCAGACAGGAGGAGCTGCTGAACTATGTTGGGTTTGAGGAGGGAAGGGGAGGTGGGATCCAGAAGGCTGGGGGGGTGACAGGCATATTTCTGTACCACAGCCAGTAACGCTAGAAAGTTCCTACACCACTCTGGCAGAGCAGGACTGCCAAGAGGAGGCACCTGTGGTAGTGGCTGGGGAGGTTGTGGGGCCCACCTGAGTGGAGGCCCCAAGGAGGTTGTATAAGAGGATCCCAGAGAAGGAGAAAGCATCTTCTAGTGGAGTACTCCACTGTCAGGGGGATAAAGTTGGGAACAGGAAAGGGGGCAGAGAGTGAGATCAGGTGCCTGTGTGGAGCCATGGCATGGAGGGATGGGAGGTGTATCCTAGGGATCATTTATGCAGTATAAAGGGAGAGGGGCTGGGTGCCACTGTCCACCTGAGGACAAAGGGACTGGCTATGGTTGGGGCAGAAACAGTGCTGAGGTAATTTAGGGAACTGGGAAGAAGTCTTAGATGGATAGCACACTTTGTAGCTTTTGCAGACCTGCTGCCTATCTATGATAGGAGTAAGGAGAGGGAGCTACACAACAAAGCCTTCAACTCACTGTTAATGGAATGGTGCAGACCGGAGGGGTACATCTACCCTGGGGACTGAAGGCATAGCTGGGAGGATATAAGCCCATAAAGAGGACCTAAAGGTGGACAAGCAATGTGAGAGGGCAGCAAGGAGGGCTGGGGGGGGGATACTGGGATGTATAGGGAGAGGTGTCACCAGTAGAAAACAGGAAGTTATTATCCCTCTGTACAGACAGCTGGTGAGACCCCATCTGGAGTACTGTGTGCAGTTCTGGAGACCCAATCTGCAAAAGATGTAGACAGGATGGAAGCTGTCCAGAGGAGGGCAACTAAAATGGTTCAGGGTCTGCAGCAAGACATCTGAAGAGAGAAGAGGAAGCTTATACTTATAGCCTCAAGGAAAGGAGGAGAGGGGGACATGATGAAATGTTCAAGTACCTCAAGGGACTCAACAAAGTCCAAGAGGGTAGCATCTTTCAAAAAAGAGTGTGCAAGAACAAGAGGGCACAATTTGAAGATAGAGGGGCGGCTCAGAGATAATTTAAGGAAGTATTTTTCACAGAGAGGTTGTGGATGCATCGACGTGCCTTCCAGAGGAGGTTGTGGAGTCAAAATCAGTGGTGGAATTCAAGCATGCATGGGACAGTCATAAGGCAATTCTAGGGGGTGGGGGTAGGAAGAAGTAGGCTGCTGGTTAACTAGGATCTGCAGCTTATGTAGTAGGTAGGGAAATGGGCAGACTGGGTGGGCCAAGCGGTCCTTACCTGCCGTCAAATTCTATGTTTCTATGGACTGAATCCATCTGGGAGGGAAACCACAGTTCTCAGTAGATGGGTTAAATGTTACTTTGATAAACATTTAAATTGGCTAAGAGGGGGTGCTGGAAGAAAAAGGTGAAGCAAAATCTGCCCCCCAGGCAGAAATAGAGAGTAGGGAGATCCCACGGGGTGAAAGTCCCACCATGGTGCAAGTTAATCAAGGAAGCAGGGGGTTAGCAAAGGAGGTGATGGGGAAAGAAGCAGTCAGAAGAGAAGAGAAGAGGGAGGGAGGGAGGAAGGGAGAACAAAAGGAAAAAGTGAGAATGGGAATGGGAACATTATCTAACTAGGAGTAGCGCACTAAGCCAAATCTTGTTTCCAGATGTGGCCTGGGAGCATAAGGAAGTTAAGTGACTTGCTCAGGATCACACAGTATGCACCTAGGTGGCTGTGGGATTCAAACCCAGGTCTCCAGATCTGCAGCTCAGATCTTTAACCCACTGCACTATACTGCCTCCAATGTCAAGCAAAGAGCTAACAAAATCTGAAAGGCTACATGTACTAATGCTAGAAATAGGGGAAATATGATCCCAGAACTAGAGGAAATCATGGCAGAGGCTGATCTGGATATGTTGGCCATTACTGAGTCATGGTGCACTGACAACAATGACTGGGATATGGTCACACCAAGGTGCATGATGTTCAGAAGGGACAGAGTAGGAAGGAAAGGAGTGGGAAAGATGCTTTAGGTGAAGGAAAGCATAAAAGCAACATAAATACAAGGAAATGTGGGGGGGGGGGCAGAGGTGCTGTGGGCCAACCTTGAAATGGGAAATGGAGACACTATCTGGAAAGGCGTGATCTACAGGCCTCCAGCACAGGGAGTGAACTTAGATTAGGAAATGTAAGAAGCAACTGGCAAAATGGTCGAAAATGGGGAGGTGTTGCTGTTGGGGGACTTCAGTCTGCCAGGTGTAGATTGGAGCCTCCATGCTGCAGCTTTAGCTAGGATCAGGAATATCCTGGACTCCCTGCAAGTGGTATTTCTCAGGCATCTAGCCAGAGAACCCATTTAGGATCAGGCAATACTGGACTTGGTGCCTGACAGAGAGGTGTGGGATGTACAGATGGACGAGGGCACCAAACGTTTTCCAAATAAGAGATTTTTAATGAATTGTAACAGGAAAAATAATAATGGACTGTAAATGAAATAATACATAAAGGAAAGAAAATCCAGAATTCAGTTCCACACTCCTTAATCCAGCACTAGCAAGCTCTAGGCTGAGGTGTTGAGCTTTCAACACCCTATTTGATTCTGCCTTGGAGCATTCTCTGACACAATACATAGGGGTTTGTGGACTTGCTATTGGTTCATCCACCTGTCAATCATCTAACAAACAAAAAGCTTATTTCAGACATTCCTAATCTTGCATTTCTTTATCTATTTCCATTCCATATTTTTTATTTCATATATCAGGACATATGGAGTAAGCATTACTTATTTCAAAATACAACAAAAGAGTTTTCTGTTAGGCAAGCCACTCTGGAGTCCCTCCTCTCTCTTAGCTCTGTATAAATATGATGAAAATGAGGCTGGCCGACTCTTAGGAGAACATCAGAGAGAGAGGGCTCACAGGAGGCTTTACAATGGCTGAAATGCACTTTGTTTATTATGCAGAACAAACAAGGTATAGGCTTGTTTAAATACCCTTCTGATTTGATGTGAAAAGACTACATTCTTTTTAAATTCTTCCCTGGGTTCACAAAAGGCTTAAATCCTAAGTTTGAAGGCTGAATTAAGCAAGCGTCTGGTTGAGCATCTACCTGACTTACACTGAATACAGAAAGATGCTTAACCAGGGCATAGAGCAAAAACGAGATGGTTCTCCAATATATATGACTGCTGGTCCCTTAGTCTCCTTAAAATACAGCCTATTTAGAAAAGGAGCTATTGGAATAAGTTAGGACGCGCTTTCCCCATTACGGTGTTTTTACCTCTGCGTCCTTGCGCACATTCGTGAGGTAACACCTGAAATTTACAAAGGAGCATGTCTACAGACAAATGCAAGCCATACTACAGCTAAAGCCTTGCAATATTCTTTTACAGTGAGTACTTGAGTTGGAATATTAGTTCTCCTGGGTTTACATCGCTAATTTACAGATGCAACGGCAAACATTGTTGCAAAGCAAGGAAGGGGGGGTACTACTTTCAGAAAGACTTTTGGATTTGCCTACGATAATGCAAATCACCAGACCCAGCATACAACATATAGGCACGTCTTTTTTTAAAATTACAAATATTTGGGAAAAGTGTAAAATGAAGGTGAAAGGGAATGTGGGAGCAATTCTATATCACTACTGATCGTGCTTCCCGTCAGCTCAAGAACACTTTGCGGCTTCAAATGTTTACAGCAACACCATGCATGCGCTAACCTTTTGATTCTAGGAACCTTGATGATTTCACCCCACTTCCATTTATATTTTACCTCACGGCTATCAGAGGTTTACTCGTGCTAATATAGGCAGAAACCATTTTAATTCTATAGTGGAATGCAAGGAGGGGGGGACAAAACAAACACTTAATAACAATATTTAAACATGGGTGGCCAGTTCATGTACATACATCCACAAAACATTACAGGGGTAAAGTGGAACACATAGGGATTTCCTCCCAGCATTCCAGGACCTTCTGTTTTTGACCTATCACATTCCTCCCCACCTAAAATAGAACCAATCATTTTTATTCCTTACCAATATTTAATACACATGTACACCAGAGCTCTCATTTCCTGAGAGATGGAGCCATAGCCCACCCATCTCCATGGGCTCCACCTCGGGGTCCCTTATTCAATCTACAATACAATATACAATACTTCTGATAGATTTACAAGAAGTATTTTCTACGTTTCATTACCCCGCGGTCTGGTGTCAGGTGTTTTCTATCTTATCTGGTCCATAGCTGGAAGGATAATCTACATTTCCATGGGCACTGCCCTTTCAATGTTTGATTGTAAAACAATAAGGCTGAAGAGCGAGATACCAGCATATAATCCTAGGATTCCAATCTTTCATTACATGTAACCAACATATTGGGTTATGATTGGTCCATAGTTCAAAATGTATGCCCCACAAATAGAAGCTGAGCGCTTCAATGGCCCAATGTATGGCCAAATACTTCTTGTCTATGGTAGAGTACCTTGTTTCCCTCTCATGTAATTTACGATTTATGTATATAATAAGGTGCTCTTCTCCTTCAATTATTTGTGTTAGTATCACTCCTATACCTGAATTGGATGCATCAGTTTGTACAACAAAAGGTTGTGAAAAATCAGAGGTTCTTAGAACTGGGGAAAGACATAATTTAGCTTTTATGCTACAAAATGCTTCTTCACACTCAGAGGTCCAGATTATGTTCTCAGGATTTCTCTTTTTAGTCAGATTGGTTAGGGGACAGGCAAGTGTGGCAAATGCAGGTATAAACTGACGATAGTATCCTGCTAGTCCCAAAAAAGATCGAACTTCTTTTTTTGTAGTAGGGCTGGGACTATTGGCTACTGCTGCGACTTTACTTATGTCAGGTTTTATTTTTCCATCCCCTATCTGAAACCCGAGATATTTCATCTCTTTCATTGCTAACTTACATTTGGTAGGATTGATTGTTAATCTGGCCTCAGAAATGGCTTTTATCACAGCATCTAAGTGCTATATAGGTTCCGTCCAGGAATGACTAAAAATGATGATATCGTCCAGATAAGCTGCACTATAGATAGCGTGGGGTGTTAATATTTTGTCCATTGTCCGCTGGAAAGTGCCTGGGGCACCATGCAGTTCAAAGGGCATAACATTAAAATGGAATAACCCTAATGGTATACTGAATGCTGTCTTTTCCTTGGCTGAAGGATCTAAAGGTATTTGCCAATAACCTTTGGTCAGATCAAGTGTACTGATGAATTTTGCATTTCCCAGACGGTCTAATATGTCATCTATTCGTGGCATAGGATAACTATCAAATTTAGAGACAGCATTCAGTTTTCGAAAATCTAAGCAAAGCCTTACACCACCTTCTTTTTTATTAACTACTACCATAGCGAAGCACCAATCACTATGAGAAGGTTCAATAATACCTAGATCTTGCATTCTGTGAAGCTCCTTTATTATTTCTTCTCTATTACGTTCAGGTATTCTATATGGCTTTTGTCGTATGGGTATTTCCTGATTTAATATAATATGATGTGTGGTTGTAGTAGCTCTCCCAGGTTTGTTTGTGAAGCTTGTTTGATGTTTTTGGAGTAATCTTTGGATTTCTGTAGTTTGTGGGGTTGTAAGATCGGGATTAATATAGATATCTGTCAGATCTCCCTTAATTTCTAAGCAATTATACGCTAAGCTCAGCTCACTGTCCTCAGTCTCAGGGTGAATATATCCATAAATGGGGGAGGTCCTATTCTTCCAGGCTTTTAATAGATTGGCATGATAGATACTCTTTTCTTTCTTTTTATCGGGCATGAATATTTCATATGTTACAGGTCCCATTCATTTGGTTATTATGTAGGGCCCTTGCCATTTCAGCAAAAGTTTGTTTTCAGGAGAGGGTAACAAAAGTAACACTTTACCCCCTTCAATGAATTCTTTATGCCCTATCCCCTGGTCATAGTGCATTTTTTGTCTCATCCGCTGTATCTGGTTAACATCATGTGCTTTTTGCACATACTCCTTCAACCTTTTTCACATTTGAAACATATATTCAGAGGGGGTCATTCCCTTAGGATTTTTGTCTTCTTCCCATTCTTCTTTTACAATATCTAGAGATCCCCTGGGATTGTATCTATACAACAATTCAAATGTAGAGAACCCAGTAGAAGCTTGTGGTACCTCTCGATATGCAAACAAGAAATAAGGTAGATACAAATCCCAAGTCTTCCCTTCTTCTTGTACATATTTTTGAATCATTTTCTTTAAAGTCTGGTTAAGGCTTTCTACCAGACCATCCATTTGTGGGTGATAGGGTGTTGTATAGACAGCTTGTATCCCTAAAGTCTAGTAGAGTCGCTTCAGCATTAATGAACAAAAATTGCTTCCACGATCAGTTAGAATAACCTTGGTATGCCCATTCGACTGAAATTCTTACCCAACTCATCTGCAATCTTGGTGGCAGTAATACTACACAACAGGATTGCCTCCGGATATTTATTCATGTAGTCACTAACCACCAAGATATACTTATTACCCTTTGAACTTGTGGGAAGAGGGCCTGCAATGTCCATGGCAACTCTTTCGAATGGTGCTGTAACCAAAGGCATTGGTATCATTGGTACTCTATCTTTTTTTACCAACTTAGTCACCCTTTGGCATTTAGGACAAGTTTTACAATATTCGGACACTTGGTCATGAATGCCCTGCCAGAAGAATCGGCATAAAAGGTGACTAAGTGTATGATCCCTACCCATGTGTCCAGCCAAGGGGATATCATGGGCCAACTGTAACAATTGCTCCCTATAACACTGGAGTACTAACAATTGTTCTAACTCCTCCCCAGTGTTAGGGTTCACACACTCCCGATATAATAAACCATTTACAATTTTATAATCCTTAGCTTTAGTGTCAATGCCATTTCCATTTTGCATCCATAATGTTTGCAAAGTAGCATCCTTTTACTGTGCATTTTTAAACTTTTCAGTCTTTACCAAGGTTTCAACCGTATTATGTACATCTTTATTAGTCCATAATTCTTTCTCCTTTCTCTTCTGTTTCTTTGATTTTCAACTCTTCCCTTCCTTACCATAGATCTCCTCATCAAAAGGATATAATTGCTCTAAAGTCTTTTCAGTAGTTGCCTAAGCCCTAGTGACCACAGCACATATGTTGGAAGTAAGCAAAGTTTGGAAATTAGGATGATCATGGCTCAGAAGTATGGGAACTGGCAGTGTCGGGACAACCCCTACATCCAACAGTTGTTTATCCCTTTGGACAGTTATCTCTGTGGATAATAGTGGATATTTGTGGGTGTTCCCATGTATACAGGTCACATTAATGGTGGGCCCCCCCACTGGTGGTGGCTGCTTTAATATTGCTGCCTGAATCAATGTCTGCTTACTTCCCGAATCCAATAGTCCATGTACAGTTCTGTCTGCCACTGTGACCGGTACACTAAAGTGTCCCCAGTTAGCCAATACAAGGTGTGCTGTCTCGGGTTTTTGTTTTGGACTGAATCTGGCAATATGCCCCTTATTTTTACATTCATGGCATAGTATGTCTGGATTATGTCTTTACCCCACCATTTGAGTGTTTCTGTTCCCTGTAAGATTGCTGTTCCTACTAGTACTGCCATGGGGGGGAGAAGCAGTTCTTGCCAAAGTCTGCTGAAAGCTTATGTGAGGACTTTTCTGTCTATAGGGTCGAGCTGCTACAAAGTCCTCGTCTAGCCTTATGGCAACCTCTGCTGTGTCAGGCCGATGTTCTTTCACCCATAATTGTACATCAGGAGGTAGGATGCAAATAAATTGCTCCATTACCACTGCTTCTAATATCTGATCACTAGTTCTTGTAGCCAGCTGCAACCACTTACCACAAAGGTCTTTAAGTTGTAAATAGGCATCTTGGGGAGTATCAGCAGCATAATATTTATAAGCTCGAAATCGTTGTCTATACATTTCGGTATTGATATCATATCTCTTCAATATGGCTGCCTTTACATGATCATAGTCATTCATATGTGGCACATCAACATGACTATAGGCCAACTGGGCTTTCCCAGTTAAGTAGGGGGCCAACCTTTTGACCCACTGGTCCCTGTGCCATACACAGGCAGCTGCTACCCTTTCAAACATAGTCATGTAGGCTTCTATGTCATCCTTCTCCCCCAATTTAGTCAATTTTATATCCTTTTGTCCTGTACCTAATGGCTCTGGGGCTGTTAGCATCAATTGATTGTATGGCCTGCAGAGTGTCTGCCCACCGAGCCTCACTTTCTTTCCGATCTATCTCCCTCTGCTTTTCCATTTCCACCTCTCTGATGCACAACCACCTTAACAATTCATCTGTTTCTTGTGGGGGCATTTCTTCCTCTGTCCACCCCCCAGTGGCCTGCGCTTTCATCTCCCTTTTGTCTTCCTCCATATGACTTGTTGGTTCACCTATCTGTAGCCTTCTTTCTTTCCATCTCACCCCTGGTTTCAATCCAGATAGTAATGGGAGTTGGTACTTCACCATCACCGATCTCGTTCACACTCCAGTAGTTCAATATATGTCTGTTTCTTCCTGTAGCATCTGTTGGTCCACCTCTAGGTCTCAGTCCAGACCCTCCAGTTGATTACTCCACTGACTGGTATCCCACCACTGCCACCACCTGTCAGAGAGGTGTGGGATGTACAGATGGACGAGGGCACCAAACGTTTTCCAAACAAGAGATTTTTAATGAATTGTAACAGGAAAAATAATAACGGACTGTAAACGAAATAATACATAAAGGAAAGAACATCCAGAATTCAGTTCCACACTCCTTAGTCCAAGCAGCACTAGCATGCTCTAGAATGAGGTGTTGCGCTTTCAACACCCTATTTGACTCTGCCTTGGAGCATTCTCTGACACAATATATAGGGGTTCGTGGACTTGCTATTGGTTCATCCACCTGTCAGTCATCTAACAAACAAAAAACTTATTTCAGACATTCCTAATCTTACTTTTCTTTATCTATTTCCTTTCCATATTTTTTATATTTCATATATCAGGACATATGGAGTAATCATTACTTATTTCAAAATACAACAAAAGAGTTTTCTGTTAGGAAAGCCACTCTGGAGTCCCTCCTCTCTCTTAGCTCTGTATAAATATGATGAAAATGAGGCTGGCTGGCTCTTAGGAGAACATCAGAGAGAGATAGAAATGGCTCACAGGAGGCTTTACAATGGCTGAAATGCACTTCATTTATTATGCAGAACAGACAAGGTATAGGCTTGTTTAAATACCCTTCTGATTTGATGTGAAAGGACTACATTCTTTTTAAATTCTTCCCTGGGTTCACAAATGGCTTAAATCCTAAGTTTGAATGCTGAATTAAGCAAGCATCTAGCTGAGCATCTACCTGACTTACACTGAATACAGAAAGTTGCTTAACCAGGGCATAGAGCAAAAATGAGATGGTTCTTCAATATATATGACTGCTAGTCCCTTAGTTTCCTTAAAATACAGCTTATTTAGAAAAGGGGCTATTGGAATAAGTTAGGAGGTGCTTTCCCCATTCCAGTGTTTTTACCTTTGTGACCTCGCACACATTCGTGAGGTAAACACTTGAAATTTACAAAGGAACACGTCTCCAGACGAATGCAAGCCATACTACAACTAAAGCCTCGCAATATTCTTTTACTGCGAGTACTTGAGTTGGAATATCAGTTCTCCTAGGTTTACATTGCTAATTTACACCTAAACATTTCCATTGTGTCGCACCAAACCCTTGGAACCTCACACTGTGAGTTTCTCCACTCACTCCTTCTCCTTGGTAACACCAAGAAGGTGCACCTAGTGTGTGCATATAACCCTCCCAAGGGGGATCTTCAGGGAATCTCGTCACTCTGGGTTACTCCGGAGAGGTGGAACTTGTGAGCTTCTCCTACTTGGTGACCTTAACCTTAACTGCTTGGTACCCAATGCCAAGTTGTATGAACCAATACTCTTTGGCCTCTCCCTCAGTCAGGTCATTGCAGAACCCACCAGGCTCTCCAATCGTGGTGACAAGGGGACACTCATTGACTGGATCCTGTGCAATTGGCTCGACAAAATTGTTGAGTCAGGACTCCTTCCTGACTCCAACTTGGACCACTCTCTGGTTTACTGCATATGGGGCTCAAACCTGCCCAAGGTCCCCAGCAGAGTGGTAATTATGAGGGACTACTCGAAATTCTCGATCCCCACCTACCTCAAGGACCTGCAGGGGTGTCTTGGAACCACGTCATGGCTACACATGACCCCGTTGCAGCCCTTGACCTCTTCCTCGTGGCATTTGGCCCGCTCCAGAACAGGCATGCTCCCCTATCCAAGAGGTGAGTCAGAAGCTCGGTCACCAAATGGCTTCACAGTGAGCTCCTAGGTCTGGACAAAATATAGGGCATCACACAACCTAACAGACCTCCAGGAGTACCGTCAGCTTAGAAACTCCTGCAAGAGGGCTATACGTACTACAAAAAGCCAATACTGCAGTTCAGCGCTGATTGCCACTACACATGACCCCAGACATTTCTGGGTGAACATAAAAAATCTAGTCGGTGACTTAACCAAAACTCAAGTTACCAACATGACAATTGGTGAGGCTAACTGCAATAACTCCCTAACCATTGCCTCCTCCTTTAACCGTCTCTTCACAGACCTGCCAGCCACCCCCCTCCACTGCCAGCTGCTCCAGCCCTCAGCTGCGACCGCCAGCCTCCCCACCCACCCTTCTACCTCAAAAGAATCACTGTGAGGGAGACCCAGGCTCTCCTTGTCGGTCTTTCCCACCACGCGGGTGTGGGTCAGGATGGCCTTGAACCCAGACTTCTCAGCCTGGAGGCTCCTTACATTGCCAGACCACTCGCCCACATATTCAACGACTCGCTTATAACAGGGGTCATCCCCGACTTATGGAAAATTGCCAGGGTTGTCCCCGTACTGAAAAATGGTGACCCTAAGGACATTAACAATTATCATCCTATCGCCATACTCTCAGCTGCCTGCAAACTGCTGGAAAAAGCAGTAGCTTCGCAGCTTCTCCACTACATCCAGGATTATAATGTCTTCTCCCCATGTCAGCATGGCTTTCGTAAAAACCACAGCACCTCGACGGCACTTGCCAAAGTCACAACCAGAATCAGGACTGCAACCGATCAGAGAAAGCTGATGGGGGCCATATTTGTGGACCTGTCCAAAGCCTTCAACCATGTAGATCATCTCCTCTTCCTCGGCACACTCCACACCCTCGGCTTCTCCCGCCATTCCCTCGACTGGTTCTCCAGCTAGCTTGGGGACAGGAAGCAACTCACCTGCTTCAACCATACCGTCTCGCCCCTCCTGCCCGTCTATAGTGGGGAACCACAAGGATCTGTCCTTGGACCGATCCTGTTCTTTCTGTTTGTCAATGATTTACCCTCCGTTGCTACTGAAGGGCACCTTACCATGTATGCAGATGACCTCATCTTATTAGCCAGCTCCCATGATTTTACCAACATCAATGCCCAACTCAACTCTGACTTCTTTCACATCAGAGTATGAGCTTGATGGGCACAAACTTGTAGTCAACCTTAAGAAAACCCAAGCAATGCTATTTGGCACCGTGGTTAAAATCTCCTCCTGCACGGCGCTCCTTAAAATTCATGGTACCTGCGACTCCCTCCTGCCAACAATTGACTCTGCAAAGTACCTTGGAGTCACCTTTGACCCCCAACTGGACCTCTCCGGGCACATCAGGAGTATTTGCAATGCTACTAATGGCAAACTTGGCCTTGCTTATAGGGCTAAGGACTGCCTCACCCCCGCCGCCTGGCTGGCCTTAGCTAGGGAGATACTACTGCCCACCCTCTCCTCTGGTCTCATGGCCTTGCTGCCCCTCCTCATGCCTAGCCAAATGGAATACCACATACAACAACATATGCTGCTTTGCACTCACGTTCCCCCTTCTCACTCACCGATGTGAGCTCTACTCCCGACTGGAATGGCTCCCCCCTGAAAAACTCCGGATCTACACCATGGGCAACTTCATTGACAACATAATTCAAATGGCTGCCCCTGCCTCGATCGCCCTTCCCCTGAAACATGCCTCCCCCATCTACCACCTTAGGTCCTGTGCGTCTCAGACCCGCCTGGACCCCAAGACCCGCACCCTCACTGATGATAGGGCATTTACCTCTCACATACCCAAGCTGTGGAACTCCCTTCCCCCACAAGTTCAAGTCTCCCCCACCCACTCCACCTTTAAAACCTCCCTTTGGAGCTTCCTGAAAACTGCTGCAACCTGCCTGTGTGCTGCCTAATGCCCAGCCCCACCACCTATTCTGCTTTGGTACCCCAACCTGGCTCTGTCCCCCTTGCCACCTCGGTGCTGCACTCTACTAGTTAAGCAGACGATTTTTGTGTCTTTCAACCTGGGGGAGGTCTCACACCACCCTGTAGCCCCTGGGCCTGTATGTTTAGTAATCTGTGATTGTTTATGTGCAATTCCGTTGCTTCTTCTCCTGCCTTAATAATCCCTTTTGTTCATCCCACTATTTGGAGTACGTTCTGCTCCCTATTGTTAGGTTAATTTTGTAACTGATACACCTGAAAAATTGTATCTTTGTAACTGATACTCTGTCTCACTATTGGAGTATGTCTGCTCCAGATTGTAATGTTGTCAACGTATTCTCTCCTATGTAATTACCCTGTGATTATCCCGGGTCGCACCTGAAAATAGACACTTGCTGTCTAGTGTGCTTACTCGGTTACCAAAATCAAATAAATAAATTACAGATGCAACGGCAAACATTGTTGCAAAGCAAGGAAGGGGGGGTACTACTTTCAGAAAGACTTTCAAATTTGCCTACGATAATGCAAATCACCAGACCAGCATACAACATACAGACATGTCTTTTTTTAAAACTACCAATATTTGGGAAAAGAGTAAAATGAAGGTAAAAGGGAATGTGGGAGCAATTCTATATCACTATTGATTGTGCTTCCCGTCAGCTCAAGAACACTTTGAGGCTTCAGATGTTTACAGCAACACCATGCATGCGCTAACCTTTTGATTCTAGGAACCTTGACGATTTCACCCCACTTCCATTTATATTTTACCTCACGACTATCAAAGGTTCGCTCATGCTAATATAGGAAGAAACCATTTGAATTCTATAGTGGAATGCAAGGGGGGGGAACAAAACAAACACTTAAGAACAACATTTAAACATGTGTGGCCAGTCCATGTACGTACATCCACAAAACATTACAGGGGTAAAGTGAAACACATAGGGATTTCCTCCCAGCATTCCAGGACCTTCTGCTTTTTATCTATCACACTGCCTACTAACAGGGATGGTATTGCAGACATCAAAGTGGGAAGCTATCTAGGGACCAGTGAACATTGCACAGTGTGGTTCAGCATAAGAACAGCTGAGGAATCCAACCACACACTGGCAAGAGTAATGGACTTCAGAAGGTCTGATTTTACAAAGATGGCTGAATTCCTTATGAATGACCTGGCAAGGGGAGGTGACCTGGGGGAGTGGAGGAAAGGTGTGCCAAACTAAAAAACGGCATAGTGAAGGCTACAAACCTCTGTGTCAGGCAAGTAAAAGAAAGAGGAGACTGCTCAGATTCTCAAAAGAGGTAGCAGAAAAGGTAAGATCTAAAAGAGTAGCATTCAAAATGTATAAGAAGACCCAGAGGGAGGAGGATAGAGAAGAGTATCAGGGAAAACAGAGGGAGATGGGAAAAATGAAAAGAGCACAAATGCACAGACTGAGGAAAGAATAGCTTAATGAATATGAAAAGGGAAACTTTTTTAGGTATGTTAGTGAGAAAAGAAGACAAAGGGAGGGATTGTACAGTTAAGGGAGCTCAGGGAGGCAGTAGCTACACCACTGACAGACCTGTTTAACAGGTCAGTGGAGACCAGTGTGGTCCCAGAGGACTGGAGAAGGGCAGCTGTTGTCCCACGCATCACAAATGTGGTAGCAAGGAAGAGGTGGGCAACCTGACATTGGTGGTATGTAAGTTAATGGAAACACTTCTAAAGGAACATATTGTGGAATACCTTGTATCTAATGGATAATTGGATCCAAGGCAGCATGGTTTCACATGGAGAAGGTCATGCCAAACAAATCTGATAGATTTCTTAGACTGGATTACCAAGGAGTTGGATTATGGGAGGAGCTGTGGATGTGGCCTATCTGGATTTCAGCAGATCACCCATGCCAGAGCAACAACCAAGTTGCCGGTGTAAGTTATGTCACCAGCATTTGATCAACACCAGGCACAGTGCTCCAGCAATCTGTCATCTGGCAGTCGGAGCACCAGTAATTAAGGGGGGCTACACCACCCGCACCCCTCACATACTTATATAACTAACTCCAGGTAGCACCATGGTGGTAAAAAGGGCAACCAGGAAATCTGCAACAGTGCCCGACAACAAGAAATCCAAGTCACACAAGATGCGTGTGACATTATTGCCCTGACAACATTCCTGTGGCAATATTCCATCAGCACATTAATGGACTACTGATTTCAGCAAGGCTTTCAGCACCTTTCAGCATAGAAGACTGGTAAGCAATTAGGGTAACTTGTGGGTGGGTAATAAGGTGGTAACCTGGGTAAGAAACTGGTTAGGGGATATACTGTACACAGAGGTTAGTGGCGGACTGAGTAAACTCCAAGAAAGGGAGGGTGACCAGTGGAATACCTCAGGGCTCATGCTAATACCAGTCCTCTCCACTGTCTTTATAAGTGACATAGTGGAGAAACTGCAAGGAAAGAGATGCCTTTTTTCAGATAACACTAAAATCTGCAACAGTGTGAACAATCTGTTGGGGATGGAAAGTATGGGCAGAGACCAGAAAAGACTGAAAGAGTGGTCAAGGGTATGGCACCTGGGTTTTAATGCAAAAAAATTGCAAAATAATGCACTTAAGCCATAGAAACCCAGGAATGGAGTACAAAATGGGTGGACTGATACTGATAAAGACCAAGCAGGAAAGAAACCTAGGTGTAGTCATGCTGGATAACATAAAGGTGGCCAGTGTGCAAAGCAGTTGGAAGGGCTATTGGGATGATGAGGTGCATACTAATGGGTATATCCAGCAGGAATAGGGAGATGGTGCTACCCCATACAGATCATTGGTTAGACCCCACCTTGAATATTGTGTCCAATTCTGGAGACTGCATTTCAGGAAGAACATAGACAGAGTGGAAGAGGTCCAGATGAGGGCTACCAAAATGGTGAAGGGTCTGCATCAAAAGCCCTACAAGGAGAGGCTAAATGAGCTAAATATGTATACCCTGTAGGAAAAGAGGGAGAGGAAGGATATGATACAGATCTTTAAATACCTCACATGGGTTGATAAGGTACAGGAGGGGATAATTTTGCAGCGAAAAATGTGCTCTAGAACAAGGGGGCATGCTATGATGGTGGGGGGGTAAATTCAGGCGGGATATGAAAAAATACTTCTTCACAGAATGGGTGGTGAATACCTGAAACAGCCTTCCAGTGGAGGTAGTGGGGCGAAAACAGTGGTGGGGTTTAAAACTGCCTGGGATCGATTCAAGGGAATCATAGGGGAAAGGACGAGGGAAGAGATTGTGCCATAGAACAAGTAAGATCTGCATCAAATAGGGTCTGCAGCAAAAAAAAAGAAGTAATAAAACATAGGTGGGTCAACACCCTTATCTTCCATCACATTTTATGTTTCTAAGCACATGCTTCATGACATGGCAATGAAGTGCAATGCTAGAGGAGTCCTAGGCCACCATAAGTGGTCGCTGGTTGATGCCATGATAAGAGTACTTGAGCCATTTAAGACTAGCACCCATGATCTTAGTGTGTCCAATGACACTCTGAGTCAGGTGATCCCACCAAGAGTGTACTGAGAGTATCTATTAAGAGATATGTAGAAGAAAACAGGAAGATTTAAGATGGAGCAGCTGTGCTCATTGAGTAGCTGCAAGCTGAACTGGGTGCATGGTTTGTAAAAGTGTTGCACAGTCACAGCCACATTTTTGCAGTCATTCTGGATCTCCAGTTCAAATGTGAGATCCTTCACATGGCTATGGATAGCCACAGAGTAGTTCATTTTTGACAACAGCTGTGTGATGAGCTGACTGTTTGCATGTGGGGACTGGTGACACTGAAGGCTAGCGCTGAAGGCCATGAGACATACGAAATTCCATCCAGCAGGTCTGATTCCACTGGTGTAGATGGGGAAGAAATGGCTGTTACTGACAGAAGCACTGATGGAGGTGAGTGGGCTCTGCTCAGCACATCCTAACTAGTGATGGGCGAAGTGGCCACAAGTGGCTGGTCAGCACTGATTGATTCATGAGTGAAGGCGAATTTGTCGAGTGCTCCACAACGCAAAGTGGAGTACTTTGCATTACTAATGGGTAATTCGAAGTCCATTGAAAACTCTGACTTTGCATTACTCTGCCTTCCCAAACCACTACTCCGCCATTTCTTAAGGTGAAGTACATTGAAAACACAGTGCTTTCTGTTTTGGTGATATTTTTCTTGTATAACTGTGTTAATGTACACACAGTAATATTTTCAATATTTCTTGCCATTTTTTGCTGATTGTTTTGGTGCAGTGGTGCATCATTTTAGATTGTTTAAAATATGTGGTTATATTACTGGAGTTTTCAATTTGCTATGCATTACTTAGTGTGTGTGTGAGTATGTGTGTGATGTGTGTCATCAAATCAGACACCTTTTGTTGTGCCACATAATAATTTCAGCAATGTGAAGCTGCTGTCCACTGCAGCTGTGTGATTTTTGTACTTCTTTGTGGTATCTTTACTGGTACTAGTACTAGTGACTGTTACTGCTGCAGTGCATAATTTCAATTTGTTTAAAATATGTGGTTATATTACTGAAGTTTTCAATTTGCTATGCATTACTTGGGGTGTGTGTGTGAGTATGTGCATGACATGTGTCATCAAATCAGACACCTTTTATTGTGCCACATAATAATTTCAGCAATGTGAAGCTGCTATCCACTGCAGCTGAGTGATTTTTGTACTTCTTTGTGGTATGTTTACTGGTACTGATACTAAGTGACTGTTACTGCAGCAGTGCAGTACACTGTCCCCCCCCCCAACCCCTGCAGCCCACCCCAGCCGGCAAAGGTATTCTTTTCCATATTTGAATTTCTGATGGTGAGCACTGGTTAAGTGTTTTGCCTTTGTGGCTACATCTCTTCAGTGCACAGCACAATCTTAATCTGTCTGTGCATTTGTATCTCTTTAGAGCCCAATCTCCATCTGTAATTAAAGTCACAGTTATTTCTTTGGCTTCCCTTCAGAGTACTGGACAGGTGTGGTGCTAGTTCTGCATGAACATTGTACTCATTAATATGTGGTTTTAAGTCTGGACCATCACCACGAGTCACTCGTGATACAAATCACATTCTTCATCATCACAGTCACAAATGCAGTCACAAATCACGATTCACGATGATTCAGGTTACAAATCACAACATTAATTTTTTTTCTAGTTATTTGGATGTATTGTAAGTCTGTTTTGTAGTATCTCTCCAGGCTTCACCACCCCACCATTGTACTCATTGATACGTGTTTTTAAGTCTGGGAGTTTTAAGCTACAGCTCATCGAAGTACAGCCATAGGCAGTAGGCATTCACGCTTCTTCATCATCACGGTCACAAATGCAGTAACAAATCATGATTCACTATCATGTCACGAATCACAACATTAATTTTTTTTAATAGTTACTTGGATGTATTGTAAGCCTGTTTTGTAGTATCTCTCCATGCTTCACCGCCCCACCATTGTACTCATTAATATTTGTTTTTAAGTCAGGGAGTTGGACAGTGTCTGCAGTACATACACAGACTGGAAAGAAGATTGACTGCACACATGCAGTTTTGTACATTATACTTGCACTGCTCAGAATACAAAGTGTCACACATATGGAAGACAATAAAAAAGAAAATAATTACATACAAGGGCCGGGGATGGTGGAGGAATACATTTTATAACACAACAAGGAAGGTGTGGGGGGGGGAACATGGTGTGAGGAAAAAAAAATAGTGTGGGATCCCATGGTGATCCAGCAGCAGTTCCAGCATGGACATCATTTGCAACTGATGTCCCTATATGTGATCCAGCTTCTGCTCTACAGCACTCACCCTCTCATTGTTATCCTCGACAGCACTCCAGAGAACTGCCAAGTCAGCTTGTGTTACATACAGTTCTCTGGGGTCCACACATTCTACAGGCTGACCTGCTGGTGGTGGCGGTGGTGGTGGGGGTGGGGGTGCTGGTGGAGCAGCAGGTGCTGCTGTGGCCATCCTCCTCTTCTTAGGGATGCAGCAATGCATAACTGCACCCTCTGCCACAGAATGGCCAGCAGGTGCAGGCATGGTCTGTTCTGTGGCAGCCTGCCACTCCAACTGCTGGTGATTCAGCATATGGGTGTGCAGGCCCCCAGTCCCCAGGTGAGTCACCCGGGGGCCACGGTGCACCTCCACCTCACATAGGCAGCATTTGACCACACTGCTGTCCCCCCCAACACAGTCAAAAAACTGTCAAACAATGGAGGTGTGGGGATGACCAGGCACAGGCAAGGGATCACCAGATGAACTGGCAGCTGGCTAGTCATGGTGCTGAACAGGGATGGGATCCACACCTGGGCCCAAGGAAACAGGCACATCCTGCTACAGAGGACCTGGTGCTGGATTTGGTGGTGGTGGTGGTGGTGGTTCAACTCCCTCAGAGTCAGGACAGGAGGTGGTGCTGGTCCTACTTCTGGGTGAGGGGGGGACACTCACAGGTTTTGAGTGGTCCAACAGGAATGGGGGTGCCCATGCCCTCCACACATGCGCATGGTATGATGCTTACCACTATCATGCTTTCCCAAAGCTGCCTCAGTCTGAGCAATAACTACTCACACTGTCACACAACACACAGTCACACAGACACAGACCAACAACTAACTACATATAAAGGTAAGAAAAATAAAATTTACAGAAAGAGCAAATTAAGTAAAAAAGAGTATAGAAAAGACATAAAAATATAGCTTTTTGAAAAAGCTGTTGGGTCTAAATCAAAGTTTAAATCTCCTCCTCGCTCTGATCTCAAAGTATCAGCAGTCACAAAACACATTACTTTCTCTCCATCTGCATAGGAGAAAATAAAAGTGTCTGCTTGTATGACTCACTTTCTTCCTGCCTAGCTAAAGAGCATGTGACTTACAGTACTGTAAGCCATGTGATGTGTGGGGGGCTGCCAAATCTGAAACACCAAGTGGGTCACTTAGAATCATTATGAGGAATGCGAAGTCCATTAAAAACAATGACTTTGCCTTACTTCACATTGCCATTCTGCCTTAATGCAAAGTGGTAATGACAAGGCGGAGTGAGCACTTTGCACAGCCCACTCCATGTAGCGGAGTAGCAATGCAAAGTGCCAACTTTGCGTTCACTTCACCAGTGGAATTTAAATTCACTGCATCTCTAATCCTAACGTCAACAGCAATGGAAGAGGACACAGTCGCAGCCTTTTTCTGAGGAAAATATCTTGATAGACGCTTTTACAGAGTCTCTTGAGCCATTTCAGGTTGATCCATTAGGCTACAGGGCTCAGAAAATGTTTTCATTCCCTCACTTAGAGCAACTGGTTATGAGATATATCAGTTGTGGTTCACCCATGCTGCAGCGGCTTACATTTTGTTGATGTTGATTACAGTGCAGACAGAATGTCACCTGGCATTTCAGTGCCAGGCATTTTGTCTCCCGGAAGTTACAGCACCAAAGCACTTTCCTGGGAAACAGTCGGCTTTTGTGGGGGGGCTGCAGCCTCCACACCCCCCCTCAATGCAGGGAGCTTCACCCTTCCTGCACGCCCAAGAGTAAATATAACCTCCTTTGGGACATGCTTGCCCCAGAGGGGGTAGAAATTGTGCGGGTGCAAAGAGCAACATGAGCGAGGGGCAATCTAAAATCAAGATCGACCCTTTTACTGCTGCTCTTGTTGCGGTGCCATAACTGCCATGACAAAAATCAGTCAACAACTCAACAGGCTATGATCAGTTGCCCCCTTGTGAGTGTGCCTTCTAATATGATTTTTTGCAAAGCTGGTGGTGTTCTTAAGCCTCATCCTTCAACACTAGACCCTGAACATACCCAACTGCTTGTTTTCATCAAGCTTAATGTGCCATTACTTGGGTTTCAAATATGAGTTACCCCCTTAAAAATAGAAATATAGCCTCTCAAGTCTGCTTTCGTTGACTGTTTTTCTTCTGAAGTTAACCTGTGCATTTTATCCTAATGTTTCCTTTCAGTAGTGGTGTTTAATGCACACACCTTCATTATAATATAATTAAATATATTACACTTTTTTGAACCAGGTATACTTTCTCTTCTTGTTGTTAAGACATGTTGTTTTATGTTATATCTTAGACACAGCCAGGATGCTGAACATAAAAACAGCTATAATACCCCAAGATAAATCAAAATCCAGTGAGTGCTAATAACTTACTTCTCACGTTACGACTTCATAACAATGAGGCTGTGAACTTGGGTGCATTGCAGAGTGCACTGCAGAGTGCACCACTCACTGCTCCACTTTTGCATAAAGCTCACAAAAACAACATTTCCACATCTCCCCAATGTTTTGCAAATATGGCTTGTTTGGGGGACTGGTTTTGCTGCTGTCATCATTTTACTATCCCTTTCTTGCTTGCAATTATTTTATCTCATAAAGAAAAAAGTTTGCCTCTATTTACTGCTCTTTTGAAATCATTTAATTTCATTTTCTTTTTTCACACAACCACTTTGCTAAGCTGCCACCCAACACCATGCTTACACTAGGGTGCCACTGCTGTGCCACAGGGGGACACTGCACCCATTTTCTGAGAGAAGAGCTACTGTATCCATGGAATGCTCAGTCTTCTTTCTGTTGACTGGCCCCTGAGCAACCAAGGTCCATTCAGAAACTTGGTTTGTTGGAGTAGTTAGCAGTACGAATGGTTCTGTGACACTACGGAGCTGACTCTTTCTTTTCATTTTAAGAAACCAAAACATTGTTTTTTTAACTATTGTTTTCCCTTCCTGTTGCATGCCATGTATATACCCTGTAATAAGATAGGGTTGTGCCCCCAAAACAGACTGTAAAATGCCCTGCTCTGTAATTAGGCCTGGAATAGGATGTACGCTGTTCAGGCTCTATGAGCCATCATTAAAGCAGCAGGGAGGTTCTTCAGTCAGAGGACCATTATACCTCACAGCGCCCTCCCTGTTGTGCTCCTCCTGAACCTGGCCCATCTGGACAGTCATAAAACCAAAACATTTTGACTGTGTAATGTTGATCTACTAGTGGGCTGCAGATCAATGCAGGGAGACCAACCTGGCACATTATAAAAAATGTCCTGTTAGGCCTTGCCCTTGAACCCTCCTTGAAAATGAAATGAAGGGATGTAAAAAAAAGTCATAAAAGCATGCAGCCTTTTTTATTTGTGTAAAGAATTATTACATGTAAGAAAGGGATAGCAAAATGATCACAACAGTAAAAACAGTCCCCTAAAGAAGCCCCATTGCCACAACATTGGGGTTAATATGTGTGGTTCTAATGGAATAAATGTAAAAATGTTATACTGGACATTTTCTATATTTTTTGGCTTTATGCAAATAGCAGCTGCGGACTAGGTGAGTGGTCTTGCTACACTACTACACCTAATGAGATCTTCTTTATCAGTATGTCAAAATAAGTAGACTTTGCAGCAGAGCTGTGACTGATTCTTGCCTGCAGAAGAGAAACAGGTCTGGCCTAGTAGAATGACTATGTTTTTTCCACTTTTAAGGGAAACAAAAAAACACTTTCCTAGTAGCTCTCATGAGAAACAGTGAAAATTTTAATTATCACAAAGAAGTATGAAAAAATGTCCCTCTCTTCTAGCTTGGGATTTAGAAACAGAACAAAACAGTCAAGATTTCTGCTTTTTTGCATAATTTTAGCAAGTGGATGGAAGTAGATTGCTCTGTTCACCATAAATAATTGCGAGTAAGAAAGGGGTAGCAAACTGAATGCAACAGTAACACTTCCCTAAATAAGTCCTATTGGCCAGGCTGTTACTAATAGTAACAGGTCAATATGTTGTTTAAAGAATAGTGTGGGTAAAACCACGCTGCAGAAACTGGTAAAGCATGTACAGTGACAGGGGTATCATAGCATTCAGGAATTACCACTACCTCATCAATGTATGCTGAGATAGGGAAGTGCTAAAGTAGCTACAGTTATGGTGCCTGTTTGAGCTGCTCTTATGGTGGAGTGGCTGAGGCACTAGTACCTGGAGTGGAGGAGACCTAGAAACCAGGGTTTGGTTCCCCGTCTCCCAATATTGAACGTGGTTTTTTTTTTAAAGAAATTTCCCCCTCACAAATTTCTTCCCATCTCCGAGGTCTGCACCCCTCGGAGTTGATTATAATAAATCCAGGGATGTGGAGGGGCTAAGCCCCCTACACCGGGGAGGGTCAGGGGAGGAGCCCCCTGCAAAAACAAAAAGTGTATAGTTTTTCCCATTGGTTTGTATGGTATGCATGGATTTTGTAATGGTCTGTGTTTTTACTGACTTTATTTGGGAGGACAGTGATTTGCTTGTGGCACTTTTTGTCGTGCTGTTGTTGTTTGCAGGGTTTTGACCCCATTCTGTGACTAATTGTTTTTGCTTGCTTAGCAGAAACAGGCCTAGCATTTATGGGGAAAAAACACTCCTAACAGTTCTTCTGAGAAACATTGAACAGTATACCACCAAACTGTGACAAAATTACCCTCCCTAGCTTGGGTTTAGAGAGAGAACAAAAACTGTCAAGGTTTATGATTTTTGTCTACATTTAACAAGTGGATAGAAGTAGATTCTTTCTCTGCAGCTGCTCAAGTCATCTGTCTCTCCTGCCTGAAGCTACTGCAAGTACTGGGTCACAAGTCCTGACCTCAGTGAACTTGCAAATTGGTCCTTGATTGGACAGAAAGTCTCGGGAGCTATTGTAGTCTGACAGGCAGTTCTAGCAGCTGAGTAATGAATAACAAAGCATGAATTAATAAACAAATTATCCAGCCTGGGAGTGGGTCCCAGGTTGGTAGCCTCGGTAAAACATTGGCTGGACAATGGGACACAGAGGGTAATAGTAAATGGAGTCCACAGTGAAGAAAGGGGGGTTACTAGTGGGGTACCACAGGGGCCGGTCCTTTTTAATGTCTTTATAAGTAACATTGCAGAGGGACTGGAAAGAAAAGTATGTCTCTTAGCAGATGAGACAAAGATCTGCAGCAGGGCTGATACACAAGGTGTGGTGGAAAGGATGAAAAGGGACTTGGCAAGGTTGGAGGAATGGTCAATGTATGGCAGCTTAGATTCAATGCAAAGAAATGCAAAGTAATGCACCTGAGAAACAAAAACCCAGGGGAAGAGTACACAATGGGCTGTGAGATACTGACAACAACAAAAATGGAAAGGGACCTGGGGGTGGTTATATCAGATGACCTAAAGGTTAGCAAGCAATGTGAGAAGGCAGTAAGGAGGTCTGGGAGGATACTGGGATGCCTAGGGAGAGGCATCACCAGTAGAAAACAGCAAGTTGTTATCCCTCTGTACAGACTGATGGTAAGACCACATCTAGAGTACTGCATGCAGTTCTGGAGACCCCATCTCCGCAAAGACATAGGGTGGAGGCTGTCCAGAGGAGGGCAACCAAAATGGTGCAGGGTCTGCACCAGAAGAAAGGTTAAAGGAGTTTAATATGTATAGTCTTGAGGAAAGGAGGGAGAGGGGGGACATGATAGAAACTTTCAAGTACCTCAAGGGAATCACAAAGTCCAAGAGGGTAGCATCTTTCAGAAAAAGAGATGTACAAGAACAAGGAGGCACAATTTGAAGATAGAGGGGGGACAGCTCAGAGGTAATGTGAGGAAATATTACTTCATGGAGAAGGTTGTAGATGCATGGAACAGCCTTCCTGAGAAGGTCGTGGAGTGAAAAACAGTGGGGGAATTCAAGAATGCATGGGAGAGACATAAGGCAATTCTAGTGGGGGGTAGGAGGAAGTAGGCTGTTGGTAAGTAGGATCTGCAGCTTATCCATTAGCTAGGGAAATGGGCAGACTAGGTGGGCCAAGCAGTCCTTATCTGCCATCAAATTCTATGTTTCTATGAATGATTGGGACCCTCCAATATGAATGCTTGGCAAATATTCAAATTAAGGTATTCACATGCCCCTAGGCAACATGACCATGAACTGAACCTAAAAGTCTACATAATGCACGAATATTGAGTGTGAGGCATGGAGGGAAATCCAGGATAAGGTCACCATAAAAGCTAAGCCAATACCTTTTCCAGTACTAAGGGAGAATCATGACATACTGTATATGTTTTTATTAGATTTATTTATTTATTTCAAAGGTTTTACCAGGAAAGACATACTTTGCTAGTAACATTTCATTTCCAGATGTGTCCTGGGGGAAGAGGGGAAAATATAACATATACAAAAATGCAGAATATAAATATAAAAAATACAATATGTATAACAAAAATAAGCAGAACAGTTATGCCTAAGAATAAACTGACAAAAATAATTTACCATGCGATAAGTTGTAACTGAACAAAGTTAAATAAATAGTTATCAACTTAAACTAAAATACTAGGGAATGACTGATACCGGGGAAGAAAGGAAGTGCTGAGGCACAGAGAATTAGATAGATTCATAGATTGCGTGGGCAGATAAGGACCACTGTGTCCATCCAGTTGGCCCATTTATGCTAGCACACAAAGTGACCAGTGACCCTTATTGGTCATTGGCTTAACTTTTTCTTCCTATTTCTATTATTCCTTTGTTTCTGTCCCATGCATGTTTAAATCCTGCCACAGTACAGGCTGCCACTGGCTTCTGGGGCAGGCGATTCCATGCATCCACCACCCTTTCCATGAAAAAGAACTTCCAAATTCATTACACTGTTCTCAGTCTGCCAGCCAAAGGTTAACAGATGCATTAGCAAAAAGAAAAAAAGCTTATGCAAGGGCAAAATGTAGTGGTCACCAGGATAGTTGGGAAAGGTACAAAAAAATCCTGAAGGATAATCAAGCTAGTAAAACATAAGTGTGATAGGTTAGAACAGGACCCTGTCCCATTTGTTTTGGAGAAAGTGTTTAAATGTAAGGATCTGTATTCTTTCCTTTTCTGTCTCTTCTGTCTTCTGTCTGGCTGTGCAACTAAATTTTCATGTGAGACCTCAGACTTGATCAACCTGACCAGTCTCGCAATCCTTTGCCTCTCACTGTCTCTCAGTTTTCTCTTGCTGTCTTTCTTCCTTGCATATCTATATCTGCTAATATAAAATATATGAGAATCAATGTATGGAAATGTAGCTGATATTGAGATCACTTTTGTTTAGAAAATGGTGTTACTGTTGAAATATATATATTTATAATTTGAGATAACTGTAAAAAGCTAGAGGTTACTTGGGTGCAAGTGCCTGAGCCTTTTGCAGTTGCTGTGGGGACCTCAGAAAGTTTTTAATATTCTAGCAGCTCCTGAAATTTACAAAGGACAGGATGCTTGCAAAGGATGGGGGTTGAAAAGAGTTATAAAAACAGTTAAGCTGAGCTGCAAGGGATATTTTTTACAAGAGATTTCATTTTGCTTCTGTATATAGTTATTCTGAACAGGTTTATTTTATTTTATATTACTGCAACTACAAATAAACAGTTTTGTGGAATTTTGCAACTGCTCCTGGGTTTTCTTTATGCTTCCTGACCTGTGCTTCAACGACAGGTGGTGCCAGAAATGGGATTTAAGCCATGCATACCGTAAAACAGGAGATTTGTGCATGGGTACTGGACCTAGTACCAGGGAAGCACAGAGGAAGGTATGGATTCTGCAGCTGAAGTCCAGTCTGAGATTGTACAGCCAGCACAAGTCATGAAAGAAGAACAGGCAGTGACAGAACCTGAAAGTCTGATGGACTTTTTGAAATGGTGAGCTATATAACAAAAAAAGACTGAGAAGCAGAGAGAAAAAGAAATTCAATGGTCACAAGCATTGAGGAGAGAAGAAATACAGTGACAGAAGCAACAGGTGAGAGAAGAGATGCAACGACAGGAGCAGCGAGTGCTGTATGCCTTACAAGCTATCGAAGGCAGAGGATCTGGCTCAGATCCAGATGAGCAACAAAATGAAAGCAACCTAAAGGCCATTAAACTTACGAAGTTGCGTCCCTCACATGATATTGAGGCATGCCTGACAACCTTTGAAAGAATTGCCGCAGCCTGCCAGTGGCCAAAGCAGCAATGGACAATCAGACTGGTAACCTATCTGATAGGAAAAGCCCAGCTTGCCTACAGTAGTATGGACATTGCACAGTCAGAAAATTGTGACCTGGTAAAAAGCAAAATCCTGAGAAGACACGACATTTCCAGAGAGACCTACAAGCAGAAATTTCAATCTCTGGAGTACAACTCAGTTGACAATCCTCAAGAAGCTTTCACCCAACTCCAAGAACTCCTGATGAAGTGGATCCAACCAGAGAGCAAAACAGTCCCACAGATCATAGACACATTTGCCATGGAGCAATTCATCAACATCTTGCCTGCAGATGTGGGTAAAGGAACACTCACCAGAGAATGGGGAAAATGCTGTTTCTTTTGCTGAGGACTACCAAATGGCCAGATAGATGTCACAGCAGCGAGGTCACAGCCAAGCACTGGTAAGGAACTCTTTTTCCCATTTAAATTCCAAGCCTGCTAAGAACTCTGGTGGGGGTAACAAATCTGTGCCAAAAGATGTTATCTGCTATAACTGTAATAAGCCAAGCCATTTTGCAAGAAACTGCCATAATAAAGAAAGTGGCACTGGAGCAGATTTGTTCTTGACAAACTGGGGCAAGTACCTAACAGATGTGAAGGTGGGGAATAAGACTGTAATGGGACTCATTGATTCAGGAAGCAGACAGACCTTAGTACATGTTAAAGTGCTGGGAAAACACTGTACAAAAGAACCAAGTATTGGTGTCATCTGCATCCATGGGAACACTCGATACTATCCCACCACCCAAGTGACTGACTGTTAAGGGTGTGTCGCATCAAATGAAAGTGGGGGTAGTACCAAAGTTACCTGTACCTGTGATTATTGGAAATGACTTTCCAGGATTTACTGAATTGATCAAAGGCAGAATAAATCCTGATGTTTCAGCAACTGTAGCAATGAGCTCAGGCAAAGAAAATTTCAGACAGTGGGGACACTTTTCCTTTCAGTGATTTTGATTCGGACTTGTTTGAGCACAGCTCCAAGATCTGGAAATCCAGGAAAGAAAGACAAAGACTTTGACTTTGATGGCAGATAAGGACCACTTGGCCCACCCAGTCTGCCCATTTCCCTACCTACTGGATAAGCTGCAGATTCTAGTTAACCAACAGCCTGCTTCCTGCAACCCCCCACTATAATTGCTTTGTGTCTGTCCCATGCATGTTTGAATTCCCCCACTGTTTTAGACCCAACGACCTCCTCAGGAAGGCTGTTCCATGTATCCACCACTCTCTGTGAAAAAGAATTTCCTCACATACCCCGAGTCGTCCCCTCTATCTTTAAACTGTGCCCCTTGTTCTTACAATCTCTCTTTTTCTGAAAGATGCTGCCCTCCTGGACTTTGTTGATTCCCTTGAGGTACTTGAACGTTTCTATCATGTCCCCCATGTCCCTCCTTTCATCAAGGGTATACATATTAAGCTCTCTCAGTCTCTCTTCATATGGTTTCTGATGTAGACCCTGCACCATTTTAGTTGCCCTCCTCTGGACTGCTTCCATCCTGTCTATGTCCTTGCATAGATGAGGTCTCCAAAACTGCACACAGTACTCCAGATGGGGTCTCACCAACTGTCTATATAGAGGGATAACCACTTCCCTTTTTCTACTTGTTATGCCCCTTCCTATGCATCCCAGTATCCCCCTGGCTCTCCTTACCAACTTTTCACATTGCTTACCCACCTTTAGGTCATCTGATATGACTACCCCCAGGTCCCTTTCCATTTTTGTTGTTGTTAGTACCTCCCCTGGTATTGTGTACTCTTCTCCTGGGTTTTTGTTTCCCAGGTGCATTACTTTGCACTTCTTTGCATTGAATCTAAGTTGCCATATGTCTGACCATTCCTCCAACCTCACCAAGTCCCTTCTCATCTTTTCTACCCCCTCTTGTGTATCAACGCTGTTACAGATATTTGTGTCATCTGCAAAGAGGCATACCTTTCCCTCCAGACCCTCTGCAATGTCACTTATAAAGATGTTAAAGAGGATTGGACCCAGTACTGAGCCCTGAGGTACTCCACAAGTAACCCCATTTCTTCAGAATGTGTTCCATTCACTATTACCTTCTGTGTCCTGTTGTGCAGCCAGTTCGCTACCCAGGCTACCACCCTGGGACCCACTCCCAGGCTGACTAACTTGATTATTAATCTTTTGTATGGGACTGTGTCAAATGCCTTGCTAAAGTCTAGGTATGCCATCTCCACAGCCCCTCCCTGGTCTATTACTTTGGCCACCCAGTCAAAGAAATCAATTAGATTAGTCTGAAATGACCTTCCTGCTATAAATCCATGCTGCTTTGGGTCCTGTGCCCCACTGGCCTCTAGGTACTCAACAATTCTTTCTTTCAGAAGTGATTACATCATTTTCCCTACCACTGAGGTCAAACTTACGGGTCTGTAGTTTCCTGCTTCTGCCTTGCTCCCACTTTTGTAAAGGGGAATCACATCTGCCCTCCTCCAGTCCTCAGGTACCACCCCATCCTGCCATGATTTGTTAAAAAGTGTTGTCAGTAGTGTCACTAGGTCCCCCCTTAGTTCTTTTAGGATTTTGGGGTGAATCCCATCAGGCCCCATTGCTTTGTCCACCTTGAGTTTTAGGAGTTCTTTCAGGACTCTTTCTTCTGTGAATGGACTGGTGTCAACCTCCCTACCCAGAGTGCTTCTATTGTCTGGTTTAGGTAACTGCTCCTCATCTTCTTTTGTGAATACTGAGCAAAAGTATTCATTCAGAATCTCTGCCTTTTCACTGTCTCCCTCTTCCCACCTCCCCTCTCCTTTATTAATCTTCACTATCCCTCCCTTAAACTTTCTATGCTCCCTAATGTACCTATAAAAGGTTTTATCCCCCTTTTTGACCGAGTTGGCTATTTTTTCCTCGGTTTGTGCCTTTGCTATTCTGACTGCCCTTCCTACTTCTTTCTGCTTTAATTGATACAGTTTCCTGTCGTGCTCCTTCCTGAAGAAACTGTGGCAACAAATGACTGATGGACATGAAGGGTTAAAATATGAAAATGCTGAAACTAAATTGATAACCGATTGTGATTTTCTTTCAGAGCAAGCTAATGATGTTTCTTTCCAGGGTTATTTCAAGCAGCTGAGGATGAAAATAAAACAGGGTGGACCAATGATTAAACAATGTAATGGATTACTGTACAGAGTCTGGGTAAAACCTCAGACACAGGAACAGACAGAACAATTGGTTATACCACAGAAGTATAGAAGAGAATTGTTACAGATAGCACGTGATAATCATATGGCTGGTCACTCGGGGAGGGATCACACCCTTGCCAGATTGCTGTATAGATTTTACTGTCCAGGAATTCATGAAGTTGTTGTTACCTATTGTAATTCCTGTGCTGAGTGTCAGAAAGTAACCCCAGTTACTAGAAAAGACAAGGTGCCCCTGGTACCCCTACCCTTAATGTATGTGCCTTTTGAGATAATTGCAATGGTTGTGGTTGGTCCTTTAGACAAAAGTAAAAAGGGTAATAGATTTATCCTATGGCATGCGACTATGCTAATCAATATCCAGAAGCAGTTCCAATGTGTACTGCTACAGCCCCAAATGTTGCAGCAGAGCTGTTACGCCTGGGTTATTCCCCCTATCATCCCACATACACCTCACACTGTATTCCTGGTCTATTGTACTGTGATACTGCTATTTTGCACTAACATATAGATATTGGCACATATCATATAAGCATGAGTACTAGGAATGTGCTTTGCTGCTAGGATATGCTAATACTGATCATGCATGATTTATTATACCTCATTATAATACATTTATCTAGATTATGTTTGTCTTTTACATATATTCCATATATAATATACCTAATCACTGATATGACTCTGAGGGATCATCAGTGACTATTGTATACTTATATTCTCATATAATTATATGTAGTGTGTGTTTTACACTCAGACAGATATGTAATAGAGAACTGTCAGCAGTTCTCTTTGTCTAAGCAAGCTGACACAGAGCAAAGCTTTGTTATGTCTCTATGTGTTATACTGTATGTAAGCAAGAAATGTCACATGTAGTTTGAACCTGTCAGCATCTCTTTTGTCTAAGCTATAATGCTAATGGAAGCATATTCTGTCTCATATGATACTCATTAGTAATTCTGTCTCCTAAGTCATTCTCCAATGGAGAATGACTTAGGACCAATACATATTGTTTCTGATATCTGTAGCTATGTTGTAATCTCTGTTACTATGCTATTATCTGTAGTATTTAGCTGTCTGCAACCCACTGTAGCTTCTCTAGACACTACTAGTTCGGCTCTACAAGATTAGTACTCTCTGGCAGAGAGCTGGAGAGTGGGGGGAGAGAGACAAGACCTTAGAGAACCTAAGATCTACAATCCTGGAGATTATTTGTATTCTTCAGGCTAGTGGTAAGAAACCCATCTCCCTTGTGATTTTCTTTGTCACGTGCTTGGCGTAAGTAGTATAATAAACTTTATTAGTACTCCTTGTTTGTTTACGAATGTTTCTTGGCAGACTCCGAGACGTAAGAATCTGTATTATTATTATTTACAGTACCCTACGTGCCAAGAGTGTTTAGATTACATAAATGGTGACTGTGAGTGGAGTCTGGATGTTTGCCAAGTTTAATTTTAATTTCCTCTGTAAATTAAAACACTGAGCAAGAAATCCCCAGTAAAAAACAAGCTAAAAGTGTCTTCAGTTTGAATTTTTGGTCTGTTGTATGTTCCACAGTGCAGACAAAATAATCTCTTGGCAGATATTCAATCTCTGTGCAATGAGTTGTTTTATTTATTTATTTTTTTCTATGCTTTCTCTGTGGGTACACAGCAGTAAAGGGATCCGGACAGACATAGACTGCTTTCTTTGTGGATTCAAATCCTAATAGGTATTTACTCATCTAGGAGTCCACATACGCCAAAGGCTGTTTGTGTCCTGTCAAGACTTTGGTTGCAAACAAAGTTTTTGATCCACAGACAGCTATGGGTTTCTTATCTTATTTGACATGTTGAAATATATCAGTACTGAGTTGAGGCTGGATACCTTAACAAGTCAAACTGCTAACTGTGGTTGGTTTGATTTTGCTAAAGTAGCAGAATCCAATGGTAGCCCTTTAAGGGATATCATTGCCCATTTTGAGGAATTGAAAAATGGTACCAATGATCCTGAAGGATTATTAATTGCAACGTTGTTTAATTGTTTTGATGCCCTTCTAAATGAAATATCTGTTTTGGAATCTGAGTATATTGCTTGCAAAATGGAGAATGCTGCTTTCAAGCAGGAAATTTGTTTGAAACAGGCTTCTCGGACAGAGAAGATAATTGGACTGCAGTCTGATCTGCAATCTCAATGTCTAGTAAATGAGTCTCTCTTTAATGAGAGAAGCAGCCACAACCTGCATGCCTTAAAGGAGAAGACTCCTGTATATTAATGATTTGGATATGTCTCATGTATTTATTATACATTACATCAAGTACTGTACATATGTCAAAAAGAGATCAGTAATTTATTATGTTGCAACACATATCTAGAGTCTGAGGCTCTGGCACAAGGTAGTAAAGTGTCACAGAAGCCTCCATTTACATGCAAATGAGTCACTTGGTATACAGCCCCTCCCATTCCCTGATGTCACTGCAGCAACAGGGCAGAAGAAAACATAGGGGTATCAGTTCTGTCTATCTGGATTTTAGTTTAGGTTTGCAATGGCTTAAGGCAGTTCTGTCATGCAACTCACACAGGGAGTAGTACTTGTAGCCTTAATACTGTATGTGTAGAGCAAATAATACATCTAATAGTATTTCATTCACTTGAGACAAAATCTGTTTCTGTGTACTGCTCATTACACTTTGTGAGACAGTTGCAACATGTTGGGGAGAGCAGTAAACTGAATCAGTCAATCAATCAGACAATCAAGCAGTCAATCAGTCATCTGTATTGAACCAGGTGAACACCCTTGAGAAGATTTATTTACAAGGTAGGCCTGGGCAGTTTTCCAAAGGATCACGCAAGACTGAATTCCTCCTTTACACAAATGCTACACCCCCCTTCAGCAGCCTGAAAGTGGAGAGCCCTCCAGATATGGGCAGCCAGGTGCTTTGGGACTGGGATGACAAGAAGGTGCCCTAGAGTATAGGTAGGGTCCCTAGCCAGGTATCCCCACCCCCAAACATAAAGCCTCTGCAGGGCTCCATTTTAAAAAAAAAGAATTTTTCACCTGCTTATTTTCCCTGCCTGCAGCCCCCACCAGTTACCTCACACCAGGCATCTGCTCTCATGGGCCTGGTCATGAGGGAGTGCAGGTAGGGATGGGCTTGTGAGGATTCCAAGATGGAATCCTCAGCCCTTTTTGAACGTCAAGAGCCGTTCAGCAGTTGGCAAGTAGAGCAGGAGAAGAAAGCAGCGCAGGAGTGTGAGGGAGAACTAGGCCGGCCGGGGCTTGGCAAAATGGAAGGGACTTACCTATAGTCCTGGGGTCCCTTCCGATATCCTGGCTGGTCCTCCACAATGGCTCCCTCTCCTGAATAGGTGGCTTAAGTCTGTCAGGGGTCAGTTCCCTGTTCTGTGGTGGTGATAAAGTGTGTCAGGAGGGGCGGCAGGTCCTGGCTGTCCCCTCCATCAGTAGTCGGCTGCAGTGTGGTCCTGTGGGAATGGTGGCAGCTGTAATCCAAGGCCAGCCCCTCCACCCCAAAAGTCCTGAAGAGGATTATCTGGGGAGGCGCAGCAGGTCCAGGCTGTCCCCTCCATTTCCAGCTCCAGCAACAGAAGTCATCGGGGAGGGCCAGTGGTGGCAACATAAGGTCAGCCCTGCCTTGCCACAGCCTGCAGTCTCCAGTGGTATGTCAGGAGGGGCAGCAGGTCCAGGCTGTCCCCTCCATTACCTGCAACCCAGTTCAAGGAGGCCCATGGGAGGAGGTGGGTCCAGACCTCCCCAGCTCTAGCAGCATGCCCTGATGTCCCCAGCCCAGAGAAGAGAGGTGGCAGGGTGAGTTGCAGCAGCACCGCATTTGGGTTCTGGCCACCAAAAAAGAAGAGATTGTTGTTTTTTTTTTAATTTCAAAATAAATCCTTGGCACTTCTAGGTGCTGGCCAAGACAGTAACTGTAGGGGCAAAGGTCAAGGCCCCAGAGGAACTACTGCCCTCGGGGTGGGTCACAGAAAAGGCTCCATAGAGCCAGTGAAATGTGGTGTTGAAGTAACATAGGACTCTTTTGAGCCTAATAACTGTGGTGTGTGTGAAAGGCACAGGCAGGACCGCCCATGGGGTGGAGCTACAGGAAAGCCCCATAGACAGTGAGAGAAAGGACCTGGGATATTGCAGCATGATTGACTGCCTTTATGGACAGTAACCTTTAAGGGGCAATGTTAGTCCCACCAGAATTAAATTGGCAATGACTGGACCCTCCAGTCTAAAAAGGGGCCAGTAATGATATAAATTGATGGTAACTGTGGTCTAATGCCTACAAATGAAATGTTATTGTGGCTTATGCTAAATTTAAAGGGCAAGGCAAGTGCAAGGCTCTGTTGAGCCAGGAACTTTAACCAAATAACTGTTTGCATAAAGGTGGATAATGTCTGCCAGCCAACATTGGTCACCAAAAGACAATGCCACTGTGATTTACCTTCGTTGATATTTTTCTAAACTGTTTTATGTGTATTTAGAGTGTCTTAGTACTGATTGCTAAAAATAAAAGACACAGATACAGTACAGAGTTTAAATAAAATGTTTATTGTTCCACCACCCTTTAGCCTGTGTGTGGTCCCAGGTGCTCCAACCCTGTTTTCCCTGACCAGCTATCATGTCTGTGTGTGTGTCCCTGTGTCCTGGCAGTCTATGTTGGAGCTGTGGCTGGGTGACCTTGAGTCCCGGCAGTCCTGGTTGGGTCTGTGGCTGGGTGGAAATGTGGCAGACTTTTTCCTAGAGGGGTGTCATTTCCAGTGGTCAGTAGAGACCTTTGTGCTGATGGCGAACACTGCCTTGGAATAGTCCTGGCCTGTGTCCTGTTGTATGTCTTCCCTGCCTAGGCAGCTGGTTCCCCATCTTGCTTCTTTCTCCTTTCTCCTATAAACATGCAAGGGTGGCTGGCACAGGGTAATTACCACTGATTTATCATGTAGAAGTAACGTTCTAAATCTAGTATGATTCTAGTTGTAGAGTGTAGATATTTGGGATAATGTTATTGTATAGTTGTGTCTAATAAACTTTTCATTGTTTCTTGCATTCGAGTCAGCTTCATGCCTCTCCATGTGTTACCAGTAGTGGTATCTGAACTTGGGCCTCCTTCCCCAAAATGTCCCCTGACACCTGCTGGCTGGGCATCACACAAAAATTCACCTCTGGGTAGTTGTCGTAGTCAGGTTACCTTGTGGTTTTCCCATTCCAAGTTGTAGCTGAGGTGGTGGACCTGTGTCCTGACCCGACCAGGCCATTTTGAGAGCAGTCAGTGTCAGTAGCAGAACTTGCTCTTGTTTTTTACAAGATCACTTACTGTATAAAGTGTATTGTTTTACATTTCAAATGCTCCTTACGTTTGAGTTTCTGACTGGAAATATCAAGACACAGAATGCATATGACATGGGAGGAATGAGCTAAGCAAATACAGGGCACTAGAAACACTGAAACTGATTAGTTTCTTTACCTACAACAGCTGAAGTGTAGCATCTGATTTGTGAGGGACTTCCTACTTCAAATGCTGGCATTACAAAGCGGGGAGGGGGTCTGCTACAGCTTGTCTTCAGTACCTTCAAAGTGAAGTACTGTAGCTGTCGCATCACTACTAATGATTTATAATGGGAATGGGGGCACCTTTAAAGTCATGGACCTGAGGGGCCATTACAGTTCCCAAGGAGCTTAGGGGAACTTGTTAAGTGTTAGAGAGTGAGGGACTTTAGTAGGATTTGAACCAGAGACTCCCAGTTCTTGTGCCTGTGCTTTAACCACTAGATTACTCTTCTTCCCTATACTGCTGCTGCTACTGTCCTGGTAACCTATTCCTTGTTATAGCTGAACTCTTTATTGCCTTACAGCAGCCATCCAATTACTGACTGCCTAGTTACACAGGGAAAGGGGCATGTTTTCAAGATTGTTTCTCACTACTGGTATCAAAACAGAGAATGCTAACACAAACACAACATAATACAGCAGCTGTATAATACCACTTGAAACTCTTGTTGTACCCAGAGTCATTTATTGGGTAAACTCATTTTTCTAATGGAAACAGTAACACAACACAACACATACAGGCACTTCCTTATATGAATACTATATATACATGTCAAATCAGTGCTGCACTACACTCACATGGTCCTAGCCCCTACTAAAGCTTCACTTCAGGATGTGCACAACACTTAAAGAGTTCCTCCATTACTCAAGTGGGGAACCAAACATTGTGGGTTTGGTTTACTGGTAGAACTGCATTTAGCGCAGTACCATTATCTGTTGCTCTGATGACATCATCTTCCAGCAGCATTGATGGTAAAATGGAGGACAAACACATTGATAACTTCTGGGGGCTCTATATTTCCATTTAGAATCTAGATTTGGACAGCAACAGGACTGCTGGCAACTGGAGGAGGCACACAACAGTTACACATAAGGAGTTGGGAAAATATTGGTGTGAAACTATGGGAGACTTCCCCTTTAAGAGATAACGCTGAAAAGGCAAAACAGAAAAAAAGTTTTCAAATGAATGGTGTTCTGGCTAGTAACACTGATTCCTTACATTTTGAAAACAAGGAACTTAGGGATGATAAGTCTGAAGTAATTACTGAAAGAGTTGAAGTGCTGGTATTTCAACACAAGGCCTTGATTGTACAGCATGATTCAGTATGTTTTAATTGCAGCAGACTTGAAATGAATGTTTTGAATATAAATCATGACAAAGTTTCTCTTGATAAAAAGCAAGTTTTACAAGATGTGATTGTGTTGCAATCTGAATACAATGCACTTTACAGCATGCTAACTCCTGTATCTGAGCAGTTAGAATATAGGGGTAAAAAGTAAGATATGGCAAACTTGCGCCATCAGCCAGAGGTATTGGCAGGGCATACTAACTTAATGCCCAAAGACCTTGCCTCTTCTGATGTTGAAGAGTTTGATTTTGAGCACTCACAGTATGTTGTGGGGTGGACTAGAGCAAAGGTTAGCCACTTGTTTTCTGTCATTCACAAAATGGAGAATTGTTAGAGTCTCAAAATGGTGGACACACATGTCATCAGGTTGCATCCCCATACCATCCCCAAGATGGCCACTTATGGTCATGTGATGATGGTCATGACACAGTAACCCATGATGCCCATGATGTAATCCAAAATGGCTGACCACCATACCACGGAGGTTCGATCCTGCATTCACAGGGACCTGTGATTGCTGCCATAACCAAACAAAACAAACCAGAGTGTTTTAGCATGATTAATAATGTTATCAGTAACACTAGTGTTTCTGAGGGATGGAAGATTCTCATTAAAAATGATGTTGACATACTTTTGTATAAGGCTGATACCAGTCTGTCATGAAGTCAGTGTCTAATGCTGCAGAAACAGTTTATGCTGTTAATGTTTGCTTTTTTTTTAGCATGGCCTTGGTTAAAGAACACATTTTAGTTAGTTACATGAAATGTTTTTATTTCTTATGCAATTTAACATCAGTTTTCCCTGAGAAGACTTAATGTACTACTTTTCCTATGTAGTGCATTAGTATCTTAAGCTGCAACATTAGAAACAATGTTGCTACCATCCAGCAAAACTCTGGTGGGGAAACCCATTTTACATTTATTAGGGGAAGGGACAACCTTGATTCTGGAAGCCCCATGGCTGTGATATTTTCAGCATCACAGGCCACATTGGGGAGAGGGTTACAGGTTTGATTTCTGAACTGGAGCTGACAACTGTCTCAGCACTACTTTCTCCACCCCCGATGGCTAATGAACCACAATCCATAGCTGGAGAACTATGTGCAGCTTGCACAACACTTTTCTCCACTGTGCAGGCACCTCTGATAGTGCCAGCACTACCAGCACATGATGCAGAACCCCCTCCATCAGTGACACCTGGATCATCCCACACTGTGACTGCAATAGTAGGCACCTCTAGCAAGAAGGTACAAGGTATCAAAATGCTGATATCATTGTATTTTCTTTTGGGATCACTCACCATGGTCCCAGCATTGGTTAATCTTAACACAGCTTTAGGGTATTATTTTGAAACTGCTATATTACATATAGCAACCTAGGCAGTTTTAGCCCAAACATACAATGGACACATCAAACCCATTGCTTATGCATCACAGATGCTTGCCCTAATGGAGCTGAAATACAACCTCTATGAAAGGAATCATTTGGCTACATACTGGACAGTGAGATACTTTATGTACATCATTGGATATGCACCCATTGTGCTACATTCCAATCATTTGCTAACTAACATGCTGTAGTCAGACAGAGTAAAAGATGACTCTGTATCTTATGCCAGACTTACACACTGGTCTCTCATTTTACAGGATAATGACATCACTGTCCTTCCTATCAAAACTTCATCATTGTTAGCCTATGGCCTACAATTTGCAGGAGAGACTCATGATTGTTCACTCCAACCTCCTGATCTACCTGTCCCAGTGCCCTTTCTGACAGAACCTCAGAAAGTATAATATAACACCACTGTATGCTATGTTTTGACTGATGACTCAGCCACACATACTGAGGGTCAGGTAGCAGGGTTTGGAATTCTTATTGTACATTCTGGTGATGACAGAGTGTGCATGGCTAGTAATTGCATCATTATCAGGGCCCCTACTTTTCTGCGGCAAAGTGGGACCAAGTTCTGCGGCAAGACTACCATTTGCCACAGAACTTTTGCGGCAGCGGTTTGTAATTTCTGCAGAAGTTCTGCAGCACTAACAAATTACCACATCACAGTGACAGCTTGTCATCCTAACTTCACTTTCATGGCAGTGGTTATAGCAATTAGGATGGTGGAAATCACAGTAACACTAGTTCAAAAAATAACAGAATTATTAAAATAATTTTATGCCTAAAAAAGCAAAACAAATGTCTCTCCCTTAAGGTCCTAGCCTGTTAAATAAATGACATATGCAGAGGGGATCTTATGTGATAAATAAGGTATTTCTATATGCTTGCTATCTATCCCACTAATGAGGTTTCCACTGTCTATCACTTATATATTTGTATGTGCTTTCTACACCACTCATGCGGTTCCCACTGTGTATTACTTATATATTTATATGCAATCTGTAACATACATACAAATGTGTGTGTGTGTGGTGAGTGAGACAGAGATACTGTGTGTGTGTGTATATATATTTTTTAAATTTCCATGAACTTGCATCCTCATTCATACAGGTCCCATTAGAAATGGAATAGAGGAGTTATTGCAAAACTCATTTTTGATGTCAACCTGCTTTCCTTGACACACTGTGTAACACCATCAGGCCATGACATGCATGTGAACCGATTGTGAGACAGAGCTCTCCAGACCAGCACAATGTGTCCACCATGTGACAGAACACTGCACCATACCTTCCCAGGCTCTGAGCAATGATGTGTTCCACCAATCCTTGTGCTGCCCAGCCAGCTTCCAGAGCTAATCTCTGAACCTGAGTTTCCGGCACGGAAACAAAGCATGCTACCCTCTGGCCCAATAGCTGTCCCTGCACACAACATTTCTCCATAACTTTTAGGTGATTCTATCAACCAATGACAATATGTAATCAATAACCCTGGCAAAATTGCGTACAGTGCAATTATTTATTTAACAGGTCTATTCTTTCAACAGGTCTACACATTATTATATTCCACTTTTCTGGGCATAATTACTTTATTTTTCTTAAAAATTGCAGTTTAATTTTACCAGTTTTTCATTTCAGATGGCATCTCTATACCTTAAAGGCACAAATAGGTCTGTACAAAGTGAGGTATGGACTTAACAGGTCTGTGCTATTGACAAGGTTTTGTTTAAGTTGGCCCTAGTGTAATCATGTAAGATTGAAAATTGTATTAGGCTGTAGTGCAGGTTGAGCAAATATCACCATGCCTGATGTGCTGTGCCACCGTCTCTGGCAGTGGGAGCTGTGGCAGATAAATGACTGTTCATTTCTGTTGCAGATTGCAGCCATTTCATTAGCTAATGTATGATGTTATAGCAATGATAACATAATATTCTGAACATATAGGGGGTTTAGGATATAAAAAGAGGGGAAGGGAACCACATTCTATGGAAAAACAGAAATATTAATAAAAAATCAACAAGAAGTGTGAATTCTGCTGCACCACTGAAGTTCTGTGGTAGATTGCAAGTTCTGCACAAAATTCTGTGGCCGCAGAATTCTAGGGGCCTTGATCATTATATATGTACAATCCACAGGCAATGTTAAAACATGCCTGGCAAATAAAATGAAAAGCAGTGAGGCGAGGAGTCTTTTAATTACCACAAATATTTGTGGATGGTTTAGAGAGCTGGAACATCCTTAAGAAAGACACAGCTTGTGTTAAGAAAGGAATAAAAAGATTTTTCCTTATGTAAAATTATACCAGTACTCCATGAGAGGGTTAAGTGTTGCAGTCTGACAAAATGGCCTTGACCTAAAAGACTGCAGATACTGTGTTTTTATTATAGTTTCTACTTAGGTCTGTTTCTTTCTAAACTGAATTTCTTTGGCAGAAGACAAACTTCTGTTCCAATTATCTGATATTACCTCTGAGAAATACAGTGACTTGCTTGTGTATGTCACAAAACTAACCAGTTTAAATACTGTACATTCATAAGGTTCAAGCATATTTTAAACATGAACTTTATACTCCATAAGAAGGACCCTCATTTGAGGGCAATGTATAGATTCCTTAATAAAGGAACTGGGGAATAACTTCCAGAAATAGCTCTTATAAGAAATTGAAAATGACATTCACCTATCCAGTGATGGCCTACTCATTTGGAATATCACTGCTGTAACACTCAAAAAGTTATGGGTAATTCCTGAACACCTGAGAATAGATTTTATCTACTGTACCAAATACATAGTAGTCCAACTGGTGAACACCAGTGAGTCAGTAAGAACCCTAGACAGACTAAAATCCTTTGTCTTATGGCCACACATGAGAAATGATGTAGAACACTATATTAGTAACTGTTTGATCTGTGAACAGAACAATCCCAAAACAGAACAACACAGTCAAAGTGACTGCAAATGTCTTGGTAAACCAGTTATTTACTAGGTAGGGTTTTACCCCTAAAGCTAAATTCTGATTACAGGGATCCAGCTTTACAGCCAAAGTAATGCAGAAAATTCTGGATCTGTTATGGGTAAAACAAAAGTTTTATATCCCTTACCACCCACAGTCATCAGGACAGGTGGAATGTGCTAACAGGCAGATCAAAGTTATGTTATAATAAACTTGTTCAGAAAACCCAAAAGGACTGGAATTCATTATTGCCTTTACTCCTTATGGCAATAAGAGGGACACCCTTTGCAGGTACACAGCATACCCCATTTTTGAAATCATGACTGGACAGTCCATGAGACTCCCAGAACATTTACTTCTGGACCGTTGTACTGCCACTGCTGATGGAGCATCAGTAGATAAATATGTTAAATATCTCAAACAAAACCTCCAAAAGGTACACGTGTTTACTTCACAATGTATGGGCAAGGCCCAACAACAGGCCATATCCCGTTGTAAACAAACTCAGTCCAGCAGTCTACCAAGTTAGACTTCCTCACAATAACTGTCATTGATAAATAGTTATATGCCAATCAAATTAACCTGTTTAAAGAAGATTAAATTACTTTTCCATACCTCAATGGGTGGAATAGTACTAAACTATGTTTTTCTTTTCTCTTTCCATTTAGGTTCCAGATTGAGAGATGCTTGCCTTTATGCTTATTATTCTTTTTAAAAATATAAATCTTCTTACAAGCCCACATGATGCAATTGCATCCTGAGGAATTCACACTAAAGTCCTAAAAGACATGTTCATTTTCCAGAAGGGTAGTGAGGCCCTACTGAATGTTATGATCATTGCTTTGGATCAATTCTAGAAGTTAGACTTGATCTGGACTCCTGTTTACATTTTATTGATAATCAGGAAATTTTGCATCCACATTTTTATGGCAATAAAAGTCATTAAACCTTAAGGTTTTTACCCTTTGAAGCCCCATGATTTGTGACACTTAATACTGAGTGCCCAAAATACAACCCTGGCCCACCCAGTGGTCTAACAGCCACTTCTCAGGCACGTACCCTAGTTAATAATGTGCAGCTTATGCACAACCCAGTGATTTTAACTCTCACCCTTTAGAACTTGGAATGATTTGTTTTATGTTTCACAACAAACATTTCCCACATTTTTTTTTAAATAGTGGTGTTATTAGGTACCCTGGCAGCATACCAGGTACTCATTAATGACTCCCTATACAGGGGCTCATAGTGCACATGCACCACATACACACACTTAGGATTTTCACATCCTGACTGCTACTGGTACATCTTATGACTGTAAACCTATCCAAATGCACTAGGCATTTTTGTTTTGTTTTGTTTTTGTTTTGTTATTTAAAAAAAAAACACAGGTTTAGACTCAGGCCTACTTGGTTCTCACATACAGTATCTATTTGGATTAGGGCTGATACAGCCATTATTCAAGCACATATGTTAAAGGTTCATGATAGTATGAAATATAATACATTACCCCCACACACACACACACACACACACACGATTGCATGGTATACATGATTTTGCTCATTAAGAGTGATTTACATTTACAATATTAAGGATATTATGAAAGGGTTTGACTTGACAAATGTTCATGTTAATGAATTAATTTCTGCTCACATTAGGAAAGCAGATGAGCATCACAAAGTTGGAAAGTCCTTTGCACTGCCTTCATCTATTATGTTCTTACAACCCTTTGGTTATCTCTTCTGGGATCTGGAATTAGGACATATCCTTGATTTCATACATGACAGATGTATGGGTCAGTGGCATTGCCACATTTTGCACTTCTATTGCATGTGTTAACAGATATTTATTTGAATCTAGCACTATTCCCTTGTCAATGGCAAGGAACCTTGGATATGTTACCACACACACCAGTATTGCTACATGTTTTGAAACCTATTCCTGCACAATCCAGGAAGCCATGTTTGTGACTCTCACAGTGTCATTGCCGCATTTTAATCTGGCAACATCCATCTCTGATCTTCTGGCAACTGTCCATTCTATTGGTCATCATGATGGGAACTTTTATCATGAAAGGCTGAAACTACCCCCTTTCCTTGTTTACCATGAGGTCTTAGAATTGTAACTGACTCTGAACTTTGAATATTGTACCTAAAAGGAACACCACCTTTTATGCAAATGTGATATCTTCCAACGTGTATTACCAACTTCTGAATACAGGCCTAATAACTAAAATTAGGCTGCTATTTGAGAACTCTCAAATAAACTGTATTCAGTCCAGCCAATTAGATTCTACAACCAAGCTCATTGTTATGCATAGTATGAAGCTAGTCTGGGGTAGGAGCAATCCCCTAACTCAGCAAGCAGACTCTTCTTCATTTGATCTACAATCAAGAAATCCATTTAGCAAGGCATTTGACACAGTCCCACACAAAAGATTAATATACAAGTTGGCCAGCGTGGGAGTGGGTCCCAAGATGGTAGCCTGGGTAAAAAATTGGCTGGAGAACAGGACACAGAGGGTAATAGTAAATGGAATCCACTCTGAAGAAAGGGGGGGTTACTAGTGGGGTACCACAGGGTTCAGTACTAGGACCAGTCCTCTTTAATGTCTTTAAAAGTGACATTGCAGGGGAACTGGAAGGAAAAGTATGTCTCTTTGAAAACGACACAAAGATCTGCAACAGAGTTGATACACAAGATGTGATGGAAAGGATGAGGAGGGACTTGGCAAGGTTGGAGGAATGGTCAAATGTGTGGCAGTTTAGATTTAATGCTAGGAAATGCAAAGTAATGCACCTAGGAAACAGAAACCCAGTGGAAGACTACACAATGGGGGTGAGATACTAACAACAACAAAAATGGAAAGGGACCTGGGGTAGTCATATCAGATGATCTAAAGGTGAGCAAGCAATGTGAGAAGGCAGTAAGTAGGGCTGGTGGGATACTGGGATGCATAAGGAGAGGCATCACCAGTAGAAAACAGGAAGTTGTTATCCCTCTGTACAGACAGCTGGTGAGACCCCATCCAGAGTGCTGCATGCCGTTCTGGAGACCCAGTCTCCTCAAAGATATAGACAGGATGGAGGCTGTCCAGAGGAGGGCAACTAAAATGGTGCAGAGTCTGCACTAGAAGACATATCAAGAGAGAATTAAGGATCTTAATATGTATAGCCTTGAGGAGAGGAGGGAGAGGGGGGACATGATAGAAACTTTCAAATACCTCAAGGGAATCAACAAAGTCCAAGAGGGTAGCATCTTTCAGAAAAAGAGGTGTGCAAGAACAAGGGGGCACAATTTGAAGCTAGAGGGGGGGACTGCTCAGACGTAATGTGAGGAAGTATTTTTTCATGGAGAGGGTTGTGGATGCATGGAACAGCCTTCCTGAGGAGGTTGTGGAGTCGAAAACAGTGGTGGAATTCAAGAATGCATGGGACAGACATAAGGCAATTCTAGGGGGTGGAGGTTGGAAGAAGCAGGCTGTTGATTAACTCGGATCTGAAGCTTATCCATTAGGTAGGGAAATGGGCAGACTGGGTGGGCCATGCAGTCCTTATCTGCCATCAAATTCTATGTTTCTATGTTTCACTGCTTGTTTTCCAAGCCTGGCTGGCACCTCATACAAACTGAGTACTGTCATAAACTTTTACACTTTGTGCAGCCGTGTGATTATCTTCAACTGAACACTGTTGCTATTTCATTGTAAAACTCAATGTGCAATCTAATGTACCCCCTGCTGAGGCCTATGAAAATACTGCTGCCTCCTGAACATTTTGATCTACCTTTGGAAAACCTGAATGCATCAGATATGAACTATGAATCTTCATCTAACACTTGAAGAAACCCTGGATTTATCCCTAAAACTGTTCGTAGTTTATGGCTTGTGGACATTGACATTTTGTGTCCTGTTCAACTTACCAACTGAAAAATACCATCCTTCAAGGTGGTATATTCTGTTGATGTGGAATATTGTGTGGTGACCAACTATACATTCTTCTGATAGAGACTAAAAGTTATGCAAAGTGAACTTTTCTAACTTCTGTGTTTATTCCCTAAACAGGTAATAGGTTATACGGTAATCACTCCTGTTCCCATCCCGGAACCAGATATCATTAAGTCTAGTCCTAACTATCTTGATGCTCTATCTCGATTTTTAATTATTTTTAATATCCATACAAGCAACTTAAGTTTGTCTCTTCAATTTCTTCCTAATAGGACAGGTACATACCTGATTCATATCAGTACTTACTGACTGTTTTGATATTGGAAAACCTCAATGTGAAGTTTTATTCCAAATGTTTATAGCAATACAAGGTTTACTAACATTTCCCCTTATAATTACATAGTGTTGTTTAAGGAAAACCCTGAAACACTACTGTGACCAGTTAATATTCCTCTATCAGGCTCGTGCCTCGGGCCTGTAGACGAATGGTGCCTAACCACCATTTTGTGGTTGTGTTGCCACTTTTGCAATTAGGTCAACAAATAGGGGATTGTTACACCTGGGTTATGCCCCTTATCATCCCACATACACTTCACATACACCTCACACTGTATTCCTGGTCTATTGTACTATGATACTGCTATTTTGCACTAACATATAGATATGGGCACATATCATATAAGCATGAGTGCTAGGAATGTGATTTGCTGCTAGGATAAGCTAATACTGATCATGCATGATTTATTATACCTCATTATAATACATTTATCTAGATTATGTTTGTCTATTACATATATTCCATATATAATATACCTAATCACTGATATGACTCTGAGGGATCATCAGTGACTATTGTATACTTATATTCTCATATAATTACATGTAGTGTGTGTTTTACACTCAGACAGATATGTAATAAAGAACTGTCAGCAGTTCTCTTTGTCTAAGCAAGCTGACACAGAGCAAAGCTTTATGTCTCTATGTTTTATACTGTATGTAAGCAAGAAATGCCACATGTAATTTGAACCTGTCAGCATTTATTTTGTCCAAGTTATAATGCTAAGGGAAGCATATTCTGTCTCATATGATACTTAGTAATTCTGTCTCCTACGTCATTATCCAATGGAGAATGACTTAGGACCAATACATATCGTTTCTCATATATGTAACTATGTTGTAATCTCTGTTGCTATGCTGTTATCTGTAGTATTTAGCTGTCTGCAACCCACTGTAGCTTCGCTAGACACTACTAGTTTGGGTCTACAAGATTAGTACTCTCTCTGGCAGGAAGCTGGAGAGCGGGGAGAGAGACAAGACCTTAGAGAACCTAAGAGCTACAATCCTGGAGATTATGTACATTCTTCAGGCTAGTGGTGAGAAACCCATCTCCCTTGTGATTTTCTTTGTCACATGCTTGGTGTAAGTAGTATAATAAACTTTATTAGTACTCCTTGCTTGTTTACGAATGTTTCTTGGCAGACTCTGAGACACAAGAATATGTATTATTATTATTTACCCTATACACCAAGATTGTTTAGATTACAGAGCTAGCCAACATTTTCAGCAGAGTGGGCATACCTAAAGAAATTATTACTGATCAGGGTAGTAATTTTGGTTCTGCACTACTTAAAGAGCTGTACAGACTGCTGGGTAACACTGCCATAAGAATCTCCCCCATCACCCTCAGACAGATGGTCTTGTTGAGTGTTTTAACCAAACCCTAAAATGCATGTTAAAAAGGTTTGTAAAAGGGGAAGGGAAAGATTGGGACCATTACTTACCTTACCTACGTTTTGCTTACAGAGACGTGCCACAGGCATCAACAGGGTTTTTGCTATTGGAAATGCTGTATAGTAGGCAGCCAAGAGGGTCGCTGAATGTAATAAAAGAAATGTGAGAAGATAACCCCACTCAGAAACAATCTATATCTTCTTATATGTATGCCCTAAGAAAGAAACTGGCAAAATATGTTGAAATTGCCCATAGTAATCAGGAAGAGGCTCAAAATCAGCAGAAGTTACATTATGACCATGGGGTAAAAGAAAAAGTTGTCGAGCCAGGTGAAAAGGTTTTGCTACTGTTGTACACAACAGAAAATAAGCTGTTAATGAAGTGGTAAGGGCCATATAAGGTTCTTAGATGTACTGGCACTGTTAACTATGAAACTGAGACCCCTGACAGAAAAACTCCTTTTAAGATATACTGTGCTAACCTCCACAAGAAATGAGTTGAAAAAATGCCAAAAACTGCCTTGCTAGTTTTACCAGAAACTGATAAGGAAGATATTGATGTAGCTTATGCTAGACTAGAACAAACTGTAAATGTTGATGCTATAAAGGTGAATGTTTCCTTAACCTCAGAACAAACTGCAGACATTTGTAATGTGCTAAAGACATTTAACAGTACTTTTACCATGGTACCAGGCTGAGCAAAAGGGGTTCAGCACATAATAGTGACAAAGAATGCTCGTCCTATTAGACAAAAGTCATGCAGGTTGCCAGAGAGGTTAAAAGCTGATGTGGTTAAGGAAATACAAAAAATGAAAGAACTGGGTATCATTGAGGAGTTGAGGAGTGCTTGGTCATCTCCCATGGTAATTGTAAACAAAAAAGAAAGGGGTGTTAGAATCTGCCTTGATTTCAGGAAACTTAATCAAGTGTCAGAATTTGACAGTTGTCCTATGCCCAGAATAGATGATTTGGTGGACAGACTGGGGAGTGCAAAGTATATCAGTACCCTCAATCTCACCAAGGGTTACTGGCAAATACCTTTAGCTAAAGAATCCAGAAATAAAACTGCATTTGCCACCCCTATAGGATTCTATCAGTTTACAACCATGCCCTTTGGTTTACATGGTGTGTCAGCAACATTCCAGCAGTATATGGATGTCATTTTATCCCCCACACTGGTTATTGTGCTATATACCCGGATGATGTCATGGTGTACAGTCCTAAAATAACTGTGGGACACTGTGGAGCCCATTCTTAGTGTCCCCAAACTTACCCGTACTATGGGACAATGGGGACCCCACTCCCAGTGTTCACAAACTGCCTAGCACTGACACATAAGCCCACATAAATGATACCTCGATGCAGGATTCTGCATTGAACTGCCATGTTATGAAGCAGAATCCTATATCAATTCATCTTCACCCCAGTAATATGGGACACTGGGAAGCCCACCCCCAGTGTCCCAAAAATCTGTTTTTCCCCTGAAAAAGAGAAAACAGTCCCCAACATCATTTTTTTTAAATTTGATGCAGAATCCTGCATTGAAGTGCCCACTTTCACTGACATCAGGGTGCCCAATCTCCAAGTCAGAATTTATACCCCCCCCTCCACTACTGTGGTACAGTGAAGAGCCTACCACCAGTGTGCCAAAATAATTAATTTAATTTATATTATTTTTCCGACACCTGGATGCTGACTGCCAGTGTTGGATGCCTCCCCCACTGCTGACAAAGGTGCCCAAACCTCCTGTTGGCATTATGTATCACCCAACTCATGTGACATACTTGGAGCCCACCCCAGTGTGCCCACATTTGTTTTTTATTTTCCTGTAAATAAAGAAAACAGTCCCCCAATGTCTTTTGTTTTTTAAAGCTGTAATAAAGAAAAAGGTCCCTCATTGTCTCCTCAGACCCACCTTCCCATTCTCACCCTCCCACTGAGCACCCACCTCTCTGCACCCCCCCTTACCCATATCTAACTCTAGAGGTCAGGAGCAGTGATCTTCTCTGGACTGGGAGACATCAGCACTCTTCAAAGCCCAGCTGGAAACTTAGGAATCAAGGTAGGCTCAGTATTATGGCTGTCAATGGGCTTTTCAACGTATGTTGCTAACTCGGCCGTTTTCAGGAATTTTTACCCCAAATTTTGTACAAGGGGTTCTTAGGACCCCACCTCATGAACACTGTCACTGTCATTTTGTTATTCAGTTCCTAAAGGTAATTTCACAGTCATTGCATGGAATCACTTTTCTGGACCAATTAATGAAATAACAGTGCCAGTGTTCATGAGGGGAGGTCCCAAAAAGTCCATGTTGAAAATTTGGTGCAAAAATTCCCCAAAATGACTGTGTTATGAATGTGCATTGCACAGTTTCTATACACACTTGTAACTTGGACAATTTTAATATTTTCACTCCACATTTTCAACCTTGAGATTTTTTTCACACCTCCACATGAACAGTACAGCTGTCATTTTTCACATCCTGCCCAAAATGTGTTTTCACACCTCTGGAGCATTATGGCACAGTCGCTGTGTGAAATCAAGTTTTGGGATATACTGATGAAGTCACAGAGACACTGCTCATGAGATGGTGTCCCAAAAAGGCCATGTTGGAAATTTGGTACAAAATTACCCACAAAAGCCCAAGTTATGCGCTGTCATTGAAATTCCGCTTTGCACGTGCGTAACTTTGGAAAATCTTTTATAATTTCTCTCCAGATATTGAACATTTCCAGTTTTTCACACCACCTCATGAACAGTACACCTGTCATTTCTCACATCCTGCCCAAAATGTGTTTATGCAGCACTGGCATGGAATGGCACAGTTGCTGCATGAAATCACCTTTTGAGACTGCGTAATGAAATGAAGCTGTCAATGTTCATGAGGTGGGGTCCCAAAAAGGGCATGTCATATATTTGGTGCAAAAATACCTAACAATCCCTAAGTTATGTGCCATCGTTGGAATTTTTCTACTCAGGTGCATAACACTGGCAATTTGTCTTATTTTCACTCCAAATTGTTGACATTTCCATTTTTTCACACCATCTCATGAATAGTACAGCCGTCACTTTTAAAATCCTGTGAAAATGTTTTTTCCACACCTGTGGTGTGGCACGTTACAATTGTACACAACTGCATTTTGACTGGGATTTGAAAATGTTCTGTACTGGGTACCTGCAGTGAGGTGATAATAAGGTTATGTTGACCATTTGGGGTGAAAATTATTTAAGAAGACACAGTTATAACTACTTGCTGCAATTTCACTATGTCTCCTCGTAACTTAATGTGTGGAAGCACAGGAGCTGGAGACCCCCGTGTTTGCACTGCCCTGCACCCCCACAGCAAAATAAAGATACTATTATACTATCTCAAAAAGTAAAGTAATTAACAAAACTTCATTTAAAACAAAGTTAGGGTTCTACATATAGCTCTTCAACCAAAGTGATAAAGGTCAGTAAATTGGATGTTAGGGTTTACAACTGTCATACCCCTCCCTCACCAAATCCTACCATTGGAACTGCACCCCCCCACCCTCCACATACCAACAAGCATCAGGGTGTGACTTGGCTTTGTGGGTTCCACCATCGCCCACCAACCCTACCATCACAACACCACCCCACCGTCCCACACACCAACAAATGTCAGGTGTGCCTTAGGGTCATGGACCCTAATGCTGACCCTTTTCTCCTATACTGTACCATGTGAGTTTCCTTACAGATGGAATGAGGTGAGCGTTAGGGTCCATGACCCTAAGGCACACCCTGATGCTTGTTGTTGTGTGGAGGGTGGGGGTGGTGTTGTGATGGTAGGGTTGAGTTGGGGGTAGGGTGGGGCTCATGACCCTAAGGCACACCCCAACACGCATTGGTGTGTGCAGTGTGGGGTTGGTGTGGGACCCACGACCCTGTCACACCCCAATGCTTGCTGGTGTGTTGAGGGTAGGGGGTATTGTTCCAATGGTAGGGTGTGGTGGGGGGTATGACAGTTGTAAATCCTAACATCCAGTTTCCTGACCTTTATCACTTTGGTTGAAGAGCTATGTGTAGAACTCTAACTTTGTTTTAAATGAAGTTTTGTGTGTGTGTGTGTGTATATATATATATATATATATATATATGTCTTAAATAGATTTATTTTTTCAATAGATTTATAAAATTGTATGCCCCAGGTCAGCTGGGTCAGGTGATCTCAGTGAATAAAGTGCATGCACCGGTGTCCTTGGTCAGATTCACCAATTTGTGCTGATTATGTTGCATTGAGAACACCTTTCTGTAATTCTTCTGAGACCTTGGGTACAGAGCATTTTCTTTTCTATTTTTATCTGTTCACAATTGCCTAAATGGTGGCAATTATGCAACTTATTTACTGAGAACCAGATGCTCTTGAATTTTACCAGGAGCACCCAATACCATATATTCATCAGGCGTCTATCATGCTTCAAGGTAAGTACAATTGGATTTGATTAAGAATCAGGATTTACTTCATTGTATTTATAACTCAGTGTATGTTTATGAATTCTGACCCTTATTATGTGATTTGTTACATTTTAACAGCATCAAAGCAATAAATGAATGGATCAGAAAATGGACCTTGGAAAGGGGAATAAATTGTCTCACCCACTGGGAAACTTTCATGGCAAACTATGGGTTATAAAGCTGGTATGGTTTGCATCGAAATAAACGTGGATGCACACTACTGGGTAAAAAGACTAAATGTTATAGTACAAAACATTAAACTGAATGTGGGGGGTGTCATCATTTTTCAATAGGGAAAGAGGGACTGAATGCAGTTTCCTGCTAGTTAATGCAAGAAGTATGAATGTGATAAAAAAAAATCTGAATTGGAACTAATAATGCAAAGAGATAACATTGACCTTGCCATCACCACAGAAACTTTGTAGGATGAGACAAGTCTATGGTCTAGGGAGAGTGAGGGGAATGAACTATTCTTCAAAAATAGACCAAGCAAAAAGAGGGGTGTGGAGTACTGTATATATGTATATAAAACAGATTTATGAAAGAGTTGAGATCAAAATAAATAATAATCCTACCACAGACACTGAGTCCATTTGGATTCAGTTACACCTCAGTAATAAGAAAACTTTAACCACAGGTAATTGTTATAGGCCACCAACAAATTCCACAGAATATAGCAAACAACTGTTAAAAGAAATCACAATAGCAGCTGACAAATGATGCAATAATTTTGGGGGGGGGGATTTCAACCTTCCCAGAATTGATTGGAATCCGTTTACTAGTATCTTCTCCTTATAATCTACTTTTCTTAACGCACTGTCTGTAGTACTGTAAGTCTTGAGCAGAGAGTTAAGTCTCTACACTGCTACTGATCAGCCCACCCACACTCACTGCACACACACCCTTATATTCCCAACATGCATACACCACTTTCACTCTTAATCTACAAAACTAACACACTTAAAATAATTCTATTCCTTACACTCTCCTCTCCAGCCTGGGTTCCAGAAGAAGCATAGTATAACATCATTATGGGCCCTGGCCTACTAGCTCTTTTTCTTCACCTTAGTATGAACCTTAGTAGGCATAGTACTGAGACCACCCTGGCTTGGGAACTAAATGATCTCCTAATGGTGAGGGATCGAGGGAGCTGTTTCATCTTGATGTTCCTCGATCTCTCCACAGCATTTGACACTATGGACCATGGGGTGCTGTTTGAGCACCTGCAGGTATTGTGTGTACTGTCTGAGACAGTCCTCCACTGGTTTTGATTATTCCTCACAGGCAGGACTCTGAGAGTGGTGTCAGGAATTTTTTACTCAGCACTTCTCCCCCTGTCCTTTGGGGTACTGCAGGGCTCTGTCTTGTCCACCATGTTGTGCAAAGTGTATATGCTAGCATTGGGGACATTATTAGGTGGTATCGGCTGAGTTTTCACTGCTATGCAGATGACACACAGCTCTAAATGTCCTTTGTGCCCAATCAGGGTGGAGTAATCTTGGTCTTTAGCAACTGCCGCTCAGAAATTCAGGGTTGGATGAATGCTAACTGGCAGAGGTTGACTCCTAACTAGACTGAGGTGTTGGTGGTTGAACCAGGTCACTATGGCTTTGAGGTGCAGGTGGGCCAGTGTACCAGACTTCAGCTTGGGTCTGTCCTACTGCCTACCTCTAATCAGGTGCGAAATCCAGGTGTGGTACTTGACAACAGTCTGTCACTAAACCATCAGCTGTCAGCCATTGTCAAGACCTCATTTTATCATCTGAGGAACATTTCCCGGATAAAGCACCTTATTTCACCTGGTGATATGCCAACTTTGGTTCACGCCTTTGTAGCCTCATGCCTTGATTACTGCAACACCTTATACCTAGGGCTACTGGAGATTGTTATCTGCCAACTCCAGCTAGTTCAGAATGCAGCTGCCAAGCTGTTGACTGATCTACCAAGATCTAGTCACATCACGCCTGTGCTCTGCTATCTGCACTGGTTGCTGATGAATTGGTGGATCACCTTCAAGGTTGGATTACTGACCTATAAAGCCCTACATGCACAGGGACCCAGCTACTCACAAGATCTTCTTATCTCTTAACTCTCCCTCCACCATCTATGTTCTGCCAAAGAGGGATTTGCTAGAGGTTCCCAGGGTTCATGTGAAGACATCAGAAGCTTGCTGTTTTGCCTATCTGGCACCAACAATGTGGAACTTTCTACCTAGTCAGATAAGAGAGTGACAGACCACCAAGAGTTTTAAATCAGAATTGAAGACTTTTCCTTTTAGCCAGGCATTCCATTCTGAAGCTTCGAATTAAGAACGCAGTGACTGCTTAAAGTTTTAGATTGCTATAGCTTAAGATTTTAATTGTTTGTTTCTATTACACTATTTTTAAGACTTTGTACAGTGCTTTGATCTTTTGTAATTGCTCTTAACAAATAAAATATGACTGATTGAACATGGAAAGTCAGATCTCAGAAATTGCACTTAAAGAACTTTTGGGATGCAGTGACCACAGCATGTTGACCTTTGCATATTCAGCAAAACAGACAGTAAAATATTCATTAAGAACTATGGCAGGGATGATTAATATAAGATTCAGCATACACTGGATTCTACAGATTGGGAGGAAATACTTCATAATCTGATGGTGGAAGATAGCTGGACTACTTCTCAAAACATACTTAGGACAGGGGAAGATTGGTTTGTTCCTAATAAACTAATTAACAACCACAATGGAATACCCCAATGGATGACAAATAAATGAAGGAAACAAAATGGAAAGAAAGGGCCTATTCATGCTACAAAAAGAATCAAACTGATTCTTCCAAAGTGAGATACAGGACATAATTAAGAAAAACAAAACAGCTAATAAAGAAAGAAAGATGCAACCTAGAATTCAGGATAGCCTCAACAAAAGAAAATTAAAAATCCTTATTCTTGTGCATTAATAATATGAGTAAAGGCAGTAGTTCAATAGGCCCACTATTTGTTAATGGAACTATTCTATAAGATCCTATAAAACAGTAAATACCTTCAAGACTATTTTGGTTCTGTAGTTAACATCAAAAAAGATTACACAGCATTAAGGAATCTGTAGGATTCTACTATAACTGACTTTTCGAATGAAGACGTATTTAATGTACTACAGGCACTCAAAATAAATTCATCCATGGGTATTGAAGAGTTACAGCCAAGATTTCTTAAAAATCTTGCCAACAGTCTATGTACACCATCAAGGTTACTGTTCAATAAGTCCTTAACAACAGGAACTGTACCATCTGAGTGGAAAAGAGCGGTAGTGATGCTCATACATAACAAACTCTAGTCAGAGCCAATACAGCAGCAAATTGATTTCAGTAAATGTTCATGATATCAGTAATTAGCATAGTGTTTTGTTGTTAAAGGTTTTATTTAAAATATTTCATATCACATGTACAATGACATACAGTATCATATACGAAAGAGACATTAGCAGTCTGATACTAATGTGACACATCCTCAGGATGTAAGGAGGCTCATAAAGTTACAACTGGGAATAAAGGTTATGAAAAGTATGACATCAGACCTGGTATTAACTACCCACAAGGCATATTTTCAACAGTTGGTTAGTAGATGAAAGTATTAAAAAATGCTTTGCACATAAACCACAATATCAGTAAATATAAATTTATATCGAAGTCCATTTTGCACATGTTGGGGTGAAGCTCTGAGGACATAAAATGTTTAGGTGTTCATCCATATATATTCCTTCTCTTGAGAGACATTTTCTCTAGCACTGTGGATCCAATGAACCCTGTGATACAAAATACAAATGTCAGACATGTATTCTAAAAAACAGGACATTATTATATCAGAAGCTCATTTAGTCATAATCATACAGTGCTAGCTGTAGAAAAGTTTCTCAGTACTGAGGTATACCTAGACGTTTCTCAGTACTGAGGTATACCTAGGTATACTGAGGCAGAATGAGGGAGAATCACATTACAGTCAATACAAATTGTAACTTGAGTGCCTCAGTGGTACCTCAGTGGTACCTTGAGGTACCTCAAGGTACTCTTAGATAACTACCACTGTAATACAATAAAAAAAACTTCTATTGCAAAGTATGCCTGCCATCTTTATATACAGGAAATAAAGATTGTCTATAGAAATCTTACAGAAAGTGCACAAGTTCAAAGCAATCATTCACACCTGGGCTATAGCAAGCCCCCCATATATAAATCCATTATAGCTGAGCATCTGATATAATAATGCCTTACTTTTTATCTAATGTTTTAGAGTAGATTTCTGATATTTGGAATCATAGTACTACAGAGTTCATTGGTTCCACAATCCTAAAGAAAATGTCTCTCAAGAGAAGTGATATATAAATGAATACCTGTCAATTTTATATCCTCATTGCTTCATTCCAACATAAACAAAATGGATTTCTATATGGTTTACATTTCCTGATATTGTAGTTTATATGTAAAGCTTTCTTTTATAGTTACATGCACTACCCAACTGTGAAAATATGCCTTTTGTGTAGCTCATACCAGGTTTGATATTATATTTTACATTACCTTAATTGCCGGTTGTAATTTTATAAGTGCCTCCTCGTATCCTGAGGATCCATCATATTCATTGTTTTACATTTTTTATTTGTACACATCACTGGTGGTGGATATTATAATAACTGGTTACAATAGTACTAACAAATATAGCATAAGGAAAAATCAGTGAAGTCAGAATGGCATACCACAGACAGCGACAGAGATTAAACAGTGCTGTGCAGTAAGTGCTACCCAGGTCACTGTAAGCAGTACTAAGAAGAAGACAAGGGCTGGGAAATTAAAAATTATGGATAACCTGCTGCCTTGGAAGAGAGGACTGAGACATCGAGCTGCCTGGCCACAATGGTAGTGGAGATCAGGGTTCTAATCCTGGCATTCAAAATTAAGTTTTTCTCCCATAATACAGCTCCAACTTCAAGTTGATTATTTTAGTTAAGGAGGGGTGTGAGGGGGCAGAGCCCCCACTGAAATAAGTGTTTGGACTGGTAGCAGTCATCAGTGTGCTTTGTGACTGCTACCGGTGGCATTAACTTTACTTGTGGCATTTGTTCCTGCCACTGTTCTGCATTGTGCTGTATGGAAGGTGTTGTTAATAACAGCGTTGTTCATACACGTGCTATTCAGATCTAATGCCAGACAACATAAGGACATTTCTGCATTAAGTTACTAACTCTGATAAAACTCTGCTTCTGGAGTGAAATGTTAGTTGTTTTTGCCCCAATACAGCATAGCATTGCTCCCTGATGTTCATTGCACTACTGCACTTCTGTTGTTTTTAGTATTCATCCTATGAATTCCCACATGCTTTTCCATTATGCAGCTTAATGTTTTACTGCTGACTATGGAATAACACTATTTTTTATTTGATGTACAAGTGGCAAGGACACAAATGTGCAAAAGTACAATGAATAAAACTGAGCAATGCTACAATAGATTAATGCAGAAAACAACCAATGTTTCTTTCTAAAACATCACTGGACATGGGCTCCCATTGTCTGCTTACTTTTTTTCATTGACTGTTGGACTGGGGGGCTGCGCACCTAGTGTTAGAATGGAAGATTGGCAGAACCTGGATTTGGCTGTCATCGTTTCCTTACTTTTTTTCATTTACTGTCTGACTTTAGGTTTAGGCACTGGGTGTAATAATTGGGGAAGTTTGGTGGCAACAGTGCTGAGCAGCAAGTGACTACTTGCTTTCATTTTAGTTTACCATCCAATCCCATAATTGGGCACCCAGTGTTAGGGGCTGGAAGTGGCACTGCAATTTGGCTCCTGGTGACTGCATAGCTGCGTGAATCAGGAGAATCCCAGCCAACCATGCCCACCAGACCAGAACTGCTTTGCCATTGCTTGCAAGCTACAGCACAGAAACCCCCCCAACCCAGCAGTATAGCTAACCTTAAAAGAGCTGTACTATGCTGTGCTTTTTTCATAAAATACTACAGCACAGTTGGTAATGAGAGAGTGCAGCACCAGCTAGCCACCCTGTCCAGAGAGTAGCTGCAGCACAGAGTCAGACCCTCAAGTAAAAGTCCTGCCAGCAGCAAAAAACAGCCAGGAAATAAACTGCCTGCAGAACAAGACAGGGTTCTGACTGCTTGTGCCTTTTCATTAAGGTAAGTGGCTGGGTTTATTTGAAAATGTCTCAGTATTGTGGGGAGGAGAGGGGAGAGACTCAAAAGAGAGAATGCATGTCCCTTGATCTCCTAGCCTACAACTGCAGGTGGCCAATCCATTGAGGTCCATTTTGGTAGGTGGATACCTGCTCTAAAGGGATGGGATGGCCATTTCTTCTTGTTTGGGTGATGGGGATGGCTTTACTTCTCCTGTCACCAGGGGGAATAGCTTTGCATTTCCTGGTGGGTGGATGAGGTCCTGCTTCTCCTGGCTTGGGGGGGTGAGGATGGCCCTGCTTTCTTTGGCTTGGGGGAAGGGTATCTCCCTGTTTCTCCTGGCATGGGGGGTGGCCCTGCTTCTTTCTGGTATGAGGGGTGGCACTATCTTCTGGGTCATGTGGCCCTGCTTCTCCTGCTAGAGAAAGCAGGGGCAGGGCCATTCCCTCCCTCACTGAGCCAGGAGAAGCAGAGCAATTCATCCCAAGCCAAGAGAAGCCAGGCCATCTGTACTCCCACCCCCGAGACAGGAGAAGCAGGACCATCCCCTGTAAAAAATTAAAAGGAATTAGCATTTTTATTTTTAGAAACATAACATTCATCATTAGTTCAAATACTCCAAGAAGCAGGCATGCATGAATATGCACATATGCTTTCCATTCTGGTTTCAATACGTGCCCTGGCTTCTAACTGTAGTACCCAGCAAGTGCCCTGGTAACCAAGAGAAGCTGGAGCTGCCACTGTTGCTAGCCTTACATGCTGTGAAACTTTATCAAATAAAAATAAAAAATATAAGTGTGGAGGTGGACATTGGACAGAAACATTTAATGAAAGAGGGGAAGAATTTTCAAAAAACTCTGCAAAAACACAAGGCCTTTATGGAACTGAACAAGAAAATAAAATGTCAACTTTTATGTATTTAAAAGCATATAAAAGGCTGAAAATTAACTGTTAGCATAATCAAAGGTTAAGACTCAAATGTTTTGCAAGATAATCTGAGAACAGGAGGAGTTGAAACCATTAAAATTCCAGAAAAGGCATACAACTTCATTAATTATCCAATTATTATAACTATCTTTGTTTTAAAGACACAGTTTGCAGAAAATTAGCACACATACCACAGAATCAGGTAAATATGCAGCAAAAAAAATTACAAGCACATCATAGGAGCAAACTCTTTAAAGGCAAAATCTTGTACTGGTAAATCAAGCTGAAGCATAGACTGGAATTTTACAATGAAATGCAGTACTGGAGTGCAGGGAAAGAAGTGCTGTTGAAAAGAAATAATCATTTCATTGTTTATGGAAGTTAGCTGTTCCATAGCTATTTGTTTTACATGCCCTTAAAATGATGAATGTGTTTCAACAGAAATTGCAGCCATTACTGCCTTAAGCTCTTTTGAGAGGCACAATTATTTAATGGGCTCTAGAAACAATGTTATATACTGCAGTCAGGGTTCCTGACACACACACACACACGTACACCACACACACACACACACACACACACACACACACACAAAATACACACACACACACCACTGTGGTACATGGAAAGAAAAGCAGAGTAATATGAGTCATGCAGTCAGGCAAATTACTAAATGGAAGATCACACTCTCACTATCCTGTTAAATAGTTCTCAGTCCCCTACTCACAGCAATATGTCAGCATAGTGACATCACCATGCTGCCGTAAAAAGGGAGCAAGATGTCATCTGAAAACTATAAACCAATCAGTCTGATGCCTGTACCAGGCAAGCTGATGGAAAAATTAATAAAAGCCAGAGCTGAGAGCAAATCTACTTCATTGGTTTACAGGACAGCACTCAACAAGGCTTTAATAAGGGAAGACCATGTACTACAAATCTTATCACATTCTATGAATCAGTTAGTTCAAGCTTGGATGTTGAAAGGCCATCTGATGTAATATTTTTAGACTTCAAAAAAGCCTTTGATACTGTCCCACACTATGAATTACTTCACAAACTTAAACAACATGGGATACAGCTGCTATTTGGTGAAATGGGTGTATTCCTGACTAAGAAACACAACACAACAGGTCAGAATTACAGGACAACTATCATCAGAGAAAGCAATGACTACTGGGGTCCCACAGGGATCAGTCCTGGGACCCTTCCTATCCAGCTACTTTATTCAGGATTTTCACATTGGGTTAGTAATAAAATAATATAATTTGCCGAAGATACAAAAATTAGTTGGGATTCGAAAGTTGATACTGAGGCCAAATACTTGTCCCTGGTTAAGGACCTGGAATTAATTAAAAAATGGGAATCAAAGAACAAAATGAAACTGAATCTTGACAAATGCACAGTTTTACACCTAGGCCAGCATAACACCATGAGATCCTACACATTAATGAACTTTCCCTTATCTTCACTAAGTAACGAGAATGATTAGGGCATTATAATTGACAACAATGTTACAATGCATGGCCATGTTAGGAAAGCAACTCAGACTGCCAATAAATTTATTAGCATAATCAGAAATGCTTTTATTAGTAGAGATGATGACTGCATTATGTGCTTATATAAGTCTTATGTCAGACACCATGTTGATTATGGATCACCTTTCTGGGCACCTTATCAGAGGCAGGATATTAACCTACTGGCAGGCATACAAAGGAGGGCTACAAAACATATCCCCAGATTAAAACATAAACCCTACAAGCAAAGGTTGAAGGAACTGAACTTGATGACTTTGGAGCAACAGAGGATAATGACAGGAGATTATTTACAATTATCTAACATAATAAATAGTCATGAAGTCACATCTATATGTGAAAGTACCCCCTTAAAGAGGCCCCTTGACTTCAGGTCTCATAAGAAGTAGATAGAAGTCCATAGAGTTAACACAAGAAAAGTGACAACTACTTCACTGTTTGAGCTCCCAAACTATGGAATAGGCTACAACAAGATCTAGTTGACATAACATATTTTGATACCTTTAAGAAGGAACTTACTAAATAATTGGAGTTTTAGATATCTATTAACCAAGTTAAAAGAGCCAGAGAAGGCAAGATTGTGAAGTTTAAATGTCTAAAAATGTTTTTCACTAGGAGGTTGTTTATAGCTATTCTGGGTTAATCTTTTGTAGATACTTTTTAAAGTTAAGCTGGTTTTTCACCCCCCCCACACACACACAGAACAAGGCTGCCAGTAAGTGTCTACCTCTATTGTACAGTAGCACACTTACATATAGTAAGCACAAACCCAGCTGTAAAATATATTTAAACTATATTTTAATTATATGTAAATCAGGCTGAGCTCTGTATCACTATACCCTGCTGGGCAGCAACCCAAGGCAGAGCACCAGGTAGAGCACAGGTAGATAGCTGAGTAACAAGCAAATGGGGTAAATTATAGCTGTATTATTATAGATACTTTATTATATTCCTTTTATACTCATTGTCAAACAATTTCTCTTTGCTCTTTTTTCTCTTATACTCTGAGGCATCAAAATTATGAGTTTGCTGGCAAGAAAAAAAAATGGACATTGCCAATCCTTATTTCATTGGTACACTAAAAGAAGAAACGCAGGGGTGGTACAAGCTCTTCATCCAGCAGGGTTTTGTATAAAGTGAAAATTCATCTATCATGAAAAGAGAAGAACTCAATTGTTCTGTGCAGGGCAGACTCTGCAGCCCAGTACATTTGGACTCTTAGGACTTTTTGCAGTGGGTAACATTCTCACATAACACTGCTAAGTTACTTAAACCATGTGTTTTTTCTTCCTAATTAGCAAACTGTGTACATTGTGTAACACCTGGATTACTTGCACTATCTTCTTTATCATTCTGATAAGCTACCATGTAAGCTACTAGTTAAATGAGTAATAAATACTGAGTCATTGAAGCCAACTAATTGAATCACTAGCTGATTCAGCTGCTTTTATGATTAGTGAGGTAAGATTGAAAATGGTGAATACATGCCAGCAAAGAAGGGATAACAGTGAATGTTGACCTTTACTTTGTGATCCTTTATCAGAAATCAAAAGAGAGGTAAAAAATAAAGTACAAAGCAGACCAAAATGGCAGATCATATATCATTATTAAACTCTTCAGATACTGATACAAATTCAATGCCCAGACTAAAAACAAGTACATCATTACCCAGCCTAGGGAACTTGCATATGATAAATTATAATGAGGTAGAAAAATCACCTAACATCTCTTTTGCATCTACAGCACTAGAAACTAATCAAGATCTGAAACTAAAGTATACTAGAAAGATAGATGGTTATACCAACTTAGAAAATAGTTTCCTCCAATTATACAGTGAACATTTTAGGGAAGGGGTAGACATCCAGGTTTCAAATGCAAATCATGGTAAGGATTATTTGGTTCCTAGGAGTGTATTGGAAGAGGTGATGTTGGATCTTCATCAGACAATTAAGGGTCTAAAAGTACTGGGTGAAAATCTGGAAAATCTGGAAACAAATTCAAAGATATAAAATCACAACTACTTTACAAGGGAATCTAGGATAAATGACAGAAGAACTCGTGAGTTGCTCCCATTTTCCTCCACCTATTTGAGTAATGATTTGATCAACATATTAACTCATTACCTCCTGGGTGGCCATTTTGTGTTAGATAAACAATGGACAGTTCAGGCTTCATATGGAGCTATTGGAGGTATTAAGAGACCAATTTACAGAAAACTAGATATTAATGGAACAAGTTGTAATTTTGAAACATGATATTGACTCTGCTAGAGTTGGCATAGCAGTTAATAGAGAAAATAATGAATTAATTAGGAAAACTGATAGTTTACTACCCCCACATGAGTCCTCATCAGTAGTGTGCTCCCCTTCAAAATCTCCTCATCCTAACCTAGACCTAATTTTAGTACTATAATTATTACAGAGGACTCTCCTGAAGCTCATACAAAGAATACAGTAATGCGAAAAAAAGAAGAGAAACAAAAGAAAGAGAAAGGAACAAAAAAACTGCAGAGATGGCAATCTACATACTGAATGTAAGGGGGAGTCTGAAAGTGACCTGGATAAAAATATTGTCCTCACATCAGAACTAATATTTTCTGAGGCAGGTAAAGAGGATCAGCTTCTCATGAATCATATAATTCTAGCAGAGGAAGTTGAGAATCAGCTGAATTACTTGGAAAATGAGGTAATTGTATTAAGTAAACAGTGCAAGACAGCTAACCATTCTTATCAAGACATATAGGATCTTAATGGATGTGGCAGAACCAATAAACTGAGTGCTACTAATAGTGACCAAAACAAAATGACTATAGGAGACAACATAATAGGAAATCACACTGAGCTTGGGGCTGCATGTTATAATAATAAAGAATATCTAACCTCCAACAGCCCATTAGGGATGGAAGATCCAGTTTTTTTCCTTTTTTTTGTAATAAGAGTCATTGGCCCAGTTAATTGGGCTTTCTCTTTCAATAAAGATATTAAAACAACAAATAATAGAGTTAATCTATACAAACCTAGAAATCAGAGTTGATGTAGAAGATATAAAAGAAGTGCAGCTATTAGACACAGCTTTAGAAACTATTATAGAAGTATATTTTTTTCTCCAAGAGTGGTTTATCATGTGTGGAATAATTGGGACAATGCCTAACATAAAGGTATATCAATCTAATTTCCCAATAGGAGTAAATTTAACTTGATGTGGGATCATGAGAGTAGGTTCTATTCTAAACCAGTCTACCTTAGTATTTTTGGCATGTCTCAAGTCCCACATGAAAATAAATTTATAATAACTAACTCATTGAACAACGTCTTTAACAGCTTCTTACAAATTACCATTGGGAAAAAAAATATTAAATATAACAAGAAGCAACAGCAGGAGCCAAATAGATTTACTTGTTAGAGATAGATCAATGGCTGACAGTAATCTACAAAAAAGCAATATAATGGACAAAATGGGTTTATATCTACTTGATTATGAGAATATTGATCAGATTTGTAAATTAACCACTATAAACCATGACAGAGGTGAAACCATAGGAGATCTAAAATTGTCAAACTGATTCTTGGCTCTGGAGAGTTATGGATATTGACAATCAGATTATTTAAATGACATTGTACAAAATAACAAGGACAGTGGATGCACGGTAGTTAACAATGTTAGTAAGAGACATAGTCTGCTATTTCTATCATGGAACATCTCAGGCTTTGAACACAAAGTAGTAGACATGGAATGGAAAACATTATCGCTAAAGTCAATGTTATTTGTTTTCCAGAAACCTGGCACAATGATCAGAGTAACACTAGTTTAAAGGGATTTGAAATGTTCCACTGCCCCAGTAATAAAACTAATAAATAGGGTAGATGCACAGGTGGACTAGCAGTATTTGTTAAAATTGAATCTTTTGACGAATAAGTATAGAGTAACTTATCATCTAATTATTTACTTATGTTATTAAAGAAACACAATTATAAAATGGTTCTGATTAACAGTTATGTTCCACCTACGGGGTCAAAATACGTTCTAACCAGAATTTGGGCCTTACCTAGAGATTTCCTACAAGACATTACAATTACATTCTTATGATGGCCAACCTTAATGCCAGAATAGGACATTTTGATGGCCTCCTGGATAATTTGACACTCAAATGTAGTAATATTCTTCCAATAATGCTAGCCAGACAAACAAAGGACTTAAAAAAGAACAAAGTGGGTGTAGAGCAAAGTACCATACTATCTGCATTTAACTTATACCCCCTCAATGGCCACCAAGATGGTGACCTGACTGGTAATGCCACATATTTTAATGCTTTAGGGGCCTCACTAATAGCTCTGGCAATATGGTCATTGGACATCAGGGACTGGAATAGTTTTTCTATTCTCTGCAGGTTAGAGAGTAACAATTTTCCAATATTACTCAATGGACAAGTCAAGCAAGAAACTACAGGAATCCCACAGTTTTTTTCCCTTTAGCGAAATAAGGAGAAGTAAAAAACATTTATGAGAGGCACCAAGATTGGAGAGTGTCCAGAATTTAATACAGGATACAATGCAAGTAATGGACATGGAACACCTAGATGCATTAAGTGCTAAGTCACTTTGGGATCAAATATCATTACTTTTTGGAAAGGTGGAAAGATTTTTATATCAGGAGCTAACAGTTAAAGGGAGTACTAATAGAAATCAGGGTTGGTTTGATAAAGACTGAGTAAAGTATAAAGCTTACTTGCATGAAATATTAAAATTAGCAAAAACAGTGAAGATAAGAAAATATATAAATTTTTAAACGAAGAAAGAAAAAAACTATAACAAATTTTTAAGGGAGAAAAAACTCTATTTTATCACTTACAATGGAAAAAAATGCTTAAGGCAATACAGGAAAAGGATAACAAAAAATGTTGGTTGCTAGTGGCAAAAGGTACTGAAAATCATAAAGATTCACATGATTCTTATATCTCTGAAAAACATTGGGTTGAATACTTCTATCTCATCCTGAATGATTGAAAGCTGAAATAACTATAAACAGGAATGACTATATGACAAATATATTGCCAATAATATCCAAGAAGGATATCTATTTTGCTATTGAAACTTTAAAATTTAATAAAGCCCCAGTGCCAGACAGGATGCTGGCCAAAATGTTTTTCCTGAATGTCCCTGTATGGTGTAACCTTTTCTCAAACTTGTATAATAAATGTATCACAGAGAATGTTGTCTCCCCTGCTTGGATGGGTTCTGAAATAGTACCCATTCACAAAAAAAGGGAATTTGAATGACCCTGCCATGTACAGGCCAATCAGCCTTCTTGATATTAATTTGTTTCCCTCCTTTCTGCCCCAGCCCAGCCACTCCTTCGGGCCTTCCTAGTCCTCCATCAACACCTTACCCTCACAGTCTCTGCCTCACATTGCAGCTAGCCCCAGGGTAACCCAGCATATCTCTTTGCTGGATGAGTCCCCCTCCTCCAAGGGGAAGGCACTGGCCACCACACTCTACAATTGGCCCTGGGGTGCTACTGAGGTGGGAATGGCTGGCTGAGGCATTCCATGCCAGCATGGGGTGGCAGCTATCATCTGGTCAGCCCTGGGCTGCATTTTACTCCTTGTTTTTCTCCCTGGGGGCATGGCATCCAGACATCAAGGCGCATGCCAATATCCACCATGCCCCTCTACTCATCAGAGCCCAGTGCACTGCTGTGCTCCCAGCCTCTGCCAGGAGTCAGCAGGCACCAGGCAGCATCCCTGCCCTCCCTCTGGGAGAAGGTGAGCAGTCTTCTGATGCTCAAGCCTTCTCCCCATGGCTGGCACCCAGGGTCTGTTTCTGAACCTTGGTTGCCAGCATTGTAAGCAGAAATACAACTGCTTCCCCGATGAGCTGGCCCTTGATATTAATTTAAAAATATTTTCTAAACTCTTGCTAGGTAAATTAGAATTACAAATAATAAATACAGGTGGTCTAGGTGAGCTCCAATCTGAATTTAGAAACAATTATTCAACAGTAGGTAATTGCTATGTTTTGATGCACTTGATTGAAAAATATGTGCATTTCAAGAAGGAAAAAGCTATATGTGGTTTTCATGAACTTCTCTACTGCATTTGATTCAATTTCCAGAGACCTACTGTGGAGCATAATGTTAAAGCTTGGAATAGATCCACCACTATTACACTTAGTACATCATTTGTACTCAAACAAATGGGCTAGAATCAGATCTGGAACAAACAGTCAATTATCTAGAGCTACTGTATACCGACAAACAAAGGTGATCTGCAAGGATGTGTGCTTACATCAACACTATTTTCTATATATACTGTCAGGAGGTCTAAACCTCACTTTCAGGTTCTTGGTGATAATGGGCATGCAAGGAATCACAGACATGTTGCATAAGAGTAATAAAACTTGTTTATTACTACCAAAAGGAAAATCACAGTTGCCCTAAGCAGTTCTTACCAATAGGAACTGGGAGCCACTGCTAATCTTTCCCTATACCTCTAGGGCTCTCCATGTCCTCTGGGGTCTCTGAGGTAGAAGACATAATGTCTTACATTATATACCTAAGATAATTACCATGGTTGCTGTAAGATAGAAACATTTCTAGTTACAGAGATGTGCCCTATTGGCTAAATTAGAGGTGGCTCCTCAGTCCAAGATAACATTAAACTATTTTGTTATAGTCATCATTTTGTAGAAACAAAAAGGTACAGTTTGTCATAGCCATGTAGTAATGCAAATCATCAGAAGATGGCAATGGTGACTTATATATCATAATCATTACAAGGACACAGATATCCTAACATATTTTAAGCAAGACATACTTGTGTATATTGGAAAGTAAAGTGTATAACAATTATGTGCATTCATATCCTGACATCTACTCTTATACGGTAGATGCCCTTAGCCTATATGTTAGTATAACATATACCTAAATGCTAGCTGTAAGTGGTGTACCCACTGGGGTACCAATTATGGTGCAGGGATCTCATGTAACATTCCCCCTTGTTGCCTCAAAAGGGGCAACACAAGCAAGAGTAAGGAAGTGGATAGAGAGCAGGGGTCTTTTAAAGACCTGATGCGTGAGCCTTGTAAAGGAACACCAACTGCTCAAGGATTTGGCATAGTGTGCGCTGCAAGCAGCAAAGCATAATAATAAGAAAAAATATCAAAAATGCTTGTATACTAACAAAACCTTTAAAGGTAATTAACCAAGTGTTACTAAGTGAACTATTCAAATCACCATCATTAATGAGAGCAAGGACTGCTTCATTAGCTTTGGAGATATTATTGCTGATGTGGATGAGATGGGTGTCTTTCCTGTCTAAAAGTGATTTTAATGTCAATGTTAAAGGATCAATGTGTACATTAAAATAGGGTAAGTACTCTGAAAGAGTAAGCAGATAATCAGGGTTACCATCAATGATATCAGGGTCCATAATGGGGATGGGGTAATAACTGTGTGCCCAGTAATAATTGTCTGATGCAGGACAAAACAAAAATTGGAATCATCAATAGGACATGTCTTTTCTCCATACTTAAAACTGTTGTAATTAGTTACCACACAAAATTCACCATCTGAATTATATTGCATTTTCACTGTAGGCAGTCTCCATTTTTGAAACTGTACTGGGCAAGTGTAAGTCTGTTTGGAAATCCATGTTGACAGGCGGTGAACCTACTTCTGATAAGACTGGTGCAATGTTAGAATCATCTGGAGCAGATGTTGAGTCCTGATATTCTGTGCCATTAGTGGTGATGTCGTCGTCCATGGAAAAGGACCAGTCGATACTGTCTGAGGAATAGCCACATACAGGTTTAATAACATCAAATACATCACATCAACACAAATAAATATACCCCTTCTTTGCACAATAGTCCATGTGCAGCAAGACCCAAGTGTCCAGAAGAGAATGGAAAACCAGTAGAGGAGGCAAATTGAGGCATTCTCTGTAGAAGTCTTCATCAAGGTGCCCAATGGAGTGTACAGATGTGAGATTATCAGATAAAGCTGTAGTAGGATCAAAACATGGTAAAGAAACAGTAAAATACACAAACATAGGATCCTTAATTGAACATTTCTTAGAAGTGAAACAAGGACCAGTGTTAGGGTGCCAGGTCACAAAACCCAAATTCCTAGCTGTAGATAAAGGAATGGTTAAAGACTGTAGCATACACATTGCAACACAGTTAGGGGATTTGCAATGAGGACAATACCATTTAGAGATACGTCTGTCATGTATGAAATCAGGGTTTCTTCCAGATTCTAGATCACGGAAGAGATTGTTGATGGTAGTGATAATGTAAGAGCCATAGGCTGAACATAATATTTTACGGGCAATGTATTGCTTATCTGCTTCTTTACTGTTTTGTGCAATAAGGGAGTTAATCTTATCTTTAGAATCTGTAAAGGCCTTAGCAATGGTGTGCAAATTGTATACAGTGTGTCTTTCTTCCTGACTAAGGCCATCCACACCATACAATAATGGGGGTATGATATCATTGGCCATACCAGTCTGAAACTTCTGTGAGTGTGCTTTGATAGTGGCAATGTCCGCATTATTCAAGATTGACATTGCAGTACCAAAAACACCAGTAAAGGTACCTGTGGCACCAGTGACATCAGATGTGTCATATGTGTTATGTTTATGACTTTGATTATTTGGTTTAGATTTTCTCCTAAAATTGCCTCTATGCTCAGTGGTGTGTACCCCGGCAATAGGGTCTTGGTTAAGAATCTGAAAAGCTGCTAAACTATCAAGTAACAAAGTACTATAAAACAATGATGTATTAGTAGTATGACACATACCAAATTTTTTCATGTTCTAGTAAGTCAAATTGAACAAAACAGGTATATGCATATATTGTAAGTTGTTAATCAATGAGCCAGGTAAAGCAGTGACTGTGAGACCATTATGAGGACCGGGGGTTTGTTTTGGACATTCCAAAAGCTGTTTCTCAGTAGGGGGTAACACAGAGAGGTACATGGCGGCTGATGCCATGTTGTGCATGCACAGAATTTCCTGGCAGAATCTTTAGATAATGAATCACAATATGAGGGGTCAATTAAGGCAGTGATATTGTATAAACCAGAATGTCTAAGAGAGGTTTGGAGCAAGGACAAAGTACCATTTGGGGATAATTTTGTGTTGGGCCATCCATGGAAAGTTCCCTTGGAGAGCTTGGCCAGGAGGAGTATTTGTCCTTGAGATTTAGTCTGCCACTCAATTTGTAGGGTCGATTTATCAGGAGCAACAACCAAGGCAGTGAGGTAGGCATCTGAACCTTCCTGGACAATAATCAAATTGTGGGGGATATTGATGGAGACTCCCTCTGGGGTAATTGCAGGTGGATCAAGGTGATGAAGGAGGTGCTTTACTGTGCCTTGGATGCAGGGGACAACTCCTGAGATGAGGAGAAAATGGAACAAGATAGCTATCTTTTCAGTGTATCTGAAAAGGAAAATCAAACATGAGCAAATTAGTACTAGTCCACCCAATGGGGTGAGGAAAAGTAATTATACTCCTTTATACAGTTTCAACTGGTTTGCATGTAACCATTTGTCAGTCAGTGTGTTGTTTTGCATGAGTCTCACCTGATAGACTGCTAAACTGAGCTTGTTGACAATGGGATAGAGTCCTTCCCATTTACTGGAGAAGGAATGTGTGGAATGTGCAAATCTGAGAACCATTACCTGATCCCCAACTTGCCAATCCACTTCTTGTGCGGGTTTGTCAAACTGGATTTTGGACTGTTGCTGGGCCTTGCCCATGCAGTTAGCAGCATACAAATGAGTGTGTATGAGGTCTTGTCTGAGTTTTTCCACATATTGGTTCACTGATACACGGTCTGCAGTGGGGGTGTACAGGTCAAGCAACAGGTGTTCAGGTAATCTCATGTTTCTGCCAGCCATCACCTCAAAGGGTGTCAGCTGGGTGATGGCTGAGGGTGTACCCCTAATTGCCATAAGGAGTAATAGCAGTAGGGAATCCCAGTCCTTGGGATTGTCCTCACTGAATTTGGAAAGCATTTGCTTAATCTGTCTGTTGGCCCTCTCTACTTGAGCTGATGATTGTGAGTGGTAAGGTATGTGGAACGTCTGATGAACTCCGAGGAGTTCAAGTGCTTCTTTCATCAACTCATCCATAAAACTGGTTCCTTTGTCTGAGTCTACCTTGAGAAGTAGGCCCCACCTGAAGAAAATCTGTTCCACCAGGATTTTGGCAGTGGTTTTAGCAGTGCATGTCTTAGTGGGAAAAGCTTCAACCCACTTAGAGAAAAGATCAGCTACCACAAGGGTGTATTTGTTGCTTCTACTGGTTTTGGTCAGGGAGCCAATGAAATCGATCTGTATGGCATGCCAAGGGCCAGAATGCCTTTGTGGTAGCAGTTTGGTATTTTGTTTGGTAGGGATGGGGTTGTTTTGCACACAAACAAGGCAGTTGTCTTTGTGATGTTTGACATCCTTGGTGACACCAGGCCACCAGGTGGTGAGCTTGAGCCTTTGGAGTGTGTTTTCCACTCCCTGGTGTGCACCAGTAGGGGTGTCATGCACTTGGTGCAGAAATTCAGACCTAAGATGATGAGGGACCACCTACAATTTGGTGGGGGTGTCATCCAGTTGGTACCAGAAGAGCTTGTCATCAGGGGACAGGTGTAACTTACCTTCATACCTTTGGTAGGGGTTATGGGTAGGTAAATTCTTCTCAGTACCTTTGTCAAGAAATCTGAACACATCTTTGAGTTCAGAGTCAGCATGCTGGACTTCTGACAAATCCAAGGGGAGAAGGGTTCAGGTTTCTTCCTGACTGCTGCAATGTGTATGGCCACCCTAGCCTCTGGATGGTCCATCATCCAGATGTTCCCCCCTTGGGCCACTTCCTTTGCAAGAGTGCCAGCAGTGTTCCTGAAGACATGATAGGGATCATTTATAGAGTGGGCCTTGACCTTGTGTACATAGAGTTTGTATGCAAATTTCCATGTCAGTGAATGCATGTATATTACCAGTTCCTTGTGTTTCACTGGGCTGCCATTAGAGGAGGTAAAGGAGTTCTTCTGCCAGAAAGGAAGAAATTCTGTAAGGGAACAGCAAACCCAGTTAGAGTCTATAAAAATGATGGTATCCTCGGTTCCATGCTGGATGAACTTGAGGGCACAGGCCACCACTGCCATCTCTGCATACTGTGATGATGCCACACTGCAATGCTTAGAAATCTTAACAGTGTTACCAAAAGGTTAAATTACTAATATGCCCATTCCTGCTATCTGTTCTCCCTGGTAATAGGAAGCTGATCCATCTGTGAAGACATGACACAATGTGTTCTCAAGTAGTTGTGGTGTAGCAGGAAGGAAAGGACCTGGATCTGGTAGATCATGTGTCTGCAGTGTACAGTCATGGGATTTTCCTTGGAAGAAGAGACCATGTGCCAGCATGGATAGCATTTTGGTTGGGTGGACCTTAACTCATTGCCTCCTCAGGTGCTCTCTGAAGTTGCAGCACTTGTGTCCCTGTATACTGTTAACAGTGAATCCTGGGCCTTTCTAAGCAAAATCATGCCATAATAAGCATGCCGCAAACAAATGCAAATAGCTCAAGAACCGTAAGTGCTAGACACAAAGTATGAGTGGCAACTTGTTCAGTATAAAATTACCTTTCCAATGGTGGTATGCAAGTAATAATAAGTAATTTAGGTTTTTCTCTATGCTGGTCAATACAGCAAAAAAAAAAGTTCCACTAATAAATGCGCCTTAAAGCCTTGTTTTTTTGGAAAATATGTTACATATTAAGACTAAATTAAGCATCCAGATGCTAGATGTAGTTTTCATATTTTTTTTGTAAAAAAAAAGATATTTCTGTAGTATAAAACATAGTTTTTTTATCATTTTAGTCAAGGTGCTTTGGTGAGGTTGGAGGCACGGATCTGAACCATACACACAATGCTATAAACAAATGCGTATAACTCCTAAAGTATACATGATACACACAACATATCAGTAGCAAAGTTGTTTATCACAAAATTTCCTTTCTGACAGTACTATTCAATCAATTGCACTCAATGTGGTTTTTGTGTTATACTGGCTGAGATACCCAGAATGTGTGTTTTATTCAATGTGCTTAGGTTGTTGTTGATGGACAAAATGTCAGCCACAACACACCATGCCATAAACAAAATGCAAATAACTCTTAAAGTATACATGATACACATAAAATGTCAGTAGACAATCTGTTCATCACTAAATTACCTTTCCAACAGTGCCATGCAATCAATTGTAATCGTTTTGGTTTGTTTTATACTGACTGAGATACCCAGGATTTCTGTTTTATTCAAAGTGCCTAGGTGGTTCTTGATGAACAAAATGTCAGCCATACACACTGTGCCATAAACAAATGCAAATAACTCCTAAAGTATACATGATACACACAAAATGTCAGCAGACAATCTGTTCATTACTAAATTGCCTTTCCAACAGTGCTATGCAGTCAATTGTAATAAAAACATTTTTTTTATACTTGCTATAATAGCACAAAAGTGCATTTTTTTCAAGATGCTTAGTTGACTCTTGGCTCTTCATATAGACAAATGTCAGGCTCTTCATATAGACACATGTCAGCCATACACACCATACCATACATAAACTGTGCATGCCTCCTAAAGTGAGCAGTGTGAAAATATCCCACTGTGATTTCATCAAACAAAGAAACACACACAACAGTCTGGATTGTATAAAAGCACTATGTTCTGGCCAGGTATGTGATACAGAATAGATCTGAACTCATGTCAAGCGAGCTCAGGGAAGCATCACTTTTGGCAACGCTATACTCCACCACTTATTATATTTCCCAAGCTCACTTGCCACTCATTCAAATAAATTCTGCAATATATATATATATATATATATATATATATATATATATATATATATATAAATATGGGGTACATGATGGGCAGGAGTGGGATGTGGAAAATATTCTCACTCCTGCAGAGTGAGCTGTGCATTCTCATGAGTGCTGAAGGCACGAGTGAAAATACACAGCTCACGAGACAGGAGTGAGAATATTTTCCATATGCCATGATCTGCCCATCATGTGTGCGATTTATACCACAGGGGTGAGAGCTGCAGGAACATTTTTTCTGAGTCTGTGTGTTTCCTGCTCATTCTGTGTGTGCTGTTAGAGTGTGTGTGTGTGTGTGTGTGTGTGTGTGTGTGCGTGTGTGTGTGCGTCCGTGGGTGTGTGTGTGTGTGTGTTCTGAATGGACTGGGAGTCAGAAACACAGGTTAGTGTGTTTTGCAAAGCTAATTGAGTGAGTCAGAGGCTCAGTGAGAAAGACAAACTGCTGCAGGTAGCACTGAGAAACAGAACCTGTTTTGTAAAAGACTTTCATTTAGAATTCAGGTTGTTTTGAAGCTGAGATCAGCACAGTAATGGGCTAGCAATGTTAGAAACACAATGGAACATAAGTGAGAGTCTTTTGCAAAGCTAATTGAGTAAGTTGCAGTTTCAGTGAGAAAGAGAAACTTTTTCTGAAGCAGTTTCCTATAGAATGCAAGCTGCTGTGCATTTATCCGCACTCTAGCGACATCAGCAGAGTATGGATAAATGTCGATATCCTCACTCTGCCAATGTCATCAGGATTTATCCTCACTGCAGTGGAAATAACACAGGTCATCCTAATCAGAAAGTTCTTACCCCCATGGTATAAATATATAAATATAAATATATATATATATATATGTGTGTGTGTGTGTGTGTGTGTGTGTGTGTGTGTGTGTGTGTATACACATACACATATACATTATATATAATAGATACACACACATATATATACACACACACACACACACACACACACACATATCATCTATATATTGAGTCTTTATTATTTTTATCCAACCATACACAATTCATCATCAACATATCCAAAGACATTCAACAACACAGCATCTTCACAAATATGGCGTGCACAGCGGCACAATCTCTCGCACAACATGCATATGTATTAATCAGTAGTGTTGTGCACTTTCCGGGCATAACATCACAACACAGACAAACATGTGCATGGTGGCACCCATAGTATTCAGCACGCCGGCCACAAGTCTTATCATATAGAAATGAGAATGTCAACAACAAAATTATTACAATCATCACAATCACATTTTTCTTACCTTTTCAGATGGCGTCCTATGATGATCTGCACTGAAGAGATGTCTACACTCTTACCTGACATAGTTCCAACCTCTATTCTGCTGTCTGTGTCGTCCTTCTGTAAATAAAGTAGTTCCATCCTCTCCTCTGTTGTCTGTGGCATTCTTTTATAATAAAAATAAAAAAGGTTCAACCTCTCCCCTGTTGTCAGTGGTTCCCTGTGATGGAAAATAAAAAAAAGTAGTCGGTTTAAACTTTATTGTCCTCTGTAGTCCTCTGCAGTTCCCTCATTGTGCTCCTGTCATACCATCACCCCCAGACAGTTGCAGGACCACCACCTCTGTGTACATCTCATTACTCCTTCCAAGGCAGCCGCTCTAACTGTAAGCAATACGTTGTCTTACATGTCATCAGAACCTGGTCTATTTGGAGTCTTTCATCCTTTCGTCCCCCTCCAGGACTTTGCTTCAAACAAATAGTCAACATTACACACAACAGACTCTCAAACTTGTACACTTTGGTCTCTTGAAGTCGCCACCCCATCCAGGAATTTGCTTCACCCAAACAGTGGACGTCGTGAATAACAGACTTTCGAACTTGCGCACTCTGTTCTCTCAAACTCGCACACTCTGGTCTTTTGAAGTGGCCCCTTCCCCCAGAAATTTGCTTCGACCAAACAGTCGATGTCATGCACAATGGACAGTGCGAAGGACTGCGTGAAACACAGAACAGGCAATGTTGCAGCCAAATGAAAATAAAAAATACTGAGCTAAAACTTCCACTCCACATATATAATACTGAAAGAGTACTGGAGACAAAAACAGGCACACCGGAATAGTCACTTGCTACTCTTTATTTCTGAGGTCCCTCCCATTCCTTTTGATCCTTCCAGTCCTATACTTTGATAATATTTTGTTACAACAGTTCTCAGTCTGCCAGCTGACACTTCAACTTCTGTGCGACTACACTACCACCTCATCAATGTGATCGCTCAGTCAAAACATTGCCCGCGGAGCCACCAAGTGGCTGTTCCACCTTGTCAATGATGTGGTGGTTGGCCAGTGACACATATGTTAGCTGTCAGGCTGAGATCTGCTATGCTCATCACACATAATGGCAGGTGACAACACTTCCAAGCTGACCAAGGGGAAACAAACTACCTCAGATATAAAAGGTAACAGCAGACTCCCAAAGTATTGCCTGGTTCAGCCTTCCATTAGCTCTTTCAGTTGGCCCCCTTAGTCTGGTAAGTGAAAGAAGCCTGACACTGACTGTACCCAGCTGTATGAAACCATGCTCATGATCCTTTCTCAATGTAACACTTCTACCATACCTTTATCTCACCACCCGGGAACTCCCAAGTAATGTTTCTGCCACTTGTTCGCTTACTTTCACTCATCAGACCTCTTTTAGCTCAGTATTTTTAATTTTCATTTTGCACAGCCTATTCAATGACTGGCATATCATTACATTACCTCTGAAACATCAATGGGCCAAGCAGGAGTTCCACCAACACAAGACAATCCGATTCACACCCATGACACTGCATCTCTTTGACCTTTTCTTTGTCTCAATTCACAAAGTTTCTATTTCCCAAATCAGTAACAATACCTATGTTTACAACTTTTAGATACATGTGCTGCATTTCCATCACCCGATTGTTACAGCGCCACCTACCTGTCATCAAACCATTTCATCCACAGTTTCCCGCTTCTGCCATTGCATCATTCTTCATGTCAATTGCTTCTCTCCTCTGCCATTTCCTTGTCCTGCTCTACTATGCATCTCCTACCACCTCTGCGCATCTCTTCACTCCAAGTTGCACACTCTGGTCTCTTCTCGAAGTCACACACTCTGGTGTCTCCTCGAAGTCTCACACTCTTGTCACCTGAAGTCGCACACTCACGCTGCAGCCCCTCATCATGTACAATCAGAGAAGCTGCAGAGGAACTATTGGGGGCAAGTCTTTTGTGTCTCCAGTTTGAGCCCATTTATCTGTACTGGTGATACTCTGGACAAAAAATCAATGCAGAAGTGTACTTTGCACGTGCTGCATGTATATGATGGTTCTGCGTGTTTCATTTTCTGTGAACAATTTCTGCACCTCCCCTTCTTCCATTTCACTGGGTAGTGTAGTTCACCACTAGTCGGATTCTGCTCAATTACAGCAAGTGAGGCACTGTGTCTTCTTTGAGCATATCCTTCCAAAAGATGCTCAGAGAGGAGCATGTGGAAATTCAATTGCCTGTGTTTGTTCACCCTTCCAGTCTTCGTTCGCTGAACATGATTCACACTCTCTCTCTGTACAGAGTAAAAGCATTTGCCAATGCCATGTCCCACAAAAACCAGAAAAGGTATATCCACCACTTCTTGGATTTTCTGGTGTCGGGGTGCAGACCCCGATGCTGGTCAGTGACGTCCACGCCGTTCATGTGCATGTTATACTACTCAAGTGCTTCTGGACATGGAACTGATACAAGAGTTCCATCTCTTTGTCTCCTGGGCACAGACGTTGCTGGCAAGATAGGGTCATGGTCCGTTGATAGCAAAAAAATGGGATGGTTGTCTTTCCACACAGTGGTGACAAGTGACCCATTCTGTCGCTGTTTATAATGGCCACAAGGTTTCTTCTTCATTGATAATTTGTTAAATTCTGCAGGCCATCCAATCCTGTTAGTGTGCATTGTGCCACATGAGTATATGCCAACGTCCAATAGTTCTTTTGCCAGGTAAACTGAAGTGAAATAATTGTCAAAATATACATGGTGCCTTTTGCCATGCAGGTCCTTAGTCAGGTCTTTCACAACCCTCTCTGTAAGGCCCACTTCCACAGGACCAGCAACCTTTCCCGTGTACACTTGAAAGTCCGACACATAACCATTATGAGGATCTGCAAGGACCCATACCTTTACTCCATACCATTATGGCTTGCATCGCATGTATTGCTTGAATGACAGTCATCCTCTAAAGCCTACCATTGCCTCATCAACGTACACCTCTCTGTGTAGGTTGTACTCCTTCTTGCATACCTTGAGAACATGGTAAATAATTGGATGTACGCGATGCAGCTTGTCGTGCTTTTCTGATCCTCTTGGTGGATTTAGCGTGCTGTCACTGGCATGCAGATACTGCATAATCTTTTCATAACGCTCATGGGTCATTAACTTTGAGACTGGTAAACATCCGTAGAGATGATGCTTTCCCCAGTACATGTGGTAGTGTGGCACCTTAATAACAAACATGTACAATCACATTCCATGTAAAGCTTTTATGTCGCACGATGTTACTGGAGTCCATCGGTGATCAATTTTGCTTCCGCCTGCCTATGGGCACTGTACCAGTTTGTTTCCTTAGCAATCAATTCATAGAGAATTAGAGGAAATGTAAGGTTCATAAAATCCATGGGAGTCTTCTCTGCACTCATCACTGTGGCAGGACCCACTGGCTACTTTAAATCCTCAACATGCACTTGCTCTAAGCAACTTGTTCATTCATCATTGTAAACCACATCAAGATGTGTTGGAGGTTCCTCATGTTGTTCTGCATCATCAACATCATATTGTTCATCATCATCACCTTCAATGTGGGTACTGACACGCTGTAGTGTAGCCAAGGGAAGATCATCTTCGCTGTCCGTTTTGTTCCTCTGCCACTGTAGCTTGACTAGTGGCACATCATCCTCTTCACTCTCCGTGGAGCGTCTCTTCCAGTGCAACATAGCCAGGGGTAGATTATCTTCTTCGCTGAAATCACTGTCATCACTGTTCGGTGTGCTCAAAGGCATTATACTCACCAAGTACACCTCAATGTCAGAATCATCAAAACCATTAAAGTCATCCACCTCATTGTCACTGGTGCTATCAAACAGGTCTAGCAGGTCATTATTGTAGACTTTCTCCATATTTCCAGTGTTGATCTTCAGTAGTCACCAAGGTGTGTGAGCATGCAATATCTGGATCAGCGAGCAGCGGTCACTATGCTTTCTCAATATCAAGATGACCGTCTCACTCTTGAGAAGCGGTCTCGTGCAGGGCAGTAGTCTCTCTGGGCAGTGGTTTCTCAATCTCAGGAGTGGTGTTTCACAGGGCAGGGGTCTGTCTTGGTGGTGGTCTCTCGATCTCGGGGGATGGTCTCTCAATTTCGGGGGGACGGTCTCTTAATCTCAGGACAGTCACTCGATCATCTGTAATAAAAACAGACTACCATATCTTTGCACTGCAGACACAAATCATCAAGGCCCACAAACTTCAAAACAAAGCAATATAACCAATATCCTCCACTCCAATCCCTATGACACACCTAAGCTTGCCACACATCACAAATGTACAGAACAAAGCCACACTGTCCAGCCGGCACCATCACGAAAAACGCATTCCAAGAACACAAAATGACATTATGTTTATGATATCACTTTCAGAAACACCCAGCTGCAGGTGAAATCATTTTGTGTGATGGTGGCAGGCCTCAGAGGGCATGTGGACAAACAGACACCAGATTACGCTGCTTGTGGGATGGTGCCAGGTGTTGAAACACCTGGCATCATCCCATAAAACTGCGTTGCTTGTTGTCAGAGGCTCCCACCACCTTCTGATGCCCATTGCCATCACACAAAATGGATTCCCTGGTGTCACAGGCCTCCCTCCAACCAACAAACACACAGCGCCATCACACAAAATGGATGCCCAGGTGTCTGGGTTCTCCAACCCCAACCTCAAAACACCAATCACCATCCCACACAATGGATTTCCTGGGATCCAGTGGTTCTCCATACCTGGCAACATAAATAAAACCCTCACTGCTGTTCAGTGGTCCCACTCCAACCCTCCGACACCCAGCACAAATAAAAAGCAGTTTTTCTTCTTTTTTATACACTCCATCCCAGGTCCCCCAAAAACCAGAACCATAACAAAATGGCATTGTCTTTGGTACATTCTTCCCCAAAGTCAAACAGATGCATTTTCTGAGATAATGCCGGATGTTTGATGGGGAGGGGATGGGGATCCTGACCCCAGGGAATTCATTTTGTACAACGTTGCTGTGTGTTTGACTGTGGGGGTGAGGACACAGATCCCACAGAAATCATTTTGTGTGATGGTGGCAGGCCTCAGAAGGCATGTGGGCACACAGACACCAGATTATGCTATTTGTAGGATGGTGCCAATTGTTGAAACACCCAGCACTATCCCACAAAACTGTGTTGCCTGTTGTCAGGAGCTCCCATCACCTTCTGAACCCATTACCATCACACAAAATGGATGCCCAGGGTGAACCACGTGATAATCTCCAGGTAGACAGATGCCTCCATAACCCGCTCCAACCTCAAGGCCATCAAATATACAGAAAACCTAACTTTTGGAGTTCAGTTTTCAATTAGTCCAGTCACTGACATTCACTGAAAACCCCAGGACTTCTCTGGAGTTCCATTCAGCTGAGAAGAGGAGAAGAGACCGGAGGAATAGAGGCAGAGATGAAACAGGCCCTCCCTACGTGCATGCCACCTACTACCCCAGACAAGCAGTCCAAGCAGCCCAAGAGCCAGAACACGGCCTTGGGCAAATCCTCGAAGGCTTCGACTGCCACTACACTGCTCTCCAAAGAAAAATTTCTAGCAGAACTGGCTCCATTAAAGATGGCATTTAGTGAGGTTTGCCACAAATTTAAAAACCATCGAAGAGGAATTAAAAGATACAAACCAAGCAGTCGTAGATGTATCAGCTTGTACATCCTCTCTTGAAAAATGGCAATCCAGGATGGAACCTGACTTGTTCTTAATGCGGCAAAAATTCAGCAAACTGGAACTTAAACTGGAGGATCTGGAAGGCTGAAACAGTCGTAATAACCTGGTAATCTTTGGCCTTCCAGAAGAAGCTGAAGGTCACTCACCAGTGAATTTCACCCAGAAGCTACTCCTAAAGATTGCTGGCCCCCCACCTCACTCTGCCTCCTACATAGTGGAAAGGGCCCATAGATGCCTTAGGCCTAGGCCACCTACCGGTTCCAAACCTAGGCCCTTTATTCTACATCTACTCAGTTACTTGGACTGCCAGCATGTACTGGCCACAATCAAGGAGTTGCAAGTGATCCAGTGGGAGAATGCTGACCCTAGAATTTCACAGGATCTACCAGTAGCCATGTGTCAAAAATGAGCCAAGTATCACTCTAGCATCACCAAGCTGATAGTTGCCAGTATTAAATTCTGGATGTTATACCCAGCCAGGCTGTCTGTTCTGCATCAAGGTACCTGGAAATCTTTTGACAATGCCAATCAGTCCGCCAGGGGCCTCGCCATCCTGTTGCTGGATTTATTCACTCAGCGCTGACTTTCTTCACCTAACTGGTTGGAGGTTTGAAATTTAAAGTGGTCTAGTGGCAGTCTTTAATTGAGCTCACTAGAGAGACTGTTTGGGATATCAAGTGAAGATTTTGAGACACAGTCCACCAGGACTGCAGTGAACATTTTCCCCTTGGGCTCACTCCTGGGTTTGTAGAAACCGGAGCTGCCGTTTTCAGCAGTGCTTCAACCGGGAGCCCACAACCCTCCCTCATGGAAAGGGTCCTGGAGAATACTCATTTTGTTTCCACTCTCCCAAACCTGGGCTGAATTTTGAGAGTCTAGTAAGCCCACTTACTCTCAGGGTGTTTTCCTGAAGCTCCAGCGGCAGCTATCCTCTCGAACTCCACTTTGTGCCATCGTGAATATACGATTAGAGGAGCTGCTCGATGGTGCGCACACTCGCAATTCTGCTGCACGAATGTGCGAACTCTCGTTAACATGCACTGAGAGTGACAGTTAAAAACTAGCTTTCCTGGTCTTCCACTTAATCACCAGCAAGCTCTGCGGCCCTTATTTTCACCTCTCCTTCATTTGGAACTTAATTAGTTATGAGGGGATTTCTTTACTAAGGCCATATAAATCAGTTATGCTGTGGCCTGACTCATATGTAGCCTTGACAAGCACTGGGGACTCTGAATGCCATATTTTCAATACCAGTTTTTTTTTTCTCTCTTCTTCTCCCTCTCTCCACTCCTCTTTATTAACTTGAATTAATGTTAACAGCCCAAACAGATTATGGTGCCTTTTCATTTGGACCCTGGCATGTTGGAAATTAGGGCAACTTTTACTTTTTTTTTTAATTGCCTAATATATAATGTTGGCCAAGGTATGTTCCCGAATATAATTATTCCTAGGGGCTTATTACTACAATATTATTATACATTGTTAGTGTGTAACTTAGCTGAAGATATATCACTAAGTGGAGTATAATTAATGGTTCAGGGGATAGTAACCACTTAGGGTTACATTTATAGTACACTCCCAGTTCTATGTTGTTAGGTAGGATCTACATATAGTTATTGCATCTATTCCTTGAATGTTTTTAAATGTTTTTTATAATTCATACCTTTATTACGGGCTTGGGGGGAGGAGGAAAGGGCAGAACTGTCCAACTTTTGGAAGCAATCATGAATCAAACGTTGGGGTTTGATCTTCCCATTCCAGTTTCCCAGAAGGGTTTTTTTCTTACCTTAAGAGTTAAATGTAGATTGGGAAGATCAGGGATATACTTCATGAGAATTGGAGATATGTATATGATTATATTGGGATGGGGGGGGAGGCAGCATAATTATACAGGGGATGTCTGCCACGGAGTTGGGACCACTCTTTGTTAATTTAGTAGACTTGAACTGGCTTTTCTCTGTCTGATTAACTTTCACTCTTCTTGGTCAAAATACTACTTATGGCGGGTCTTAAATACTGTTCCTGGAACATAAAAGGAGCACAGACCCCAGCCAAGAGAACCAAAATGTTATTCCACCTTAAAAAACTGCAAATAGATGTAGCCTTTCTACAGGAGACACACCTGTTACCCAAACAAATAAATTACCTTCAGAGAAAATGGGTGGATCAGGTATTTGGATCTGGTCTTGACTCCCATAAAAGAGGGACAGCTATCCTTATATCCCGGAGAATCCCATTCTGGCATATACACCAAATTGCCGACCCAGGTGGCCGATATGTGATTCTCAGGGTCCTCTTGTGCCATTCAGAATTAATACTAGGATCCATTTACGGGACAAACAACGATGATCCAGAATTTTTTGCTAGCCTAATGACCATCCTCACCCCCTGGACTACATTTCCAATAATTTTAGTGGGAGATTGGAACCTGGTCTTGTCTAACCAATTAGGCGGATCTGGTCAGACAAGACAAAAATCTTCACCAGGTCAAAATGCACTATATGAGCTAATGCACTCCCTTGGTCTCACAGGTCCTTAGAGACTAATGCACCCAGATAGTAAGGAGTTTTCCTTTCATTCCCTTCCTTATCACACCTTCTCACATATAGATTATTTCCTTATCTCAATAGACCATCTTCTGGGTGTCTCTGTGGCGTATTATTCCACTACGGTCATTTCTGACCATCATACTGTACATCTCCTCCTAGATGTCTCTCCTAATATACAAAGAGACAAACTCTGGAAATTAAACAACCAAATTCTGAAATCTGATGAACAAATACAACTCTTTAAAAATTTCATTAATAACTTTATGGAATTCAATGCCCCATCAATGCCTAAAAAATATTTTCTATGGGGCTCCCTGAAATGTGCATTGAGGGTAGAATTGATCTGCCTGACGAATAAGCATAAAAGTCAGAAAGCCACAGCCCTTGCCACAGTTCTGGCCCAGATAGAAGATCAAGAATGTCACCTTCTACCCTCTGCCCCAATAGAGGAATGGGCAAAAGGAGAATCCCTCCATGCCCAATATAATCAAATACTATCCAAAAAAGCTGAATTCCTCATGCTCCGATCTAAAATATCCTATTTGATCAAGGGGAAAGAGCGAGGAAGCTTCTGGCCCTCCGTCTTCATACCCAAATGACTGACAAGATAGTTACCTCTATCTATTCTATTTCAGGGGGCCTTCTTACCTGTCCTCAGGATATAGTGAATGCATTCCAGGCTTACTACAGTCAACTATATTCAGCTTCTACAAATCCCTCTCTCCCTCAACAATTTGATAACTTTCTCCAGGGCATTGACCTTCCAGTACTATCAGAATCCCAGATAAACATCCTGAAAGCTCTCATTACCCTACCAGAAGTTTGTGAGGCTATAGACTCCCTATCCCGGGATAAATTGCCTGGCCCAGACGGATTCAGTACAAATTTCTATCAAGCATTTAAAGAGATGATTGCTCCCATTCTCCTGGAAACTTTTCAATATATCTTTAAAAAAGGTATATCTGATATCTCTCTGACTCAGACCATCACAATTGTTCTTCCCAAACCAAACAAAAATCCTCTTCTTATTCCCAATTATAGACCGATTTCTCTAATTAATGTGGATCTCAAGATCCTTGCCAAAATACTCTCATCTAGACTAGGCCAGGTCTGGGAATCCCTTATTAGTATAGAACAGGTTGGGTTTGTTAAAGGGAGGCTATCATCTGATCACCTCAGAAAAGTATCTTATCTTTCTTCTGCATCCATGGGACCTTTTAACACCTGCTGCTCTTGTCTCCCTGGACGCAGAAAAGGCCTTCAACAGGGTCTCTTTGGACTATCTTTTTTGTTACTGTCCAGATACCATATCCCACAAGAATTTATACAATGGGTCAAAATCCTATATACGTCTCCAACAGCTCAAATACACTGTAATGGTGTTCTCTCTAAACCCTTTTCTCTATTCCAAGGTACCAAACAAGGACATCCCCTTTCTCTTTTTCTTTTCAGTTTGTATCTGGAACCACTTATTAGGAAAATTAGAAACTCAGCATTGGTATCAGGGATACCAATTGGTCCCACAGAGTATAAAATATTGGCTTATGCAGACAATTTACTCCTGCATATCACCAATCTCACCCAATCTCTTCCTGCAGCCTTTCAAATTATATCACAGTTCAATGCCTTCTTAAACTGAAAGCCAAACATGGCAAAAATGGAAGTTTTCCCCCCTTAACAAATTTACACTGAAGAGGGAAATTGAACATTATGGCCTACACTGGAATACTCAAAAATTCAAGTATCTCCCCTCATATTATGAAAAACCTCAACTTAAATGTTTTAATTAAGACCCTAACAGATGATTTTAAGTGATGGTCAAAATTACGTATTTCTCTATGGGTCGTATGAGTATAATAAAAATGAATGTATTATCTCGGGTCTTAAACCCTTTACAAATGTTCAATGGGTCCCTCCCACTATCATGGTTTTCACAGTTGAATCATTAGTGCCTTCATATGGCAAGGGAAAAAAGCTAGGCGAAACTACCTCAAACTTACACGTCAGAAAACAGATGAAGGTTTGCAAGCCCCTAACTTTTATATATATTATCTAGCCATCCATTTGGCCAGAATCAGATACTGATTACTACCCCCAGAGGATATCCTAGAATCAGCCTACTGTCCCTCCTGGATTAGAATTGAGCAGGCACTATGCTTGGAAAATGGCTTTGACCCTAAGGAACTTCCTTTTACTACCAGAAAGAATCTCCCTAAACCCTTATAGGACACACCATTGAATGCCCTACTTCACACTCAACACCAACTAAATAACTTTCTTAGAATGGATGCATACAGAGACATTGCCCAACCCCTATTCTCTAATTCCAATTTTTTTATTTCTGGTAGGGTAATTAAACCCCATCTTTTTTGGCCAGATATGGGAGTGAAAAGTGTGGACCAATTGGTCTGAGACCAAAGTTGCTGTCCTTTAAGTAGGCCTGACTCATTTTTAAATGGCTCACAAATAAAGTGTTCAGAGTCCTTCAAATTTCCCACCTTCTGTTTGGCCACTTTGGCTCAGGGGTTTGGAATAGTCCCTTAATGTCTACTTTACTCCCATATATCTACTCTATCCCTACATCTCATATAATATCATATTCATATAAATTCCTATTAAAAAAAATTGCCACCCTTGAAGGTCAGAGGTTCTATTGGTGGGACAATATCTTATCACCGAATTACCCTCCTAGGACTTGGTCCATCATTTGGAAACACCTATATAAGTACATCAAGTTGGATATTTATAGACCCATGCAATATCATATTAACCACAATTTATATTACACACCATTCAAACTTCACCAAATGGGGGTATCACCATCCAACCAATGTCAAAATGTCAACAAGCACCTGCTGATGTATCCCATATGCTATGGTCCTATGATAAAATCACTTCTTTCTGGCTGGACATTCAAAATTGTCTAGACCCTTTACTAAGTCTAACTGACAAATTCAATCCTGAAATATGCATCCTGGATGATTATAGGCAGTTACAAGGCTGCCAACGGAGAGCCCATATGGCTTTAATTTCAGCCTGTGCTAAAAAAAGTAATTTTAAGGCATTGGTTGTACTTGTCTACTCCCCTCTATATAGAATGGTTCAAGGAAATCATGTTTGCCCTACAAGCTGAGTTCATAATTGCAGGAACCACAAATAGATTGGGCAGATATAAACAAAGATGGGAATCACTGCATACTCTCATATCGATACAATAGACCCTCATTATATCTACCTTTTTCTATATTCACCACTAGGATTACACCCCATAAGGGGCAACCCTGAAGCCAGTATCTCGTAATTACATTTGTTTATAAAAGTTCTTACTAAAAGCACATGGCAGACAGGGATAGGGTGGGAGGGAGGCTATAAGGGAGGATGGGATACAGACAACTATATCATACTAAAGGTTTTTTTCTGTACAGTACTTGTCTTTTAATGCTGTAAATTCATGTGATGATTAACACCGTGAACACTTCTTTCAGCATTGCTAGGTTGTCTGTATTGAATGTTATTACATATTTAAAATGAATAAAGCTTATTAAATGAAAAAAAAATGGATGCCCAGGTGTCCAGATTCTCCTACCCCAACCTTAAAACACCAGTCACTATCCCACACAATGGATTTCTTGGGATCCAGTGGTTCCTCATACCTGGCAACATACAAAAAAACACAGAAGGAGCAGGACAGAGAGCTGTACCAGTTAAGGCAGAAGGAAGCAGGGAGGGAAGTCAGAATAGCAAAGGTCCAAACTGAGGAAAAGATAGCCTACTCAGTTAAGAAGGGGGATAAAACCTTTTATAGGTACATCAGTGAGCATAGAAAGACAAAGGGAGGGAGGGATGGTGAGGCTGAATAGAATGAACGGTGGGTGGGCAGAGAGGGACAGTGAAAAAGCAGGGATACTGAACGAATATTTCTGCTCAGTATTCACAAAAGAGGAGGGGGAAGTGCCTAATCCAATTAACAGAAGCACTCTTGATGGGGGGGGGTCGATCCCAGTCCTTTCACAGAAAAAAGGGTTCTGCAAGAACTCCTAAAACTGAAGGTGGACAAAGAAATGGGGCCTGATGGAATTCACCCCAGAATTCTAAATGAATTAAGGGTGGAACTAGTGAAACCACTGACTACTCTTTTTAATAAATCATGGGAAGATGGTGTGGTACCCAAGGACTGGAGGAAGGTGGATGTGATTCCCCTTCACAAAAGTGGGACCAAGACAGAGGCAGGAAACTACAGACCTGTCAGTTTGACCTCTGTGGTAGGGAAAGTGATGGAGTCACTTCTGAAGGAAAGAATAGTTGAGTACCTGGAGGCCAGTGGGACACAGGACCCAAGGCAGCATGGGTTCACAGCGGGAAGGTCATGTCAGACGAATCTAATAGATTTCTTTGACTGGGTGACCAAAGTAGTAGACCAGGGAGGTGCTGTGGACATGGCCTACCTAGAGTTTAGCAAGGCATTTGACACAGTCTCACACAAAAGATTAATAGTCAAATTAACCAGCCTGGGAGTGGGTCCCAGGGTGGTAGCCTGAGTAAAACATTGGCTGGACAAGAGGACACAGAAGGTAATTGTAAATGGAGTCCATTCTGAAGAAAGAGGGTTACTAGTGGGTACCACAGGGTTCAGTATTGGGTCCAGTCCTTTTAATGTCTTCATAAGTGACATTGCAGAGGGACTGGAAGGAAAAGTATGTCTCTTTGCAGATGACACAAAGATCTGCAACAGGGTTGATACACAAGTAGGATGGAAAGGATGAGAAGGGACTTGGCAAGGTTGGAGGAATGGTCAGAAGTATGGCAGCTAGGATTCAATGCAAAGAAGTGCAAAATAATGCACCTGGGAAACAAGAACCCAGGTGAAGAATACACAATGGTGGGGGAGGTAGTAACAACAACAAAAAAGGAAAGGGACCTGGGGGTAATCATATCAGATGAGTTTAAGGTTAGCAAGCAATGTAAGAAGGCAGTAGGGAGGGCTGGGGGTATACTGGGATGCATAGGGAGAGGCATCAGCAGCAGAAAACAGGAAGTTGTTATGCCTCTGTATGGACAATGGTTGAGACCCCATCTGGAGTACTGCATCCAGTTCTGGAGACCTGATCTCCACAAGGACATAGACAGGATAGAGGCAGTCCAGAGGAGGGCAACTAAAATGGTGCAGGGTCTGCAAGAGAAGCCATATGAGGAGAGACTAAAGGAGCTTAATATGTATACCCTTGAGGAAAGAAGGGAGAGGGGGGACATGATAGAAACTTTTAAGTACCTCAGTGGAATCAACAAAGTCCAAGAGGGTAGCATCTTTCAGAAAAAGAGACATGCAAGAACAAGGGGACACAATTTAAAGATGGGGGCCGTTCAGGGGCAATGTGAGGAAGTACTATTTCACAGAGAGGGTAGTGGATGCATGGAACAGCCTTCCTGAGGAGGTTGTGGGGTCTAAATCTGTGGGAGAATTCAAGAATGCATGGGACAGACATAAGGCAATTCTTGTGGGGGGTAGGAAGAAATAGGCTGTTGGTTAACTAGGATCTGCGGCCTATCCTGTAGGTACGGAAATGGGCAGACTAGATGGGCCAAGACATCCTTATCTGCCGTCAAAGTCTATGTTTCTATGTTTCTTGCTGCTGTTCAGTGGTCCCACTCCAACCCTCTGACACCCAGCACAAATAAAAGGCAGTATCTTTCTTTTTGCACACTCCATCCCATGGCTCCCAAAAAGCAGAACCATAACATAATGGCATCGTCTTTGGTACATTCTACCCCAACATCAAACAGATGCATTTTCTGAGATTATGCCAGGTGTTTGATGGGGAGAACGGGGGCCCTGACCCCAGGGAATTCATTTTGTGCAATGTTGCTTTGTGTTTGATGGTGGGGGGTGAGGACACAGACACCACGAAAATCATTTTGAGTGATGGTGGCAGGACTCAGAGAGCATGTGGGCACACAGACACCATATTATGCTGTTTGTGGGATGGTGCCGGGTGTTGAAACACCCAACACCATCCCACAAAACTGCGTTGCCTGTTGTCAGGGGCTCCCACCACCTTCTGGGCCCATTGCCATCACACAAAATGGATTCCCTGGTGTCACGGGCCTCCCTTCAACCCGCAAACACATGGTGCCATCACACAAAATGGATGCCCAGGTGTCCGGGTTCTCCCACCCCATCCTCAAAACACCAATCACCATCCCACACAATGGATTTTCTGGCATCCAGTGGTTCTCCATACCCGGCAACATACAAAAAAAAAACTTTGCTGCTGTTCAGTGGTCCCACTCCAACCCTCTGACACCCAGCACAAATAAAAGGCAGCTTTTTTTAATTTTTCACACTAAATCCCAGGGCCCCCAAAAAACAGAAACATAACAGAATGGCATTGTCTTTGGTACATTCTCCCCCAACGTCAAACAGATGCATTTTCTGAGATGATGCTGGGTGTTTGACGGGGAGGGGGGCCCTGACCCCAGGGATTTCATTTTGTTCAATGTTGCTGTGTGTTTGACAGTGTGGGTGAGGACACAGACACCACGGAAATCACTCTGTGTGATGGTGACAGGCCTCAGAGGGCATGTGGGCACACAGACACCAGATTACACTGTTTGTGGGATAGTGCCGGGTGTTGAAACACCCAGCACCATCCCACAAAACCATGTTGCCTGTTATCAGGGGCTCCCACCACCTTCAGATGCCCATTGCCATCACATAAAATGGATTTCCTGGTGTCATGGGCCTCCCTCCAACCAGCAAACACACTGTGCCATCACACAAAATGGATGCCCAGGTGTCCGGGTTCTCCCACCCCAACCTCAAAACACCATTCACCATCCCACACAATGGATTTCCTGGGATCCAGTAGTTCTCCATACCCGGCAACATACCAAAAACTCTCACTGCTGTTCAGTGGTCCCACTCCAACCCTCCGACACCCAGCACAAATAAAAGGCAGTTTTTTTTTCCTTTTGCACACTCCATCCCATGGTCCCCCAAAACCAGAACCATAACTGAATGGCGTCGCCTTTGGTACATTCTCCCCCAACGTCAAACAGATGCATTTTCTGAGATGGTGCAGGGAGTCTGATGGGGGGGAAGGGTGCCCCGACCCCAGCGAATTCATTTTGTGCAATGTTGCTGTGCATTTGACGGTGAGGGTGAGGACACAGACACCACAGAAATCATTTTGTGTGATGGTGGCAAGCCTCAGAGGGCATGTGGGCACACAGACACCAGATTACGCTGTTTGTGGGATGGTGTCGGGTGTTGAAACACCCGTCACCATCACACAAAACAGCATTGCCTGTTGTCAGGGGCTCCCACCACCTTCTGATGCCCATTGCAATCACACAAAATGGATTCCCTGGTGTCACAGGCCTCCCTCCAATCAGCAAACACATGGTGCCATCACACAAAATGGATGCCTAGGTGTCCTGTTTCTCCCACCCCAACATCAAAACACCAATTTCCATGCACAGCAACATTTGCTGCTGTTCAGTTGTCCCACTCCAGCCCTCCGACACCCAGCACAAACAAAACATCAATCACCCAGTCCCAAACACCCACCATGAGACACTCAGGGGTAGGTGGAAGATCCACTGGACATAAGGGATTGCATTTTGTGACATGATGCACCAACCCACAAATGGTACTGACTTATGTCTAGGGCCTCCCAACCATCCTACAACAACCAAAACCATGAAAAAGCATCTTCTGATGCCACTCTGCAAGAGCCAATCCCATCATTCCCTGGTGTCCAGGAGGCTTTACCCATGTTCTCCCCCACCCCAGACCCACTCACAAAATATTTACACAGCCTGTGAGGAAATTGTTAGAAAAAATTAGCAGCCCAGTAGCAGCCTAGTTTGAGACCCCCCCCAACACACACACACAACACCAAAAAATGCCAAAAATGTTACCTGGACTAGGTTGCAAATTGGATGGCCCCCACAGACAATGACTCCATGGTCCCTCACTCCACCATGTCATAAATCAGCCTTTTTGCCAAACGAGCAGCCCAGTAGCAGTGTTGTTTGAGACCCCCCCACACACACACGTGCACACACACACACACACACACACACACACACACACACACACACAATGCCAAAACTTTACCTGGACTAGAAGGCCCACACAGACGATGACTCCATGGTCACTCTCCATGTCAGAAATCAGCTTTTTTGCAGGTAAATTTTAAAAATAAATGAGCAGCCCGGTAGCAGCATTGTTTGATAACCCCCCTGCCACAGAAAGCCAACAGCATTACCCCGTGTCAGAAATCAGCTGTTTTGCAGGTAAATTGTGAAAAAACAAAATGAGCAGGATGGTAGCAGACTTGTTGATAAACTCCCCGACCACAGAAAGCCAACTCCATTACCCCATAAACACTCAAAACCTCTAGCTTCCTATCACACCATTACCTACACTAAAAGGCTGCAAATTTTTGAGGAGTGCCAACAAACCTAACAATCCCCCAGGATAGCTCAAAAAAATGAGGATGGCTCCATGGTCAGTCTCCCACTCCCCTAACAAGAAATATGACATTTTCAACTGAAAACAAGAGAAAAGTGAAGATGGAGAGTCGTGTTCACCAAGAAGCAGTACTTCTGGTATTTCAGACTTCTTGGTGACACGCTTTCATAAACATAATATCCCTAGCAATAGAGAAATACAGAGAAATAGAAATAGAAATACCTATGAAAATGATGATGAAACAGGAAGGAATATCCAGCGGACAGGAAACACTAAAATCACACTTGTAGACAGCTCGGTCCTGCTCTCCCTGCACGCAGCAGCAAAATGAAGACGCTGACACAAAAACGGGGTTTTCTCCAAATTTCGAATAGGAACCCTACACTTGCCAGCCAATCCCAAGAGGCTTAAAATGTGGTGCATCACCCAGAGAGGGTTAACAAGCAGTGTCAGGATTGGCTAGCAAGTAATATTACAATATTTTACTGACATCTCCAGACGTAGCAAGGGCACAGAGGGACTATACAGCTGATGTCTGTATTCGTCCTCGGACACACTGGAGAACTTGATCTGCTGACTCCAGGTGGTGGCTAAGACACAATGAGTTAATGTCTCTGTCCTGGAAAAGGAGGGACCAGTGTGTCAGTCTGGTATTGGAGATTGACCCATCCTTTACTCTGTCTCATAGCAAAAAGGTTGTGGGGGTGTGGTTTGTATTAATGATCAGAGGGAAGTACCCAATGATATACAGAAAGTGCTTGATACAGCCCAGTAGGTGGCCAGAAGGTTCCTTTCACAAAGGCTGTACTTCTGCTCCAATGGGGTCAAGAGCTGTGATGCATATGCAATGGGTTTCATGGTGCCATGAACATCCTGGGCCAACACTGCCGACATAGCAATGTCAGAGGTGGCACATTCCAGATGGAATGGCAAAGCTGGATTGGGGTTAACCAGAGCTGGAGCTGAGGCCAAGGCCTGTTTCAATGACATCATAGCTTGGGTGTGAATGGGGTCCCAATTTCAGGGGACGTCCTTTATCAGTAGTTCATACAGAGGGGTGGCCTTGTGAGCAAAATCACAAATAAAATCTCTAGAATAGTTTGCCATACCTAGAAACCTTCTTAGGGTGGCACGCTGGTGGGCAGTGGCAGATGTTGCAGTCCTTGTATCTTCTTCCAGGTAGGGCTTTGGCCTTGGTCTGTTATCCTCAGGCCAGAAAGAGTACCTCTTTCTGACATAGTTGTGCTTTTACAGGGTTACATTTGAGGCCTGCCCTCTGGATGAGGGTCAGTAGCTCATCTAAGAGATCCAGATGTTGTTCCTGTGTGGCCGTGGCCAATAACAGGCCATCCACATACTGCAAGAGACACTGGGGTGTAGAGAAACCCTCAAGGGTGTCAATCATGTGCAAATGGAACAGGGAGGGGCTGTTATGACACCACTGTGGTAAGCAGGTCCATGTGTACTGCCTGCCCTCAAATGTGAAGGCAAACTTATATTGACTCTTGGGGCCGATGGCAATGACCAGAAACCATTGGAGATGTCCAGGGCACTAAACCATTGCTGGTCAGGGGTCAGAAGTCATTGCACATCTGATGCTGATGCCACAGTTGGGGCACAACTGGGGGTGACCTGGTTTAGTCTCCTGTAGTCAATAGTAAGTATCCAGGCACCTGTGGGTTTTTTCACAGGCCAGACTGGGGAATTTGCAGTAGAAACACATGTCCTGATTACACCTTGCTTGAGGAGTGATTTGATTGTTTCCCTAACGGAAGGCAAGGCCTCAGGTGGAAAGGAATATTGCCATAGCCTCTCATGTGCTGGGCCTGTAACTTCAATGACAGTGTGCATCCTGCCACTGTCATGCTTGTTAGTGGCAAATGCCTCTAGATGTCTTTATAGAATGGGGAGGAGCTTAGGGAAAAGCTCACGGTTCTTAAACAAATCTATGACGTCATACTCTTTGTTGTTCACAGAGATTGTTGCAACCACATGCGAATCTGGGATCGTGATGGTGTGATATTGTCCCTGAATTTGAATCAGTAACATGTTGGCTAGGTCTACCACACAGCCGTGTGGTGCCAAAAAGTCAATTCTGATTATACTAGGGTGATCATGCAGTACCATCAGCTGAAAGGTATGATATGCCTTCAGGTGTCCCAGTGTCACAGGTAGTGGCATGGAGCAGTATACAGGTAACCTAGTTCCGTCTACACAAGACATATTGGTCCTCTGTCCGGTGGACCAAGGTGATGTGTCTGGATTGTCATCCTGTAATACAGACACAACTGTGCCCGTATCCAGTAGTACTGTCAGTAGACGGCCCCCGACCTCGGCCTCAGTGCAGAGCCTTCCATTTGATTCCAAGACCAGCTTGCTTACAATATGGACTGGGGCCTGTAATTGTCAATCTGTACCAGTGGAAGCATGGGGGAGCTCTTGAAAGACAGTCTGGGCCTGGTTCCTTTGAACCATCTCGCCATGCTGCACTGATGCTATATAGGGAGCTGCTTCCAGGTTCAGGCTTGTAAGGGCCTGAGAGCCTGGACTTCCGGTATCTCCACCACCTGTTGAGGCCTGCTGTCCCAGTTGTATTGCTGCAAGGGCCTGAATGGGGATGGCATCCATAACAGAGTGTACTTGCCTAAGAAGATTTTGGAATTTCTGGTTTTCATCTGCTATTTCCCTACACGAGGGGCCTGATCTTTGTTGTTTATCCTTGTTGTTTTTATGATGTTTCTTATTTTTGTGGTGGTTCCAGTTCCCATCCCAGGATTGTTTTTGTTGTTGTTGGGCCTGCTGGGGGTGCAGGTTGTCTATGGGGAGGGGCTGTTTCTCTTGAGCCTGCCCCTCCACCATGTAGTGTGTTGTGGTCTCCAGAATGGCTTCTACGGCAGCTACTTTCTTGGAACCGGAACCTGAATCATGGATGTAGAGTTGATAAACTCTCTCTGTTTCTTGAAGAATATCGTCAAACCTCTCCATGGTGGAATAGGTAGTTGGCACTACCTTTTCTTTTACTGCAGGGAACATGTTCCTAAGGGACAGGGTCTTATACTCAATAAGGTCCACATCTACAGCTTCTCCTGCAAGGTGCTTCCCTGTTCGGTAGGCCATCCAAAGCCTCTGGTGGAAACTCACTGGACTTTCCTTCGCATTCTGTTTCACAGGATACGCGAGCATCACTCCCACCACACCTGGGTTGTGCGCAGATTTGAGCTCGGATGCTACTTCACCAAAGGTGGCGTGGCCATCCTAGTAGATAACATCAGGGAGTTTCGCCCACAGGTCAGGATCAATGGTCTGGCATAGGATCTGGACCTGGTAGTCTGCAGCAAGACTAAGCATTTCACATTTAGCATGCACCTTTTCCAAGTTGCAACTGAGGCTGTCAGACAGGCTCATCTGACCAATGCTGTCAGCTATTTGCTGAACAGAGTAGGTGATTTGGAGGGGATTATTGGGACGATCAAGCAGAGGTAGATTACCTCGGGCACCCTCCAGGGCTGCCTGAGCTGTGGCTTCAGCCACAGAATGAACCGTGCCCTCCTATGTACCAGCCTCATGTAGAAGCTGCCTAATCTGGGTCTTGAGAACCCGTTTGCTTTTCTCAGAGATGGGCACGGTGCCTAAGGCACTTTCAATCATTTTTCTCTATCTTCTTCCTGTCTTCCACATTAATAATGGATATCAGTGGTGCCGTTGGGACTAGGTCTGGGCCTGCTCCCCCCCATCATGGGGGGTCACCATGTTGGCATCTCCCATGATGTGCATCATGCTGTCAATGATGTAGGGACGTGGGGTCATGTGATAGGTGTTCACCATGTTGGGGATGGTGGGGAGGGGTGTCTGGACCATAGTAGGGGTGTGACTGGGCATTGTACTGAGAGATATTATCATCAGACTCTTCCCCTTCAGATGACATCTACAAGGCTGGGGCTATGCCTCCCATTGCCTTGATGTGACCAGCCAGCACCTCTCGCTAATGGTGCAGTTTTGCCATTTAGATTCACATTCCTCATGGCTCACTTTTGCAACATCCTGATCCACATTATCCTGCATCTGGTTCTGTAACACTCTATATGCAGCACTTAATTCGCAATTGTCCCTAGTAGCTAATCCTAAATCATTACACACCTGGTTTATCTTGTCCTGTAACTCTCCCAACTCCTTACGTAACTGTTCATTCATTCTACATAACAAGTCATTCATTTGCAAAGCCTACCCCTTATCCTGTCTCAAACTTTCACATTCCTGCTTCAACATATAAAGTTTATGCTAGCCTGCCTGAGCAGAGTGATGCAAAATGGAATGCTTTTCATTTTGCAGAGTTTGGAGCTCAGACTCCAAATCCTGCTCATGTCTCACACATTCAGTTTCCTGCAATCCCATCTCCTGCTTAAGAGATGAGATTTGCAGTTCAAGGGATCAAACCCTCACTTCAGAGACTTCCAGAGCAGCATAGAGAGCTGCGACCAACAGCCCTTTAACTTCTCGCTTTCTGGCTGTTTGTCTCATCTCTGCGTATTGGGTTGAAATCCCCAGCATAAGGTTTTTGGATTGACTTGCATCCCACGTGAAGTCAGCCCATCCTCCATGGGAGGCAAGGAAGTTTGAGACATTGCGTCTCAGTTCTGTGCAGATATTTGATATGGTGGCCATTGTGTGGGAGGGAATGAAAAATCAAACTGTGGAAAGGGGCCATGCTGTGTACCAATCCACAACAGGTGCAGTAATTCACAGTCGGGCTACTGTGCACTTGTAAGCTTGCAATTCAAAACTGCGGTGGGGTGGGTTGAGTCGGCATCAACCACACCCAGTAAGCAGCCAGACTTTGCAAGGGAATATGAAGTGGGTGAAAAATGGGAGAAGTGGTGCGGGAATGCACACCTACAGTCCCTGTTGGGAAGGGAAAAGTCTTAGGAACAAGTGAAACTTTGCAAACTCCCAATATTGCCTGCACATGGTCGCCAATTGTCAGGAGGGCTAAACCTCACTGTCTGGTTCTTGGCAATAATGGGCATGCAAGGAATCACAGACACATTGCATAAGAGTAATAAAGCTTGTTTATTACTATCAAGGGAAAATCACAGTTGCCCTAAGCAGTTCTTACCAATAGGAAGTGGGAGCCAATTCTAAGCATTCCCTATACCTCGAGGAATCTCTGTGTCTCCTGGGGTCTCTGAGGTAGAAGACACAATGTCTTTCATTATATACCCAAGATAATTACTATGGTTACTGTAAGATAGAAACATTTCTAGTTACAGAGATGAGCCCTATTGGCTAAATTAGAGGTGGCTCCTCAGTCCAAGATGACATTATACAATTTTGTTATCGTCATCACATTGTAGAAACAAAGAGGTACTGTTTGTACATAGCCGTGTAGTATTACAAATCATCAGAAGATGGCAATGCCGACTTATATATCATAATCATTACAAGGACACAGATGTCCTAACATCTTGTAAGCAAGAAATACATATGTATATTTATTTATTTTATTTATTTTGCTTTTGGTAACCGGGTGAGTGCGCTAGGCAAAACCATGCCTATTTTCAGGCACGACCCGGAACGTAAAGTGTATAACAATTATGAGCATACATATCCTGACATCTACTCTTGTATGGTAGATGCCCTTAGCCCTATATGTTAGTATAACATATACATAAATGCTAGCTGTCTGCAGTGTACCTCTGGTGGTACCAATTAGGGTGCAGGGACCTCGTGTAACAATACAGTATAGACTAGCTGTTTAGACTTCAAATACCTAGTCTCTGACTCCCCTAAAGTCAATAATCATGGCTGCCCAGTGTTGGCATGTGCCGATGACTTGGTCTTATTATCTTTATCAAAAAAAAGGTTACAAAAAAATGGACCTGATAGCTATACAAACAGAAAAATTTAAGTCAAAAGTGAATTTCACGAAGACACAAGGGCTGGTATTTGGCCAAAAAAGCCTATAGGGTACTGGGTCATCAGGAATCAAAAATTGAAACTAGTGGATAGCTACACATACTAAGGAGTTACATTTTTGTCAAACACATTTTGGACTAAGCATGTTACAAAAACTGTTGGGAATGTAGAAAAAGCATTTCATGGTCTTAATAAGTTTAATGCATCATATAGGGGGATGACAATGAAGCCCCAGAAATAAACATAGATGATAGATATATAGATAGATAGATAGATAGATAGATAGATAGATAGATAGATAGATAGCTAGATAGATAGATAGATAGATAGAGGGGGTATGCCGACCATACATCGAAACATCTACAACGAAGACCATTACAGCAACAGAAATTGACAGGTCACTGTAATTGTCCCTGCTGACACAAGCACTGCATCTCCTGGTGTTTCACCCCCTCCCTGAGACAACTCAGACATGAAGTTGGTTATATACATACCAGGGGATGTGGGGGACAGAGCACCCCATATGGGGAGTTCGGAGGGCACAGCACCCCCGAAGAAAACACATCAGCATACCAACAGCACAATGCCGACACTCAGCATTGTGTCTGTCGATGTTGGGGATGTCAGTGACTTTGGTGTCACCGCAGCATAGGTAAACCGATAGAAAGATATTTTGTTTATAAAAGTCCCATTTCCAGGAACTCTGGGCACTGTACAATAAAAACAAACAACAATATAATAATATAAAATAATGTACAGAAGCGTGCATAACAGTTCAACTGGGAGCGGATTTTAACATTCATCTATCCATCACTAAAACAAACCACTAATCATTCAACAAAAGCTTGCTAGAACAGATACTTTTCAAAACCCTTTTTGAAGGCTTCTACTAAGTGAGACTCCCTCAAATAAACAGGAAGGGAGTTCCACAAGGTAAGCATGGCCACTGAGAATGCCCTGTCCCGTGAATGCCACAACCTAGCCCAGGAAACTCCAAGGAGGCTTCCCTCTGCAGAATGGAGAGCCCAATGCAGATGGTAGGGGACAAGAAGATCTTGCAGATAGACAGGTCCCCTTTCATTCAGAGTCTTGTAGATCAAAAGCCCTACCTTGAAGACAATCCTTCACCTGACTGGCAGACAGTGCAGTCCGCTGAGGACTGGGGTGATATGTACACACTTTCTCACCTCAGTCAACAACCTTGAACCACATTCTGCACCAGCTACAGCCTGTGGAGGTTGCCTTCAGATAGCCCTAGGTACAGGGCATTGCAATAGTCAAGCCTGGAAGTGATGAAAGCATGCACCAGCATGGTCAGGTCCTCAGACAGGATCAGGGCTTGGATTTGGGTGATATTCCTGAGATGGTAAAATCCACTCTTGACCACGGCCGACACCTGAGCATCAAGCGTCAGGCTGTCAGCCACCCAAATCCTTCACCTGTCTAGACGGGGCAAGGGGAACACCCACCAACACTAGGCCAGGGGGTGACCCCACGACCTCCCTTCCACCCAGATGACTTGGATCCATGACCAGTACCTCTGTCTTGTCTGGATTAATCTTAAGCCATTTATGAGTCATCCATGACTGGATCTCCTCAAGGCAGGTGTTAAATACAGAGGCCGACACCTAGGTGTCAGGCACACTGGACAAGTACAGCTGGGTATCACCTGCATAGCTGTGAAAACCCAGCCCGTACCACCTGATAATATCCCCCGATGGCAGCATGTACACTGTGAACAACAAGGGTGACAAGACTGATTCCTGCAGAACCCCACAGTACAGAGGCATCGGGTTAGATGAGGCTAACCCCATCATCACACTTTGCACTCCACCTGTCAGGTATGACCTGAACCAGTTGGACATTACCAGACAGGCCACACCAGAACTGCAGACGGTTGAGCAGCAGCTCATGGTCCACGGTGTCAAATGCTACACAGAGGTCCAGAAGGACCAAGCTGGTACGATCTCTCCTGTCCCTCACCATCAGGAGATCATTAAGAACCCTCACCAGGGCAGTCTTCATACTATACCCTGCATGGAACTCAGACTGGAAAAGCTCATAGGTGGAGAAAGAGGAAAGATTTCTCTCAAGCTGAATGGCCACCACCTTCTCAATAACCTTCCCTAAGAATGGGAGGTTCGAGACCGGCCTATAGTTGCTGAGGCAGTCTGGGTCCAAAGAGGGTTTCTTCAAAAGGGATCTAACCAAGGCCTCTTTCAAGACCAATGGGAAGACCCCACTCCTCAAGGAACTCCAGACGACCTCAGCAGCCACAGGTCCTATCAGGTCCAGACGTCCAACCAAAAGTTGGGTTGAACGTAGGTCTAGATCACATTGTCTTGGCCGCAGCTTTCAGATTATCTAAATCACCTCCTCCACCCCAACCAGCTCAAACTCATCCCAGAAAGGAGGAGTGATTTGGCACAACTCAGGCCTAGCATCCTTTTTGAGAGTCATTTGAGGAGACCTCATCCCTGAGAAAGGACACCTTGTCGATGAAGAACACAGCCAGCTCCTTGCACCTAGTGCTGGAACTCACTCCCCCTACATGGAGACAGGCAGAGTGCAAGAGTCTGTCTACCATGCAGAAGAGCTGAACTGGCCTGTTCCTCACTTAAGCAATCTCCCTAGGCAAAAATTCAACCTTCTTATGGGAGATTGCCCCCAGCAGTCGATATAATGTGACTTCAGGGCCAATTTGTCCTCTGGCAGGTCAGATCTCCTCCAGCACCTCTCTAATCTCCACCACTTAGTCTTTAAACCCTTGAGATCCTCATCAAACCAGGAAGGTCTCTGATGAGTAGACAAGGGGTGGACATGAATGGATGTGATGGAATCGAAGACCGCAGTGACCACCCCATTATAGGCAGCCACTGCCTCCTCCATCCTAACTGCACAAAGTGCCCTAACACTCAATAGGTCCAGCACCGTTGACTATACCATAAAACAGTAGTTTTCAACCTGGGGTCCGCGGCCCAAAAGGGGTCCATGAGCACATGCCAGGGGGTCTGTGGAACAGTCTGAAAATTTGAAAGTGAATTGCGGTAATTTTTAACATTTTTATTCCCGTGACAGTTCAGGTGCCTAACAGTTCAAGCGCGAGCAAGCACGAGTAAAGCATTGCACTCTCAAACCTGCCGTGAAGTGTTTTTAATGAACCCCAGTCAGAAGCATTTATTTTTAAATCACTGTTAGCCATGTTAGAGCCTCTCCCCAAGGTTGAATGATGCTAATTGTTAACTAGTAAAGCCTAATGCCTTGAATCCCTCACTGACTGTCTCTTTCTTTCATGTTACAATTTCCCCGGGCAATTGCCTTACAATTTGCAGCTTGTTGCAGTACGTTGTAAATTAGTACACATCAACTAAAATCAAGATTTGCAAGTACTAGCAGCTATTTGCAGCTATTTCATTACTCAGTGCTACGACTATAAACACTATAAATAAGACAATGATCAGCAGCTGCATACTATCGTCAGCTTGTTTCTGATTCTGTGTGTTCATCTGCCTGACTGCTATAATTGACAGCTGTGATTACAAATTTCTTCTCCAGTCACACAATGGCTCACTGTGCATTTCTTCTCCTTTCAACCGAGTTAGTGACCGAATAATGCTGCTTGAAAAGTCATAGATTTAGCACGTTTGTTTCTTCTCACCACACTCGCTCCTATCGCATCTCTTGTCTCTCGCTAGCACTTTAAAGTTCAGCATATATTCAGTTTCTCCCTCACAAATCACGGACTCAAAGGACTCATGGATATAAGGATATTTTCCCTGGTATGTACACTCTGTATGTCTCAGTTCAACCATGGTCTGTGTTACATCAATGATTTTTGTGAAGCTTAAATAGAAATTTACAGAGAAGTGTAAGGATAAGTCATTGCCTCCACCCCAGCAGCTAGCAAGAAGTGCCATTACCACTAAGTGTTTGTTTTTATTTATTGTTATGCATGTCTCATTTCAACCATGGTCTGTGTTACATCAATGCATTCAGGGATGATTGCTGATAAGGAGCAGTTTAAGAATATAAAGCTTAAAGATTATTGATGTTGATATCTATTTCATGAGCTGTTCAAGTTTATTGCAGGAAGATTCATTTGAGCAAGCTCATTCACAAGGAGGTCCTGAAGCATGTACACAAAGAAACACTACTTAATAAGCAACATTGTTTAAAAGTATTCAAAGTGCACACAAAGTTCGAGAAAGGTATTACATAGATACATCATTGTAAAGAAACGTACAGTTAAGGAAAATTTGGTTAATAGTGTACAGGCAATACAAGGTAGGGTTTATAAACTTAACACTGGTAGACGCAATAGTTAAGCTTGTTGTATTGAGCAAATGATAGGAAGGATAGGATAATTAGGGTGAGCAGGGTTGAGGGGGAAGGGACGGTTAGCAAGATTAAGTGGGGTAATATATAGATAGGAGGCCAAAGGTGGGAAAGGATAGAGGAGCAGGTAGGGAAATCATGTAGGTTTTAGTCATGGAATACATTTTGCAAGCTAGAAAGTTTCAGTTCTGAGTAAGACTAGTACCAGTGGAGATGATAGGTATGGTGCACACATAAGGGTAGGGGAGGGGCTTAATAGCAGTTACAAATATATTTTATTTTAGATGCAATTAGCACTTTATAGAGGTTAACTGAGACAATGCTAGTTAGTTTCAGTACAGATTGGAGTTGGTTCCATATTGTGGGAAAAGCATGTGAGATAGCACGTTTGCCAAAGGAGGTACAAGTCCTAGGTACGTCGAGCATGATGAAGTCTGTTTTCCTGAGACAATATGCACTGTGGGAAATGTAGATGAGAAATGTTAGGTAACAGAGTAGTTTATGCAGAAGCAACTTAAGGATCCAGAGACCAGCATGGAGCAGGTATCTCGTGGTGAGAGAAGTCTAGCCAACAGCTGCATACAGATCACAATGGTGAGTATGGAGGGAGTTGGTAATGAATCATAATGCTCGGTGATAAAGGATGTCCAGCTTGCTTAGGCTTGAGATTGTAGCAGAAGTGTAAATTAAATCACCATAATCAAGTAGGGGAAGGAATGTGGCCTGGACAAGCCTGGTTTGGGTCTCAAGGGGGAAAAGAGATCTATTTCTAAAGAAGAATCCTAGTCTGGCTTTGAGCCTCCTTGATAAGCCCTCAATATGGTCATTAAAAGAGAGCTTGTTATCTATCCAAATACTCAGATATTTAAATTTAGGAACGAGTTCCATGGGTTCACTTAGAGAGGTAACAATAAAGTCTTTTGGTAGGACAGAGGAGGTACCGGAGGAGGTGCTATGAGAGAAAATCATTGCTTTCGTTTTTTTGGCATTAAGGGGAAGCTTGGCTTTTATTAGATTATTTTCTGAGCTGAGCAAAGTCAACTTGTAACACATCCCTGACTTCAGATAACGTTGAACCAGAGGTATACAGTACAGTGTCATCTGCAAAGAAGTGCAGGTTGGAGCTAGTTATGTGAGAATCAAGATCGTTGATGTACAGAGAGACCAGGATTGGGCCTAGAATGGAGCTTTGGGGGACTCCTCTGGCAACCGGCAGAGAGGAAGACAATAGGCCATTGGCTTTGACTTTCTGTGTTCTCCCTGTTAGATAACTAGTAAACCACTGAGTAGTGGACGGAGTGGCACCTAAGTCAGTCATGCAAGTGACTAAGAGGTTGTGGTCAATAGTGTCAAATGCTTTACTAAGATCCAAGAATACTGCGTCAGTAATCATTTTGGCATTCATGGCAGAGACCCAGTCATTAGTTACTTTAGTCAGTGCTGTGATAGTGCTGTGATTTTCTGTGTTTCATGACTGATTTTTGTGGAGCTTAAGTAAAGATTTACAGATTAGTGTAAGGATAAGTCTTTGCCCCAGCAGAAGTGGTAATAAATATTGATGGACAGATTTGTCAAGAAAAGAAAAGTTGATCATGTGCAGCCTGAATCTTCTTCACCATCAGAATATAAGTGCTCTAGCTGGCCCAGTGGCGCTGAGGGTTGAGGAGCTGGATGCCACACCTCATGCCATGCCGGTGTCCCGGGTTCGGGAATGAGCCCGGGTTGCTGGGGGTCAGCAGGGGAAGGAGAGGATTGAGCGTCCAGAGGACAACTCTCCTCTCCTGGGAGGGACAGGGGTCCTGAGTCAGTGCTCAGTTGCCCTCTGGCGGAGGCCAGAGTTGCAACAAGTGCTGATGATGCAGAAGAAGGAGCGGGGCAGTGGTAGACGTCGGTAACATGCCTTGACATCAGGGCACCAGCCACTCCCCAAGAAACAGGGAAAAACACCCTTCAGCTCCTTCAGAGATGGAGCACTGGAGCTTGCCCTTGATCTGAGGCCACCCGCCTGACACCCTTTTTACCGATGCTACTGACTTCTTGGGGTGTTAGGGACCCACCTCATCCCCGCCCGGGGTGTAAACCGAGGCTACATGGGTGACGGAGGATTGTTCAGGCAGTGCGGACTGCAGAAGGATGACTCCTTGGTGTCTCCCGAGGAGACCAGAACTGAGGGGTGGAGAGGAGGAATAAACATGAGAATAATAAAAAAAAAAAATATAAGCACTCTAAAAAGTACAGATTTAGTAGTTGCCGTATTGGTCCTTGCAAGAACAGTTCCAGAAGCAAATGATTTGATACCTTTTAGTGGACCAACATAGATGTAACAACAAGAACAAAGTGCTCTAGCTTTTGAACCAACAACTCCTTCGTCAGAAGCCTAGTTTAGGCTTCTGACGAAGGACTGGTTGGTCTGAAAGCTTGTTGTTACATCTATGTTGGTCCATTAAAAGGTATCAAATCATTTGCTTCTGGATCTAAAAAGTATAGGAAATATGAGGATCACTATTTGAAATATGGGCCCATAACAGCTAAAGTTGTAGGACCAGATGGAGGAGCTGCCACAATGTGTTGTTTGCTCATTTGTGCTTTCTAGCAAAGCAATGAAGCCTTCAAAAATGGTCAGACATTTGGAAACAAAACATAATGCAGTCAAAGACAAACCAGTTGGGTATTTTCAAAACTGTAGCAAAGATTTGCTAAGGCAGCAGGCATTTATCAAAAAAGCTTCAAATATCAGTTCAAATGCATTGAAAGCATTATATCATGTAGTTTTTTGAGTATCATGGTGCAAGAAGTCACATACTTTTGCAGAAAGTCTCATTTTGCCTGCTGCAATTGACATCTGTAATATCATGTATGGCCCAGATTTTAGTGATAAACTCAAAACCATCCCTTTGTCTGATAACACAATAGCCAGAAGAATTGTGACATGGCAACAGACATAGCAGACCAATTAATGAAACTGTGCAGTACATGTTCGTATGCTTTGCAACTTTATGAGTCAACAGATATTTCTAATGATGGACAGCTACTTGCTTTTGTAAGATTTATTGAGGACAATAATGTGGTGGAGGAGTTTCTGTTTTGTAAAATACTGCCGCAGTGAACAACTGGTGCAGAAATGTTTAAAGTGCTTGATGACTTTGCTAAGGAGAATGCTATTTCTTGGGACAAATGTCTGGGCTTGTGAACAGATGGAGCTCTGGCAATGACAGGTGTAAAGAGCGGGCTACTTGGTCTGGTTAAAAGAGTTACACCACAAGTTATTTGGACACATTATATGCTACACATGGAGTCTCCAGCATCAAACAGAATGAGTACAGATGTCAATACAATTCTGCTCATGGTTGTAAAAGTTGTAAGTTTCATCAAAAACAGGGCATTGAACACAAAGCTTTTTGCTTCTCTCTGAGATGAAATGGGTGTTGAACACAAAGCCGTGTTTTATCATTCAGAAGTCAGATGGTTGTCACAAGGGGCAGTTCTAAGCAGGGTTTTTGAATTATGTGGTAAATTTATGAATTCTTATCGCAGAACTCACAGATAGATCTCACTGTTAAGTTTATAGATATGGAGTGGGTAGCCAAACTTGCATACCTCGCTGATTTGTTTAGTGATTTGCGCAGGCTGAATATGTCAATGCAAGGCAGAAATGTTAATATTATACAACTTTACAGCAAAGTGGAGGAATTCATCAAGAGATCAAAAAAATGGAGAGAAAGAGTACAACAGGGAAATGTATCCATGTTCCCATCCTTACAAGACCTGATTGACAACTCAGATCCTAGCATTATTTCAAAAATATCAGGCACTATTTTTTCACACTTGGCAGCACTGGAACAGTAATTTGAAGAGTACTTTTCAGAGTCTGACAGCTGGCGTTGTGACTTTCTTCCATCACAAATAGTGCTTCATTCAGCTTGACAGCTAAGGAAGAGGATCAGCTGATAGAAATGACCACAGACAGCATACACAGAAACAGATTTGAAATGGTATATTGTCTCACCACCTTCTGGATTGGTAGCAAGAATGAATTCCCAGAGCTTGCAAATAAGACAGTGAAAGCTGTTCTTCCATTTGCAATGACTTACTTGTGTGAGAGTGAATTCTCCGCCTTGACTGCTCTTAAAATTCACCAACAGCTTAATCTGGTTCAGGGTCAGTTGGCATTCATCTGTATCCCCCTCCCCTGAGTCATGCCTGAAAATAGGCAGGATTTGTCTAGTGCACTTACCCAGTCAACAAAAACTAAAATAAAAAAAAAAAACAAGTATCATTCAAGACTACAGCCAGAAAATGACCTGAGAATATGTTTTTCAAAAATATCATCAAGGATTGAGAGACTTTGCTCATTGCATCAAGCCCAAGTGTCACATTAGTGGTTCAAAACTCAAACTTTTGCACTTTATACCTGACTAATCTTTTTTTTTTTGTATAATTACAAATACATTATTAAAAACTACATTGTTTTATAAAATTTGCTTGATGTTGTTTTTCCCGTTGAATTATACCAAATGCATGTTTTTTGGTAGGGGGTCCCTGACAAGGCCTGAAGGTGGAAGGGGGCCTCGGACCAAAAAAGGTTGACAACCACTGCTATAAATGAAACATCTCTTAATGGGTGGTATCAGACCATCTTCACAGGGGCAGGACCATCTGGGGGGGCCTCTGAATGTGAACCTCATGGTGCTATGATCTGACCAAATCACTGGATCTACTCTGAGGTCATTTACATCTAATCCTAAAGAAAAGACCAAATCCAATGTGTGGCCCCCTGAGTGCATAGCTGTTGTTACATTCTGCAGCAGGTCCAGTGCCCCCATGCTCCCAAGGAGATCATTCCCAAAACCCGAGAGCCTGCCATCAACCCAGGCATTGAAGTCCCCCAGGATCAACCACCTAGGAGACTCCAACACCAGGCCAGAGAAGAGCTCCTCAATCTCCCATAAAAAGTCCCCATCTAAACCAGGGGGATGATAGAGCCCAAAGACCATGAAACCCATACCCATGCCCCCTCAAATGGCCAAACACTCAAAAGATTGTGTATGACCTACAGGTAGCACTATGAAGTTCAGAACAGATTTAAAACAAATGGCCACCCCCCAACCCTGTGATCCTCCCTTGGGTTGTGTATCACAGACTATCCAGCCAGTACCACCACCTCCAAAATGGGGCTGGCATTTTCATCTAACTAGGTCTCCATGATGCAAGCCAGGTTAACCAAGGATATCAAGTCCACCATTATAGCAGCCTTGTTCCTCATCAATCTGGCATTGCATAGCACAACCCAAGTAGGATGATGTGGGGCAGCGGGACCAGCCAGCTGCCCACTGTCTATCATGGAGTCCTTGGGTATGGGAATAAAGCATGGCAACCCACTCTCAAGTTCCCATCTCACCCCAGGGCATCTCCTTGGCCTTACCACCCGAATCCCAGACATCCCAGCAGCTGCTCAGGTCCCACTTACCCCTGGAGCCCCCCCAAGCTATTCCTAAGGCTCTACATTTCTGGTAGGCTTCAGCTCGGAGTGTTGGAAGCTCAAATGGATGGAGGTCATGGAGGTAATCCCCCGAGTAGCTACGTCTTAAGGGTCTCTGTCCCAGACACATTCTCGCAACTTAAATCTACTACTCTGATAAAATACACCAAAATACCAAATCACCTAACCAAAACAGGTTCTAACTCCCAAATTAAACACAATTCCCCAACCTTCAACTCCCACCCACTACAAAACAATTTTAACCTTCAACTCCCGCCACAAAAACAATTCTGATTCACTCAATCACACATCTTTCACACACCCAAACACGCACGCCCAACTCATCCACTAACTAAATTATACAAATTATTACAATACCACAAAAATATAAATAAATAAATCTTTGTAGCAGGACAGAGAACAATTTGTAGGACTAAGTTTTATCCTGCACCATCCAGGACCAATCTATATGATGTATGAAACTTGACCACTGGTTGTCCAAGTTCAGTGTAGTAAAACCAGCAATTTTTCCATCCAACTTAGAAAAGATACTGGGGAGCTCTCACCTCCACAGCCTGAACGGTAGGTATTAAGAGGCTCTCATCCTCTCAAACTCCTGCTGTTTTTATGTTTCACTGTACTTGAAAAATAGATACAACATCCAGAAAGTCTTCAGTTCCTTAAGTTCAGACACTAGGACTTTAGTTGGAAAATTTAGCACCAGCAGCTAAAAAAGAACACAAAAATGAACTCACTGTAGGTTCTTAAATAGTCCAGGAAAAAGTCCACTGCATCCACAGTACTTCTCTCTACAACCTCCACTTATCTCCTGGTTCTGACTGGCCCAGACCATACAACAGTCCAGGGACTCCCCGTGGAAGCTGTCACTTTCCAGCAGCTGCCCCACTGGTTCCCTCCATTTGAGGTGGAACACCCTCCAATGTCCACCTCTACAGATACTCCCCAGACCCTCACAGGAATCAGACACAGGCCCCATTGGGCAATCCTGCAGTTCTTCTTCAGAAGGGAGGGATGGAACTTGAAACTGCAGACCTCTAATTTTCTCCTTCCTGGATCAGCCCCAGTCCCTTTGTGCAATGCTTCCTTCAGTCCCCAGGACCACCAACTCCGTTCATTCCTCCTTCCACCATGGCATCACTCCATCAGCACTGCCAACAAAACTGAGCCCTCTTCTGCTCTCTCCTGTTGGCAACAGTTGCCCCAAGGCCAAGCCATGTATTGCTGCAACTGCTGCTCACGCAAGTCCCAGTCACTGGCCAGTTGAGGAACAGGTAATCTGCTTACAATTGAAAATATAAATTCAGCCTGGAGCCCAATCACAGTGTCGTTCCACGCTTAGTTTTGTTTGAACTAACAACTCAGAATTGGCCCAGCTCTTCTATATTCTCCATCCCTCTAATGATCTTTAACATAACAAAAACAGTATGCAAAATAAGCAAATTGAGCTAAAAGAGTGATTAACATGCTCAAGAACCAAAAATGTAAAATGAAATCTGCTCCCGAACTCACAGCTGGCTCAGCATGGCTGCCATGATGCTATATATCTCTTTAAAACAGAATTCAGGAAGACTCCTTCGGGTATAACAGCCTTTAATAGAAAATACTGCTTGCAGTTATTACTGTATATGGAGTGGAAATATGTGACTGTGGTAACAGATCTGCTCATGGTCCCAGTGTTTAAACTTCTTGGGAAAACATTGGGCCGGGGGCCCACTTGCCAAGCTTCATATATCCAGTTAGAACTGGGTATTTCCAATAAAAGTGCAAATATTGACAGTAGAAAAATTAACTATTGGTTAAAACTTACTGGAGTATCTCAGAACCAACTTCCACACAAATGCCTCCTTGAGAAAATAAGCTGTGTGGCATTGGGTTGTCAGGAATCCAAATGGTATAAAACCATATTGCACATCACTAAAAGCTATGAATTAGATGAGCTGCTGAAATACCCAGCAAGAAACATTAAGCTTAGTCTAAAATACAAGAAATACATGAAAAATAAAATAATCAATAACTGGATACAGAAGGATAATGGAAATATTTTCCAATTAATGTTATACCCCAGTTTGTAGTCAATAATGTTATGTTTGGATACAAGTATTACCTGGATACATTCTTAGAGCCACTTGTAAGAAACACATTCGCTAAATACAAGTTGGTAAGATTCAATAGTAACATTTTAATAGTGAGATACAATAAAAATAGTGTTATTGGGCAGCAATGTGATTGTCATAATGGCACTAAGGAAGATCTCCTACATGTACTTTGGCATTGTCCTTGGTACAATCAGTCAAACAAGAAAACTCTGGCTAGGATCCTTTCTACAGTATTGGACAGAGCTGGATGAAGTTTTGTTAATGGATATCTTGAGTCATACAGAGGACAATTGAACAATTAGTCACTTAGCAAACTTCTTTACGGCAATCAGTAAAAAAAAAAAAGATAAATTGTCCTGGATGAGTGGTATGAGTAATTTATATGGCAGCCCCATCAAGGAGAATGTTTCTAAATGAAAGTATTGTTTATCCATGGGGCCTGATATTCAAATGTGCACCTGGCAATGGTGCAAGTGGGTGTGCAGCACAACTGAGGTGCACTGGAGCAACTAAGGGAAATATTCAAATGAGATGAGCCATGGTGCATCTCTTCTGAAAATATCAAGTAATGCACACTGCGCAAATACAATGTGCTGGTGCATCCCCCCCAGACAGGGCTGAATACCAGGAATGGGAACTGCACCAGTGCAGCAGAGATACGTTGTGCACAAATTCTCGTTATTCAGCCACCAATATGCAAATGGGGCCATAATGCATGCAAGGCACAAATGGAGTCTTTGCATGTCATTATGGCCCCATTTGCATGAGTTGTGCAGGGCTGGCCAGTGAAATGCACCTGGTGCCCTGCACAGCATGCAGCAGTACCCCCTCCCTATCCCGTACAGCCGATCGCAGCAATAACACCTATTCAAGTCCCTGGCAGTCTAGTGGTGCCTCCCCTTCCGAACCCGACCTTCTGATCACTGTAGTAGTCATGTAAGAAATATCTCTGGTGGTTCAGTGGTTCCCCACTCCCCGCCAGTATCTCCAATCATGGGCAAAGTAATACTTTACATTGCCCTGGTGGTCTAGTGGTAACCCCCACCCCACCCATAACCCTGATTACTCGTAATGGTGATGTAATCAATACCCTGGTGGTCCAGTGGCTTCCTCTGCCCATCTCGACCCAATGATCACTGAACCCTATAACCGAAGAATCCTAGGTAGTCTAGTGGAACACCCCAACCCCTCCCATAGCAGCAATCACCGTGCTAACATGTGAATGACTATTTGTGGTTGTCCAGTAGTGCCCCTATCCTCCCCACACAGGACACCCAGCCCACCAAGCCCCCCTCCCATCATTGGCAGGCAGCATACCTGCCCACATACCGCTGTGGCTGCCCACCAAATTACAGCTTACAGTAGGAGCTGCAAGCTCATTGGTCCACACTGTGGACCAATAGGCCTGCAGTCATTCATTCATAAAGTTATAAATTATTACAGTATGCACTGCAAGCCCATTGGTCCATAGTGTGGGCCAATGAGCTTGCAGCTCCTACTGTAAACTGTCATTTGGTGGGCAGCCACAGTGGAATGCGGGTGGGTATGCTGCCCACCGATGATGGGGGAGCTGGGTGTGCAGGATGTCTTGTGTGGGTAGGGGGCTGGAGGGCACCACTGAACCATCACAGATAGTCAAAAGTTCAAAGTTCAAAGTTTATTGGTGCAAAAGATGTATAAAAAAAAACAATACATTTTATTACATCCATCACAGAAAACACATAAAATATTAATCATGAGATAAAAATAAAACATTATAATACAGTTTTATAGAGCAATATAAATAAATGAATTATACTCAGAATTCACTTTTTCATCTTATTGGCAAAATTTGCCATGCCATACATTATCCTAATATTTTCCAGACCAAGCAAGCGCTTCTTACACATATCCTTATTTTCCAGGTTATCTGCCATAATCAGAGGAGTTATCCATTTACCTCTTTCTCTTTTCAGGTCATCACATTCAAATAATTTATGTTGTAAACTTTCTACATTATCATTATTACAATTACATATTTTTTAATTCCCAAACTTACCCCACCATTTATTATACTGTAAATTTACAATACCCAGACTTTCCAACCTCATGTTACACAAATTATTCCTGTTTCTTATTTTCACAATATGCCAGATATGGTTCCATTTTCCCATTTACTTTTATATCAGAATAATATCCATATCTGTCTAACTCATGTATTCTGGCAAGGTCAGTTTGAAGCGCAACATCAGAAAATCTTTGAATAGCAGCTTTTGTAAACAAGTTTGCATCAGTCATGGCTTTAATGGACCATATATCTTCCATACAGAGACTCTTTGATCAGTTGTTCAAACTTTGGAACCAGCCACTCATGCCAACCCCTCCCTTTAATCTCTCCAAAAAATCTACCCAACATAGTCTGGGAAGTCTCTCTCTGTAGGCATCTTTACTACTTTTCCCCAATATTTAATAACTCTAATTTTAACATTTAAAGCAGGAATACCTGCTTCCAATCTCATAGAGGCTGTCGGACAAGCCCATGGGAGCTCCAAAGTGTTTCTCAGGAAGACATTCTGAATAGGTTATGATTTTATATCTCCTGCCAACAGGCCCCATACGTCACAGCCATATAACATCTGGCTAATGGTCTTAGCTTCAAATGTCCTCCTGAGAGCCACAAAGGAATTATTAGCAAACCTGTTAGCAAAGGCATATATAGCACTTATTGAACTATATGATTTGTTTTTTATCTGATGCAAATGAGCATCCCACCACAGATTATTCTCAGATATAATTCCCAAGTATCTAAATGATTTCACTTCTTCTATTCTTCTGTTATTAATTTCCAGGAAACGTTTCAAGGAATTTTTTTCCCCAAAAGATATTTTCATTTTTTCAACATTCATCCCTAATTTCAATTTGGCAAATGACTCCATCAAGCTTGTCATTGCTCTCTTTAAACCCAGAGGGGTTTGTGAGATAACCAAAGCATCATCTGCATATAATAATAACTGGATTTTTTCCTTGTTTATCGAAGGGGCAAAGGTATCAATTTTAGCCATATCTCTAATAACTGTTTCAATGAACAGATTAAACAATATCGGGGCCAATAAACACCCTTGCTTGACTACCTTTCCCACTTTTATTTCTCTTGAAAGTGCACCATCTGTGTAATAAAGTACTAGAGCAGTAGTATTATAATGTAACCTCTGTAGTATATTTAACAAATGTTTATCTATGTTTAACATTGTCAAAATCTCCCACATTTTATTTCTATCCACAGAGTCAAAAGCAGCTCTTATAGAAACAAAACATACATAAAGTATACATTTCCTCCTACATACATATAATTCCAGCAGATAATTCAATGTAAAAACCAGATCCAATGTATTACAGTTTTTCTTAAAACCACATTGATACTTGGAAATTAATTCATTTTCTTCCACCCATGCCGATATCCTTTTCAACAGCAAATGGGTAAAGATCTTTTGGGAAATTGGCAATAAAGTTATTGGTCTATAACACATAGGGTCATGTTTGGAACCTTTTTTGAATAAAGGAACAATCACCCCTTTATTCCAGTTCAGTGGCAGAACAAAAGATTGAGCAACTGCTGAAAATAAACATAGCAAAACCTCTGCCCAATGATCAACATTATGTAAGTACACGTCAGAGAGGACACCATCAATTCCTGGGGTTTTATTCCTTTTTTGTGCTTGCATTGCCTCCCTTACTTCCCCAAGAGTAAATAAGAATGAAAATGAATCACCTTTCTCTGTATCTTCACCCATACCACTAACAGATAGCTCTTTATAATCATTATCGTAGATTTTACTAAAATGACTCATCCACTGTTCTTCTGATATCAACCCTAACAAATTATATTGGATATTACTCTCACAACATCCAAAGGCCACAAGTCACCAAAATGTTTGGCTGTCTTTCTTAAGGATTGAATCTTGTAGTTTACCCCATAGTGAGAGATTATAAATCCTCTTCTTGTTATATATCAGGGTTTTATATTCTATTTTTAGATTCTTAAAAGCCTTCAATATAACCAGGGAAGTGTTTCGTACCTAATTTTGCCCAGTCTTTTCATCTCTTTCCTTAGATTTATACAGTCATAATCAAACCAAGGCTGAGTACTGCCAATATTAACCTTTGTCACACTTCATTTTTTAGAACTCGCTGCCAGAACTATTTGTTGCATATAATATTCAAAATATTGAATTTGTTCGATTGCCCCTACCTTAGTCATTATATCCACTGGATATTCTATCATATTTTACTTTTGAATTATCAAATCAATACATTATTTTGTACATTTATTCCATATAATTTTCTTCACATATTTAATACACATTAACATCTGCCTCCTTGTCTTCCCTTTGATTTTTCCTTTTTAACTTAATATTTAATACAATAGAACATAGCACAGGAAAATGATCACTATTCCATAGTTTAATAATCTTAAAGCGATTCACTCTATGATAATCTAGTGCTTCTACAATACCCAAGTCTAAGACACTACCCCCTTTGGTTGTAGGGAAGGAGAACTCCCCCTCCCAATCACCTCTAGTCCTACCATTTAAAATCCTCAGATTAAATTTATCCAAAAACTGTAGTATTAATTTACCTTTTGGATTTAACATCCCATCCTTTGATTGGCACACCGGTATACTTCAAATGTCATCAATTCCCCACTCTGGCGCTGCATTTTCAATACCATTGCCCACATGTACGTTAAAATCTCTAAACAGGTACATAGATATCCCTGGGTACCTGGATTTCAAAGACTCAGTATCATGTCCTAAACAATTAAGAATGCCAATCAATTCACTTACTTTAATTACTGAGGAATATATATATATATATATATATATATATATATATATATATATATATATATATATATATAGATATATATATATATATAGATATAGATATATAGATATATATATAGATATATATATATATATATATATATATATATATATATATATATATTTATATATTAAATAGAGCAAAATATTTCTGGGCTATAATAACAACATACATAAAAATTCATTATTTTATTTATTTATTTATTACATTTTGATTACCAGGTGAGCCCACTGAGTCCTGAAGGTCTCTTTTTCAGGGGAGACCCGGGATACGGTACAATGACAAATTATACATGCTGACCTTGGGATTCTCAAATTCAGTTAACACATTAATACATGTAATCAATCCCCCTCTAGCTCTACCATATTTAGAGGTTTTATATGCTGGAGAAACCTAGCTTTTATAACCATTTACCCATATCTCATCCAGTTTACCCATCCATGTTGCTTGCAGAAGCAATATTGGGTACTTGGTAATCCACTCTAAACAGGCTTTATCCTCCATCTTTTCTTTAAGGCTGGCAACATTCCAGGATATTAAATCTATACCTTTATTACCATTTTCTTGTCAGACTGTTGACTCCAGTGTTACTGTCTCATTATCACTGTCACTCACCCTTATTATACTATTAGACTGTCTATATCTGGACACACATGTGGCTGGCCTCTTCAAAGTCACTATTCAGACTTTCATCAGATTCCAAAATCACCGAGGAATTAATATGTACCCCAAGTCGCTTCCTACCTCTTCTCATTATACTGTACAATGCACATCCTCCCCTATTAATGTTTGTGTTGTCTCAATTGGTTTCAAGAATGCTGTGATTCTAGGTTGCTTTACTGTAGCTTTATCTTTCTTATTAACATCTACCCTTACAACCTGCTTTCCTTTTGGATCAGTTGGGCCATTTATGTCCATTATAATTGTTGTATCAAGGAGGATGCCCAACTCACAAAACTTAACTTTCTCTTTCAAAATATCCCTTTGTTTATCTACATTCTTTAGGACAACACATAACTGTCCTTTGTAAGGTCTAACTTAATACCTGTAAACTGATCTAATATCTTGCCAGATAATTTTTTTCCAAAAATTCCCTTAATGAGATTATACGTCGCCAATTTCACCGTATATGCATTCTTATTCTTTTGTTTTGGTACACCATTTATAAAAATTGTTGGCAGCATTTCTCCACCTAAAATTAACCTCTCTTTCTCTAGATCATTTAATTTAATTGAACCCTATGTATCGTTAAAAGCATTTTCCCCTATTTTCTCTGCCTTTTTATAGTTTACCTTATTTTTTGTTTGCAGTTTTGTTAGTCTTTCTAACTCATTTCCAGCTCTATTCTGCATTATGTTTCCCCTTCTATTCTCCTTTTTACCTTTATAGTTCCAGGTACTTCCTTCAACTTGTTTAGGACCCTTAGTATTCATAACTTCTATTTCTTGCTCTAGCTCTCTTTTTCTTTGCTCCAATTCATCAATCAGAAGATCTATTTCTTTCCTCTCTATTACCAATTTCTTCTGTTATCATCTGGATTGTTTTCCTCTTTAAATTCTTTGCACCATCTGTCTCCTTAAAAGCTTTTCCATTTTTTATTAAGCAATTACTTATTACCCCATCTCTTTCAGTAGGACTACAACACTTTTTTTTCTTGTTAGCCTCACCTTTATGCATTACTCCCTCCTCCTTCCTTCCTACATTATTTTAATCCAGTCCATCTGTCTCCTTCTCCTTCTGTAATTGAGGAGGGTTCTCCACATAGAATTCAATGAATGATCAAAAAAGTGTATTTAATTCCAACAGTTGAGCATTACCAAATGCAATCTCTTTTTTAACTTCCTCTAGCTTATCTATTATAGGCTCTACATTTCCAATTCCTTTATGTTTATTATTCAAAATATCCATCTTTCCCCATCTTATATCACAGGGATTTTGTAATTCAAAATGTTTACCATTTGTTCATTATTAACCTTTAGTTTTATATAAGGTGTCAAAAAAGACTCAAAATGTTGTAGGAACAATTTATTTTTACTTTGATGTTGATTAGTCAATGGGTCAATCTGTTTTACAGACTTGGAAACCTCTGTACAAAGTTGAGAGTCAATTTCTTGCATCAGATTCACACTTATCCCATTCTCGTTATGCCCTACACCAGTTAAATTACCATCACTTATTAAGCTTTTCCCATCCATCATAACCATACTATAGGCCTCAACCACCTTAGCCTTACTGCTTGAGTTAGTATAGGGGGACACTATGTTACTTCCATGATGACTCTTCTCTGTTTGTTTATCAGAGGGATTAAAGTCAGATATTTGCAGTTCTGGACCCGTGATATCAATTAAATTCCTAAGATTACTTTCTGCGCTCTGACACTGTGGGTTGTCCTCCAACCTTCTAATCTCCTCTAATAATGGGTGTATACTCTGCAGAGTCATCTCATTTGATCTTACTGGTGAAGATGTCATTTTTGGGTCAAACACTTTAGTAATTTTCTTATTTCCCCTTAATTCAGTTTGATTACAATTACAATTAGGCCACAAGTACTGTGTTATTTTCTGAACAGAAGAGGACCTATCCGAGCCAACTTTATCATTTTTTCTATTTTTACTCTTTACTTTATCAACCTTACAGCAGCATGTTCTTATTTTTTTGGGTTGCATTATCTTAGATATATCCAGATCAGGGCTACACAATCACACTTCTTAGAAAAACAGAGATAAGAAAAATCAATATTATGCAGTCTATAGAACAGGTGTTCTCAAATGTTCTCATTATCTTTTGTATTCCACCTATTTCTTCTGCTTGAGTATTTTCTTCTTGGTGCTCTCCACATAAGTGATTTTCTAATTAGTTGTCTCCTTATCCCCTCTTTCTCAGTTTTAACTTCTATGAGGGCTTCAGAATGAGCAGAGGGACTTGCCACACTAAAACAGAAACAATAAACAATAAGCACATTAAAGACTATAATTATAACCCCAAATTTTATACGTTTCAAAATAAATACACCACTCTATTATATATCCTTATGTTGTAGTACTGATGACCGAGTAGCACATAATAACTAAAATATTGGATAGAAATATCTACCCAACATAACCATATAACAGCATTTCAGAAATATGTAGCACTTACTTCAGCATAATTAATCCAAATGTGCCACAAAACATTTAATGAGCTTTCACAGTATAAAATCAAACGAACATCTAGGACTGTACCAAATATTGTCCAAATAATGTCCTCTTCAATGCTATAAACACAAAGGCATTTAATTAGCAGACTAAGCCTTATTTATCCTAAAGACATAAAACACAAAACCTAGCCACAGAAAATGTACTAGCAGTATCACTATATTAAGAAGTACCTTCTCAAAGTACAAGGGAAACTCAGGAAGAAGTATTAGAAGAGCAGAGCAGCAGTTGCACATGTCTAAACCCAAGCTGCCTCCAAACAAATCTGATTTCTTCACCTCCACTCATGCACATTTATCTGCCCTGCCCATGTGACTTAACCCACCTATCCTGAACTAGCAACTGCGAGTGGCGTGAAAACCAACAGAATAATAAAAAATATATATATATATATATATATAATAAAATAAATAAAACCAAACTATAATAATATCACTGTGAGATAAATGGTAAAAAACAAACACACACCTCATTAGCCACCCCAGAAATCAGAGAACACACTTCAAGGTAAAAGGAAACTTTTCAAACACTCCTCTTATATACAATATAATAATATAATATGTAAAATGTTAAAATGTTGATGTTAAATGTTAAAATGTTTTGTGCAGGATATGATATAACAAAGATGAGGGATTCCCCACGGTCCCACAGTCAAGCAGTCCTTAGTAGTAAGGACTATTCCAAATCTCTGCTCCCCCATAATCCACAGTTAACTCACAAAATCAAACTCCAATTTGCGGGCTCTTCCAAACCAATCTGGGCTCCTGAATCTTTTCTTTCCTTTCATTTCTGCTTGAAAACCAGCTTCAGTCTAAATTTCTAAATGCTGTGCTGCTATGGGCCAGCAAAACTCACTCACTCATGCCATGTTTTACCTCAGCCATTACCCCCACAATAATCCAGTCAGAGTCAACTGCCGTACCAGTGATCGACAACCATCTCTTCCAGCCAAATTCCCCTGCACACAGCACAGAGTCAAGCACAGAGTAGAGCAGAGGATAAAACAATCCCTCAGTTAACCACCCAACTATACCAATGGCAGGTTATGGAATACAGATCACAGGACTTCAAAACTTCAGGTTCCAGGCTTTGCTCTTCAGACTTCGAACCTTTCCAAAGGGCCCCCTTGCTCCCAGTCTCCAGCCACCACTGAAGGCCTTCCTCCTACAAGGGAACAAAAAACAGCCTGAAACACCACACCAGCCAAGAAGGGACACAAGAAATTCAGGTAAGACGTGCAGTTACACTTGCAGTGGCATAACTTTTCAAAAAGGAAAAAAGCTTAAAGCACATCCTGCTCTGTTGCTCCTCCAGAGCATTCACAGCATGCAGTACCTTCTCATTCAGCTTTATACACCCTTCTTAGTTCAATCTCTCTGACTGGCCAGCTACACATAAAGAAACAAAACCACTCTGCACTCATGGAACCAGGCAGTTTAAATCAAAACCACGGATAGTCATTTGCATATTAGCATGGTGATTGCCACTATGGGAGGGGTGTGGGGTTCCACTGGACTGCCAGCGATGGTACGTTGTTATTTTGGTGGTCGCTGCTGTGGGAGATATGGGGGGTTCCACTAGACTACCTGGAATCCTTTGGTTTATTGTAGGGTGATCGTGGGTCAGGATGGGTGGGGGAGCCACTGGACCACCAGGGCATTGATTACATCACCATTATGGGTGATCAGGGTTATGGGCAGGGTGGGGTTACCATAGACCACCAGGGTAATGTAAATTACTACTTCACTGGTGATCATGGATTCAGGCAAGGAGGGGGGTACCACTAGACCACCAGGGCCTATTGTGTGTGCTTGTGCACGGTGTTGGGGGTTGCCACCTGGCTGGCAGCAGCTGTGTTGTGCACTGCAATACAGTGGGCCACCAGTGGGTGGACTGCACCCGAGCATATTTTCCATGCTCAATTTTGAGTCAGGTATGTGGCACATCTCTCAGGGTTGTGCCAGCAGATGGGCCACATCCTGTGCTGAATAGCGGGATGTGCCACATATGCATGAGCACACTCCTGTAGATGTGCTGCATACATTATCTTTGCACCCCAGTGCATTGGGATTTGCACTGCTAATTCACACATTTGAATATTGCCCTGGGGTGCAGTTCTGGGGTTGAGCTGGCACAACTCAGTTGCACTAGGTGCAACCCCTTTGAATATCTAGCCCATTATGTCAGAATCTATGGGCGAATAATCTGCATATTAACAAGACTTACTAGAATTTAGCTTACTGTTCTTAAATGCTAATAGCATATCATAATATATGGATAAGCCCCAATAATAGTGTAGTAAGTCATATAAAAAGTTCCCGGTAATACACTACTGCTCTCTCAATAATACTATCCTGAGAAGTTATAATACTATTGAATTGTTCAAATTGTTCAGCACCTTGATATGTCGAAAGGTGCTATATAAATAAAATTATTATTATTATTATTATTTGTTGATAATACTACAGTTCAAAGGTTATATCCAACTGTCGTATCATCAATGAACTGTAGTATTATCAATGAACTTCAGCAGCATGAGAGCAGCTCCCAGCATGTGCTGAGCATGCCGGCATTTCACTTAAACTGTTTTCTGACAGAAAGCCAGTTCGCTGCTTCCAGTTCATAGTTTTAATTTCCTACCTCCAGTTTGCTGTTTACTTAGTGCAGTTCCTCTTCCTGAAGCAACTGTCCCAGACACACCCAGCAACACAAGGTAAGAAAATAAAACTGCCTCAGATCCATATATTACAGAAAAATAACAAATAGATAAGTGTGTTACAAGGCAGTAATACCATTGGGAGGTTTTGGGGACTTTGGGAACCTCTTGAGCTGCACTCTCGAGGTTCCATGTCCCCAAAACCTCCCGATGGTATTATTGCCTTGTAATACTCACTTATCTATCCATTATTCTATTTGCAAACACTAAGAACTTATTATTTTATAATGTGATATGGCGTATATTGTAGTTCTTACTTAGGTACATTTTATTGTGCTATATTGAGATGTCTGCATAAATGAGATCAGAATTATATTTTAACTTCAGTTGCAAGCCTTTAACAACCCCTGTACATCACCGATAAATCTTCCTGTTCGCAGTGTGGAATGCTGTGCCAGGTGCCTTTTACTATTCATGTTAGCATACAATTCAGCACTGTATTATGATACTAGCTTTTTTTTTTAATTGTGTGTTTATGATGCTTCTTTTTAATTCTGTAAATTTTAAACTTTGCTTTTATCATGTTCTTCTTTTTGTAAATTGCAATGTACTATTAGGTCAATCAATAAATTTACTACTACTACTACCATCTGTGTCCTAAATTCATTATCTCTAATTCTTTTATATAGACATATCATATCACCTGGTAACATATGCCTTTCCAGTGTGTGTAGACCTATGTTTGCAAATCTTTCCTCATATGGGGCCCTATGCACTAATGAGTGGGTAGTCTTCACCAAAGATGCATAATCCACCCACGTAGCTCCGCACCTGTGAATAGGTGCACACCAGCCGGTATCCACTACAGGCCACCACCTGTCTGTGGCCCCACCCCCCAGCAAGCAGGTCTGTGCAGGGCAGCTGGGAGAGGCATAGCAGATCCAGCTGGGCATCCAATTGGATGCCCACCCTGGATCCCCAGTGGATCACTTGCACAGCTTGGTGCAGTTCTGGGAGTGTGGATTGGACCTGTGGACACTGGACCCACATGGCAATGCCCCATCCAGGCTCTGGAACCCAAGAAATGCCCCCAGTGCATGGGAGCCATCTTCACCACCTCCCCAGCCTAAGGCAACCCTGGTGCCCATGCAGCAAGGCACCCCCCAACACACTGCACACAGGTGCACCTGCTGCCCCTTGCAGGTGGACCCCGAACCTCATACAAAATCACACATGCCCTACAATGCAAAGCATCATGGGCTGCATATGCAAATCACCACAGAATATTATACTGGTTCCACTTTAAGCAGAAATGCATGGTGCCAAAATGCCTCACACAGTTTGCAAAGGGTGCCAACAGATTACATAGACTCGTGTTTCATCATACCAGGACTCATCCGTATGCCTCATCTGCTTGACACCCCAGTGGAATGAACCAGGTACCCTAAGATGGTCTATCTGGGTTATGTTGTGGGGATCCAATTAAAACAAAAACAATTTAAAGTCAAAGAACCTCTGTGCACAAGCACTGAGGCAATGGTTATCCCAAAGGGCATTTGGCCAGGAAGCCAAGTTTCAAGAAATACAAAATCACACATGCCCCCATAATGCAAAGCATCATGGGCTGCATATGCAAATCACTACAGAATATTATGCTGGTTCAACTTTAAGCAGAATTGCATGGTGCCAAAAGCCTCTCACACAGTTTGCAAAGGGTGCCAACAGAAGACACAGACATGTGTTTCGTCCTACCAGGACTCATCAGTATGCCTCTTCTGTTTGACACCCTAGTGGAATGAACCAGGTACCCTAAGATGGTCTATCAGGGTTATGTTGTGGTGAACGCAATTAAAACAAAAAACAATTTAAAAGACAAAGAACCTCTGTGCACAGGCACTGAGGCAATGGTTACCCCAAAGGGCATTTGGGGTGACCTTTAGGAATACTGTATTCCAAACATTGCACAGATACAGTAATCAGACTCTAAAAACTAGTATTATACCAATTTGCAAAGAAATCACATGATAAAATCTTCATGTTACAGTCATGAAAACTGTTTTCATGTCACCATGTTTAAACAATATGTGGTTTGTCTGATTAAAATGGCAGGGCCCATTTGGCCATGGTCACCTGACCAGGGGAGGGTCCTCAGTCAGGGCAGAAAGTTTGCATTGGTGGGGGGAGGGGAAGGGAAGGACTGCTAGGAAACAGGGGACAGGGAGAGGGCATCATGATGGACAGAAAAGGAGGAGGAATTAAAGGAACAAGGTTAAAACGGATTGGCTAGCAAAGAGAGAGTGGGGAGGGGGGCTTTAAGATGGGCTGCACAGAGGAAGGAGAGCTCATTCATCTGCTAGCCATCAGTTTGGCCAGCACATTATTCAGTTGTGGTAAGGTCACTAGATACAGTGGTGGTATAGTTTGCTAAATATATTTTGGTCTGGGCATGGCAAAGAAATGGTACGAGGAGAGCAGTTTGGTTGCAGTAATAAGAGATAGAATGAATGGCAAATGCAGGCTGTGGGGGGAGCATTTGCGGCTCCTGTTTGTTTCCTAAAATTGCAGACCAGGAGGTCACTCCCATGGTGGGCATTTTTTAAAATGGGAGGCATTCTGAGAGCACTTGAAACTGGGAGACTGGAGGAGCAAAAGAGGTGGTAGGTAACACAGTCAAAGTTGAAATGAGCTGGGCAGGCTGGCAAGGAGGATTTCAAAAAAAAATGCAAGAGAACAACTAAGGTTTGGATGCTGGCTCCTAGGGCTGTAAGAGGAAAGAATATGGGAGGCTGATAGTTGTATCCCAGAGGAGGTAGAAGCAGAATGGATGGTGGGGAAAAGAATGTGGGCCTCTAGGGTGACCGGGTGAGCTGCAGAAAATTAAAAAAATAAATCTCAGGAAAGCAGCGGCCACCAAGGAAGAGAGTGCAGTGATAGATGATTAGTATGGCTGAGTGCACAAGTCGAGTGAGGTAGAGAGCAGGCCCGGAGGAACAAAAAAGAAGCCAGGACACATGGCTGGATGCCATTTGGAGGGGGCATGGCAGGGGGGTTGGTTGTTTTACTGTGACACAGAAATTAGAAAGGAGGCCAGCAGGATAGACATTGTCGCATTGTGGGACAGCCAGAGGCCTTTCAAAATATATATATATATATATATGTATATCTGTATATATACACACAATAAAGAAGGAAGAGTGTGGGGTGAGTTTTCCAATGGGGAAAGAAACAGGAGGGAGCCACCCATGGTGGGTGCCATTATTGGGAGGGTGCATGAGTTCGGATAGGAGAAGAAACAGGGAGGGAGAACACAGCGTGCATAATGGGTGTCATTATGTGGGGAGGACGGAAGATACTGGAGCAAATGGAGGTTTGTACAAGGAGTATTTCTCGCCAAGGAGGGCTAGTTAAAAAAATGTTTTAGAAATTTTATTATTACAGCTTGGGTGAAGTGGGGTGATTTGATTTCAAGTGGTGAAGATGAACTGGGGAGGGTACAGGAGAACACGTAGTGGATGCCATTTTGGGTTGAGGAAACAGAAAAGAACACTGACCACTTAGTTTTAAATGCATTGTGAAATGAGGGGTTCAGAAAGGTACATCATCTGCAGAGAATAATTGCTTTTTGGCCAGAGTTCTTGTTCTAAAGATAGGGGTAGAATGTGCTTGCAATGGATTTATGTGATAAGGGCAAGTCCCTAATAGTGCCACACACAAAGAGTGACGCAAATATCGCCTGAAGCAACAGAGCGACTGAAACAAACAGAGACCATCGGAAACAGCGACGGTCTTCAGCCACAAGACACAAAAATCACAGAAATTCTTTTTTTTAGCGAGGGGCCGCACTCCCTGAATATTATATAATCAACTTTGGGGGAGCAGACTTAAAAAAAAAAGAATATTTGATATCCTACTGTAGGACCAGAACCCAGGTCTGCCAGCAAGGCTCCAGCCACTACACCAAAACAGCCAGCTCTGCAGGGTTTGGCATCACACCTGCCTATATCCTGTCATAGCAAGTGTAGTCCACTGCTACACTCACTATAGAGGACCCTACTCTCTGATAGAATGGTCGCCCTATATATGAGCAGTATTATTGAGTGTCTTGTATTGAGTCACTCAATAATACTCGCCCATTTAGTGTGCTACCGCTCACAATGCAAGTGGGGGTTAAGAAAAAGAAAAAAAGAGAAACAAATTGAAGGACATTTATAGGGTTGTAATGGAATAAGGTAGTGGTGGCTGGGTGGCTGAGGAATAACATGGGCCACTGCATAGTCAAGACAAAAAAAAATATTTCAATAAATAAGTTTAAGCAGGCAAGACAGGAGGTGGACCAGATGCTTATGGTAAACAGCAGTCCCACAACCTACAGGGCAACATACAGTTTGGGAGAAGACAGTCCCCTTACTCCTTCGGTCTGCTGCAGCAACAAGGAGGGAGGAAGGGGGCTTTGTCAAAGGGGGGTTGGACTGGATCAAGTGTTAAAAAAATATATATATACATATATCATGAAAAGATGGAGAATTTATGTGTGCGTATATATTACTAAAAAATGGAGAGTTCTGGGGAGAACAGAACAGTGACTATGGTAAGTGGGGGTGTGGAAGGGCTGAGGGCAAGAGCAGGGACAAGATCAAAAACCAGAGACCCAATCAGGAGAGGGTTTTTTGGATGCCGGCTAACTTTACATTATATGATTCAGTTTCAGCGATTACAGCATGGCCCAAATTCCAAATAGGAGGCAGTCTGGAAAGCTATGGAGTTGGTGGAAAAGGCACAGAAGATGCTGGACACAGTGGAGCAACCCCAACTGGGCTGGAACTGACCAAGCAGGGCAGGAAGCGAAAAGGTGGAGCCATGCTAGGGAACAGGAAGAGGAAAAAAGCAACCCACAAATGAGAACCCTTTCACCCCAGCACCACCTCAACCAGGTCTGCCCCAGTGCCTGGTGCCCAGCCAGGTGCCACCACAACCAGGTCAGCCACAGCTGGGGCCCCACAGATGTCCAACCCAGTGCATCCATAGCCAGATCAGCCACAGCCAGCATTGCCACAGAACCCAGGTGGAGCAGGTACAGTGGACCTCACCTTAGAAGGGAGTGTAAAGGAAAATGTGGAACAGATTATAGGCTCAATGGGAGAGAATGATATAGGGGAATTAGAAAAGGCACTTGGAGAAATTAAAGAAGGTAAAAAGTTGAGCAAGAGGCTGAGGTTGGAGGCATAGGGAGCCAGAGGGTTTTGGAATGGAGATAAGCATGCCAGGAGTCAGAATAGGGGACCATACCAACATATGAACATATAAAGAAGCCAGCAGAAGAAGGCCATTTGGTCTATCAAGTCTGCTCACATTGCAGGGTCCACAGCTTGAGCCAATGTCCCTACCCTCCTCCCTCCCCCCACTTCTCCCATTCTCTCTACCCATGATCCTAACCTTCCCCCATGCCTGTCTCAGCCTCTCTTGAAGCTGCCCACTATCTTCAACGAGATGACCTCTTCCGGCAGCGCATTTCAAGTGTCCACTACCCTCTCTGTGAAGAAGTGCTTCCTGACCTCCCTCCTAAACCTCTCACCCTCCAGCTTACGACTGTGTCCCCTCATGTTATGGTTGCCACTCAGCTTAAAGAGACTCTCCTTATCAGCCATATTTATTCCTTTCAAGTATTTGAAGGTCCCAATCACATTCTCTCTCTCTCTCTCTCTCCTGTCTTCCAGAGAGTACATATTCAGTGCCCTCAGTCTCTCTTTGTATGCCTTACTTTGCTGACCTGGTATTATCTTTGTAGCCCCTTCTGGACCTTCTCCAGCAGGTTAATGTCCTTTTTGAGATATGGGCACCAGTACTGAACTCCATACTCAAGATGCGACCTTACCAGTGACCTGTACAAGGGCAGTATAACCTCATCTGTCTTACTACTGATTCCCCTAGATATGCATCCCAGCATTTTGTTTACCTTTGCTGCTGCATTCTTGCACTGCGTGGAGTGCTTCAGGTCTCTAGTGATCATCACTCCCAGGTCTTTCTCCTCCTCTGATGTAGATACTCGGACTCCACCCAGGTAGTACTCTGTCCTGGGATTCTTGGCTCCAATATGCATAACTTTGCCTTTCTTGGCATTGAAGCTAAGCTGCCAGATCCTGGACCACTTCCCCAGCTTTTCCAGATCCTTCTGTAGGTTCTGTATCCCTTCAGCAGTATGCATTCTCCCACAGAGCTTGGTATTATCCATGAATAGGCACATTTTTCCCTTAATGCCATCTCCAATGTCATTGATGAAGACATTGAACAACACTGACCTCAGCACCGAGGCCTGCAGGACCCCACTGGTTACCTCTCTAGTGCCAGATAACTCTTCCCCCCACAATCACCCTCTGGGTTCTGTTTCTCAACCAGTTTTCCAACCATCTGGCCATCTTTTCCCCAACCCGAGATCCACAAACTTCCTGATCAATCTTTTGTGGGGCACAGAGTCAAAGGCCTTGCTGAAATCAAGATAGAGGATGTCTACCACTTGGCCCCTGTCTACTGTCTTAGTGACACAGTCAAAGAAGTCAATCAGATTTGTTTGACATGATCTCACCCCTCATGAACCCATGCTGCCTCACATCCTGAAGACCATGCTTCTCTAGGTATTCTACCAACCTTTCCTTTAGTATGATTTCCATGAGCTTGCCCACAATGGAGGTCAGATTGACTGGTCTGTAATTCCCTGGATCATCCTTGGGACCGCTTTTTTTGTCCTGCTGGCCATGAAATAAAATATATGGAAGGGTGCATTTGTGGCTATATTTGCCCTAGTGTATAAAGAAACATTGAATAAATATGAGGAGAAAGAAAGTTTTGGGAAAAGGGACAAGGCAATGGCCTTGGTTTTGTTGGGCAGGAAGGAGGGGGGCAAAGAATTTGAGGGAGCAAACGTAGGATGCATGGGTAGTGGGATTCACATATTACAGTGCTATTCTCCAGTAGAAGTGGCCAGAGCTAGCCATGCCCTTACTGGCATACTCCCTTACCTTTCATAGCCCATATAAAATTATGGGGTGCAAAAACTGGCTGCAATATGATGAAAAATTCCATCAGAGAATGGCCATGCATGAGGCCGTGCGATGGGACAATTGGCACTCCGATTTATGATTTGAAACCATGATGGTGTAAGAGGAGGTAACAGGAACTGGGTCAGGAGTGAAACAGGCCTGCAAAAATTGTGTTGGGAGTACAACAGAGCACAGTACACATGGCCAAGCTGTTGCTTTAAGCATGCTTGTTCCAATTGCACAGGGGCACACCCATCATCCAGATGCTGGACGTATGGGTACAGAAACAATGGGGCCAGGGTAGGTGGCCAACCCTTTCAGGGAAGTTTATCAGGGACACAGGGGACAGCATGGGATTATGGGGGGTGCGGTAGGGGCTTAGGGGTAGGGGGTTCAGACATGGAGCCGGGAACAGATGAGACACAGAATAGACAGGTCGGTAGAAAAAAGTACCAACTACCAGGGTCACCAGTAAAATTGGAAGTTTTGCAGGATTGGGTGAGGGATTGCCTGGATAGGAAGGTGGATAGAACATTGAGGGAGGGGCTCACCAGAGGTTTAACTTACACTGTAGGGAAAGGAAAGCATGAAGGCCAAAACTTTGGGTCAGTTAAGGGCAAGGAAGTCATTGTGGTACAAAAGACACAGAAGGAAATCAAGGCAGGAGGGTAGCGGGGCCATTCACAGATCTGCCATTGGATAATTTCAGAGTGTCCCCATTGGGTTTGGTCCCCAAGAAACAACCAGGTGAATACAGGGTGATTCATCACCGTCATGCCCAGAAAGAGGGGTTGGCGTAATGATTTTATAGGAGACTAAGATAGCAGGGTAACATACACAACATTGGAGGAAGTGGTGCAGATGATACAGGCAGTAAAGGGCAAGGTTAGCAAAAATTGACATTGAAACAGCTTTCCATCTGCTTCCAGTCCTGCCAGAGGACTAGGATTTATTGGGTTTTAGTGTGGAGGAGAGTTCTGTTTTGACAAAGCCATGTCCATGGGCTGCTCAATTGCTTGCCCCACTTTGAGACATTCAGCACATGGATGCATTGGGTATTCAGGACCAGGTACAGGCAGTGAATGGTAGTCTATTACATGGATGATTTTCTCATGATAGGCAGGAGGAGGGAGGGCGCTGGAGATATAATCAGGCAATTTGGGGAGATATAGCATCAGCTTGGGGTCCCACTGGCAGAGGATAAAACCAGGAGCCCAGCCAGTGTTTGGAGTTCTTAGGGATCAAAATAGACACTGAGGTGGGTGTGTTCAGACTCCCGGCTCAGACGATACAAAAACTGAAAGGTTTGCTGGGGGCAGTAAGAGGGAAAAGACAAGTGCTGTTGAACATGGTACAGCAGCTGCTGGGTCACTTGAACTTTGCTTGCCAAGCAACAGCACCAGGGTGGGCTTTCACACGGCAACTGGCCAGGGGAACGAGAGGGGCCACTCGACCTCACCATTGGATTGATATTACAAAAGGGGTGAGAGAGGACTTGTGGATATGGGAGGAGTTCCTGGAGCCAGATAACAAGGTGATATTCTGTCAGGATGACTGGGTTTTTAATACAGACTTGAAGCTCTATACAAATGCTGCTTGGGGGCATAGGATGGGGGCTTATTTTAAAGGGAAATGGGCCTCTGAGCAATGGCAAGTCAAATGGGTTAAAAATAGGACTGACCAGGGATATCATATTTTTGGAGATTTTTCCAATACGGGTAGCGTCAGTGGTGTGGGGAGAGGAGTTAGGCAACCAGAAAATAGCATTCTGATGTGACAATAAGGCAGTAGTGGATGCTCTGAAAAGCAGGGGAGCAGTATCAGATGCAGTGATGAGAGTGATGAGGCAGTTAGTTTTGCAAGGTTTATAACTGAACATGTCTTTTTAAGGCAAAGCACATCAAAGGAGTATGGAACACTGTGGCTGATAGCCTCTCCCATCTCCAGTTGGACAGGTTCTGGGCCTTAGCCCCAGGGGAGGAAAGCAAGAAAACAGCAGTACCTCAGCAGATGTGGGAGATTGGTTGGATAGAGCCAAGCTGTTCTTTCACAGCTCATGGTTGGCTAGGACATGGAGGATATACGAGGGTTCATGGAGACTTTTCCAGATGTTCAGAGCAGGACAAAGCATGAGGTAAGTGGGTGGTTATGAAAGACCAGGTAGCCAAGTTTGTGGTGAGCAAAGGAGGAAGGTGTGGCACATGCAACCATAGGTGCACACCTATTGACCATAGGCCTAGAATGTAGCCTGGAGAGGTGGGGACCCAAGGAAGGGACAGTGAAAAGAATGATACTGGGTTGGTTGAGACTCAGAGGAAAAGAATTCGATGGGAGGCACCCCATATCAGAGGTGCTCCTGGGAAAAGCCTGAAGTTCATTGGGGAAGATCTAAGGAGGTATTCATACCACTCCTTGTGGATTGGCACCACCTCTGAGTTGGCAGGTGGTGGGGTCCAAGAAGATGTGAAAAAGTGAGAAGATGGGTCTTGGACTGCTATAAAGTATATGAGAGAACTGACCTGCTAATTTTGTATGTTTTATTTGAGGTGGAAGAATCCGGGTCCAAAGAAAAGGGTCCGGATGGGGGGGGGGGGCACAAAAAATGGTAGCTTAATCTATTTTTTCTTTTAATCCCACAGTCCCCACAGAACGGCTAGAGGTACTAATCTGTGGACACTCCTTTGTGTACAGAAACATAGTAACATAGACTCTGATGGCAGATAAGGACCACTTGGCCCACCCAGTCTGCACATTTCCCTACCTAATGGATAAGCTGCAGATCCTAGTTAACCAACAGTTCACTTTCTCCCACCCCTCACTAGAACTGCCTTATGTCTGTCCCATGCATTCTTGAATTCCCCCACTGTGTTTGACTCCACAACCTTCTCAGGAAGGCCGTTCCATGCAACCACAACCCTCACTGTGAAAAAATACTTCCTCACATTACCTCTGAGCAGTCCCCCCTCTATCTTCAAATTGTGTCTCCTTGTTCTTGCACATCCCTTTTTCTGAAAGATGCTACCCTCTTGGACTTTGTTGATTCCCTTGAGGTGCTTAAAAGTTTCAATCATGTCCCCCCTCTCCTTCCTTTCCTCGAGGGTATACATATTAAGCTCCTTTAGTCTCTCTTTGTATGGCTTCTGGTGCAGACCCTGCACCATTTTAGTTGCCCTCCTCTGGACAGCCTTCATCCTGTCTATGTCCTTGCGGAGATGGTGTCTCCAGAACTGCAGGCAGTACTCCAGATGGGGTCTCAACAACTGTCTGCACAGAGGGATAACAACTTCTTGTTTTCTACTGGTGATGCCTCTCCCTATGCATCCCAATATCCCCTCAGCCCTCCTTTCTGCCTTCTCAAATTGCTTGCCCACCTTTAGGTCATCTGAAATGACTGCCCCCAGGTCCCTTTCCATTTTTGTTGTTGTTAGTATTTCACCCCCATTGTGTACTCTTCCCCTGAATTTTTTTTCCCAGGTGCATTACTTTGCACTTCTTTGCATTGAATCTAAGCTGCAATACATTAGACCATTCCTCCAACCTTGCCAAGTCCCTTCTCATCCTTTCCACCCCACCTTGTGTATCAACCCGGTTGTAGATCTTTATGTTGTCTGCAAAGAGACATACTTTTCCTTCCAGTCCCTCTGCAATGTCACTTATAAAGGCATTAAAGAGGACTGGTAGCCAGTACTGAACCCTGCAGTACCCCGCTAGTAACCCCCCTTTCTTTAGAATGGACTCCATTTATTATTACCCTCTGCATCCTGTTGTCCAGCCAATTTTTTACCCAGGTTACCACCTTGGGACTCACTCCAAGGCTGGCTAACTTGTTTGTTAATTTTTTGTGTGGGACTGTGTCAAATGCCTTGCTAAAGTCTAGGTAGGCCATGTCCGCAGCCCCTCCCTGGTCTGCTACTTTGGTCACCTAGTGAAAGAAATCTATTAGATTCATCTGACACATCCTTCCCATTGTGAATCCATGCTGCCTTTGGTCCTGTGCCCTGCTGGCCTCTAGGTACTCAACAATTTTTTCCTACAGAAGAGATTCCATCCTTTTCCCTACCACTGAAATCAAATTAACAGGTCTGCAGTTTCCTGCCTCTGCCTTGCTCCCACTTTTGTGAAGTGGAATCACATCTGCCCTCTTCCAGTCCTCAGGTACCACCCCATCCTCCCATGATTTGTAAAAGAGGGTAGTCAGTGGTGTCACTAGTTTTTCTTTAGTTCCCTTAGAATTCTGTGGTGAATCCCATCAGGCCACATTGCCTTGTCCACCTTCAGTTTTAAGAGTTCTTTCCGAACCCTTTCTTCTGTGAATGGACTGGTACTGCCCCCCTATCCAGAGTGCTTCTATTGTTTGGTTTAGGTACCTACCCCTCCTCTACTTTTGTGAATACTGAGCAGAAGCATTCATTCAGTATCCCTGCATTTTCACTGTCACCCTCTTCCCACATTCCCTCCCCTTTATTAAGCCTCAGTATCCCTCCTTTAGTCTTTCTTCACTCCCTAATGTACCTATAAAAGGTTTTATCCCCTTTCTTAACAGAGTTGTCTACCTTCTCCTCAGTTTGGGCCTTTGCAATTCTAATTGCCTTCCCTGTCTCCTTCTGTTTTAACTGATATAGTTCTCTGTCCTGCTCCTTCTGTGTTTCCTTATATTTCCTGAATGCTATTCTTTTCTCCTTAACCTTCCTGCTACCTCTTTTGAGAACCACACTGGCTTTTCCTTCTTTTTGTTTTGTTGATTTGATTTACACAAAGGCTTGTTGTCTCTGTGATGGCAATTTTGATTTTTCCCATTGTTCTTCCACCCTCCTTCTTGCCTGTTTGCTAGATCTTTTCTGAGGCACTCTCCCATTTTGCAAAAGTCAGCCTTCCTAAAGCCAACACCTTGCTTTTGTATGGCTTGACTCTACAGCTGTGTTTATTATGAACCACACTGTTGGTGGTCATGTGTTCCCAGATGGCTACCCACTTCTGAATCTGAGATTCTCTCTCCATCCCATTTGAGAGTACCAACACTAGTTGTCTGAGGCATACCCTTGAGTATCGAGAATGGCCTTGCTCTTGGATGTGGCTGCATTAAAGGTGCTCCAGTTAACATCTGGCATATTCAGGTCCCCCATCAACAATATCTCTCCTTTTTCTGCCATTCTAAGAACTCCTTTTATCATTTCCTTGTCCATTGCCTCCCCCTAAGACAGGGGTCTGTAAACAACCCCTGTGCGGATTGTGGTGCTATTTCCTGTCTCCAGAGTGACCCACAGTGTCTCCGCCCCTCTCTGTTTACCCTTTAGTTCTGTTGCTTTGATTTTATTTTTATTTTTTTATTTAGTTTTTGTTGACGAATGCGTGCACTAGACAAATCCTGCCTATTTTCAGGCACGACCCGGGGGAGGGGGATACAGATGAATGCCAGCTGACCTTGAACCAGATTAAGCTGTTGGTGGTATTTTTAGTGAATGAGGGAAATTTGGCCAGGACACCGGGGAAATTCCACTACTCTTTTTCGATAAGTGCCATGGGATCTTTAACATCCACCTGAACTACCACCAATCCAGGCAGATGGGACCTTGGTTTAACGTCTCATCCAAAAGACGGCACCTCAGAAGTGGAGCACCCCTCTCATGCTGCACTACAGTGTCAGTATTGGGATATTAACCCAAGTGTCAGATGTGGGAACTGAACCCACAGCCCTCTGATCTCCCGGCCTCAGAGGCGAGTGTGCTACCTACTGAGCCACTGACACTGACTTAAAGTGACAGTAAATCAAAAGTGACACTGACACTGACTTGATTCCTTCCATATGTGAGAAACTACTCCTCCTCCTCCTCTTTTACCGTCCCTGCCCCTCCTGTGGATTGTGTACCCTGGTATGTTGACATCTCAGCCATAGGTCTCTTTGTACCACATTTCTGTGACTGCCACAATATTCAGATGTCCCTCTTCCTTCAAGAACACTAGTTCAGAGAGCTTGTTACCCAGACTATGGGCATTGGTACTCATCGCCCTCTATTTTTGATGGCTTTATCCCTTTTAGGCCCATCCCTGTCCTTACTGCTTTTTTCTGGATTTAACCCTCTCCTGCTCCCTATCAAATTCTCTACCTTTGTGTCTACTTCACTAACTACCCTGTTTTGTGGGGGGCTGGGACTTCCCTGCTTCTCTTCAGTGCCTCCCTTGGGCAGACCGACGAGCGGTGGGCCGTGCTGGAGGGATACAGCTAAATCAAGATTGGAACAACATCAGGTTGCACTGGAAGGGACTCAGAGGGATGTGATGGTCACAACTTCTGCCATTGCTGGAGGAATTGAGGACAACAAGGCCAGAGCCACACATGATAATATTACATTTGGGGGCAATGATCCAGGTCTTAGTTCAACATTTTCTGGCAGATAAAGGGAGATTGCAAGAATAATAGAATGGTGGCCAGTAGTGGAGGTGGCATGGTCTGACATGTTGTCTAGGTGCTTATGGATCGGCCAGGGATCATAAGGTGCTGAACGATGTACAAAAGCAGATGAATAGGCAGAGTGGGGGCCTATATACAATCAATTGGGGAAATAGTAATAAAGCATGAACAGATGGGGTATATCTATCTGAAATGGGGTGGATATCTTTAACGTAGATCTGGGAGAGGTGATAGAAAAATGGAGATGGAGAAAGCCACAAGTGAAGTAAGGGAATACCCACCTGGAGGCAGGCTAGTGGAGAAAAAGAGAAATGAAAAGGAGGGGAAGGGACAGTGTGGGGGGTGACCCTAGCCTGGGATCCAGGCTGGGGTGAGGCACCTCTGGGTGTCCATCCAGGGGGCGTTGGAGGTGGGGTATGGGTATACATCCATACCCAGTAGGATAGAGAGATGCAACAAGAAGGAGGGACCACCTGGATGTACGTCTATGTGGAAAGATTGTAAAGAAAGAAAAAAGCACAAAATTACGGTGATATTGAAATTGTTGTGGATATGAAATGGAGGAAAAAAAGATGTAAATGATGATGTAAGTAAGATAATGTAAGCAAAGAAAGTTGGAAATGTGATGTATATATCAATGTTAATGTAATAAACAAATTTACTGACTAAGCACCCAAAAAAACCTTAAGTTGTGTCGTGAGTTGTTTTTGGGAAGGGGATTCAGGGATCAGCAATTTTGTTCCCCAGTCTCCTCACATTCAGTGAGACTACCTTCCATCCATTTCCATCCTTCACTCCACCACTTTCCCCCTCAGCCTTCCCCCAAACCCACCCCCATTACCGACACTATTGCTATGGGGGGTTAGCTTGTATGGTTCACCTTTGTGGTGGTCCTGCTTACCAGCTGCACACTCCCCACCCCCCCTTCCTAGTTTAAAAACCCCTTTGATTCTAGATATTCCTACAGCCTATGTTTCAAGATCCCCTGCCCTGCCCTGCCCTACTCAAATGCAATCTGTCCTTAGTGTATAGATCCCCAGTGTCCCACATATTCCCCATTTTCTCACCAGCCCATATCCATGAGAATTACACCTCCCACCCAGCCATGAGTTGAACTCCCCTATCCTATCCTTCCTCGCTCTGCTTGCCCTGGGAACCAGTAGCACCTCTGAGAAGGCCACTGAGCTCCCTTCTTCTGTACACAGCTTCCCCAGTTCTTCAAATCTCTCCTGCTAACTGACTCCACCGTGCAGCCCCCCAGGTTATTGCTGCCTACATGAATCACCACATGAGGTTTCTGCTTTTCCCTCCTAACACACCTTATTACAGCCTGCCGTACCCTGTCTGCTGTCAAGCCCAGAACAGCTTCAACCCATATCTGGCTATGTCGTTCACCCCTCCCTCCCCATCTTATCTCCTTCAAAATAGGATCCCCTATCACTATGATTCCCCCCCCCGTCCTTCCCACCAGCTCCTGTATCCGGCACCCCTGCTCGTCCCCCCTCCATCTGCCTTCCACCTGGTTCCCTTGCAACACTAGCCACCCTTCCCTTAGTAGCTGTCCCTCCCTCCGACAAACCTCACCTTGCTGTTGCACTCCTTCCTCCCTGGTTACAACGCCTCAGAGGTTCCCCAGCTCCCCTCTCCCACTCCTCCCCATACCTGCCTTCCCTCCCAGTGTCCTGTTCCCCATACCCTCTGCCTTTTACCCCTGTCTTCCCCTACCCTCGTGCCCGCCTGCACCAATTCTGGGGGCCCCACCATCCTCACCCATTTTTGTCACCAACACCACATACCTGTTGCTTGAAGCTACCCCCCACCATCAGTAGTAGCCCCTGCTGTTGTTACAAAGCAGATCCATATTGCTACCTGGTTTCCTCATTCACTCTATAGGTCCCACTGTCACGGCTTCCCTACATGCCCTCATTTGCTTTATATGCCCTACTGTCTCAACTTTCCTACACATACAAGGGGGTGCACGGCCTACCTCAACACTTCCCCAACCTCCTTTCATCCTCCATAACTCCCAATCCAGCCTCTGGACCGCTGCCTGCAGATCCCCCAGCCTGCGGCATATGGGACATTCCTGTAACCTCCATAATGTGCCCATCCAGACTGCCATCCCACAGCCATTGCAGGTCACTATTCTGCTCCCCCAATTCCACTTTAGATCCTCTTGAGTCAGTCAATTCATCAGAACTCCGCCGAATCCACCTCAGTGCCTCCCCTTCAAGGCTCTCCTCCCCTGCTTGTTCCCCTCATTGGTGCACTCCTACAGGTGTGGTTCCTGCAGTCAGTTTAATAAAGGTGGTGAAGTGGGGTGGGAGGGTGGGCAAAACAGCTGGGAGCCTCCTCTCCTGCCTTATTGGCTTCCAGCTGCTGCCTTCAGATGCTCTCTGCTTCTTCCTGAGCCGCTGATGTGGCTTTCTTTTTCTTTTGCCTCCCAAGCCACCGACGCAGCTGTTCCTGCTAAACTTAGCCATTGATGTGCTTCTCTTACTCCCCAGTGATGCTGGTGTAGCCCCTTTCCTCAGCAGCCCCCAACTGGCGGACACTCTGCCACATCTGAATGCTGCAGGTGTGGCGCCAGTGAAATCACAAAGTTTATTCTTGGTGTCATTGTGGCTTGTTGTGTGTACAAGGCAGGGGCAGGCTGGCAAAATAAATCTTTGACTTGAGTTTCCATCCAGAGGAGAAGAGAGAGAGAGAGGAGGAGGAGAGTGAGAGACAGAGAGGAGGAGAGAGAGAGAGAGAAAGAGAGAGAGATTGAGATTATTCGGGCCAAAGAGAAATTTTATAGTCACAGAAATCACAGATAAAGTTTATTCTTGGCCCCAGTGTAGCTGTGAGTGTACACGGGGCATGCTGGCAAAATAAATCTTCGATTTGTGACACCATCCAGAGGAGAAAGAGAGAGAGAGAGAGAGAGACTACTGTTGGCCAAAGAGAAATTCTACAGTCACAAAAATCACAAATAAAGAAATGAATCTTGGCCTCAGTGTGGCTGTGCAGTGTATGTACACTGTACAGGGCAGGCAGACAGGCAAAAGTGTGCTTGCATGTGTCTGTGTCTGTCTTCTCTCACTCCCTCAGCTCTCTTTCTATCTCTCCTAGCACATTCATGTCACAGGCCCAAGCAGGATGTGCCAACAGTACAACCCAGTCATGAAGCAGCTAGCAGTTATTGCATTTATTTATCAGTTTTACAGTCATTTTTATACAAAGCATGCATTAAATTATTTCCTTTTGGCCTCTGTGTTGAATATGACCAACTCTGGCCTCTTTTATGCATTTTATCATGTTTAAAAATATTTATAAATAATCAGAACTAATCAGAACTGATCAGAACAAATCAGAACTCTACTGTGTTACAGTTCTTATTTAATGAGGGATCAGAAATTTACAAGTTCTCTCAGTCCTACTCTCAACGCTATGAATTTCACATAGCGCTATGATTTTTACTCTCAAATTTACCCTTGCTCTGCAAAGGATATTGATGTTCTTCATAATGTTAGAGCTATTTCTGGACACACAAACTATCAGATCCCTTAACTAACTTCATAGAAACATACCATAACACTAACTATATGGGGTCCACTATTTGTAGACATTTTATTCTTTAAAATAAGAAAGTGCTACACATTATGGCCATCTGGTATGAATGTGAAGGCCAGTGCTATGATTTTTAATGCTGAGAGGTTGACAGGTATGGTGGGGATGAGGGTTTAAGTAGGGCTGCACAGAAAGAGCCCTCAGTCATCTCCTAGCCATGATTTTGCCCACCCACACGCTCTAATTTTTGGGGGTAAGTCAAGAATGGAAGGATCTCAAGCAGGGAACAAAGAAAGGGTCAGCATCAGAGGAAGACCAGTCAGAAAGAGTGAGACACAGTGGGGACTGCTGAATGTGGACAGGTAGGTGGTAAGAGGTAATGGAAATAGAGATGGAAGTGAATAATAATGGGAAAGGGCTAGCAATAAAAGGAAATTAAAAGTAGGGGAATGGACGGTGGGTGATCCTGGCCTGAGTGTATATCCAGGCTGAAGAGAGGCACCCTCTGGGTGTACACCCAGGGGTGCTGGAAGTGGGTACAGGTGTACATCCATACTCAGCAGAAGAGAGGAATGAGGATCAGGCCACCTGGATGTACACCTGGGTAGCAAGACAGTAAAGAAAGTTAAAAAGCAGAAGAATTACAGTGATATTGAAATTGTTGTGGATATGAAAATGGAGGAATAAAAGATGCAAATGATGATGTAAATAAGATAACATGAGCAAAGAAATCTGGATATGTGATGTGGATTTCAACGTAATAAACAAATTTTCAACTGAGCACCCAAATATTGTAACTTGTGGCATGAGTTCTTTTGGGAAGGGATCTGGGACAAACAGTCTTGAAATGTTACATAAATAGAAATAGAACAAAGTAATACCTTAACTAATATAGGGCCCTATGCATGATGTAACGTGCCATGTAAACTGGGTGCATTGGTATCGCTATGTCTGAATGCCACAGAGTGGTGTCTGTGCAGCATTCATCAAGGGGCACACACCTGTTACACGCCAGAACCCCCGGCCATGCGGACAGCAAAGCGCCAAGGGTGTGTAGGGGGGTGCCAGCACCACGTGTTATTCACAAAGGTAAGTAGTGCTGGCTGCATGGGTGTGAGGAAGGGCAAAGGTTATGCCATGGTAGACCCTGCCATAATCCACAGACACCACCCACCAGGAGTGGCGAGACATGGCCATGACTCCCTGTGCTGCCACAGCCCACTGGGCAGTAGGGAGGTTGGGACTGCAGATAAGGTGAATGCCGACCAACCAGTAGGTACGGGTGGTGGGGTAGTGGTGGCAGTGTGGGGAGGACACTGCCCACAACTGGGGCACAGAGTCAGGGCATGGGGCATGGCCTGAGAAGGGTCAGGACACAGCTGCATTGTGGGGGCAGGGTCCCACCACTGGGAATCCAGCAATGCACCAGTGAGGTGCTGGGTGCCACAGACACATCGAGAGAATGAGCCATAGGGCTCTTGCTGTGTGGGTCTGGGTGCCTGCGGTAGGCATGCACTACCCCAGACCTGTGACTCACAATATGAGGGATCCACTTTGGGACCTGGGATGGGCATCCCATTGGATGCCTGCCTGGGACTGTAACTCCTCCCCCAGCCACCCTGTGGAGTCCTGCTCGCCAGGAGGGGGGCCGCAGACAGGTGCATTCCAGTTGTGAATACCAGCATGTGTGCACCTGTCTGCGGAAGCGGAGCTGTGCAGGTGGGGTACTCGCTTTTTCCATTTACTTCTGCCCGAATCATGCATAGTGGCCTTAGATTGTAACAGAACTTAAATAGGACTCCTGAGGGTTCAGGTTTGGATACCAACACAGCCTCATAATGTATTGTTGCTGTACTCACAATTAAAAAAAAATAAATTAAATAAGTTTAAAAAGTTATAGCTTGTGTTCTCCCTCCTGTTACACTGTTTCTTATAAACCATTTCTTTCATGTTTATTTAAAGGTGACTGAACAAAATATGTACAACAGATTTAAATGTCCCCAGCAGGAGCATCATTATAGTGAATTGGGATGTGCACCAGTTGGAATAAGTGGTTGGGACATTTTGCCCCAGGACCTGTAAGGGTTAATAGTTTGCCACCCTGTGGGACACCCGCAGAGCAGGAGTACCCTAGGGAGCCAGGTGATATAAGGAGTACAAGGGGAGAGAGGGATCAGGAGAGAAAGAGAATGGGTTGGAAGGGTCGAGCAGGGTCAGTTGCCCTCCGAGCAGCATGGCAGTTTTCTTTCAGGACAGTAGGTGGACAGCTAACACCCAGTTGGGACATGGTGATGGCTTCTGCAAAAGATTTCTCAGTCATGGGGAAATAGTGGATGAAACCACCATGCGATGGCGGTCACATGTCTGGAGGTGGCCACAAGAATGGGGTGCAAGGAGAGCAAAGTGATTGTGACAAATGGGGTCATGCCACCATGTTTGACAGGGTCCATCACCCACAGTGATCTGTGTGCCTGGAGGGAGGATGGGAGCCAGCAGCCATGAGGTGAGAGGCTGCCCACTCAAAGCATTAGAAGATTGCCACTTGGAGGAGGGAATGGTAACCCCAAGGTGAGAGTCTATTGTGCCCTGCTCTGAGAAGTATTTTGACCTTTTGGGGCAGTGAAGCAATGGCCCTGAGGTGAGAGCAGAGCAAGCAAAGCAAAGAAAAGCAAACTTTATTTATAAAATAGAACTATTGTGCAATTAACATGGAGCTGTGAACTAAGAAGATTTTCTCCTTTTGCTGAACTGTGGGGTGCCAGAGGGTTTGCTGGATGATAACCTCATGACTGGCCCATGTAAGTCCCATGCAAATGAGCCAGGGCGAGCTGCATGGATTGGATTGATTAACTTTTGTGGGATGGAGCTCACATTTCCTGATGCCTCTTGCTTGTGCTTTGGAACAGAGGAGCACCATGCAAGTTAGTGTTCACAGAGAATTTGGCTACTGTTACTGCTGTCTTGTCTTTGTCTTTTGGACTGTTTGAACTATTTTGGAACAAAATGGCAAAGTGCCCTTATCATCTGATGTCATTGTGCCTTCAGAAATGTTCAAATAGATGTGGAGCTGGTGGGAAGTCTACTGTTCATGAGTTGCATGCCCTGTGTCACAGTAAGGGCTCTGGAGTGCCACTGCTTCCTGTGTGTACTATATGCCAAGGTACCAACTAACTTGGCTTTCAACCCAGTCAATCCACCACCTCCCTGATTTCAGATGACACTCACTTGGGAGGTTGGGAGGGCCTCACTACTCATATGGACAGTACTGACATCTCCAAATCTACTGCAGCATGAGGCAAGCAAGAGTTCCCGTCACCAGGGTTTCCACCAGACCGAGTGGACTAGTACCCTGAAGGGCTTCATCATCGGAGATACATTGGTGTCCTCCAGATGTTTAGTTCTGGAGGACTTCAATGTCTGGGTTGATGATGAATCCTCTAGGATAGGTTATAACCTCCTCCAGATGATGTAATCTCTGGGTCTGTCACAAGAAATTTCTTCCGTGACTCACCAGGGTGGCCACATGTTGGACCTGGTCTTCTCAATTGGGCTTGAGATCAGTAATCTCCAAACTGATCGGGTCATTTGGTCTGACCATTGTACAGTAGAGTTCTCATTTGGGCCCCCCCGAGAGCCCTCCCCCTGCTGGGATGGTAAGATACTTCCCTTTGAGAGGTTTGACCCAGGAGGAATTTCTGGTGGTGGCAGATCTATCCAGTGTAAGTAGTGCATGCACGGGGGTGTGGACGAGATTGTTGCCGCCTATAATAGGGTGATGTCAGCTACGCTTGACTCGCTCACACCAGTCTGTGTATGATCCAAGTCTTCTCATGTGAGGTCCCTGTGGTTTGATGGAGAGCTCAAGGTGATGAAGATTGTGGGTCAGAGGTTAGAGCACTGCTGGTGGATGTCCAGGCTTGATGTGGACAGACTGGCCCTGCACTCTCGCTATGTTGAGTATCAAGGGGAAATCATCTGTAAGAAGACAAAGTTCCTGTCCAGGGAGAGTGCTGTCGGGAAGAATTGACCAACTGTGCTCTTTCGGATTGTAGACAGGTTGTTAAATCCAGCCTGTCTGCAGCTGAAAAAAGCTTTTTCTGATGCTTTATATGAAGAGTTTGCTCGTTTCTGTTTGGACATGGTGTCCACTATCCGGCAGGGCAGTCCATCAGTGTGCCACATACTGGCTGACAGTGATCACCTTTGGCATTCGGAAAGCACTCCGCCTAGTTAGGGGGAGTTTAAACCAGTGGAGGTGGCTGAGGTCATTATAGTTGCCCTCTTGCTAAAGCACACATATTGTGAACTGGACTTGTTGACAACGTGTTTTCTTATGAGATGTGTCGACTCCATTGGCCTGGTGTTTGCCTTGATTGTCCAGTGCTCTATCTCAGAGGGGGTCTTTCCAGATGCCTTGAAGTAAGCACTGGTTAGGCCACTTCTGAAGAAACATCGTTTGACCCTGGCATCAAAGTGAACTACTGTTCAATCTCCAGCCTCCCATTTTTAGGGAAGGTTGCTGAGAAAGTTGTGGCGCAGCAGCTAGAGGAGCACCTCATGACCTTTGACCTTTAAGAGCACCTTCAGTCAGGGTTTTGGGCGAGGCAGAGCTCGGAAACCACATTAGTTAGGGTGCACAATGACCTCCTCAGGGCTCGAGATTGAGGAGAGGGGACAATTCTCCTTCTCCTCGACCTCTATTCTGCATTTGACAGAGTAGGCCATTGTGTGTTGCTCGACCACCTGAGGGAATTTTGTAGACTTGCTGGCACTGTCATCTGCTGGTTTGAGTCCTATCTCACTAACAGGAGGCAATCGATAATGATAGGAATTTCTCCTCCTCCCTAGCCTCCTGTCATGTGGAGTACCTCAAAGTACGGTCTTGTCACCAATGTTGTTTGCTGGTACATGCTTTCCCTGGGAGAGCCCATTAGGAAATACAGTCTGGGTTTTCATTGCTATACTGATGATACCCAACTGTAGCTTTCCTTTGCCCCTGGGACATCCAATGCAGTGGAAGTGCTGAACAAATGCCTTGCTGAGATAAATGACTGGATGGCCTCCTGCTGATTGCAACTGAACCCTGATAAGATGGAGGTACTGGTGGTGGAGTCGGACAGAAGGTGTGATAGGAGGGCCTCTGGCACATCTACTGGGTTTTTCCTGGGATCTGTGTCATTGAAGGCCTTCTCTAGGGTGCATGATGTTGGTGTGAACTTCAACAGCGGACTGACATTTGAAGCACGGGTATCATCATTTGTCCAGATCAGCTTTTACCATTTTAGGATTATCACCAGGATCAAGCCCCTAGTTCCACCAATGGACCTCCCCACCTTGGTACATGCATTCATAACATCTAGGCTTGATTACTATAATGTGCTGTACTTCAGAGTCTCGGGAGGTACCCTCCGCAGACTTCAGCTAGTGCAGAATGCAGCTGCCAGGTTGTTGATGGGGCAGCCCAAATACTGCCACATCACTCCAGTGCTGCATGAACTGCACTGGCTGCCAGTCAGGTGGAGGATCCTCTTCAAGGTTGGCTTGATCACCTTTAAGACCTTACATGGGCTGGGCCCTAGATACTTGTCTCACCTTCTGACACCCGCTGCCTCAGTCCACTCCCTCTGTTCTTCCTCCAGAGACTTCTCTGTGATTCCCAGGTCAGAGCCTAAAGACGCTAGTAACAGAGCATTTAGTGTCACTGGCCCTGTCCTATGGAATTCACTGCCAACATCTGTAAGGAGGCCCATTCAACTTAAGTGTTCAAGGCCACCTTAAGACCCTCCTGTTTAGTCAAGCCTTCCCAGACACCATCTACTAGTATTTATCTCTGGGATAGCTTCTTTAATGACTACTCTTATTTTAACTGTTTTGTATTATCTGGATTATTTATTAGAGTTTTAGTCATGTATGTGTTGTATTTTAATGAATAGTTTATATTTATCTGTCTGAGTGCCCAGAGTCTCCGGGATTGGGTGCATCAAAAATAAAATTTTCCTTGACTTGTCTTTCCTTGCCAGGAGAGTCAAGCATCCAGTAAAGCACTGGGCGCTTGTTGCAGAAGGGGCTGATCAAGGGATGAGCCGCTGACCAGGTTGTTGGCCCCCAGTGGATTTTGGACCACCTAGGACAAGGAGTGAGCAGGGCTGAGCTGAGCCTTCAGAAACTGTTTTAGCCCCACAGCCTATGCCCACAGGTGAGACTACTGAAGCTGCACCCTCTGGACCATCAACCAGTTCACCCCCCCCAGGAGTCCACCGGAGGAGAAGTTGGAGAGTGCCCAGCCTAGAGACCAGGAGGCTGGTGGGGTTGAAGATTGAGTGGAGAGTGAAGGGGAGGACAAATGGGAATCAGAGAAGGATTCAGCATCCCCCTGTGCAACAGTGGTGATGTCACCCCCTAAGAACCCCAAAGGTGAGGGTTCCACCAGTCCCTGGCCTAGAGATCAACAGGGGCAGGCTGAAGAACATCAGCGGCAGGAGTGGGAGTACTGAAACTGAGTGTGGCTCCCACAAGGGGAGGCCCTGAGAATGACCATTCACCACTTGCCAGAGTAGCTGCAGGCAGAGAGGCACATGCAACATCATGTTTGGCAGGAGTTCCCTCAGTATGACTATCCCTACCTGCTGGAATGTGCTGGGGAAATTACAGAGGGGAAGTGGTCAGACTGAGTGTTTTGTGGCATCTTGGGGAAGCTGTTCCGGAAACGCAACCTGCATGTCAACAGCCCCATGATTTCTCTGCAGGAGGCCCAGCAGGTTGCAAAAGGCATCTGTGCTTGAAGTGTCCATAAAGGGCTCACACTGTTTAAAGACTATGCCCTCTTGCAGTACATTGATGGTGACAGTACAAAGTACTGTCAGGGAGCCACTGATTTGTATGGTTAGCCTTGCTAAAGCCCCTCTGATTACTATTACAGCGGTGGGTAAGTCATTACTATGAAACCCTAAGAGCTGTAATCTAGACGCCCTGTAAGACATCTATCAATGGTGAGATTAGCCTTTTGTGACTTTGTTGCACTCTAAACTTAAGACTTCGAGGGGACTGTCCACAACAGTTTCATAGTTTATTATCATCCTGGTTACAAGTTACGAGACAATGTTCATGTTAATCATTTTCATGCAGCTGATTGCTGAATGTTATTATCACTATGAATGCATCAATTTTGTAGTATTTTACATGTTTAGAGCCACTAGCACCTGGTGTGTCCATTTCTTTTTCTTTTAGGATGGTAACTGTTGGGTTAGGATACAGTTTGAAAGGGGGGAGCATGTAAGGAGGTTGTCCCTGACTGGCAGTGGGCATCATTTTGGGTAGTAGTATTTGGAACTTGACCAGTGTTTGGGCCTGGGACATCACCCTAGGCTGTAGGTAATTCATCCTAATGGTCTGGTTGGTGGGTGGCCAGGGAATAGTGCTTGGCTTGTGACAGGGCTGAGCTAGTAGTAGTGTCCCAGGGTGCTAATTTGTTTTCCATCTCCCTGCTGAGTAGCCTGAAGCTCTCCTGGGGTTTGGCAAGGGGGACTGCACATACCTTGCCTACTTGGGACCCCAGTGAAGATGGCAGGTGATGCTCTGGAGCTCGAGTTGTAACCCCCTCAGCAACGGGGGTGTCATTATGGTGCATTGAGATGAGCACCAGTTGGGATTAGTAGTTAAGATATTTTGTCCCAGGACCTGTAAGGGTTAATAGTTTTAATGCCCCGGGTGACTGCTGGCAGCACGAGAGTAACCTGGGTACTGGGTAGGGCAATATAAGGGAGTGAGGAAGAGGGGTAATTGGAAGAAAGATAGTGGGTTGGCACATGTCAAGCAGGAGTAGGTTGCCGCTTTAGCGTGCTGCATTTTCTTTTAGGATAGCATATGGATAGCCAACACCCTGCTGGGATGTGGTGACAGATGCTGCAAAGGATTCCTCAGTCAAGGTGAAACACTGGGTAAAACCAGCACCCCATGGGAAGATGGTGGTCGCATGTCTGGAGGCAGCCGCAGGAGTGGGGTTCCAGGGAGAGAAAATTGATCACAGACAAGATGGGGATGTGCCGCCATGTTTGACAGGGACTATTGTGCACAGTGAGCTATGTGCCAGGCGGCAGAATGGGAGCCAGTGGCCCCAAAGTGAGAGGCTACCTGCTTGAAGCATCAGAAGATTGCCAGCTAGGAGGAGGAATGGTAGCCCAGTGGTGAAAGCCCTAGTGTGCCCCGCTTCAAGAAGTATTTTGACTTTTTGGGACAGTGCAGCAATGGCCCTGAGGTAAGAGGCCAGTCTGAGCAGAGATGATGGGCATGTGGGACTGTGAGAGAAGCAGCCCTGCAGCATTTTGATTTTCTTTCGAGTTGAACTGAGCTGTCTGGAAATTCAGGGTAATCCGAATCACACCCGTGTAATGGACATTGTGTGAAGAGATACTGGATACTCTTGTGATTATGTGACCAAAACAGTCTGGTGTAATGTGTTCTCACTCCCCCTCCCCCATGTATAATTAACTGCTCCATGGAGTGTAATCATGTTTTATTGAAATGGGATCCCCCTGTTTTACTTTGAAGAGTTACCTCAGTTATTTAATAGATTGTTTATGCTGTTAACTACAGTTTTTCCTCCTCTCTCAGCACAGGGGGGCCTGGATGCTCCCCACCTGTGAGGACCTGGTAAACGTAAGTAAATCTTGGCAAGTTTCTGCTGTGACCACCCCCTTCCCACAGACAGTGACCATCAGCATAACCCTAGACACTGGGGAGGGGTGGGCTACATAAAACTTTCCCACAAGTGTCATACATAAATCACATCATTACAATACTCATTAGTAATCAAGATTCGTGCATTTGCTAAATATAATTTAACACTGGTAGGAGTATAATAACTTCTTTACCAGATGTTTATAACGAAGTGAAAAGATGCAACTTTTTAAATTATCTCACGGTTATTCATAAACAACATACATGCAACTTGCAAGTAGAAAATGGGGGGACTGTCTATCTCTCCTTAAATGTCAGATAGCTAAATTTCTCCTGGTTTCTTATTAAGGGGGCAAAAGAACATTACATGCTCTATGTTTTCTAGGCCACCTAACTCACACTTGCAATATGGGCACAAGATCTCAGTCCCATGCTGCTTATAATGAAGATAGCTACTGTTAAAAATGGCAAACCTAAATCTTGCAAAACAATTTCTAGCCTTCTAATGTGATATCAAACTGAGATATGACTCCCTTCCGTGAAATCTTTTATTACTCTTATAAAGAAGATAAGGCTATTTGAGTCTTTCAGAGACTGCCTACAGTTGTTTGTTTCACAATACTCCTGAAGCGAATGTGTGTGTTTCAAGGGAAGCTCAGGAGGCTTAATTGTAAGTAGCTCCCATATCTCAGATGGTTGAGAGGAAGGCACAGTATTCCAAGGTTCTGGGTTCAAATCCCGGTAGAAGCACACTTTTGCTTTCATTTCTGTAATTGGATTTTCTTGTAAAGAAGATGAATTTTTGATTTTTGCAGTTGCAAAATATCCTGGGTTGCTGACAACTGACTGTATTTGGTTTTAATTAATTCTATGAATTCTATTCTTCTAATCCTACAAACATTTGCAAGGATGTCTCCTAGATGGAGTGGAAACATTTTGTTTAATTTTTAACATTTTGTTGGACTGCGGGGGGAAGGGGTGCAGTCTGTTTCAAGACCGAACTTAACCTCATGAGTGTACTAGTTGAGGATGTTTAGTCATTCGAGTGTGCCATTGTAGCACAGGCGTAGGTTATCGGATCGCCCTCATTTATCATCCACCTGGTGATGAGAAGCAATTCCTTCAGGAAGTGATGAACTTCGTCATCGACATGGCATTTGGGTTGCCCAGACTGATGGTTCTGGGTGACTTTAACGCCTGGGTCTATGACGAACTCTTGCAATTTGGTCAGCACTTCCTCCAGTTGATGACATCTCTGGGCCTCACACGGGTGGTTGCCACTGCTACTCATAAACACGGACACTCCCTTGACTTAGTCTTCCTCCTAGGATCGCAACATCTGACTTGGGGATGGAACCAGTTGGGTGGTCAGATCACTACACCGTGGGGTTTAGTTTTAGCAGCCCCCTTCGTAGGCCTACCCTGTGGAGATGATTAAGTAATGTCCTTAAGAGATATAAGCTCATAGCCTAGCGGGGTGTGCTTGACCCCTCGTCCCTCCTCGTTAGCAAGCAGTGACCCAGAGACCCTCGTGAAGGCCTATAATTTGGCCATCTCGGCAGCTCTGGATTCCATTGCTCCAGTCTGTGTTACGCCTCTCCTTCATCCTCGATCCCTTCGTTTGATGAGATTCTGAGGGAGATGCAGAGACTAGGATGAAGGTTAGAGTGTTGCTGGTGAAGTCCTCCTTGATACCGACCACCTTAGATTGATGGACCATTATCAAGTCTATCAATCTGCAATCACCTCAGAAGGCAGAATTCCTGTCTGGGGAGATTGCAGCTACTCAGAATCGACCAACTCAGCTTTTCCGAACTGTGGACAGACTGTGCAAGCAGTCTGTCTACATGTTCAGAAAACCTTTTCACAATTAGAGTGCGACAAACTTGCTCAATTCTTTGCTAATAAGGTGGCTGACATCAGGCGGTACTCCAGCTGGCACACTCTATGGGCATTGCTGTTGATCAGTTTGAGGTCACTGCACTCGGCCTTCTTGAAATACCTTCAGCTGACCGGAGTTCATGAGCGTCATCGGATTATCCAGGGTATGCACCCTATGTCCTGTAGTTTGGACCCTGGACCAACTTCACTAATTTTGGGTTGTATTGATGTCATCAGTCCAGTCCTTGCATGGATAGTCTGGTGCACCTTGGAATCTGAGAGTTTCTAGCTCCCTGAAAGAGACGGTGCTGACACCTCTCTTGAAGAAAGCTACCTTGTACTCAGACTGCCATGCAAACTACAGACCTATCTCTAACCTACCCTTTTAGAGACAATGATTGAAGAAAGTAGTGACAGCACAACTGGAGGACCATTTGACCATCCATGACATCTATGAACCGCTCCAGTCCATTTTTGAAAGAGACATAGTACCAGACAGCGCTGGTTCGGGTGCTTAATGATCTCCTGATGGCTAGAGATCGGTACAGCTGTTCCATCTTGGTTCTTCTGGATCTCTCATCAGCATTTGACACCGTGGACCACGGGCTGCTGCTTGTCACCTGAGGCACATCTGTGGACTGTCGGGAACAGTCCTCAGGTGGTTTCATCATTCCTCATGGGGAGAACACAGAGAGTGGTGTCTGGGGTCTTTCTTGAGGCCCTACTTCTCTGTTGTGTGGGGTGCCTCAGGGCTCTGTGCTGTCACCCATGTTGTTCGAGGTGTACATGCTACCCCTCGGAGACATTGTAAGAAGGTCTAGACTAAGGTTTCACTGCAATGCTGATGATACCAAGTTCTACCTTTCTTTTGCACCCCACCAGGATGGAGCTTTCTCGGTCTTTAATAACTGTCTGAAAGAAATCCAGGAGTGGATGAATTCCAGCTGGCTGAAGTTGAACTTGGAAAAAACTTAGGTGCTGGTTGTGGACCCGGGTCACTGGATAGGGGGGTTGGGGGTTGGTTCGTCCTCGGGAATTTTTCTCGGTGGTGTATCTTACTTGACCTCTGAATGGGTGCGTAACCTGGGGTAATTTTTGATGAAGGGCTGACCCTGCATTCTCAGGTGTCGGCTGTCATCAAATCTTCCTTTATCATCTCAGGAATATTGCCAGGATTAGGCATCTGGTTCTGTCTGGTGACCTTCCTACTTTGATCCATGCCTTTGTGTCCTCATGCTTAGATTATTGCAACTTCCTCTACCTAGGACTTCCTGGGGTAGAAATCCGCCACCACAGCTGGTGCAGAACGAGGTGCCCAGCTTTTGACAGGATCTGCCCAATCCTGTCATATTTTGCTGGTGCTACGCGACCTGCACTGGCTGCCAGTACAGTGGTGGATCACCTTTAAAGTTGGTTTGCTGACTTTTAAAGCCCTATATGGACTGGGCCCAGATTACCTGAAAGAGCTCCTGGTTAAACATAGAAACATAGAATTTGACGGCAGGTAAGGACCGCTTGGCCCACCCCAGTCTGCCCATTTCCCTACCTAATGGATAAGCTGCAGATCCTAGTTAACCAGCAGCCTACTTCTTTCTACCCCCACCCCCCTAGAATTGCCTTATGACTGTCCCATGCATGCTTGAATTCAACCAGTGTTTTTGACTCCACAACCTCCTGCAGAAGGCCGTTCCATGCATCAACAACCCTCTCTGTGAAAAAATACTTCCTTACATTACCTCTGAGCTGTCCCCCCATCTTCAAATTGTGCCCCCTTGTTCTTGCACACCTCTTTTTTTGAAAGATGCTACCCTCTTGGACTTTGTTGATTCCCTTGAGGTACTTGAAAGTTTCTATCATGTCCCCCCTCTCCCCTCCTCTTCTCAAGGCTGTACATATTAAACTCCTTTAGTCTCTTTTCATGTGTCTTCTAGTGCAGACCCTGCACCATTTTAGTTGCCCTACTCTGGACAGCTTCCATCCTGTCTATGTCCTTGTGGAGATTGGGTATCCAGAACTGCACACAGTACTCCAGATGGGGTCTCACCAGCTGTCTGTACAGAGGGATAACAACTTCCTGTTTTCTACTGGTAATGCCTCTCCCTGTGCATCCCAGTATCCTCCCAGCCCTCCTTACTGCCCTCTCACATTGCTTGCCACCTTTAAGCCATCTGATATGACTACCCCCAGGTCCCTTTCCATTTTGTTGTTGTTAGTATCCACCCCCATTGTGTACTCTTCCTTGGTTTTTGTTTCCCAGGTGCATTACCTTGCACTCCTTAGCATTGACTCTAAGCTGCCATACATTTGACCATTCCTCTAACCTTCTGCATGTTCCATCTCATATTTTCCACCCCATCTTGAGTATCAAGAACATACTTTTCTTCCAGTCCCTCTGCACGTTGCATATAAAGACATTGAAGAGGACTGGTCCTAATACTGAACCCCTGCAGTACCTCACTAGTAACCCCCCTTTCTTCAGAGTGGACTCCATTTACTATTACCCTCTGTGTCCTGTCCTCCAGCCAATTCTTTACCCACGCTATCATCTTGGGACCCACTCCCAGGCTGGCTAATTTGGTTAAGTTGGGGAGGGCAAGTAGTAGGGATAACTGTCAACCTCGTCCCAATCGGCGTTATTATGCAATGCTAGATCTGTCTGCAACAAGACTGGTATTTCAGACTTTGTTGCGAGGGCAGATCTTGTCTGCAATACGAGACCTGGTTGGATGGGAATGCGCCCTTTTTAGAGGCCGCTGTTCCCACTCGGGTACCGCCAAGTTATACCACCGCCCAGACTGATCACAGGGGTGGCGTCTGTTTAAGATCAATTGGGCCTAACTGGTGTACCAGTTGAAGAGGCCAGGTCATTTGAGTGTACTGTGGTAGCTGGTGTAGGGTGCAGGATTGCCCTCATCTATCGTCCACCAGGTGATGAGAAGCTTTTTCTGCTGGAAATAGCAGATTTTGCTGCCGACATGGCCTTGGAGTCACCCAGACTGATGGTTCTGGGCAACTTCAATGCTTGGGTTGACGACGAATCTTCATTTTTTGGTCAACATTTCCTCCAGGAGATGACATCTCTGTGCTTTACACAGGTTGTTTCCTCAGCTACACACAAGGGAGGTCAAGGGAGGTCACTCTCTTGACCTGGTCTTCCTCCTGGGGATCAAGCCTCCGATTTGGCGGTGGAACCAGTCGATTGGTCCGATCACTACTCAGTTGGGTTCAATTTTGAGGCCCCCATGGGTAAGTCAGTCCTGTGGAGTTGGTCAGATACCACCCATTGGGGATAGTTCCTGAAGACCTGATGGCGGTTATTAACCTCTGGTTGTTGAACGAGTTCTGCACTGATCCTGAGCAGTTGGTAGTGGCCTATAATAGGGCCATATCGGTAGCCCTTGATGAGATTACGCCTGTCCATGTTCGCCCCCTTCCACATCATCCCGGCACTCCATGGTTTGATGGAGCTCTGAGAGGGTTGCGGAGGACAGGGCATAGGTTAGAACGTCGTTGGAGGAGGACGACCACTGATGCCGACCACCTTATTTTGTTAGAGCATTATAAACTCTACCAAACAGAAATTTCCCATAAGAAGGCAGAATTCCTGTCCAGGGAAATTTCTGTTGCACGGAATCGACCGACCCAGCTCTTCAGAAATGTTGACAGACTGTGCAACCCAGCCTGTCAGCAGATCCATCGGGTTTTTACTCAAACTGATTGTGAGGAGATCGCTTCGATTCTTTGCGAATAAGGTTGAAGACATCAGGAGGAGTGCCTCCGTCTTCATTCTAAGGGTGTTGCTCTTGATCGGTGCCCTGTCACAGAGCCTGGAGTTTCCTGGAGTGCCTTTATTTATTTATTAGCTTTTGGTAACCGGGTAAGTGCGCTAGGCAACAGACCTGCCTATTTTCAGGCACGACCTGGGAGAGCACAGGACATTGGTTACAATATGCAGAAATGCACAGACATAATATAGGTGTACAGGAGCAAAACAAGATATACATTGGGTAGCACAGTAATAGTTACATAAGGGTCAAACTTTGACCTGCCGGATCTCGAGATACTATGAGGATCATCCAGGAGATGCATCCCACGTGGCGTAGTTAGACCCCTGGCCCTACTTGCCTGATTTTGGGTTGTAGTGAGATCATTGGCCCAGTCTTAGCTCAGATTATCCAGTGCGCTTTAGATATGGGAGTGTTTCCTAGCTTCCTGAAGGAGGGGGTGGTGATCCCCCTTCTGAAGAAAGCTTCTCTAGACCTGGATAACCTTGCAAACCACAGGCCAATCTCTAACCTCCCTTTTGTGGGGAAGGTTATTGAGAAAGTTGTGGCTGCTCAATTGGATAACCATTTGACCATCCATAGTTTATATGAACCTCTCCAGTCTGGTTTTCATAAGAGGCATAGTACTAAGACTGTCTGGTTTGGGTGCTCAATGATCTCCTGATGGCGAGAGACAGGAGACACCGTTCTATCTTGGTTCTCCTTGATCTATCATAAGCTTTTGATACTGTGGATCATGGGGTTCTGCTTGAACACCTGAGGTCCATTTGTGGGCTGTCAGGTACAGTCCTCAGATGGTTTTCATCTTTCCTCGCAGGAGAATGCAAAGAGTGGTCTCAGGTTTGTTTTCATCTGGGGCCTTCTCTCTGCCATGTGGGGTGCCTCAGGGCTCGATGCTGTCCCCCATGTTATTCACAGTATATATGCTAGCCCTCGGAGACATTGTAAGATGGTATGGGCTGAGGTTTCACTGCTATGCTGATGATACCCAGCTCTACCTGTCTTTTGCACCTGACCAGGTTGGTGCTATCTCAGTACTGAACAACTGCCTCACAGAAATCCAAGATTGGATGAATTCCAGCGGTTTAAGGTTGAACCCAGGAAAGACTGAGGTTATGGTTGTGGACCCGGGTCATAGGGTAGAGGGATTGAGGACTGGGCTTCCCTCCGGTTTAATCCTGGGGGAGGACCAGATCCTTACCTCTGAACGTGTCATAACCTGGGAGTGGAGCTGACGTCAGTTTGACCCTTCAACATCAGGTGTCTGCAGTCATCCAGCTGGCCTTTTTCCATCTTAGGCACATTGCCAGAATTAGGCACCTTGTTCCACCCAGTGACCTGCCGGTTTTGGTCCATGCCTTTGTGACATCGTGCCTTGATTACTGTAACTTCCTTTACCTAGGGCTTCCTGGGGTTGATATCCACCACTTGCAGCTAGTGCAGAACCCGGCAGCACGTTTGTTGACTGGGGCTTCTAGAAGATCACACATCACCCCTGTGCTGTGCGCTGTGCACTGGCTGCCAACACAGTGGCGGATCACCTTTAAAGTGGGTCATTTGACCTACAAAGCCCTACACGGTTTGGGTCCTGACTACTTGAAAGAGCTCCTGGTGCCCTTCACCCCTCTGTGACAGCTCCGCTCAGCTGATGAGAGGTTGCTGGAGATTCCGAGGGTAAATTTGAAGTCATCTGGTGCTCGTGCATTTGGTTTTGCTGCACCTACCCTCTGGAATTCTCTGCCCCGTCAGCTCCGGGAGTGCAGGACAGTGGGGAGTTTTAAGCAGGCACTAAAGACTTTTTTATGGGAAAAGGCATTCCCTATTTTAATCTGATTTTATATTGAATGTATTTGATTATGTGTTTGTATTTGATTTTATATTGAATGTATTTGAATATGTTTTTGTGTTTGTACTTGCTGTGCAGTGCCTTGAAATTTTGAAAGGCACTCAATTAAATAAATGTTATTATTATTATTATTATATTAATCTTTTGTGTGGGACTGAGTCAAATGCCTTGTTAAAGTCTAGGTAGGCCATGTCCACAGCCCCTCCCTGATCTACTACTTTGGTCACCCAGTCAAAGAAATCTATTAGATTCGTCTGGTATGACCTTCCCGCTGTGAATCCATGCTGCCTTGGGTCCTGTGCCCCTCTGGCCTCTAGGAACTCGAAAATTCTTTTCTTCAGAAGTGATTCCATCATTTTCCCTATCACTGAGGTTAAACTAACAGGTCTGTAGTTTCCTGCTTCTGCCCTGCTCCACTTTTGTGAAGGGAACTACATCTGCCTCCTCCAGTCCTCAGGTACCACCCCATCCTCCCATGATTTGTTAAAGAGGGTAGTCAATGGTGTCACTAGTTCTACCCTTAGTTCTTTTTAGAATTCTGGGATGAATCCCATAAGGCCCCATTGCATTGTCCACCTTCAGTTTTAAGAGTTCTTTCAGAACCCTTTCTTCTATAAATGGGCTGGTATCAACTTCTGTATCCAGAGTGTTTCTATTGTTTGTTTTAGGTACCTCCCCCTCTTCATTTGTAAATACTGAGCAAAAATATTTGTTTAGTATCTCTGCCTTTTCACCGTCACCCTCTGCCCACCCTCCCCTTTATTAAGCCTCACTATCCCTCCCTTAGTCTTCCTTCGCTCCCTGATGTACCTAAAAAAGGTTTTATCCACCTTCTTAACTGAGTTGGCTATCTTTCCTCGGTTCGGCCTTTGCTGTTCTGACTGCCTTCCCAGCTTCCTTTGCTTTAACTGATACAATTCTCTGTCCTGCTCCTTCTGTGATTCCTTGTACTTTCTGAATGCTTTCTTTTTCTCTTGAACCTTCACTGCCACCTCTTGAGAGCCATAGTGGTTTCTTACATCATTTTGTTTTGTTTATTTGCTTCACACAAAGGCTTGTTACCTCTGTGGTGGCAGTTTTATTATTCCCCATTGTTCTTCCACCCTCCTTCCTGCCCATTTGCTAGTGCATTCCTTAGGCACTCACCATTTTGGCAAAGTCAGCCTCCTGAAGTCCAGTATCTTTTGCCTTTGTATGGCTTGACTCTGTTGCTGTGTTTATTGTGAATCATACTGTTCGATGGTCGCTAGTTCCCAGATGGCTACCTACTTCTACATCTGTGATCCTTTCTCCATCTCCATTTGAGAGAAGCAGGTCTAAGATTGCTCCCTCTCGAGTGGGATCCAATACTAGTTGTCTAAGGCATGCCCCCTGTAGGGCATCTAGAATAACCCTACTCTTAGAAGTGGCTGTTGCAACTGTACTCCAGTTAACATCTGGCATATTCAGATCACCCATCAGCAATATCTCCCCTTTATCTGCCATTCTAAGTATACTTTCTATCATTTCCTTGTCCATTTCCTTCCCCTGAGAGGGGAGTCTGTATACAACCCCTGTGCGGATTGTGGTGCCATTGCCTGCCTCCAAATTGACCCACAGGGCTTCTTCTCCTCCTCCCTGTTTACCCTTTTGTTCTGTTGCTTTGATTTCTTCCCTTATATAGAGAGCTACTCCTCCTCGTTTACCCTCCCTGTCCCTCCTGTAGATAGTGTATCCTGGTATGTTTACTTCCCAGTCATGGTTCTGTGTGTACCATGTTTCTGTGACTGCCACGATATCCAGATGTTCCTCCTCCATCAAGGCCACTAATTCAGGAAGCTTGTTACCCAGACTATGGGCTTTGGTACTTATTGCTCTCCATTTTTTGATGGCTTTACCTTCTGTAGCAGCATCTCCCACTGACCTTTCTACCTTGGTCTTTTTCTCATTTAGTACCCTGTTTTGTAGGGGGAGGCTGGGATTTTACTGCTGCTTATCAGTGCCTCCCTCCTTGACTAGTTTAAAAGCTTACCAATGAAGCATTTAAACTGATTGCCCAAAAGACTTGTTCCCTTCCTGGACAGATGCAGACCATCCTTCCAGTATAGGCTGGTGTCCCTCCAGGTGGAACCACAGTCCCCAATGAAGCCAAAACCCTGTGTTCCATACCATTTTTTCAACCATTCATTAAATTGCATGGTGCAAAGCACCCTCGCCTCACCCATGCCACTGACAGGCAGCACCTCTGAGAAGGATACTGTGTGTGCTACTTGTCTTAGGCCCCTCCCCAACTCTACAAAGTCCTTCTGCACTGCTCTAATTTCATGATGAGCCAAGTCATTTGTCCCTAGGTGGACAGTGACATCCAGCTCAGACTCCCGTGCAACTGTTCTCGTGATCCTAAGGATGCGCTTCCTGTCCCTCCAAGCCATGGCACCAGGCAGGCACCTTACTTCAGTTTTCCTTGCTGCCCCAGTTCTATCCCCCTAATAATTGAGTCCCCCACCAGGAGCTGCTTCCTTTCCCTGTGGTGCCCTCTGCCTCCTTCCTGAGGGCCTCCCTTGTGACAGTTGTCTGAAACCACCTTAGTCTCCTCTGTGGGTGCATCCACTGGGGAACTGTGCTCCCCCAGAATGGTGTATGGATTGTGGAGTGAAACAGCTGACTGGGTGTGCTTCTGTTCCACCACCCTTACCCGCCCTGAGCCCACTGTGGTCCAACTGCTGTGCTTTCTTCGTAACCTCTGAGGTAGTGGTGGTGGCTCTGGTGCTCCCTGGATGGGGGATGTTCCCTTACTACTGTCCAGTGTGGCCTAAAGACAGGCAACTTCCTCCCTCAGGGCAGACAGTTGTCTGCAAACAGGTCATCATCTCAGCTTCCAGAAAGACTACCGGAAGACTGCTGCCCCACAGCCATTACATTGCACTACTCCCCACATGTCTGTCTACCTTGTTTAGTTTTTTTTATTTGTGTGTGTGTGATTGGTTTGTTATATAGAAATATATGTATTATATAATGTGTATGCTTATATTGTCAGTGCAGTGTGCTAGAGAGGATATGACAGTGATATGCACCTTGCCCTCTTGAGGAAATGATGTCAGAACCCCAGGTATAAAGGAACTATTTCCAGGGGTGGTTGGGGTGAGGGGTGGGAAGGGTTTGGGCCTAAACTGTGCCCTCACAAAACAATCAGCTAAAAGCTTTGACCTACCGCTGCGATGAGTGCCTTCCTGTCAGCAAGATGCCCTACACGACAATTTGACAGAGAAAATACCCTGCTAATCAAACAGAGAAAAATCCAAACATCCAAGTCAGACACAGATAAACCTCCCCAGCCCCAAAACAGCCTGGTGACTTGTGCTCTGAAAGCAGTCATCCCCAAAACACATCAGCTGTGTACAAGAACAGACACAGTAAACAGTATGCAGTCCCTGTGGGTTTAAACTCTTCCTGAACTGAAAATCTTAACAATTGTAACAAAAGTAAAGCAAGGTCCACCTCCCTCTGTTGATTGAAAAACTGCCTTTTCTGATAATTCTCAGTTCCTTATTTCACCCTTCAGTTAGAAGTATCCTCCACCTGAAGAATATTAACTTTCCTAAGGAATCTGCTTTAAACCAAAGACAATTATAAATTGTAAGGTTCACCTCCCTCTGTTGTGAGCACAGCTCGCTTTCTTGAAAATCTTAAGTCCAGTGTTGCAGCTTCCAGCCAGAGGTAGCTTCACCTGAAGAATATTCCTGGTTCCTTATTGCCCTGGACAATCACTCTGCTCGGCCAATGAGGGGTTACTAGAGATTCCAAGGGTGTGTTTAAAATCATCTGAGGTGAGAGATTTTATGTATCAGCCCCCACCGTTTGGAATTCTCTACCCCATCGGCTATGGGAGTGCACAACTGTGGAGGGATTTAAGCAATCTTTAAAAACTTTTTTGTGGTACCAGGCATTCCGTGATTGATTTTGCTTTTTTCTTTTGCTGTACTGCTATTTTAATGTTAATTTTGTTGATGCTTATTCTGCTTTTAAATTGTTAGGTGCTTTGGCTATGGATAAGGTGCCCTATAAATAAAATTTATTATTATTTATTATTATTATTATATTTAATAAAACTCACATTTGGAAATTGTAAACCTTTTCCAGAATAAAAAGAAACAGTTCTTTGAAGCATACTCTTGGTAACCTCATTTCTGGGATAAGCTGAATGTCCATTATAAATATACTTATTCTTTCTATGGCCATATTTTTTATCTGAAATTGACCTAGATCAAGACAGAGAATGAGTGTCAGAGCATGGGAATGAATCCTTTGGTGAAATTTGTATAATTTGTTCAATACTACTTCAACTAATTGTGTTTCTGTAAGACCCCATACTTTAGTAATACATAGTGTGGCAGCTTTAATCTTAGGGTTTATCACCATTAGTGATTGTTTTGTACTGTAGCCTCCAAAATGGTTCATAAATTGAATTACCCTACTTATACAGTTTGTCAATTTAGTCTTTAAAAATGTCATGTGTTTACTCCATTTTAGGTTGATAGCAAATCTAATTGCTACCATTTGTAAATTAGTGACTTTAACATACAATGAATATTTTGTGTATTACTCTGACCAAAGACCAAGAACTGCATTTTGGTAGCATTTATAGTAAAAAAAAAATTTCATCACAAAGATGTACAAATTTGTTAAACTTCTGCTGCAGGAATAAAAAGATGCTGACAAAAGTACCACTTCATCCACATACACAAGTAGATGGATGATATTTTGTTTTACCTTAGTAGAATGAAAATCAGTACCATTTAACTTATTGATGTCATTTACAGTAAGTGTAAGTTAAAAAGTAACAGAATCATAATGCATCCTTTGTGTACTCCAAGCTTTATCTTGATTCTATTAGTTAAAGCTCCTGCTATGTTATGTATTCTGAGGAGATTGGGTAGACTAGATGGGCCAATGGATTCTTTTTCTTCCTACACGTTTCTATGTTTTTATGTTACACTGTACCTTAGACCAAGTGGTGTCATGTAAAATGATCATGATATCTAATAGATACTAATCAGTTCCTATGTTTTGCAGACTTACCCACAGAGTTCTTCAACTGATAATATCGAATGCCATCTTAAAATCATTTAAGCAGGCAAATAGTTTCCCTTTTTTAGTTGTTACACATTTATGTATCTGGTGGTCTAACACCATGCAATGTTGTATAGTGGATCTATTCTTCCTAAATCCATTCTGGAATTCCATCAATATCAGGTATTACCTACCCATCTCTGCAGTCTCTCTAATATTATTATTGCAAAAAAGTTTCTGTGATGATTCAATTAAGCTATTGGCCAAAACATTGATGGGTCATTGAGCTCACCCTTGTTATGAATGGGATAAATTATAATACTTTGCCAAGACTCTGAGATAGCTGTATACTGAAACATGTAGTTGTATATATAATGGGGGATTGGCAACCATCAATCTTAACAATGTTTAAATACATCTGAATCAGAGAACAATCTGCTGAGCTGCACTGCAGTACTCTGTATGCTGATGGATGAATAAAATATGTTCATCTGAATCTAAACTTATCATTCCTTTGGTGTCCTTACTGCTAGGATGAGTGTGACACTTATTGTTTTCAATTTACATCTGAATCTAGTTTACCATGGTCAGGAACCTTATTCAACTTAGTTTAGAAAGTGCTGGTGAGATTTAAGTCTTAGTGATATAGAGTGTTATTGGTTTAAAGTGAACATCCTACAGTGGCTTTCTCTGACAGGCATTGCAATATCCTAATTGATTCTCTCTCTCTGTATTGTAATATACCTATGAAAATGTGATTTCTGGTCATCTGATTGCACGTATTTATGTAGTATACATGAATGAGAGCATGTTCCCTGTGCTACTAACATGAAAAATAATTTATCATCTTTCTGGACTATAACATGTTTTAACTTTTCACGTAATTAAATGTGTTTTTTCTTTCTTTACAATTTATTTATACATGTTATGTTATTTGTTGAGCTCATTAAAATTTTGTTTAGTTTTTTCTTCCTAGTTGCCCTAATTAAAGTGTTACCAATGCCTCAAAAATAAACTTTAAGAAACATAATAATTAGCTACAATTCTGCTTGCATTTCATTTATATTTAATATATTTATCCTCCCCATAATTTATTACTAAGGAAATGTGCATGACTATATGATCATTGTCCCTTAGAGTTTATTTTGAGTTCATCTGCCTCTATAGCTTACTCTCTACTCCAAATCATATTCCTCTGTTGTGACATCACAGTCTGTTGCCATAGGAGTAATTGTGATGTCTCAAGCAGTGCTCTATGACTTCAGGTAGGGAGAAAGCAGCAGGAATAGATGAGCTTTTCAGGAGAAGAAATCATGTTTTCATACAAATCATCTCATTAATAAATAATGGGGAGCAGCAATAAAGAACTAATGGGAAATACAGGCTGGGCTGTGTCTACATAATGTGTTTTATTAAAGTTCACCTAGGGCTGGCCCACTGGCACAGTGGAAAGATTTACTGCTGTGATGCAGGTGACCCGGATTTGGGAATGGACTCCAGATGCCCAAGGGCTGGCTGGGGCAGGGGTGAATTGAGCAGGCATTGCACACTCTTCCTTCTGAGGGAAGAGGGGATTCTGTGCCTCGATCTGGTGTTCTCAATGACCATGAAATGCACCATTACCAGAGCACTGGAAAGCACTGCTTCTTGGGGTGGGCATGTCAGATGCATGACATGGTTGTGTCACAGAGTCTGACTTGACAGTCCCCCATGAAAAGAAGAAAAATAGCCTCCAACGCACCACATGATGCTCCCCCCATTGCTGACCTGGTGGTCCCCCCAAGTGCATCTATGATAGAATCCATCAGGGCTGCTGTTGGGGCTACAGCAGCTCCACCCTGGTGGGTAATCCAGAGGCACTACATTCAGGAAAGATCAACAGTCCAGTTGTGGTGGCATGGGCAGCTGAAGAGGAGCCGCTGGATAAAAAGGCATGGTAAGTAAAAGAAAAAAAAAAGAAAAAAAAGTTCACCTGAACATGTCACCAGCTCCTTAAGTGATTTAGCATCCTATTTTCTTTAATGTAAGTAGAGTTGTTGTATCTTTACTGACATTGATAGTTTTTCCATACAGTAAAGGGACCCCAAATTGTATAATTTCTTCATAGAAAGCTATAGTAGATGTTGAATCATTTATTTTCAGATGATATTCATTTCAGATTGCATCTTTTAATGCATTGCACCTGTAAACTGAAAGTATATGTTTAGTATTGTCAATATTCATTGTTGTCCATTTTATTCTCATTAGGTTTATTACTTTAATATCCTGCCTGTTTAAGATGGGCTCATCTCTATTTGTTGCTCAACAGATTAATAATAAAACTACTCGTAAGTGTGGCAATTCTACATGGTTTATAATGTCAACATCCATGATTTTATCTAGCACATTTAAATTAGACAATACCGAGTCATTTACAGACATTCCTAAGTTGCAAAAATGTATGTCTGTTAGGATCTCCATTGTCCTTCCATTTATATATAACAGATCCAGTTCTTGGATTAATTAATTAAACTGTGTCCCTACTTTGGTCACTCTGGTGTTCTTTGTACTGCTTTTGTTAGACAGTCTTGTATTTAAAAATGGTGATTATTATATCAGAAATGTTGATTGAGAGTCCAGATTTTCATTAGCCAATTCAAAATATCTTGCATTAAAATCTCCTGTAATTATAATATCACAAGCTGAGTATACTTGAATTATCTTTTTAAACTCACTTTCAGAATTATTCAATATATCTTAAAATCTCATCTAGATGTACTTGGAGATAAATAAGAATTAATTAACACAGTTTTAGTATTCCCAATTGACACCTCTAAAATCAGCATATATTGAGTATCAGAAGTTGTGTGTTTCACTTGAATACCCTCTTCATCTAGTAACAGTGAAAATCCCATCTGCCCTCTACTGTTCATCTTTTTCTTTTCTGGTTTCTTGCAAAAAAAAATGTATCCTGAGAGCCTGGGTGAATCATTATACTACTATGTCTCTTCTAACCGTGTTACATCAAATATACATAAAAAGTCCATGCAAAATTAATCTGCCATTTTCCCAGCCAGTCCATCAACATTCCATAAGAGGGTTCCATGTAAACTCAACAAAATTACATTTGCCACAGTAAGATTCAGCGTGGCCAAAATGCTGCAAGACAAAACCCCGCATGTCATAAGCAGCTATGGTAAAAACAGTGCACAATTCCCTCAAGTGCAAATTTACTATTCTGACACCACACCATCATGGATCACCACTCCAGTGCACTTTGTGGGAAGGGAAGATTTATTATTCCAATGCCACACCCCCATGGATCACCACTGTAGGGAAATGTGAGGTTGCACAGTTAAGGCACCTCAATATGTTGTACACTGCAGAGATTTATTTTGTGGCATTTTGACCATGCAACTTCTGTCCGTGAGGACTTGAAGTGCTACCCAAGAGAGCACCCTCCAACCTAATAAAGAAGATGGTTGCCCTATGTTACAAAAAAATGTTTTCTTGTCAATGTTCCTGAGTTGTATACTAGGGTGGGATATTCAAAATGGTTTAGCCATGCACAATAGGGTTGCACCAGCACAAGTCTGAAATTGTGCCATTCAGCGATATTCAGCAGGAGGCAGTTGTGCCACAGAAAACATGCTGAGCAACAGTGCAATGCTAATGAAGGTATGTGCAACCGAAGGGGGTGGAACCATGCATAAAGTGTGCAATGCGATATTCAAAGGCTTGTGCAATGCGTAACAGTGGATCAGGCGGAAGTTGAGCCACAGCGGAAATGAGCCAAAATAAAAAGGCTCAAGGAAGAGGTGCAAGAATGCGACAGGGAAGCCACATGAGGCAGGGAGACAGAGCAGGCCAGAGCAATAAACAGTGCAGGCCAGGAGTGCACAGGACAGAAGAGGGCAAGGAAGGTGTGGGGCCACAGAGTGCAGAGACCAGTAGGTGTACCGGTGCAGTGGAGTAGCAGTCAGGACAGCGGGGTAACAGAGCAACAACAGCCAGGGGAACACAAGCCAGGGAGATGGACAGTGCCAGCTTCCACATGGAAGCTGTAATGAGAGTGCGAAGGCATGCTGCAGGGGACATGGCAGTGGAAGGGCCGCCAGTGATGCGCCCCCAACAGGCAGTACTGCCCATCAGCTTTGAGCTGTATTCAGATGTCGAGATTGTGGGCCGGTACTGCCTGAACAGGGCAATACTGAGGCAGCTCTGTGAGCTGTGCAGTGATGTGATGTGATGCAGGCACCCTCACGACGGAGTCACGCTCTGTCAGTGGAGACAAAAGTAACAGCCTGCATGTGCTTGCTCGCTACAGGTACCTTCCAGAGACCAACAGGGGACACCACAGGCATAACACAGTCAGCCACGTCATGCATCCTCACCCAATTCCTCAGCGCACTGCTGCCACATGCTGCGGAGTACATCCATTTCCCCAGCACCATGGCAGAGCGTACAACAAACATACAGGAGTTCCACAGGGTAGCACGTATACCTGGCATGCTAGGGGAGATAGACTGCACCCATGTGGCCATTCACATGCCACCTGGCCCTGATGGGGCTGCCTATCTTAATCAGAAGGGTTTTCCAGTGTCAACTGCCAGGTGGTGTGTGATGCCAGTGGGCACATCATCAATGTCTGTGCCACGCACCTGGTGGAGCACAGATTCATTCATATGGTACCAATCAGCACTGTGCCATCGATTCGAGAGTTGGGACATCCCCACAGGACATCTAGTGGGTGAGTATGCATGTAGGATTGGCAAATCGGGGACAAGGGTGGGTAAGCCATAGGTGCCATGGGAGTGGAACACAGGGTTAGGGGCAATATGAGCCTGAACATGACACTAACCTCCACTATCTCCACACAGGTGACAGTGGATACCCACTCCATCCCTGGCTGCTCACACCCTACCGGCGGCCCATGACCCCATCGCAGCAATGCTTCAATGAGGCACAAGCCGCCACACGCAACATCATCGAGCGGGTGTTTGGGATGCTGAAGGCACGCTTCCAATGCCTAGACACCTCCAGCGGTGCCCTACAGTATAGCCCCTCAAAGGCCTGTGGGATATTCCTGGCCTGTTGTATCCTGCACAACATGGCCAAAGACTGTGGGATAGCCGTACAGGTCGAGGAGGGGGACAGCGATGGGGACGCTGGTGACGCCGGTGATGATGGGGATGAGCAGCCCCCCCTTGGACGGCGTGACCCCCGACTGATCCGGCTGGCCCAGCTGCACCGGGACACCATCACAGAGGAGCACTTCGCCCAACACAGGTAAGTCATGGGGCCATGTGCAACCAACAGTGGCTAGGGCACAACCCACATACACACAGGGAAACACACCAGGGGTGTATGACGGTGAGGGAAGTGGCAGGGCACAGAAGCACACACACACAACCAGGGAGGGGTGAACAGTAACACGCCACATGGACAGACACACACACACACATGCAACAGGCACAAAGTGCACAGGGGTCAGGTGCACAACAGAGCAGGAACACAGACATTAAATACACACACACACATCCACAGACCACCACCACTGTCCATGTACATGTGTTAGATGTTGGGCACCCTTGCACTTTGGTGTACAGTGCAATGCAGGCATCATCATGCACATGCACCTGTGGACAGCAGTCGGGAGGGTGTGCAGGTGGTCCATGTGTCAGCGTGTAGACAGGGCACCCACTGGTGCACTGCCCACTGAAACACACATTGCACACAGGGCAGCACCAGACAAGGCCCGCACTGGGAGACAGCTCAGTCATGCGGCACAGTGCCGTGGCCACCTCAGATGCATGGGCAGCCCCTCTGAGACCCAGCCGCACTGGCAGGCTGAGCATGGGCCACATGGGGTGGCACCAATGGACCACCAGGGGTCCCACTGCGTGAACACGACCTTGTTCACACAGGGGTCTGCAGCATACCGAACATACCTGCACCAGTGGTGCTCGGGATGCCCACAGCTGAACCTGGCATTGACAGGGTGGGTGTCGCACAACGCTGGGAATGGGGAGTGGATAGCGTACTGCATGGCGTGAGCTGCACAGGGGCACCTGACTGTGTGCCCAATGTGGCCACAACACCGACCACTGCCTGTGTCAGCCTGTCGATGGTGGCGGTCACATCCACCCGCAAATGGTCAATCCGGGACAGGATCCTCTCGGTGTCCCTGCTGTGCCACTCCATAGCCACACACAGTGCATCCACGGATGTTGCAACCCGCATCTGCTGCTGTACTGATGCCTGCAGCAGGCGGGTGTGCTCATCAAAGAGGTTGTCTGCCACATCGGCAACCTGTCCCTCAGGGCCTGGAAGGGCCTGATGTACAGCACCCCTTGAGGGTGGACGCTGCTCACCAGGACCAGATATGGGCATGTTCACAGGTGGTGCACCTACATCACTGCTGAGCCCTGTACCCCCAGTCCCGGTGGGTGACTGCTGCTGCTGCCCCTCTGCCTGCTGTGCCCATGGGATCAGTGGTTCCACTGCTGTGGCTGCAACAGTGTCACTGACCTGCACAGCCACCGGTGCTGCCCCACCAGTGCTGACGGGCACAGCCTGGGACTGTGCTGACATGCTGGCACACACGTCGTAACCAGCTAGATCCATGGGCATGAGCTGTCCTGCTGTGTATCCATTCTGTGACACACACATTTCAATGCCCATAGTGGTCAGTGCATCATCGATGGTGCAGGTCTGTGCCACAGCCACAGCCGCAGTGTGCTGGCATGCTTGCATGCCAGACCGCTGGGACACAGGAAGGGCATTCCCCACACCTGTCTCAACATCAGTGAAGGTAGCCGGGCGTGCACACTGCCGCCATGCACGCCAGCAATCTCCGGAGGTGGATGGCCCCTCCTCCAACTCCAGGTGGCTGTCCGCAGTAGACAGGCCCTCCACTGCTGACCCCTGCAGATGCACAGGATCTGTAACAGAAAGGAAGGACACGTTCGTGCATGTGAACTACCTCCCCCCCGACCATGACATACCATGCAGTGATGGGCTACCACCTTTCTGGAAGCCACCTCCAGGAACACCCTCAATGGCACTGCGCTGCATGCTTGCAGCAAGCATGTCCTCCGCCAGGGTCAGCTGCACCACCTCCGGATGTCCCCCACCTGTTGCAGCACGTGCCGCCCTGATGGTTGCAACCTTCTCCTTCACCCTCCTCCTGTCGGTTCCCATCTTCTTTTTACACTCCTGCACAGAACGCTGGTGGCTGCCGTGCAGGTTGACGACATGTGCCACCCCCTCCCATGCAGCAGCACGGGCCTGAGGGGTGCCCCGCCATCCACTGAGAAGTGGCTCCTCAGCCAGGTAGGCCTCAAACAGTGTCTCTGTCTCCGCCTGTAAGTTGGGCCTCCTCTTCGCTCACCATCATCCTCCTCACCCAGTCCTCGCTCGGTCATTTCACAGCCTGTATGGGTGAGAGTGGTCACCTGTGACTGTGCAGTACATAGCAATTCTCTGGGCCATGGTCCAGAACAGCACAATGCATGCAACTCACCTATCAACTGCAGTAACCGAATATGGCCACTGCAGAACAGTGTTGCAAATTTATAGCGCAATGCATGCAAATTAGGACTGGAGCAACTTTAATGAGATGCCCGTCGTGCCGCTGTGCCATTGAATGGCTGATCAGATGATTTGCATATATGCCATATCGCACTGTTGCGCTTGCGCAATACGGTTGAACTGGCTGAGCCAATGGCGCAGTTCTGTGACTGCGTAGTATACCACACTGAGCATGCCCAGGTAGCTTACTCAGGCGTCTGCCGCGCTGATGATGTGCTGTGCATGATAGGCAATTCAGGACATGGCCACCATTGTGCCAGTAGTGCTACAGCGACAGTCACCACATGGCGCTGTGGCACAACTGCGGAATAGTCCACTGTGGCAATGGCACACAGGCGACCAATCGCGCTGGACGTGTAGATGTCCAATGGCGCTCTGCGCGGCCTTGTGCCAGAGACCCATGACCCTGTGCCCGACCTTTGCCCCCTTGGCGCTGTACGTAAGGCATGTCTGTAGCTCTATTGCACTGTTCGGTAACAGCGATAGGGACCATGCCACTATACAAACAGTGCTATAGGGACTAACGGAGTTGTATTGCACAACAATTCCATGTGGGGTTGCCGCTGCAGAGCGCCATATTGCCTACTATATACATGCAGGGATGGCATGCAGGAGAGCCCCACAATGGAGTGCGGTGGAACTTGCCAAACTAGTGGCCATAGTGGAGCCTCACCATGGCCTACTGTTTGGGGATGAACCCCTGAACATGGCGAGGACTCATGTGTGGCAGCAGGTGGCCACTGCCTTGGAGGAGGCCACTGGCTGGCGGCGGTCGGCAGAGCAGTGCAGGCACTGATATGGTGACCTGTGGAGGAGGGAGCAGGCACTACTGGCATGACTTCATTCACATGCCAGGAGGGGCATGGTGCCTCGGCCAGGTGGGTGAGCCATCTATGCACCTGTATTGTCCGTATGGGTAACACTGTGTATTGTGACCAGCACATGGGGAGGGTTGATCTATGGTTGGCTGTGGTGGTGTTTACAGGATATGTGATGTATGGGTCTGGCTGGGTGGGTGGGCACACTCATTGGGGCAGGGGGATGTCTGCTTTGGGATTTCACTGATGTGTTTCTCACCTTTTGTTACCCACAGGCATGGCGGAGCGGAGGAGGGCCCAGGCTGAGGTGCAGCGAGGTGTGGCAGCGGTGGCTGTACGTGGTGTTGGTGGTGGTGGTGGTGGTGGTGACAAACCATGCAGCAGCAGCAGCAGTACAATGAGGGTGAGTGTCATGACATCATGAATGCTATTGCATGCTGTGGGGGGGCAGGGCATGGCCACCATCCATGGACAACACTGCCATGCATGCGACATGTGACAGTCAGCACTGTCCAGTGGCACTGCATGTCTGGGAGTGCGTCAATGGTGGTCCATGCATGCACCGGGCACATGGCTGTGGCACTGCCTTCCCACCACATAGCCACGTCACTATACAGCCTTGGTTGTGCTGTGCTGGACATGAGTGGTGTGTGTGTGCAGTGGCACACATGGCTGTTGCTGCTTGGTTGGGCATGTCTTGTGCACGGTCACTGTGGGTGGTGCACTCCATCACAGAGTGGGGCACTTGGCTGTATGCCATGCATGTTGAGTGGGCTTCAGGGATATGGACAGTCACAGCCATTGATTCTGATCCCTTGTCCTAGGTGTCCGGATCCTGCAGAGACTTGAGCGGTCAGCCCACCAGCTCCTTCAGGTGGCCATGGAGTCCCTCGACATCCTGAGGGACCTGCAGCGCCATGGCATCAGGCGCAGGAGGAGGCCCCGGGACCAGCAGCAGCTGGATGATGAGCGGGCTGGCAGGTAGTAGCTGCCCATCACCCCCCCTTTACCCATCCCTCACACCCTATCTTCCCTCTCCCAGTTGTTCACCCCTGCCCCTTACCCACCCCTACCTTGTACCCGTATCCCCACCCTTGTATTGTATATTTGTATATAGTTCTGTCTGTTTACATTGTTATTGTTCATATATTAATTAGATAAATATATATTTTGTTATGAATACTGTGGTGGTCTCTGATTTGCAGCTGGCTATAGGTGCTCAGTTGCAGTGGTGTGCATGGCATCTGGGGTGGTATTGTCCTGGGTATGTGTGTGTGTGCGTGGGGAGGTTCTCTGGTGTGGGAGTGGCTTTCTGTCAGTCTTGCCGTGTGCTGCCACCCACTGCTGGGTGCTCATGGTGGGTCTGGCTTGTATGGTTCTGTGGTACACGAGGTTGCAGTGTGATGGGGGTGGGATGCATGGGGATTCCTGCAGTGACAGTCACTGCTCATGGGTGGTGTCTTGGGGTCACAGTGCAGGGTGTGCTGTGCACAAGGGGGGGCTGATGTGCACTGGGGTTGTCCACCCCCTTTGTGTGACAGTCTCAGCTTGCCAGTGGGTGTGCTGGGGCACCATGGCCCGGCTGTGCTTTGTTGGCTTGTCCCCATGGGCCAGTGGATATTCCGTCCCTCCCCCGCTTATGCTGTGCTTGGGGTGTGGGGGTGCATTGTTAGTTCTGCAGTGTGTTCCTGTGCCCATCAGTGGCATGGGTGGTGGGCCCCTGCCTACCTCCACAGTTGTGCAGTTCCATTGCTCTGCTGCTGGGGGGCTCTCTGCTTGCACTATGGCACCTCTGGACTGCTCAGCTGGGCTGGCCTTGTTGCGCTAAAGCGCATCATATCTGCTCAGCTTCCCTTTCCTGGTTGCGCTATGGCACAGGTTGTGCGATATTCAGATGTTGGCTGGTTGTGCAATTTGCCTTGCTCCATGTTTGAATATCGCATCTATTGCACATGTGCGCAATGGACTTGTGCTTGCTCATGCTATTGAGCACATTTTGGGTGCAGTTTGAATATTCGGCCCTACGAGTCATACTAGGAGGATTAAGATAACAGAGGGCACCGGCCCATATTAAGTTGTCCCCACTATTCAGTGGAGGTAATCAAGGTTGCCTACTGTGATATACTCATCTAGTTTATTCTTAAAGCTTGCAAGGTTTGGTGAACCCACTACTTCCTGGGGCAATGTGTTCCATTGCCTAATTGTTCTTTCTTTAAAACCATTCCTCCATAACTCAGTTTTACACTTTTGCTCAACTAACTGCAAATTATGTCCTCAGCTTATACATCTGATTGTGATATCGTATGCTCAAGTCCTCCTGTTGTAGGATTTTATATAACAATAACAAATCTCCCTTATTCATTGAACTTTAATGGCCATAGCTGCAACTCTTTCAACATTAATTCATAAGGTACCTGGTTGAAGCCTGTTATCAATTTTTGAGTGCTCATTGTGGTCTTTCCACTAGCATTCTATCATTTTTTAAAAATGGGCTCAGCCGGGGAACAGTAGTCAAAAGTGGTCTAACATATCTAATGTAATAAACTTGTTTTGCATCATTAAACATGATAGAATAGAACAATGTCTTCCAATATTTAGGAGTTAGACTCTAATGACATATGGTTAGAAGTAAGGGACTGTGCTACACATCTACTAGTTTGGGATGCAACCTGAGTAGAAACATTTGTCCTATGAATATTACAGAGAGATTCAATGTCAACTAAATGTACCCAGCAAACATCCAATTGCTCAGCCTTTCATAATACATTTTCTAATTAAATTGCCATCTCTAAAAAAAGTCAATCTGGGGATTATTAGTATACTGTGGATGCACTATATCTCAGTCCATGTCAATGCATTTTTTTCTAATAGCATGTGCAACAGTCTTGACAAAAAATTCACAAATTGATTTCTTAACAATCCCAACAGGTTCATTAGAAAAAGTATTTCAGCCAAAAAAATTTTAACAATTTTAAAGAATCACATGACCTACTCATGAGGCAATTAGTTCCTTCATTTTGTGGATGTAATTTAGTAATCAAGAGGTTGGATAGTTTTCTTATAAAATGTTCATCCAAGTTATGAATGTCATGCCTCTTAGCTCTCGTTGAGAGATTATTCAAAGATAGCCAACCTCAAATCCAAATTCCAGTAACTGCTGCCTATTGTTCCAAATTGTAGTGGCCTTGTCTCTATTTTTAAATGAGACCAGTACTTCACTATTCTTTTTATCTGAAGCTAAATCCAATCAGGATACATAACAATTTTCTATAAGCTCAGAAATTCTAAGCAGATACTTCATTTTCCTTTTCAATGATTCAGATTTTTTTCAATTGACCAGATCCTCCAACTATTGTGCTGACCTTATGGTCCTTCAACATATGATCAAGGCCAGCAGACAAGTCTTGGGATGTGACAATGTATTAAACTTTATGGGTGCTTCTTATGTGATTCCCAGGATTAACAGAAGTGCTTTGCTTTGATAGAGTTCTAATGCCTTTTGTTCAGATGATACAATTATATAAATACTATCACTAGCTATAGGGTCATTAATTCTAAGCCTTAAGAATATCTGGCTCAGGTGACTCAACATTTAATTAAAATCTGGTTTTGGCTGGTAGAAGACTAGGTTTACTGGCCAAGGCACCAGCTTCACCTGAGCTCTTTCCTTCTAGGTTGCTAAAAGGACAGAGCAAAGAACCTTACTTGAGCAAGGGAAAGGATTAAGACTTCTTTTGGCTAGGCAGATTTACTGTGTGTTGTTTTTATTTTGTACTCACAGGGATTGTTACTGTTTGTTGCTAACATTGTATTGCTTTATTTTTCTCTAATTCAAATTGTTGTTGCTGGGTATACCTTCTGCTGCATTATTACAAGGTGTGCCTACAGGTGTGCTAACAGATTACTGCTGTAATCTTCTGATTAAAATTGTCTTTTGCAAGGTATATCTTCTGTTACTGCTTTATTTTTCTTTGTAGCAAAATGTTTCTTACAGGTTATATCTTCTGTGAAATTATTACAGGTGGTGCCTTACAGGTTTTACAGTTTTATCTATCATTAAGATAAGCTTTCAGGGTTACTGCATTTGTTGCTGACTGATTGTTTCTGCTCATACCTCCTTGTTTTTTTTGGCTATGGTTCTTCTTTTTCAGCAGGAGAAGGCCCAGCCACCCCCCATCCCCAACCACGCTTTACACTCCTTTTATAGGGTAGCACAGTTGTGACATTTCCTGTGGCAAAGCAGGAAGGGGCAGATCGGTGGGATATCCACACAGTGTCCTCATTTACAGGCTATAGAAAACCAAACAAACAAAACACAAAATCAAACTTTGATTGCATTTTCTTCCTTCTAATTACTCTGACCAGGTTATAAACCCAGCAAATTATCTTGAATGGATATCATTAACTTCAGGTACTGTGGAACACTTTTCAGAAGAGCAGTTTTACAGGATTTAGGACACTGTCCTACATGCTGGGCCATTGGAGATCTTAGGGCTCAGCTCCAGGAAGCATGGGCAAAGATTGCATGCCTCAAATTTCATATTCAAGAGGAATTATATTATAAGAACCACCTGCCATTTCCCTAACATCCAACAGAAGCACCTCAACTGCAGAGGGCAGCTGGTCCGGGAGGTTGGCAGGTGGTTAGGAGGGGCAAATCGGGTGCCCCATCACTTGGTGCTCTCCAACATATTACCTCCACAAACCATGTCAAAACTACAAACAGGTATCTGCCTCTATCTCTGAAATCAAACAAAGGGGCAGAGAACACTGCAGAGCAGGACACTGCAGCACAGGAACTAGCACAACAAAACTCGCCCAAAACAAAAAAATCAAAAAGGAAATCCAAAAAACTTCTGATCATATGAGACTCCATGATGTGGGGAGTTGATACCTATCTCCAGCCAGGGGTAATGGTCAGATGTCTCCCTGGTACATCAGCATGGAGAGACACTGACCGCATTGCTAAAATTGTTCAGGAAGCAGGGGAAAACATTGACATCCTGGTACACATAGAGACTAATGATCTCACCAGCCAGTCAGTTGTGGAGACCAAGGAACACCTGACCAGACTGGGTGACAAACTATCATCCTTTTCGTCCGGCATCTCCTTCTCTGAGATCCTGCCAGTCTGGTAGAGGGGGGCAGATAGTCAGAAGGTCAGAGAAGGGGAGATATGGGAGCTAAACATGTGGCTCAAGGGCTGGTGCCAGGAAAAAGGACACAAATTTGTAGGGAACTGGCAACAGTTTTGGGAGCGAAAGTTCTGTAAATTTGATGGACTGCATCTGACTAAGGATGGAGTCAGTGCATTAGGGCAGAAGTTTGACATCTTTGCAGAATATTTAAACTAGCAAATGGGGAGAGGGGTGCAGCACCCCATACTTCGAATGGGAAGAACACCCCTCCCCCCCCCTCAGCTAGTAGTCAAACAGGAGTTCAGCATGTTTGCCGTTCATTTGCATCACCAGGTAAGGAAAAAGGTCCAGCTCCCCATATGATGCAGAGGGGAAATGCCAGACCTCACACAACAACTAACACACTGAAATCTGGCCAATGGAAAATCATGTACACAAATGCTTGCAGTCTGAGAAACAAGATTCCAGACCTGCAGGCAATAATGACAGAGGCTAAACTGGACATAGTAGCAATTAGCGAGACGTGGTTTAATAGTAACCACACTTGGGAGGCTTCAGTACCTGGCTATGTGCTGTTCAGAAGAGACCGAGGTACAAAAAGGTGGGGGGTGGAGTAGCCCTGTATGTCAATGAAAATATCAAAACTACAGAAATTCAGAATACACATAAGGAGCCAGAAGAACTGTGGGTCACCCTGGAAACAGGAAATGGGACAGCCATAAGAACTGGGATTGTCTACAGGCCCCCAGACCAGGGGGAGGACATAGACACATTACTGTTAGAAGATATGCAAAACATGACAGCTAAAGGGGAGGTTCTGAAAATGAAAGACTTCAACATGCCAGATACAGATTGGTAAATACCAGCAGGAACATCTGCCAGAACTAGACACATGGTGGATTCCCTGCGGGAGGAGTGCCTCAGACAGCTGGTACAACAACCCACAAGAGACAGGGCTATCCCAGATCTAGTACTGACTAACAGGGAAAGGATCACAGATCTCCAGGTAGGTCACCTGGGGGCCAGTGAACATCACATGGTATGGTTCAGTTTGGCCACTACAACTAAATCATCCCATTCCAAGGCAAAAATATGGAACTTCAGAGGGGCTGACTTTGATAAGATTGCCAACAGAGTTAAGCTAGCCTTGGCAAAAAGAAATACAGGTGAAGGGGTACAGGCAAAGTGAGCAAGCATTAAGTATGCAATACTTGAAGCAGTACTCCATTGTGTTAGAGAGAAAAGGAAGTGCAAAAGAAGAAGGAAACCACTTTGGTTCTCAAAAACAGCAGCAGAAAAGGTCAGAACCAAAAGGCTGGCCTTCAGGAAATATAAGGGAACGCAGCGGGATGAAGATAGGGAGACATACCAAACTTCCCTAAGGGAAGTAGGGAAGGCAGTAAGGAAGGCAAATGCCCAAACCAAGGAAACACTAGCACAGACAGTAAAAGAAGGTGACAAGACTTTCTATAGATACATTAGTGAAAGAAGAAAGTCCACAGGGGGTATTGCTAAGATCAAAGGAGATAAGGGGCCATGTGAGGAGGAGCACCATGTAAAAGCATCTATCTTAAATAGATACTTCTGCTCAGTATTTACTGAAGAGAAGGTAGGGCAGGACCTACAGCTCTGCACCATGGACACAGGGGTGAGGGAGGTGAGCACTAGTCCCTTCACAAAGAAAGTGTCCTGCATGAGCTTGATAAGCTCCAGGGTGGACAAGGCAATGGGACCTGATGGCATACATCCCAGGGTACTAAAGGAACTAAGGGTGGAACTAGCAGATCCATTATCAGAACTGTTTAGTGAGTCTCTGAGCACAGGAGAGGTCCCAGAAGACTGGAAAAGGCGAACTTCCTGCAATGCATTGTGCGGTCGGTAGCTTTCCGTGGAGCTCAGCACCTGCTTTCAAAATCAGTGATCCATTTGTTTCTACCATCACCAGCTACCCCAGACCACAATTTCTCAGTGTGGGAACAGTGTCTTGAGCCCTACAGTGAAAAGTTCTTGGTATAATGGGGGTAGGCCTTGAAAAAAAAATGTACTGAAAGCACTCCCCGGTCTCACCTTGAAAAGGCCCCAAAGAAGCCTAGGGCCTCTAGTTCCAGCCAAGGGGCAGAGGGCGGCGCTAACCCTACTCTTGCTTTGGCAGTAAATGAACCACTCACTCTGCAGCAGTTCCTTGAGGAATTTAAACCCTTCAAGGAGGATTTACACACCCTGACAGCAGGTTTTGCCACTTTCTCCCAGAAACTAGACGAAGTGGCACAAGGGGTAACAGATAATTCAGCGAGGATTTTTTCACTGGAGAAACGCCAGGACAGGTTCGAGCCTGAGCTTACTGCCTGCAGGCAGCGTCTTGTCAGGTTGGAACAGAAAGTGGAAGAGCTTGAGGCGCAGCAGGAGGAATAACGTTGTGATTGTGGGTCTCCCGAGGAGAAGAGGGCATGACCCAGTTAAATTTACACAAAAGCTCATTAAGTTAGCTGGCCGACTCCTTTGGGGCCAGTTATTCTATTGAAAGAAACCCATGAAGCTGCCTCAAGCCACCCCTGAGGCTCCCCTCGGACTCTCATCTGTCATTTCCTCAACTTCAGGAAGCGACACTTCATCAATAAGGCAAAAACTTCAGGATATCATCTGGAGGAAGCATACAAGGGTACCAGGATTTACCTGCTTCAGTTGCAAGAGAGAACGGTCTTTCACCTATGGTGGTTAAATTAATGTGGCGGGCATCAAGTTTCAGATGTTATATCCGGCCAAGCTAAAGGTTCTCATCTCTGATGCCTGGGTGTCTTTGAAGAGCACGCTTTGCTCTGGGTCAACTGAAATCATCCTTTTCAGATTTGTTCAAGGGCTCCTGAAGAGTGTTGATTAATGGGAGCAGAAGGACACCTTCTCATGCGGGACCAAGTTGGCAGATGGATTAAGGCTTTCCTGTAATGCTTTTGAGCCTGGAAATTTGGTGGACCGCTGTGGATGTGACTGATTTTATTGTGCCCCATGTTTATCCCCAGGTAATTATGGATTTAGCGATGGGGGTGCCTGCCTCTTCCCTGGGACTTGACTTCCACCTCTGTACCTGTTGCTGGGACTCGGGAACACGATTTAAGCCAGGCTATATGTCATTTGCTCAGCGGGATGGCTGTTGCTAGTATTAACCTCAAGAAGGATATGAGCTCCCTATGGTCTCTCCACCAGCAGTACTACCGTTAGAGGGCAGCCTTGCTACAGCCGAATCCTTTGATCTGGGAATATTTTGACCAAGGCGTCTACTTGTCCTGTTCCTACAGAGCTATGCGATTCCCCCTGGAGTGAATTTCAGTTTGGGATCTGCATGTACTGGTTATCATGAGGCCCCCTTAACTTTCTGGATCAGGGGCGTTCTATACTACTGTCAATAGGAGGGTAGAAGAGTTTATTGTGTTAAGGAAGTCGGATCGAGGTTCCTTCCCCTTATGCCCCTTTATTCTATAATTTCAGTCAGCCTGCTGCATAAAGCGGTACACTAAATTTCGGGGCCTTATAAGATGGCCTTTAGAGTTTGAATAGTGGAACAGTTAACTTCTGGAGTGCAACTACGTTCGCCTGTTCTATTAGCGTGGTATTTATGGCAGACCAGTTTTTGTGTCAAGTTAATGTATAGATTTCACTTCAGGTCAATGTTTCTAATGTTTTGTTAGCTGGGTGCTATATATATTAGCCGATCAGTGCTGAACATGTCCGTTTATAAGGACGACTTTGGAGTAATCATCTCATTGTCGCAGCTACTAGAATACAACAAATTCCTTTACTTGCTGCATTGTACTTTAGAAATATTATTAGTGTTTTCAGGTTATGGTTACAATTTTTATCTTTTAGGTTTGGTGGGGTGGCTGGAGCAGACGGGGAAAAGCTCCGGGGTGTGATGCAAAAGACGAATTGTAAAATGGGGGTGTGGGCTGGGAAATGTTTTGGATGTTTAATTTGTTGGGAATTTGTGGGGCTAAGTTGGGGACATCTCGGATGGGGGGGTGCTGAGTGGGTAAGTTCACACAGGGACTCGGGATAGGTCTCTCTACTTAATATTTCTGGCATATTACATCCCCTTTACACTAAGATAAGATGGGGACAACGAGGGTAATTTCTTGGAACATCCGGGGGCCAGGCGCAAAATCAAACAATATCAAATTCTTAAGCATCTCAATCTGCTTGCTGCGGATGTTGCGTTTCTGCAGGAAACTCACTTATTAAACTCCGAGGCTACGCAGCTCCAAGGCAGCAGATGGGTCAATGTTTTGCGGCAGAGGGTAATACCCAAAGTCGGGTGTCATGATTTTCTGCGAGGGCCATACCGCTTGTTCCTGCTCAAATCATAGCAGATCCTGAGGGGCGGTATGTGTTTGTAAAGGCAAACTTTATACGAAGAGTTATTCTGGGCAGTATACGGTCTAACACTGACACCCCAAGTTTTTCATACACATTCTTAATATCCTTTCCTCATTTTGCAAACCCCTTTAATAATTGAGGGCGATTTCAATCTGGTGATCGATCCTTAAATTGACTGTTCTGGTAGGCCCGTAAGGGCTTTCCCCAACACAAGCAAGCTCTTTGGGATTGGTTGGATAGCGCGAGGACTAGTGGACATTTGGCGCATTCTTCACCTATCCGACACTGGGTTCACCTTTACCTCCTCTGTGCACCTCTTCTTCCGCATTGATTACATATTGATCTCCAACTTACTAATCCCTGTGGTGATGGACTCGGAGATATTAGCAGGGCCGCTCTCTGACCATTCACCAGTTGCCTGTTCGATTTCTTTATCCACCTCCCACTTTAGGCAAGAGATGGAAGGTCAATAACCAATTGCTAAAGATCCCAAAATCAGAGACTCATATCTCTTAGCACATTTCCACTTTTATAGATATTAATTTGGTTCTAAGTGGAAGCCTGATATCAATTGTGTTTCCTCAAGGCTTATCTCTGTGGGGTATTGATAGGATTAGCATCCAAAAGAAAAAGAGCAGAACGAGCAGCTTAAAAGCTTGCTGTCCCAAATTAGGGGCATTGAACAGGAGCTATCCCCTCAATCCCTGGAACAAGTCAGAGAAACCCTAGTGAAACTTAGAGACTCATACCTGAATATCTTAAGAGAAAAGGCAGAGTTTGCTATTTTAAAAACTCAGTCTTATCAAGTAGATCAGGGCGACAAAGCAGGGTGTCTTTTAGCCCTCAAGCTTAAACAGTTAGAATCCCATAGATTGATAGCTGCAATCCGTTCACAACAGAGACATATTCTCATAACTTCCCCAGCAAATATAACTTCGGAATTTCATGCTTATTATGCAAGATTGTATAGCCCCATGGAGGACCCTCCTTCTGCTTCTCAATTATCCTCCTATTTGTCTCGAATCAGGTTACCTCAACTTTCGGACCTGCAGAAGTCCTCATTAGTTACCCCCATTACTTTAGAGGAGATACTTAGGGTTATCAAGGACCTACCTGTGGACAAGATGCCGGGTCCGGATGGATTTTCCGCCAACTTCTATAAAGCCTTCACAGTTCAATTAGCACCTGGATTGCTTTCGCTATTCCAGTATGTTCTTTCCGGTCAAGCTCTAGATGATTCCCTGTTCGAAGCCTTGATAACTTTAATATTGAAGCACGGTAAACCTCCCGAGCAGGTCCAGAGTTATAGGCCGATCTCGCTCCTCAATCAGAACTTAAAGATTTTAACGAAACTCCTGGTGGATCATTTGAGTCTCGTCCTGCCGGATACTATAGGTCCAGAACAGGTAGGTTTCATGAAGGGGAGATCTTCGGTCGACCACTTTAGAACCCATTCGCATGTCTTCTCGGCTTCCAGGGATGCTGACTTTCCTGCTGTGCTTATCTGTTTGGATGCCAAGAAGGCATTTGACAGGGTTGACTGGAACTTTTGTTTCAGTCACTTACAGCTTTCATGTTCCTCCTTTTATAGAGTGGATAAGGGTCTTATATAAATCTCCATGGCTCAAGTTGTCTGTAATGGGGTTTTGTCTGATTCTTTTAGGCTCCACGCGGGCACCAGGCAAGGTTGTCCGTTATCCCCCCTGTTGTTTAATATCTACCTGGAACTGCTTATCCAGAGGATTAAGGACAACATGGAAATTCAGGGAGTAGGTATTCAGCAGTGCACTGTCAAAGTCTTGGCATACGCGGACGACCTTCTCCTTCAACTATCTCAACCCGATAAATCCATACCCGCATTATTGCACACACTAAGAGAATTTAGCTCTATGTCTAATTATAAGTTAAATGAAGACAAATCGGTAGTTTTCCTCTTGAATCACAAGGCTTTAATGGCTGTGGCGACATCGGTGGGTTTTTCTTGGCAACCCAACATATTGAAATATCTGGGACTGTACTTGGCCAGGGAGCCAAGTAGATTTTTCCAATTAAATTTAGAGTCCTTGATAACCACTATTAGACAAGACCTCAATAGGTGGGCATTACTCCCCTTATCTCTTTGGGGTAAAATCAATGTCATCAAGATGAATGTTTTTCTGAGGCTTTTCTATCCATTAAATCTTTCGAACATTTGGTTGCCGCTGAAGTGGTTTAAAAAAATCCATCGGATCTTCTTGGCCTTCATTTGGTCGGAAAAAAAGCCCTGGATAGCTTATGATAAACTCGCAAGATCGAAATTGAAAGGGGGGGGTTGAGACTTCCCCATTTAGGACTCTATTATTGGGCCAGTCATCTAAACAAATATTTGCAATGGCTTAGGTGGGACTACCCCCAACAGGTGCAGTCCTACATTCCCATTTGGCTCCAAATAAAGAAGAGCATAATACATGCCCATGGGCTCTCGCCAGCTGTATTATTACATGTTAATCCAAGGTCTCTACCTCCCATGCTTAAAAACACTCCCGTGGCATTATCTGTTCATATCCACTTGCAGCTCTGCTCCTTCCTGAAGTATAAGCATACCTTGGACCCAACTCAGCCTTGGTGGGGTAATCCCAACCTCACAATTGAGGGTGAGGCTATTTCAGTTGAGATGGATCCCCGATGAGAATTGTTCTCTCCACCCTTCGGAAACCAGATGGCCAATGGTTAACCTCATCTGAAATCCTCAACAAATTTCATATTCGAACTCTACGATATTTAGAATATACCAGTTACGGCACCTCATAATAAAATGCTTTGGTATGCGCACCAACATCCGTGGGTCTACCTTTCAAGTTTAATCCCCACGTAGGCCTTCCCATGCTGTCTCCAAATTGTATGAGATATTGTATAATTGGAGTGGCCAGATTGTCTTGAGTGCGTCCCGTATTGGACCACATTTTTCCTGAACATGATCTGAATTGGCCCTCCTTATGGAAGGCCTGTCACAAGATTTCTGACTCAAGACAGAATTTGTCTGATATAGTTTAAACTACTGCACAATCTGTATTATTCTTCCCAGAGGATGGCGAGATTAGGCTTGCTCTCCTCACCTGTTTGTACCAGGTGTCAGCAGAATGAGGGCAACCTTTTTCATATCTTCTGGGAATGCCCTAAGGTTGCCTCCCTTTGGACTGCCATCAAACAAAAGATTGACCCCCTTCTGGGTTTATCAGAGCTTTTCACAGTGGAAATCTGTGTCCTGGGGGATCTCTCTTCAGTCATTATTACTAGCAGAAGATATCACATAACCCTTATTGCGTTGTCTGTTAAGAGACTGGTTTTGCGACATTGGAAGGATGAGTTGGAAATTTCTTACAGTGAATGGCTACAGGAATTGTTGGCCAACCTTCGTCTAGAGCGGACCATTGCTAGTTTGAATAACCAGTCACAGAAATTTCTCAAAAACTGGGGCTCTTTGCTAACTCTGCATACACTTCAGAGTACATAGATTTACACCTGGTAGTAGAGACTTTATTAATAGAAGACTCTCCTGTGTGAACTGAGGGTGGGGGAGGGAGAGGGATCCTTTTCAAGTTTATACCGACATTATGTATATTGGTTGTCAGTATGTAAACAGGAGATCCTCTCTCTGTATTTGAATAATGCTGAATAAAAGTTAAATTGAAAAAAAAAAGACTGGAAAAGGGCTCATGTGATCCCGCTCCACAAGAGTGGTAGCAGGGAGGAGGCAGGAAACTCCAGACTAGTCAATCTTACCTCAGTAGTGGGCATGATTATGGAGGCACTCCTTAAGGAAAGGATAGTGCAATACCTGGAATCCATAGGAGCACATGATCCAAGACTGGGTAACCAGGTGGTGGACTAAGGGAGCAGTTGATGTTGCCTACCTTGACTTCTGCAAAGCTTTCGATACTGTTCCACATGGAAGATTGATTAATAAGCTGGTAGGCTCAGGGTGTGTCATAAGTTGGTCAACTTGGTGGCAAACTGGTTGATGGGCAGAAAACAGAGAGTGGTGGTAAACAGTATACAGTCAGAAGAGATGCAAGTCACAAGTGGGGTACCTCAGGGATCAGTACTAGGCCAATCCTCTTCAATATCTTCATCAGTGACATTGCAGATGGACTGAAGGTAAGGTCTGTCTGTTTGCAGATGACACAAAGATCTGCAACAGAGTAGATGATCCAGATGCCATGGGCAGAATGAGAAGAGATCTGGATAAATTAGCAAAATGGTTGGAAGAGTGGCAACTGGGGTTTAATGGAAAGAAGTGCAAGATCATGCACATAGGGAAGAGAAACCCTGAAGCCACCCATAGACTGGGAGGGGAGTTGCTGGCAGTCACAAGGGAAGAAAGAGACTTGGGCATCATCATCACCAATGACCTGAAATCATCCAAGCAGACCACTAAAGCAGTAGGTAAGGCTAGGGGGATGTTAGGGTGTATTAGTAGAGGTATCATAAGTCGTAAGAGGGAGGATAATCCCTCTTTACAAGACACTGGTTTGGCCACATCTGGAGTACTGCGTTCAATACTGGAGACCATACCTTCACAAGGACATTAGCCAAATTGAGGCAGTCGAGAAAGGCAACCAAAATGGTGCAGGGACTGCATCAGAAAATATATGAGGACAGATTAATGCAGCTCAATATGCATACCCTAGAGCAAAGGAGGGAGAGAGGTGATATGATCAGAAACATTCAAACTCAGAGGGCATTAACAAGGTGAAAGAGTCTAACATGTTTCAATACAAGAAAAATAGCAGGACAAGAGGACACAGCATGAGATTAGAGGAGGCTGATTAAGGGGTAATGTGAGGAAGTTCTTTTTCACATAAAGAGTGGTGGATGCATGGAACAGCCTAATCAGGAAGTGATGGATATGAATACAATGCAGGGCTTCAAACAGGCATGGGATAGGCATAAAGGAGCAGCACAGATGAGTATGAATAGATAGGCCATTGACAGAGCAAAGGCCGATGGCACATTTATAAGGTAGAAAAAGAAATGGGTAGACTGAATGGGCCTCGCGGTCCTTATCTGCCGTCAGCTTCTATGTTTCTATGTAATGCCTCACTTATTTCTTGTTGATCTTTTTTAACTCTCTTAATGGCTATTAAGGCCAAATTTGTGGTATCACCTGGATCTCCAGGATCTGTTACAAAGCCAGAAACTACAGCCTGAGGTTGTTTCTAGGTTCCATTATGATTTTCTAATATCAGTCCTTTATTTACTTCCTTAGGCCAGGAGTCCCATTATGTTCAACTTCTCCAATATGATCTGAGACAATTATTCTCATTTTGGTAATAATGGTACATTTCTAAGTTCTGATTTCCCCTAAATAATGTATTGTGTGTGTGTGTGTGTGTCTTGGCAGCGTCGTGGTGTCACATGTGCGTGCATGTGTGCATGCGTGTGTGTGTGTGTGTGTGTGTGTGTGTGTGTGTGTGTGTGATGTGGTCACCCTGACATTACCTGATTTTTACTTGTTTCCTTTGTTCTATTTTGGACACTCAGTTTTACTGGTGAAGGAAGTTCTTTGCAAAGGTTGGAATGTTGACTGGGATATTTCTATTTAATTTTTCAGGTTTTGAGTGGTAGTCAATGATATTAGGTTGCTTTTTTATAGCAGAGCTATTCTCATCTATGTCTTGTGTTTTCTTTTGTGATCTTCTAATAGTCCTTTGATTATGTACTGGTTTTCTATAATATTGGTTCTAGGGCTCATTAGTTCTGCTTTAATCATCCATGTTTCTAAAATGGCTATGTTAGCATTATATGGCTCTTTTATAAACTACAGGAGGTCAGTGGAGAGAATCAAGGCTACCAAATTCTCTGTATGTATGGAGTTTTGTAATCCTGCCTGAGATTTTCCGTGGTCATTTCCTGCTTCTCTGCATGATTTTTCTGAAAATGATTAACAAATGAACTTTGGGAGGATATTTCTCTAATTTAAGGTAAACATGAGAGTCTAACATCTTGGTCAGCTTGTAGATTCTGGCTCATACAAATCAATATTTGGCAAAATTTCTTTAAAATATATTTTAATCCATTGATAGTCCTGCCTAGATCATTAGCTACATCTGCAATGTTACTTTATTAACACTACACAAGGAATGGTGGTGGCTATCACAAAAGCCAATATGAATTGCTTTAGGAGTTTCATTAAAAACAGAACAATTTTATCTTCTAGCAGCCCTCCAATTAGGTGGGTTGTTAAATGATTTATGAAATATTCTCTCCTTAGTACAGTGCTACCTTGCTATAGCAAATCTTGCTATAATGAAACCCTGGCTATTATGAATGCACAATGTGAATCCACCCCAGTGCTGCCGTTCACTTCAGTGGAAGTGCAGATGATAAATATACTGCCTACTGATCCTGACATTGTTATAACTATAATAGTTGCTTGTGTGATGAACATTTTTTCATTGACAGACATGATGCATTTCCTTGCTTAAGTTTCTCATAACCATGTATTGTATCTGGAAAAAAAAAGGTAAGCAAGATGTCAAACTTAAGTTTGAACCGAGTGATGAATATACTGCTTGCCGATCCGCTGATATCTATCCTACCTCTCTGAAAGCTGCAGTGAAGTAGGTTTGTGGATTGAGGTAGCCAGTGTAAATATAAAATAAAAATGGTAGTAGTCACTCTATATGGTAGAAGTCACTTACTGTCATTCTCCAAAATTTAGCAGTGTAGCCATCTGGTACCAACTTCTGTTTTCTGCTTCAGAAAGGGGATCATGGTCATAAAGTAAAATGCAGGGTCAAATCTTTAGAATTCTTAATGATATATACAGTGGATGGTGGATGTTGGATCATAAAGTTAAATTCACATCTATAACTGCTGCCACCACACTACAGTTAGTGTTGGGCAAAGTGGTAAAATTCACTTCATGAAGCAATCGATGGGTAGTGGAAATCCGTGGTACTCAGTCTGGTGATATTTTTCTTGACATAATGAGGATCACAGAGTAATTGATTTTAATGTACTTCACATTACTCCGCCTCCCTATCCACTTCTGTGCCTATTTTTAGGTGAAGTACATTGATTACAATGTACTTCACATCACTGCTGTTTTTTGGCTCCAAGGTGAATGTTGCATTGATTCATGGGATTGCAGGTCACATGGGCTCTAGATTTTCTGCCAGCCTCAGTTATGTCTTTGTAGTATGTGTGTAGTGGTAGACTAGTTGGAGACAGTTTGCTGTAAGAGCTCTGCAATTGAAACCTGTTAAAAATCCTTTTTGAGCCATTATTTTGGCATAAAACATAGTATACTGATTGAAGGAACCCTCCTGTACTCATATCATTGAGTGTTTATTAGTGTGTGGATTTTGAATGTTAATTTTGAACATTCAGTCTGTGTACTGAGAGACAGTGGAAGTGTGCTTTGGGGGAAGGGCGTATCTGTGTGGTGTAAGTAGATTTAGATTAACTGTCTGGGAGAAAAATGCAGTCTTTTTATTTTGGTTATATTTTTGTTGTATAACTGTGTTAATGTACACACAGTAATATTTTCAGTAATTCTTGACTTTTTTTTTTGCTGCATTTTGTGTTGTAGCAGTGCATAATTGCAGTTGAAAAGATCTGGTTATATTACAGAAGTTTTCAATTTGCCATGCATTACTTGTAGTGTGTGTGTGTGCGTGTGTGTGTGTGTGTGAATGTGTGTGACGCCACATGTGTCATCAAATCATAGTTCATAGACACCTTTTATTGTGCTGCAGAGTAACTGCAGCAGTGTAAACCCTGATATCCACCACAGCTGTGTGGTTTTGTACTGCTCTATGGTCGGGATTGTGGTATTTTGATTTTGTACTCTTACTGCAGTGCACTGCCCCATCCCCTAACCAGAAAAAGGTATTCTTTTCCATTTTGGATTTGGATTGTGACTGTTGTGAGCAGCAGTGGTTAAGGTGTTGTTGTGACTTTGCATCTGCATCTTTTTCTTGATTGCGCAGTGCAATCTAATCTGTCTGTGCCTGCCTAAGCATCTGCTTAGTTCGCAATCTACATCTGCAAACCACTTTTGTTGTTTTTGGCTTCACATGTCACATCCACTATGTCAGAGTGAAAGTTCCAAAATTTAAATAGGTTTAAAATTTTCTTGGTGATCCCCAAAATGCCCCCAAAGAGACGTGCAAGCAAAGCTGTTTCTGGACATGGCACTGCTGCCAGGGGTAAGATTGTCTGTGGGTGTGGTAATATGCAGAAGTGCATAGCCGATGTAAGGAAAGGAATTTCTCCATCAATGTTTTTTACAGCACAGTCTGTAACTTCACTCATAGTTGGAGGAGATGATGATGTCCCAGCTGGTGGTGTTAGTGCAGTTTCTGCTGGCATGAGTATTGCTGCCTCAAGTTCCACTTCTGACCATTTAACCATGTCAAAAAATATAGTTGAGTCTAAAGCAATGAGTGACAGTATTGATGATGTCATACTCCCCATCCCCAGAAACATCCCCATTGTAGCTGAACATGATTCTGATCATGGTGGCGATAATGCACAATGTCACATTTCTTCCACTGCAGTGAAGGTCATGCCTTTACCATCCAATGAGTCACAGTGTGGTGCAAAATATCAGGTGATGATGATGATGATGATGTTGCTGTGGTTGCAACATGTAGTCCACATGACACAATCCAAGCAGAAAATGAGAATGTGGATGATGTTGATGAGTATGATGATGATGTCAGTGACTCCTGTTGGGAACCGGAGAAAAGAAAATCAAAGGTGGCTGTGTCTGAGTCTGTTGGTGTTAAATCCCCCTCCTGAAAAAGTTGTGATTTAGCAGTTCAATTGATGTTGATAATGATGATGATGATGACCAATAATAATCATAGGTAGCCATGGTAGTCAGGTGCAGTCCAAGTGTGTCCGCCTGAAAATCATGTAGCACACACCCCCATTTCAGTGCTTAAGCAGCATCAGGGACATGTTAAAAGTAGGGGATCATAATCCCTTGTTTGGCATTGTTTGTTCAAGATGCAACGATGACTCAGTTGCTATCTGCCAGCTTTGCCATGAGCATGTGAGTCAAGGTAAAAAGGGGAGTCATCTTGGCATGGGGGTACAGCATACACATCCTAAGAATAGGCACATGGCACTGTGGACCAGGCACCAGATAGTAGCTAATGCCATAGTGGGGAGTTCACCCTCATCATCATCAACCTTAATGAGCATGTTATCCCCTTCCATCACTATAACAGCAACTAGGAATGCATGCAGTAGTGATGAAATAACAGCAGAGGATTACTACAGGCATGATGAGGTGGAAAATAATGATTCTGAAATCTTGTCAAGTGGTGGTCAGAGTAGCAGTGGTGGTGGTGGTCAATGCAATACATCTAGTTCAAGTGGTACATCAACCCCTGTGTGTAAATTTGGGAAAATAACTTCCTTTGTGGATATGTCACCTGTGCAGCCCTCTTCATCACATGTTCACACACACCCCCATCCATTTACAGAGCAGAGCCATTTGTCACACCCATGCAAAAGCGTGTAAGACAGCCCAGGCTGCAGAGTGTTTTGGCCTGTAAGCTGAAGTACCCACTTAGTCATGCAGTGTCTCGTGAACTTAATGCTGCTGTAGCTGAAATGCTAGCAATTTATCTTTTTCCCTTCTCCTTCATGAAGAATTCTGGATTCCGGTGGTTTGCAGCACATGCCTATCTGTAATGGAAAGTCCCATCCAGGAAATACTCTTCCACTCGTGCTGTCCCCGAGTTATACCATACTGTGGCTGACTCTGTAAGACATGCCCTTCAACATTCCTCCTCTCCATTCATCCATTTAAGTATGAATATGTAGACAAGTGATAAAACATCAGGGAGTTCATACCTGTGTACAACTGCACATTGGGCGCAGGTGCTGGGAGTTGTTTGTGCTGGTGGTATTGTGAATAATCAGTGTAGTAAAGTGGACTGTCGTGGTAGCAATCTTCCCAGAATTCAGCAGCATGCAACACTTGCTATGCACAGTGTGACCAGTTCACACACTAGTGAAAACATGCTGGACTTGCTGCTGACTGAAAATGATGAGTGGCTGAACCCTCTGTCCCTGAGAGCTGGGTTTATAGCAAGTTACAATGGGTCAAATGTGGTTAAATGCATCATGAACGTTGGCTTTGTTCGGGTTCCATACATGGCCCACTGCTTAAATGTTGTAGTGCAGGAGTTTATGCAGCACCCTGTTATAAAGGAGATGCTGACAGTTTCATGCTATATCTGTTCTCACTTTTCACACTCTGCAAAGGCCTGCAACCAGCTTCGGCAGTTGCAGATCCAAAACAGCCTACTGCAGCACCGCCTCAAGCTGGAAGTTGTCACCCAGTGGAATTCCACTATATACCAGGCAGACAGGTTGTATGAACAATACAAAGCCATCTCAGAATATCTTGTCATGCACACTAGCTGTGACATTTAGGGGGCCTCCATATCTCTCACGACTGAACAGTGGTGCCTCATGGACTCTGTAATAACAATTTTGAGGCCTTTTGAACACACCACACAGGCAGTGAGTATTGAGTCTGCCTCCATTAGTCAATCAATTCCACTCTACAGGTGTTGAGGCAGACATTACTGAATCTACAGCATAGCTTTGATGGGTCCAGAGACTGTGCTAGCAGTGTGTTGTTGAAACACATGCTGACACTATTTAGCGGAATCGGCACATCTTGAGCATTCAGCAGGTGACTACTTTGCAATAGCAACAATGCTGGGCCCACGATACAAACATGAAATTGCCTCACTACTGGAGGAGGGCCTGAACAGGTAAAAATGTCGGTGGGCAACTGGTGCACTTGGTTCATGGGGCACTGAAGTCATGAGCCAAGGTCAGCAAACCTCAGCAACATAATCAGGCTGAAGGTCAGTTTGGAGTAGTATCAAGCACATCCTGTAGGGGCTACAGTTCCAGGTGGTCTGTCATCAATAGTGGTTGTCATTAACCCACTTTGGAGTGCTTTGTCCCAAGTCAGGATTTGTGACATAAATGATTCTGGTGAACAGGATAATGCATCAAGCACTGGTCTTCATGCAGCACAGCAAATGGTTGACTCATATTTGGCTGAAAACAGGCTTCTGTTAATAACTGATGATCCTCTTTTATACTGGAGTGGAAAGGTCTGTGAATGGCTAGAGTTGACCTCAGTGGCACTGAAGTACCTGACATGTCCACCCTCCAGTGTAAGTGTCGAGAGGGTATTCAGTTCAGCGGTTGCAATAGTTTGGGATCAACACACAGACCTCTCTCCTGCAAATGTCAGCTTTCTGACATTCATAAAAATGAATGAGGGGCACATACCAGCTCGAACTGCAACCTCAGTATTTGTGCCCCGGCATGGTCATGGTTGTGCTGCTGATGTTGTAGAAATGGACCTTCCTGGTGGCACTGGCAGCATTAAACAGCCTGCCAGTGAGGTAAATGATGACATGATGGAGAAAGAATTCCCTAGTGGGCAGAATTCAGATATTGATGACTGTGAGGGCAGCTTTCTTTATGAGGATGATAATGAGGTTGATATTGGCAGGTTTTAAGTTAAGTGGCTTAAGGCGCTCACATTTTTTCTATGGTACATGTTTTGTTTTTCATGAAGTTAAAGAAGTGTCCCACTTCAAATGACTCAAATTATATTTGTAACACAGTGCACACTATCCCACCCACCTGTGTGTGTGTCTGACAGTGATAGTGAATGTGTTGCAGGCTGCAGCTGCTCCCCATGACTACCACCAGAAAAGCGCTGTTAGCCAAAGCCACCAGATGCAGATAAATGTGAGATGGAAAGTCAAATCATGTGTCCCCATGACCACCACCAGAAAAGTGCTGTTAGCCAAAGCCACCAGATACAGAGAAATGTGAGAGGGAATGCCAAAATCATGTTCCCCCATGACCACCCATGCCACCAACATGCAGCCAATGTTTTCCATTCTGTGTTCTGCACATTCCATGGCAGATGGAGTCAGACAGGAGGGATCACATACATTAGCCACAGCCACAAGGCTTACTAACTATCAATACTTTAAAGTGAGTATGTGTACTAATGTTTCATACTGTGGAATTTCCTTTAGATGTTTTATGTGTCCTGTTGGTTTTATGAGATGCAGTGGTCAGACACATACAGTTAACTTATTTTCTCTTTTACAGGTTAACCAACCACTCTCCTTCACTGGAGGACTATGGTACTGCAGTACTGTCTACAACCACCTACAGGATTGGATATCCATTCACAGACTGGTAAGTATATCAATTTTATTTCATCATTTCTTTTTTGTTTTTCATTTTTTCAAAACAGTGCAAATCTGACTGACGAGTCATATAAAGTAGGCGTTATGACATGTATGTCAGATAATATATTTGTCATGTACATCACACACTGTATTGCTGTACCAGCCATGCCAGTGTGAACATAGTTTGATCCAGGTTGTGAATTCACAAGATGTGTTTTCAATGTAACTTGAGTTAAGACATAATTAGGGACAGTGACACAGTGTATGGGTTATAGGTACTGAATTTGTGATTGAGATGGTGATTTGGTCTTCATGTGGCTTCGGCTTAGTGACACAGCTTGTTATCTGTTAATCAGCATGACAGGATGGAATAGCCACACTTTAAACATAATGTGTTACTGCAATCAAGTGCTAATAACTCCCTGTTCATCTCTTTTAGGAGGAAACTTTCTGATGCTGTGTGTTGTCATTGTTGCTTTCTCCAAATAACAAGTTCAACATCTTACTCCCAGGCTGGCAGACATGATGGAACCAGTAGTATGAATCCATGACCATGACCATCAGTAGTGGACTAGAGGCGGATGCAGATAAAACATGTGAAGAATTTACCAAACAATAAACCAACCATTTATGAAACTTTCTTGAAATTGAAATGCACCCCCTCAAAAAAAAATACTTCCCTTCACTGGCTTGACAGTATTCCAATGCCACAATTCCTCATCAAGCACAGAAATGACACAAAACAAAGCAATGATTACATATGTGCATATAAACATATCACAGTTAAGGTCAGGTTCTGTGGAAAACAATGATGGTGCCAGGCAGGTACAATAATTAACTTACCAAGGGTAGTATTGGTGTACACACAAAGGGCATCCTTCCTGTTGGGGTCAGTGCAGCCTACTTTGGGCAACCAACAGCATTCTCAGTCTCATCATCTTGGATGGTATACTCAATGGTCAGGTCAGGTTATCCTTCTTGCACACTGTTTGGCAAGACACTGTGCATCATCTCATCACAGTTAGGTCAACTGCAGCATTACATGTAATCCCAACAGCAGCAGCAGGGCACTAAGTTCTTATTGGAGTGTGGAGACTTCACATTGCTTGTTATGCTCTCATTTCACTTTGTCTGGACTGGGGAATTTCCTGGACACAAGACAGTAGCATTTTGGGGATGCACATTAATTCTGGTGACTGTGTGTGACCATTGCACACAACACTGCTGTGCCATCAATTCTGGGAAGCTTTGCATTCCTTATTATGCTCTCATTTCACTTTGTCTAGACTGGTAAATTTCCTGGACACAAGGCAGTAGCATTTGGGGATGCACATTAATTCTGGTGACTGTGTGTGACCACTACACACAGACTGACTGTGCCATTAATTCTGGGAGGCTTTGCATTGCATTTTATGTACTCATTTCACTTTGGCTGGACTGGGAATTTTCTGGACACAAGACAGTGTCTTTTGGGGATGCACATTAATTCTGGTGACTGTGTGTGACCACTGCATGCAACACAATGACTGCACCATTAATTCTGGGAGGCTTTGCATTCCTTATTATGCTCTCATTTCACTTTGTCTGGACTGGGAATTTTCTGGACACAAGACAGTAGCATTTTGGGGTGCACATTAATTCTGGTGACTGTGTGAGGTGAACACTGTGCCAAACACTGACTGCCCCATTAATTAATTCCATTTCTAGTTACATTCCAACATCAAATGTCTATTTCCAAAAATAAATATTTTTGGAGCTTCAGTAATGTTTACTTTCTGTTGTGGTATCGTGAAGTGTTTGTTAAAAAGCAGGACTGAGCAGTACAATAATATTGTGCTAAACTACATGAGTGCAGTGTAATGTCCTGTGTGTGCAGACACTGTTCAGCTTCCTGCAGACATACATATGATGACTTGTTCAAGTGTTCATGGTACAAAGAATAAAGGTAAGAATATATAACGTATATTTTATTTGTATCTTCAGCAGCAGTGGTGCAGTCGGTGGGCAGTGTGCACCTCAGTCAGAGTGCACACATGACTTTTAGGAGAGCATAACACTGCTCACCCAAGATTTTCAACAAACCATACCCGACAGACATGAAATATTGCTGAGGCACCCAAAATATTTCATGGTGTACAGACATTGTAAAGTTAGAAAATATATAATAGGTCCAGTCCACTGACACCACACTGTGCTAGCACTTTACTTGTTTGCATTTTTTGTGCTAGACTAAGTGATGTCTTTCTAGTTTAGACTGGCAGTGGCAGTTTTGCAGCAAGTTGCTGTATACCATGACACGGTAACAGTGGTAGCACAGTGTGGCAGCAGTGGACTGGACCTGTTATACATTCCAACTTTATGATGTCTGTACACCATAAAATATTTGAGGTGCCTCAGCAATATTTCATGTCTGCTGGGTACGGTTTGTAGACAAGCAGGAGTAAGCAGTGCTATGAACTGATCTCCTAAAAGTCATGTATGCACCGTGACTGAGGTGCACACTGCCAACCAACTGCACCCAGACCTCTGAAGATATATTATATGGCTTTGTTCGCAGCTGCTGCTGATGGTACAAATAAAATATACACTATATATTCTTATATTTATTCTTTATACCATAAACAATGGAACAAGTCAGCATATATATGTTTGCAAGAAGCCTGACAGTGTCTGCATACACAGGACATTACACTGCACACATGCAGTTTAGCACAATATTATTACACTGCTCATTCCTGCTTTTAACAAACACTCCACGACAGAAAGTAAACATTACTGAGGCACTAAAATGTGTCAGGTAAACATTCTTAACTTGGAATATAACAGGGACATAAAACACACTGCACTATGTGGACAGCTGTTGGTACTCAATATCTGGCTTCAAAAGTGCAAGGCAAATTCACAAAGCCATCACTCCACATGAATACATGCCACAAAGAAATGTTTAATGATACTGCAACTTTATTGATGGCAAAACAAGGCACACACACATGATCACTGTGCTTTGCCACCTAAACCTTCATTAGGCACACCACTTAAGGTCTAACTGGCAACATGCAAGACTCATTAATGTGTGCCTTGTTTTGTCATAAATACAGTTGCAGTAGCAGTAAAACTTTTTTAGTGTTATCTATTCATGTGGAGTTACGCATTTCTGGTTTTGTTAAAGGAGTGGTCAACACAAAATTTGAAAGAAAAACATATGTTATGCAGATCACTTCTGATTTGTATGTAAAGTCCTACTGCATCCTTCCCTCTGTCTGCTATTAGGAATGTTTACTAGGTTAGCCTGCTACCTTAATGATAGTTTTATCAGCCCTGTGGATCTTCTTCATGTAAACTCAGTTTATGGCCTTCATTGCTCCAACATTGCACTCTGTGTCATGTGACAGTGATGTAGCATAGCCCATAAATTTACCATATGCACAACAGTAGAGCTGTGCAACTGTTCTTGCAGTGACACCAAGTGGCAACTGTTGCAGTTTAGCATGCATCTCAGAGCTAGATGAGTGGGGTTTCTGTATGAAAACTGTTAGTCAGTTACACAGCTCTGATGTTGTGAACTGTGCATTTAGTAAATCAATGGACTATGCTACATCACTGTCAACACAGGTGCATTATCGAGTGATAAAGGCAATAAGCAATTTAACATGAAGAAAATTTAATAATTTAGTAAAAACTCCTAATAGCAGACAGAGGGATGGACACACTAGGGGAGGGACTTTACATAGAAACATAACATAGAAACATAGAATTTGACAGCAGATAAGGACCACTTGGCCCACCTAGTCTGCCCATTTTCCTACCTAATGGATAAGCTGCAGATCCTAGATAACCAACAGCCTACTTCCTCCTACCCCCCACTAGAATTGCCTTATGTCTGTCCCATGCATTATTAAATTTCCCCACTGTTTTTGATTCTATGACCTCCTCTGGAAGGCTGTTCCATGCATCCACAACTCTCTCTGTGAAAAAATACTTTCTCACATTACCTCTGAGCCATCCCCCCCATCTTCAAATTGTGCACCCTTGTTCTTTCACATTTCTTTTTCTGAAAGATGCTACCCTCTTGGACTTTGTTGATTCCCTTGAGGTAATTGAAAGTTTCTATCATGTACACCCTCTCCCTCCCTTCCTTGAGGCTATACATCTTAAGCTCCTTTAGCCTTTCTTCGTATGTCTTCTGGTGCAGATCCTGCACCATTTTGGTTGCCCTCCTCTGGACAGCCTCCACCCTGCCTATGTCTCTGCAGAGATGGGGTCTCCAGAACTGTACACAATACTCCAGATGTGGTCTTACCAACTGTCTGTACAGAGGTGAACAACTTCCTGTTTTCTACTGGTAATGCCTCTCCCTGTATCCCACCAGCCCTCCTTACTGCCTTCTCACATTGCTGGCCCACCTTTAGGTCATCTATGATAGATTACCCCCAGGTCCCTTTCCATTTTTGGTGTTGTCAGTATCTCAGCCCTCATTGTGTACTCTTCCCTGGGTTTTGTTTCCCAGGTGCATTACTTGCACTTCTTTGCATTGAATCTAAACTGCCATACATATGACCATTCCTCTAACATTGCCAAGTCCTTTCATCCTTTCCACCCCACCTTGCATATCAACCCTGATGCAGATATTTGTGTCATCTGCAAAGAGACGTACTTTCCCTTCCAGTCCCTCTGCAATGTCACTATAAAGACATTGAAAAGGACCGGCCCCAGTACTGAACCCTGTGGTACTCTAGTAACCCTCCTTTCTTCACTGTGGACTCCATTTACTATTACCCGCTGTGTTCTATTGTCCAGTCAGTGTTTTACCCAAGCTACCACCCTGGGACCCACTTCCAGCCTGGCGAATTTGTTTATTAATCTTTTGTGTGGGACTGTGTCAAATGCCTTGCTAAAGTCTAGATAGGCCATGTCCACAGCCTCTCCTTGCTCTACTACTTTGGTCACCCAGTCAAAGAAATCAATTAGATTTTTCTGACATGACCTTCCTGCTGTAAATCCATGCTGCCTTAAGTCCTGTGCCCCACTGGCATCTAGGTACTCAACAATTCTTTCCTTCAGAAGTGATTCCATCATTTTCCTGAGGATCACGTGATGAGCCAAGTCTGAACGGACGTGTTTCAGGCTGCTCCTAGGCCCCGAAATGAATTTAAGCTTTAAAAGTCTCCGGTACCGGTAAGCGGCGAGTTAAAACGCTGGGTACCAGTTATGGTGGCGCAGCGGGCTTGATCTGGAGTTAAATCATGAAGGAGAGGGCTGCAAGAAAGTGGTGGTGAGTGTACAGACAGTGCGATTACTGCAGAGGTAAAGGGACATCTCGCAGCATCAGCATGGAAGTGGAGGCTACGGAGCCTCTTGCGCCGAGAATACCAGCAGCTAAGAGGCCTAAGCCCCTATCCCCTGACTGGAACAAACAAGATGGGGATTCTGATAAGGAAGGGGGTGTTGTTAAGGCTTCTGATGATATTCAGGAAATTAAAAAGCTGCTACAAGGGCTAGTGCTTGATTTTGCAGAGGTGAAACCTGCACTACACTCATTAGCACAACGAATGGGAGATGCAGAAGCAAGAACTCCTCCCAGAAAAGGAAGGTTTCCACAATGGATCAGGAGCTAGTGGCCATGAGAAAACAAGTTAAAAAGCTAGAAGAGGATGGATGACCAAGAGTCCAGAAGCGGAGGAATAACCTGATATTGGCAGGGCTTCCAAGAGAAGGCTGAAGGGTCAGACTGCGTTTCCTTTTGCAAGATTTATTGTTTAGTTGTTGGGCCCTACTCCTTTGGGGAAGCTTACACTTGGGAGAGAGCCCCACAGGGCTCAAGAGAGATCCCCTCTGGGTACAAGGCCACGGGTGATAATTATGTGATTCCTGAATTATAAAGAAAAGTCCCATGTACTGGCTACTGCAAGACAGAAGAAGACACTGCAATGGAATGGTGCGTCGCTGTGGATGTTCCAGGACCAGACACCAACGGTTAGGGAGAAGCAGAAGGAGTACTCCGAGATCAAGAAGAAGCTTTATATTGCAGGAATTAAATTCCGTTTACAATACCCTGCAACTTTGATGGTACGGCTCCAGACTAGGAGAAGAGATACCTGACTGCGAGAGATGCCCTGGAGGGCCTGCGTGTGGAACTCCCAGAGCTATTCAAAGTGCCGACCTGAATCTCGGGCTGAAAAGGAAGAGGAGGATAGAACTGAGGACTGGGACTGTGGACAATGAAGGGATATGGCAAACTTATCCTGATGTTCAGGGTTTTCATTATGAATGATTTATAAGATAGGTTGAATTGTTTAAGACCTACTTGTTTTGTTACTGTGGACCAACCTCAGGGGGTGAGAGGAGATGGATCCTAATTCAGAGCTTTAGGGTTTGAGGCAGGTGGGAGTGTGATAGATGTGAGGAGGATTGGTGGGGACTAGAAGATAGGGTAATATGTGGTGGGAAGTTGGGGGGTCTTGTCGGGTTTAGCATACAATTCTAAATGTTAAGTGGACTCCCCACTGAGAGATTAAGTTAAGCGGGGAAGAGTGAGACCGGTGGAGTGATAGACAACCAACGAAGGAAGGGAGATGGGGCCCTTATCCTAGGAAGGGTGTTGAAGCTAGTACAGGGGTAGAAAGAAATGTTTGGAGATTTGTCAGTAGATGGTAATGTGTAGAAGGGTACCCGTTTATTTGAGATATAGGGATTGAGGAGCTAGCTGGAGGGTTGATTTATAGTATCGGTTGAAGCCCAAGGGTGGAAAGTTAAACATATTTTTAGGAGATATAGGAGCAGATTTGATACCTGGAGGAAGAGGTGTAGATGGGGAAAGGGAAGGTTGGAGTAAGAAGGAAAGTGGGATACAGGAGGAGATGTAAATATGTTTTAGTTATTTTTAGATAGGGGCTGGGTACTTGGAGATTCTTTGATAATTGGAGGGGCGGAGGAGGGGCGCGGAAAGAGGTTCATCCATGAATCGAGATTTGAAAGGAGGGCGATCTCAGGATTGGGGGCAAGGGGGTTGGCGGTGGGTTTATGGGAATAGGAAGGAGAAAGAGTCCACTATAGAGAGAGAGGGGGTAGCAGACCAAGAGCAAGTGCAAAATGAAGGCTTGATTATAATAAGTTTCAGATTTCAGAATGGCAGGGGTTAAAATTCTTTCATGGAACACTAAAGGTCTTAGGGGTAAGTGGAAAAGAATGGTAATCCTTAGACATATTGAACAGCTGAGGGCCCACATTGTTGCCTTTCAAGAAACCACTTATTAACAGAGGCGGTGAGTTGTCACAAGTGATTGTGGGTGGGTCAGGTTTTGGGGGTGGGTAAGGAAAAGGCATCGGGGGTGTGGTGATTTTAATAAAGAAATCTTGTTTGTACAAGGTGGAGCATGTAATTGTTAGGGAGGATGGCAGAGGGATATATCTTTCTGGTACCTTGTTTGGTAAAGCATTAACAGTGGCCTCTATTTATGGCCCAACTCCCCCTTACCCTGATTTCTTTGCTTCACTAGAGAGAGATATGGCTGTGTTGTCTCAACACTCCCTTATTTTGGCAGAGGACTGGAACATTTGTTCTAATAACCTGGAGGACAGGATTCCACCATCTAGAGGGCCTCTGTCTAGGCCTCAGATTGCCCTGAATAGATTAATGGAGACTATGGCTTTAGTAGACCCGATCAGGACTTGCTCTAGGGGGCAACAATATGACGTTTACTCGGCCCACAAGAGTCAATCTCGTATTGACTTCTTTTGGTAAATGAAGAGGCACTTAGGAGGTTAAGGAAGTGACTACTGAGGGTAGAGTTTTTGGATCACTCCCTATTCACTTGAGATGGGAGCGGTTCCTATCCTTCCTAGACAGCATAGATGGAGATTAAATTATTCTTTATTAACGGTGGCTTCAGTTCAGGGAAAATTAGAGGAAGCTCTCCTGGAGATTATCCAACAACAGTTACCCACACTACAGAACAAAAAGTTAGAGTGACCAACTTGTAAGGTGCTGTATGCAGGGGTAGCGCAGGGCCTCGCAGTGCAAAGAAATAGACTGCAAAGGGCAAAGGAGGAATTTATTATGGGGGCTATCGAATGATTGTCTCCATTGGAAGGTCCTCTGGGGAAATTGATGCAGAACTTAAAAATTTGAGAGGAAATTGAGGATATCCTGAATGGGAAAGTGGAATTTTGGTTGGAAAAGATCAAGGCTAAGTATTTAATGCAGGGAGATATACCTGGGCGATTTTTAGCAGCTAGGGTTAAGGAATGGGAAGCTAATAGAATGATTACTTCTATACAATATGCGGACAACAGTTAACAGACCCCCAGGAAATGGCGAATGCTTTTGCGTCTTATTTTAAAGAAATCTATCAAGCAAAGGATGGTGCTAGTGAGGAGGAAATTAGAACATTTCTGGAGGGAGTGCCACTTCCAGTCTTAGACCCCATACAGGCTAGCAAGTTAGCAGCCCCTATAATGGCATCGGAGATAATGGAGGTGGTCAAATCTTTGCCCCATGGTAAAACCCCTGGGCCAGATGAGCTTACGGCCAAGTTTTATCAGGTGCATATACAGACGATACTTCCTATAATCCAAGAATTTTTTAATACCATAATGCGAGAAGGGGTGTGTCATTCTCCATTGTACCAGGCATATATCACACTTGTTCCCAAACCAGATAAGCCTAGGGATATACCAGGCAATTATAGACCTATAGCTCTGATGAATCAAGATATTAAAATTCTTACTAGAATATTAGCTAATAGAATATTGAGCATTTCTCCAGCTTTAATTAGTCATGAGCAAGTGGGCTTTATACAGGCGCACATAATGCCCTTGGAAGCTACACCATATACTAGCTATCGCCAGACTCTCAACTACCCCTAGCTCTGATATCCTTAGATGCAGAAAAGGCCTTTGACAGGGTCTCCCATCCCTTTCTCTTTGCTACAGTGGAAAAGATGGGTTTTCCAGAGGGCCTGATCAGAGGTATCAAAAATCTGTATGCAGCTCCAACAGCTAGAGTATTGTGCAATGGTTATGTTTCCCAGGAGATTCATTTAGAAAATGGGACCCGTCAAGGATGTCCCCTCTTGCCGATTTTATTTAACATATATTTGGAACCTCTGCTGAAAGCTATTAATATTGATGCACAAATAAAGGGGATTAACACTGCGGGGTGGGAGCTAAAATTTTCAGTTTTCGCTGACGATATACTTCTCCACTTACAGGACCTGGCAATAAGTTTTAAAAAAACAATAGATTTAATACAGAAATACTCTAAAGTTGCGAATTATAAACTAAATTTGTCTAAGACCCAGATTATGCCTTTGACACCCTATGTATGTAGAGCAGATTTTTCACCATTACAGATACAATGGAAGGTGGATAAGCTGAAATATCTGGGTGTCTGGATTACACTACTATTGAAGAAGGTTGCTGCATTAAATATGGAGGGTACTGTCAGGCGATTGGGGATATGGTAAGATGGAACAAGCTCCCTTTTAATTTCTACGCTAGATTGCTCTTATTAAGATGAATTTATTACCCAGATTACTGTATCTGGTATATTTAGCCATATTGCATTCCTGTAACTTGGTTTAATAAGTAAGAAGCTCCTATCGGAATTTTTATGGAACGCTAAACCTCCTAGGAAAAAGCATAGCATGTTGTGTCTGCCATATGTGATGGGAGGATTAAATTGCTTGATCTCCATGTATATTATGTGGCGGGACAGTTGAGGCTCATGATTCGGTGGAGTAGAAGTTTAGAAGGAGTGCTATGTACCAACTGAGTTTACAAATTGAGAGGCAAATGTTAAAGGACTCTGGACTCTCGTCGGAGGCATTTTGTTGCTAACATAGAAAGGGGCCCTAAAAAGATATCCTGGAATCCAATTGTGAAATCAGCAGGAGCCTGGTGGTCATTCCTAACTCCAGTTCAGAGAAGGAACCAAATGAAGGCTAGAAACCAACCTGTGTTGGGCAATCCTAATTTACTAATTGGAGATCAAGTAATTACTAAAAAGTGGGCAGCGCAGTTAATATACCTGAAGATAAGGGATGTGATCCAGGGTAATAGAGTGGTCCTTCCAGCTGAATTTGAAGGAATATCATTTTTTAGAAGACTGCAAGTCACACGCATGTTAGAAGGAATGGGGAAAAGGTTAGTGGATTTTACGGATAGTTCCTTCACCTGGGATAACTTGAAGGATGTTGATCCATTATCTAAAGTTTTGTCACAAGTACATAAGTGCTTTTGGATCATTTTAGTCTGAACTCTCCTGTAAAAGTGGCATATTGGGTCAGGACGATGGCCCCGGGACCCTGAACTGGGATAATATATGGAAGAGTAATAAGTACATATCCATACCCAAGTATAAGAGTATGCAATATTTTATTGTCTCTAATATGTATTTTACCACTGTAAAACTATGTAATAGACACCTCAGACAGTCAGACCTGTGCTTTAGATGTGAATCTGAAACAGGGGATCTTCTACATGTGTTGTGGGAGTGTAGTAAAATTGCACCCCTCTGGGCTGAAATCAAACAGCGTATGGACCCACTGATGGATTACTCAGACTTTATAACCCCAGAGATCTGTATCCTAGGTGATTTTTACAGGTTTCAGGCAGTACACCTAAATATCACCTTTCTTTAATGACAGTGATTGTCAAATCCTTTGTATTGCAACATTGAAAGATGATCAGGTGTATACATATGATCAGTGGGTGAGAGATCTTATTGGGGCTTTGGGTAAAATACAGAGGTATCTTGCCTCGGAGGGTAAGAAAGGGTTATATACTAAAAGATGGTCAAAAGTGGATGCGATTTACTCACTACAGAATAATATTGCTCAGACTCAGGCCTGTCTGTTGAGATGTGATTAGCTGGAGAAAGCTATGCTGGATTGTGTTGTAGAGATGTTTAGAATGATTTTGGTTTGAGTGGTTAGATAAGCTGTTACTGTGGAAGGGTTACAGTGTCTAAATAAATAATTAGTTGGATGCTCTTGGTCTGCAAATATAGGTGATAGGATGGGACTCTCTCTCTTTCCAGGGGACACAGCAAGGAGATACCACCTTGAGGGTTATACTCAAGGAGAGTTCATGATTTGATGCCCTCATGGGAGAAACAGGAGATGGGTTAGAGGGTTATTTTTCCCTTGATCAAATTTTTACTGACCCTGTTACTCCAAGACAAAACACTGTACATGTATAAGAAAATGTTGGAGGTGGTTCCCTGTGCTGTGTATGTACATATGGGTTTGTATATAGCTCTCACAGTCAGTTTGGGACTGTGTACCCTGGTTTTGCCAGGTATATGTGTGTTTGTCTAAATTTTGGAAAATAATAAAGAGGTTTTAAAAAAAGATGATTCCATCATTTCCCTACCACTGAGGTCAAACTGATAGGTCTGTAGTTTCTTGCCTCTGTCTTGCTCCCACTTTTGTGAAGGAGAATCACATCTGCCCTCTTCCAGTCCTCAGGTATCACACCATCCTCCCATGATTCATTAAAAAGGGTAGTCTGTGGTGTTATTAGTTTTTCCTTTAGTTGTTTTAGAATTCTGGGGTGAATCCCATCAGGCCCCATTGCTTTTTCCACCTTTAGTTTTAAGAGTCCTTTCAGAACCCTTTCTTCTGTGAAAGGACTAATATCAACCCCTCTATCTGGAGTGTTTCTATTGACTGGATTAGGTATCTCCCCCTGCTTTTCCATTGTGAATGCTGAGCAGAAGTATTGTTCAGTATCCCTGCTTTTCACTGTCGCTCTCTGCCAAACTACCTTCCTCTTTATTCAGCCTCAACATCCCTGCCTTAGTCTTTCTTTGCCCCTAATGTACCTATAAAGGTTTTATCCCCTTCTTAACCGAGTTGGCTATCTTTCTCCTCAGTTTGGTCCTTTGCTCTTCTGACTGTCTTCCCTCTTCCTTCTTCTTTAACTGGTACAGCTCTCTGTCCTGCTCCTTCTGTGTCTCCTTATACTTCCTGAATGCTATCTTTTTCTCCCTTACCTTCCCCGCCACTTCTTTTAAGAACTTTAGTGTTTTTTTCTTTTGTTTTGATTTATTTGCTTCACACAAAGGCTTGTTGCCTCTGTGATAGCGATTTTGATGTTTCCCCATTGTTGCTCCACCCCACCTTCTTGCCTGTTTGCTAGTGATTTTCTGAGACACTCTCCCATTCTGAAAAAGTCAGCCCTTCTGAAGTCCAGTACCTTCACTTTTTTGTGGCTTGACTCTACAGCTAAGTTTATCATGAACCAAATTATTTGGTGGTCACTTGTTCCTTGATGGCTACCCACTTCAAGATCAGAGATCCTCTCTCTGTCCCCATTTGAGAGTACCAGTTCTAAGTTTACTCCCCCCGAGTGGGTTCCAAAACTATCTGTCTGAGGAATGCCCCTTGTAGGGCATCGAGAATGGCCCTGCTCTTGGATGTGGCTGTAGCAAAGGTGCTCCAGTTAACATCTGGCATATTCAGGTCCACCATCAGCAATATCTCCCCCTTCTCTGCCATCCCAGGGATACCTTCTATCATTTCCTTGTCCATTTCCTCCCCTGAGAGAGGTCTGTATCTAACCCTGTGAGGATTGTGGAGCCATTTCCAGTCTCTAGGGTGACCCACAGTGCCTCCTCTTCTCCCTGTTTACCCTTTAGTTCTATTGCTTTGATCCCTTCCCTTACATAGAGAGCTACCCCTCCTCCTCTTCTTCCATCCCTGTCCCTTCTGTAGACTGCATACCCTGGTATGTTGACATCCCAGTCATGGTTCTCTGTGTACCATGTTTCTGTGACTGCCACAATATCTAGGCATCCCTCTTCCATCAAGACCACCATTTTGGGAAGCTTTTACCTAGACTATGGGCATTAGTACTCATTACCCTCCATTTTTATGGCTTTATTTCTTTTGCCCCATCCCTGTCTTTTGCTTTGTCTTTTCTCCATTTACCCCTGCCCTTCTCCCTACCAACTGATCAATCTTGGTGTTTGCCTCACTAATTACCCTGATTTTTGGGGGCTAGGATTTCCTTCTCCTTTTCTGTGCCTCTCCCTTGGCTGGTTTAAATACTTACCAATGAAGCATTTAAACCTATCACCTAGGATCCTGGTTCCCCTCCTGGATAGATGCAAGCCACCACACCTGTATAGGCCTGCATACCTCCAGATGGAGCCCCAGTCCCTAATAAAGCCAAATCCTTGAGCTCTGCACCAGTGTTTCAACCAGTCATTGACTCCATGGTGCGGAGTACCCTAAGCCTCATCCATGCCATAGATAGGTAGCACTTCTAAGAAATTTATTGTGTGTGTTACTTGTTCAAGGCCCTCCCCAACTCCACAAACTCCTGTTACACTGCTCTAATCCCATTCTCAGCCAGGTCATTTGTCCCTAGGTGGATAATGACATCCAGCTCCCTCCCTTGCAGCTGCTCCCATGATCCTGAGGATTAATTTCCTGTCCCTCAAGCCATGGCCAGACAGGCACCTTACCTCCTTTCCCCTCCCTCCCCAGTTCTACCCCCATCACATGCACATCAAAATGCTCTGCATAATATATGCTGTTTAAAATTTGGGTTGGACTACTCTTTTAAGTTGAGATAATGATGGCAGGGACAAACCATTTTAACTTAAAATAAGGAAAACCAAAATAGCACAAACACACTTAACAGAAGGAAGGGGGGGTCAGGATACAAAGTGTCACGGATACAGAAGACAAGAAAAAAGTGCATAATTAGATACATGGGGTGGTGGTGGAATACATTTTCATGACACAGCAGGGAGGGTGGGGAGGCACATCGTGGAGGAATAAAAAACTAGTGCTGGTTCCTGTGGTGGTCCAGCAGCAGTTGGAGCATGGACATCAGCTGTAATTGTTGGCCCCCTATCTGCTCCAACTGCTGCTCAACAGCACTCACCCTCTTATTCGTCATGTCGACAGCACTCCAGAGAACTGCGATGTCTGCCTGACTTACAGGCAGTTCTCTGGGGTCTGCAGGTGCTGCAGCTGCTGGTGGTAGTGGTGGGGTTGGTGCTGGTGGAGCAGCAGGTGCTGCTGTGGCCTTCCTCCTCATCTTAGGGCCACGCACAGCCACAACCTCTACCACAGAAGGGCCAGCAGGTGCAGATCTGGTCCATTCTCTGGCAGCCTACCACTCCACTGGGTGGTGGTTGATCATGTGGGTGCTCTGGCCCCCAGTCCCAAAGGTGAGTCCCCCGGAGGCCACGGTGCACCTCCACCCTACAAATGTGGCACCTGACTAGGCTGCTGTCCCCCACAACACAATCAAAAAACTCCCGAACCTGGGAGGTGCAGGGAGGACCAGGCACAGGTGGGGGGAGCCAGATGCACTGGCAGCCTGGTCACAGTGCTGAGGCTCCACACTTGGGCCGGGGCACAGGCACAGCCTGCTCAGGATGATCTAGAGCTGGTGCTGGTGGTGGTGGTGGTGCTGCTTCTGGGAGGACCCCAAGATTTGTGTCCAGTCCTACATGAACCGATCACACACCCCACGTCGCACTCCTCCTTGGCCATGGCATGGTCCGGAACTGCCCCAGACATTCCCTGACCGTGCTCCATCTCTGCTCGACCCAACTTAGTCGACTGCCCTTCCTTGGTCTGAACAACAACACAAAACAGTCACACACAAGACACACACACAGTCAGACACAGACAAACAACAACTTATAAAAGTAATAAAAAAAGAAATTCACTGGAACAATTTAAGTAAAAAAAAGAGTCTACACAAAACACCAAACAAATGTAGCTTTTAAAAAAGCTGTTGGGTCTCTCTCTCTCTCTCTCTCTCTCTCTCGCTCTTTCTCTAAATCTCTTAACTGCTCTCACAATCTCACTGCCTCTTCTCTTCTCTCTCCCCCTCTACACAGGAGAAACTGAAAGTATCTCCTTGCATGAGTCACTTCCTTCCTGCCTGGCTAAAGCATGTGACTTACTGTACTTTAAGCCATGTGATGTGTGGGGGGCTGCCCATAGACTTGTCACTCTGCCTTAATTTGTATTAAGGTGGAATGACAACACAAAATAATAATTACAAGGCAGTGAGCCTTTCATATTGGCCACTCTGCATAGCAGAATGGCAATCACTGATGCCCACTTGGCGGGCATGCTGGCAGAAATTTTAATTGCTGCATCTCTAACTACAGAACCACGCTGGGAGTAGATATGGAGTCCGAGGCTCACAGTCACTTTCATTATGCTGCACTGCATACTGTACTGCATCTGCAAGTTAAAGGTAAAACTAAGTAAAGAGTTATAAAACATGATAACCATGAACGGTAAATACCAATACTGTGGTGAGTGGCATGCAGTCTGGGATGGGGGTGGAGACGGGATCGAACTATGTGCTTATCCTTATTTTTTCAGTGTTCCTTGAAGTATTTATGGGGAGCTATAACAAATTCACATTATGGCTCCCATTTTTTTCATTATGGCAAAGGAGGACTGTACCAGTATCAAGCAACAGTCCTTCACCTATGTGATGACATCCAGCATAAATATACTGATCATTATGAACTAACTGGGATTTGACATGAGGATCTAAAATTATAAAGTTATTATTACTGGCCCCTCTTTTCTTCCTTCATGCTGGCATGGAAGTCAGTCTATCCATAAACTGTAAGCTGTGTAGAGATTAAGTTCTTCTCTCCCCTCTTTCCTTTTTTTAATACTTTTTTGATTAATGTAGTTTCTGAATTTGTCCTCTCTAATGGATAGGAGAATTCTGTAGATTCTTTTGTGTATGTATGTATGTATGCTTGCATGCATGTATGTATGTATGTATTATTTATTTATTTTTATTTTCCAATTGATAACATTAAATCTTGTATGGGAGTAGTAAGATCATCCAATCTGGCTATTCTAGTTTTTATACTTTGGGCTTAATTAAACAGCTCTGACAATGTACTACTGAAAATTCACTGGACTACAGAATAAAGGCTAAAAAACAATATCATAGACCCAAACACAATAATTTAAGTGACTGATATTATTAAGTCCTTTTCAAAAGGGTATAAATGTGCAATTAGCTCAATCAGGATGCTTCCTAATATATTTAAATTAATCTTGCATAGTCTTTCAAGCTTCCAGTCTTTTTCCTTCTCTCTTCAGGGTTCATCCAAACAATAGTGCTTCAGTACCTGGATTTCTATGTGTCTCCACTTCTCTTTCTCCATCTGTGATGCAGCAGGTTCTTAAAATGCTGGGAATGTCCTCAATATATGCCACTAGAGGAATAAATAAATAAAACACTTACAATGCAATGATTTAAATTATATCAAACGGGAGAGTCAACAATTTAAAAATCAAGAGGTGCACCTTTAGTGAGACAATTAATGTCTCTAGACTCCCTTAATTAACTTTAATTGGTGGCAGTGATCTTATATAGACAGACTGTCTCAAGTATAATACAGCTCAATACATTTTTCTACAAGGCCCCTTATTAAGTCACTAACTTTTTAAATTATTTACATTTCAAATTAAGACTGACAACAATTACCAATACTAAACAGTCTATCAAATATTGGCATATAGCAATGATGGTACACCAACAGATGAATTTTACTTGTTATGTTTTTGCTAGTTTATAAACACTATAATCTATTTTTGGGCACTGGAATACTCCAGTAATGGGTATAAATTCTCAAGGAATATAAAATAACTATAATAGAAATCACTTTCAATTCCCAATAGCTTGAGTATAGTGCTTTCATAAAAGAACACAAGTCATTTGATTTCCTATGTTTTAAACTTAACTTTTTATCTTTTAAGTTAATGCAGACTTATCTTGCCTACTAAACATTTTAACTCTATAGGTTCTTCTGGCATATTCAGTAAGGAGTACACCTGGTGTCTGATATTTAGAAAAGTGCAAAGTGGAGCACAAAGGTTTGTGCTGCACCATGCAATTGTCCAGGGGTTCAAGGATGCTATTTGCAATTTGATAGTGTATCAACACTTTCCGACTGAATATAGGACCATGTCAGTGGAGCACTAAGTCAAGTAGTGCTGGCTGAACATGGCTCCTGAATGGGTCTTAAGACTAAATAACAACAGAATGCTACAGTTTCTGCAATTTTCAATGTGACCCATGCAAATGAGTCCATTTAACATGCAAGGAACTAAGGGGCAAGTTGTATGCCCATTATGGTCCCATTTGCATGGGTAGCAGAAGCAGGTTTGTGCGGTGTCACCCACTTTCCCTGGTCCAAGACATTTGTACATATCCCTGGTGTCTAGTGGTCCCTAACGCCCACCAATTGTCAGCCTGTAATAGTAAAAAAAATTAAAAAAAAGGTGATAGTGGCCCCCCCCCCACTGATCACCATCCAGCATTTAAAAGAAAACCTCCTTGGAGCTAGTGGTCCCCTCCCTCCCTCCAATCACCAGCCCATATTAAAAATACCCCCAGTGCTAGTGGTCCCCCTCCTCTGATTGCCAGCTATATTAAAATAAACCCTCCCTGGAGCAAGTGCCCCCCAGCTTCCGATCACCAGCCATATTAAACATAAACCCTCCCTTGTGCTAGTGGTCCTCTCCATCCCTCTGATCACCTGCCTGTATTAAAAATAAACCCTCCGGTCACGTGGCGGCGAGCAATGGAGTAGATGTCTCAGTCGGCTCCGAGGCCCGCAGTGTGAAATACAGTAGCGACATGATTGTTTAGATCCCCACGAGCAAGAAACGCAAGGGGACAGTCGCCTTCTTACCGCTGCATCCGGAGAAGCGATCAGAGTGTTTGAGGTTCGGGTCACTTTTGTTCGAGGGACAGCGCATGGCAGAAGAGGCCGAGATGGAGCAAGGAAGCCTCGAGCCTCTGGCAGCTAGAACCCCAGTGACCAAGCGGTATAAACCCCACTCACCAGACTTGGAGGTCTTGGAGGATTGGAAGGCAGAGGGCCAGGAGGATCGTTCATCAGCTGATGATATTAGTGAGATCAAACAGCTCCTTAAAGGGCTAGTGTCGGACTTTTCAGCTTTGAAACCCGGCACTTCAGGCTTTATCACAGCGAGTTGGTGATGTGGAAGTTAGAGTGGCATCCCAGGAAAGAAAAGTGAGCACCATTGATCAAGAAGTGGTATACCTGAAGAGGCAGGTCAGGAAGTTGGAAGATCGGCTGGAAGATCAGGAAGCGAGGCCGTGAAAATAATCTAGTTATGGCAGGGCTCCCTGAAAGATCCGAGGTGCAGACTGTGTGGCGTTTATGCAAGAGCTGTTGCTCAAGCTGTTTGAGGCCCACCCGTTGGAGATGCCTATAACCTTGAGAGGGCCCATCGGGCATTGAGAGAGACCCTCCGCCGGAGGTCGCCTCGAGTTATAATAATGCGCCTCAACTACAAGGAGAAAATACATGTTTTAAATAAGGCTAAAGCTAACAGAAATTTATTTTGGCAAGAGCCTCTCTCTGGCTTTTCCAGGACCTGGTTCCCTCGGTGAGGGAGAAGCAGAAGGCATACAGTAACATCAAAAAAAAGTTGTACTTGGCAGGACTGAAGTTTAGGCTCCAGTATCCAGCTACTTTGGTGGTTAAGCTCACAAGTGGGGACAGAAGGTACCTTACAGCAGGGGAAGCTCTCGAGAGTCTTAAGGTGGAACTGCCGGAGCTGTTTAAATCGGGGACCTGAAGAGGATGATCGGGCTGGGATTCTATCCAGAAGGAGATGAGAATTGGAACTTAAATATTACTGTGGACTCTTGAGAATGCTGAGAAGAAGCCTACTAGACTTGGAGTTTTCTTCCCCTTTTTTTTTCTCTCCCTTCCCTGAGGGGAAGAAACACGGTGGAGTAACCTATTGCAGCTGTATATTTTATTGGGAGAGCTCTTAGCTTTTGGATGTTGGGCTTCCCACCTGAAAAGATTGTTAAAAGAAGGGGGATGGTATCAAGTGAATTGGGGGATAGTAAAGATTGTGTAGGGCAATATGGGGGCTTGGGAGGCGACCAGAGGCATCTCACGAGCCAACTCACGCACGTTCCGGGCAGATTAGGGAGGGCGTTCGGAGGATCGGGGTAGTATAAAGGGGTGTTTTGAGGGGGATAGAGAGAGTATCCACGACTGGCAACTTAAGAAAGCTGACAATATGGAGGAGGGGTTAAGGCTGAAGGGTAGTAGATGGGCTACTTAAAATTTTATCTTGGAATGTGAAAGGTCTTGGAGCAGGAAAAAAGGCTGGTAGTACTTAGATATATTGGCCAGTTGGGGATACATGTTGCTGTGCTCCAGAAACCCACCTGCTGACTGAGGAATCGCAGTTACTCAGGAGATGTTGAGTAGAGTGCAGTCGTGGGACTGGGAGTGCAGCTTCAGGGAGGTTGCGATACTTGTTCGGGAAAGGATGTCCTTTACAATCGGGTCCACTCGAGTTAGGGATGACCTAGAGGTTATATGTGATAGGCTCCTTTTAGGGACTCCTATGGTCTGTGCCTCCATGTATGGGCCCACACCAGCTAGACCTGAATTCTTTGCCTCATTGGGGCGGACATGGCTACTTTCCTTATGGGCCAGTAGTCTTGGCAGGAGATTGGAACATTTGTGTTGATAATAGAATTGACAGAAAACCTCCTTCCAACAAAGGGCCTAATTCATCGCAGTTAGCGCTGTACAGGTTTTTGGAAGTTACAGCACTAGCTGACCCATATAGGGTTCACAAAGCTGGAGGGACTGAGATGACATTTTATTCTGGAGTCCATAAGACTTTTTCGAGGATAGACTTTTTTTTGGTCAATAGGGAAGTTTTAAAAGGGGTCATAGGGATGTATACGTATGAGAGAACATTTTCTGACCATTCCCCAATACAAATGGTATGGAGGATGGATCATATCCCCTCTAAACCATATCGGTGGCGTCTTGATGACAGGCTACTCGGGATGGGTAATCTGGCAACCACCTTGGAAGGTAGGCTAAAAGAGATTATTCAAGACCAAATACCAACCCTTAGCAATAGGAATTTGGCGTGTCCTACATGCAAAGTTTTGTATGCGGGCTGGGCCCAAGAATACTCTGCTAGATATAATAAGCTAATCAGGGCTCGGGAGGAATTTATAATGGGGGCCATTAAGTCCTTGTCTCCTTTAGAGGGATCCTCTGAGGAGACTGATAGAGAGTTAAGAGAGTTTAGAGAGGAATTTAAAGGGATCTGGCATTATAGGGCAGATCGATGGTTGGAGAGGCTGAATGCTAAATATTTGTTACAGGGGAGATATACCAAGTAGGGTACTGGCTCATCGGATTAAGGAGTGGGAGGCTGAAAGGACGATTATGGCAGTGCAGTTTGGAGATCAGATGGTCTCAGAGCCTCAGCAGTTGGTTGATGCCTTTGCGGATTACTATGCTGTGCTATATCAGGGTGGGGCCCCGAAGTCAGTGGTCGAGATTAGAGGGTTCCTAGATCAGATACCCCTTCCTAGACTTACCCTGGAGCAGGCCCGTGCTCTGGGATCTCCAATTTCAGAAGCGGAAATTCTTGAGGTTATTAATAACTTACCAAATGGGAAGGCACCAGGACCTGATGGCCTTTAGTAAATTTACAAAGTCCATGCAGAGACGATTATACCCTTACTGAAAGATCTCTTTCTAGCTATCATGAGTGAAGGGTCCCCATCCCCCACTTTATCAAGCTTATATTGTGCTGATTCCGAAACCAGATAAACCTAGGCATCTACCTGGTAATTACAGACCCATAGCCCTAATGAATCAAGATATGAAGATACTTACAAAAATCTTGGCTAATAGGATCTTGAGAGTTGCCCCTCTATTGATTAGTCAAGAACAGGTAGGGTTTATTGGGGGAGGGAGCCCACGATGCTTTGAGAAACTTCACCATATTTTAGAGGGCTGCAGTTCTAACTCTGCTATGGCTTTATTTACGTTGGATGCCAGAAGGCATTCGATAGGTCTCCCATCAATTCCTATTTCTCACAATGGAGAGAATGGATTTCGAATGAGCTCTTGGTAGGACTTAGAAATTTGTACAAAACTCCTACAGCCAGAATTTTGTGTAATGGTTATCTCTCTAAGGAGGTTTTCCTCCAGAACGGGACAAGGCAGGGCTGTCCACTGTCACCTATCTTATTCAACCTCTACCTCGAGCCCTTGTTGAGATATTTGGGGATGGATTCTCGAGTACAGGGGATTGAAGTCGTGGGACTTGAGCTTAAATTATCGGTATTTGCTGATGATATTTTGCTTCACTTAGTCAATCCGGTTGAAAGCTTTCAGAGGGCTGTGGAGATCATTGAGAATTTTTCAGCGGTCTCTAATTACAAATTGAATTTGTCCAAAACGCAGGTTCTTCCACTTACAACGTACACATATAGGGCCGATTTTGACCACTTTCGTATTAATTGGGCTTCGGACAAAATTAAGTATTTGGGGATATGGATCCTGGCCAGATCCGCAGTGGGAGTGGAAGAAAATGTGGATGGGATTGTGCTTAAAATAAAGCAGGATATTGCAAGGTGGAAGAGGCTTCCTCTAAACTTCACTGCCAGATTGGGTTTAATTAAAATGAACCTCCTGCCTCGACTGCTTTATCCGACTTGTCTTTCTCCTTACTGTATCCCCAAGAGCAAGTTTATTTATATTCAAAGGATTATTCTGGAATTTCTGTGGGCTCTAAAACGCTAGGAGAAAGCAGGCTGTGTTATGCCTCCCCCATCAGGAGGGAGGTTTGCAGGTCCCAGATCTAATGTTATACTATGTTGCAGGTCAACTTGGGTATATGGGGCGTTGGGATAGACAGGGGGATAGTGAGGGATATACTCCAACATGGTTGCGGATAGAAAAGCTTGTATTGGAGGGCTTAAAACTTTCCCCGAAGGCCCTTTTATATGTGGACCCGGTGACTTTGCCAGGTATTAGCAACCAATCTCCAATATATAAATCAGTTAAAGCGTGGTGGGAATGGCTATCTCCGGGGCAGAGGAGAGTACAAAGAGGGGCTAGAGACCAACCGATAGTGGGAAACCCTAATTTTAGAGTGGGAAAGCGGGTGTTGAGTGGGCAATGGAGGCCTTTGTTATTGGACTCTAAAGCAGTGGACTGTATAGACCCAGTAGGGGTCCGCCTGCCGGAATCATCTCGAGATTGGGACTTCTTTAAAAAGATTCAGTTAACCACGCTATTGCAGAAATTTATACGGGAGCACTTAACAGAAGGGGACAGTCAATCTTTTTCGTGGGAGCAGTTAAAAAATTTGGATCTATCATGTCATCCCCTGTCTAAAGTGTATAAGATATTGCTGGAATTTGTGAATATTGGTATTGGAAATAGGATTCTATACTGGAATAGGGTGTTATCCCCCCAGGGAATTTATTGGACTGAAGTGTGGAAATATAAAAAATATCAGCCCATTCCAAAATATGCTATTATGCAATTTTTTATCTGCTCCAACATCTACTACACTCCAGCTAAATTGTGTTCTAGTAAACTCAGACAGACAGATCGATGTTTCCGATGTGATCGGGAGTCGGGGGATTTATTGCATGTTTTGTGGTCTTGCCCTAGGATTCAGCCAATATGGGCCCAGATTAAAGAAAAAATGGATCCGGTATTAAATTATGAGGAGTATATCTTTCCTGAGATATGTATTTTGGGGGACTTGGGGAGAATACCAGCAAATCTCGTTAAGTGCCATGTATCTCTCTTATCAGCGGTAGTCAAAGCTTTTGTCCTCAAGCATTGGAAAGATGTAACCCTAAACATTCTGTCTACCTTTTCCTGACATATTTTCTTGTGCACCTTTTTTTAAGAGTTGATTTATCTGCACACCTAGATCTTTTGTTTCTCTACTGCATTTAGAATCTGACCATTTAAGGTATATTCATATCCTCTATCCCTATTACCAAAATGAATTGCTTCACATTTTTCTGCACTGAAATGTGCCTACCACTATCTGCCAAGTTTATGTCTTTCTGTAGTTTACATTCTTCCTGTTAGTTTGCCTCTTTCCTAGCTTAGAATCATCAGCAAACTTGTGGTATCTAACTCTTAATATGTATCCCCAAATCATTCACGATATTGGGTACAAGAGGGCTTGACATCAATTCCAGAGGTATCCACGGCCTTGGTTTATCAATCTGAGAAGCAGCCCTCGGCGTGCAGTCCTCTGCTGTTTGTTTTTTAGCTATCTCTATATTCATGCAACAGCTTTGACTTTTACATCATGGCCTCTAATCTTTGTTACCAGTCTCCTGAGACACTTTATCAAATGTATTTAAAAGACCATACCAATTACTGTACATCTGTAGTACCATATCCCTGTCTTGTATACTTATGTTATTCCCTCAAAGTGTAGTGATCTGAAATTGAAAAGGGCACAAGGTTGAGCTGTGCAAGAATAACCCTCCTAGATTTTGTTCATGCTCAACTCATACATAATCCTGAGCAGTTTCATTGGTTTGCTGCTGTCTTCCTAGACAATAACATCAGTTGCTTTTGAAACATGTCCTGGTCACTGTTACCCCCAAAAAGGCTAAAGTATGTGTGAGAGACAAAAGGGGTTGGTTCAGAACATTCAGAGTCCAGCAGTGCAATGCCCTTTGATCCTGATTAGGAATTTCAGACTTCAAGGTTGGGCTCTTACAAGCCCTGTTTGGCCACTACTTGGTCCATGCCAGAGTCTTATACACATCATGGCTAGTACAAGCCTGCCCTGGACCTTTATGATCTTGATCATGGATTTAAACAATAATGACTGAATGGCTGGTCATTTCCTGGGGATTAATGACCGTCTGGGGGAGGACTAACACCCCTAGCCAGCCATTAATCCCCAGAAAGTGACAGACTGTGAGGTCCTTATTGAGATTATAAGTCTAATCGCAACAACGAGTGCTCACAGTGTGTTTTTACTTGCTTTTTAAAAAATTTGTGTCTTTCACGGCTCTGTGTTTGCCTGTCTTGTGCAATTCCATCAGCATGGCTTGTGCTGCTTTAGGTGTAATGCTGTGTGAAAGTGGTACACATCTTATTACAAATTTAGTGTATTGTTGAACTGTTTCTCATTCAGAATACTTCTATCTAAATCTTGGTTTATGGCATTAAAACAGGTTTTTAAAACAGCTGCTCTTTGGCGCTGTTAGCATCAATGTAAGGCATGAACAGCTGAGCCTTGTTGCTGCATTTGTAATAGATTAATGCCTGGTGCAGTAGCCAATGAGGGAAGCTGTTTCCTTCATAAATCATTTCTAACAGCTTAACGCCCAGTGCAGTAGCCAATCAGGGAAGCTGTTTCCCTCATGAATAATAATTAGACTTATTAATTAAAAATATCCCTTCCCCCTTTTGTCAGTGGCGTGGCATGGATTTGTGCTGCAACTTGGTAGTCTGGGGTTTATGAGCAAGTCCTTTAATCCTGCACTACAGCCAGCTGGAGACTAAGAAAACACCATGCAGTCCCCACTAGAAAACCCCTGCCAGAGACAGGTTGTCTCAAGAGGCGTTGGGGCCATTTTGTACTAGAGATGGTACCAAGAGAAAGACATTGACAGAGTCTGTGACTGACAGATTCCAGTGTCTGCCAGAGGCACCCTGCAGCCAGTTGGAGACTAAGCAAATCATGGCGGAGAAGGTTTGACCCCTGAGGAGGGAAGGCACTGAGAGCGACATTGCCATCAACTATGGAAGCAGCCACGTAGCCACCCTCTCAACTGGAGAAAGGGTTCAGCCATGGTGACCGTAATCATTAAGGTACTGGATGGAAGGGAGGGCAAAATGGGGAGAAAAAGAATACAACTATATTTGCTCCCCTAAGAGATCTATGATCCTGGAGCTGGGGGACACATGATGGCCTCCAGGGCATGCAAAGCATGCCTGGTTTTGCATACGCACTGCTGGATTACTCATTTGCATGCACACCAAATGGCCAGCGACTCTTTAGTTAGCCTTTGCATGAGCAACACTGAACATATGACAACTGGCCCATGGCACATCAGAGATGAACTAGCAATGATGGGCCACACATTGAAAATTGAGCCCTATGTGGTTTGTCAACTATGCTGTCCCCTTAACTAGTCAACGCTGCTGTTATCCGATCAGCCCATTTCCTTCCAAATGATCATTTATTTGATCTTTTGTTCTGGTCTCCTATAAATTACGTACTTCAGATATAAGCCTGACTACTATTTTATGCATTGGCTTATCTTGTTTCCCCTTTTTGAACAGAGTTGTAATCTCCATTTGCCTCTGTCTTGTACAATATACGAAAAAAATATAATGTAACTGTTAGGCGAAGAGGAAGAAACAGACACTGTAACAAAACACTGAATGTTGAAATAGATGTAAGTGGGGAAAAAGTCAGTCATTTATTCCAAGGGGGTGAGAAAGCAAGTGGATAATTAACTTGCTTTCAATAAGTTTTCTGTACTCAGCATCCTGGAAGCCCTGTTGAAGGTCACAGACATCAGGGTTGCTGGAAATGAAATGGGATATGTTTACTAGTTCCTCAATGCCTAACTTTTCTGTAGTGTTCGCTTAACTGGTAATAAGTAACATGTCTTATTAAAGTCTTTCTCAAATGTAATTGGCTTGGCATTTCCTGCAAAGAGTATAATGCACTATATTGCTTGAAATGCATGACAAATAGTTAATGAAGGGGAACACATCCGAGGGACCTCAGAAGTGTGATATGAGAAATGAACTTGCAGGCACAATGGTAGGTCAGCTGAATGTCTTTGTACATTTCAGATAGAAGTAGTTAGGAGTGCTGATGAGCTTTTCACTCAGAATTCCTAAAGTGAAATGATCCCCGGCTAAGAAATAGGTGGCTCTGCAAAAGAAGCTGTTAGGGTCAGTTTTTAAAATAGGAATGTTCTTAGGTCCTGAGCTACAAAGGATAATTTAAGTCCTATGAAACTGCTTATAAAGGAACGAAGTTACCCACTCTGCAAATGTGAAAGCCTTTGCATATACCCAGCCTGAAGTGCCCCCATCCCCCTGGGAAGCCAGGTCCAATCTGATCCATGCATCATGGGGGTCAAGGTGGGTACTGAGGTGGGGTCATTCTCTGCACTGAAAAGGGGGATGCAGAGAGTGCTGATACTATGCCAGCCCATGGGGGACCATGTCATAACTTTTACAAACCCTCCCTGCACTGCCCCCACACTTTGTGGGACTTCAGTTCCCCAATGCTCTTGCCAAGCCCTCCAAGAAGGCATGAAATGCTGGGGGCATTGAAGTGCCATTTTATTTTAGTTTTTAAATATTATCACAGTCCTTGGAGAACTGCTGTATCCCAAAATCCCCTGCTCTTCATGGAGCAGGTGATATACTCTGGTGCTGACCTGGGCATCTGACTGGATACCCAGTATCTGGCTCTGGTCCATCTCCCCTGGAATCCCCCAGCCTCTCAGGGACCTCTGTACATGCATATGAGGGTGGCAGGGGGCAGTGGATTTGGTCATTTGCTTCCAAATGCAGGGGCACAGAGAATAAACACCAGAGATTTGTGTATTTGGCCCATTTGTTTCACTCAGATTCTAAGTAATGATCCTGTATAGAGACCGGATATTGTATTCGTATGGACAGTATATACCACACTATTGAAGAACCTGCATTTTATTTGAGCCCATTCATCAAAATCAGCTTCTTTGCTTCATAACCCATGTAGTCTTAAAAACAGAAATCAAGAGAAAGAATTCTTAACATAATGTGGAAGGAAGATGCTGAGGAGAAAACTGTGTGAGTCATGGAGTTTACAATGGACAGATTTTTTTTTTTCAGTTCAATTTCAGATTTACAGCTTTGAGTCAGGGACTCTCTTTTATTTATTTATTTAAGAGTTTCACCAGGAAGGCATATTGAGCAGAGTACTGCTCGATTCCAGATGTGTCCTGGGGGGAAGGGGTAAAAGGGTATAGACAACATCAGAAGATACACAGAAATTACAGTACAATACAGCAGCAGCACAGGTGTTATAGAGATACAGGTACAACAAGAACAACAATAGCTTAGAGTGCCAAGGCACCCAGTTAGTACAGATTGCAGTAAATTAGGCTTAACTAATTAGTAAGTACAGTGGTTCAGCAACACATCTAGCCCTAAAAGTGACTATATACTTGCGGTCACTCCCTAATATACAGAGGGATACTATGGCAGTGGAGTGAGTGCAGACATGCATATACCAAGGAGAACACTGGGGGCCCGGGACAGACATAGAGGCCTCAGGTGGCCTATGAGGTTATTTGGTGTTGAGACGGGACTGCCCGCAGGAGCAGGTGGGGGGGGGAGAACGATTTAAGGAGCCGAATACGCTGCTGGGAATTATCCGAATGCCTAATAATAGCCAGTAAGGAGTTCCATAGTTTAGGCATACGGTAATTGAATGCAGCCTGTCCTTTGGCTGTGGACATGTGAGGGACATGTAGCAGCCGAGAGTCAGTGTTCCTGAGAGAGTATGCCAATGGGGGTTGAGCACGGAGGGCGGACTCGAGGTTGGGGGGAAGGACTGTGCCCAGTATTTCGCAGTTAGCCTCACACTGTGGAGCTGTCTCCCAACCAGGAGCGACGGCATGTCGAGAGACTTGTAGAGATCGCAGTGGTGCACTGAGTGGGAGCAGCCTAGGGCAAACCGGCAGAAGGAGTGGAAGAGTGGGTCGAGTCTAGCTAGGGTAGATTTGGGGGCGGCACTGTAGACTACATCTCCGTAATCAAGTATTGGGGATCATTTTCTGGAGGATAGTCTTGCGGGTTTCCTGAGGGATGCAGCCTCTGTTACGATGCAAAGCACCCAGCTTGAGGTGCAATTTCTTGTGGATATAGTCGATGTGGCCTGAGAAGTCGAGGTGCTGGTCAAGCCAGACCCTAAGGTACCGGAAGGAGGTGCAGTCCTCCAATGGTGTCCCATCTATGGTGTGGAAAGTGTGGGTGGTGGGGAGACAGGATAGTCTCTACCTACTACCGAAGGTTAGGGAGATGGTTTTTTGGGGATTTAGTGAGAGCTGGTTTGAGCGAAACCAGTGCTGGACAGCAGAGAAGTCGTCCTACAGTCTAGCTGCCACTTCAGCGGGGGAAGGGCCTGATACATACAATGCTGTGTCGTCAGCGTACATGTGCATGGATGTGTGTGCACAAACTGAGGGCAGGTCATTCAAGAAAATGGAGAACAGGATCAGGCAGAGGACCAAGCCTTTGTGGGACCCCAGTATTTACAGGGAGGGGAGCAGAAGTATGAAAACTGATTTGGACAGATTGAGACCTTCCAGCTAAGAAGGATTGGAACCAGTTTGTGCTGGTTGATGAGAGGCCTGCATGTGTGAGTTTAGTTAATAGAAGGGTGTGGGAGACCATGTTGCACACCTTGGCAAGGTCGACAAAGATAGCTGAGGTGATGTGCCCATGGTTCATACCAGTGATGACGGTGTCAGTAAGTCATAGCAGGGAGGTGATGGTGGAGTGTGACTTCCTAAAACCAGATTGGTACAGTGTGAAAAAGGAGGAAGCGTCGAGAAAGGGGGAGAGTTGGGCAAGCACAGGGCACTCCTGAATTTTGGCTAGGATGGGGAGTAGGGAAATAGGGCGGTAGTTCCCAGGTGAGAAGGGATCACCCCCTTTCAGGAGGGGGAATGACTGTAGCACATTTCCACTCAGCTGGGACTGAATTTAGCCAGAATGAGAGATTGTAGAGCTCCGCTAGAGGGGCGGCGATAGCTGGGGCAGCCAAGTAAAGCATTTTGGAGTCCAGACCTGAGGGGCATTTGCCTTTAGTGGGGTTTAGTGCTTTTAGCACCTCAGTTGGGGTGACCACATGAAAGGCAAATGACAGGGAGTTGGGTGTTTTAGGAGAGGGTGGGCACGGATGGAGATCAGGGAGTGAGGAAAGGATAGAGGCCATGCAATTTGTGAAGAAGGTGTTAAAGGCTGAGGCTACAGCACCTGGTTCAGTAATGATGGAGCCATCAACATTGAGGGCTGGTGTGAGGGGCTGGCAGGCGGCTAGTAGTGATTTTATTGATTTCCAGAAAGTCGCAGAGGCGATTTAGGGTAGCATAGAGAGAGCCTTGAAGTAGTTAGCCTTGGCTTCAGCGAAGGAGTCTGGCAGGAGTTCCAGAGTGTGTAGCATTGGAGTGCCTCAGGGTACAGTTTGCCTTATAGGCTTCCATGCCTGGTCCCTGGCATGAAGTTGCTCAACACATGTGACCCAGGGCAGGTGGGCACCCTTACACGGGTCCTTCTCAGCGGTGCATGGACATTCCATACAGCCAAAATGTGGAATTAAAAAGGGCAAGGCAGAGTCGATGCAGGATGCCTATGGGATGAAGGACCAGTCCATGCTGGTCAGGTCATACAGGAGCACTGGGAGGTCGAGGGATTTGTAGGATCTCGTGAACAGTATCCGTAGGGGAGGAGCTTTGGGCCTGAATATTTTCCTTATGACATAGATTGTGTGGTGGTCACTTAGTGAGTCTGGAAGGAGTCCTGACTTGAGAATACAATGAGGGTGCAAGGTAAGGGCCCAGTCTAGTAGGAAGTGGTTCTGGGATTTATGATTCAATCATGTGGGGTCTGCAATTTGTTGGGTCAGGTTTAAGGAGACTGCGTGGTGCCGTAACTTAGAGCTAGTGCTGGAAAGCCAGTTAGAGTTGAAGTCACCAAGGATAATCAACTTGCCCACTGAACCAAGCATTTTAAGTGAGCTCAAATGGTCCATTATGAGTGGCATGGGGGTGTCGGGGGTGCATTAGGACCCAGCTATATATAACGGTACTGAGTGGGGAGACAGCTTGATTAGCAAGGAGTCAATGGCCAGAGTGGACAAAGAGAGCTGGACAGGGTGTGATGGAGTTGAACATCAATGTACATGACGCCACCACCTCTTTATCACCCTGCCGGTCATGCAGTATAGAGAGTAGCCAGGTATCAATAGTTTGGCATCCAAATTGTGGGGCTTCAACCATGTTTGGTTATGATCTGTATGTCTGGTCGAAGCGTAAGGACATTAGGTTGTAGGATGGTAAGTTTGCTCAGGATGCTGCATATGTTTAGGTCCATTATTTTAAGACCCCATGGTAGTTTTATAGGAGTGGCAGGACTCTTTTACAAAGGTTCCAAGTCAGTCAAATACAGTACAGGGCAAAACAGTTCAGATAGAATCACATAGTTATCACAGATGATTACAGTTAATGTCACAATACAGAACATAAATTCAAAGATATAGATCAGAAGAAAAGTCCAGCGGCAAGCATTAGGGTGTCAGGGAACATCAGGTAAGCACACTGTTTGTGCAGAATAAAGCATATTGCAAGGTTGCAGGGTGCAGAAGACTTTTAGTCCATTATTATGGTTATAGTCTTTTATTTGTCTGAGACATTTTTTTTCAGATAAAATCAAAGATATGTTCCTTAAATATTAACCACTCATAGAGGGTCCTATGCCTCTCCCAGGTATTAACTCTCCCAAATGGTTATTTTGAGCAGAAAATAGGCGAGAAGGCTAGAGAGAGGAGGCTTGGGGCATGGGCACCAGGCCTATGGGGCGGTGTAGTTTGCAGGGACAGGTAGAGAATGCGATGTCTAGTGGTAGGGAATGGGATGGACCTGAGTAGAGAAGGAAAGCAGCGGGCATGGCTATAAGGGATAATCAACACTAATGGACACTGACAAGAGGTATAAACATCTGTCTGGCCATGCTGAGGGGAATCAAAAGAAGAGTGGAACTGGCTAGTGAAGGCAGTCCAGGCACCAGAACTCCAGACCTGCCAAGTAGGAGGAAGGAAAAGGCTAGTCAAAGAGACAAAAAGGTAGTAGTCACTGGAGATTCTGTATTTAGGTCAGTGATTTACGTGGCATTGCTGGACCAGAGTGGTAACTTTGGAGAGGTTGTTAGCTTTCTGGAATGCTGGTCAATATGAGAGGCACACACAGTAAACTGGACAAGTTCAGGGCCTGATGCACTTTAATGACCGGGACTTAGTGACACTCATAAGACTTGGAGCAAGAAAATAACTGGAAAATAAGGATATATGGTTACCGATTTCTCTGATGACATAGGCCTGACAGAAATGGGGCTGGGATCTTGATAGGTGTGCCAGAAAACTGGAAAGTGTCCAGTGTTGTCTCCATCTTCAAGAAGGGCGAGGTCAAACCCTAGCAACTACAGGTTGGTCAGCCAGACATCAGTGGTGGAAAAGGTCTAGAAGCTATAAATAATGAAGCACTTGGTTGATGCCAAGGTTCTTGTCCCTTCTTACTTCAACGTTATGAGGAGCAGATTGTGTCAAACCAACCAGATCTGCTTCTTTGAGGGGGTCAGAAGGGAGGTGGAGAAGGGACAGGTCTCAGACTTGGTCTATCTCAACTTCAGCAAGGCCTTCGACACTGTATCCCATGACAAGCTCTTGTACAAGTACATCACTGTGGTACACATAAGGCATACACAAAGTGGATTGCTAATTGGCTTGTGGGTACAGGCACTGCTGTGAGTAGAAGAGGGGTATTGCAGTTTCCCTCAGGGACTGATTCTGGGATCACTGCTGTTCAACATTTTCATTAATGATCTGGAAGTGGAGTTTCCAGCAGGATGCTTATTGTCACTGATGACACTAAGATGGCCGGGATGGTGGACTTACTTGAGGATAAGGACAAACTTCAGAAGGACCTAAACAAGCTGAGTAAGTGGTGAGATTTATGGGGTCTCAGTTTCAATGTAGCCAAATGCAAGATGTTATCCTTGGGGAGGAAAACAGAAGTAGTACCTACACACTATGTGGTGTTCCTCTTGTTGCAATGGAAGATGAAAATGACCTGTCACAATAGGCAAATGGTTGAAGCATGACAATCATTGCACCATCACCTTCAAGAGGGCCAGCAGAATGCTAGGTGCATCAAAGGGTGACCAGATGAGTAGGGAAGTAATCTTGCCACTTTACAAGGGCCTGGTCAGGCCCTACCTGGAAGTTATTAGGAAACACTGGAGGCCCTTAATATGTTCACCATGGAGAAAAGGAGGCTGATCTCATTCTCTTGCATACTTACGGGTATCAACAAGATTACACAGATGAAGATGTCTGATGTAATGTGCTCCAGCAATGACATGCCCTGAAACTCTGAGGTGGTAAATTTACAATAACATCAAGAGGCTTTTTGTCTCACAGATGCATGGATATTTACAGACAGAAAAAGACTCGTGGTCCTACCAGTCTGCTTGGCCCATACCTAGGCCCTCACCAGTCTAGTACAGGCTAGGTCACTAGCGTATCAATCATCCCATCCAGTAGATCCACTTGAACTAACCTCCATCCCCACCTTTTTTTTTTTATAGGTAGCCTGTTTATCTCCCTACCATGGTGCAGGCAGCTCCTTCCACTGCCTCCCCCCCAGCCCCATCACCCTGCAACCCAGGGACTTACCTTCATGCTGGTGCTTCCCCATAGCTTGTCTCCCCCCCCCAAGCAGGGATCAAAGATTTGCACCTCACAGCTGACAAACAGATCTGGATGTGAGAAAGGGCCCTGTAGCCAATACAGAGCCTGCGAGGGGTTGGTTTCATTGTGCACTGTACCCGGCCATTTTCCTCTTTTCATCCCCTGGAGGAATGGATGTGCAATGCTTTCTGGACGTGCTCACACATGCTACCTGCATGAGACGTCAACGGCTACTGTCCCTCCTTCCCAAGTTGTGGTCCTGAGCTGCCTGCTTCCCAGCGTCTGCTAGAGAACAGACAAGCTCCAGAAACAGCAGCCCTCCCTTCCCAGAAAAGGACAGCAGTCCTCGAATGCTTGATCTTCCTGTCCCCGCTGCCCCCGTGACCCAAGTCCATTTCGAACCCCAGTTGTCAATGTGGAAAAAGGTAGGCACCCATGGCACCTCAGCCCTCTTCACCACTGGGCTGGCATTAACCCCATCCCTCTTCTCCAACCCCTACCCATCAACCTCACCAGTCCCAGTCCCATATGTCTATCCCACCCTCTCTTAAATCTTGCTGCCATGTTAGCACTGACTAGTTCCACTGGCAGATGGTTCCACTTTTCCACAACTCTCTCCATGAAAAAGTATTTCCTCATGTCCCTCCTAAATTTTCCCCTGCCAGCATACAGATGTGACCCCTTGTGATGGACCCCTTGCTAAGCTTAAACAGTTGCCAGCTGTCCACCCTGTTTACACCCCTCAGGTACTAGAAGGTTATAATCTGGTTTCCTCTCTTTCCTGGCCTCCAGTAAATATATACTGAGGTCAGCCAGTCCTCATATGTCCTCCCCTGCTAGCCATGAATCATTTTAGTTGCTCACCACTGGATCAACTTCAGTTGGCCCCTGTCCTTTAATGGGGAGGGTTCCAGAACTGCACACAGTACTCCAGGTTCAAACTCACCAAGGACCTAAATAGGGGTAGGATCACTTTTGTCTGCTTCAGAAGGCTTTCCAATGCACCCCAATATACTGCTAGCTTTCCCATGTGCTTTGTTACACTTGGCTGAGTACTTGAGGCTGCCACTAATTATGACCCCCAAATCCTTTTCTTCTGAGGTCTACTCCAGTTGATCCACCTTCATTCAGTATTCGGTCCTTGAATTCCCTCTCCCCAAGTGCACAACCTTGTACGTCTTAGCACTGAATTTCAGTTGACAATCCTTGGATCACCTTTCCAATTTGCCCAGGTTCTCTCCTACCCCCCTCATTCTCTATCCTTCCACATATATTTGTGTCATCCACAAATAGGCACATCTTGCCCTAGATCCCATCTCCAATGTTGTAAATGAACACATTGAAGAGTATGAGGGCTTTTTGGCACCCTGTGGTATCCTGCTGAATAAAAGGCACATTATCTACCAAGTAATCTGTTTTTCCTTCTGTGCCTGTGCTGTCCTGTTTTTTTTTGTTTTTCACATTGAAGAGTACCAAGCCCAGGACTGACCCTGTGGGACCCCACTTATACTCCCTCTGATTTCTGATTATGTACTGCTTAGTACTACTCTGAGTTTTTCTCCTAGCCAGTTTCCCAACCATCTTGTGACTTTCACCCTAACACCTTATGTACCTCGAGTTTAGACTAATGATCATGGATGCGGTAAGAGAGATTATCTTTGAGCTGCTGTCAATGCTTTGTGAATGGATCCAGGCCTGACACATCTGTTAGTGAGCTGTGCTAGGCAACTGGGCATGGTGCTTGCTGAGGTTGTCTGGGGCTTCTTGCCAGAGGGGGTGTTCCTAGTTGCATTGAAAACTGCACTGCTAAAGCCCCTTCTGAAGAACCCATTGTTAGCCAGCCCGTTGACACAGCAGTAGCACTTCTGCTCATGATGGCGATGACCCAGGTTTGGGAATGAGCCTGAGTCATCTGGGACTGGCTGGTAGGAGAAGAACTGAGCATCCAAGAGGACACTCTACTCCTCCAGTGTAGGGTGGGTTGCCATCCTCGCTGCAGTACTGCCACCTGGGTGACCACAGGTGGCAGTGCAGTCGAGGGCACTGTGGGAGAAACAGATGCAGGCTGGGGGTCCAGAGTGGTAGCATGCTTGGCATGCACACTGACCTAGGACCACCTAGCACAACTGCATTGGAGGGGATTGGAGAAACAAAGAAAATGGCCCTACTGCTCGAAGGGCAATGAGCCCCAGTGGACTGGTCCTGAACCCCGCAGCTTGCCACCTGACTTTAACAATGCAGTCTAAATGGTACATCCCCTCTACCCCACCCAGGGGGCACAACAAAGGCAGCATGGCAGTAGGCAGCTGATGGAGGGACAGGGTCCTGCAGAGCCTGCCACCTAGGGATTCCAGAGGGAGTTTGAGCAGTGGAGTGCAGTGGGCATGAACACAAAGAAAAAAAAAAGAAGCCATCCATGGACCCAGACGTCCTGGTGAATTATCTTCTTGTTTCTTACCTGCCCTTTCTGGATAAGTTTATTGAGAAGGTGGTTGTGCTGCAGCTTGAATCACACCTAACTGCTTTTTACATCCATGAGCCTCTACAGTGTGGCTTTAGATCAAGGCATAGCACAAAAACTGCACTGGTCAGAGTGTATAATGACTGGCAGAGGGCAAAGTATAGAGGAGAGCAGTCAATTCTCATTCTCCTTGATTTCTCTTCAATTTGCAACACTATAGGCCATGAGCTGTTATTGGACAGGCTCAGGGAGTATGTAGGTCTCACTGGCAATGCCATCTGCTAGTTTGAGCCCTACCCAGTGGCAGGACATAAAGGGTAGTGTTGGGCAGTTTCTCTTCATTCCTGATGGCACTGTCCTGTTGTGTACTCCTGGGTTCGGCCCTTTTGCCCATGTTGTTTGCAGTGTATATGCATCTCTTATATTTGGTACTATACTGGGTTGTAAGACAGGAAAAAAGCATGGGCTCATCGAGCCTGTCTCCCGTGATAGTGGGGTCACTTTTTTATTTATTTTCTAGAAGGAATGTGTCAATTTTGGTTTTAAAGATGTCTATAGATTCAGCAGACACTATTTCGCTTGGCAATCTGTTCCACAGCTTCATTGGCCTATATTTTATTTTATTTTTTTTAAAGTTGACAGTTTACAGTTTACAGGAAAAGTTCCATGAGAAACTAATCTCATTTACAGAACATCCCAGGTCATAAGTTACATAATAAATGTACAAAGTTAAGTACATTGTATACTGAATTCTGTTACTGTGTCTGTCTATAAATAGTCAATATGGACCATAAATACAATAGTCATAAGTACAACAATTATTCATAGTTAGAAAATGGGCTGGGTAAATCCTAGAAGCTGATTGGTTAGGGCAACCAACCAGCCGGTCTGGTATCAGGCAACAGAGACCAGGAAATATTAAGTCCCTGCCTCTGCTGCCTGATTACCTTCCAAATCCTTGTAGCAATCGAATACTCAGTTTGAAACTGCCATCATGTTCTTCTCTCGCTTAGTGAGAGCTACAGCACCCGATGCCCATTTGTACTCTCACTTAGCGAGTGGCGGCAGTTGCTTGTTTCAATAAATAGAAAAGAAAGAGCAGCTTTCTACAGAAATGGATGTTTTTTCTTGCCTTTGCTCTCTCTGTCTGTTGACTCAGTCGGACCGTAACTACAAATTCCTCTGCTTGGTTTCGCATCCCCCACGGCACCAGCAGGCTGAAGCATGAAATAAAAAAAAATAAAAACTTCCTTCCCTAGTGCACTTAATCTTGCCAGTTTCTCAGCTCCTCTTTCCGACTGCACTCCACGATCCCACAGCTGTGCTCCCTTTACAGAGAAACATAGAGCGTTGGACGGCAGATAAGGACTGCAAGGTCCATCCAGTCTGCCCATTTACCTATTGCATTTCCACTTTCCCCGACTCACACACAGACACGCTGGATCCTGATGCCAGCAAAGAGCTGCCGATTTAAACATAAAAAAAAAAATAATAATTTAGAGCGCTCATGTTTCACCTTGGAAGTCTGCATTTACACATCCTGGCTTTACGTACCAGGTCACGCAGGTTGCTCTAACAGTACACCAAGTACACTTCCATAGCAACTGCCCTCTTGATGCCTGATATCCATTTCTGGAATGTGTCACTGCTACCAGCTTGCTCTTTCCTGCTGTTTCGTTCTGGGTGCACTCAGGAACAAGAAGCTGGAGATCCAGACATGATGTTAAGCGATGGTGATTCAACACGGGGAGGGGACAGACAGCTAGATGCAGCAACCAGCTTCAAGGAAGAACACTCATACAGGTGGAGGAACTATATGACAATAATGCCCAACAGGGTGGGCGATATTGTATATGCGGACTGCCCAGGGGCGTAATGAGGCCCGGCCGCACGCGGGAGGGCCTATAGCCTGGAAGGTCCAGTATAACAATACCACCCACCCTGAGGGTGTTATTGCGCTTAGAAAATGGGTACTGTAAACAAAAAAAATTGTAAAAAAATGTCAATGAAAAATAAGTTTAAAGTAAGTTTTGAAATAAAATAGTTCCTCCGCCTGCAGTTGACTATTGTTATGTCTGAAGACAGTACTTAAAAACTGCCTCCTTTTGTAAGTTTTGTTTTTCTGCAGTATCTTTTCCTTCCCTGCTCCTCTCCCCCAACCCCAACAGAAAAACTTAAAAAAATTGTTTAATTCAAAAAATAATAAATACTTAGTTTACAGTAAGTTTTGTAATAGAATAGTTCCTCCACCTGTATGAGTGTTCTTCCTTGAAGCTGGTTTGCTGCATCTAGCTGTCTGTCCTCCACCCCGTGTTGAATCGCCATCAAGCGAACACCATGTCTGGATCTCCAGCTTCTTGTTCCCTGAGTGCACCCAGAACGAAACAGCAGGAAAGAGCAAGCTGGTGCAGTGACATATTTTCCAGAAATGGATATCAGGCATCAAGAGGGCAGCTGCTTGGAAGTGTACTTGATGCATTGTTAGGCAATTCTTGTATGACCTGGCACGTAGCCAGGATGTGTAAATGCAGACTCCGAGGCAAAACATGAGCGCCTAAATTATTATTTTTTTTTATGTTTAAATTGGCAGCTCTTTGCTGGCATCGGATCCAGCGTGTCTGTGTGTGAGTCAGGGAAAGTGGAAATGCACAGGTAAATGGGCAGACTGGATGGACCTTTGGGTCCTTATCTGCTCAACATCTATGTTTCTCTGTAAAGGGAGCACAGCTGTGGGATCGTGGAGTGCAGTCGGAAAGAGGAGCTGGTGAAACTGGAAAGATTAAGGCACTAGGGAAGGAAGTTTTTTTTTTTTTTTTAATTTCATGCTCAGCCTGCTGGTGCCGTGTGGGGGAGGCCGCAAACCAAGCAGAGGAATTTGTAGTTACGGTCCGACTGAGTCAACAGACAGAGAGCAAAAGGCAAGAAAAACATCCATTTCTGTAGGAAGCTGCTCTTTCTTTTCTATTTATTGAAACAAGCAACTGCCGCCACTCACTAAGTGAGAGTACAAATGGGCATCGGGTGCTGTAGCTCTCACCAAGTGAGAGAAGTTACATGGTGGCAGTTTCCAAACTGAGCATCTGATTGCATAGGATTTGAAGGTAATCAGGCAGCAGAGGCAGGGACTTAATATTTCCTGGTCTCTGTTGCCTGATACCGGACCGGTTGGTTGGTTGCCCTAACCAATCAGCTTCTAGGATTTACCCAGCCCATTTTCTAATCTATTACAAAACTTACTGTAAACTAAGTATTTATTATTTTTTGAATTAAACAATTTTTTTTAAAGTTTTTCTGTTGGGGTTGGGGGAGAGGAGCAGGGAAGGAAAAGATACTGCAGAAAAACAAAACTTACAAAAGGAGGCAGTTTTTAAGTACTGTCTTCAGACATAACAATAGTCAACTGCAGGCGGAGGAACTATTTTATTTCAAAACTTACTTTAAACTTATTTTTCATTGACATTTTTTTACAATTTTTTTTGTTTACAGTACCCATTTTCTAAGTGCAATAATACCCTCCAGGGTGGGTGGTATTGTGTTATACTGGACCTTCCAGGGGCTATAAGGCCCTCCGCCTGCAGCGTCGGGCCTCATTATGCCCCTGTGCGGTCCGGTATAGCACAATACTGCCCACCCTGTTGGGTATTATTGCTTACATAATCAATTAAAACAAATGCAAATAAGTTGCTCTTGTAGGAGCAACTTCTTTAAATTTTGTTTAAAAATATTCAAAGAACTATATATGTAACGTATCCTCTCCTTTGATTCTTTTTTGATAATTTCAAAGTTGTTTATTGTGGCATCTCAAGTTCATGTCTCTGATGCTGAATTTCAGCCCTAGGCTATTCATTAATTCACTACAGTATCTCCTACAGTCTTGTATGTCTGCAACATATCCCTTCTCTTCCTTTCTCTTATCTTCTTTTCTCAAGCATGTACAATTGCAACTCTTCGATTCTTTGTTCATATGTCTTATCTCTAATTGAATGTATCATTTTTGTGGCTCTGTGCTGCACCCTCTCTATATTTTTTACATCCCTTCTTAAGTGTGGGCACCAAACAGTGGAGCAATAGTCCAGGTGAGGTCTTTTGTATGCTTTATATAACGAAAACATAAATTTTTTTTTCTCTAGACAGGAAAACCCCTGTGTAGGATCATTAGACATTATGGACTTGGGTTTCACTGCCATGCAGATAATAACCAGCTCTATCTGTCTTTTGCACCAGGGACACCGGATGCAGTGGATATGCTGAATAAATGCCTGGCTGAGGACCAAGACTAGGTGTCATCGAGATGGTTAAGACTTAACCCTAACAAAATTAAAGTACTTGTGGTTTAAGATAGGTCATGGGGGAGGGGGAGAGAAGCAGCTACTGAGAGGGAAACTGGGCTTTGGTTGGCTCCTCTGGGCTTTTGGCTGCTACAAAGGTAAGAAATCTGAGAGTCATTGATGAGGGGCTGACATTTGAGGTGCAGGTATTGGCAGTAGTCTGGAATAGTTTATTCCATCTAAGAAACATCAGCCAGATTAAATCCCTTATCCCTCCTAGGGATCAGGCTACACTATTACATGCATTTCTAACCTCGAGGCTCAATTATTGCAATGCTCCATGTCTCAAATTCAGTGGAGGTATGCTACGGCACCTAAATCCACAAACAATGGGGTACCACTGGACAGCTGTGCTGGTGCACACTATGGATCAACCGATCCCAATTGTACAGTCAAATAAACAGAAAAGTGGCTCTCAAATTGAAAAGTTCAGATGCTCAATAATATGCCAAAGGTGAGTTTGTTCAGAACACCATGATGGTGCTACTCCCACTGTCCCAGCACTTCGACCACGTCTGTCTTCCTCAGGGAGCATTCCAGTGCAGACAAACACACACTTATAAAACTCAAATTTAAAGACACAAGCTGTGTTTACACTGCTGCAGTGCTTTCTGTTTTCTGCCACTGCTTTCGCGCTACACACATTCTCCAAGAACAGGGCTAGGGTTTACACTGCCAGGCTCTTGCTGCACTGATGGTCATGTCACAGAGGAGGCTGGACATTCCAGAAGCCAGAATTCGTCATCAGGGAGATGGGTTTCAAAGCAGATCAAGCACATTAGAGAGTTTACAAAGCAGCTTAATGCACTCGATCCGATTGAGGTACCCACTCCTGCATCGGAGCAAAAAATGGACCTGGAGCACTCTTAATGCACTCTAGTAAGTGTCTACACTGCTGTCTTTGCAGTACATTAGTCGGTGCACATGGGTTGATGTGCTGCAAAGACGATGGTATAAACAGGACTTCTGTCACCAAATGCCACAAATCCCACATATATATGAAAAGCTAGAAAAAAACAACACTAATCACTTATAACAGGAAAAAATAATACTATTCATATCTAACAATATCATATGTAAAAAAAATATTTCTATCATTATCTTTTTTTTATGTATTTTATAAATATTTATTTTATAAAGAATATTAACAGTTAATCTGCAGGATTCAAAACATCAGAGAACAAGTAATAAAAATGAGACACCCTGTACTATTAGTGTGTAGGGTGGACACCAAGAGCACAGAGTCATAGTCGGGCAGTCAATATCCATTTGATTTATGTATTATCCTTTGAAAACCATATTCATTCTTACCACTGATGAAATCTACGTTACCTTCCAAAATACCCATCTTTGGAATATCATGACATTATGGTACATAATTAAATTTCAAACCTAATAAATATATAAAGGATATGCAAATACAGAAAGGAACTATAGATTCAAATGATAAATATGGGCTATAATCTATCTCTTCATTTAGTCCTATAAGGATCCCCGTATTTAAAATGATGATCCATTTAGTCCCTTTCTGCTAGGATGATTCTTTATGACCCCCTCGACTTCAAAGGGGGTATGTGTTCTATCCCCATAAATTGCATATCATTCACATTTGTCTCGTGACAATTTTTAAAGTGAAAGCCTAACACAGTTTTTTTCATCTTGATTGGCTATTGCCCTTGCATGTTCTTCAATTCGCTTTTTCAGCAGTCAGACCATCAATCCCACATAATATTTCTTACATGGGCTCCAAGCCACATAGACAACAAACTGAGTACTGCATGTGTTTTTTCTAGTTTTTCATATATATTTGGGATTTGGGGTATTTGGTGACTGTGTCTTTAAATTTGAGCTTTATAAGTGCTGTCTGTTTGTCTATCTGCACTGACATGCCCCCTGAGGAAGACTCACGTGGTCAAAGTGCTGTGGAAGCAACGTTTTCATGGTGTTCTGAATAAACTCACCTTTGGCATATTATTGAGCATCTGAACTTTTCAATTTGAGATCCACTTTTCTGTTTCTTTGTCTGTACAATTGGGGTCTGTTGATCCATAGTGTGCACCAGCAAAGCTGTCCAGTGGCATCCCATTGTTTGTGAATTTGGTTGGAGCACTTTGGAGTGGGAGTGACCAGAGCGCAGAGGTGTTTACTGTAGCCTGAAGTTTGAAAATGACACCATAGCACCACAGTGGCAGAACAGTTGGCGAGTTCAGGACTGAGAGTCAATCTTTTTTACCTCACTTCTTCATATGAGTTTGAGTGCTAAAATGGTTAGCAGCCTAAGTGAGACACCTGCACTACCAGATTATACACTGGTTGCAATTAGTATTGAAAATGACTGTCTTGAAGATGCTGAAACTGTCTATTTCAGAAGACAGAGAACAGAATCAGCTTTATTTGATAAAACTAGTTATTCCAAATCGGAGAGCGACGGAGACAGATTCAATGCAGATTGTCTGGAGCTGTTTAAAACAGTCTGATTACCCTAGAACCATATGTTGAGCAGGGTTGGAGCCCACATGGTTTAAGAATAGACACGTTTCCCACTTGTGGCTTAGATGAACCTGAATTTAAAGATGAGTGGGAAAATGCACGACTAGACTGACGATAGCTTTGATTAACCGAGGTAAAAGTCACGTGGAGAGACTAACTAAGGAAATTGATTCAGTACAAGAAAAATTACAAACATATAAAGGACATCCAGATTTGACAAACTGAACAAAAGTTACATCAATAAAATTAATAAAACTGAGAAAGACCTAGTCCAACAAAAGAAAAAAAAAGTGACAAGAGACAGTGGTGATTTTGAAAGAAGAGACATGTTCACTTGGGAGAGAAAAACATGTCCCTTTAATAGATGGAGGTCACGAAGTAGACAAAGATCACCAAACAATAGTTGCAATAAAAGTTGATCTAACTCGGTGCATTTCCAGGAAGATCAAATAACAAGTGGTCCTGATAGAAATGAACACCCAAAGGATACACAATCGACCAGTACTGGTCCTTTTTTTAACCAAGAAAAAACAGGGGAAAGGTCATCCAAAGAGAGTCCCCACAGAAAATAAACCACAAGGGGGAGAAGCGAAGGGAACTGCACCGTCCAGGAGTCTGAGGGGGAGAACGTATTAATTATAAATTTGATTAACATCCAATTGACTTTACAACAGCTATCAGTATTACAAAAGGGATTGACTTTTGTGCCTGTTTCTAAGCCTGATTTGTTTAAGGTCAAATACAGTATTTAAACAGATGCATAATCTCAAGCTAACTATTTTATTCACTGAAAACAAAAAAGTATTAAACACAGGGGACACTAATTTGGAAAGTCATATCCCTGAGACAGATGCTACAACTGAATTGGATTGTTTAATTGATGAATTGGGTGTTGATGAGTTTAATTTGAAGAGATTAAATGAACAAATGGAAACTGGGTTTATAGATCAAATAGATCTTAATTTATTGTTAAATAAATTGTTAAGGGGAAGGTAAGGATCATGGGTAGGGAGAGAGGGTGGGAGGAGTGGGGAAGGGGGCAGGGACAGTAGCTCAAGCTGTGGACCCTGCAATAGGAGCAGACTAGATAGACCAGATGGCCTTCTTCTGCTGACTTCTTTGTATGTTCGCATTGTTCAATTTGTTAGTGAAAATGAAAGCACCCAAACTGAATAACCAAAAACCAACTTCATACCAAAATCAAAGTTCTGTCAACAAATTGGATACAACACCACTTTTGTGACTTTTGAGAGTTTACTAATATCTGGAATGGAGGAGATCTATAAAAATAATCAGGATAGGACATTAAACCCTTGAACAAAGGAGGAAATTTGGTTTTGATGTCTGAAGAGTGGTATAGAAATAAAGTAGCGAAAATGCTATGTAACCCTAATGAGTATGAAAAAGTGCCTATGGATCCAACAAGTTCTGTTTTAAGGGAATTATTTGATTTTATTGATTTTGCATTATACAGAAGTTGGTTAACACAGAACAAAGCAGACTTTATCAAGGTTGACTATCCAGTAATTCCTACCCTTTATGTACTACCAAAGGTGCATAAGGCTACTCGGGATCCTCCATTAAGACCCATTATATCTGGCGTTAATTCTGTCTCATATAATCTTTGTAAAGTGGTCAGTTTTTATTTGCAACTTTTAGTATGTTCATTACCATCTTATTTACGTGATACCGTGCATGTTTTACAAAAACTGAATGATTTTGCTTGGAGGGATGTTATCTTTGGATTACAATTGATGTCACTGGTTTGTATACTAGTATTCCTCATCAGCTGGGAACTGATGCAGTTCATTACTATTTGCAAAAATCAGTTAATACTAGTACTGATGTGGAATTTGTTCTTTTAGCACTTGAGTTCATTTTTCTTCATAACTTTTTCATGTTTGATGGGGATTTTTATTTTCAGAAATGCAGGACCGCACTGAGGGCAGCAGTTGCGCCTTCATATGCTAACCTGTTTATGGGATTTTGGGAAAACAAATATATTCTCTCCCACAACACATTTTTGCCTAATATCAGATTTTGGGGTTGCTTTATTGACGACATCTTGTGTGTCTGGGAGGGCACAGAACAACAAATGGAACAGTTCATTGAAAATATATTAATAATAACATCATTTTTTTCAATGATATCTTGGAGAACACCTGTGAGCTGATGCTCATTTGTAGGTTCCATGTCAGTTACAAGAAAAAAATTGAACAGGTACATAGCATTACATTACAAGCAAGTACAAAACTGCATTGGTATAAAATACAAGCTAGGTAGACAATAAATTGGTGTGAATTACAAGATTGGGATAGCATTTAGCTTAAGGTATAACATTTAGACACTGCTACGGGATTGGTGAGAAGGTGCCTGCTTTGGAGAGTTAAGCATACTTGTGAGAGGAGAAACAGAGTGGCAAACAGGCACAGCTGCGGCATAGTGAAGTGTATGCCTGCATAAATGTATGTGTACCAAGAGTGAAAGCAGTATAGATTTTTTGGATCTGACACTGAAAGCACTCCCAGACAGTAGGGTTATGTAAATGTCTTATAGGAAACTGACAGCAGGTAACTCCTTGCTGCACTTCAAGAGTCACCATCCCAGAATGTTCAAAAACTCAATTTCTTATGGACAGTGTTCTAAGACTACGCAGGAATTGTATGGAGGATATGGTCTCTGAAGAGTAAGCAGAGGAATTGACAAATCATTTTTTGCAGTGAGGGTATGACGCGGAAATCCTATCTGATGCATTACGCAGTGTTAGGGCCATTGATAGAGCAACTTTGCTGGTACCTAAAAGCAAACAAAGAACAACCCAGAACAGCGATAATGACTCTGAAAGGCTTAGCACTTTCTCAACTGAGTTTAAACTAATAGCTTGACAAGTTGGTGGGGGGGTTGGTTCTGACAAATTGTTGTCAATTTCAAAGGCAGACAATACACTGAATTAAAATATCCAAAGTAGTCCCCATGTGACCTTTAGAAAGGGTAAGAGCACTGGGGATATGGTGGCATTGAGCCACTTTGTGGCATCCAGAAAGAATTACCTCCACAGTTTCAAGGAACTGGTTGGCTGCCTGCCCTCCAAGGATTCTTTTGTGCAAAAATGTAGTATTTGCAGGCATGCACAGGAGGGCAAGAGTTCATCAAGAATGATCAGATTGTTGAGGTCAGAGAGTTAATCACATGCAGTACTCAGTTTGCTGCCTATGTGGCTTGGTGCCTGTGTACGAAATACTATGTTGGACAGATGGTCCAACCACTGAAAAAATGAATCATAGAAACATAGACTTTGATGGCAGATAAGGACCACTTGGCCCACCCAGTCTGCCCATTTCCCTACCTACTGGATAAGCTGCAGATTCTAGTTAACCAACAGCCTACTTCCTGCCACCCCCCACTACAATTGCCTTATGTCTGTCCCATGCATGTTTGAATTCCCCCACTGTGTTAGACCCAACAACCTCCCCAGGAAGGCGGTTCCATGCATCCACCACTCTCTCTGTGAAAAAAAATTCCTCACATTACCCCTGAGCCGTCCCCCCTCTATCTTTAAATTGTGCCCCCTTGTTCTTACACATCTCTTTTTCTGAAAGATGCTACCCTCCTGGACTTTGTTGATTCCCTTGAGGTACTTGAACGTTTCTATCATGTCCCCCCTGTCCCTCCTTTCATCAAGGGTATACATATTAAGCACTCTCAGTCTCTCTTCATATGATTTCTGATGCAGACCCTGCACCATTTTAGTTGCCCTCCTCTGGACTGCTTCCATCCTATGTCCTTCGTAGAAGAGGTCTCCAAAACTGCACACAGTACTCCAGATGGGGTCTCACCAACTGTCTGTACAGAGGGATAACCACTTCCTTTTTCTACTTGTGATGCCCCTTCCTATGCATCCCAGTATCCCCTGCTCTCCTTACTGACTTCTCACATTGCTTACCAACATTTAAATCATCTGATATGACTACCCCCAAGTCCCGTTCCATTTTTGTTGTTGTTAGTACCTCCCTTGCTATTGTGTACTCTTCTCCTGGGTTTTTGTTTCCCAGGTGCATTACTTTGCACTTTTTTGCATTGAATCTAAGTTGCCATATGTCTGACCATTCCTCCAACCTTGCCAAGTCCCTTCTCATCCTTTCTACCCCCCTTGTGTATCAACTCTGTTACAGATCTTTGTGCCATCTGCAAAGAGGCATACATTTCCCTTCAGACCCTCTGCAATGTGACCTATAAAGATGTTAAAGAGGACTGGACCCAGTACTGATCCCTACTGAGTACTGAATCCAAGAACATGCAAGGGCAATAGCCAATCAAGATGAAAAAAAAATGCATTAGGCTTTCACTTTAAAAATTGTCCTGGGTTAAATATGAATGATATGTGATTTATGGGGATTGAACACATACCCCCTTTGAAGCTGGGGGTGTAATTGTAATGAATTACTCTAGCAGAAAGAGATTAACTGTATCACCATTTCATATATGTGGCTCCCTATAGGACTGAATGAAGAGATAGATTATAGCATATTTATAATTCTAATCTATGGTCCCTTTCTATATTTGCCTATCCTGTATATATTTATTAGGTTTCAAAGTTTAATTATGTACTATAATGTCATGATATTTCTAAGATGGACATTTTGAAAGGGAACGTGGGTATCATCAATAGTAGGAATTAATATGGTTTTCAAAGGACAATATATAAATGGATAAGACTGCCCAAATGTCACTCAGTGCCCTTGGTGTCCACCCTGCACACTACTAGTATGGGGTATTTCATTTCTAGCACTTGTTCTCTGATATATTGAATCCTGCAGTTTAAGTATTAATAGTTAGCCTTTTAAAAATAAATATTTATAAAAAACAAAAAAAAAAGCTAATGATAGAAATATATTTTTACATATGATAATGTTAGATATAAAATAGTATTGTTTTTTCTTGTTATGAATAATTAGTGTTGTTTTTTCCCCCTAGCTTTTCATGTCTATGTGGGATTTGTGGGATTTGGTGATTGTGTCTTTAAATCTGAGCTTTATAAGTGTTGTGTGTTTGTCTGTCTGCACTGACACACCCCTGAGGAAGACCCACATGGTCGAAGTGCCAGGGTAGTGTGAGCAGCGCCTTCATAGTGTTCTGAATAAACTCACCTTTGGCATATTATTGAGCATCTGAACTTTTCAATTTGAGTGACACTCTTCTGTTTCTTTGATGCTATGGCACCTGTAGCTGGTGCAGAATCCAGCTGCTAGGTTGCTGACTGGCCTTTTGGGATGAGTTATGGCTCCCCAGTGTTGTGTGATCTGTACTGGCTGCCAGTAAAGTGACGTATCTCTTTCAAAGTTGGTTTACTAACTTATAAGGCCCTGCACAGGTTGGGCCTGGGTAACCTGTTTGATCTTCTGCATCCTTATGTGTCCTCGTGCCCTCTCAGCTCCACTGAGGAGGACTGCTTTGTTGTTCCCAGGGCCATGCTTAAAACCTTGGGGGACCAAGCTTTTGAAGTGGTGGGCCCAATCCTATGGAATTCTCTCCTGAGGGAGGCCCTTTCAGTGGATGCCTTTAAAAGAGAGTCTTAAGACCTATCTTTTTGCACAAGCATTTGGGGAATGAATATCCCCTTGTCATGCTATTACCCCAGTATTCAACTAAACTTATTTATTTGTTTATTTCTTAGTTATTGGAAGAATACATTTATTTATTTACTGATTTAATGTAGTTATGATGGTAATTTTATGTCTATCTGATCTCTTTTGTAATGGCACCTTGAGCCTCCGGGGAAGGGCGGAAGAAAAAAATAAAGCTGCTACTACTGCTACTACCATCACCACCACCATCTAAATCTCCAAGTTTCTTTATTAGCCTATTGTGGAGTACAGAATCAAAAGCTTTGCTCAAGTTCAGGTAAAGGAGGTCCAGCGATTGGCCCTTATCCAATGCTTGTGACATGGTGTTGAATAAATCCATGAAGTTAGTTTGAGAGGACCTCCCCTTTTCAAAGTCATGCTGCTTGCAGTCCTGGAGTCCATGTGACTCTAGAAAATCACACTTGTGAAACAGCTTAAGTCCTAAATATTAATGTTTGATCATTGTTTTTCACTTACATTTTTCTCCTCCTACTTCCCCTGGTCCTTTTTGCTCAGAACTACCTGCTCTGTGCCAGCCTCATCACCCTGCCTTCTTCCAAGGCTTACTCACCTCCTAGGCAGTCGCCAGTGGTATCTTCTTCCCATGGTGAAGGATGGAAGGGGTGAACCGGGTCCCCAGCCATAAACTTCATGTCTGCTTGGCAGTGGGGAGGGTTGATTGGGTCAGTGGGTGCGGGGTCTGCATGCAAGCGATGATCTTCATGTTGCTTGGTGGAGTGTTTTCCTCCATTTTACTGTCTCCACTCCTCCAATGCTGGCTGAGAATGGAGTGATGCTAAGGCAACAACAGCCACCTCCAGTCATGGTGTCACTCTCCATGCGTGTCTCTGTTCCATCTGCACTGCTACCACATTTTTCCTAGGTGGCAGTCACTCAGCAGCAACAAACCCCCCTTCCTCCCCAGATGAGAACAGTGTCCAGTGGGACACTTGATCCTCCTCTCCCTGACCAACCCACAGCGATCCTGGCTCATTGCTGAACCCAAATCACCAGTATGGTGGCAAGAAAGGTGCTAGGCACCTCAGCCCTCCACACCACAGAGCTGGCCCCTTAATATTTCATTATAAACAGCTCATAGTTTATAACACCTAAAAAATGTGGCCACTGTTTCACTTGTATGCCACTGGAATTGTATTTCATTATGTTCCTTTTCTTCAGCTTTAAATGTATTAAATTCTTCCAAATTCTGACCTTTTTATGGGTGTTTTAAACTATGAGCTGCTTGTACTAAACTTGAATATTTAAAACTTAAGCTGTTTCAAGAATGCTAGTTTGTTCTAATGTGATGACAGGCTGGGGATGTTGTTTCTGTTCTGTACTAACACGGTTGGAACAGGTGCACCTGATTGATTACATTCTGGAGGTGGAATTACTTGTTTTCTTGTGGACACTCTAGGAGTTAACCACCTGCTCTTGATAATAGTCCCAAGGAGCTTCCTGACACTGAAGTCAGGTTATAATTCTCTGGGTTCCCCATCTCCACTGTTGAGCAGGGAGGACATCTGTTACCCTCCAGTCCCTGGAAACTATGCATGGCTCAATCAAGCAGTTGAACAGATCTGCCAGGGGTGTTGGCAGAGCCTGCCTGAGCTCCATATTTCAGCTACTGCAGTTAGGCACTGCAGGGAGGTCAGCATTATTAGAAAGCATGTAGGTCGGCAATGGTGGGGTGCAGCAGGCAGAATGGGGGTGAGTGGCATTGAGGTGGTTAGGTGCAGAAGACACCCTGGGAGTAGATAGAGCCTAGAGAGAGGCCAGACTTGTTTGGTCTCCATCCCCAGGGTTCCTACTGGACCGCGTGGGCAGGTAGCCGGTTGACCTGCTGCATCTACTAGTCCCCTTCGGGCTATGCTATGCAACACCAGGTCGATGAGGAACAAGACTGCAATTATGGCAGGCCTGATTTCTTCAGTCGACCTGGTGTGCATTATGGAGACCTGGCTGGGTGATGATGCTGGACCAGTTTTGGAAGTGGTTGTCCCCTCTGGGTACTCTGTGGTGCACTGCCTGAGGAGGGAATGCAGGGGCAAGGGTGTGGCCATCTGTTTTAGATCCAGCTTGGGCTTCTTCATGCACCCAGTGGGGACAGCCAGATCTTTAGAGTGTGTGGCAGTGCGTGGGGGTCCAGGTGCAGGTTGCAGGATCCTGCTCATTTACCGCCCTTCAGGGTCAAGAGGAGAGTTCCTGCAGGAGGTTGCAGATTTTGTCTTTGACAGGGTTTTGGAGTCCCCCAGAGGGTTGACTCTGGGGGACTTCAATGCCTGGATTGATGACAAATCCTCGCAATTTGGTTCTTACCTTCTCCAGTTGATGTCATCACTGGACCTGACACAAGTAATTATTTCTGTGACCCATCACTACAGCCACATACTAGATCTGGTTTTCTCACTGGGGCTTGAGTTGACGATTCTCAAGACTGATCAGGTTGTATGGTCTGATCATTACTCAGTGAAGTTCTGGTTTGGGGCCCACTCCTGAAAGTCCCTCCCCTGTTGAGATGATCAGCTATTGCCCTTTAAGGGGATTGTCCCCAGAGGGACTGTTGGTGGTAGCTGATTTATCTAGTATTGATAATGTATGTGCGGTGGGCATGGGCAAAGTGGTGGCTGCCTATAATAGGACAATATCTGGGGTACTTGATGCCATCGCACTGGTCCGTAGATGACCCAGATCTTCTCACTCAAGATCCTCATGGTTTCATGAGGATCTCAAGGTGATGAAGATCAGGAGCCAGAAGTTGGAGCACTGCTGATGGAAGACGAGGTCAGAGAAGGGCAAACTAGCTTTGCATGCTCATTATCATGAGTACCAAGGGGTATCAACCGTAAAAAGGCAGACTTCCTGTCCAGGGAGATTGCTGCAGGGAAGAACAGACCATCTTAGCTTTTTTGGACTGTGGACAGACTTTTACACCCTGTCTGTCTACAGCCAAAGAAGCTCTTTCAACCACATTATAGGATGAGTTTGCTCAGTTCTTCTCTGACAGGGTGCCCACTATCTAGTCAGGGATCCCGTCAGTGTGGCAAGTTTTGCCGCACAGTGGTCGGCCTGGGGTGGCAGAGGAACTCCGACTGACTGGGGTGAGTTTAGACCTTTGGAGGTGGCCGAGGTCATTGAGGTGATCTCAAAGTAAAGACACACTTATTGTGAACTGGACCCGGCCTGACCCGTTTCTTGATGAGATGTGCCGGGACCGTTGGCCCGGTGTTCACTAGGATTGTTGGGTGTTCATTGTTGGAGGGAGTCTTTCCAGATGCCTTGAAAGAGGCTCTGGTGAGGCCCAGCTTGAAGAAGCCATCTCTCGACCCCAATGTCCTGGTGAATTACCGTTCAATCTCCAACCTACCATTTTTAGGTAAGGTTGTTGAGAAAGTAGTGGCACAACAGCTCAAGGAGCACCTCATGTCCTTTGATATCTATGTGCCATTCCAGTCTGGTTTCAGGGCCAAACATAGCACCAAAACAGCATTAGTTAGGGTGCAAAATGACCTCCTCAGGGCTAGAGATAGAGGAGACAGGTCAGTTTTTATGTCCCTTGATCTCTCATCAACATTTGACACCGTGGATCATGTTGTGCTTCTTGATCACCTTCAAGAATACTGTGGACTCACTGGTACCATCATCAACTGGTTTGAGTCTTATCTTTCAGGCAGGATGCAATGGGTGGTGATGGGGAATTTCTCCTCATCCCCAAAGCTCCTGCCATGTGGAGTGTCTCAGGGCTTGATCTTGTCGCCAATATTATTTGCGGTGTACATGCTGCCCCTGGGAGAGCTCATTAGGCATTACAGTGTGGGTTTTCACTGCTATGCAGATGATACCCTGCTATATATGTCATTTGCCCCAGGAACACAGAATGCTGTGGTAGTGCTAAACAACTGCTTGGTTGAGATCAATGACTGGATGTTCTCCAATTGGTTGCAACTAAACCCCAACAAGTCTGAGGTTCTGGTGATAGAGCTGGGTCATGGGCATGATGGGAATGCCTTTGAAGTGGCTACAGGATTGTTCCTGGGATCCACTCCATTGATGACCTCTCCTAGGGTGTGGGATCTTGGCGTTATCCTGGATAGCAGCTGGACTCTTGAAGCTCAGGTGTCATCTGTGATCCAAAGTGGGTTTTACTGCTTCAGGAATATCACCAGGATTAAGCCCCTACTTCTGCCCAGTGACCTGCCGTCACTAGTACATGTTTTTGTCACTTCCAGGCTTGACTACTATAATGCTCTATACTTCGAGGACTCTGGAGGGGCCCTCTGCTGGCTGCTGGTAGTGCAGAACGCAGTGGCTACATAGAAACATACATAGAAACATAGAATTTGATGGCAGATAAGAAAAAATTACTCACCTTAGTAATGTTGTTTCTTCTAATGGAGTCTTGCTATATTATGACATATGCAGTGAGTCCCAACCTTCGAACTGCTCTGGAGGTGAAAGAGTTAACTTTCCATGCCAGGCATGGAACCTTGAGCGCAAGCTCAGTAGAAAACTCTGTCTGTTGATCTTCAAACTGAAACTGTCAGATCTTTATGAGCAAAAACTCACTAAGGTTCTGTGTGGAAGCCGTAAACCTACACTAGCCAACTGGCTACTAATATAAGAACACATTTTCCTTGGTCCCCAAAACAAAGACTCAAGTCAGGGGATCCAAAAAATTAAAACACAACACCCAAACACCCCAAAAAGGAGGGGTGAAAAATAAGGTGGGCATCTAAGTGCCAACTCTGCCCTGCCCACCCACATCCCGAAAGTATAGGTTCTGAGAGGGGCAGGCAGGGGGGGAGGTCATAATATAGCAAGACTCCATTAGAAGAAACAACATTACTAAGGTGAGTAATTTTTTCTTCAAACAACATAAGTCTTGCTATATTATGACTATATCGAACTACACAGCAGTACCTCCATGGAGGAGGGACAGAACCTACTTAGAATAGGCTCTGAAGCACAGTTGTGCTAAACCCGAGCATTGCTCCTAGCCTGGATGTCCAGGAGTAATGCTGGTAAAAGTGTGAACTGTTTTCCAGGTAGCTGCTTGACATATCTCTAGGATAGGGATGTCCCTGGCAGCAGCCAGAGACGCAGCTGTACCCTCTGGTAGAGTGAGCCCTCAGGCTTAAGGAGGAACCTTTACCCAGTTTTTCATAGCAAAATTGGATACAAGAGACAATCCACCTGGCAATGGATCTTTTAGTGGCAGGTTTCCCTTTACCCATCTCACCATAAGTGAGGAACAGTTGGAGGGAGTCAAACCTGTGACCCTTGGTACGTTCGATGTAGTAACTAAGGGCTCTTTTGACATCTACACTGTGCAGTCTCCTCTCGCCAGAGGAGGAATGGTCAGTGAAGTACACAGGAAGAGACATAGATTGATTAGGGTGGAAGTCTGAAACCACCTTAGGCAAGAATTTTCTATTAGTCCTGAGGACCACCTTATCTCTATGAAAGGAGATAAAATCGGGCTCCACTGACAATGCTTGTAATTCACTTATCGCCTGGCAAGTGATGGCTACCGAAAACAGTTTTCCAAGTCAAGTGTAAGCTCTGCTGAAGACAAGGGCTCAAAGGGGTTGCATAAGCTGGGCAATGCAAATATTAAGATCCCAGGCAGGGGCAGGGGCCCTGAATGGAGGTGGTGTGAAGCAACCCTTGAAAAACTTGAGAAGACAGGATGAGCTGAAAAGAAGAGGTTTACCTGCTGATAAAAAGCGAACACGGCTGCCAGGTGCACTTTAGGGTAGCTGGTCTCAGCCAAAGTATTCAAATGCACCATATAATCCAGGACTGTGGGTAAGTCAGCGGTTTCTGGGAAATATGCCTGTGAGCACCATGTGAAAATCTCTTCCATTTGGAAATATAAGTAGCCCTGGTGAAGGCTTCCTGAAGCCTTCAGGATATCAATACACCTTGGGAGAGATGTAGGTCAGCAAACTCTAACTCTTCAAGGCCAAGCCTTGAGATTGAGAGATTTGAGGTTCGGATACAAACTGTCCCTGGGCACAGGTTAACAGGTTGCGATTCCTGGGAGACACAGGGAAGATGGACTGCTAAGGACATAAGAGTGGATACCAGGGCTGTCTGGCCCAGTCTGGAGCAATCAGGATTATCTTGCAGGGTTGAGATCTGATTTTGACTAGCACTTTGAACAGGAGGGAAGGGGAAGCATAGAAACCTCCCTTCCCAATTGAGAACTAAGGCATCCAGAGGGACTGAGCCCAAAACTGGGGGCCTGCAGCAAGGGAGTTGAGTGATTGTCTGGGGCTGCAAAAGATCTATCTGCGGGGTGCCCCATCTGGCAAATACCACCTCCAGTACTAGAGGATCAGTGACCATTCATGATGGCCGTGGAAATCCTGCTGAGAGCATCTGCCAGGACATTGTCCTCACCTGGGAGGTGAACTGCCGTAGAGGTGTTCAGGGAATAAGCCAGAGACCACAACTTCATTGTCTGATTGCTACAGGCCGTGGACCAGTGCCTCCTTGCTTGTTGATGTACCCATTGTAGTGGTGTTGTCTGTTCTGACCTGTACGACTTTGTTCTGGACAGATGTGAGAAAACTTGAAGTGCTAGAAAAACTGCTCTGAGTTCCAACAGGTTGATGTGGGCAGAGATTCGTGGGGACCACAATCGCTGGGCAGGAGGTCACCATGTGAGCTCCCCACCCCAAGAGGGATGCATCCGTAGTAAGGATTAAGGGTGAGACTGAGGGGTAAGGGACCCCTGTCTCAGATTGCTCTGGTCCTGCCACCACTGAAGGGCTTGGATCAGGGTTTGAGTCACTGGGATCAATTTGGCTAGAGGGTCTATCTTTTGAGACCAAAAGGCTCTCAAATGGAACTGGACGTCCCTCATCTGAAATCTTGCTCCCTGCACTACTGCTGTAGAAGCAGCCATGTGCCCCAGGAGCTGCAGAAAATGCCTTGCTGGTCGAGAGACCTGTAGGGTGAAAGAGGAGGCCAGAGAGACCAGGGTCCTTGCTCTGTGCAGAGGAAGGAAGGCTCTGGCCTCTTTTGTGTTCAGTTCTGCACCTATGAAGGTGAGAAGCTGGACAGGCTCTAGAACTAACTTTGGAAGACTGAGAAGGAAACCTAGAGATGTGAGCAGTTGCTGAGTTACCTGCAGGTGTAGTTTGATTTGTTGTGGAGACTGGCCTACTATGAGCCAATCGTCTAGGTAAGGAAAGATGGCAATCTTTTGCCTTCTTAAGTGAGCAACTGCTACTGCCAGGCATTTCGTGAACACCCTCGGGGCAGAGGTGAGGCCGAAGGGCATTGCTCTGAACTGGTAATGGCCTGAGGGCAGTTCGAATCTGAGGTACTTTCGATGGGAGCTTCTGATAAGAACATGGAGTAGGCATCCTTGAGGTCCAGGGATGCTAGCCAGTCCCTGGCCTTAGAGAGGGTAAAATAATTCCCAAAGTCACCATTTTGAATTTTGGTTTTAAAGGTGCTTGTTTAGGCATCTGAGATCCAGGATGGACCCCATTCTCCTGTCTTTTGGGGTAAGGAAGTACCTGGAGTATAACCTTTGCCCTGGTGAAGGGGTGGAACCCTTTCCACAGCTCTGAGAGCCAGGAGGGTAGAAACTTCTGTTTCTAGGGCAAGTGCATCTGATGGATTTGCAGGTGGAAAGGACCTGGCTCTCATCTTTGGAAATTTTTTGAAGCTGAGAACCAGTCCCTGGCTTACTACTTCCAGGACCCACTTGTCTGATGTTAAAGACTTCCAGTCCTGGACAAAGTAAGCTAGCCTGCCCCCTATAGGTAGTGCAGAATCGGCCCTGGCCACCCCATCAGGGTGCCTGCTTGGCAGGGGCTTTGGGCTGAGGGGTGGAAGCAGGCTTGCTTGTACTCCGTCTGCCTCTCCCTCTAAAGAACCCCCTCTGGGCAAAAGCAGAAGAGGAGGCCTGGACTTGGTAAAAAGGCCTATGAAAAGGCCTGCCCCTGCCCCTGGGATGCTGCCTTTGAGGAGTGGCCTGCCTTTCCTTGGCCTGAGCACTCCTATAGGTGGTCCTATATTCATCCATTTTCTTCATGTAATTCTCTGTCTGTTCCCCAAACCGAGAATTGCCCACGACAGGAAAATCCATGGCCTTAGACTGGGTATCCTGTGACAGGGTAGTACATCTAAGCCAAGCCATTCTGCGAAGTGCCACAGAAGTAGCCATGACCTAGATGACACATCATTAGAGTCTACTGCAGCATGAAATTGCACCTTGGATGCCTCAATACCATCCATGACCAACTGTTCCAGCTCCTAGCAAGCTGGTCAGGGACCTGTTTGCCAGGGCCAGCACAGAATCCCATCTGGATTTCTGGTACCTAGCAGCATAAGCCATATAATTTGCCTGTCTGAGTCCCAAAGATGCTGCCATGTACTGTTTCTTTGCCATGGCATCAATCCTCCTGGAGTCCTTTGCAGGGGGATGTGAAGCTAGAGGAATATTTTCCTTGTCACAGGCTGCAGCCTGCACTACCCCCACATGGCTGCATTGTTGTGTGAGGAACTCTGTATCCGAGCCTGATAATGTATACCTCTTGTCCATCCTTTTATCAACAGGAGGTATAGTGTGAGGAGTTTTTAAAATTTTTACTGTCTGTTTCCGAAAAGATTTATGTAGAAGAATAGACAGTCTCTGAACTCTGGCATATCCATCATTTCTACATAATCAGGCTCCTCTTGGTCATCAACAGCTTCCTCAACAGGGCTGGAGTTTCAACAACTTTCTTATAGAACATAAAATGAAGAGGGGACTCAGATAGCCTAGGAGGAGAAACCCCTGACGGTCTGTCTGGAGAGATGGGCACATCCAGACTTTCAAAACCACATTCACTCTCCTCATACTCCCCTTCCCCCTCCTCCGGTTCATAAAAATCCTCAAAATCATAATCTTGAACCGGTGGAACCGGCCGAACCGAGCTCTTCCCTGATGATGTCGGTTCGGTCGGAACTCAAGGAAAGTGACTGGACAATTTGAATTGCTTTAGCTATTTCCTCAGCAGTTGGAGAAAAACTTTTGGCACACTAGCTGACTTTCTAGTCCTTTTAGTTAGAACCGGCTCCTCAGAGCTGGCTCTTCGTTTGCCCGAGGAAGTATCGCCCTGGTCAGAGGGCACTCCCTCCGGTTCGGTTGGAACCAAACCGGCTGGCCATCCGGGTCAGCGGACTTTTTGGCCTCCCTTTCCCTGAGCCTACCAACTCTCTTTTCTATGGTGACAGCAGGAAAATTACTACATATCTGGCAGTCTGCATTGAGGTGGTCAAACCTCAGACAATACACACAGGTGGTGTGTGTGTCAGCCTTAGCAAAGGCTTCCCCACAAACACTACAGTGCTGAAACTCAGTGGGCCCGATTTTCTTTTGGGTTTCTCAGACATAGTGCCAGCCTAACCAAACTTGCCCGTTTATGGCAATCTGCCAAGCAAGACTCCTTATCGGTTCCCAACCGTGTCACGGGTCGTGGAAAAAAACGTAATGAAATCCGTTTTTTTTAGAACTGATAAGAACCGGGAAACGCACTCTAAATAAGGACTAGTAAAGTTTTAGAATAACCTGATTGGTTCAAACTGAACCGAAAGACGTTACAAGTTCCACACAGAATAAAATAAATGTAAGCCTATCTATTACTTACAATACCACAGACAGAGCTTGAACCGACCGGTTGCGGTTTAATTTTGGTCAAAAAACGATAAAATAATACTTTAACCGACAAAATGAACCGAGCAGAAGGAGAAATCTCCGGAGCGACTGTTCAGTGAGGCAGAGTAAAGAATCTGACAGTTTCAGTTTGAAGATCAACAGACAGAGTTTTCAACCGAGCTCGCGCTCAAGGTTCCATGCCTGGCATGGAAAGTTAACTCTTTCACCTCCGGAGCAGTTCGAAGGTTGGGACTCACTGCATATGTCATAATATAGCAAGACTTCATGTTGTTTGAAGGACCGCTTGGCCCACCCAGTCTGCCCATTTCCCTAACTAATGGATAAGCTGCAGATCCTAGTTAACCAGTAGCCTACTTCTTCCTACCCCCACCCCTAGAATTGCCTTATGACTGTCCCATGCATGCTTGAATTCCACCACTGTTTTTGACTCCACAACCTCCTCGGAGGCCGTTCCATGCATCCACAACCTCTCTGTGAGAAAAAATACTTCCTTAAATTACCTCTGAGCCACACCCCATCTTCATGTGCCCCTTGTTCTTGCACACTCTTTTTTTGAAAGATGCTACCCTCTTGGACTTTGTTGATTCCTTGAGGTACTTGAAAGTTTCTATCATGTCCCCCTCTCCCTCCTTTCCTCAAGGCTATACATATTAAGCTCCTTAAGTCTCTCTTCATATGTTTTCCAGTGCAGACCCTGCACCATTTTAGTTGCCCTCCTCTGGACAACTTCCATCCTGTCTATGTCTTTGCAGTGATTGGGTCTCCAGAACTGCATGCAGTACTCCAGATGGGGTCTCACCAGCTGTCTGTACAGAGGGATAATAACTTCCTGTTTTCTACTGGTGATGCCTCCCCTAGCATCCCAGTATCCCCAACCCTCCTTGCTGTCCTCTCACATTGCTTGCCCACCTTTAGGTCATCTGATATACCCCCAGGTCCCTTTCCATTTTTGTTGTTGTTAGTATCTCACCCCATTGTGTACTCTTCCCTGGGTTTTTGTTTCCCAGGTGCATTACCTTGCACTTCTTAGCATTGAATCTAAGCTGCCATACATTTGACCATTCCTCTAACCTTGCCAAGTCCCTTCTCATCCTTTCCACCCCACCTTGTGCATCAACTCTGTTGCAGATCTTGTGTCATCTGCAAAGAGACATACTTTTCCTTCAGTCCCTCTGCAATGTCGCTTATAAAGACATTGAAGAGGACCGGTCCTAATACTGAACCTTGCGGTACCCCACTAGTAACCCCCCTTTCTTCAGAGTGGACTCCATTTACTATTACTCTCTGTGTCCTATTCTCCAGCCAGTTCTTTACCCAGGCTGTCATCTTGGGACCCACTCCCAGGCTGGCTAACTTGTATATTAATCTTTTGTGTGGGACTGTGTCAAATGCTTTGCTAAAAGTCTAGGTAGGCCATGTCCACAGCTCCTCCCTGATCTACTACTTTGGTCACCCAGTCAAAATCTATCAGATTAAGTCTGGCATGACCTTCCCACTGTGAATCCATGCTGCCTTCGGTCCTGTGCCCTCTGGCCTCTAGATACTCGACAATTCTTTCCTTCAGAGTGATTCCATCATTTTCCTATCACTGAGGTTAAACTAACAGATCTGTAGTTTCCTGCTTCTGCCATGCTCCCACTCTTGTGAGGGAATCACATCTGCCCTCCTCCAGTCCTCGGTACCACCCCATCCTCCCATGATTTGTTAAGAGGGTAGTCAGTGGTGTCACTAGTTCTACCCTTAGTTCTTTTAAAATTCTGGGATGAATCCCATCAGGCCCCATTGCTTTGTCCACCTTCAGTTTAAGAGTTCTTTCAGAACCCTTTCTTCTGTAAATGGCTGGTATCAACTTCTGTATCCTGAGTGTTTCTATTGTTTGTTTTAGGTACCTCCCCTCTTCATTTGTAAATACTGAGCAAAAATCTTTGTTTAGTATCTCTGCCTTTTCACAGTCACCCTCTGCCCACCCCCTCCCTTTATTAAGCCTCACTATCCTCCTTGGTCTTCCTTGGCTCCTGATGTACCTAAAAGGTTTTATCCCCTTCTTAACTGAGTTGGCTATCTTTTCCTCGGTTTGGGCCTTTGCTGTTCTGACTGCCTTCCAGCTTCCTTTGCTTTAACTGATACAATTCTCTGTCCTGCTCCTTCTGTGATTCCTTGTACTTCCTGAATGCTTTCTTTTTCTCTTGAACCTTCACTGCCACTTCCTTTGAGAACCATAGTGGTTTCTTACATTGTTTTGTTTATTTGCTTCACACAAAGGCTTGTTACCTCTGTGATGGCAGTTTTTATCATTCCCCATTGTTCTTCCACCCCTCCTTCCTGCCCATTTGCTAGTGCATTCCTTAGGCACTCACCCATTTTGGCAAAGTCAGCCCTCCTAAAGTCCAGTACTTTTGCCTTTGTAAGCTTGACTCTATTGCTGTGTTTATTGTGAACCATACTGTTCAATGGTCGCTAGTTCCCAGATGGCTACCCACTTCTACATCTGTGATCCTCTCTCATCTCCATTTGAGAGAAACAGGTCTAAGATTGCTTCCTCTCAAGTGGGTTCCAATACTAGTTGTCTAAGGCATGCCCCCTGTAGGGCATCTAGAATAACCCCACTCTTAGAAGTGGCTGCTGCAGCTGCACTCCAGTTAACATCTGGCATATTCAGATCACCCATCAGCAATATCTCCCCTTTTTCTGCCATTCTAAGTATACTTCCTATCATTTCCTTGTCCATTTCCTCCCCCTGGGAGGGGGGTCTCTATACTAACCCCTGTGCAGATTGTGGTGCCATTGCCTGTCTCCAAATTGACCCACAGTGCTTCTTCTCCTCCTGTTTACCCTTTTGTTCTGTTGCTTTGATTCCTTCCCTTATGTAAAGAGCTACTCCTCCTCCTCTTTTACCCTCCCTGTCCCTCCTGTAGATAGTGTATCCTGGTATGTTTACGTCCCAGTCATGGTTTGTGTGTACCATGTTTCTGTGACTGCCACGATATCCAGATGTTCCTCCTCCATCAAGGCCACTAATTCAGAAGCTTGTTACCCAGACTACGGGCATTGGTACTCATTGCTCTCCATTTTTGATGGCTTTACCTTCTGTTGCAGCATCCCCCATTGACCTTTCTAGCTCGGTCTTTTTCTCATTTAGTACCCTGTTTTGTAGGGAGAGGTTGGTATTTTCCTGCTGCTTATCAGTGCCTCCCCCCTCAACTAGTTTAAAAGGCTAGGTTGCTAGCAGGTCTGTCTAGGTCCAGTCATGTGACCCCAGTCCTGCAGGCTCTGTACTGGCTGTCTGTCAGGTGGAGGATTATCTCCAAGGTGGGCTTGCTCACCTACAAGGCACTACATGGTCTGGGCCCGGGCTATCTGGCTGATCTCTTGACACCAGCCACCTCTGCTTACTCCCTCCGTTCCTCGACCAGGGGTCTCCTTGCGGTTCCCAGGGCTAGACTAAAAACATCAGGCAACTGGGCATCTGAGGTCGCCAGTTCGGCCCTTTGGAACTCTTTTCCAGCTGGCGTGAGAGAGGTCCCAATGATCGAGATATTTAAGAAGGTTCTCACTGGCCTTCCCTGTTGACATCTGAGACTGGACCAGAGCTAATTTAATTTAATTTTAGTGTTGTTATCTATTTTATAGTACTGTATTTATATTTTAAATATTTATGTATTTATGTGTATTGCCTGTATACTGTACATTTTATTTGTTTTTCGCTACCTGCTTTTATGTAAGGCGCCCAGAGCCTCAGGATTAGGTGCCATAGAAATAAAATGCCTTGATTTGCCATAAGTAACCATGGTGCAAGCTGTCCAGTCACTGGGACATCCCACCTGCAACCTCTTCATCCCATTAAGCACCTTTTCCACAGTGACACTACCCATTTCTATATTTCTCCCCACCCTACTTGGATGCTGCACTCTGGTAGTGCCCCGCTGCCTTGACTGTGAAGACCACACAGAAGTATTAATTTAGAAAATTAGCTTTCTGCCCTTCCCCTCCACTCATTCCTCTCCTTTTCTCAACCTCTCTATGCTATCCTTGTTTTTTCCCTTTCCCAGACATGCTTAGAAGAGGTCTTATCCTTTTCCCTCACCCCTTCTGCAACCTTTAGTTCTATCTCTGCCTTGGCTTTCCTTACTGCATTATTATTTTCTTATTGGACAAGCTGGAGGCCACTGCTTGCCTTTGTCTGTTTGCCTTGTAATCTTTGGACTCTGTCTTTTTTCCCCTCACTGTTACTCCATCCTCCCTGGAAAACCACATTTTATTTATTTATTTAAAAGTTTTTTGACCGGGAAAGGCACACTGAGCTAAAGCTTGTTTCTAGGTAAGATCCAGGGGGAAGGGGAAAATTAGGTTGGTACAATTTGTACAAATAAACAACTGATTACAATAAAAGTATGGCATGTAAGTAATACAAATAGAGGTAATAAGTAATAATGGGCTGGCTAAAATGCAAGGTAATTATATAACAATTTACAAAGGTAGGTAGGACATTATAACAGAGATGAACTATGGTAGGCAGGAAGGAAGGGAAAGGTCATAGGGAAGGGAGTTGAAAATTGCTTTAGGCAAATAGGAATCGGAGGGGAGGAAGAGTAGAGTGTAAAGGGAAGCAAGTTAAGAGGGTGTGGAGAGGGAGGGCCTCACTCCGGCTGCTGGGAGGAGGGGGAAGGACAGGAGCAAGAGGAAGGGAGGGTTTGGTAAAGAACACATTTTAAAGAATGTGGAGAAGGAGGTAGATGAACAGACAAAGAAACTGAATATGAGACTAAGCCTATGTTTTAGAATAAAAAATCTACTTACTCATGAAGCTAAGGTTAGGCTAGTCCAAACACATTCCTACCTCTATCGGACTACGCTGACCTTATTTACGGGTAGTGCGCTACCTCTACTCTGTCCAAATTGAACATATTATATCATCGGGCCTTCAGATTCATCATGGGAGCACCATACCGCACTTACCACTGCACACTCTATGCCACCATGGGGTGGCCTTCACTCAGCTTCAGAGGACACAGGAATGCAGTGCTTTGGACGTACAGAGGTATAACCAAAAAATTGCCACAGTACATTTCCAACTGCCTGCCTATCTCTCTAGTAAGCAGCTATGCACTAAGGAGTCTCTCCTACATTTTCCTGGTAATTCCAAAGATCAGGACTTGCTTCGGAGCCGCAGCCATGAGCCATTCTCTGCCTGTAATTTGGAACAACATACAAAAACTCCTAAAACTAGTATCTCCGGTAAGCATGGCCTTATTTAAGACCTTGACTCAGTGTAAAATTTCTGAATCATGCAATTGCCAACTTTAAGTGCATTTTGCCTCAAACCCCGATAACTCTGCACAGAAGGGACAGCTCCTTCTGTAGCTCCCACCCTTTAGCTCTATGAGTCCCAAGGGCTCCCCCGCTGTGTTCCCACCTCCGACCTCAGTTCTTGCTCCACCTTCTCCTCCTCTTCCTGCTAACCCTTGTCACGCCCCCCCCACTCCTCTCTATCTCCATATTTCCTAAACCTTCTTACTCCTGTTTCCCCATCACAGGTGAATAATATGTTATACTGTCCCTAATCGAGTGCCATGTATACTCATGTAAATCTATTATTTATTGTTAACTGTCTAATCCAAAAATATGTTGATGAACACCATATTTGCTTACTGTCATGCATCTGAGTATCTCCCGCTATGTATTATGTATTTTATGTTCTGTCTTTGTTGGCCTCCCCAGGTCCACCTTGTAAATGAGCTTGTCCTCAATGGTGTTTTCGCCTAGTAAAATAAAGATGATTGATTGATTGATTGAGATGAAGGGAGCTTTGAAGAGAGTTCCAGAGAAAGGTGAGATGGTAAGAGATAGGCCTTGTATGTCTCTTTCACTTGCCCACTTTTATGAGGAAACCTTTAGTTACAGCTAGAATCCCTTCCTTGATATGCTGCAATTGTCCTCTGCCCCATCTAACTGTTTGTACCCCATGCACCTCTCCCTTAGCTTTTCCTCCATCCACCCAGAGTCAGCCCTGCTAATGTTCAGGCCCATTTTCTGGATGAACAGCCTCTATAATTTCAGGGTTATGTTGAGTCACACTGTGATGTGGTCTCTAGACTCTAGCAGCTTTTTCATTTTTAACCCCTCAGTGTTGTCTTGGATAGACAGAACTAGGTGACGAATGGTCCCATCCTTAGTCTGCTCCTCCACTAGTTGCTGGAGTGCTGTGCCACTGGGATGGTCCAGTCAGCATCTGATATACTGGAGTCTCGTAACAGGACTACAGTACTTTCACTCCAGTTACTGCCTTCTTGATCTCTTGGTTTAGAACCTTGTCCAGCTCTTCTGTCTGATTAGGGGTCCTTTAGATCACTCATAAGTGGCCAACCCTCTCCCTATCCACTGTAAGCTGTCTCTTTATTGTATATCCATTTGATACCTTTCCTGACATACAGGTCAACCCCCAGCTCTTTCTTTTACCCTGTCCCCCCGAAGTAGCATGTAGTCTGAGACCAAGGCCCCCTATTTTCTGTGGTTTTAAGGCACACAGTGATTGCCACAGAAATCAAGGCCACTGCAGAATTTGGGTCTGGCAGAGAAATTGCACAGAAACTGTCCTAGTAAATTAGATAGAACCTATCTCCACTCCTTTCCACCCATCACTCTGCCTGCTTGTAGCTTTATAAGTACTAAAATTCACCCCAACCATCTCGGCCCCTCAAACCCTCTCCACCCATACTAAGGATTATACTAAGAAAGAACAGGGCTAAGAAGGTGTTAGCCCATGTGAAGCTCCATTTAATCTAGATTTGATAAGTTAATAGACCCCTATTGATAATGTACATAGTCTAGCTTTAAATTGTATTTTATCCTTGCTAATAATAATTTCTAAGAATAAGACGTTCCAATAATTGATCTTCTGCGTAATGAAGTGTTGTCTCTTTAAAGTGTGGATTTTATACTCTGAATTTGAAGTGGGTGTCCTCTGATGTCACTGTATTGTGCTTTAAATTCAAAGTTCATTTGACATACCAGACAGGAATCCTGAATGATATCGAACATAAGTAGAAGGTCCCTCCTATTGTGCCTAACATCCAGTGGCATAAGGCACAGATCTGTTAGTCTTGCCTCACAGGGTTTATCTGACATGTCTTATATTATTTCAGTAACTTTCCTTTGAATTTGTTCAATTTGCTGAATATTTTTTTTCTATAGGGACATCAAAATTGTGAGGCATTGTCTAAGTGGGGTCGGACATATGCCGTAGTGTGATAGAAATACTATGTTTTTATTCCTGGACCAAATCATTCTTTTACTTGCCCACATGATTGATTTGTATTACTTCACTGCACTGGTGGTTGTGGCTAAAGTCGTCACTAACTGTTACTCTAAGGTCTCATCTGTTAGTGGTGATCTGTAGGAATTTATTACATAACTTATATTGATGTTGGTATTTTTTGTTCCTAAATGCATAACTTTGTATTTATTGAAGTTGAACTTTATGTTCCATTTGATAGCCCATGATGATAATTTGTCCAAATCCATCTGCAGTGCTATGATTTGATCTTGGGTAGCACATGGTCTGCCCAACTTGGAGTCATCTGTATATTTTGTAGTATAACTGTTTAGATTTTTAATCATGTCAGAGATAAAAATCTGAAAAATGTTTAGTCCAACGACAGAACCCTGTGGAACCCCACGATGCCACTCCTGTGGAAATTAGGTGCACTCGTAACCATATCAGGGGAAGATGTGTATCCATTAATAGCTGCTCTCTGAATCTACTTGTTAATTAGGCATTAGTCCAATAAATAAGCTCAGGGTTTATTGCATATCTGTACATTTTGTCAATTATTGCCCAACAGGGAACTAGATCGATTGCCTTGCTAAAGAAGAATGGTCCCATTCTTAGTCTGCTCCTCCACTAGTTGCTGGAGTGCTGTGCTTGTGATTGATTGATTGAAAATCGAGATATATGGTATTGAACGGGATCTCATTGCCCAAGGCACTGCTAATTTTTTTCACAAAAACATAACAGGTTTGTGGTGCATGATCTCCCTGTGGTGAAACCATGTTGCTCTTGGTCAATGGTATTTATGTCCTGTGTAATGATGTCTTTTATAATGTTCAAGTAAGGTAGAAAGGCGCACTCACCCCTCGAATAAGTACTCAAGACTCAATCTCTTCAGACAGTCTGCTTTATTGCATTAATTCCTTCAGCCATAAAAACACTGTTGTGGCAAACATACACTCCTTACATTTTATCCCTTCTGGGGCTTCATCAGAGGATGTGCAATTGTGTGCTCAGGAGGTTTTTATACAATTTAAAAGTCACAACATTGACTTCCGTTGTTCAGTTTCTTGTTTAAGATCCCATTCAGTCTTGGTGTCGTCAGTGATAATTCCATTATCACTGACATTCCATTGTTTTATGGCTGCATTGTGCATGATTGCTTCCCAGTTTGCAACAAAATTTGTACATTCCAGGCCTGAAGTGGGTCTTTTTAGGATTCTAAGTCCACGAGGTACACAATTCACTTTAATATAGGCTTCCATAGAGAGCCACTGCCAATGCATGCAGCGTGCTTTAGTGGATAGTTTTTCCAAGGTACAGAATGCAGTTTTTAGTGAGTTATTTGGGTCACTAGTTTCACCAGTAATGGTCGTATTACCTCCATCTCCTGTGTCTTGCAATAATGGGTCCCTGGTGTTATCACCTGAGAATAGGGTCGAATATATGGTTCCTCCAGTTGCTCCTTCTGTGTTATTTGCAGTCTGGTTCATGTTCTCCATTACTGATGAAGGCTGCTGTACTTTTGTCAAGGTTTTTAGCTAAACCTGTGCCGCACCTAATAAATTAGTTCAGTACTTGCTACAGGTTTGAACTAGGATGATGGTGTTTCCCTTGTTATTTGATATTTAAGTAAGGTAGAAAGGAGCACTCACCCTTCAAATGAGTACACAAAACCCAATCTCTTCAGACAGTCTGCTTTATTGCATTAATTCATTCAGCCATAAAAACACTGTTGTGGCAAACATACACTGTTTATGTTTCATCCCTTCTGGGGCTTCGTCAGGGATGTGCAATTGTGTGCTCAGGAGGTTTTTATACACCTTTTCACCAATCAAATTTGAAATTAGCATGTTGTCGTTTCTATTGGTGGATGCATTTCCTGATGCACAGAAGCATAGTGTAATCAACATTCTAAATTAGAAACAGTGTGAAATGCCCCAAACACCAAACAAATAAACACACTGATCCAAAACTTCTTCCCCATGCAGTATCTCAGGTTTACTGTACTAGGAACCTGCAAGAGAACACATAAGGAAAATTGAGAATAGTCAGCACTATTTCTCTATCTCCTCTCTTCCCATTTAGGCACTAGATTGTGATTCTTAGGATACATGTTGTCCCCACCCAACAATTGGGTAAATATATAGGGGTAACAAGTATAACAAACTGTGCAATATGGTGGAGGTTGTGGGGGGGGGGTGCGGGGAGTTTTTTAAGTGTGTTTAAAAACTTGCCTAAATTTTATTAGCTCATTACTTCTTTAGAAATGAACTGATTTCAAATTTACAATTCAGTCACTTTTTTTAAGTGCTCGCAAATGAAATATCCATTCTTGTTTTTTCTGGTTTAATAGGTCGTCCAAATTCACCCCCCCCCCAAACATTGGGCGCTCACCTCTAATCCCAAAGCTCTGATCTTGTGAATTTCTTTTGGGTCCCTGTTGTGACTACTGCTATTGGCACACTCAAGGCTTTTGCTTTTGATAGCTTGAGTGTGCTCATACAGTCTAAATCCAAGTTTTCTTTTTGTTCGTCCAACATAAAAACTTCCGCATGAGCATCTCAGGAGGTACACAACAGCTGTAGAATTACAGTTTACATTCCCTCAAATTTTTTCATGCTCATTTTTGAATTAATAATACTTGAGCTGGATTCCATTGAGTCACACATGCGGCACATTCCGCATGGTTTGCAACCTTGTTTACTAGCTACATGTTTTTTTTTGTTTTGGTTGATAATTCTGAACTACTGAATCATGTAGATTATTACTCCTCCATAAGAAACTCTCAGTGGTTTGTAAAGGAGATCCTGTAGCTGTGTTGTACCTCTTAAAATGGGCAGATTTTTCTTAACAATATCCACAACCTCCTAAGAACCCCTCCCCCAAGTAGTCACAAAAGTAAAAGCAGAGTCCACTTTTTTCTTTAGCATCTTGCGGATGTTATATGTTAGACTTATACATTAGGGGCTAGATATTCAGAGGAGCCTACAATGCGCAACTGACTTGTGCCAGTGCAAACACAGAAATGTGCCCTGGTGCCATATTCAAATGGCAGAATGTACAGCATAAATGCCATTACTGTCATGCACAACAGTAATGTATGTGGTGCAAGTACAGGGGGCATGCCCACAAATATATTGTGCAATGGCATATTCAGCCGAAACACACGGTGCAACTGAGCAGCAACTCATAGAATGCACCACACAGAGCTGAGCACATAAAAGGAGGCTCAACTACACACAGCAGATGCGCAATCCAGGGGAGCATAGGCCATGGACTCAGGACCATTCCTTCTGGTACAGGTGATGAGGGGGGTGAGGAGGAGGGAAGGAGGAACAGCAACATGGATGAGGATGGCCCAACAGCGGTATGCCCAACACAGACAGTACTGTGCTCAACTCACATTTGAAAACTATGGGGACACTGAGATAGTGGGCCGGTACCATCTGAACAGGGCAATTCTGAGGCAGTTATGTGAGATGTGCCATGATGAGCTGCAGGCACCCACCAGAAGGAGTCATGTCATGATGGTGGAGACCAAGGTGACAGTGGTAATGTGCCTGCTCACCATGAGCGCCTTCCAGACACCAGTGGGGGCAACTGCTGGCATATCACAGTTGGCAGCATCCTGCCTCTTCACCCAGGTCCTCAATGCTCTGCTGCCACATGCTTAGGAGTACATAAGATTCCCAAGCACACAGGCAGAGTGTAGAGCAAACATGCAGGAATTCCACAGGGTGGCATGCATGCCCAGTGTGATAGGGGCCACTGACTGCACCCATGTGGCCATACACACACCACCTGGCCCAGAAGGGGCAGTATACATCAACAGAAATGGCTACCCCTCCATCAGCTGCTAGGTGGTGTGCAATGCCACTGGGCGCATAATCAATGTGTGCACCACACACCCTGGGAGTACACATGATGCATTCATATGGCACCAGTCAATCCTCTGCCAGCGGTTTGTGAGTGGGGTGATCCCCATGGGGCACCTAGTAGGTGAGCAGGACATGGGATGAGGTGACAGAGAGCCATGCAGGGCACTACACAGCCACAGCATGGGGTGGTGGGGGATGTGGACAGCGAAGGTGCAGTCTCACAGGACAGGAAAGTGAATAGCAATGGTGCAAGGTTGCATGAACAGCACTGCACTGACATGACAGACATGGATGGCATGTCATGCATAGTGCAACGCAGCCGAACAGGGTGTCCAGGGCCAAAGCACACAGGGTGGTGGAGAGTGGCAGTGTGAGGCATAGGGGGTGGCCATGGGAACAGGCTATGCCAGGTGGTAACCATCATTTGTGTTCTCCCCACAGGTGACAGTGCATACCCCCCGGACCTGCCTGCTCACCCCCATTCAGTGACCATCCAATGCTGTGGAGGATCAGTATAACAAGGTGCACATCGCAACATACAATATCATAGAGTGAGTCTTTGGCATGCTCAAGATGCGATTCCGTTGCCTAGATAGATCCAGTGGTGCCCTACAGTACAGCCCTGTGAAAGCCTGTGGCATATTCCTGGCCTGCTGCATGCTGCACAAGATGCCCATTGACCGTTGGATAGCTGTCCAGGTGGATGAGGGCAACAGCAGAGATGATGATGGGGAGGACAAGCCAGACGGGGGTGTGCAGCCACCCATGGAGAGGAGGGACCCCAGGCTGGCGGTCTGTGCCAGGAAGTACTGAGACACCATTGTGGAAGAGCACTATAGAGAACTACAGGTGAGTACCATACATGAAAGCCATGCATACATGGCATACCACACACACACACACACACACACAGACAGACGTGCATGGCCACACAGGGATGCATACAGGAACACAGGCATCCACACAGCACACACAGGGAGCACACAGTCATGGAGACACATGCCCACACCACAGTGGAGCAACACAGGTGGATACACCCACCCAAATGCCGTGTGCTGGACACACATGTGGCCATACTCTGGCTGGCACATGCAGCACTATCATCACAGGGTACACAGCAGGGCACAGAGGAGCAGGTGGGACACACAGACAAGTGCAGTAGGTGAGGTGTTAACACACACAGCAGTACAGCAGGTTGTGGCATGGATCAGAGGGTACGTGCTGGTACACTGGCAAGGCCAGCATGCCTCTGCTCTCATCATGTCCATGCCACATGGTCCAGCAGCACTACCCATACACATGGGAGATGTGACACAGCACACACACAGGGCTGTGCCCAGACAGGTGCGCAGCAGTCTACAGCAGTGGGTACCTGGACCAGGCAGGGATAGGTGTGGCAGTGGTCAGTGTCAGCCATGCTGGGGTCACCAATCGCCATGACCGCGGTGTGGACATGGCACTAGGGGGAGTCCTGTGCACCCTGCTGCACCCAGTGGATGTCAGCAATGCAAATCCAGCAGCGATGGTCCTGGCAACGTGGTCCAGTGATGCGGTCATGACCTCCTGCAGCTGCTGGATCTCACCAATCAGCTGAGCATGTCCAAAGTCACCTTGCTCAGCCAGTTGATGCACCTCCACCCGCAGCGCACATATCTCTGCCATGAACATTGCCTGGTTGTCCACGGAAGCCTGCAGCAGTCTGGTGTGCTCATCCAGCCTGTCAGCGCTGGGCATATCATGAGGCTGCCACTGACATGGTGGAGGGGTGGTGGCATGCCGTGCAACATCCCTCACCTGGCAACACTGCACAGGCATTCACGCAGATTGTGGGGATTGAGTGGGTGCTCCGATGGTGGCCTCTGCGGGGGGCTGCACAGTGGTCCCCGCAGCCCACTGCTGCATGCCAGCAACCTGCTGGACCTGTTCCGTAGCACCAGTGCCCGCACCAGCTCCCTGACTATGGCCGGCACCAGCAGCAGCACCACATGCCACTGTGTGGCTATGGTGTTTGGGGCCTGCATGGGTGTTGTACTGCCCGTGCTCACTTCTGTCACCTGTGTTGATATCTGTCTCCAGGGCAGTGTGACAATCCCAGTGCTGCCCAGGATCAGGGTTATGTCATCATCACTGTCAGAGGTGCCCCCCTCCAGTGTTGCAGGCATAAGCACTGTAAGGGCATCCATGAGCAGGAGGTTGGCCAGTGGATCATCATCACCCAGTCCTAGGAACTCCATGAGCCCCATACTGCTATGGCACCCACAGTCTGTGGTCTGAATGTCAGATGATGTGGATGGCACAGCCTCGTCAGGTCCCATGTTGCCAGTCTCATCCCACTGCACCCTTGAAGTGTGATGGAGCTGGAAGACAGAATGGCGTTATCAGTGTTGACAGTGGCACAGTGCATGCTGTGCTGTGTAAAATATGCAATGTATGCTTCCCCATCACAGATGTGCAAGGTCACACCAGTGGCAGGCTGTGCAGCACTGCACAACAGGCGGCCATGCCACAGGTGTGGCACAGGTCATGACGACCATGCTGTGTAGCCACACAACACGGAGCTACACCGGCGCATGGCTGGCAGGCATGGCACCCCCCACGGCCCCACCCCATGCCCTATGAAGTGTGTTGTGCCACAGCCTGTAACTGCAGAGGCCCTGCCTGTGCCAACACTTACCGCTGCACACACAGCCGTAGGGTGTGAAGGAAGCCATGCACACCCTGGACGACCTTGCACCACCCTCCCAACACATTCCCCAGGCAGCTGGCACACTGCACACAGGGACCAGGGACATGCACAGTGTGCCCCATGCATGGCCTGTACCACACCATGCTGCACTGGTCATGGGTATGCAGCAGCACACCCGCAGATTACCCAGGCACACTGGTGGCATGCATGCCCACCCCACAACACCCGCCGTTATACTCACAGTGCTGTGACGGGCTGCCACCTGTCTGGAAGCGTTCACCTGGGACACCTTCAATGGCCTGCCGGCTGATGTTGGCTGCAACAAGCTCCTCAACCGCCATCAGGATGGGTGCTGTAGCCGGCCACCACGCCTGTCCTATTGCGTGATGCCCTGATGGCAGCAACCTTTTCTTTATGCACCTCCTGTCAGTACCCATCTTCTTTTTGCACTCCTGTGTGCTGCAGTTGTGGCAGCCGTGGGCACTGACATATGTTGCCACCTCCTCCCACCCATTGCCAGGGTCCTGTGTCATCCCAGTGGCTCCACTCAGTAGGTCTTTCCTCTCCAGGTAGGCCTCAAACAGGGCCTGCTGCTCATCCTTCATGAAGTTTGGCCTGCACTTCCCTGCAGGCACTTGCTTCTCAACTCCCTCCAACTCCGACATGTTGCGACCTGTGAACAGTCAGACGGTGCACCAATGAGCAGCATCATAGCAGTCCATGACACAGTGCAGCACTGACCCCCAGCACAGCAGTAACAGTAATCAACACAGTGTGGAAAGACTTACTTTAATGGCTGCAATACCTGTCAGTGACCTGTGCTGTGTTGTGGGGCTTTTATGGCTCAGCTCATGCAAATGAGTCTCTGCACAACCTGTAATGAGATGCTAATGTGAGCGACTGCACCTGGCATTGGCTCCTGAGGCTAGTTGCATATACTGGCTGAATATTGCGGAATTGCTCCTTGCACAACGGACTGTGTTGTGCACAACACGAATGTACTGGTGCAATCTGCAGGTGTACTTCAGGCACATGCGCAATGCGCATATGTGCACCTGCCATGTGTGATGGTGGGAGGGCTCCGTCCCATGTGGCGTATCACGCAGCCAATTGAGCTGCGCATGCCTGTCCTGTCACGCATGCATCTGTGGGTGCTTGCCGCACATGCAGCACAAATGTGCTGTAGTACTGGACCACGCAACTGGGCCCACTGCGCAATGGCAGTGACCATGCAAGGGCGGTCACTGTGGCATTTGCATGCGGCCTGTGTGGTGCCGTATGCCCTTCACAACATGGCAGCTCTGACAGCTCACACATACGTGGGTCATGGATGTGACCCCGAACTCCCGTCTGTACTTCCAGCATTGTGCATATGTGGTATTGCGCAATAGGCCATGATTATGCATGTCAATCGCGCATCTACATGCTGCGTGATCATGACCTGTGTGTTCTTGTCGTGCATGTGATGCAGCAGTGCTACACATACTTGCAGTGCACACCACATTGCTCTGCACCACCAGTGGTCTCCGCAGCTAGTATGGTGTGGTCGGCAGGACAGGGGAGACAGGCCAGGAACTGGTCAGAGGTTGAGATAGCCAACTGGTGGCTTTAGTGGGACCCCTGATGGACCAGATGTTTGGGATAGGGGATGTACATGAGGTCCAGTCCCAGGTGTGGCAGAGGGCCTTAAGAGGCGAATGGGTGTTGCCCGGATGGGGGAACAGTGTCACCACCGGTACGGGGACCTGCAGCGCCATGACCTTGAGTTGCCGAGGAGGCTGCAGGACCGTGCCCGCCATAGTTCCATCCCACAACTAGGTATGTGTCTCTGTGCACTGTGCATGCTGCCATTGTCCAGTATTTGTGCTAATGGGTATGCTGCCTGTGCGTCTGCACCTGCACATGGGGGGGCCCGGCACTGGTGAGTGGTGTGTGTCTGGTGGTGTGGCACCGCATGCCTGTGTGTTGCACAACTCAAGGCCTAACACCATACCCCGCACATGACAGGGGTCCCTGCATGGGCTGTGGCAGCGCTGTGTGCTGTGTCCGGCCTGCATGGGGAGGGGCTGTTTATGGCATGCAACTCATTTTTCTTTCTGTCTGCATTTCATCCACAGGCCCAGTGGTGCACAGGAGGGCCAGGGAGGATGCTGCTCATGGGGACCAGCGCCGTGATGGTGCTGCTGCAGCAGGGCCAGCGCGACAACAGGCAGGTGAGTGTGTGCGGCATGGTTCAGTCAGCATTGCAGGGTCTGGGATGGGTGGGGCTGATACATCTCCAGGGCACGGCTGCCATGCAGGGCTCTGACATGTGTTGCCTCACTGGCACCACTGCCTTTGTTGGTCAGCAGCATGGGTGGCAAGGACATGTGCGGGGCCTCCGTGTGGTGGCATCCTCTTGCTTTCACTGGTAGTGTGTGTGTGTGTGTGTGTGTGTGTGTGCGTGTATGTATGTGTGTGTGTCCCATGATGCGGGCATGCTGCTGCTGGGCAGCTCTGTATTGACCATGGGGCATTGCTCTCACACTGTGGGGTGCCTGTGCACAGGGGTGGGTGCTGCAGGCGCTCTATGGCGTGCCACCCATTATGTATGTGGGACACTGCCAAGTCTGCTGTGGCTGCCCACTGTGCACGTGCCATTGGTGGCATCATCCATGGGAGGGCACCACAGCTGCCCTATGCACATTCAGCCCTTGGGGGGAATTGCCTTCTGCTGTGTGGGGCCTGTCACATAGTGGCTGTTCTGTGTTCCCCTTTCATAGGTCATTCTGGGCCAGGTGGTGGACAACATGGTGTTAGCATCCTCAGTGGAGGTATTGTCTAGTTGCAGCGACTGACACTGTGGCTCATCTCCTGCACATCGGCGAACATCCTGTTGAGCCAGCAACAGCTGGCAGCTATGAGGGAGCTGGTGACAGAGGTACACAGGATGCATCAGGCCTTGTGGTCGCTACGGGTGATAGCGACTCAACACTGCCCAGTCACCACCCATTTCACCCTCATGCTAACAACCCACAGGGACTGTTTGTTTTGTTCTCTGTACCCACATATTGCCCATCCCATTTGTTACCCTTATTTCTGTTGCTTGCTGTGTGGACCCTTTACCTGTTGTTGTTTACCTGTTGTACCTCTGTTTCTGTTGGTTGATTCTACATTGTATAGTAAAGTATTTTCTACTTGCCCTTATTATTGTCTCCTTGGCATGCCTGCTGCTGCACTGTGCTGCTGTTGTTCATTGTTGTGGTTAGGCGGGTCACTATCTGTACGTGCTGTCCCTGCAGTGCGGTTCTATTAGATGCACTGTGGCCTGTGTGCCATGTCCCTCTGTGTCACGATTCCTTTGGTGTGGCCTGTGCACCTCCCTGTGCTTGCCACAGTGCCTGTCTACCTGTGCTGGCCTCTGCACCCCCCAGCCATGATGCCCATCCTGGTGCCACTGTGCTGTGATGCTGTGTCCTGTCCCCATATGTGTCTGTGTGGCGTGTGTGCCAATGCGGCCTGGTGCCTGTGTAGCAGTGTGGCTGTGGCACACTGTATCTGCATGGTGCCTTCACACAGTGGCTGCGGTGTCTTCCTGTCCTGTGTTGGCTGTCGGAACAGTGGTCGTGGGGTGCCCAGGCCCTGCAGCCATCCGTTGCATGGGTGTTCCTTGCTTTGTCACATTGGTCCTTGGGTCTGTGTGGGACACGGTATTGTCCAGCACTTGGACCCTGTGCCTGTCCTGTGCCTCATGCCCAATGTCCCCTTGTTGTTCGCCACCACCCCTGCCTTGCTCCTGTGCCCTTGTGCATGCCTATATTCCCTTGTGCATGGTGGACCTTGCTCCACTTGCTATTTTCAACATGCACACTTGCTCCCGCGCAGTCCAGCTTGCTCTGGCACATGTCTGGCTGGCGCAATGGTGCTTTGTGCTATTTTAGTGTGTGTTGTGCAGGCGTATATCTGTAGGCGCATCAACTGAATATGATATCATTTTCAAATGGTGCACCTGGATTTGCGCTACATCCCTTCTTGCGCTCAGGGCACCACTGAATATCTTCCCTAGGTCTATAATTGCTGTGAAGTTGTCTATCTCCTTTTTATGAATTGGGATCACCAGGGCTATTTTACGGTCTTGTGGGATTTCTCCTGAATTTATGGATAATTGGAAGATGAGCTGTAGTGGGTGGGCAATATTTTCTTTTGTAATTTTTAGCATATGACCGGAAATATTATTGGGACCTGGTGTAGAGTTAGGCTTAAGTTTATTTATTTTGTTCATAATATCTTTGTTTTCATTACAGCAGGTACTGATTCTGCAATATTCATCAGAACAGGATGTTTATCTCTGGTGCAAATACTGAACAAAAGTAATCATTAAATGCATTGGCTTGGCAGAGGAGGAGCTTATTTGTGTAAAATGGGACCAATACTGTTAGTTTGTTTGTTTAAAGAAATTATGTAGCTATGAAAGAGTTTGCTATTTCTTTGGCAGCATTGGTTGCTATTTTAGTTCTACAGAATTTTTGCCCTTTAATGACATATTTACATTTTAAGGTTCATCTTATACGTTCCACTTGTCATTATTTTTAAGGTATTCCTTATATGAATTGATTTTCTTCTTAAAGAGCTTTTAACATTAAATGCTATCCATTTATGTCTCATGCCTTTTCTATTGTATTTCCTTATTTTGGGAATGTTTTTCATACAGATCTCAAGTATAACCCCTTGAATTCAATTCAGTTCAGTTTTATTGTTCAGCTATTCACCATTACAAAGGTTAAAGGGCAGTTAGTCAAATAACAAAAGACACATTAAGTTAAAATAAATTGAAATATAAATACAGTAAGGTGCTTGATTAAAAAAACATATAACAAGATGATTTCTTTGACAAGTTGGCATTTCAATTAGCTTATAGGAAATTTGCAAAAAGCAGAAGGCAGATTTACTTTTTTTACATTACAATTTATAATGATTATCTATAGATGATAGGGTAACAGTTGGTTATTGCTAATATCTTAGTTAATTCCATCAGTATATTGGGTGGGAGCTGTTGGTGGTCCCTTAGCTAATTCAGACTATATTTACTTATCTGGAATGTAAATAAAAGACACTATTGGGTTTGGGTAAAGGTTACCACATCCCTTACTAGCGTGTGTGACACAGTCTCCAATTCCTGAAAGAAATTGGAGGAGAAAGGAGAAACCAGTAGCTCCCATCCATATATGATATAAACCATCAGTTAAGAAAATTAACATGGTATATGATAGAATTTTTCATCTTATCCTTAAGTTTACAATAGATAAGTAGGCCAACACATTTTTGATTTTTGATTCATCATCGAAGGAGAATAAACTATACAATAATTGATCACTTGAGAAATTATGTTTCAAAATATAACCATCACAGTAGAGCTTTCTTTCTCTTTTGAACTTTGAACATCTTAATACTGTGGCCCAGATAGTCAAAAGGGTTGTGCATGGCGCAACAGTGTTGCGCCATGTGCAACCCACTGATGCGCCCGGCGCAATATTCAGCGAATTATGCTGCACAAATCCCGATGCACGGCATACATCAGTAATGTATGCAGCGGAGGTGGAAGCGTGCCTCATGCATAATCTACACATCCTGATATTCGCCCTGGATGTGCTGAGTCCATGCATGTGCGACTCCCTACTTGCGCTTGCACAAAGTTGATCCCAAAAAGAACAACAGCTGGCCATCCACAGGTGAGCTGCCATATTGCAGGGCACAACACAGCAGCTGCCACCTGTGGGTGGCCACCGAGCTCCACCTGCACCTCCATGGCGGCCCCCATGCCCGATCACGGCCATCTGTTCAAAGAATCACATCCAATATCCCTGGTGGTTCAGTGGACCACTGTCAGCCAGATGCGGGCTTAAGTATAAATAAAATTATATTCTATATCCCTGGTGGTTCAGTGGACTGCTGTCAGCCCGATTGTGGGCTTTTGTAATAAAGAATTACATCCAATATCCCTGGTGGTCTAGCGGTGCCCCCCTCCCACCGCCCACTGGAGACCCACCGCCCGCTCTCCCCAGTCAGCGCGGGCGGCAGCACCCACCTGCCTGCTGCCCTGGCCGCCCGCTGACTGACACCGTAGGTGGCTGTATGCCCATTGGTCCACAGCGTGAGCCAATGGGTGTGCAGCCATACCATACTCACATTCCAGATATGGAATGGAGCCAGCGAAGTTGGGCACCCCGTCGACCATAGAGTGCTTTGCCACTGGGGTGGGCTCCCAGTGTGGCATATGGAAAGTGTGTTTGGGGGCCACCAAGCGGACGCTTGGGTTGCTTGGGTGGGCTCCCAGCGTGGCACCTGGAAGGCTGTTGTGGGGGTACTGCCTCCGTCACGTATGGTGTGTGTGTGGGTGGGAGTACATGAGCACGCTGGGGGTGGGCCCCAGTGTGCTACTTGTTGGGGAGGAGCTGTCTGAGGTTCTGAGAAGGAGGCAGGAGGGAGGTCAGAATACAGTAAGACTCCATTAGAAGAAACATAATTACTAAGGTGAGTCATTTTTTCTTCAGACAACATGAAGTCGTGCTGTATTCTGACTATTGCAGACTACCAAGCAGTGCCTCCATGGAGGAGGGACAGAACCTACTTTGGGAATAGGCTCTGAAGTACTGCTGTACCAAACCGAGCATCACTCCGAGCCTGGATATCCAGAGAGTAATGCTTGGTAAAGGTATGGACTGTTTTCCAGGTGGCTGCTTGACAAATTTCTAAGAGAGGAATATCCCTGGCAGCAGCCAAGGAAGCAGCTGTACCTCTGGTGGAGTGAGCCCTCAGGCCTGAGGGTGGAATCTTTCCTAGTTTCTCATAGCAGAATTGTATACAAGACATAATCCACCTAGCAAAAGTTCTCTTGGTGGCAGGTTTGCCCTTCCCACTTCGCCATAAGTGAGGAACAGCTGGAGGGAATCAAACCTGTGACCCTTGGTACGCTCTATGTAGTAGCTAAGGGCCCTTTTAACGTCTAAACTGTGTAGCCTCCTCTCTCCTGAAGAAGAATGTGTGAAGAAGATAGGAAGAGACACAGACTGATTCAAGTGAAAATCTGAAACCACTTTGAGCAAGAACCTTCTATTGATTCTAAGGACCACTTTATCCCTATGAAAGGAGATAAAATCAGGTTTCACTGACAGGGCTTGCAATCCACTGATACGTCTGGCAGAGGTAATGGCTACTAAAAACACAGTTTTCCAAGTCAAGTACTTAAGCTCTGCTGAGGACATAGTTTCAAAGGGAGGTTGCATAAGTTGAGCAATGCAAACATTTAAGTCCCAGGCAGGGGCAGGGTCTATAAAGGGAAGATTAGTATAAAGCAATCCCTTAAAAAATTTACAGAACACAGGATGAGATGATAGTGAGGAGGACCTCCCCACTGACAGAAAAGCAGAAACAGCTGAAAAGTGCACCTTGAGAGTAGCTGGTCTGAGGCCTAAGCCATTCAAATGGACCATATAATTCAGAACTGTAGGCAATTCAGCCGTGTCTGGGGAAATATGTTGCTTGGAACACCAAATGCTGAATGTTTTCCATTTGGAGTTGTAGGTCTTTCTAGAGGTGGGCTTTCGAGAGGCTTTGAGGATATCCAGAACCCCAGAGACAGATGCAAATCTGCATACTCTAACTTTTCAAGAGCCATGCTTTGAGATTGAGAGACTGAAGATTGGGGTACCAAATCCTCCCCTGAGAGGAGGTTAACAGGTTGTAATTCCTGGAAAGAGACAGGGAAAGATGGACTGCTAGGGACAGTAACAGGGGGTACCAAGGCTGTCTGGCCCAGTCTGGAGCAATCAGAATCACTTTGCAAGGTTGTAACCTTATCTTGACTAAAACTCTGAACAGTAGAGGAAAGGGAGGGAAGACATACAGAAATTTCCCTTCCCAGTTCAGAATCAGACCATCCAGAGGGACTGAGCCCAAGACTGGGGGGTCTGCAACAAAAGAGAGGAAGCTGGTGATTGTCTGGGGCTGCAAAGAGATCTATCTCTGGAGTGCCCCACCTGAAAAAATCACCTTCAACAACAGAGGGTCCAGGGACCATTCGTGATGACCTGTGACATCCTGCTCAGTGCATCTGCTAGCACATTGTCCTTCCTGGAAGGTGGACTGCTATCAGAGAGGTTTGCAGGAATAAGCCAGGGACCACAACTTCATGGCTTCTGTGCACAAGGCAGAGACAGTGCCTCCCTGTCTTGTTGTATATCACATGGTGGTGGTGTTGTCTGTTCTGACCTGAACCACCTTGTTCTGCACTGACTGAGAGAAAGCTTGCAGGGCCAGAAAAACTGCCCTGAGTTCTAGGAGATTGATATGGAGAAGGGATTCCTGAGGGGACCACAGTCCCTGGGCAGTGAGGGCCCCCAGATGGGCTACCTAACCCAGAAGGGAAGCATCCGTGGTAAGGACCACTGAATGAGACTGAGTGGCAAATGGGACCCCATGCCTTAAATTGTCCTGATCCTGCCACCACTGAAGGGCTTGGATCAGAGTCCGAGTCACTGGAATCAGTTTGGTAAGGGGATCCTTCCTTTGGGAACAAAAGGCCCTCAGATGTAACTGAATGTCCCTCATCTGGAATCTTGCCCCTTGGACCACTGCAGTAGAAGCTGCCATGTGGCCCAAGAGCTGAAGAAATGCCTTGCTGGCCAGGACACCTGAAGGCTGAAGGAAGAAGCCAGTTCTATAAGAACTCTTGCCTTTCCAGGGAAGAAAGGCTCTTGCTTTGACAGTATCCAGGTCTGCCCTATAAAGATAAGGAGCTGCACTGGCTCGAGAACTGACTGGGAAGGTTGAGAAGAAATCCTAGAGAAGTGAGCACTTGCTGGGTCACTTGCAGGTCTGACTTGACTTGGTCTGGAGACTGGCCCACTATGAGCCAGTCATCCAGATATGGAAAAATGAAATCTTTTGCCTTCTTAGAAGGCAGCGACTACTGCCAGGCACTTTGTGAAAACCCTTGGAGCTGATGTTAGATCAAGGGCATTGCTTTGAACTGATAGTGGCCTGAGGGCAACTCGAACCTGAGGTACTTTCTGTGGGAGCACCTGATGGGAATGTGAAAATAGGCATATTTGAGGTCCAGGGAGTCTAGCCAGTCCCCTGGCCTTAGAGAGGGAAGAATTATTCCCAGAGTTACCATCTTGAACTTTGGTTTTAAAAGATGTTTGTTCAGGTATCTTAGGTCTAGAATGGGTCACCACTCTCCTGTCTTTTTGGGGAGGGAAGTACCTGGGTACAGACCTTTGCCTCAGTGTGAGGACATGAACTCTCTATGGCTCTTAAGGCCAGAAGAGATGAAACATCTGCCTCTAGGGCAAGGGTTTCTGAGAGACCTGTAGGTGGAAAAGATCTGGCTCTCATCCTGGAAATTTTGTGAAGCTGAGAACCAGTCCCTGGCTTACTACTTCAGGACCCACTTGTCTGAGGTAATAGACATCCAGTCCTGGACAAGTAAGCCACCGCCCTACTGGAATAGGAGAGTTGACTCGGGCAGACCCATCAGGGTGTCTGCTTGGCAGGAGGCCTTAGGCTGAGGAGTGGATGCAGCCCTGATCATCCCCTTCTGCCTCTCCCTCTGAAGAACCCCTCTGTGAAAAGGGAGAAGCCTGTACTTGGTAAAAGGCCTATGAAAAGGCCTACCCCTAGACTGCTGCCTTTGAGGAGTTGCCTGCCTCTCCTCGGCCTGAGCACTCCTATAAGTGGTCCTGTACTCGTCCATTTTCTTCATGTAATTCTCTGTCTGCTCCCAAACAGAGAATTACCCACTACAGGAAAATCCATGGCCTTAGCCTGGGTGTCCTGTGAGAGGCTAGTACATCTGAGCCAAGCCATTCTCCAAAGAGCCACAGATGTAGCCATGACTCTTGATGACACATCATTGGAGTCACAGCAGCAGAAACTGTACTTTTTTTTTTTGTGCCTCCCTTCTTCCTGGCTGCCCTCCTTGGTCTCATTGCCCCTCCCGACTGCCTGCCTGACTCCACACCAGCTACCAACCTCATATGGCAGTCCCCCCAGGTAACCCGGCATATCCCTTAGCTGGGACGGGTCCCCCTTCTCCGAGGGAAGACACTGGTGGGGCGAGCCGCACCTATTCTATTGGCCGGGGTACTGCTGTGGTGTAGCCGGTCATGGGATCGGCGGCAGCGGAGGACAGAGAGACTGTCATCCAGCCAGCCAGAAAGCATTTTCCTGGTTTCTGTGGGGTGGCGTCCTGATGTCAAGGCATATCCAGCGTCTGTCACTCCCCTTGAGCACCGTACCCAGGCATCACTGCTGTGCTCCCAGCCTCCACCAGGAGTCAGCATGCGCCTGTGCGCATCCCCACCTCCCGGAGAAGGAGGATGCCCTGCATGCTCATCCTTCCCCGGCGGCCCTCGGTGACCCGAGTCCATTCCCGAACCCGGGTTGCCGGGCGTCATGAACGAAATCCAACCGCCAGCCGATGGGCCAGATGAAACTGTAATTTTGATGCCTCAATCCCATCAGCAGCCACCTCCTCCAGCTCCTTGGCTAGCTGGGGGGAGGCCTGTTTAGCCAGTGCCAGTACAGTGTCTCACCTGGACTTCTGGTACCTGGCTGTATAGGCCATATAGTTCACCTGCCTGAGTCCCAAGGAAGATGCCATGTACTGCTTTTTTGCCATTGCATCAATCTTCCTGGAGTCTTTGTCTGGGGGATGTGAAGCCAAGGGAATATTTGCCTTGTCACAGGCAGCAGCCTGCATTACCCCAACATGGCTGCATTGTTGGTATAAAAACTTTGTATCTGAGCCTGATAGTGTGTACCTCTTGTACATCTTTCTGTCAACAGGAGGTACAGTATTGGGAGACTTTAAGATTTTGAGTGTCTGCTTCCCAAAGGACTTGTGGAGGGGAATAGACAGTCTCCTGGACTCTGGGATGTCCATAATTTCCACATAATCAGGCTCCTCTTGATTCTCCATGGCCTCCTCCATAGGAAGCTGGAGGCTTTCAGCCACCTTTCTGTAAAACATAAAGTGAGAAGGGGACTCAGAAAGCCTAGGAGGGGAAACAGCAGAAGATCTGTCTGGGGAGATGTCCAGTTCCACAGGCACATCCAGACGTTCACCATCATCCTCGAACTCCCCCTCCTCCTCAAATTCCAGTTCATAAAAATCTTCAGAGGTATAATCTTGAACCAGGGGAACCGACCAGACGAACCCCTGCCAAATGGTGCGGATCGGTCACGGAGTCAAGTGATTCCACAATCTGAATTGCTCTGGCTATTTCTTTGGCGGTGAGACATGAACCTCTGGATCCGAACGGTCGATTCTCTTGCATTTTCTTTTTGTGGAACTGACCTCTCAGGATCGGCTCTCCTCTTGCCCGAAGAAGTATCGCCCTAGTCAGAGGGCTCTCCTTCTGGTTCGGTCGGAACCGAACCGGGCTGGCAATCTGGGTCAGCAGACTTCTCGGCCTCCTTTTCCCTCAGTCTACCTAATCTCTTTTCAAGGGTAGATTTAGGAAAATTTTTACAAATTTGGCAATCTGTATCGAGGTGTTCAAACCCCAGACAGTAAACAAAGGTGGTGTGGGGATTGGCCTTAGCAAAGACCTCCCCACATTCACTGCAGTGTTGAAACCCAGTGGGCCCAGTTTTCTTCTTAGGTTTCTCAGACATGGCCAACCTAACCAAACTTACCCTTTTTATGGCAACCGTCAGGCAATACTCCCTTATCGGTTCCTAACTGTGTCACAGGTGTTGGAAAAAAAAGTTCAAAACACGTGTTTTTTAGAACTGATAAGGACCGGTAACCGCACTCTAAGTAAAGAACAGAAAATTCACTAAAAGTGATTGGTTCAGCCAAACCGATCAAACAAGTTTACAATTTACACACAGAATTAAGGAAAAACCTATCTAGTACTCACAGTTCCACAGACAGAGGCTGAACCGACTAAGTGGAACAAATTCAACTTAAAACCGACAACTTTTACCGACACTTTAACCAACTTTTGAACTGAGCTGAAATCTGATTGACAGGAGCTAAACACAGGGCATAGTACGGGGTGTGAAGTAGGAGGGGCATAAGGGGGAAGAAGCCCGCCCTCAGCACGACAAGTGTTTTGACTCATTTATTTATTTATTGGTTTCTTTTCTTTTTTTTTTTTTTTCAAAGAAAAGTATCTGAGGATCAGTGGCAGGATTTTTAGGACAGTAAATTAATAAAAAGAGAACTAGGAGAGCTTCAGTAGCAGACAAGTAGTGGAATAGCAGTATAATTGCAGTATAATGTGGGGAGTGGTGCAATGCAGTGGCTGTGGGGCAGCCATATTCAGGCAGACCTTCTGGACACTGAGGTGCTGCCCTATCTGCATGCATCTTTCTGGACTGCGGGATGAAGCAGCCAGACTCAGAGCGGAAGTAAACTGGGTCAGGAGTACCATCACCCCTATCCAGAGACCACCCAGTCCAATGCAACTGCCTCAAAGGATGCCGAGAACGAGGAGCACTTGGATGACAGTGGGCTCAGGGAGGGTTAGAGCAGTCAGGCAGAGGCACATCCCAGATCCTATTCCACTCAAGAACTCATATGCCACACTGGCAAATGAGGACAACAAATAAGTACCCAGAGAAGTGGAAGGAAAGGATGTGGAGGTTAGCCAAGGAGGTGACCTCAGCAGGAAAGCAGTGGACCCCAGAGGGGAGGAGGAAGAAAATCTGGTGGGGACTCCATCATAAGAAGGATCAGCTAGGAACACAGGATCAGGAGGACAGGGAGGTGAGGTGCCTACCAGGTGCCATGGCAGGGAGGATGGAAGGAAGATCCTGGGATCACTGGGAAGGCAAGGCAGGGAGGGTGAGCTGGATGTCATTATCCACCTAGGTACTAATGACCTGGCAAATGGGAAGCCAAAGGAAGTTCAGGAAGAGTTTAGGAAATTGGGGAGGGTCTCAAGCAAGTAGCTACTTCTGTCACTTTCTCAAGTACTTTCTGCGAGAGAGGCAAGGAAACACAGGAGTGCATGCACCAGGAACTTTAACTCATGGTTGAAGAACTGGTGCTGTGAAAAAGGTTTGGATTCATTGGTGACTGGGGACCCACCTGGAGGATGGAGGTTTGTTCAAGCCTGGCCTGCATCCATCCTGGAGAATCAAGCACTCAATGATAACTTCAAATGCTACATTGACGAGCATTAAACTAGCAAAGGGGTGGCAGGCCAGCAAGGAGGGTACCTACTTGCTCACCCCACAGCTAGCAGTGGAACCAGTGAACCAGAGGAGTGGCTATCTCTGCAAAGCAGTGTGCAAAAGATGGAGATTAGTGCCCAAGAGGTGGATAGGCAGAAAGGGGCAAAATTCAGCAGAAGGGCAGACAGCAAGGAGAACCAGGGATAAAGGACAACCAAGGAAGGGGCTGGAGTAGAACAGCAAAACAGTCTAGGGAGGTCAAATCATGGAAAGCCATGTGTGCAAATGCCAGGAGCCTTAGCAACAAGATGGAAGATCTGGAGGCTGTCATGGTGCAGTCAGACCTGGACATTGTGGCCATCACTGAAACCTGGTGTAATGATAACCACGACTGGGAGATGGCCATACCTGGCTACAACATATTCAGAAGAGACAGAGCAGGCAGGAAGGAGGAGGAGTGGCACTGTATGTGAAAAATGACATAAGGCCACAGAGATCCAGGAGGAACAAAATGGGGAGAATACTGTGGGTTAAATTGGAAAGGAAAATGGGACAGCCATCCGCACTGGTGTGGTCTATGACCACCAGCCCAGGAGGAAGAAACAGATAGGGAGCTGATGCTAGCCATCTAAAGGATGGCAGACAAGGGTGAGGTAGTACTGGTTGGAGACTTCAATATTCCAGGCGTGGACTGGAGCATCCCAGCAGCAGCATCAACTAGACAGATTTATCCTGGACTCCCTTCAGGGTGCCTTCCTCAAGCAACTGGTCATGGAACCAACTCGGCAGAAGGCAATACTGGACCTTGTGCTCACAAACAGAGACAGTGTGATGGGGTAACAGTGGGGAGCACCTGGGTAACAGTGACCACCAGTCATTGTGGTTTGAAATCACAGAAAGAGCAGAACCAAACCACACAAAACACGTATCCTGGATTTTAGGGGCCAGACTTTGGGAAAATGGGGAGATACTTGAAAGAGGCATTAAGGAATGGGACATGAATCAGGGTTGAGGAACAGTGGACAGTATTTAAAATGGGATTACAAGAACAACAGAATTATGCATTAAGCAGGTTAGCAAGAGGAAAAGGAAGAGGAGACCATTATTGTTTTCAAAGAGGTAGCAAAGAAAGTGAAAGCCAAAAGAAATTGCATTCAGGCAATACAAAAAACACAGGCAGAAGGGGATAGGGAGAAGTACCAGGAGAAGCAAGGGAGGCAGGGAGGTCAGTAAGGGAAGCCAAAGCTCAGACAGAAGAACACATTGCAAAATCAGTGGGTAGAGGGGACAAAACCTTTTACAGGTACATAAGTGAAAAAAGAAAGACAAAGGGAGGGATAGTGAGACTGAAGGGGGAGGATGGGGGCCGCATGGAGGATGACAACAGTAAAGCTGACATATTGAACAGGTATTTCTGCTCAGTCTTTACTGAGGAAGAGGAGGGTAATGGGTCTGAAGGGAGTACAAGGGGTGAGAATGGTGCAGAAATGGACACAAGTCCCTTTACACGAGAGAGGGTCCTGAAGGAACTGGAAGTAATAAGAGGGTCCTTTAAGAACTAAGAGAGGTGGTGGCTGAGCTTCTGGCTATCCTGTTTAGCCGATCACTGGAAACAGGGGAGGTACCCAAAGACTGGAGGACAGCAGATGTAGTCCCCTTATACAAAAGTGGGAACAAAGAGGAAGCAGGGAACTACAGACCAGTCAGCCTCACCTCGGTAGTGGGGAAGATCATGGAAGCACTACTGAAGGAGAGATTGGTGGAACATCTGGTTGTCAATGGACTACAGGACCCAAGGCAGCATGGTTTCACCAGGGGGAGGTCATGTCAGACCAACCGTTTAATTTTTGACTGGGTGACTAGGAGGTGAATCAGGGAGGGCAGTGGACATGGCCTATCTGGACTTCAGCAAGGCCTCTGACACTGTGCCACATAGAAGACTATTACACAAACTGGGGAATATGGGTGTGGGCAGGACAGTAGTGTGGTGGGTAGGTAACTGGTTGGGTGGTAGGACACAGAGGGTGGTGGTAATGGCTGTCACTCCACAGAGGAAGAGTGACAGTGGGGTACCACAGGGATCAGTGCTGGGACCGGTCCTATTCAACATCTTCATCAGTGACATGGCGCAGGATCTAGAAGGCAGAATTTCACTGTTTGCTGATGACACAAAGCTCTGTAACAGAGTAGACACACCAGAGAGGTGTAGACAGAATGAGAAGGGACCTGCAGAAACTTGAAGAATGGTCAGGGGTTTGGCAGTTGAAATTCAATGCAAGGAAGTGCAAGATAATGCATATGGGGCACAAAACCCTGGCACAATATATCAGTTGGGGGGTGAGGATATAGCATACCAAGCAGGAAGGGATCTTGGGGTTATCATCTCTGATGACCTTAAGGTAGAAACAGTGTGACAAGGCAGCAGGTAAAGCAAATAGGATGCTGGGATGTATAGGCAGGGGCATCACCAGCAGGAAAGGAGGTCATAATTCCGCTATACAAGACACTAGTGAGGCCCACCTGGAGTACAGTGTACAATTCTGGAGACCATACCTACGTAAGGACATAGACAGGGTAGAGAAGGTTCAGAGGAAGGCAACAAAGATGGTGCATGGATTACATCCTGATCCTATGAAGACAGGTTGAAGGAACTGAACATGTACTCCTTGGAGGAGAGGAGAGAGAGGGATATGATAGAGACATACAAATATCTTACAGGGAGGAACAAGGTGCAGGAATACACTATTTTAAGCGAAAAAGATGTTCCAAGACTAGAGGCATGGGATGAAGTTGGAGGAGGGCGATTCAGAGGAAACATGAGGAAGAATTTCTTCACAGAGCGGGTGGTGGACAAGTGGAACACCCTGCCAGAGAAGTGGTGGGGGCTGAAACAATCAAGGATTTAAGAATGCATGGGATAGACATAAAAGGAACTCTGGAGGTCAGATGTAAAGGGCAACAGACTTCTAGAAAACATAAACTGAATTTACAAGCTCAAATGGGCAGACTGGGTGGGCCATAGGCCCTTATCTGCCAACACTGTCTATGTATCTATGTATCTATGTATCTATGAGAAATCTCCGGAGCGACTGTTCAGTGAGGCAGAGTAAAGAATCTGACGGTTGAATTTCAAAGGGCTACAAACAGAGACCTCAACCGAGCTCAAGCTCAGCATTCTATGGTCTGCATAGAAAGTTAACCCTTTGTTCTCGGGGCAGTTTAAAGGCTGGGGCTAACTCAATAGTCAGAATACAGCAAGACTTCATGTTGTTTGAATGACACTTACCATTTTTTTTTTTTAAAGCATAAATAGGTTGACCCTTTAATACAATAGTCAAAGTAATCAAATAATTATTTCTAGATGGCACTTACTTAAGTGAATGAATCAAATTGGCTCCATGTAACTGACGGCCCTATTTCTTACACTTCCCTAATGTGAAGGCCAGCCCCAGTGTGTCAACATTCTGTGATGAAATCGTCCATATACATACTATGTACCAATTTTAATATGTTTTAAAAAATGTTTTATAAACTGGTCCCTAGCATGGTTGACACAGCATCCACACTGTATTTCAACAACTGTGCTTGCCTAAGTGGGTTCCCAGGCATGATTGTGGCACCAGCTCAAAGCATTGTGGATGTCACAGTGCATGATGGGATACTCGCTGAGGAAAATACATCAATGGAATCAGCACTTTTTGGCAGCATGTCAATACCTGTAAATTTGTTTTTAATTCTGCAGCTGAAAATTAATTTCTCTTAGAACAGGTTGCCATAACCCATGTTTCAGCACAGATCACATACACTGCTGTTAACATGGATTAATAACCGTGTTTATCTGGCCTTGATATCACACTGTAGTCCTGTAATGGTTTAATCCAACATGGTCTCCAGCACTGATCAGCACTGTTTAAAGAGAAACACGATTGATATCCCATCCACACTACTAGGCAAACCATGCTAGGTTTGAAACCATGTTTAAAGCCGTTTAGGCCCTGTCCATACTGGGGATCTTAAAAACATTACAGAGCGCCCTGTAACACTTTAACATTAGGGGAACATGATTCGTGTCCACACTGGTAATGTTACTGAACCATGTTTCAAAACCATGTTTAAACCCGATACAATCTGAAGGCCAGCCCCAGTGCGTCAACACTATGTGAAGAAACTGTTCGTGTACACACTAGGGACCAATTTTAAACTGTTTTATAAACTGGTCCCTAACATGGTTGACAGAGCATCCACACTGCATTTCGACAGCTGTGCTTGCCTGAGCGGGTTCCCAGGCATGATTGTGGCACCAGCTCAAAGCATTATGGATGTCACAGTGCATGATGGGATACTCATGACTGGGCACCAAATGGATAGCCAAGAAAATACATCGATGGAATCAACACGTTTTTGGCAGCTTGGCAATACCTGTAAATTTGTTTTTAATTCTGCAGTTGAAAAAATGAATTTTCTCTTAGGACAGTTGCCTTAACCCATGTTTCTGCTGAGATTACGTACACTGCTGTTAACATGGATTAAGGCAACCATGTTTATCTAATCCGCATCACACTGTAGTCCTGTAATGGTTTAATCCAACACGGTCTCCAGCACTGGTCAGCACTGTTTAAAGTAAAACACAAGGCCGGCCCGGTGGCACAGAGGGCTGAGACACTGGACGTCTCACCTTGTGGCACGCCGGCAAACCGGGTTCGGGAACAAGCCTGGGTCATCGGAGGTCGGCACGGGGGGGTGGGCGGAGCAGGATGGAGTAGCCGCAAGGCAGCTCTCCTCTCCTCTCCTCTCCGGGGAGGTGGGGTGGCATCCCTCGCTCTCGGCTACCCCCTAGTGGAGGTTGAGGGGCTGTGCAAGTGAGGGTGCCAGTGATAGGCCAATAGGGGTGGGCGGAAGAGGGCCATTACCAGGGCTGTAAGGCGCATGCGTGCTTTTACGCGCATGCGTCCTTCTCCTGGGGTCCTCAGGTAAAGGAGAAAATCAGAAAAAAGCAGCGGGGTGGAAGGATGGCGACCCAGCTCTCCCATGAGCACGCTCCCAGACTGGGCGTAAGTAAGCCCTGGTAATTCCGGGAGATGGAGCTGGGAGTCAGTCAGATGGGCGCATGGCGTGAGGAGAAACAGAGAGGAGATAAAGTGAAACACAGATCGATCTTCCATCCACACTACTAGGCAAACCATGCTAGGTTTGAAACCACGTTTAAAACTGGTTTAGGCCCTGTCCATACTGGGGATCTTAAAATGTTATAGATGCCTATAATGCTTTAACATCAGGGAACATGATTCGTGTCCACACTGGTAACATTACTGAACCATGTTTCAAAACCGTGTTTAAACCCTGATAGAATCAGAGTTTTGCACAGTTTGAAAATGGTTTAAGTGAGCAATTTTACTTACCAGTTTTGGGCATCAATCCACATTCCCTGCTGATGATCCTCCTGGCACCCACAATGCAGTATCTGATCTACACTGGCAAGCCAGCTAACAGCATGTTTAAACACGCTTTCAATTTGGGAGGTGTGGATGGGCACATAACCATATTAAGACACGGTTCCAACTAGTGTGGATGGGGCAGCATGGTAAGCTCCATAATGGTTTGAAAACCATTACCAAATTTTAATTGCAAATGTGGACAGGGCTTTTAAGACTAGGTCCTTTGCAGGGTTTCAACACAGTTTAAAACTGTGTTAAAGACTACCTCCCTAGCAGGGTTTTAACACAATTTTACAACACAGTTGTAACATGGTTTCAACCGTGTTACAGTGTGTACACAAACTGTGCTCCCAGAGTTTAAAACAGTTTAGAGCTTGTGAGGTAAGGCCTATGTGTAAGTATAAATGTATGTTTGAGTTAAAGCTGCACTGTAAAACAATAATTCTAATGTATATATCTCCATGATGACTAAAAAGATGAACTTCAGTTGTACAGATAAAGGTACATTAAAAACAACAATTCCAGTGCATATATTTCCATAGTGACTAACAAGATGAATTCTAGTTGTACAGATAAAGATACAGTAAATCATAAATAATTCCCTGTTTTGAGCTTGTGAGGTAAGGCCTATGTGAAGTATAAATGTATGTTTGAGTTAAAGCTGCACTGTAAAACAATAATTCTAATGTATATATCTCCATGATGACTAAAAGATGAACTTCAGTTGTACAGATAAAGGTACATTAAAAACAACAATTCCAGTGCATATATCTCCATGGTGACTAACAAGATGAATTCTAGTTGTACAGATAAAGATACAGTAAATCATAAATAATTCCCTTGAGGCAGTATAGCGCAGTGGTTTAAGGCTCTGAGCTGCAAATCTGGTGACATCCAGCAGACCAGACCTGGGTTTGAATCCCACAGCTTCCACTTGCATACTGTGTGACTCTGAGCAAGTCACTTAACTTCCCTGTGCTCCCAGGTTGCTCCTGTAAAAAAGCTTTCAGCTTAGTGTGCTACTCCTGGTTAAACAACTAAAAAATATATATATATATATGTGGTGGGTAGGTAACTGGCTGGGTGGCAGGACACAGAGGGTGGTGGTAAATGGCTGTCACTCCACAGAGGGAAGAGTGACCAGTGGGGTACCACAGGGATCAGTGCTGGGACCGGTCCTATTCAACATCTTCATCAGTGACATTGCACAGGATCTAGAAGGCAGAATTTCACTGTTCGCTGATGACACAAAGCTCTGTAACAGAGTAGACACACCAGAGGTGTAGACAGAATGAGAAGGGACCTGCAGAAACTTGAAGAATGGTCAAGGGTTTGGCAGTTGAAATTCAATGCAAAGAAGTGCAAGATAATGCATATGGGGCACAAAAACCTGGCACAATATATCAGTTGGGGGTGAGGATATAGCATGCACCAAGCAGGAAAGGGATCTTGGGGTTGTCATCTCTGATGACCTCAAGGTAGGAAACAGTGTGACAAGGCATCAGGTAAAGCAAATAGGATGCTGGGATGTATAGGCAGGGGCATCACCAGCAGGAAAAGGGAGGTCATAATTCCGCTATACAAGACACTAGTGAGGGCCCCACCTGAGTACAGTGTACAGTTCTGGAGACCATACCTACGTAAGGGACATAGACAGGGTAGAGAAGGTTCAGAGGAGGGCAACAAAGATGATGCATGGGTTGCATCACAAGTCCTATGAAGACAGGTTGAAGGAACTGAACATGTACTCCCTGGAGGAGAGGAGGAGAGAGGGATATGAGGAGACATACAAGTATCTTACAGGAGGTGCAGGAAAACACTATTTTTAAGCGAAAAGATGTTTCAGGACTAGAGGGCATGGGATGAAGTTGGAGGAGGGACGATTCAGAGGAAACATGAGAAAGAATTTCTTCACAGAACGGGTGGTGGACAAGTGGAACACCCTGCCAGAGGAAGTGGTGGGGGCTGAAACAATCACGGGATTTAAGAATGCATGGGATAGACATAAAGGAATTCTAGAGGTCAGGGGTAATGGGAAATAGACTTCTAGGAAAACAAACTGAACTTACAAGCTCAAATGGGCAGACTAGGTGGGCCATAGGCCCTTATCTGCCGACACTGTCTATGTATCTATGTATCTAGTTAAACCATTTTAAGTTCCTTAGTGTGTACAGAGCCTTGGAGAGCACTGCAAATGCCATCCCTTTCCTTTCTGGGGTGGGTGGTGGGGCTGAGATGGGTGCGAGTAGGCTACTCTTGATTTTAAAAACTGGGATAAGTCAAAGTTGTTGGTGGTGGTGGGGGCCAGGAACACGTAGGGACAGGAGAAAGACTATAGCTGCCATTAGGTCTGGGATGGAGGTAGGTTTCACAGAGCATTACTAAGATTAAAGGGAGGTGATGAGAGAGAGCATTGCTGCCATTTGATCTGGGGAAGAGAAGAGAGTATTACTGCCACGGTGTGGATTTGGGAGGAGACAGCATTGCTGCCATTAGGTAGGTGGGGGGTTCTTTTGCTGGGTTGGGAGGGAGGGAGGGAGGAGAGAGAGAACAGAGAGCATTGCACCCTTTTGGTCTGTGGTGGAGTAGAGAACTTTACTGCCTTCATTTTCTCCAGGAGGAAGGAGCTTTCCTGACATAAAAGCAAAGACAGTGAGACTACAGAGGCAGAAGAAATAAGTGAAAATAAAAAAAACCTTGCTAAGTCACCCTGATAAGCCAATGGTAGTGCATCAAGGTTTCCAGCAGGGCAACTCATGTGCAGGTGTGATCCTGGATCTCCTGCTCTAGGATATACCATGATCAGTGGGAACTGCAGATGACAGGGCTTTCAGGCTAGGGAGGAAGGTTCATATGAAAGAAAATGAAGAAAAGACAAAGGCAAGGTAAGAACAATGAGAGCTAAGCTAAAGATTACTTATCTGAAATGTGAAACTAAATGAGACAGTGAAATATATAGAAAAAAAGCAAAATAATTACACTGAAACTGTAGATGTTTAATGTTTTATATTTTTAATGTCTGGCAGTTTGGGGGCCTCTGTGTTACCCAAAGCCCACCACTCCCAAATGCAACTGTGTATGGGGCCCCTCATATTAAGAGGAGGGTAGTCTTGGGTGCACCATGGCTAGGCTACTGTACTTCAGTCTCCTCCTTGTGGAACACCTATTCAAAGATTTGCTTTTCTACCACAGGTTGAGGGCTCCTACCAGTAGCCATTAATGTTGCATGAAATGACATTAAGTCCTAAATAGATTTAGGTAAATATGGAGAGCCTGAACAGATGCTGAAAAGCATAAAACTGGAGGTTTAAGGGCCATTATGTAACTTACATTTATGTGGTGGAAGTCAGGGATCCTCCTCGTTGCTGGGTCCCCCAAAATTGTAATGCTGGCTATGTATTATTTACTTATTAATGTGCCAAAGTATTTGACCTAACAGTTCCACAGAAGTTCAGAGTCCCTGCAATTACAATTACATCTACAGTGCTGCGGAGAACAGGTGGTCTTAACTGGGACAGTGAGGTGTCAGAGTGATGGGTGAGGCCCACGTTTCTGTTACTGCCATTCCATTATGTAAGGGTTGCAGTCTGCTGCCATTGCCTGAAACTCACTTATTTCCAAAGCTTTTAAGCAGACCACCCTCCATGGACCCTGTATTCCGTCCTTTCTCTGTTCATTGGCTGATCCTACTTTTTTTAGTTTTCTGTGATAAATGTTGAACTGAGCCTTCATCCCTATCAATTTGCTACTCATCCTTGGGCATGTGGTACTACTCCTTACCAGTTCTATGATATCCCGGCTCCCTAAATTCCCCTTCTAGAGGGGGGAGTGGTTTTTAGGTCTCCCTTGATTGTGTATACCAGGTAGATGACATGAACCCCAGCCTCCCCCCTAGTTTAACTGCTATGAGATGCAGGCCTCAAACTTCTGTCCTAATTCCCCAGCTTGCTCCCCATAGGATGAAAGCCATTCAGTTTAAATAAGCCTTTGTGCCACCAAAAGGTACCCCAGTCCTCCAGGACGTGAAACCCTCTTTGGCGCAGAACCCTTTCAACTAATCACATACTGGAAGATTTTAAGCTTCTTTGCCTCCCCCTCCTCTGTACTGTGAGAACCTCTGAGAAGGTCAAAGTAACAGCTAACCCTTTGAGCTTGGCTCCCAATACCCTGAAATTGTCCATAACTACCTCAGTGACTTTTCTGCTAGACCGTTTGTTCCAACCTGAACAATAACATCTGACCTCTCTCCCTAGGAGTAGTACCCTACTGTATCTGTTGTCGTCCCAGAGAGACAACACACTACCCTCCCCACCAAGCCTCAAAAACACAGTCTCGTGCTCCTAATAATTGAATTTCCCACTATTAGCATCTTTTTTCCAGCTGTCACTTTCTGACTACTCCCCCAGGCAGACTTGACTGCTGTTGGGAGCCCTGAGGCAACAGGGTGCTATCCCTTCCTGGAAATAGCATGCACTGCTTCTCTTGGAGGGAAAATGGTTGCTAGAACTTAGCCACAGCCCCATCCTTCTCCTGACACAGCAATCCTCTGGCCTCCCCTTGCCCACCACCATCCATCCCATGTTGGGAACCCTAGGGTGATGCTGAGGACAGGATCAGCAGTGGAAAACCCTGGTCTCACTGTAACCTGCTCTGCTGCTGCTGTTTTACAGTCCATGCTGCAGCCAGTTCAGAGTAGAATGTTCTGAGCCTCTGGCAAAACCAATCTCCTCAGTGTTCCCTTGGAGGAGTGAGGCTGTGCAGGTCCTATAGCTAACTAACTCCCCCTCCCATTGGCTCCTCCTCTGCCTGCTGTCCATGTCAGCTATTTGCCTCCTCTATGAGTCCTCAACAATCCTTCAGGTAGAACAAGTTGCTGCTGAACCTCAGACAGGGTTATGCTAAACTATCTAAAATACAGACCACAGTCCTGGGTACAAACCCATATCACACTCTACCTCAGATAGGTTTGAGCTGGGCTCTCTGGTAACACTAGTCTGCCCGAGACAGGTTACTGTATACCACTCCTTGGAATTAAAGCCTTACAAAGTCCCACCCCTGATAGGATTTTCCTGCATTTTCCCTTCTGCCTAGGAATAGGACTGAATAGAACCCAGCTCACAGTATTCCATAAAAAATAATTAATGGACAGATATAGTACACACAACACAACTTCATAAGAGCACCCTCAGTGGGTGAAGCAAATGTTTCCTACCACAGACCAGATAAGAAACAAGCAGAGTGTCCTGCACGCTGGTGGATTCCTCTTGTGTCATGGGCCTCACACTTCAGGGTCTCTCAAATCCTGGGTCATTTGATGTTACTGGTCTTTTATAGTACAAGAAGTCTCTGCCTAGCTCTAACTTGTTTTAGCTGGAACTTAATCTCTGACTATTTTGATCCACTTAACCCAATTTCACCATAACGTTTTGGAAACTTACATTTAGAAAGAATCACCTGGCCCCCTTAGATTAAATTACACAATTTCTACTCCAAATTAAAATACTTTATCTCAGCTCCTAAGGACTATTATCTGTCACACTCCCCCTTTGCTAGCTCAAGATAAACTGCCCCTCCACCAAATACAAGTCTGCCCCTCAACAAATTAAACACCTCTCACTTCTATTGCAGTAGAGTGTGTTACTTATAACCTTTACTTTCAGGAAATCTGACAGTATACCACCAAGGTCCTGTCACATGGTGCGCTGACCTCCTAGAGGGTGGCAAACTTACGGACAAGCCTACAAGTGCAGACAATGGCTAGGAAGAGAGTTCTGGCTTTCAAGGTAAGCCTGGGCAAATTTTTGATTGCCAAGGGAATTACAGGGTAAACAGACAGAATGGCCCACCCTCAAGGTTGTATTCAATTGCAGTTGAAAACATACAGGCAGCACGCATCACATATGATTGAAGGTGTTTATTACACCAATTGGTGGTAGTACAATTCCAAAATTATAGCAACAACTGCAAAAAAAGAAGAAAAAAAGACTGGTTAGGACACTACAGTCAGGTGCCCCAGCCCTCAGGTAGATCTTTGTCAGTCTCGTGCTTTTTTTTCCATTTGGTGTATTTTGGAACTGCAGAGAGGTACATGTGTACCAGTGGAGGGCCAGGGGGTTGCTAGTTAAACAAATTAAACACCTCTCACTTCTCTTGCAGTAGAGTGTGTTACTTATAACCTGACATGTACCTCTCTGTGTTGTGGAATTATGGGTTACCCTGGGTAGAGGCGGTTGTTTTCATATAAATTTGGACATGCTTCATAGCACATCTATTAATCCCTATTGGTGATTTCATGAGTTAGAGTCCTTCTGATGTTAAAATTTCATTATGTTATTAAAAGCATTAAAGAATAAAAGGGTATATCTAGCAAATTAAATTTGTCATTAAATCGTGTAACATGTATCCCCCAAAAGTCCTGAGTATATTTAAGATTAAGAGGAAAACCTTTAGCAACAAGATACTGTAATTATTAAGTAGTATGTGTGTCATTCAAAATAAAGAAATACATAAAAATAAGGATGTTGAAATTAATGCAGAAGCTCAGTGATAGTAGTCATCGAATAGATGCTTTTTTTTTTTTTTCAAATTGTTTAACCAGGTGAGGCCAGCTGAAAGCTTGTTTACAGGTGCAACCTGGGAGCACAGGGAAGTTAAGTGACTTGCTCAGGGTCACACAGTATGCAAGTGGGGGCTGTGGGATTCAAACCCAGGTCTCCAGATTTGCAGCTCAGAGCCTTAAACCACTGCGCTATACTGCCTCCCATTAAATGAGGATTTGCCTTAGTAGTCACAGAGGAGGGAGATAGACATTTGCTAAGGGTTGTGGACAAGGAAGTAGAACAACAATTAGATGTAATCATTACAAAATTAATGACATTAAAGGATCCAAAGTCACTAACTGGTATGTAAGTATTTAATATCTGTATACCTGACTCTAGATCATTTGAAAATAGGCACTTGCCTAAAGGATTTTATGTGTAGTAAAAAACAAAAAGAAAACAAGCACTTGATACAACCTGTACACTGGGCTCACAAATGGTTTGGGCTTCGAAATAGAGGGAAGGATATTGGCATTTACTGACAATACTAAACTTTGAAAAGCTGTAATCTAGGAGGAAGAATGCAGAAGATTACATGACATAAATGGGCTATGAGAGAAGGCAGATAAATGGCAGATAGAATTCAGTCTACAAAAGTGTCAAGCAATACGTTTTGAGAACACAAATTGAGAATAAATCCAACCAAATAGCAAGAACTGCTGCTGCAAAGTTTGATTTAGAATTAGGTCCAGAGTAAGCTCTTACAATGGCCATGAAATAACGGTTCAGCTTGTCAGTATGTGCATACAGTCAAATTTAAATGATCGTAGGAAGTAATGTAGGAATACTTACATTCGGTATTTTGGATCACCTCATTTATATCCAAAGATGAACTCATGGCTTTCTGCCTGAAGTTAGAGAAAGCATGGTGAGAGAAATGCACGGCATGCTTTTCTGGCAGATTGAGGCACAACTGGTGTAACATAACTAGTGAACTACTAGAAATGTTTAGGGCTCTCATTGTACTAGATCCTAAGAGCATGAAACTGGATACTTCCCTGGAGGTACTGGAAGGAGATAATGCCAGATGATTAGGTGACATCTTGACTGAGGTAGCCCAAAAGGTGTTGTTAAAAGAGTTGTGATACCTGGACCCTCCCCTCATATTCATAGATTGTACTGGTAGAGTTAATGATTTACTGTATGATGCCACCCATCACTGACCAGGCATAAAAATCAGCCCACTAGAATTGACTGGGATGTAGTATTTCAGCCTCTAGACAGTGGGCCTGGAGTCATTGGGATTAGCTTAGGTCTTCACAAGGTTCAAAATGGTGGTACCACCACCAGGGAGCCCCTGTCCTACCAGGGCAGCAGCTGGGATGATAAACCGTATGATAATACTACCTGGAGCACAGCAGACCCTCCATGCAGTATTCACACTGGCAATATAACCATACAAAATAACACAATCTGCAAAAGGAAAATGAACACAGTAAATACACTCAAATAGGATATGTTTTATTAATGGAAAGGCAGAAACAAAATCTGTGAATGGAAAGGTATGGGTAAAAGGACACTGTCAACCCTTTCTGCTTCATATTTCTCATTAAAACCCACATTTTATGATTGCTTACCTTCTTGAAATTCATTGATATAGCTGGTTGTTTTATCTGCTTCCTTTTTTAACAGAACTGAAATGTATGGTAATGGTATAATTATATCCAACCTTGTTTTGTTTCAAATGCTTGATCAACTCCGGAATTGCTTGAAGTTGCCATTATTGTACCCAATTTTATTTGTCTTGATTGTATTCCCCTTGAGTTGTTTGAAGCTGCTGTTATTGTATCTTATTTGTACTTTGTTGACCCTGACATATAACCTTTGTAAATGAGCACCTGTACTCAAAGGCACTTTCCAAATAAATTAATAAGTAAATAAAACTTTTATTGTATACTTCCTAAACATTACAAAGACCCCCAAACGATGCAGTCATTCATTTTTTTTATTATTTTTTTACTCCCCTGCTGCCAGCTGCCTGGAACCTCTGCCTGGTCATGGACCACAGGCTTCCACCCTCCACAATGGCCGTGACCCTCCGATACTCCCTGGATTACCCCCCAGGGCAGGGTTGCGGCGCCAGACTTCCCCAGCACCGGAAACAAAGGGATAGGTTGGAGGGCCAGCCTGGGGGGCTAATTGAAACCGTGGTGGGCTTCATCTAGGGCAGCCAGCAGCTGCTCTTTTTCCTAGTTTTCTCGGGGGTGGGGACATGCAATGACATCCTGTGTCTGCCTCACCCCCTGAACGTGCTAGGCGCCAGTCACTGCAAAACTCCCGGCCTCCGCCAGGGGTCCATTGAGCACCAGTCACACTCCCCATCTTCCCCCCCAGAGAAGGACAGCAGTCCTTGGATGTTCCATCCTTCTCCCCAGCCAGCCCTCCAGCAGCCCAGGTCCATTCCTAAATCCAGGTCACTGGCATCATGGCGGAAATCAACCACTGCATGAGCAGGATGGCCCAATGCAGCCACTCATGATGCTACAATCTTCTCTTCTCCCACTGCATCATGGTGACTAGACTGTGAGCGGTGTTCCCAAGTCTAGGAAAGATGCAATGGAAGTTGATCAAGGAATGTAAACAAACACATTTGTGTGCAGTAACACCACGTTTTTCAATTTTAGAAAGAAAAAAGGAATCAGAATCAAACAACCAGCTGTATCAGCAATCTTGACAGAATGCAAGCAATCATAAAATGTGTTTTTATGCTGGCTTGCACTTGCACAGCCAACATCTTGCGGTAGTAGCAGATTTGGAGGCGCGGTCACTGTTGGGCGAATGCAGGGCACGCATCAGAAGGTGCATCCCATATCCCCCAATCAGCCAGCAGCAGGCGGTGACCTCACGCATCCTTAATGAGGCCACCAGATCTAAGGAAAGGTCCGCTGCAATGACAGTGAAGTTCTCATGCAGCAGGACCACAACACGCCTCCTTATGTGCAGGCAACATGGCGGTAGTCGCTGCCGCCACTGCCTGTCACAATGCCAATGGGGGAGCCCACTCCCCATTGGCATGAATACAACTCCCATGTATAATGTATGCAGAGGGGTGCCCAATCCCCACGGCATCATCGTCCCCAACAGTTTTCTTTGCCGCAGGGGGCCCAATATCAGTCGACTTTATCCCCATCCTTGTATTTTGCCAATGGGAAGCCCACCCCATCAACATAATGTGTGCCTTTGCTGCTTGCCAGGGTACCCAATCCCCAGTATGTGCTGGCAGGGGTGCCCAATCTCCGGCTCGGCAACAAGATCCCCCAAACACATGCTGAGGCCCACCAACGTGCCACATGCCCTGCAAAAAAAAAATCCTACAATTTCTTTTTTAAACCTGTGAAAAAAGAAAATGGTCCCTCACCATCTCCCTGTCCCTCCTGCAAACCCGCCACCCTCTCGCACCCTGCCTCCCCACCCCCTCACCCCCCACCTTACCTCTGAGTCTGGGCGCAATGATCTTCTGTGGACGAGAACACGTTTGCACTCTTAAAGCCGACCGCAAACTGAAGAAATGCTGGTAAGCTTTATAATGGCACAAATAGGGTTTTTTCAACTTTGGTGCATATCTCAGCCATGTTTTGGAATTTTTGCACCAAATGTTCAACGTGGGGTTATTGGGGCCCCTGTTCATGAATTCAGTCACTGTCATGGCATTATTAGGTCCTGAAAGGTGATTTTGCAGTCACTGTGTGGAATCACCTTTCAGGACCGAATAACAAAACGACAGTGCCACTGTTCACGAGGGGGGCTCTCAAAAAGCCTATGTTGCAAATTTGGTGACAAAACTCCAAAATGGCTGTTTTACGTAGCGTGCATTGCACTGTTTCCATGCACACTCATAACGCTAGTAATTTGTAATATTTTCACTCCAGATTTTCAAAATTAGCATTTTTCCACCTCTCTGATGAACAGTACAGCTGTCATTTTACATATCCTGCCCGAAATGTGTTTCTGCATGTCCGGTAGAGAATAGCACAGTCGCTGTGCGAAATCAGTTTTTGGGACAGTTTGAGGAAATGACGGTGACACTGTACATGAGCAGAGGTCCTAAAATGCCTATGTTGAAAATGTGGTGCCGAACATCCATAAAATGACTGTGTTACAAGCATGTGTTGCGCAGTTTCCGTGCACCCTTGTAACTTCACCAATTTGCAATATTTCCATGCCAGATTTTTAACACTAGCATTTTTTCACACCTCTTTATGAACAGTACAGTTGTCATTTTCACATCCTGCCCAAAATGTGTTTCTGCCTGTGGCACAATGGTGTGAGTAGCTGTGGGAAATCAACTTTGGGACAGATTAACAAATCACAGCACCACTGTTCATGAGGAGGTCCAAAATGCCTATGTTAAAATGTGACTAACAAACTCCTAAAAATAATTGGGTTATGGACGTGTGTTGCACAGTTTCTATCATGCTCATGACTTCACCAGTTTTCATATTTTCACTCCATAGTTTCAAGTTGCCATTTTTATGCCTCCTCATGAACAATACAGTTGTCATTCTCCACATCCTGCCCAAAATGTGTTTTCGTCCCTGTGTCGCCAAATGGCATAGCCGCTGTGCAAAACCACCTTTCAGCTAACAAACTGATTGTGCCGCTTTTTATGAGGTGGGCTCACAAACAGCCCATGTTGAATATTTGGAGTGAAAATACTACCGCACGCCTACAGTGTTAGGGTTTTCAACTGTAGCACCCCAACCAGTACAGACTGGCAGGCGCCAGGAGTGTGACTTAGGATCATTGGATGTAATGCTAGCACCATTCCCCCCCACCCTGCAGCCACTGACAGACATCGTGGTGTGCCTTGCACTGTTCAACACAAAATTCACCCCATTCTCCTATACTGCACCCACGTCAGCGTATTTCCTTATGGAATGGGGTAAGTATAATGCCCAAAGTCCCCAAAGCACACCACAACACTTTTCAGTGTCTACAGGGTAGGGTGAGGCACAATGGCATGAGCGTTGTAGCTGATGACCCAAAGGCACACCCTGATGCCTGTCGCTCTCTACAGGGTGGGGTGGGGTTGGCGTCATTTCAATACTTCACTGCCATTCCTATTATGCATCTCTAGCTCTGGCATTACCAATGCCAATGCCAGTGAGACAACATTCGGCACTGACAAATGCTTGTTTAAACTAGGGACAATTTGAGGTCTAAGGGGGAAGGGTTGACAGTGTCTTTTTAATGCAAATTATAACTCAGTAAGCACTAAATAAACCAATGTACTGTCAGGCTGTACACACAGTCTCCACAAGCCTCCTAACAAAACAGTCCCACTCAGAGTCACTGAGAGAATCGGTGCACCACTTCTAGTATGCCCTATATCAGGTAGGTCCCAACTATAGTCAGTTAGTGGTACTGTGTATACTTCATTGATGCACAGTCTCCAAACATGCAGGGTGGATGTAACAAAGGCAGTCAGTAGTAATGGATAATGCAGGCAAAAATGTTAAATCAAAGTGTAATCTAGGATCAGAGAATCCTTATTAAGGTCTTCAACCTAAGCTATGTCCCATCTAATACAGTCCTTGTACAGCTATGGGCTTCTGTCAAACATATTGGTCATAACCACTTAACTAATTATAAAAGCAAAATGTTGCACAACCTGAGCTGCGATATTTTACTCATGGTTTCCCAAACATTTGAGTCTTACAGGCAAGACAGGTCAGGATCATTGCCCCTTATGGGATCAGTCACTGCAAACTTCAGAGGATCAATAGGCAAGCTGAATGCTGGGAAAAACAGTAACACAATCTGTTTGTATGCACTGGTCATGTGCGGACTGAGCTGTATAACTACATCTTAGCCGCAATGAATCTTTATCCACAAAGGGAATTTAATCTTTGCCACTTAAAGTGAACTTTTTTCACCAATTTCTTCTGTTCCTACTGTGTAGGAGTCTTCAGTTATGACAGTAGTCGAGTTACGGCAGCAGTAAGGTGCAGAATGAGAAATGCCTCACCTTTTGGTCTCTGTTCAGAACTTGCACAGACTCTCAGTCAGTAGCCTTTTATGATAGCTCATTCTCAATAGGTCTTGACATCAGTGATGTCAAGGCTGATCCGGTCTTTGGTTGGATCATCATGTTATTCAGTTCATAAACTAGGCCCCCCATTTAGTTAAAACCTCCCCTGTGGAGATGGTCAGGTACTGCTCTTTTAAAAATATAGAGCCTCAGAGCATCCTGGCAGTACTGGACATCTTAAGCATGCAGATGGCTTGTGCAATGGAGTCCAGGCAGCTGTAGAGGGTTGTAATGTAGCCCTCTCTTCTGCTGTCAACTCCCTAGTGCCATTTCATGTGCACCCCTTGACCTCCTACCTCAGGTCATCCTGGCATGATGTGGTGCTGAGGAGGTTGAAAACTAAGGGGTGGAGGATGGAGTATTGTTGGCGGAGATCCCGCTTGGAGGAGGGCAAGTGGCACTGAGGTCTCACTATGGAGAATATGAAGTGCATTACCTACCGTAATTCTTGATCTTCTCTTGTATCTTCACCATTCATTACTGCTTGGGTTAGTGCCAGAGGCGCGCACCCGCTTCTAGGAGTTTTTTTTTTTGAGTCGGCTCCAATGGCGCCGCCCTCGAGCACGATGTACTGTGTCATGCACGAGGGGTGGCCATTAGGTGCCGCAGACTCCTCCTCTATCTCAGTTCTGGTAGCTGGAGAGGCAAAAATAAAGGGTAAGAAAAAAGGAAAGCAAGGCAAGAGAGCCGAGGGACAGAAAAAGGAAAGGATATAAACTGAAAAAGGTATAAGCCGGTAGAGGATAGACAGAGGAGAGAGAATTCCTACCCTAAGGGACCACAGGGCCTCCTTTCTGGGGCGGCTCTAGGGGAGGAACAGAGAGGAAAAAGAAGAAGAAGAAGAAGAAGAAAAGGAGGCATGTTGAGAGGGGAAAGTGCCCAGACATTGGTCGAGAGGCTTATAAGCTCGAAACTAACAAGGGAGCAAGAATCCCAGTTGCTAGGACTGAGGGGAGGTTCAACTGAACCACCTGAACAGATCCGAATGAGGGCAGATTCTCTGAACTCTCAACATGCCAAGTCCCTACATCCTAGCTGAGGGCTCATGGACTGCCCGGGCAGAACCTGTTCCGGGAAGAGCGCCCACCCAGGAAGGGGACTAAGTCCCTTAGCACCCTGTTAAGTGCTAACACAGCAGTGTACGGGAAAGAGTATGCCTTTCGAAGGCAGCTTTTGTATGAAGATAGAGTGGGAACTCAATCAGACTCCCTAAGGCAAAGGCAAACAGGCCTCAAGGCTGACAAGTGCAAGCAGCAGCTAGAGTGAGCTCAAGATAATACCTGCCAGGATTCTAAATTTTTGTTGAGGCCGAGTCAGGACACGGTCTCTTAAGCTGTGAAACTACATAACCTGATCAAGGTATTTAAAAGTCGCACCTAAGGCGGTCAGAAAGAGTTCCTCAGAATAAAGAAAAGTACAGACCGTGCTGGTTCCTCTTTACCTTGAGGAAAAAGAATCATTCACTAAGAATGGAAAACAGAAGTGTTTTTTTTTTGGCATAAAGGCCAAAGGAAGGAAGAGAATGGAGCGGGAGAGCGCGCCACAGAAGGAGGCCACTAAGGGGAAGGTGGGTGGGTAGCATCAGTAATGAGCGGTGAAGATACAAGAGAAGATCAAGAATTATGGTAGGTACGTAATTTTCTATATCTTCTGTCAATCTTTCACTCATTCATTACTGCTTGGGTGAGTATCAAGCCCCCTTAAAAAGGGGGTAGAACCCTGAGGGAACAAGACCCCAGCCTCCTGCTGGTGAGAAACAGAAGGGAAGACCCTGGGCTAATCTAGAGAAAGCCTATGGGAGAAGAGCTGGAGGTGCCCCAAGGACGGGAGATGGAGGAAGCCCTGCAGTAATCTCCTAGCTCTGGAGGAAAAGAGACAGGTCCCAAGAAAAGCAGAGCAAAGCACCTATGTCGGACCAGGGTGACAACCTTGATAGACGAGCCATGCCATCCGCCTAATGCAGATCGCTGTCCCAAGCCTGGAAGCCACCTCATTACGCCATAAGATGCCCTTGTTGCGTCTTGCCAGCTCCAGGCCTTATAGCAGAGAGGCAATAGCTTGTCTGGTTTGCTCCATATCAGGCATTGATGCTAAGATCTGAGAGAGCATCGACCACAAATGCCTACTGTAGGCAGCGTGATGAGCCTGATGAGATGCAATACAAGCCATGCTGCGAGGAAGAAGAGAACACTCTTCGCCCCCACCGGTCAAATTGTAGGGAATCCGAATCCGGTGGACGGTCGTGTGCTAGGCGGCGGCGCCTGGAGGGAGTCTCCAGGTATATCAAACCCAAGGGCAGGTTGGGGAGAGTACCCAGGGATTCTGAAGGAGCACAATACCTTCGTTGACAGTCTGCCAGGGCTGGAGAAGGGGCGGCTGGTGACTGTCAGGAATGGAAGGACGCCTCCTGGAAGGGGATAGGCCAGGAAAGTACCACCAGGTGCTGGACACTGAATTCTCCAAGGAATTCACATGTCCCATTCGGCATTGTCTCGCCTAACGTAGGAGATTCGAAGACCTCTCACCATCCTCGAAAGGAATCGCTGATATTCAGTGAAATCAGCATCGGAGGAGATATGAGCAGAGGGTTCCTCTCCCTCAGAGGAGGGAGACGAGGATGATGGAGAGCTCGAGTGTCCAGAAGATTCTTGCGGTGGTGGGGATAGGCGAAAGAGCCGCTCATTCATACACCTGACAAATATGGGGAAGGCCACTGCAGAACCTCTGAACTGCTCCCAGGATAACGGGCCCGTAGGACCGACATAGTCTGGAAGAGCAGGGGGTGGCTGCAGAGGAACAGGAGATGGGCACCTACGAAGAGGCAACTGTCCTCTGCTAGGGCTCTGAAATCCAGAGAACGGAGCCCGAGCTGGCGGGATTCTGGACAACAGACCAGGTCACAAAACAGAACCCTGGGGAAGTGAAACCTGGAAGAGCCCAGAAGGGGATCCTCCCCTGTGATGAACCTGGGACTGCATGGATCCAGAAGGGCAGCCCGCAGCAACGCCACCAGAGGGGAACCCGGGGTCAGAGGAAGAGCAGGGCCCAGCGCTACGAGGTCTAGCCACCCCTTGAGGGGTGGCCAGCAGGGGCTGATGACTGCAGCCTGCCCCTCGGACTCTGAGAGCCTCCTCCTCGACCCCAGCATTCTCCCACCCCAAGTGGCTGCAACAGCACTGGGGAAGCTGTCATGAACCCCAGGAGGAGAGCCCTCCCTCCCCCCACTCCATTACCCCCAGGGACCCAGGACCACCCTAGCCCGAGGGGCCCTCAGGAGAGGACATCAAGTATTTTTCACTGAGAGGGTTGTGGATGCATGGAACAGCCTCCCTGAGGAGATCGTGGAGTCAAGAACAGTGGTGGACTTCAAGAATGCATGGGACAGGCATAAGGCAGTCCTAAGGGCGGGTAGAGGAAGTAAGCTGTTGGTTAACTAGGATCTGCAGCTTATCTGTTAGGTAGGAAAATGGGCAGACTAGGTGGGCCAAGCGGTCCTTATCTGCTGTCAAATTCAAATTCTATGCAGAGGGGACAGCGGAAGGGCCAGCTGGGCCCTTCTAACACTACGTGCCACCGGGGACCCCGACACCGAAGAGTCAGGTTGCCAGGACGGGTCCACATCCAAGTCATCAAGATTCAATGCTAAGAAGTGCAAGGTAATGCACCTGGGAAACAAAAACCCAGGGCAAGAGTACACAATGGGGGGTGAGATACTAACAACAACAACAAAAATGGAAAGGGACCTGGGGGTAGTCATATCAGATGACCTAAAGGTGGGCAAGCAATGTGAGAAGGCAGCAAGGAGGGCTGGGGGGATACTGGGATGCATAGGAGAGGCATCACCAGTAGAAAACAGGAAGTTATTATCCTCTGTACAGACAGCTGGTGAGACCCCATCTGGAGTACTGTGTGCAGTTCTGGAGACCCAATCTCCATAAAGACATAGACAGGATGGAAGCTGTCCAGAGGAGGGCAACTAAAATGGTGCAGGGTCTGCACGGAGGACATGAAGAGACTTAAGGAGCTTAATATGTATAGCCTCGAGGAAAGGAGGGAGGGGACATGATAGAAACTTTCAAGTACCTCAAGGGAATCAACAAAGTCCTAGAGGGTAGCATCTTTCAAAAAGAGGTGTGCAAGAACAAGAGGCACAACTTGAAGATAGAGGGGGCGGCTCAGAGAGGTAATTTAAGTATTTTTTTCACAGAGGTTGTGGATGCATGGAATGGCCTTCGGAGGATTGTGGAGTCAAAATCAGTGGTGGAATTCAAGCATGCATGGGATAGTCATAAGGCAATTCTGGGGGTGGGGGTAGGAAGAAGTAGGCTGCTGGTTAACTAGGATCTGCAGCTTATCCAGTAGGTAGGGAAATGGGCAGACTGGGTGGGCCAAGCGGTCCTTATCTGCCATCAAATTCTATGTTTCTATGTTTCTATCGACCTCAAAGGAAGAGCCAGCTGGACCACAATACTAGCAACCCGGACGGCCCCAGCCCACCGCACCCGCGCCCGCTGAGGCCGGTCCCAGCTCCCCATCGGCGCTGGCTAGGCCCAGTGCCGCCCCGGCACCAGAACCCGACCGAGTGCCATCAGGGCGCAAACCAGGCCTGCGGCGCTGAGAGTGGCGCCGGAGGCTGAAGCGGCACCGTCAATGGCGCTGTCGATCACCAATGCCGTTAAGCGGCACGGGATCAAAAGCGGCGCCAGAGAAGCGGCGTCGAGTCCACGGTGCGGGCCCAGCAGGCGTGGAGCCTCGGCTGGGAGCCACCTCGAGAGGTGATTGCGGCGGTGTCCCGCCCTGTGGCCCGGGAAGGACCACAGCGTTTCTCTGACACCGCGAAAGAAGCTCTCGCAAGAGAAGAGGGAGAGTCTCTCCTCCACAGACCCTATAGGCCGAGAGGGACCGGAGGAAGGGGCCTAGAGACCTTACCTGGGAATCCCTGGAGCGCTCATCCCGAGTTCGGCGGGGCCTTGCCGATCTTGAATGAGACTTTGAGGACACAACGGTCCATGAGAAACAGGCGCCGCATGCGTCCCATATCGTGGTTGGGTCCCAGACAACGGAGACAGACATCATGCCGATCCGTGGCGGAGAAATGCAGCCACAGGAGCACCGGCCTTGAGGGGCACAGCCATATGGGATTTATGTTTGCCCCAGATCTGACCACGATGCGAACTAAATAAGACAAACAACAGTAACAAAGCAATCGGCGCCGTTGATAGAAAAAAGGAACGGTCTTACCAGGAGATGGCGTCGGCAGAACCACTGAGAAAACGAGGTCTTGTGGCCAGAAAAGCTTCAACTACCGCACTGAGCAGGTGCAGCCTCATGACGGTAGAAACAGAACTGAAATAGAGGAGGAGTCTGGCGGCACCTAACGGCCACCCCTCGCACATGGCATGACCGTCGCTCGAGAAGTGGCGCCTTGAAGCCGACTCAAAAAACTCCCATAGCGGGTGCCACTCCGGCACCAACCAAGCAGTAATGAATGGTGAAGACTGACAAGGAAGATCAGTGGGCAATCACCCTGAAAAGTCAGCATTCCTGTCATGGGTGATTGCTGCTGGAAAGAACCAACCAGCTCAGCTATTCAACACTGTGGACAGACTAATAAACCCAGTTTGTCTGCGGTCTTGTAGAGCTTTTCTTGTGAAAAGTAGGAGGTTTAAATGGTTCTTCTTAGACAAAGTGCCCAACATCCAGGCTGGGCTCTCCCGAGCAGCCTATCATTGGTTGACAGTATCCATTCTTCACAGGAAGTAGGCGCTCCTTTCTTGTGGGCTGAATTCGAGCCAGTTTCTGTGGATGATGTCTCCTGGTGGTTTCTGGCTTGCACCCCACCTTCTGTGCATTGGACCCTGGGCCAGCCAGACTGCTTTTAGAATGCTGGGACTCACTCAGTTTAACTGTGGTGATCATCAGATGTTCCCTTCAGATGGGTGTCTTCCATCCCCTTTAAAAGGTTGTGATGAGGCCAGCTCAGTGATATGGAGGGTTGAGGTATCCATGCCTACCTGCTGGCGACCGGGTTTAGGAACAGACTTGGGTCGCTTGGGGGCTGGCCAGACAGGAAAGATTAGGCGACCATGGGACAACTCTCAACTGCCACCTGGAGGAAGCCAAATGATGGTGTGTGCAAGTCCCACAGGTAGGGAAGGGTCAGTGCATGGAGGCTGGAGCACCTCCTTAGAGGTAGAGTGTGCTTGTGCACTCGCTGCATGTCTGCCTGCCTCAGGGAGAAAATCAGGAGGAAGATCAGTGGAGGATGGGGCTTAATAAAGCCCTCCCAGCAGGCACCAGTGACCTGCCTGGTCTTGGAGGGAAGCCAGAAGGATGGCTGCAGTGCTACAGGATGGGCTGATACAGGTGCCCAACCTGCAAAGGCACAGAAAAACCTATATGGAAAAAGTTTGGTGAGGCTTCTCCTTAAGGCGTCCATGGACCCTGATAATCTCTCCAATTACAGACCAGTCTTGAACCTTTCTTTTCTTGGGAAGTTGATTGAGAAGGTTGTGCCGGTGCAACTAGAACAACACCTGGAGAGATACGACATGCACAAGCCTTTCCAATCCGGTTTCCAGATTCATCATAGTAAGGAAACTGCCTTAGTCGAGGTGCACAATGATCTCCTCTTAGTGAGGGATAGTGGACATCATTCCATTCTTGTCCTGCTAGCCCTCTCTTCACTAACTGACACAATGGATCATGGGGTATTGCTGGATCACCATACACACTATGTGGGACTCTCAGGAACAGTGCTGCAGTGGTTTGAGTCCTTCATGTCCCAAAAGAAAGCAGCAGGTAACACTCGGCTTCTTTACAATGAACAGTGCTGCACTCTGCATGCCTCAGGGGGAAATTCTGGCTCCCATGTTACTTTCCATGTACAGTACATATTGCCGTTGGAGGAGATCATTAGACACTATGGTCTGGCATTTCATTGCTATGCTGATTACACCCCCAGCTGTAAGTACCCTGTGTCCTGTGTCCCCGATGACAGTGCTGCTGTCCTGGAACTGAGTGAGTGTCTTAGAGAAGCCCAAGACTGGATGGCAGCTTGCTGGCTTAGGCTCAATCCATCCAGGATGGGAGGTGTTACTGGTAGAGCCGGGCTGGTCAGGTTCTGTGGCAGCTAGTGGTTGTACAGTCCTTCCATTGCTGGATGGCACAGACCTTCATGCCACAGATAGGGTGAAGAATCTGGGGGTCATTGTGGACTCCAAGTTGATTCTGGAGTTCCAGGTGTTGGCTATTGTCCACAGTGGCTTTTACCATCTTCGTAAACATTGCCCAGATCAGGCCCTTTCTTGATCCAACTGATCTGGCAACACTAGTGTACACCCTGATCTCATCTAGGTTGGATTACTGTAATGCTGTCTGCCTCGGGTTATCCACGAGGCTGATGCATCACCTTTAGCTAGTCTAGAATGCGGCAGTTCAGCTGGTTGTTGGGACATCCTGTTCTGAGCATATCATGCCGGTTCTCCATGCTCTACACTGGCTCCCAGTCAGGTGGTGCATTAGCTTCAAGGTCAGCTTGTTGATGTACAAGGCCTGCATGTTCTGGGTGTGGGCTACCTGTAAAAACTTTCTGGTGCCATACCCTCCTGGTCATGCCCTCTGGTCAGTGGAGGCAGACCTCTTGTCAATACCCAGATCTCAGCTTAAATCCTCAGGTGATGGATTATTGCAGCCCTGACTCTTTGGAACACCCTCCGGGAGGTGAGAGGTGCTCCTTCACCGCTGCTTTTAAAAGATCTTTGAAACCCAGTTTTTGATTTATTTCAGTCTGGATTCTTGATTTTGACAATTCATAGTTTTGTTATTGATTGTTGTTTTATTTTAAGATCCTCAGAGCCTCAGGAATTGGGTGCTATATAAATAAAATTGCCATTGCCATTGCCACTCTTGGCTGTAATAGCACTCATTCTTTCCAATCAGCAGCTAATGTTAGTTGTCTGCCACAAAGCCAAAACCTAAGTACCAAAGCCTGTTTGCACTCATGCAGCTCCACAGAGGCTGACACTCTCTCCTCCAAAGCAGATCACAATCTGAATAAATAAAACTGGGACTGACCAGATTCTCTCAATCACAAGCTCAGCTCCCCATTGGTTCAGTCACAAAAGGGGTGGTGCTGCATCTCAGTAGGTCTCTCTTAGTTCACGGGATCATGTGTGCCAGTTCTGGTTCCCATATGTACCATAAAGCACCAATTAGCTTCAGTGCTGGCAAACTTAGTATATTTTCTGCCAAATTGCTGTCAACTATGTCCTGCCGACCTTCTGCACGGCATCAGGTGTCAAACATGTTCACAGAATGTCCCTCACAATCAGCTCTGATTGCTTTGTGCATCATCTGCTTTCCTGCTACCTGCCCTGGGGTCAACAAGCACACAATCTGGACCCCAGAAACAGTCAGGTCATCGGCATGCAGCTGAAAGGATGAGGCAATAGCTCTTGTACACTAAAGCGCATGCAGTCATAAGTAAGAATACTTAAAGGATCCAATAGTATGCCCCACAAATGTACAGGGATGTATATTATATGTATGTATATACTTGCATATACTGTATGCCCATCTACCATTTAGGTCCACCCACCCCTTTATCTCTTGTAAGTTTATAGAAAATTTGATTCAAACTGCTGTGGGCCAGATTGGATGTCAGAGTCTGTTTTGGGTCCAACAAATCTCTTGTGTCCAGAACTGGAGAATAAAATCAGGTTTTTAGTTGCAAAATTGGGAAACCCTTTTAGCATCAGAGATTTATTTCTTTGTAATTCTTGATCAGGAAAGGCAAACTGAGCTGTAATAGCTAATTCAGGTGCACCCTGGTGGTGGTGGTGGAGGAGTACATAGACCTGGTATGTTGACAGGTAGAATATTGACCAGGACACTGGGAAAAACCCTACTCTTTCAATAAGTGCCAAGGGATCTCTAAATCCCAGCAAATGAGTAGAAGGAACCTCAGTTTGTTTTGTAACGCAGCGTTATTTGGAAATCTGCTTAATCATTTACAGTGAATACATTCTTTAGAAATAAAACAAAGGTAACAGACAACTCGAGGTAAACTCACAGGTGCTGTATTTGGGGACCTGTCCAAGGCCTTCAACTTGATTGAGCATCACCTGTTGCTCCGGAGGCTGAGGAGCATTGGAGTCGGGGATTCTCCTTTAAACTGGTTTAGTCATTATTTAACAGACTGTCCCCTTAGGGTGAACTATCATGGGGACTGTCAGACTGCAGAATTATGGAAGTTGGGGTGCTTCAGGGTTCAATCGTAGGGCCCCTTTTGTTCACAATATTTGTTGACAAGCTTCCATCGTTGTTGCCTCTTTCTAATTGTCTGATGTACGCCAACAATATTCTTTTCTATAGCTCCCCCCTCTGAGAAAGTAATTGCTCGTCGTTTAAATAGTGATTTCCAATCTATGGACATCTGGTTGAAATCTAATCATTTGTTGTTAAACACCAAAAAATAAAGAGCATGCTCTTGGGGTCCAGACAAAGATTAGCTAAAAGTACATCCTTGGTAGTACAGGACTCCAGTGGTGTTAGACTGGAACAGGTTTACCAATTCAAGTATTTGAGAATCCTGCTTGATCCCACTTTGTCATAACTCACTGCATATAAAATCAGTTTGTAGGCAGGTTAGCCAAAGACTGGGTGCATTGTTTAAATTGCAAAATTTACTAACAAAGCAAGCAAGACTAAGTGTTGTAAACAATGTATTGTTATCTATATTGTACTGTAATTCTTTCTTGTTCCATGGTTTAACCAAGGTAGACATAAAATTACTTAACACTACCTTTCACACTGTTTGCAGATTTGCTCTTAAGGTTCCATTTCGGACACATCATTACACTCTGTATAAGTTAACTGGCTGGTTACCTCCAAGCAAATACTGTCTTTTTAGCTTAAATTCTTTGACCCATAATGTTTTAAGTTTGGGCCTATGATCTCCCTTATTTTTACTACTTGAAGTAAAAAATACTGATAGGGCTTTACGCTCAAATAGCCCTCTTTTATTAACTATTCCTAAGGTGACTACTGATATGGGTAGGTTTGCTTTTTCATATTCTGCCCCTACACTTTGTAATGGTTTACCAATGAATCTTCATTCTCAGTATAAGAGCAGAAGAGCATGTGACAGAAGTAAAGGACAGTTAGGAGGAATTACTAGATGAAGACACAATAGATTTGACTTTCAGGTACATGTTTATATGACTCTAACATCTTTTATAGCAACCTTATGCTATTTCCAATGTACACACGACCAGATTTGTTCACATTGTTATGGTCATTTCTTGTCCAAGTATAGACATGAACATTATAGGTATAAGTGGGTGCAGCAATCTGTTTAAACATAATAGTTTTATGAGGGGTATATGCGAGTGGGGATAAATGTGCTGGATTTAGCGTATAATTACTTTACTTACAGTGTGTGTGGATATGTGTAAAAAAGGTGCTGGGGGATTACACAATTTTGTGCCTTCACATTACTGATCTCTCAGGACTCAGACTAGCTGAATTACATGTACAGCATTCACGAAACTTGTGCCTGGAAGTGGGTGAGACTTTCATTTTCACTTCTTTACCATGCTGTTTGCAGACCATTTCTAAAACCTCGAGTAATTTTTTGCCCTGAACATGGACCTGGGGCGAGACTGTAGCTCCTCCTACAGCTTATGCCTATTGGTGCATGTCCTCCCTGCCCGGGCAGCACTCTGGAGCTCCTCCACCCACAAAATCCTATTGGTGAAAAGTCCACGCAATGCTATAGGCTATCAAGACACTGCCCCAGGGGCACCACCAGTAACCAACCATCACAGCACTGCCCTGAGGCAGACAAACTGGAACTAACTACTCCAAGCACTGCCCCAGGGCAGCCCACAGAAACCAGTACCCAGGCATTGCCCAGGGCAGCCCATGGGAACAAACCATCCAAGCACTACCCCAAGGGCAGCCCCAAGAAACAAACTACCCAGGCACTGTCAGGGGCAGCCAACAGAACCCACCATCATGGCACTACCCAGGGGCAGTCAAAGGAACCAACTACAGGCACTTCCACAGTGGCAGCCCATGGGACCAATTACAGGCACTGCCCCAGGGTGGTTGGTTCCTGTTGGTTGCCCTGGGTAGTTGGTTACAATGTGCTGCCCGTGGGGCAGTGCCGTGATGGAGTGACATTGGCACTGCCCCCAGGGCAGTGGCTGGTTTACTCTACAGGCTGCTCCTTGGGCAGTTCCTGGGTAGCTGGTTCCTGTGGGCTGCCTCTGGGGCAGTGCCTGATTTTGATTAGTGGCATTGCCTCTGGGGCAGTGCCTGTGCAACTGGTTCCTATCGGCTGCCCCAGGGCAGTGCCTGTATAGTTTTACTTTGGCTGCCCCTGGTGCCATGATGGTTGGTTCCTGTTGGCTTCCCCTGGGGCAGTGCTTGGGTAGATATTTGTTTATAAATGTTTATTCTTGAATTTTTCCAAGAAAAGGATAGCCCAATTGAGTGAACTCATTTACAATGGGGTCCAGCATTCATACATTATACAAATAATAAAAACATCTTACGAAAACATTTAAAAATACAATTTTAAATGTTTTAAATACATAGCTTGTTATGATACATAACACACAGTTAACAACAACCTTTAGCATGTGAAAATTCATTCACCATCCATTCATTTATCATACTCAAGGGTACCACTTCCTTAGATTTTCGTTTAGCTGGCAGACCATTCCAAGCTTACTTGGTTACCAAAATTCAAATAAATAAATAAATAAATATGTTCTAAGGCCCAAGATTAATAATGGTAGGGTTCCCTTTACTGTTCTCAGCACTGGTGTTTTGAGTTCCAAATTTTGTGCTGTTCTCAGGTCTCACGCAATGTACACATTTGGAACATGTTTTTAAGTAGGGTGGGGTCTTTTGCAGCAAGTTCTGGTATGTAAAATGTAAACTATGCAGTTGTCTTCATTCTACAAGATTTATGCCCAAAGTTTTGTATAGTAAACAATGGTGTGTCAACTGGAGGACATCCAGGACAAGTGGGTAAATCTGTTCAAAGCCACATACTTCCTGTCCAGTTCTGTCCTGGGCACATACCCCCTGTAGACCACATCCCCATAGTCGATAAGTGGCATTATCATAGCATTCATTATGTGTTTTCTGGCTTCAGTTGGGATATACCTTCTCACCCTGTAGTTGTTCCTGTTGTCTGCCCCGGGGCAATGCCTGTGTAGCTGGTGCCTGTGGGCTGCTCCTGCGGTACTGCTTGGGTAGTTATTCCTGTTGGCTGCTCCTGGGGCAGTGATTGAGTAGTTCTTCCTGTTGGCTGCCCCTGGGGTAGTACATGGGTAGTTGGTTCCTGGAGCTGTCCATGGGGTAGTACCTGGATGGTTTGTTCCCATGGGCTGCCCCTGAGGCAGTGCCTGGGTAGTTGGTTCTTGTGGGCTGCCCCTGGGGCAGCGCTTGGGTAGTTGGTTCCAGTTGTCTGCTCTGGGGCAGTGCTGTGATGGTTGGTTACTGGCTCTGCCCCTGGGGCAGTGTCTTGATAGCCAGTAGCATTGCATGGATTTACACCAGTAGGATTTGTGGGTAGATGGGGCTACAGGGTGCTGCCCCAGGGCAGGGGATGAAATGCACCAATAGGCATGGGCAGTAGGAAGAGCTACAGGGTGCTGTTCTGGGATGCGCTGCTCCTCGAGGTCTACGCTCAGGGCAAAAACTTACTTGAGCATTCTAAAACATGGACACTTTTCACCTGGACTACCTTTTAAGTTTGTCAGTAGCTCACTGTTTATATTCTGTGGTTCATATTTGCTCCATATTATCAGGAGCTTTGTGCTTCAGTATGATACAGGAAGTGTGCTGAAGTTTCCTGGTATTACCAGGTATACTGGCTAAACCAGGTTCAAACTGATTGTTTAATCAGTTATCAATTGTTCCACCCAAGTGTTGATGGTATCTAGCTCAAAGTAAGTTAATTTTATTTAGAAATACACATTTGCAACACCCTTTCTACTTGTAATGAATGCAAGGATTGTGATTTGAAACACTATTATTGTACAATGAGTGCTTGAATGTAACCTCTTTCAGCTTCCTAGCATGTCCCCTGTTCTGTGGAAATCTTTTGACTGAAAATACTCCCTCCTCTGCCTTATTTACCCCCAAGAGGTATTTATAGGTCTCTATCCTATACCCTGTTCTCTTCCAGCGTGTACATATTAAGGTCCTTCAGTCTCTCCTCATAGGGCTTCTAATGCAGACCCTGCACCATTTTAGTTGCCCTCCTCTGGGCTGCCTCCTCTAAGTCCTTCCTGAGATGTGTTCTCCAGCAGTGGGCACAGTACTCCAAACACTTGGATACCATGTACAGTTTCTACAACTAGCATCCCATACTGTTTTATCGATATGCTGAAGGGCTGTCACACTGAGCAGTACCAACTGTCAACCAGCTGCTATTATCTCCTCTTCCTTCAACTGGAAAGAAAACAGGCTTACACAGACCTATACATAGACAGGGACAGTCACTGCCACACAGCCTGTAAAATAAAATTTATTACACAATCCCTTCTTTTCTTGTAAAAGAATAAGAGCAGCAAAAATGCAATTACCAGTTCTTTCTTATTTCCCTTTTACCATATGCAGATACTCGACTCACCAGTCCACCTTTCTTGCAACAAAAATTTATATACAGTACTACACAACATGCATGGTAAGACTCTAAAAGTGATTATTTATGTAAACAAGAGGTAATATAAAACTTGAATGAATAAATTTTTGAGTTGAACATGGAAGTCTAGTAACTTAAAGAAGTGTGGTTGGTTTTGAAGTATTCATCTGTACAATAAATTTTCATGCTCCATTGTATGTTACGAAGTTTGAATACCTCACGTGTGTGATGAAATGTTTGTATGTTTTTATACTGAAAATTCAATAAAAATGATTATACAAAAAAAGAGTTCTTGCCTGCTTCCTTATCATAGGGTCTCCCTAAGGAGATCCAGCCCCAGCCAATGGCCATCTCTAAAGTGTTCCCTGCTGTATGTAGGTACATGTGTACAAAGAGCTATACTACACCAGTTTATGTTGTCATCTTCCTCCTAGGTGGACTGTGCTTCTTCAACTCCCTGCACCTCCAAAGGTCCACAAGTGTTTTGTCTTTTGACAAGCTACTTTAATGAGGACAACTCCATTTTTCCTGAGGGACTAGATATAAGAAAAGCAGACTAGCATATCCCCAGCCCATCTTCTTCCCCGCAAAGAGGAAGCACAAATGAAACACAACACAGTGGATTTACTGACTCCTGCCTGAAACAACCAGCCTGTTCTCTCCACGCCCCCATTCACATATAATGGCTGGGATATAGTTTTCTTATGATGGTACCATCCAAGCAGGCATGGTGATGCCCTCCCCATTCTAGAGCCCCTTCTCATCTATGTAGATAACCTATGGTAAACAGAATGCTGGGGTGTATTGGGAGAGGCTTTGATGGTAGGAGGAAAGAGGTATTACTACCTCTCTATAGATCACTGGTGAGACACACCTAGAGTACTGTGCCCAATTCTGGAGTCCTCACCTAATAAAAGACAATGACAGGCTATAGTGCAGCATTCAGTGCCAGCAGGGCATATTCTATGAGGATATGCTTAAGACACTGAACATGTACTTGCTTGAGGCCAGACGAGGGGGGTGCTATGTTAGAGCCCTTCAAGTTCCTAAAAGGAATGAAGAAGGTGATCAAGTAGGAACTATTCAACAAGAGTAATGAATTTAAAACACAGGGTCATGAGTGGAAGCTGGTGTGAGAGGAGATTCAGGAGGATGTGACAAAGTTTTATTTTACAGAGAGTGGATTTGAACCATGGTGCACTCTGCCAGTGGAGGTAGTAGGTGTTAAAACCAATAATGTTTTCAAGCACAGCTGGGACAGAGCTAAGGGCTTAGTAGTTACTCAGGGGCTAGTATTAAAACAGGGAGCAAGGGGGTGGATAGTGCAGACAAAGACTGTGTGTTGACAAAGGCCTTGGATATGATGTGAATAAAGACACAACAAAAGGAATTGGCAGAGTATGGGCTGATAAGAGCATGCCCCCAGATGCGTAATGAGGGCACTTGCGCCGAGTGCATTTAGCACCTGGGGGCATGCTCTTATCAGCCATAAACCACACCTCAGAGTGTCTTATTCTGCTTATAAAATGGGCCCCCCTATTAAAAACCATCCTGAGGAAAATAATTATTAAAGGAAGTCTGATAAACGTAAGTGTTAAAATTTTGGTTAATAAAGATATACACATGAAAAAATAGTCCCTGTATTTGTGATGCAGACCATATACAAAATTTAGTTTGGAATATGGTTGCCACCTTTGAATGAGACAAAAACTGAATACTAAAGCACACCCCCAAACTCCACGCCTAACTGCCCCTTTTATGACTGATGAGGGAATCGCTTGAACTCTGATCTACTCAATTTATTCAGAATTGCTGCCGATATATTGTATTGTGTACAGTTTCTTTAAATTATATCATGATTATTATTTTTGGTTTGTTTGATTTAGTTTTAAATATTTTAAATGTCAGTGCGTGTTAACATTGAGTGGGGTTAGAGAGGGGGTTCAGGGGACTTTGCATACTGTGTACACAGCTTAGCTTACACATTGAGTGACTACAAAGACACCTCTGACAACTGGCTATTTTGGATCAGGTGGCCTTTTCTGGTACAACTCTTAAAATTAATAAGTTCAAGTTCAAGTTTATTGCAGGAAAACTCCGTTGAGCAAGCTCATTCACAACAAAGATGTGCTACTGTTCCTCCTATTGTTCCTACTCTAAAGTTATTTTAATGTCAGAAAGTTTTTAAAAATGTTGGAACTATTCTATGCTGTTAAACACCCATTTTTTTTTCCATGTCAGTCATACATAGCAGACAGCATGATATGTGATACCTAGCGTGGAGGCAGTATATCTCAGTGGTTTAAGGCTCTGAGCTGCAAACCTGGAGACCTGGGTTTGAATCCCACAGCCCACGCCTGCATACTGTGTGACCCTGAGCAAGTCACTTAACTTCCCTGTGCTCCCAGGAAGCACCTGGAAACAAACTTCAGCTTAGTGTCTCTCTCCTGGTGTAAAAAAAAGAATAATGTTTTGAGAAATGTTTGATAAATTACTTAAATTTGCCATGCCATCAAATTTAGATTGTGTTGCCTGTATATCCACAGCACTCCCAGATCCATTACCCTAGGGTTATGTATGCCTGATAGGCTGCTGCTGATGCACATGTGACCTAAGATCGGTTTCGATCCACCACAAAGCCTCTTTTCCACCCTTACTGTCTTCAGTTTAATGTGTGCATCTGATACAGGCTGCAGCACTTTCCCAAGTTCCAGTGCAACAACAAACAGAAGGTATTTAGAGGATTTCATTATTATGGCACAGACAGTGTCATTGCATTGTTAAAATAACAGTAAAACAAGAAAATGTTTTAAAAAAAAGAACAAAGTAAAAGGTAGAACAGACGTAGAATGAGCATGTTATGATTTGTACAGAATTAACCTGCATCATACAGCGTCACACTTATACAGCCCTGCGCTACCAGATGGAAGGAATTATAGTACAGCTTAGAATAGAAGCATGAGCTAGCAGCTAGCTCAAAAGGATTGCCGGCCTGTCTCCTCCCTTCTGAGTGAGGATATCCAGCCACAGCCTCATATGCAGTCCCTGCTCAGCATCTGCATAATGAGGGAGGCACAACAACAACAATTTTAAGTAGAAGTCTCCCCCTAAGCACTCACACTTGGGATGCACCTATTGAATATCTGCCAGCCTGTCACCCCTTTACGAAGCAGGGTGACAGAGCATTGTGCCTCACCACACATTAATGACTCCCCTGGAACATAGAACCACTGTTCAATCTCCCCGGTCCATAGCACTGGCTCACACTATCAGAATGCTTCCTACTGTTGTCTAAACTAACCTGTTATGCTGGGGAAGGTGGCCACAGCTGCTTGGGCCATGAGGTATCCACAGGGGGTCTCGCAAAATGGAGTATGACCTATTGTTGTTGTTTCTCTCCATCTTCTCGGCCATTAATCACAAATAGGCGCCTGTGCATGCACTCTCTATGCCTATTGCACATGTGTGGAGGGAATACAGCAATCGCACATGCGCGATGCCACCCAGCCCCACTTTACTTGGGGCAAGAAGAAAAATTACTCACCTTAGTAATGTTGTTTCTTCTAATGGAGTCTTGCTGTATTCTGACATATGCAGTGATGTCCAACCTTTGAACTGCCCTGGAGAGGAAAGAGTTAACTTTCCATGCAAGGCATGGAACGCTGAGCTCGAGCTCAGTTGAGACTCTGTCTGTTGTTGTTTGGACTCAAACTGCCAGATCTTTACGAGCTATACTCACTGGGTGTCCGGTGTGGAAACTGTAAACTTACATTAGCCAACTGGCTACTAAATATAATATAAAAGATTTTTGGTTCCAAGGCAAAGACTCAAGTCAGAAAACCAAAAATAAAACAAAACACAACACACACACCAAATTAAGAGGGTGAGAAAAGGCACCTCCAAAGTGCCAACTGTTGCTGCCACCCACATCCCAAAACTCCAGGTTCTGAGAGGGAGGCGGGGGGGGGAGGTCAGAATACAACAAGACTCCATTAGAAGAAACAACATTACTAAGGTGAGTAATTTTTTCTTCAAACAACATGAAGTCTTGCTGTATTCTGACATTTGCAGACTACCAAGCAGTACCTCCATGGAGGAGGGACAGAACCTACTGGGAATAGGCTCTGAAGCACTGCTGTGCCAAACCGAGCATCACTCCTAGCCTGGATATTCAGAGAATAATGCTTGGTAAAAGTATGTACTGTTTTCCAGGTGGCTGCTTGACAAATGTCTAAGATAGGAATATCCCTGGCAGCAGCCAGGGAAGCAGCTGTACCTCTGGTAGAGTGAGCCCTCAGACCTGAGGGTGGGATCCTACCTAATTTTTCATAGCAAAATTGTATGCAAGAGACAATCCACCTGGCAATAGATCTCTTAGTGGCAGGTTTTCCCTTACCAACCTCACCATAAGTGAGGAACAGTTGGAGGGAGTCAAACCTGTGACCCTTGGTGCACTCTATGTAGTAGCTAAGGGCCCTTTTCACATCCAAGCTGTGCAGCCTCCTCTCCCCAGAGGAGGAATGGTCAGTGAAGAAAACAGGAAGAGACATAGACTGGTTAAGGTGGAAATCTGAACCACCTTTAGGTAAAAACTTTCTATTAGTCCTGAGGACCACCTTATCTCTATGGAAATGAGAAAATCAGGCTCCACTGACAAGGCCTGTAACTCACTTATGTGTCTGGCAGAAGTAATGGCTACCAAAACACAGTTTTCCAAGTCAAGTACTTAACCTCTGCTGAGGACAAAAGGCTCAAAAGGAGTTGCATAAACAGCAATGCAAACATTAAGGTCCCAAGCAGAGGCAGGGTCCCTGAAGGAGGATTGGTATGCATCAATCCTTGAAGTACTTACAGAATATAGGATGAGCTGAAAAGGAAGAGTGCTTGCCTGCTGACAAGAAAGCAGAGACAGCTGCCAGATGCACTCTAAGTGTAGCTGGTCTGAGTCCCAAGCTATTGAGATGAACCATATAGTCAAGGACTGCAGGCAAACCAGCAGACTCTGGAGAAATATGCTTCCCAGAGCACCAAATAGTAAACCTTTTCCATTTGAGTTGTAAGTCTTTCTGGTGGAAGGCTTTAGAAGCCTTTAAAATATCCAGAACACCTTGAGAGAGATGCAAATCCATAATTCTAACTCCTCAAGAGTCAGGCCTTGAGATTGAGGGATTTGAGATTCGGATACCAGACCCTCCCCTGAGAACATGTTAACAGGTTGTAATTCCTGGGAAGAGACAGGGGAAAGTGGACTGCTAAGGACAGTAAGAGAGGGTACCAGGGCTGTCTGGCCCAGTCTGGAGCAATCAGAATCACTTTGCAGGGTTGAGACCTGATTTTGACTAGTACCTTGAACAGGAGAGGGAAGGGGGGAAAAGTATATAGGAACTTCCCTTCCCAATTGAGAACTAGGGCATCCAGGGGGACTGAGCCCAACACTGGGGGCCTGCAGCAAAAAAGAGGAAGTTGGTGACTGTCTGGAGCTGCAAAAAGAATCTATCTGTGGGGTGCCCCATCTGGAGAAGATCACCTTCAAAATCTGGGGATCTAGGGACCATTCGTGATGGCCCTGAGATATCCTGCTGACAGCATCTGCCAGGACATTGTCCTTCCCTGGGAGGTGCACTGCTATGAGAGAGGTATTCAGGGAATAGGCCAGAGACCACAACTTCATTGCCTCTGTGCACAAGGCCGTAGACCGAGTGCCCCCTTGCTTGTTGATGTATCACATTGTGGTGGTATTGTCTGTCCTGATCTGAACTACTTTGTTCCGAACAGACTTGGAAAAAGCTTGAAGTGCTATAAACACTGCTCTGAGTTCTAAGAGATTGATGTGAAGCAGAGATTCTTGAGGTGACCACAACCCTTGGGTGGTCAGGTCCCCCAAATGGGCTCCCCAGCCCAAGAGGGAGGCATCTGTGGTAAGGATTAGAGAATGAGATTGAGTGACAAAGGGAACTCCTTGCCTTAGGTTGTCCTGATCCTGCCACCATTGCAAAGCCTGGATCAGGGTTCGAGTCACTGGGATTAGTTTGGTCAGAGGATCCTTTCTCTGAGACCAGAAGGCTCTCAAGTGGAACTGAATGTCCTTCATCTGAAATCTTGCTCATGGACCACTGCTGTAGAGGCAGCCATGTGGCCCAGGAGCTGCAGAAAATGCCTTACTGGTCGAGACACCTAGAGGTGAATAGAAGAGGCCAGTGTAACAAGGGTCCTTGCCCTGTCCAGGGAAGGAAGGCTCTTGCCTTAATGTATCCAGCTCCGCCTCTATGAAGGTGAGAAGCTGCATAGGCTCTAGAACTGACTTTAGAAGATTAGAAGGAATCCTAGAAAGTGAGCAGTTGCTGAGTTATCTGTAGAGTGCGACTTGACTTGGTCTGGAGACTGACCTACTATGAGTCAGTCATCCAGGTATGGAAAGATGGAGATCTTTTTTCTCCTTAGGAAAGCAACCACTACTGCCAGGCATTTTGTGAACACCCTTGGAGCTGAAGTTAGGCCAAAGGACATTGCTCTGAATTGATAGTGGCCTGAGGGCAACTCAAACCTGAGGTACTTTTGGTGGGAGCTTCTGATGAGAATGTGGAAATAGGCATCCTTGAGGTCCAAGGAAACTAGCCAGTCTCCTGGCCTTAGAGAGGGTAGAATTATTCCCAGAGTCCCCATTTTGAACTTTGGCTTTAAAAGGTGCTTGTTTAAATATCTGAGATCCAGGATGGGCCGTTATTCTCCTGTCTTTTTGGGAGTTAGGAAGTACTTGGAGTACAATCCTTTTCCCTTGTGTAGGGGTGGAACCCTTTCTATGGCTCTCAGAGCCAAGAGGGAAAAGACCTCTGCCTCTAGGGCAAATGCCTCTGAGGGATCTGCAGGTGGAAAGGATCTGGTTCTCATCTTGGGAAATTTTTGAAGCTGAACCAGTCCCTGGCTCACTACTTCCAGGACCTATTTGTCTGATGTTAAAGACATCCAGTCCTGGACAAAGTAAGCCAGCCTGCCCCTCATAGGTGGTGGAGAATCGGCCTGGCAAACCCATCAGGGGCCTGTTTGGCAGGGCTTTAGGCTGAGGGTGGTAGCAGGCCTGCTTGTACCGTCTGCCTCTCCCTCTGAAGAACCCCCTCTGGGCAAAGGCGGAATAGGAGACCTGGGCTTGGTAGAAAGGCCTATGAAAAGGCCTGCCCCTGCCCCTGGAATGCTGCCTCTGGGGAGTGGCTTGCCTTTCGTTGGCCTGAGCACTCCTATAGGTGGTCCTGTATTCATCCATTTTCTTCATGTAGTTCTCCATTTGCTCCCCAAACAGAGAATTACCCACAACAGGAAAATCCATGGCCTTAGTCTGGGTATCCTGAGACAGGCTAGTACATCTGAGCCAAGCCATCTCTGAAGGGCCACAGATGTAGCCATGACTCTAGAAGAAACATCATTGGAGTCTACTGCAGCATGAAATTGCACTCTGGATGCTTCAATACCATCTGCAGCCACCTGCTCCAGCTCCTTGCAAGCTGGCCAGGGACCTGTTTAGCCAGAGCCATCACAGTGTCCCATATAGACTTCTGGTATCTAGCTGTATAGGCCATATAATTAGCCTGCCTGAGTCCCAAGGATGCTGCCATGTACTGTTTCTTTGCCATGGCATCAATCCTCCTGGGGTCCTTATCTGAGGGTGTGAAGCCAGGGTATGTTGCCTTGTCACAGGCAGCAGCCTGCTACCCCCAACATGGCTGCATTGCTGGAGTGAGAACTCCGTATCTGAGCCTGAGAGAGTATACCTCTTGTCCATTCTGTTGTCCACAGGAGGTATAGAATTAGGAGTCTTTAAAATTTTGTCTGTTTCCCAAAAGACTTATGGAGGGAATAGACAGCCTCCTGGACTCCGGATGTCCATCATTTCAACGTAATCAGGCTCCTCCTGATCCTCTAGTGCTTCCTCCATAGGAAGCTGAAGAGTTAGCACTTTTTGTAAAACATAAAATGGGAAGGGACTCAGAAAGCCTAGGAGGAGAAACCCTGAAGGTTTGTCTGGGGAGATGTCCGGGTCAATGGGCACATCCAGACTTTCATAATCACCATCACTATCCTCATACTCTCCCTCCTCCTCCTCCTCCAGTTCATAAAAATCCTCTAAATTATAATCTGGAACCAAGGGAACCGACCGAACCGAGCCCCTAACCGATGGTGCCAGTTCGGTCGGAACCAGGGTTAGCGACTGAACAATCGTTATCGCTTTGGCTATTTCATCAGTGGTCAGAGAAAGAACTTGTGGATCCGAACCAGCTGATTTATTCCTTCTTTTTCTTTTAACCGGAACTGACTCCTCAGAGTCGGTTCTCCTTTTTCCCGAAGAAGTCTCGCCCTGGTCAGAGGGCACTCCTTCTGGTTCGGTTGGAACCGAACCGGGCTGGCCATCTGGGTCAGCGGACTTTTTGGCCTCCCTTTCCCTGAGCCTACCAACTGTCTTTTCCAGGGTAGCTGAGGGAAAATTTTTACAAATCTGGCAGTCTGAATCCGGTGGTCAAACCCCAGACAATAAACAGAGGTGGTGTGGGGTCCAGCCTTGCAAAGGTTTTCCCACCACACACTAAAGTGTTGAGAGCAGTGGGTCGGTTTTCTCTTGGGTTTCTCAGACATAGATAGTCCTAACCAAACTTACCCTTTTGGCTTAATCCATGAGCAAGACACCTTATTGGTTCCTGACCGTGTTACAGGTCGTGGAAAAAAACCCAAATGAAATCCGTTTTTTTAGAACCGATAAGGACCGGTTACCACACTCTAAAAGTAGAACAAACTTTTTTGAACAAACCTGATCGGTTCAAACCGAACCGATCCAACGTTTACAAGTTCCACACAGAAGAAACAAAAATAAACCTATCTAGTACTCATGATACCACAGACAGAGACTGAACCGACAGGTTAAATGGATTAAATTAGGTTGAAACCGAGGAAAACGACACTTTAACCGACTAAATTGAACCGAGCAAAGGAGAAATCTCCGGAGCGACTGTTCAGTGAGGCGGAGTAAAGAATCTGGTGGTTTGAGTTCAAACAACAACAGAGTCTCAACCGAGCTCGAGCTCAGCGTTCCATGCCTTGCATGGAAAGTTAACTCTTTCCTCTCCGGGGCAGTTCAAAGGTTGGACATCACTGCATATGTCAGAATACAGCAAGACTTCATGTTGTTTGAAAGGAAGTGCATGCCTATATAGCTTGCACAGGTGTGACACCGCTCGATCTCGCCGTATCAACAACGGCTGAAATAAAATCAAAGGCAGATTATGTCTGGGCTATTACCGTCAAAAGAACACTCATTTAAAAGGTTATGCCCAAAATTGGCTGAGCATCAGTAAATAAGGACCTTGTTTTCTTCTGGGAGGCACCAGTGATCAAAACTGTCATTAAAGGGCCAGCATTTCAGCCAGGGATCAGAGGCTGACATTTAAAGGTCCAGACTTGCTAAAATTACATACCAACTCAGAAGCAACTTATACTGCCCAGGACCCAGTGCAGGGTTACCCTACAAGTCAGCAGGGGCACTTAGAATAAATTGTCTAGAGAAATGTTAGCTGAGAAACTGCCAGCCCTGTATTCAAATCATGAGCACTATCACATCGCACAAGCATAGAGATTGTTAGCTACCTGAACACCCCTGCTAGCAGAGCCAGGAGCTAAATGTCTGACCCACATAAATGAACACAGAATCTATGCAATGATTTACAGGAGGTAATATAATAAATAATCAACCTGGCTCCCCTGCCAGCAGTTCCTGAGTTGTATTAATCACCAACAAGAATCTGGTGACCCTGCTAGTGTCACTAACTTGTAAAAAGGTACTCACAAAATCATCCAGAAAAGTTTCCTTACACTGGAAAGTGCTTAAAATCCCCGCACTGCATTCAGATATTCCTGGAATTCAGTGGCATTAAACAAAAGCACCCACAGCCATTTTGTGCTATTTTCAACCCAGAAACACTCCCACAGAGAAAAGGAAGCACTGCTGACCAAAATGGAGACACCAAAATGTTCTTTTATGGCCCTGGTTTATCAAACAGCTCCTAGCAGCATGGCCAGCCTCCCTGCTTCTTCCTAGTCTCCAAATCCCTAGTTTCCAAATCTCCTGCTACATGAGAGCTGCAAGTTGACTGGCTCTCAGCTCTCGCGAGATCTCGGCCACCATCTTAGAGGAGGCTAAACAAATGAGATTTGACTAAATCCAACATATCTTGCAATGGAGAATGGAGCTAGCAATTGCTACAGCTCCTCAAGCCTAAGTCCCCTAACTTTTAATATTGACCATGAGGGAGAACAGAAGAAACGTGTTTTAAAGAACAAAAAATGCTTCTGCCCCAAACTGTGTCCTATTACACAAGCAGCAATGCAGATGATTCCTCACCCAGTTTACCACAGCCAAGGCAAGGACTACCTAAGGCATCCTGCCCATCCCCCCACCCATTAAAGGCACATGCCTACATTATCCCAGAACTAACCAGGACAAACAAAAGAGGCCAAAAATAATACACAGCACTGTACTATACTGGGTCAACATACAAGAAGTTTTGATTAAAATAACTAGTTGGGAAATAGTGAACTTTAATAGAGCCATTTCTTTCACTGATATTCACAGTTGTTTTTCTCTCTTAAGGCACAGTCACATATTCATTAAGGAGCTGCTACTATGTACTGTGTGCGACAAAAGTAATGCATACTACTGTTAATGCATAACTTAGTCCTATTAATTTAATAAAAAAGGGCTTGAACAAGATAATTTATCACATTATAAAAATGTAAAGGATGATAAATGTAAATGATGCTAATAGAGCTATGTGTGGTCTGAGCTCTTTCTCAGATGACCAAACAGATTCCACAGCCACAGTTACCTGGAAACCCCTACCAGTGGTCCCAGGAGCTCATTATATGAGGAGTTACTAAATAATTAAAGGCTCTCATTCCTTAATTGGGCATGAACTCCGAGTTCTCCTACATGCTGTTTAGAACAATCATACCACCTTACTAAGGTGCCTGATGACCTGGAGCCCCTGCTAGCAGCTCCAGAGTCTATCTATTATTAAATGAGCAACTGGCCACCTTAGAGCATCCAGAGTACCCTGCCAGCATCCCAGACTTCTAAAATACTAAGTAATGTGCCATAGTTCCCCATTACAATCATAGTAGCACCTGAAGCGCTTACTCAAGACATCACTACACAACATTTTCTGAAACATTATGTCTTTTAAATGCACCACCTTCTTCTAACAAAAGGTAGAGGAAACTCCTCTATCATCTACCTGACCAAAAAACCATAAACAAAGGATGTCTCATGAGGAGAAGGAGGAGGAGGAGCATTGCAAGACTAACCTAACTCACCTATCCAGATCGGCAGCTGTGAGAAATAATATCGCAAGACTTTCTGCTGTGATTTTGGAAAAGCTCTCCACTCTCCCCCTTATCTAGGTGGGATTAAGGGTGTAGGCAGCTGCCAGACAGTGTAAACTGACTGAGAGTCACTGCCACCATCTTGTGGAGAATGCATCGATGCTCATAAATGTCCAACCAGCACAGAGGGCGTTTGTTAAAAGCACCAACTGATCGGCAACAGCAGACCACAAAGCAAATAAGTAAATATAAAGGCAATGATTTGAAAATCAATTAACAATGGGGAAAATACATTGGGGACAGCACAATTACCACAGCTGTGGGAAAGGCAGCATCACACTGCCCCTAACACAGGCTAATGTACTACACAGAACCATCATGGTTATAGAAGTCAAATTGAATACAGGGGCAGGCGCAAAAATAGATGGACTCATTCGGCCACTTCAGAAGGTCTATCCCCTATATCTTAGCACCCAAAGCGAGGTCAAGGCATACTGATTATACAGTACATGTCACCAACAGAGCATCCCTTATAACACTGCTGTACCACTGCTTCTACACTGTGGGATGACATCAGCACAGTTTAGAAGCATTCAGCTTGGTTCCTACTACACCCATCCTTATGACCAAACCACAACTAATGGTACTAGATATGATGATGATGATAAAAGTTAATTTTCTACAAGATACAAATTGTTGGGTCAAAACCCTTATATAAAAATATCCTGTGAATTCATACATTCATTTCAAACAAACATCAGACTCACTTTAAACATACACTGCACAACATAACTCCTTTCTCTCACTAATATACAATCACAGTATTGCACATATACATTAAAATATAATTTCCACTAGCCCCACAGGGGCAAAATCTAACTAAAACAAGTACACTTTTTTAACAAATAACTTTCCAGGGCTTTTGTAAACTGTATATGGCCCTGAACTAATTTTAACTCTCAGGCAATTTATTCCAGTGTGCATAAGATGCTTCTGTGGTGGTATCCCAATATTACTTCTGGACCGTTACATTGGGTATATATAATTTGAGGACCTTAGGAAATGGCTAACACTTGTGGGGGTGCTAATAAAACATGCTGTTTTAGTGGATGCCTATTATGAACTAAATTATGACACCAAGTCAACCAATGATATAGGCACTTTGAAGCTGGATTTAACCAACCTAGTCTTTCGTAAATTATACAATGATGGGTTCCAAATTTTGCTTTAGTCACAAACCTACCTAACCTATAATAGGTCTGATTTATTTTATTTAGATAGACCTGGGGAGAATTCATATAAACACTAGACCCATATTCTAGAACAGGTATTAACAGTTGATTAACCAACCTTTCCCTTGTTTTAACTGAGAGTCATCCAGACACCCTTCTTATGGCTCCTAATCTTTGACTGATCTTGCTGACTTGATAACAGATATGTTTAGAGTATTTTAGTCATGAGTCTACTACCAGCCCTAAATATCTGTATGACTCCACATTTGCAAGTTAGGAACCATTGTTCAATTTTAATTGTGTATGAAATACCAGACCTCCACTCCGTAGAAAAATCATATATTGAGTTTTCTTAACACTAATTTGAAGAGCAGAGTTTGCAAACCACTCCTCCATAAGTGTTAGGTCTCTCAGAAGCTGCTTTCCCAGCTGATCACAGCTATCAGCCGATGACACGAGTACAGTGTCATCGGCATATAGCCGGATCACACCTTTGGAAATTATTGACACTATATCATTAACATATATGTTAAATAGTAGGGAACCCAGGATTGAACCCTGGGGTACCCCTCTTCCAACATCTACTAAATCTGAGACTATTGTACCGACAGAGACACACACTGAAATCTATCAGATAGATAAGATTTAAACCAATGCAATGATTCTCCCAAAACACCTACTTTACACAATCTCTCCAGCAACCTATAATGGTCCACCAAGTTGAAAGCTTTACTCAGGTCCACGAACACTGCACCAGTCCTCAATCCTGAATCTAAAGATTTAGCAACAAGGTTATTGAAGTCAATTAGTGCGGTGTTCATAGACCTTCCCTCTCTAAAGCCATGCTGACAGTTGGTCAATAATCTATATTGTTCTAGATAACAATTCAACTGCTCATGAACTAGTTTTTCCAGAACTTTAGATAGAATAGACAGGAGGGCTATGGGCCTATAATTTGATGGAATGTGTTTACCCTTCCCAGTTTCCATAGGTCTGGAAAAACAGCGGAGCATAGGGTCCAGTTAAATAAATGTGTCACCATAGGAGCCAGCAAATCTGCTCCTATTTTCAGATATTTTGCATCAATTTCATCCATCCCCCCCTGCTTTTGTGCATCAAGGTTCCTAAGTTCTTTCTCAACTCTGTTTATCTCTATCTTCTTAAACCTAAATCCTGGTCCCCATTGACTACCCAATTTATCTCCAGACCCAATTTCCACTTTATCTACTGTATCACTTCATCAACTGAGATCTCAGAAGTTTTTAAATCTGATTGTTTAATCGATATGTCAGGAAGTTAACAAAATAATGATTAAGAATCTTTGCTACATCTGCTTGATTATCCACTAACCCTCCAGATTCCAGTAATTTGATATAACACAACACCAGGTCATTACAGAACTACAGCCTCACTTGGGCATCAACAGCCCCCACATGGTATCCCCTTCTGTGATAACCATCCGACAGTCATACGAAGGCTAGTATATATGGCTCAACTAATAACATAGAAACATAGAATTTGATGGCAGATAAGGACCGCTTGGCCCACCCAGTCTGCCCATTTCTCTACCTAATGGATAAGGTGCAGATCCTAGTTAACTAGCAGCCTAATTCTTCCTACCTCACCCCCTAGAATTGCCTTATGATGATCCCATGCATGCTTGACTTCCACCACTGTTTTTGACTCCACAACCTCCTCCGGAAGGCCATTCCATGCATCCATAACCCTCTCTGTGAAAAAATACTTCCTCAAATTACCTCTGAGCTGCCCCCCTCTATCTTCAAATTGTGCCCCCTTGTTCTTGCACACCTCTTTTTTTTTAAAAGATGCTAACCTTTTGGACTTTGTTGATTCCCTTGAGGTACTTGAATGTTTCTATCATGTCCCCCCCTCTCCCTCCTTTCCTCGAGGCTATACATATTAAGCTCCTTTAGTCTCTCTTCATATGTCTTCCGGTGCAGACCCTGCACCATTTTAGTGCCCTCCTCTGGACAGTTTCCATCCTGTCTATGTCTTTGCGGAGACTGGGTCTCCAGAACTGTATGCATTACTCCAGATGGGGTCTCACCAGCTGTCTGTACAGAGGGATAATAACTTCTTGTTTTCTACTGGTGATGCCTCTCCCTATGCATCCCAGTATCCCCCCAACCCTCCTTGCTGCCCTCTCACATTGCTTGCCCACCTTTAGGTCATCTGATATGACTACCCCCAGGTCCCTTTCCAATAAGGCCATAGTATGAGAACTATAAATAAACTACAACTCAAACAATTGTAGTTCCACGGCCAAGCAGTCAGGGAACCAAACTTGAGTGTGGGCATTAGGAACTTAACTCCCCTAATGTGCTGCAAAGAACCAACAACAATAGTAGGGGTCTTACTCGTCCATTACACAGAACTACCAAGATTGGTAGACCACCGAAAGACTACAAACAAAAAAATATAGGATATATATACATATATACAGCACCATACTCATTCACTATGGGTTTATCCTATGCTAGTACATCAGCACATACACAAACATGCAAAAAGGCCATTGCTTTCTGAAACCTTTAAGTACACATTTTACCTAACTTGTGATGCCAACACAAGGGTACCACTAACACCAACAGCATGACCACCTAACACAGCAGCCGGCATGTGTTCAGCCATATGACTGCAATAGTAGGTCAGCACCCCTTTGCAACTCCAGCCACCATCATAGGGCTATTCTGTCCCTATCTCACACTGACCATAGTCACAGGGAACACTTGTGCGGCTTCTTAGCAGGTGCACTGAAAGTGCACGCCGACTTTGACTATGACATTGCCGCCTAATGGTAGTAGCAAGGACAGCCTATGACTACCCAACAGGCCAGATATTCTGATACAGGGACTGATAACACCCTCCCCAAACAGCCTACAACTATGGCCTGGCCCTGAAAGGGATAGACTGCTGAATGAGGGTACCACACAGCAGTGACTGATACAATGTTACAGTCCCGCAGAGCTACCACATCATCTATCTATTCCAGACAATGGAAATTATTATAACCCAGTGTATGGGCAGAAACTTATCACCTCTATTAGTCTCTATGGCAGATGTACTACTATATCTACAACAGGGACTGGACAATGGGATAGCACCCTCATCACTAAGAGTTCAACTTCCAGTCATTGGGGTGGCAGTGGGCACTGTCGAAGGTGCATACCCAGGTTCACATCCAGATGTCATACGTTTTTAAAAGTGGCAACCAATATAAGGCCCCACATAAGGAACAGGATACCACCTTGGGACCTGACATTAGTACTCAATGTCCTTACCAGAACACCTTTCAAACCCCTAACAGACATCAGTGATTACTGGATTGGGTTAAAAGCAGAATTCCTAGTGGCAACATGATCAGCTCACTGCATCAGAGAACTGACAGCATTATCATGTAAGGAACCATTCACAGCATTCACACCAGACGGAGTTTCCCTACAGACCGTACCCTCATTCATTTCCAAGGTATATTCTGCATCTCACAAGCACCAGCCAATAGAACTGCTGACCTGTTATGAGGTACACACAAATAGCAGGGAGAGGACTCACCACTCCCTGGATGTCTAGTGGACACTCACAGTGTATCTAGAAAGAAACGCATAAGTACGAAAGACAGAGAGAGAATGTTCATCATTCCATCAGGTCACAAGAGAGGAACTGCAGTGGCCAAGGCCACCATAGCAACATGGTTAAAAATAACAATCATTGAATCATGTAAATCAGGTAACAAAGTTGCCCTGATGGGGATAAAAGCCCACTCCACAAGGGCCATGGCTGCCTCTTGAGTGGAATGAAACTATCATGGCACAGAAAATCTGTGCAGCAGCCATCTGGTCTACTATTCATAACCTTATGAGACACTATAGACTAGACACTGAAATTCAAGAGGAAAGTTCATTCAGACATAAAGTGTTAATAACTACCACCTTAACAAGCATATAAAACTCCCCCCCTTCCCTATAAGTAGGGTACTGCTTTTGAATCACCCTAAGGTAATGGATCTGGGAGTGCCATGGATATACAGGCAACACAATGGTAGTTTACTCACCTGATAGAAGTGATTATGTTCCTGTATATCCATGACACTCCATCCCACCCAAGGGAGCATGATTATAGGTATCACAGGTGGATTAAGCAACAGAACAATGACAATATGACAATATCTATGTGGAATGCTTTAAGTGTATAAGTCAAATACAATATGTAATGATTAAAGTAGATATAAATTTCCAGAAAGACTGTCTCTAGAGTAATATTTACTGTCTGTGTATACACTTAATAAGTTACTTTACAGCTCTGGAAGTATCAAAACTGAAGATGGGAAGGGTGGAGAAGGGCTTGCGGTGAGACGAAATCTGATCTTAGGTCACATGTGCATCAGCAGCCTATCAGGTGTACATAATCCAAAGGTAATGGATCTGGGAGAGTCATGGATATACACTAACACAATCACCTTTACCAGGTGAGTAAACTACCATTGTGTTCCTTTCACCTCATCAGCTACTGCTCTCTCTCTCTCTCTCTCTCTCTCTCTTCCTTTTCTCATTTCTGTGGCTTAGCATGACATTAACCACACTGTTCTTTGTGGTTCATCTGAAAGGCCTGGTATGGTCTTCCTGGAACATCTAGGATGTATGAAAATTGACAGCAATAACTACTGAGGTTGAGAGAGGTGCAGTACTGCTAGAAATTTAATAAAATATTAGATTATGTATTTAACGAAAAAGGGGTAACAGATATTAAAATATAGGACAGACCCTAAAAGAAAAACTGGTGAGCATTTAAAGGCATAAAAGTATTCACTGTCACAGCAGTCAAAGACCATACAATGTAGCCTGGAAAGGATTAGGTTGATTTGCAGCAAATGGTCTTAATGGCCCTACTTTACACCTCTCAGACTGACTGATATACAAACAAAGGTCTGCATGACTTCAGAAATTGTTTATAACCTAAGCATGCAAATAAAATAGTGAATGATTTAACAGAATCTGTTTTTCAAGTATGTGAGCATTCAAAATGACTGGAACAGTACTACCTCTGAATAAAACTGGATTAGCAGATAAGGTTTCTGAAACACAGATTAAACTGCTCACACTGGGACAGGAGGCTCACAAACCCACTCAGCAGGTCAGGCCCTCTGCCCCCCACAGTGACAACCTCTGAGTGCAGTATTGTGAACAGTTAACAGAACAGGGTAACCTTCCTGTCTGTTTGTGGGTCTGAATCACCTTTGGTCTCAAGTTCTGAAGGGATTCAAACTGTGAACCTTATGCTAGCATACCCAAATGTACAGGCTCAGATAATTCTGCTCTTCGAGGACTGCCAGATATCTTTCACCAAGGGAGCCTAACCAGGTATACAAAAGTGAACCCTTAAAAACTCTATGAAAAGACCTTTGGAACATTCTTACCTTCCCAGTTTGGTATTATCATCAAGCTTTGAACAGTTTAGTCAGCCTTAACCATCTGTATTTCACAAGCAAAAGAAAGAACTTCGAAGGCATCAGGTAGTCTCCATAAATATAAGAGGTTTACTTAGAAAATGGATAAAAATAGGTCAAATGTAAACACAGAACAATATATCACAAAGCATACAATCACTTAAAAGGAAACAAGGAAAAAGTGCAAACTCCTACCACAATATAATTAGACTCATCTATCTAATGTACTCTTATCTTCTTACAGTGCTTATAATTAGATGTTGTTGCTTCAGAGTCCAACAGGAATGTGTCAGTTGAAAACACAGAATGCAATTTAAAATGCTGTGTTTCAACCCCTTCCAAGAAGGTCATCTAGCTCCTCCTTCCAGAATATAAGAATTATACAAAACAGAAGTCCTATCAAGAGGTATATTAAATATTGTGAGTTCAGCAAAACTCATTTACCAAATTATGACACTCTTTAAATAACATCCCCTCTTTGATCTTGAGTAGTTTCTTTTCCCAGGACACTTCAAAGGAATTTTATGACTTAAAACCATAGTGATAGAACCTGTTTTCTTCATCTGAAACGTCATAAAATAGATATTTTAGTTCTTAGCTTCAAGGAAGCACAGCTCATCAACAAAGCCATAAAATGCAACTTCTTGGAAGTTAACCACAGTACAGAGCTCTGCTGTTTAACACATATTCTTCATTTAACTGAAACCTGGGGGCAGGGAGAGATGTCATCCCAAGGGCAGAGGATGTCTCCTGTGAGACAGGTCACATATCACATTCTATATTACAATTCCTAGAACAATCATAACCAGCTGGCTAAGCGTCACAGAGGCAACCATATTGCGATGCCTGTCTGAATGTCTAAGGGTTTCAGAAAAATGAAGCTGTTAATTAAGGTGGTATTGTTTACCCTTCCCAGGAATAACCTTCCAATTTGCTGGTGTGAAGTTAGAGGTGACAACTTGGCAAATAGGGACAGATTTGGCTCTTTTGTGTGCCCTGCAATTGAAGGGCACTTCCTGATTTGTATGCACTGCAAGCAAGCAAGCACACTGAAATATCAGCCAATTGCTTATGGTCATATGAAAAGAAATGAAACAGTTAGTGGAGGATCTCACAGATGCTGCTTGACCCACCATAAAAACTGAATTTGCAATGGTGAAAACAGGAGGACTGAATCTGGACCTAGAAAACTGAATCCATTCGGTCAAAAACCAAGTAGATGGTAACCCTTGTAGTTTGGAAGGTCTTTGTGTCTGTTTCTCCCCACACACACTAACAGGCACTCCTGTTTCTACACACACACACAAACACGCTCTCCATTTTTAAATTTCTTTTCAATTAGTTTATATGTTTGTTTTTTGGCTGTTTTGACCACCTCTCTCCTATACACTGTGTTCTCCCTACACATAGTACACACAGTCGTTTTTTAACATTACATCTTTGTTTTAGGGTTTGGAGATACTGTGGCTGGCGAGGGACTGTCATGAAGGTATGCTCAAACAAGTGCCAGCCAGGTCAGAGAAGCGAAGTGTTGACTATGAGCATGTCTTTCTGCTGCTACTGTGTTAAGAGTTTTGTGCTTCACGCTGTTACCTGTGGTGCTGCAGTAGGAGTGAGCATGTTATCAACCCTCACGGCTTTCTGTTTTACACTGCTCACTCTGCATTACAACTTTTGAAGTTTGGCAGCCTGGCTGTTACAAATACTGTTAAGGGAGGGGAGGGCAACATCTGGAGACCGCGGTGGATGAGGACTGCAGAAACTGCTGCAGTGAAAAGGATCAACTTCAGAAAGTTGAGCTGTAAACAAAGAAATAGAGGTACATTGCAACTTACATGTTCATCTGAATTGCCGTATTCAGTGTTTTCTTCTTCGAGCTTCCTGTTCTCGAGCGAGCGGCTTACCGGTCAGTCACTGACTGCGGTTTCATCACGCCACTTGCTCTAACAAGACTGATTTCTTTTTTAATTCAGCTCAATATAATGTTTTAATCCTTGCTGTGCTACTGTGACTGGGGAATTTTTGTGGGCGATCTCGGCAGGTTAGCACTGGCAGGTGTGTTCACTCACCTGCTCGAACACCAGACTTGAAGGACAGTAAAACAGGCCAGTTAATGAAAAATGTTTTGTTTTGGGTTACATTTTTTACTTTAGAAAAAAATATATATTCTATGAGTGCTTTAGATAGAAAGAGGCTGGTGAGCTGCTTGGTGGGGGTTGGGGGCCAGTGACCTATAAATATACGGTGTTTGGGGAATCTCAGACTGCAGGTGAAAGACTCTCATTTACTAAAAGGTGTGGTATAGATATCTGCCAGTGCACCATCCTTCTTGGTATAGGTAGGACTGGTTGGCAGGTTATGGCTGGATAAGGACACACCAAAATGTGACTTTCAGCCAATCAGAATAGTAGAAATTTCTTACCCATTTATAAAAGGTACTAAAGGCAGGCTGGACAGGCAATTAGTCTTTTCCTGTCCTTATTGTTTATGTTTCTAGGGGAGAGGGATAGAGGCTCCCTAGTGCACCAGCAAGGGTGTCTGGTGGCACCACCCTCTATCCATGACCAACACAGGCATGTACACTCAGACATCATAATGTGAAGCAAGACTGGACAGGGGATGGGTTGAAGCTTTTGTATTATGGTTCTTGGCTACAGCACCAGTATGGTACCTATCCTCAATTAATCAATCAACTTTATTTATATAGTGCAATTCTCACTGTGATTCAATGGGCTTTACATCAGATAAAACATTTAAAACAATACAAACACATCATCACAATAAATAATCCTCACTGGGTTATATTGTTTTAACCACTAGAAGTGCATCAACAGCTCAGTCCTCAATTCTTTTGTATCACCAATACATAGAAACATACAATCTGACAGCCAGTAAGGACTGCTTGGCCCATCCAGTCTGCCCATTTTTTTACCTGCCTGTACTGTCACTGCAGACCCCACTTGATTTCTAACTCCTCTGCCCTTGCTTCCCACTAAGATCCCATTGTGCCTATTACATGCATGTTGAAGCCCACCACTATTTTCACCACCACCTCCATAGGAAGACTATTCCAGGCATCCACCACTCCTTCAGTGAAGTAGTTCCTCACATCTCTCTTACATTTACTCCCTTCCGGCTCCATTGCTTGTTCTTGTACATCCTTTCCTCAGAAAAATACTCCCCTACTGTACCTTATTTACCTCCTATGTTGTGTTTATAGATATCTATCATATCCCCCATCTCTTTTTTCTCTTCTCTCTTTCAGAGTGTACATTTTGAGGTCCTTCAGTCTCTCTTCGTAGGGCTTTTTATGCAGACCCTGCACCATTTTAGTTGCCCTCCTCTGGGCTGCCTCCACTCTATGTCCTTCCTGAGATGTGGTCTCCAGCAGTGGACACAGTACTCCATACACTTGGATACCATGTACAATTTCTACAACTAGCATCCCATACTCTTTTATCGATATGCTGAAGGGCTGTCACCCTTAGCAGTACCAATTATCCACCAGCTGTGATTATCGCCACTTCCTTCAACTGGAAAGAAAAACAACCTTACACAGACCTATACATGGACAGGTACAGTCAGTAAAATAAAATTCATTACACAATCCCTTCTTTTCCTGTAAAAGAATAACAACAGCAAAAATGCAATTACCAGTTCTTTCTTATTTCCCTTTTACCATACACAGATACTTGACTCACCAGTCCATCTTTCTCGCAACAAAAATTCATATACAGTACTACACCACACACAATGGAATGACTACAAAGGTAATTTTTATGTAAACAAGGAGTAATATAAAACTTGGATGAATAAATATTTGGGTTGAACACAGAAGTCTTCTAGTAACTTGAGGTGTGACTGTTTTTGAAGCATTCATCTGTAAATGAATTTTCATGTTTCACTGTATGTTACCCATGTTTGAATACCTCATGTGATGAAATGTTTGTATGTTTTATATTGAAAATTCAGTAAAATGATTATACAAAAAGAGATTCTTGACCTGCTTCCTCAGCATAGGGTCTCCTTAAGGAGATCAGCCCAACCAATATGGCCATCTCTGAAGTGTTCCCTGCTGCATGTAGGTACGTGTGTACAAAGAGCTATACTACACCAGTTTATGTTGTCATCTTCCTGCTAGGTGGACTGGGCTTCTTCAACTCCCTGCACTTCCATAGGTCCACAAGTGTTTTCTCTTTTGACAAGCTACTGTAATAAGGAACTTAACTACATTTCCCCATGAGGGACAAGATACAGGAAAAGCAGACTGGCATATCCCCAGCCCATCTTCTTCCCCACAAAGAGGAAGCACAACTGAAACACAACACCGTGGATCTATGGACTCCTGCATGAAACAATGAGCTTGTTCTCTCCCCACCCCCATTCAGACATAGTGGTTGGGATGTAGTTTTCTCATGGCGGTACCATCCAAGCAAGCATGATAATACCCTCCCCATTCTGAAGCTCCTCCTCATCTGTGTAGATAACCTTGTGCATCCTGATACTCTGGACTATCTCTTATTCTTTCACCAGACATAGAAACAGGATCTATCGCAGATAAGGACCGCTTGGCCCATCCAATCTGCCCATTTCTCCCCACCTACACTATTACCACAGACTGTGCCCAATCTACAGCTCTTCTCGCTCACCCTCTTCCTTTCTACTATGATTCCCTTGTGTTTATACCATGCCTTCTTGAACCCCACCACTATTTTTGCCACCACTTACTCCACTAGAAGGCTGTTCCAGGAGTCCACAACTCTTTCTGTGAAGTACTTTCTCACATCTCTCCTAAACCTACCTCCCTCCCTCCAGCTTCATAGCATGTTCCCTTGTTCCTGAGCACCACTTCTGAAAAATACCTCCCTTCTCTACCTTACTTACCCCCATGACATATTTAAAGGTCTCTGTCATATTCCACCCCCCCCCAATTCTAGGGTGTACATATTGAGGTCCTTTAGTCTCACTTCATAGGGCTTTTGACACAGACCCTACTCCATTTTAATTGCCCTCCTCTGGACTGCTTCCTCTCTGTCTATGTCTGTATGGAGATGTGGTCTCCAGAACTGGACACAGTACTCTAGGTGGGGTTTTACCAGCAATGTATACAGAGGCAACACCACCTCCCTATTTCTACTGGTGATACTCCTCCCTATGCACCACAGCATCCCACTAGCTCCGTACTGCCTGGTTGCACTGCCTGGCCACCTTTAGGACATCTGATACGACTATCCCCTGATCTTTTTCCTGCTTGGTAGTTGTCATTACCACTCTACCTATTTTGTACTCCACCCCTGTGTTTCTGTGCCCTATAGGCATTATTTTGCACTTTATGCACTGAAACCCATCTGGGATACTCTTGGCCCTCCTAGTTTTCTCAGGTCTCTGCTCATCCTTTCCACACACATGCCCAGAGTGTCCACCCTATTGCAGATTTTGGTGTCATCTGCAAAGAGGCAGACCCTCCCTTCCAGCTCCTCTGCAATGTCACTTATAAAGACATTAAACAGGACCAGTTCAGAGACTTCTGGTGGTGCTTACGGCAGTATAAGCAGCAATGCATATAGAGCTCCTGCATGAGTCAACATCAAGAACCCCCAATCTAACATTTCAACAGCAAAAATCAAACTATTTACCTGGAATTGATTGGGGGCCAGTACATTATTGCAGCAGATGGCCAAAGTATCCATAATCATTTTTTAGCTCTGTCGGTTGAAGGAGATGGAGCGGACAGCAGCCTATGGAAATGGAGGTGCCGGCGACCACTGAGAAGGTTCAAGGTTCCAATGAGGGGAAAAATTAAAATCAACAAAAACACACCCAAGGCAAAGCACAAATGGACAATATTTTAACTGCAGTTCCAAGTTTTGATTGAAATGCAGGACTTGATCGAGGAACTCCGCCCGATCTGACATGACCTACAGTGAAGGATGGATGAAGGTGGGCGGACAAATTTCTAGTAACAGTACCTGCCTGGATCATCTTGAGTAGGCCATATCAGCAATAACACATGCTCACCTGCAGACAGCATTCCAGCAGGAGGATGCAGTGAATCATGGCAGTAGAAAAAATAAAAGAATCTATGGCCTGCTGGAAAATGAGGAGGGTCAAGATATGCCGGCCTTCCTCGACCAGCTCCTGCGTGCTATCCTTGAGTTGGGGCCTGACTTCCCCCTTGATATTGAGAGGGGCCCATCAGGCTTTAGGCCTGAAGCCCGCCACACTGGACTCCCACCCACATTCAATTGTTGTATGGTTCTTAAATTACACTATCAAAGACCAATTACTGCAAAAAGCCTGGGCTAAACAAAAGCTATTTAATGGAACCGCATGCATATTTTTTGATAAGGATTATGCTCCCACCACTCAGAGACAGAGGAGGGAGTACAAACCCTCTTCCCCATCTTAGGTCTCACAATTTGAAATTTAAGACTCCTACCGGCAAAACTGGTGGTCCAATTTCCAACAGGACAGCAAATGTATGCCTCAGCAGATGAAGCCAGGAGAGATCTCCAGACAAGGGAATTCTTCCAGATCACAGCAACCAGAGAAATCTACAATGGAGGCCCCAACCTCCCAATCAGGGGTGAGCTGCAAACTGAAGGAGGAATGGAAGCGGATCAGCCAGTGATGGAAATCCTTCAACAGCTCCAGCAATTCTGGAATCCAGTCCTTCTGACTTGAATACTGAGCTTTCTTTTGGATTTATTTAAAAAAGCTTCACCAGGAAAGCAACATGAACTGTGAAACAGCTCGTTTCCAGAAGTGTCCTGAGGGGAAGGGGTTAAATATGGAGGAGACACTTAATAACAGTACAGAATAACAGGTTACAGATCCAGTACACTCCAGATAAGGCAATCATCTATGACTTCTATAAACATACATCTATACCATTACAGATTCCTGACAGGTAAACAATACTAGTACACATTTTTTTGACCCTCCTCCCCCAGCACCTGCCGTAAATCTTTCTCGCCCTTATTTTCTCCTCCGCCGTGTTTCTGCCCAAGAACTTAGGCCGCACCTTGTCACTGCCCTCAAGAGTAATAGTACAGGCAGTGACACCCTGGATCCGTGTATCCCACGGCTGGTCTTAGACACAGTCCTTACCCGATCACATGCCTCATCAACCACTTTCTTTGCCTGAGAAGGTTCAACTGCCTGGAAAGTCGCCACTGTCACCCTATCTTTAAAGGTGGTGAAAGGACTGTGGCTGGAAACTATTGACCAATCTCCATTCTCTCTCCTCTGTCCAAGGCCTTGGAAAAGTGGTAGCCTCTCAAATCTCTGACTACCTCTCCACCTACAATGTCCTATGTCCTGAGCAGCATGGCTTCTGGGCGGGCCACAGTACCAACACAGCCCTCCTAGAGTTCTCCAACTTTCTCACTCCTCCTTAGACACTGGTTCTCTGGCTTGTGCAGTCATTCACTGACCTCTCTAAAGCTTTCGACACTGTCTCCCACCCTCCTTCTTGATGCCCTTAGTCTCTCTGGTTTTGCTGCTGGGCCTATCTCCTGGTACACCAGTTATCTGTCTGACCGCTCACAGCATGTAAAAATTAATGGGACCTACTCAGACATCTGTCCCATCTTTTCTGGGGTTCCCCAGGGCTCCATTCTAGACCCCTTACTATTCTCCCTTTACCTTAACACCCTTTCACGCTCTTGCTCGGGGAACATTCTATTGTACGCTGATGATGCAGTCATCTTTGCCTCAAGTCATAACCCTATTGCCCTTCAGGACTCGCTGCAGAAGACCTTCACTGAAGCCGAGGGGCTGGTTCAAGAACATAGATTGGTGATAAATCTTAAAAACAAAAACCATGTTCTTCACTCATCCTCAAAACAAGTCCTGCAACTTCAAACTCCTCATTCACTCTGGGTCCTCTTTCCCACTCGAACAAGTTTGCTCCTATAAATACCTAGGGATCCATTTTGACCCCTCCCTCTCCTTCCGTGGACAGCGCTGCCTAGCCACTGCCACTAATATCCGATTGGGCATCTTACATCGGTATAAACACTGCCTCCCCGGAGGCTCTTCCACTTCATGATCACCTCCTCTATCCTGTCCCTAGTGGACTATGGACTGCTGGTGTATGGTGCTGCTGATCAGACCGCACTTCATAAAATTAGCACAACTCTGAATAAGGCCTGCAGGTTAATTACTAGGGCACCTAGGCTAACACACACCCTGTCTACTGTACGGCTAAAGCTGGTACTTGATCTTGGCAGCGCCTCAAATATCTGACCTGTACCCTTATAAAAAGACCCTCCTTGGGCTATCCCGCCTGGATTGACCACCACCATCCACGCTCTGTCCCACTAGTTCATACTAGGACCTCTGGGAAAACCTCTCTTGTTATTCCCTAGAGCTAGGACCTCTCATGGCCAAAAGGCCTTCAGCTTTAGGGCCCCTCATAGTTCAACACACTGCCCCCTCCATCTCCGAAGCTCCAACTATATCATGCTTCACAAAAGCGTCATACCAGGAACCACCTTGTGCTTACAAGCTGTAATTGCCACTAGTCTAAGCCATTACTCAATACTAGCAATAAAGCTTACTACTAAGCTGCTAAGGACAACATAACTCCGGTATGGTTTGCATCAATCCTACCTGTACCAGCTTGTTTGTATCTATGTCTTAAGTTACTGTTATACTGTGTTATACTGTTATACTGTGTATTTTTGTTTGTCTTACTGTGACAAGGTACCTTTGTAAATGAGCCTATGACTTAAAGGCTTTCCAAACTGCTGTCTAAATAAGTAAATAAATAAAATAAATAACCTAGGAATAAACAGTACTTAACAACATAAGCAAATTTCTTATTTACATAAATACAGAGAAGGAACCAGTGCGATGATAAATAGTGCCAAGTGGAAAGACAACGACTTTCTGTACAACTGCAATGATATTGACCAAATGAACATACCAGCTTTATACAGTAAACTACTGGTAAGAGCAAAAAGATTTCAGAACAACTGTGCAAGATCCCAAATGCTAATTAAAATTCACGATAAACAAACTTATGTGTGGGAAAATAAAAAAAAGAGAATGGGGGGACATGGTGGGGGAGCCAAGGACCTTCACTCCTTCAGGATGCAGAGAACCCTGCCAAAGGGATCGGCAGTGTTAGTAGGGAGAGAGAAGCCAAGGACCGTCACTCCTTCAGGATGCAGAGAACCCTGCCAAGGGATCAGCAATATTAATGGGGGGGGGGCCAAGGACCTTGCGTATTTATTGTAGACTTGCCTGCAGGTGGGTGACACGAGGGGTTTGGGGTTAACTGGGGGGATGGGGGTGAGTGATAAGTAGTGCAGCGTGAGGCTGGACATTGGCCTGTGGCCCAGTGGCTCAGCTAAATTAAATAAATGGAGCCTTCTTGTATACTAATTGAAGGCCATAAATGCTTTACGACCATGGGCCACCTGGGCCGCAATTGGCTTTAGGGCTTGCCTGGTTTGATAGGCCTTCATGGGTCCTGTTCCCCCCTTCCCCACTTTGGATCCGCCCCACCCCCGGATACCCTGTTACCTGCGTGGAGCTCAGATCAGTGCTCTTTCCTCCACCTTTGTAATGATGGTTTGTTTTCTTTTGAAATTCGGGGCATGCAACCATTTCGCAGGCAATACAAACTTCTCTTTAACTGCTTTTATGCTGGCTGGATCCCTGATCTAATAATGCCCTTGGATTTTTATTTGACTGTCTAGTAATTATTATGCTGGGAATTAACATTGATTCCTTCTACAGTATGATATTCCTAGAAACAGCCCCCTTTGGAAGAGCTGAAGGAGGGCCCAGGGTTTGCCAGCATTCTAGATTTTATTTAAAAATGTATAATCTGTTCTCTCTCATGTTTACTTAATAAAGGGAAGAGAGAGAATCATTCTGTTTTGATCAAGGCGCTAGACTTTAGTAATGAGCAAAAACGCAACATGGACTCCTACAATTTGTAATGGACTTTAAGACGTTGCATTGTTTTACTGGAGATACCATTTGGAGGCGGCGTTTTGATTTGTTTCACAGTGGGTTGGCCCAACTCTTCTCCTTTTGAAGAGGTTAGTTCTTATACTCAAGGCCCCATTTGAGCCTCCCCCTTATATACAAGACCCAAAGCCTTGGAAATGTGTCTTATACTAGAACTATAGCAGGGGGGCTCTATAACTTAATCTAATTCTGTGTCATTTACAAGGGAGAGGAGGTTTTGTCATCCTAAGGACACAGTAGAATGAAAGGGAGCCTGGTTAGCATCCGTTTTGTTCCATAAGGGAGTCTACATAATCTGGTGTGGGTTGGGCCTTGGGGTGTTACTAAGGGGGACCCTTTCCACAGTAGTGGGGGGACCTCATCATCTGCATCCTAGCAAATGTAGTTTCTTCCAAATGATGTGAAACCCACTCTCATTTCAATTACATTCAGGGGCTAAGTGAGTGCCTTCACGGTTCAACCTCTCCCCCCACCCACTGGGGGTGTGGAAATAGGGAACAAAGGAATGACAGACATGTGGAGGTGGACTCCATAATATTACCTGGCACTACTAAACCTATCGTTAACTAGATAGGCCTTCAGCTGCCTTATAGAAGAAGGGGAGGCTCTCAAACCCAGTTGTGGGCCAATATATGATGTTGCCACTTTTGAAGTTTGGGTTGACCCTATGGGTTCTTTTTCCTTTTTGTTGGGACAAGTTCATCCCTCAGGTGGTCCTTACCCCAAGGTTTGGGGACAGCACCTCCTTCCTGAGAGAAATCTTGTGAGAATTCTCTGTTGGGAACTTATGGGTAGTTCTTTACCCACCTGAAAAGGAAGTCACTTTGAATACAGTTAATGGTTTCTCAGACCAGTGTTTCGGCTCCAGATGTTTATTTTACTATCTTTTACTGGGTTTAATGGAAGAAGAGATGAAGGTGGGGCAAATGTTATTTCTACTAGTAATAGAAGTTTCTAAAAGGGGTGCGGAGGGAGGGAGTTGGGGCGTAAGTTTTAAGAAATGTTGTGACCTGACTGGTTATACCACTAAACCAGTTTTTTTAACCTATTTACACAGTCTTGGTTGGTTACAGAACAATCTTTATTTCAAGATGATAACAGTGGGTCCCCTCTGTGGTTGGTGAGGGCCTCCTCGGTGGCAGGTTTCTGTTCCTCTCCTAGTCCACTGAGTTGGGTCCTTTGGGATAACCAGGGGGATGGAGGCTTCCAAAGTGGATGAGTCAAGGAAGTGTTGTCTGGGGGTGGGTTCCTCCTCAGTGGGGGCAGCACCTTTTCTTCTCAGGGTTATGATGTCATCAGTTCCTGTAAAGATATATTTGCAGAACATTAATGGATTGAATTATCTGATTAAGAGAACGAGGTTCATGTAATATTTACAGAAATATCCAGCTGATTTATATTTCATCCAGGAAATGCACTTATCTGACGTTGAACATCTAAAATTAAGGGGGGTGGCGAAGGTACGAAGTTTATGCTTCTTCCCGTCCTAGTGGTAAAAGGAGGGGCTCAGCTATATTGGTTCCAAATGTCACCGCACTGGACATACAAAAGAGTTATGTCAATAACCAGGGGAGATATGTAATTCTACAAGGGACTTTCTTTTCCCAAGCTGTCACCATACTTAGTGTTTACCTTCCTCCGCAAACAGCGACTCCGGTGGCTAGAACCTTACTTAATAAGGTCCTTGACCATCCGAAGGGGAGATTGATAATGGGAGGGGGGGGGGACTTTAATAAGACCTGGTCTGTAGATCTTGATTCTACAAACCCACGTTCACACATCTTATCTGCATTTCTTATGTCCCTCCAGATCCAGAGTCTCTCTATGGTTCAGTTCCATTGTGAAATGATCCAGCTTCCCATATATGCGATATCAGGAACAGCTTAGTGTCCACAGGAGAGACTGAAGCCAGATCCATTATATCATCAGTCCAATTTCATAATTCCCAGATCCTCAGTCTATTTATGGCAGGACCTCCTAGGGTGGAAAATTGTGACCAAAAGAGAAAAGCCAATAAAGGAACTTGCTCTTGAATGAATAAATCGTATGGTCTGAACATCCTTTGTGTGTCTATCTTTCTTTATAATACATTTTATTTCCATTATACTGTAGTTTACATTCATTTTTCAAAAATAATAAAAGAACAAGTAAATCTATAACTTATTCAAACCAAAAAACAGCCAAATAAGCAACCAAAGTTAGGTCCGGTGTGAAGGTGCACCTTATTCTGGTCTCCCCTCTTTTCTGGTGGGCTTCTACTATCCTTCCCCCTTTATTACTAAAGCCCCTGCTCAGCCCTGAAATTTTATTAGCGATTTTGTATAAATCCTATTTCTGGAGTAACTGCTCCAGGACTGGTTGGCCTTCCTTCTCCTCCCAGTGATGGAAAAGAAGTAGCCATCTAGTGTTAAATCTTTCAGTGGCAAGCCTCAGCCTAGCTGTGACGGCCTTCATATCTTTAATTTGATTAAGATTCTGGTACCAGTTAGAGGTCTGTGGTGGGTCCCCATCAACCATCTCTGTGCAATTGATTTCAGTGCTGCTACTATCAAGATATTATAAAGATATTTCTCTGCTTGACATTTTATTTCCAGCTGAGGGGTGGGGGCTCCCAGCACCAATTTTCAAACTCCAGAGGAGATGTCAAGGAGAGGATTTTGTAATTAGAGCAGTTATCTCTGCCCAAAAGAGCAATTTTGGGACACTCCCAAAAGATATGGTGGTGTGTGCCCAGGCCCCACATTGTCTCCAGCATTTATTTGTTGTAGAGGTGGCATAGTGGTAAGATATGGAGGAGTTCTAAAAACAGATGTTAATTTCCATCTAAATTCCTCCAGGAGGGGAGTTAGTTGTTTGTGGGTGCCTGACCAGAAATCTTGCCAGGCTTGATCTGGAATTTTAGGTTCACCTCTGCAGTCCACCGGCTTATCACTGTTTGTATGGCTAAAGTCCCTCTGTCTTCCATCAGAATTTCATAGATTTGCGAAATGTAAGATTCTAGTGTAGTGTCTGTCAGGGTGCTTTTGTGATGAGTGAGTAGAATGGGGCAGCAGGGTTCTGCGTCAGCTCCACCAGTCCTATGGTGTTTGTGATATAATGTACACATTGACAGAACCTAAAGGAGTCTATGTTCAGTAATTTAAATTCTATTTGGATTTGGGTAAAAGATTTCAGGTGTTCCCCCTCTAAGAACTGTTGGGGGTATAATAAGTCCATTTATGGCCCATCTAAGAATAAATGTGTCTTCTCTCTGGGCTGGGAACCCTGGTAGGTGTGTAAAAGGGAGATAACGCCACACCGGATGGGTTATCTCCCATTCCTGTCTGACTTTAAGCCAGAGTGACATGGTGTGTCTAGTTAACTTATTTGTTATGTGCTTCAAATCATTTGGAAGGACTCTCCAAGATAAAAAATTAAGAGGTGCCAAATGACACTCTCTCTCTCTCTTCTGTCTCTAACCAACCATGTCCTTTTCCTAGTGTTAACATTTTAATCATTGGTAAAAGTTGAGCCACTAAATAGTATTTTGGAAAGTCTGGAAGCCCATTCCTCCTTTTCCTTTTCCTCTGTCAAAATATCCCAACAGACCTTGGTCATTTCCCACCCATATGAAATCTGACAGTTTCATTTTTAAATACTTCCAGTCCTTTATAGGATTGAGAGGGAAGGGTTGTAAAAGGAAAAGATATCAGGGTAAGATATTCATTTTAACTGTTTCCAGTCTGTTGCTAAATGTGAGAGGGAGCAGATTCCACCTGTGTCAATCTGCATATACTTGTTGTCTAAGGGTTCCATAATTGTATTGGTACAATGATGCCAATTGTGTAGGAATCAGACTCCCTAGGTAGCGTGCATTTTTTAGTACTCACTTACAGGGATCATATCTGTTAAATCTTGGTCCTTTGTGCCTCCTATTAGTAGCACCTCTAACTTTGTCTTGTTTACCTTGAAGCCTGAGACTTCTCCAAAGTCCTTAAGTAATTTCAATAAATGGTGGATGGAAGAATGAGGATTACTCAGGTACACAAGGTATCATCGGCATACAAATAAATCTTGTGGCTTGTATGCTGTAATGTTCGATCATTCTTTAATGTTATAAATTAATATGGGTAAGACTAAAAGACAAACATTGTGGCACTTAAATACTTCCATTTTAAAAGACCTCCAATTCATTACACATATTCAGGAACGGATCCCTCAAATTCTATAGGACAACGATTCCCTAGAAGTGATGGCACCTACCCTTTGGGACACTTTAAAAGTTGTCATCAGAGGTGACATAATTGCGCATTCGGCTAGGAAAAAGTGCAACCTGGAGGCCAAGTATGAAATATTAGTGCAGCAGCTTCATTCATACCAATTATTATATAGGGAGGGAGATAGGGAATTACAATTGAAAATTAGGGAAACTCAACAAGAAACACAAAAAAAAATGGATTATAAAGTTCAACAGACCTTACTGTGTCTAAAACAATATAATTATGAAGGGGAGCAAGGGGAGCCCAAATACTTGCCCATCGGATAAGAATGCGAAAAAGACCGGCAACAATCTTAAAATTAAAACATCCACAAACAAAGCAGAAGATGTATAGAGAGGAAGAGATTAGGGCCATCTTCACAGATTTTATCAAACATTATATAGGGCAGGTCCTTCATCTACAGTGGGAGAAAGACAACTTCTCCTCGAACTGATGTTCTTACTGATGCCCAGCAGCAATCCTTGGTGGCCCCTTTAAATGCTGAAGAAATTTTTAGACATATCCAGGCTGCGAGCCCTCAGAAATGCCCAGGACCTGACGGCTTTAATGTAGAATGATATCAAAAAATGTTCTAGATGGCTCCTCCCCACAATGCTACGACATTTCAGGATGTGGCAAAGGAAGAATCCTCTTCTTCATTGGCGACATAATAATTGCTGCTCTACCTAAGCCAGATAAAGATACCTCAGATCCTCTTCCTATTGACCAGTTTCGATTCTTAATTCAGATTACAAGATCATCATGGCCATTTGGTCCTCTCGGCTGAAAATATACTTCCCTCTGGTCCATTTTGACCAGGCAGGGTTTATAAAATACAGATATATGATGGATAACATCTGTAGAGTGATGCTATTAGTAGAACATATTCAGATGAGACAGATCCCGGCTGCCCTGTTAAATCTTGATGCTAAAAAGGCGTTTGACAGGGTGTCCTGGGATTTCCTTTGGGAGACCCTGTCCGCCTTCTGGTTCCCAGAAGCCTTTTTGACATGGTTAAAAAATATTTACTATGATCCAAAGGCATATATTCGAGTAAACTGCTCCCTGTCATCCCCAATATCCCTTCATCATGGCACACAACACAGGTGCTTTCTCTCCCCTCTATTGTTTGCTTTGTACATGAGCCTCTTGCTACAGCTTTTGTGGAATGTGGAGAGAATTGAGAGCATTCCACTGGGGCAAAGGGAATATAAAGAGTCATTGTTTGTAGACAATGTTCTCTTGTCGGTCTTGTCCCCCCAAGTCCTCAGTGGCAGTGGTTTGGAATGTTTTGCATAATTCTGAAAAGGTTATGGACTTCAAATTGAATGTCTCCAAAACTGAGGTCATAATGTTTAACTTCACTCCCTCTGAAGCTCTTAAAGCAGGTACCCTCTGCGTTAGTTATACACTAAAATAAAATACCTGGGTCTCCATATCACTAAAGATGCAGCCAATGTAGATGTAGCAAACTATGAACCTTTAACAGTGTCAATCCAAGATGATCTATCCAAGTAAGCAAACCAACTTTATCCTTTTTTCAAAGAGTGGAGCTCATCCAGAATAATATTTTACTGCACCTGCTGTACATCTTTTAATCCATTCCAGTCCTACTGGCCCATTTCTATTAGGCTTTTTGTAACAGAATTATCTTGAATTTTATATGGGGGGGGGGGGCAATGTCCAAGGGTGTGTTTCCCATTCTCCAATTATCCCAAGCTCAGCGCGGGGTAATCCTGCTTAATTTGGAGCTATATGCGCCGGCTGCTTTCCTCAAGGTAGTACTCCTTTGGTTAGCCCCTATACATATATGGCTCCATGGAAGGAAATTGAGTTCACTGTTAATGACCTTCACAACCTTTTCCCAGTCCTGTTTGCCACAAAGGGTAAATCTTCCCCGTTATGCCATTTTACCAAATTCATGGTCAGTGTCTTGACAGTATGGCTCCAGATGAAATCCCACCCGAAGTTTGAAGGTATTTTTTATTACTGTCAGCTAATGTTGGCTGATAAATATTTTAAGCCCTCTCAGACAGATCTTACATTTAATAAGTGGCACCAGTTGGGATTACATTTTATATACCAATTCCTAGCTCCAACAGGCATAATCCCCTTTGAGGCCTTACAAAGAGACTTTGGAATTACAAATAGAGACCACTATAAATGTAATCCCCTTGCAAATGGGGGTTCCAAGAAATGCCTGCTTGGGCTTACCTTAGCCCATTGGTTCTGTCCTTCTCCCGCTGTCTCTCGGGCTTCTCCAGACTTGGCCCCTAATTTTTCTGGCTTCAAAGGTGCTGCTTTGCCCTCGTGAGTGCCCCAGCCTAAAGCCCGAATGAAAATATGGCCCCTCGGGGCTTAAAACGCTGACCGCGAGCTCCCGCTGCAAAAGTGCTGCCTCCAGGGCAGTGGGAATCACATTGGCACGCTAAGTGCCTTTGATGTGGAGCTGCTTGTTTTGCGGTTGCCTCGAGGACAGTGCCATGGGTCCCGGGATCCCTTTCACCTATTTGGGACCTGGTGACCATGGACAGCCTGTTGGGGGACCGCTCAGACGAAAATTGAAAGAGTTTGACCAGGGCTCATTTGAGTATGCCTGTGCAGGGTCCCAGTCATCTGAATAATGTATAACAGTGTGTTTGGCTGCCTCCAGGGTAGCTACGTTCAGCTCCAGCCGAAAAGTAAAGAATTAAAATGTTTTAAATAATGGAACTGTTGCTGCTTGTTGGGAATATACTGTGCATGTGGGGAAAAGTGTTTAAAGTTAAAATGAGTACTGTTTCCCTGGCAATTCCAGTATCTGGGACTCCGTGTGCCAGCCTGTCAGCTGCTGCAAGGGAAGCTTGCATCAGTGCAGTAGCGACAGAAAAAGTAAAGGAGCCACATTCTTTATCTGTGCAGCCTTTAAGCTACAGAACTGTGGGGCATGTGGGGCAAATAATTACTTCTTTCTGGCTGCACCAGGACATTATTCAGGACTATATCTAATCTGCAATAGGACAGTGGGTTAAGCAGCCACGTTACAGTACAGCCAATTGGAATTGCAGCAATAGAAAGCCAGGACTTGTGGGACATTCACTGCATCTTATGGGGGCTTATAGGACCTTATTTTAGGCTTGTACCTGATTATTCTGATTGACAGGTCTCTCAGTAACTTGGAGACATGTCATCCCATCCATGCTACCAATCAGGAGTTGAGCTAGGAGCTCTATAAAGAGACAATGTTGCCAGTTTGTCTGGAGATTTTGAGAGAAGCAGAGCTGAGAGAGAAGGCAGCAGAGCAGGCTCCAGCCTGCTGGAAGCCCCCCCATGGGGGAGGGGCTCAGGTTCCAGCCATGCCATCAGGCCGGGGCCACTTAATTCAAGCCCTTTCAGTCTTCAGAGGGCATTTGTTATTTTCTTCAGTTAACAGTTAACTAGTTACAGTAATTGTGTTGTCTGCAACAGCTAAGTCTGGAGGTTGCCAGTATTGTCCTCCAGAGGCTAGCCTTCCTCCCATGTCAGGGAAAGATGTGGACCAAGATCAGATGTCCAGAAGCGTGTGAGAGCGCTTGATCAGACCAGACCAGATGACATCATGCAGCGTGAGAGCGCTGACCGAGTACCTCAGTGGTGAGAGAGCTGAAGAAGACTTCAGGATGCCTTTGATTGCAGATGAGACCCATGGAGGACCTGAGTGAGTACCTCCTGCATCTGGTGTGAGGAGAAGCTAAGCAAGTAATCTTGGGGATCCAAGCCCCATTAAGAAATGTGTGTTGTTAAGGTAAAGTATTGAAGTTATCAGTCTGAGCTACTAACCTCATAAGAGATTGCCTAGTTCAAGTAATGGATGCATTTTGTCTGTGGCCCAAATGGCTAAGTTGCAGGTGCAGCAAGATGCTGGGCATGGTGAATCATGTAAATGTGTTGCAAGTTGTGTAGCTGTGGGTTAGAGTCCTGCCATCGTGAGTTGACTGCCAAGCTTTTGCCACTTCACGAGACAGAAGGGCCCTAAGTATATTATGTCTAAGATATCTTAAAGAGAATGTACCTGTGTTTGACCAGAATTTCGTCTGAGAGTGCTTGGGATAAGTGTACAATGTCTAGACGTGCTGGATAGGACTCCGCTTGTGAATAATGTTCTTGGTATATAGAATGTACTGGATGTACTGTGGATAGCTGCAGAATAAGGGGTGCTAGCTGCACATTCGAGCAGACTTGATAGACCTCTAGGCCTTTATCTGCTGGCAAATTTCATATGTTCGGATGTGACTGCCTGAAACTAAAGTATGGGATGCTTGATGAAAGTATCGTTGTCATCTTACTCTGGATAGATGCCTTTTGGTATATAAAATACTGGATGTGACCATGTTTAAACTGTGTTTAGGATGCTTGACAGAAGCATCACTCTCATTACATTGGATGGGACTTTCAAGTATTGTGCTGAATGTACTGGATGTAAAATACACATAGTTTATTCTGGAATGTTCAGAAGTCTGCAAGTGCAGGGCAATCCCTACTTTGTCTGCTAAAGTGCAGGGCAATCCGTGCTGTGGATGTAAATAGTAATTTGCTGTTTTACAAAAATCTGTTTCCAAGTTGCCCCCACCCTCAAATTAATAGCCGGCCACCTTGACCAGCTGCAACTCCAGCAGGCCTGCAACATCTTGGACTGTGGTATCTGTTTAACCAGTATGGTATGAGATTGCGGGGGTTTCTGCTGTATCTGGGACTGATACCAGTGTGGGTATTATTAATAATTATGTTTAACATCTGATTTATCAGCAGCTAGATAGCCAGGGAGCTGGATGTCTTAAGTCGAATGGGTAAATGTGATTTAGGTCTGCCTGTTAATATGTAGCCACCTAGCTGGAGGGTTCACCAGCAAAAATCACAATGATCTCTGTACAAGTGTAAATACGGTAAGATAACCTCTACTCCTCCTGTTTCCCTTTCCTAGCTTCTTTATTCCCCCCTAAATAAATATCTTATTTGTTGTGTGAAATCCTGTGTGAGCATATTATTAGAGAGAGCCTTTAATTCAAAATTTTGAAATGTGGGGAGCTGAGTCTTGGGACATGTCTGGGGAAGGTAACTGGTCACCATGGGTGGTGTAGCAGCTCAGAGGGCTACACCCAGCACCATCTTACCCACGTAAAGCACCCTGAGTGGAGGCACTGCGCAAAGATTTTAAAAACTGTTATTAGTTAGCGAACCCAACCCCCTCAGCCTATGTCCAGGGTAGTAGGCAGGGTGTAACACTGGGGTGGCGCTACCAGGTTGGCATAAATATTTACAGTTGTGGAATTACCCAACAGCAACGCCTCGACCTTTGTGCAACTATTCAGTCCAAACCCACTTCCATTGACCATGCTAATAGACTGTACTAATGGCAACATTTAGGGACATTTAATAGGTCAACTATATAGAGTCCTTAGGGAAGTGCTTGGGGACTCAACCCAGTCAGTTCTGAATGGTTGAAACAGGGACTTGGGACTTGAGGTGCCACTTGAATCCTGGTTGAAATCAGCACTTTCAGCAGTGAAAATTACTCTTTCCTCAGTTCGGTGGAATATGCCTGAAGTGCAGATATCGATATTTCAGATCACCTATAGTTCTTATAACATATCTGCCAAGTTATGTAATTTGCTGGAGGGGATGTAAATATCAGGTGGCAGATCTGGGACATATTTTCTTGCTGTGTCCATTACTGACTCCTTTTTGGTGCACTTTGCAGGAAGATATACAGGAATGCTTGGGGGATTCAGTGGAATTATTGGCTTAAATTAGGGTTGTCAGAACTAGTTCGTCAAAGATTCGAACCCTTCTCGAACCCTGGTGTTCGAGTTCTAACTTAGAACTCGAACACTAAAAGGTTCGCAAAAGGGTTTGAATCTGAGTCCCAGCTGATGACTTGTGTGTGTTTAGAGGAGGGCGGAGGAGGCACGTCCCAGCAGGCAGCCCCAATGTGGGGGGGGGTGTAGGGGTATGTGTGGGGACTGGAGGAGGCATGTCCCAGCAGCAGCAGGCAAGTGGCAGCCCTGATATGGTGGGGGGGGTGCAGCAGCAGCAGCAGTGTTGTTGGGGACAGGGTTGCCAATGCCTGTCTTGCCCAGATCCACCGCGAGTTGTCTCAGTTTGCGCTATGCACGTACTTACATACGACGCTCAAGTGAAGTCATCTTTCACCACCTGACCAATACTATGTGGTCAGGTGGGGGGTCGGCAGCTATGCGAGCCGCTGGATCTGTGGGGGTATTTAGGCAGATGCAAGCTGAGACAGAGCGCCATTTGCTAAGGATTTCAGGAGGCAGCAGCAGCTACTTAACTGTAGCGCTCGCTACTACCGCAGCCAGCATTCTTGCCCGATACTACTTACTAGGCCAGGGCCCAGGTCGGTGTGGACTATTAATCAGACTGCAGCCCTTGCTAGTTGCTGCAGTGCTATTGAATTATTTAAAATTCCATCATCCATTTTCCTGTGAAAAAGGGCTAGCAGGCCTGAGAGACCGAGAAACAGAGAAAGGCTGAAAAAAGGCTCAGTAAATTAACAGTCGGGTGTGGGAGGGACTAGGAGGAGGTTCAGGTGGAGGGATTAATCAAGAATTGGAAGGAATGGGGAATAGGGATCGAGACCGAGATCAATCAATATCAGGACTCAGGAGAGAGAATAAAAAACGAAAAAGAACAACCTTTATGAAATGTGATTGTGATTGAAACTGCAGCACTGCACAGTGGTGCACACTCAGCAGCTGCCAGCAACAAGCATATAACAAGGGGGGCAACAAAAAGGCAAATAAATCTGTACCCTACTCAGTGTGTGTCACAGAGAGAAGCCCAGTGGCCAGTTGTGTGGTGGCATTAACCTTACATGACAGAAGCGTAGAAATATAATTCTCATTCCCTGGATTGTGTGTGTGACTCCATCTCCTGTGGTCAGCCCATCACCCTGCTGCTGTGTGCCCCTTGACTGCACTGTACCCTACCCTAGTACCCAGTGTGTGTTACAGAGAGAAGCCCAGTGGCCAGTTGTGTGGTGGCATTAACCTTACATGACAAAAGCTTAGAAATATAATTCTCATTCCCTGAGTTGTGTGTTATGTATGTGACTCCATCTCCTGTGATCAGCCCATCACCCTGCTGCTGTGTGCCCCTAGACTGCACTGTACCCTACCCAGTGTGTGTTACAGAGAGAAGCCCAGTGGCCAGTTGTGTGATGGCATTAACCTTACATGACAGAAATGTAGAAATATAATTCTCATTCCCTGGGTTGTGTATGTGACTCCGTCTCCTGTGGTCAGTCCATCACCCTGCTGCTGTGTGCCCCTTGACTGCACTGTACCCTACCCAGTGTGTGTTACAGAGAGAAGCCCAGTGGCCAGTTGTGTGGTGGCATTAACCTTACATGACAGAAGCGTAGAAATATAATTCTCATTCCCTGAGTTGTGTGTTATGTATGTGACTCCGTCTCCTGTGGTCAGCCCATCACCCTGCTGCTGTGCGCCCCTTGACTGCTATGTGTATGCCTATGCCCAGCAGCCCAATCATTCTGTAAGCCTTGAACCTGGGATCCTTTAGTTGCAAACCATCATATTCTTTAATTACTTTCAGTCTACTGCATCACAGTGTCACACAACCAAAATAAAATTTTGGAGTTGTAGCCAGCGATCACAGATCACATTGCTTTCTTACACAGGAATTGTTTGGGTGTGGGTGTGTTCACCGCAGTATACTGGTACTGTTATGGCTGACACCAACATAGGTGAAGCATCTGGTGATGGTGTTGAAGTAGGTGTTGGTGGTAGTGGTAATCCTGGTGCTAGAAGAAATAACCAAAATGTTTCATGTGATAAAAATTCAAGAAACAGCAAAAGAGCAACAGTGAAGTGTGGTAAAGGGGGACCTTTTAAGAAAACCTGTACAGCTGCTGGGGTCACACGGAGAGGCACCATAAGGTATGCCATTCATGCTGTTAAGATCCCTGTGACTAGCAGCAGTAATGCAAGTGACAGTGAGTCCCTCTCTGACTCAGACAGAAGCTCTTTGTCTCAAACCGACACTGTTGTGTCTCGTGACGAATCATTACTTCCTTAACAAAGTGAAATGAGCAAGTCTGTTGACAATGAATCAGGTAGTGCACTTGCAAATACATCCAGCACTGCTGGCAATGAAAAGGACATATCCATTGAATCCACCACTTCTGTGTTGGCCAGCAATGAAAATCCATCAGAGTCTTCTGCCCACTCTTCTAGCACCAAGGAGCATGTCCCGGTTCTGTTAGGACAGGTGAAAGACACAACAGTCTTTAGCTATCTTCCTAGCACTCAAACAAAATCTGTCACATCTGAGGTGTGGAATTATTTCTCTGTCAGTAAACTGATCCATGCAGAGCAATTTGTTCCTGTTAAACAGAGTGTAAGCCGTGGTAAAGTTGTGTCATGCCTTGGCACTACAGCTCTTAAACACCATCTGAAAAAGCATTCAGTTTTGCTTGATCATCCAAAACCCATGTCCTCCATCTTCCAGACCGCATGTGAGAAGGGTCAGGAATCTGAAATGGATACTGAATTGTCTGAACTTGATGTGGGCAGAACTACTGCCAGCCCTAGGATCACTGTTACCACCAATGCCAGCACCATTAGTACCAGTTGCACATCCAGTGAGGGCACTGAATGTATAAGTCCTAGTCCACCATCTCTGCGCCCATCTGCCCATCAAGCACGGTGTATAATAAACCAGCAGGGACATGTTGTAAAATAGCTAACACTGTCTCAGGCATTTGAAAGGAAGAATACCTTTACTAGAAATCATCCAAAGACCCTTCATCTTAATCACAGAATTGGTGAACTGTTAGCGGAGCCCTTCTCCATACTCTTTGGTAGATCATGAGGATTTTAGGAGCTCATGACATTAGCAGAGCCTCGTTACAATGTTCCTCATCGAAGATACTTTTCCTATGTTGAAATACCAAACATTTATCAGGCTTTAAAGCGACAGTGATGCTTGCACTTAAAACTGCGGAGGGTGGGGTTATTCATGTCACAACAGATATGTGGACCAGCACTCAAAACATAGATTACATGTCCCTTACCGCTCATTGGGTCACGTTTTCTTGTGCTTCTTCAAAAACAAAGACACCCTCAAAAGATGGCGCTGCTGCATATAAAGAAGTTTGGGCAAAGTCATACTGCTGCAAACATCTTTCCGAACTAAATGACCTCCTTGATCTAATGGGTTTATTCTCATGGTCTAAATGTGGCTTCATAGTAAGGACAATGGAGCCAACATCTTGAAAGCAGTACAGGATGGAGGATTTCTGCATGCTTCTTGCTTTGCACATTGCTTACATTTAATTGTCACGGGATTTCTCAGCAATGAAACACAAGTGGATGGTATGATTGCTGTTTGCAAAAAAATTGTGACTCACTTTTCACATTCAACCAAGGCTATATGGACATTGTCTGAACTGCAAAAAAAAAACACAAGCTGCCCCAGCAAAAGCTGATTCAAAATGTTTCCACTTGTTGGAACTCAACGCTTTATATGCTGCAGAGCCTCTTGGAGCAAAAGCAAGTTGTACATGAGTATTGCTCCAGTTACATTATTGGAGATGGCATTATGCTGTCTGTGCTGCAGTGGAAATTAATGGAGATTGTGTGCTGCATCCTAGCTCCTTTTGAGACAGCTACAAGGGACATGTCTTCTGAAGGCACATCTGTGAGTCAGGTTATCCCACTCATAATGCTCATTTCACATCATCTTAGTGTTCTAAATCTACAAATAGAAAAAGACAGATCTGAAGCGCAGACAACATATCACCTGTATCATGGGAATCTCGTAAAGAGAATGAGCGAGCGCTTCAAAACCAATGACAAATTAGTTGCAATGATGAAATCAAAACACTACATCCTTGCAACTCTCTTAGATCCCAGGTTCAAGGCTATACATCTTCCAAAACAGATGATATAGAGCGTACAAATGTCTGTTGCTAGATGAGCTGTAGCACTCACAGGAGTCAAACACAGACATGCACAGTACCCTCAGGTTGTCATCACCACAACATGCAGGTTCATCTTCACAAGGGATACAGAACTGGAAAAGTCACCAAACATTAACAGTAGTTGTTCCACAACTGCCACTTCTTCAACCCTTAGTAGCAAGCTAAATCTGTGGCAAAACCTTTCCCAAATTGCTGCCATACCAGCTTCTGCTGATTCCTCTTCTGAGGTCTCTGTCCATCATGGTAGACAGTTACCTGCAAGAACTGCCTATTCCTATTGATGCATGCCTTTTGAATACTGAGATCAAAAAAAGTCAATTTGGACAGAGCTGTATGATGAAGCCTGTAAATATCTTGGTTGTCCTGCAACAAGTGTCTCTTCAGAACGCATGTTTAGTACAGCTGGCAATATTGTGACAGACACCAGAAATAGGTTGCTGCCAGAAAATGTACACGTTAACTTTTATTAAAGTTAATAAGTCAAGATTTCGTATCCCTACAAGAGTATACAAACTGATCCTGAAGTGATTGATGTTGTGGATGTTGATGGTGATGACAACTCAGATGGTGGTGGCTGGTAAATACTGTGTGGACAGAGTCTCTGCAAAAAAGGAAACTTTACAGACTGTGATGACTTTGGTTGTCTCTCCTTTCTCGATCTACTACCTTGGACTATATACCCCAAAACTTTCACCATTTCATGGCAAACTGCTTTTGTAGCTAGGGTCTAAACTAAAGTCAACAAGTTTTATATACAGGCAATTTAACATCAGTGGAACAGGCCCAAATTTGGCATAAAAGGGACACTGTCACGCTCAATCCTTTCTGTATCATATTATTTATAGTTAAAGTGCAAACATATATTTTGGATTTACCTTCTGTGACTTTGTGGTGCATCAGTATGGGCTTGGACCGGGGCTGTCTATTTTTCAATTTTAAAGAGGACAAAACAATGAGTTCTAATTGGTAGCTGTTTATTATTTTTCAATTACAGAAATGTTAGCCATAAACCAAAAATGGATGTTAGTACATGGGTGAGGGTTGTGGGTTGGTTTAACATGGGTGTATAGAAGGGTGGTGCTACATGTTCAGATGAGGGTGGTGGAAGAAAATTGAATGGGTGATGGGGTGAAAGGTGGTGTTGTTTAGTCCTTTCATTTACAGATTCGTGATCGGCTGGGATGGTGAGGAAAAAAATGATGACAGACCGAACCTACTGTGTACATATAATATATATATATATTTCTTTTTCTTATTAAATACATTGCAAACTGCTGCCACCTAGCACAATTGTCCTGTCCCCTTTAAAAAAAGAATAAAGGAATCAGAAATAAAAGAAAATCTGCATCAGCAGTTTTTGCAGAATGTGACCTATCATACAGTGTTTTTGCTTTACAAGTAGTGATAATTTGATGCATAATGGGGTTGACAGACGCTGTCCCTTAAACATCACATGCCAACTGCTGCAGCTACAGTAAATGTTCCTTAAGTTAGTATGTGGTGAGGAAACCACTTTTTTTATTTATGTGACTGAAATACAGATTTTATTGAAGTATCAGCTGCACAAATGCATCATCTTAGAAAGTTGTATGTATTACTTCAATTTGCCAACAAAAATGTTGGTATTTTGCCAGCAACAATGACTGGCATATTTTTTTATTCAAATGTCTTGACTAACTACGTTATGACATAATATGTTTTGCAACAGTTCCACATGCTACTGCTGTAGTACCTTGGCTTGACTTTGTTATAAAAGCTTTCTTTTAAACATAGCAACTTTTGATTTACTTATTTAAAACAGAAAGCAGCAAATAGCTGAGATTAGGTAATATCAGTTATTTTTTCTCATAATTCATGACGATGAGTATATATAACTGAGTACATAAATGGCTAATGTGCCTCTTTCTTTCACTAAGGAACTATGATGCAGCTGCAGCAGGAAAACTTTTAACATATGGGTGGGAGGGTGGGCCTGTTACGTATTAAGTTGCTGGCTTTAGCAAACAGAAGAAACCATAGATAAACCTAGTTGTATTCCTATCAATGTCATACATGATAATTTCTCTCCCTTTATTGAACAGTTTTTCCTTTACATGTATTTTATTACTATCTTCATTACTGGCAGCACAAATAAAAATAGGGTTCGAGTTCTAAAAGTTCTAAAAGATTAGAACCCTAGAACTTTTTCAAAAGTTCTAGACTAGAACTAGAACCCAGAACTTCAGAGGGTTCTGACAACCCTAGCTGAAATGGTGGTGCTAATGATTCTGCCACAGCATTGGCCCTCTTGGTATAAAACCTTATTACCATTATATGTTTTGGCCACCAAGGAGGCTATCACCCCGACGGTGGATGTCCCCTATTATTCCGTCAGTAATGGACTGAAGATGGATAGTTGTGGATATGTATCTCTTAGAAAATCTATTGGCTAGTCTTCATGACAAGATGGGTGTATTTAATACAAAATGGCAAAACTGGATATGGTATATGGCCCAGACAGATTCTGACTTTGTTCCCTGAATGTCTTCCTGCGGGGTGCTGCCTTCACTGGGGTGGGGGGGTCCCCTTTTCCTATTTATTTTTATTTTTTTGGTTAATCTGGCCAAAAGCTATTTTGTACTGTGGAAGTGTCTCACGTATGTTAGCGCTTTGTTATAAGAATGTTGACCTCAAACTTTCTAAGACATTTGTATCTGTGACCACTCAGATGTAAAGTGACTACATTTTTGCTTTTCTTACTGATACTGGATATGCAAAGTTTGTAGTGCTTCATTCAATAAAAATTACTTTTTTTTTTGCTCAGATTTTTCTCCCCAGGGCTCCAGTTGGATGGGGACATCCAGACTGACCCCCCCAGCCCCAACACCCGACATCAGGCCACCTCCTCGATTACCCCACCCATTACCCCCCATGGCAAGGTGGTGAGGAGCTCCCCTCTCTAGCTCGACTCACCGAGACAGGATCTGGATGTGGAGGCGCTTCAGGTTGGGCCGTAGGGTCGGAAGCTCATGCTGCCTGACCAAGCCACTTTTCCATTTTTGGCTCCCCTCGAGCTGTGGCATGAATGATGCCAACAGAGGGAGCGCGCGCATCTGCACGTTCTCCCTCCAGGCATCCGCCCCAACTCCACCCCTTCCTTCAGTGTCAGTGCGCTGTCCCCAGCCACCGCTTAGGGGCCAGACAAAGACCAACCACTGTCTCTCCTCCTCCCTGGAGAAGGAGAGCAGTCCTTTGGATTCTCGATCTTTCTCCTCCCTGCCAACGCCTGGCAGCCCGTGCTTGTTCCTGAACACGGATCACTAGTGTGGCACGAGGTGACGCCCAGCGCTCAACCCTCAGCGCCACTGGGCCAGCAATATAAATTACATTAAAAAAAAAACAGACCAGTTCCAGCACTGATCCCTGGGGCACCCACTGGTCACCTCCCTTCCTCAGAGTGAACTCTGTTTACCACCATCCTCTGTCACCTATCCTCTAACCAATTTCTTACCCAGTTTACCACCTTTGAGCCAATCCTAAACTACCCAGCTTGCTTGCTAGTCTCCTATGTGGAACAGTGCCAAAGTCTTACTGAAATCTAGGTAGGCCACGTCCACTGTTCCACCCTCATCTAATTCCTTTGTCACACCATCAAAGAAATCTATCAGACTCCTTTGATATGACCTCCATCCTGTGAATCCATGCTGGTGAAACCTCTCTATGCACCACGGTATCCCATTAAACCTCCTGACTGCATTGTTGCAGTGCTTGGCCAACTTTAGGTCATCGGATATCATTACCCCAGGCCTCTTTCCTGCTTGGTAGTCATCAATACCACTCTACCCATTTTGTACACTGGCGCTTGGGTTTCTGTGCCCTAAGAGCATTATTTTGCACTTCACTGAACCCAGCTGCACACCCTTGACCACTGCTCTATGTTTCTCAGGTCTCTGCTCATCCTTGCCATGCCCCTGGTGTATCCATCCTATTGTTGATTTTGGTGTGATCCACAAAGAGGCTGACCTCACTTCCAGCTCACTGCAGTGTCACTTATAAAGACATTAGGACTGCTGCCAGCACTGATCCCTGAGGCACCCCACTGGTCACCCTCCCTTTCTTAGAATGAACTCCACCACCCTCTGTCACCTATCCCCAACCAATTTCTTACCCAGTTTACCACCTTTGGATCTGTTCCAAGCTACCCAGCTTGCTTACTAGTGTTCTAGTGGAACGGTGTTGAAAACCTACTGAAATTTAGGTAGGCCACATCCACCGCTTTCACCCTGATCTAAATCTTTTGTCACCTAGTCAAAGAAACAGAGGTGTTTGAGGAGGACAACTGCATATAGACAAGGGAGGAGCTCTGCAGCTACAGGCTGGCAAGGTAGGAGGTCTCTGAGAAAGTATCCAATAAGCAGTATCCAGTAAGGACTTTGGGTACCAGTAGTCATCTGGTCTGGTAGGTTCTTGTGGTTTGGGCTACAAGGTGTCACATTTATTGCAGAGCTCTGGCAGATGCTTGCTAGGCTTTGTGTGGGTGGCATCGAGGTTCCCAGGCACTGGAGTATCTGATGAAGAACATGTTCCGTGGGCCCAGTAACAGGTTTGCCAGCCTGAACGCGATGCACCTTGTCAGCATGCTGTGCTGTGCCATAGGAATGGTTGGAGAGGAAATGTCTCGGCTTAGAAAATCCCTAAAAGTTGAACAAACATGAAGTAATCAGGGACAGAGATGCTTGGGAGAAGGTCTCCGCAGGCGCAATGATGACTTTAGACCTTGTGTCTCGATAATGGGTAAAGTGATTACCGTAGTTCCCTTCGAAGAGAATGAATTAACTAGGATTCATGGACCCACATATAAAATTAAGACCTGTATGAATCTGACCTATCCTCCATTAAATAAAGGGAATCATAAGTCTGGAACCCTGAGTTATTTTATTGTCTACCAATGTGAGATATATTTTCTTGGTATTCTGATGGAGATTTTAAGGGATCTGGTTCTGCACACTCTACAAGGAGCTACCAGTAAGCATAACATACAGCCTCTAGATATAGGAGTGCTCTGGTCCATGCCCACCCCCATTAAGGACACATTATAGGTCAGTCAGTGAACCAGGGGCAAAGGGGTGTGGGGAGGGAGGGTGCACATTAATGTTCCTTTGCATTTGTTTCCATTTTCCACTCAAAGAAGATGTGAGCATTGCCACTTTCTGTACTATACATCAGGTACTTTGTATGCCCTGTGTGTGTGTGTGTGTATATATATATATATATATTAGAGGTAAATTGCTTACTTGTTATTAGCCTGTTCCATTAGCGATAGTGAGAATTGAGTTAGGGTTGAAACATCTGACCTTTAGCTTCACTTCCCAACCGCATTAAGACATTGGGGTCAGTATCCTAACTCCTCACCCCATCACATGTGTAAAGCAGCAGAAGTATAGGAGAATGGGTGAGAGTTAGGACCGAATGACCCCAATGCGCACCCCAATGCCGTTGGGGGTGGGGCTGGGGTCCAAGTGGGTTTTTCAACCCTAACACCGAATTTCCTCACTTTTGTCGCTGTGGAACAACCCTAACTGATGCATTAAACAGAGTTTTTTGCCTCTAATTTCCCTTCTTTTTGAGAATGATAACGAGAAATAGTGAATGTAATGCAGCGGTGGAGCTGAAGGCCTCCGCCACGTAATGCAGCTACGGGCCTCAAGGCCCCGCCTACGTGATGTCTTGTGGCATAGTAACAGGAACAGCAACACAAACAGAAGTGCTAACAGTGGCACACATGGTAACGCAAGCGCGAATGAGAACAGAAAGGGTAACGCACACGGTGGCGTAGACGGGAACGGTCCACCACGTGATGTCTTGTCACATAGTAACATGGTGCCCGCAAACCGAAATATCAATGGGCATGGTGACACAAAGCGAAACAGAAAGAGAAACAGTACTGTAGGCACAAATGGCAAACAATAACAGAAATGCAAGCGCAAATGAAAACGCAAAGGATAACGCACATGGTGGCATAGACGTGAACAGTAAGTGAAACGGGTATGGAACCGCAAGCGAAAGGGCAACAGTAACAGTAATGTAAGTGCACAGGCTGGTTTTCCTCAAAAGCTACATAGACAAAGACAGTGAGTACAAAGAATGCATGCATAATAATGGGTCTCGGAGCAGAAAATGAGGAGTTGGAATACTAAATAGCTTATATCTCAGGAACCGTAGGACGTAGAAAAAAAATTTAAAAGTCATAAGTTTTATGACTTTCCTGCTAGTTAGTCCGTATCTCACACCGTTTGAGATACAGGCCCTGAAAGGCACGGCGAACGCCGTAATGTTATCCTATGGGAAAAAAAGGAAAGTTCGGAGTGTCATAACTTTGGCTCCTGTAATATTTTTCACCAAACCATGAAAAGGCACATCTATGGATGTTGGCTGTCTTCCTTCCAAATTTCAGCCCAAAAGACCAAGCTTGGTATATTGCAGCAGGGCCAAAGGATTGCTGCAATGTGTCGGATGCCGTAATGTTATCCTATGGGAAAAGCGTCAACTTTGGAGTACTGTAACTTTGGCGTGTAGTATTTTGCAACATAACACTGAAAGGCACATCTGTGAGATGCCGGCTGTGTTCCTCCAAATTTCAAGCCAAAGCACCAAACCGTTCTTTTGTAGGAGGGTGCCAAAGAATTGCTGTCATTTTCCCACAGCCTAGAAAAGTACTGTCGCAATTTGCGAAAGCTTTCGCAAAAATTTGCGACACTTTCATGAGTCTGACAGTACTTTGCAAAAGTACTTTTCAGAAATTTGAAAAACATATTTCTGGGGTGTTTTACCCCAAAATAAAGACATGGCTAGCATCCTCAGGCTCCGACTTGGTGAATACAAAAAGAATTAGGTTGTTAGATGATCCCAAATTTAAATGGCAAGCATTTTTCTGATCGCTAACTGAAAACAAGATGGTGGATTTGCGAAAGTAAGAGGGCCATTTGCGAAAGTAAAAATGCATTTGTGACACTGTCAAACTTTTTGTTAACTTTTCCCATTGACTTATAATGGGAAATTGTTTTTGGAATAACTTTTGAACCGTTTAATATTTTTTCACGAAATCTTTGAAAGGCACATCGGGGACCCTGACGCGACGTTCTCTGAAGATTTCAGACCGTCACAAAAACGCGTCAAACCTGTGAGGCGCGACCAGTAGAATTTCAGAGAAAGCGTAAACGCATGCGCTGATCATGCTTAATAACTCCGCAGCCGTGTATCTGACCGGTACGAAACTTGGCAGATCCCAAGGTGTATGGGTCTTGATCGTGTATTCCAAATTTCAGGCAAATCTGACAAACGGTTGCAAAGTTATTAAGGTGCAAAAGTTTGGGTTTAACATGTAAACGTTTACTCAACCCTAACTATGGTAGCACTACCGTGCTACCATAATATGTGTATATCTCATAAAGCCCATACTAGGTTTTCTTCCACAGAAACTCTTTAATCTATTTTTGTGCAGAAGTGTTGTTTAGCATTATTCAGTGCTGCATTTTAATAATTTGTTTTTCCAGACTAGAACAACTGAGATACATCTTATTTTGATATGTATTGTAGTTATGTATGTTCTGAAGTGCAAATTGTAGCCCCAGAAATGTATGAAATGCCTTTTTTCTTTCAAACAGTGAGAAGAAGCTATCTCAGCTCTGTGGAAGCAAGGACATGAAATGTCTTTTAAAACTCCAGAATTTCTTTGTTATCACAGAAGCCAGACATGAAATACATGCTGCTGTTGCTACAGAGTTGCATGAGTGGGAATCGTGGAGCGGTAGAGATATAAGTATGAGTCATCATTGTTTGTCAAATATTAATGAACTTTATTATTGGTAGGGGAAGTCAAACCCAAGGGCCAGCCTGCTATGGGACATTTGTGTAAGCAATAAACCCCACCAGACTGGGAAGTGTGGGGAATTGATGCACACTTTAGGTGCATTATGAGACACAAGGCACTGCTGAGTGCCTTCACTCATCCAAGAATACATTGATTCTCAGTGATGAGCACCCTAAAGGGCCTTTTTGTGCTAATAAAATGGTCTTTTTTCTGAAAACACTTTGTTTATATTGCTATGGTGTGGTTATTTTTCCTATCTTTTTGGAAGGTCCTCCCTCCCAGTGTCTCGTCTCTTCATAAGAGCGGTTCCAGCTCACCCTACTAGGAGCTCTTCCTCCTCTCTTTAGTGTCCAGTTCTTCAACACCTCTCTGGGACAAAGATCACTCTTGTTCAAAAGCCCCAAACTATTCAGCACCCTACCACCCAACCTTGCAGTTTTCCCCTCCATTGATTCCTTTAAGGTTAATCTGAAAAAGCACCCCCCGTAACTGTTTCTAGCTACTGCATTCCTGGATACATTAACCTACGCGCCACTTCCCCCCACTGTTTAACTTACTTCCTTACTTTAATCTCTCCTCTTCCCCTTTCTTTCACCCCTCATTCCCAACCTGTTCAGGTTTCTGTTTTCTTTAAATGTATACAGCGAGGCTCTTGCCTAGTCAGTGCTGTTCATAGTAATACAGTGTCATAATGTTTGTTTCTGACATGTCTCTGTATGTAAACATGTTTATGCCTTGTATCCTTATTATAAGTGTACTTCTGCAAAACAATTTCTCTGTAATTGTATGTATATCCACCCTATGTAATAAGGGTTTTCGTACAAAACTGTATTTTCTGTTATTGTGTTTACACCACCCATGTTTTTATAACTGGACACTTATGAAAATGGAATTTTGCCACATGCCTTTCCAGTATAAAATAAAATTAAATGAAAGGTATGTGCATTGCTACCATATTATAAAATAGGCTTAAATACTGTGGTCAGTTATTAGCTGGCATGCAACACATGCACACAGATTCACCCACATACTACCAGTTGTGTAAACAAATGTCTGTTTAGCAATCCAAACAGCACGCATGAAAAATTTGTAAAAAAAAAAAATATCACAGCAATGTGAAATAATTTTAATTAGCTTTTTATACTAATTTTTTAAAATTCTGTTTTGTGTCTTTGATTTTCAATAAAAGGCAATTTTTTAAGGATGCAACAAGCAAGCCTCTTCTGTGTGTGCAAAGTGGGGGAAATGATGCTCTCTCGGATGGATTAAGGCACTCAGCATTCATAACACATCTGAGGTATGCATTAATCCATCACAGTGACCACCCTGGTGTTGCTTATTTCTAATGAGGGCTCTAGAATTCTTCAGTAATTACTGTTTGCATTGCTGAGATACAGAAGTTTGTTTACACAGTCAGTCATATGTGTAGGATCAATACATGGTCATGTGACATGTTAGCCAATTACAGACCATAAGAAAAAATTACTCACCTTAGTAATGTTGTTTCTTCTAATAGAGTCTTGCTGTATTCTGACTATTGCAGTTAGGTCCTGCCTTTCAACTGCCCCGGAGAACAAAGAGTTAAACTTTCCATGGCCAGCATGGAATGTTCACTGCGAGCTCGGTTGAAGCCTCTGTCTGCTGTTGTTTAAACTCCAACCGTCAGATCTTTACGAGCAATACTCACTAGAAGTTCTGTGTGGAAACTGTAAACCTCACACTAGCCAACTGGCAACTAAATTTATTAAAAGGGTTTTAGGTTTCAAAGCAAAGACTCAAGTCAGGAAACCCAAAAAACAAAACACGACACACACCCAAAATAAAGGAAGGTGAAAAAGGGACACCCCTAGGGTGCCAACACTGCTCCTGTCCACCCACATCCCAAAAACCAGGTTCTGAGAGGGGATGCAGGGGAGGTCAGAATACAGCAAGACTCCATTAGAAGAAACAACATTACTAAGGTGAGTAATTTTTTCTTCAAACAACATGAAGTCATGCTGTATTATGACTATTGCAGACTACCAAGCAGTACCTCCATGGAGGAGGGACAGAACCTACTTTGGGAATAGGCTCTGAAGTACTGCTGTGCCAAACCGAGCATCACTCCGAGCCTGGACATCCAGAGAGTAATGCTTGGTGAATGTATGGACTGTTTTCCAGGTGGCTGCTTGGCAAATTTCTAAGATAGGAATATCCCTGGCAGCAGCCAGGAAGCAGCTGTACCTCTAGTAGAGTGAGCCCTCAGGCCTGAGGGTGGAGTTCTACCAGTTTTCATAGCAGAATTGTATACAAGAGACAATCCACCTGGCAACAGATCTCTTAGTGGCAGGTTTGCCTTACCAACCTTTCCATATGTGAGGAACAATTGGAGGGACTCAAACCTGTGACCCTTGGTGCACTCTATGTAGTAGTCGAGGGCCCTTTTAACATCCAAGCTGTGCAGCCTCCTCTCTCCAGAGGAGGAATGGTCAGTGAAGAAAACAGGGAGAGATAAACTGGTTAAGGTGGAAATCTGAAACCACCTTAGGCAAAAACTTCCTGTTAGTTCTTAGGACCACTTTACCTCTATGGAAAGAGATGAAATCAGGCTCTACTGACAGGGCTTGCAATTCACTGATATGCCTGGCAGAGGTAATGGCTACCAAAAAAACAGTTTTCCAAGTCAAGTACTTAAGCTCTGCAGAGGACAAAGGCTCAAAGGGTGGATGCATAAGCTGAGCAATGCAAACATTAAGGTCCCAAGCAGGAGCAGGGTCCCTAAAGGGGGATTGTGCAGCAATCCCTTGAAGAACTTACAAAACACAGGATGGGCTGACAGAGGAAAGGGTTTGCCTACTGACAAGAAGGCAGAAACAGCTGCCAAATGCACTTTAAGTGTAGCTGGCCTAAGGCCTAGGCCATTAAGATGGACCATATAGTCCAGAACTGTAGGCAACCCAGCAGATTCTGGAGAAATATCCTTATTAGAACACCAAATAGTGAACCTTGCCATTTGGAGTTGTAAGTCTTTCTGGTGGAAGGCTTTGAGCCTTAAGGATATCCAGAACCCCTTGAGAAAGCTGCAGATCAGCAAACTCTAACTCTTCAAGAGCCATGCCTTGAGATTGAGAGACCTGAGGTCTGGTACCAAATCCTGCCCTGAGAGGATGTCAACAGGTTGTAATTCCTGGGAAGAGACAGGGGAAGGTGGACTGCTAAGGACAGCAACAGGGGTACCAGGGCTGTCTGGCCCAGTCTGGAGCAATCAGAATCACTTTGCATGGTTGTGACCTTATCTTGATTAACACCTGGAACAGGAGAGGGAAAGGGGGAAAAGCATACAGAAATTTCCTTTCCAATTCAGAATCAGAGCATCCAGGGGGACTGAGCCCAAGACTGGGGGTCTGCAACAAAAGAGAGGAAGTTGGTGATTGTCTGGGGCTGCAAAAAGATCTATCTGTGGAGTGCCCCATCTTGAGAAAATCACTTTCAAAACTAGGGGATCTAGGGTCCATTTGTGATGGCCCTGGGATATCCTGCTGAGAGCATCTGCTAGGACATTGTCCTTCCCTGGGAAGTGAACTGCTATCAGAGAGGTTTGCAGGGAACAGGCCAGGGACCACAACTTCATTGCTTCTGTGCACAAGGCCATAGACCGACTGCCTCCTTGCTTGTTGATGTACCACATTGTGGTGGTATTGTCTATTCTGATCTGGACCACCTTGTTCTGTACAGATTTAGAAAAGGCTTGCAGTGCCAAAACACTGCTCTGAATTCCAAGAGATTGATGTAAGCAGAGATTCTTGAGGTGACCACAGCCATTGGGTGGTAAGATCCCCAGGTGGGTTCCCCAGCCCAGCAGGAGGCATCTGTGGTGAGTATCACTGAATGAGACTGAGTGACAAAAGGAACTCCTTGTCTCAAATTGTCCTGATCCTGCCACCATTGAAAAGCCTGGATCAGGGTTCGAGTCACTGGGACTAGTTTGGTAAGGGAATCCTTTCTTTGGGACCAGAAGGCTCTTAAGTGGAACTGAATGTCCCTCATCTGGAATCTTGCTCCCTGGACCACTGCTGTGGAGGCTGCCATGTGGCCCAGAAGCTGCAGGAAATGCCTTGCTGGTCGAGACACCTGTAGGGTGAAAGAAGAGGCCAGTTCCATAAGGGTCCTTGCCCTGTCTAGGGGAAGGAAGGCTCTTGCCCTTACTGTATCCAGCTCCACCCCTATGAAGGTGAGGAGCTGTACTGGCTCGAGAACTGACTTTGGAAGGTTGAGGAGGAATCCTAAGGAAGTGAGCACTTGCTGAGTTATTTGCAGATGTGACTTGACTTGGTCTGGAGACTGACCCACTATGAGCCAGTCGTCCAAGTATGGAAAGATGGAGATATTTTTTCTCCTTAGGAAAGCAACCACTACTGCCAGGCACTTTGTGAAAACCCTTGGGGCTGATGTTGGGCCAAAGGGCATTGCTCTGAATTGATAGTGCTGAGGTACTTTCTGTGGGAGCACCTGATGGGAATGTGAAAATAGGCATCTTTGAGGTCCAGGGAGGCTAGCCAGTGCCCTGGACTTAGAGAGGGGAGGATTATTCCCAGAGTCACCATTTTGAACTTTGGTTTTAAAAGGTGCTTGTTCAGATATCTTAGGTCCAGGATGGGCCGCCATTCTCCTCTCTTTTTGGGGGTTAGGAAGTACCTGGAGTATCCTTTGCCCTTGTGTAGGGTAGGAACCCCTCTCTGTGGCTCTGAGAGCCAGGAGGGAAGAAACCTCTGCCTCTAGGGCAAAGGTCTCTGATGGATTTGCAGGTTGAAAGGATCTGGTTCTCATCTTGGGAATTTTTTAAGCTGAGAACCAGTCCCTGGCTTACTACTTCAGGACCTACTTGTCTGATGTCAAAGACTTCCAGTCCTGGACAAAGTAAGCCAGCCTGCCCCTACAGATATTGGAGAATCGGCCCAGGCAGACCCATCAGGTGTCTGCTTGGCAGGGCTTTAGGCTGAGGGGTAGATGCAGGCCTGCTCATTCTCCATCTTCCTCCTCTGAAGAACCCCTCTGAGCATAAGAAGAAGAGAGGCCTGGCTTGGTAAAAGGCCTGCCCTGCCCCTGGACTGCTGCCTTTGAGGAGTGGCTTGCCTTTTCTTGGCCTGAGCACTTCTGTAGGTGGTCCTGTACTCGTCCATCTTTTTCATGTAGTTCTCTGTCTGCTCCCCAAACAGAGAATTACCAATAACAGGGAAATCCATGGCCTTAGCCTGGGTAACCTGTGATAGGCTAGTACATCTGAGCCAAGCCATCCTCCGAAGGGCCACAGATGTAGCCATGACTCTTGATGAAACATCATTGGAGTCCACAGCAGCATGAAACTGCACCTTGGATGTCTCAATCCATCTGCAGCCACCTGCTCCAGCTCCTTGGCAAGCTGGTCAGGGGCCTGTTTAGCCAGAGCCAGCACAGTGTCCCATCTGGACTTCTGGTATCTAGCTGTGTAGGCCATATAGTTAGCCTGCCTGATTCCCAAAGATGCTGCCATGTACTGCTTCTTTGCCATGGCATCAATCCTCCTGGAGTCCTTATCTCGGGCGGGGGTGATGCCAAGGGGATATTTGCCTTACCACAGGCAGCAGCCTGCACTACCCCAACATGGCTGCATTGCTGAGAAAGGAACTCAGTGTCTGAGCCTGAAAGGGTGTACCTCTTGTCTATTCGTCTGTCCACAGGAGGTATGGAGTTAGGAGTCTTAAGAATTTTATTTGTCTGTTTCCCAAAAGATTTATGGAGGGGAATAGACAGTCTCCTGGACTCTGGGATGTCCATCATTTCAACAAAATCAGGCTCCTTCTGATCCTCTACTGCTTCTTCCATTGGAAGCTGGAGGGTTTCAGCCACTTTTTTGTAAAACATAAAGTGGGAAGGGGACTCAGAAAGCCTAGGAGGAGAAACACCTGAAGGTCTGTCTGGGGAGATGTCCGGGTCAATAGGCACATCCAGACTTTCATAATCACCATCATCATCCTCATACTCTCCCTCCTCCTCATCCGGTTCATAAAATTCTTCTGAAGTGTAATCCCGAACCGGGGGAACCGACCGAACTGAACCCCTGCCTGATGGTGCCGGTTTGGCCGGAACCGAAGTAAGCGATTGCACTATTCTTATCACCTTGGCTATCTCATCAGCGGTTGGAGTATGAATTTCTGGATCCGAACCAGACGATTTATCTTTTCTTTTTCTTTTAACCGGAACCGACTCCTCAGAATCGGCTCTCCTCTTGCCCGAAGAAGTATCGCTCTGGTCAGAGGGCACTCCTTCTGGTTCGGTCGGAACCGAACCGGGCTGGCCATCCGGGTCAGCGGACTTCTCAGCCTCCCTTTCCCTCAGTCTACCTACTCTCTTATCCAGGGTAACTTTGGGAAAATTCTTACAAATTTGGCAGTCTGAATCGAGGTGGTCAAACCCCAGACAATAAACGCAGGTGGTGTGGGGATCAGCCTTAGCAAAGGCTTCCCCACACACACTGTAGTGTTAAAACCCAGTGGGCCCATTTTTTTCTTGGGTTTCTCAGACATGGCCAATCCTATCCAAAACTTACCCTTTTTTCGGCAATCCGCCAGGCAAGACTCCCCTGTCAGTTCCTAACCGTGTTATGGGTCTTGGAAAAAAACATAATAAAATCCATTTTTTTTAGAACCGATACGGACCGGTTACCACACTCTAAGTTAATTCACAAACTTTTTTAAAACTAAACTGATCGGTTCAGCCGAACTGATCCGACATTTACAAGTTCCACACAGAAACTAAATGCAAAACCTATCTAGTACTCACGGTACCACAGACAGAGAGTTAAACCGACAGATTCGGTAGCAGAAATTCGGTAGAAACCGAGCGAAAAACGACACTTTAACCGACTTTTTTGAACCGAGCAAAGGAGAAATCTCTGGAGCGACTGTCAGTGAGGCGGAGTAAAGAACCTGATGGTTGAAGTTTAAACAACAGCAGACAGGGGCTTCAACCGAGCTCGAGGTGAACATTCCATGCTGGCCATGGAAAGTTTAACTCTTTGTTCTCCGGGGCAGTTGAAAGGCAGGACCTAACCGCAATAGTCAGAATACAGCAAGACTTCATGTTGTTTGAATATCATTTTTATCAGCAAAAACCACCACCAAGGTTGGCACTGTGGGAAAAAGAAGCAGGCCCCAGGTGTGTTGTGAGGCACAAGGCATCGCTACGGTGCCTTTAGCCATCAGGAAATGCATCAGTTCCCGCACCACCTACCCTGAAGCAGCTTATTGTGCTTATATAATGGCCTCTTTCCAAACATTTAAGGAAAGAGGAGAACACTTTGCAATTAGTTTATAAAGTAAATTGGAATTTGTTCGCGTTGTTATGATATGGGTCATTATCTTTTTAGAATGCATGTACATTGTTAATTTACAGTTCTGTAGAACATAGCAGGTAGTATGTAGGGGAATCGATGCATGGTCATGTCTCTACTTTCACCAGCTGCCTGCAGCAGCACACAACACGGCCAGAGGAAGCATCGGAGAGGTGCCAAAGAGGCCTCCCTGTAAGCCCCCCTTCCCACTACTCTCACCAACTGCCTGCAGCAGCACACACACGGCCAGGGAAAGCATCATCCCCTCTTCCTGCACCATCTCTGCCAGGGGTGAAGCTCGACTCTTAATTTAAAGCCCTCCCTCGTCACATGATGTCCTGTGCTGTTTTAACTAAGTCCCCACTTCCCATTTGCAGATTATATGCTCTCTCCACCTGACGGCATCTCTTCCTTTCCAGCTGAGAACCACTGCCTTCTTCCCTCTCTACCCCATCTACCACTCTAGTTCACTGTCCTCAGCTCTAATACTCCCCCTCCTGCGCCCCATTGCCCCTCGACCATGCGTCAGAGCTCAAGGCGATACAACTTTCCATAGGCATCACTCTTGCGAGCACAGAACCCCCCAGAGAAGGAGAGCAGCCCATAGGATGCACAATACTTCTCCCCAGCCAGCCTCCGACACGACCGGGCTCATTCCTGAACCGGGTCATCGGCCGAACAGAAATCCAACCTGCACCAGCGGGCAGGCTCAGGCCCTACCTTTACGATGCCTCCCTCCCTCAGTCACTAGCCTCCCCAAGCTGGGTCCTTCAAGGCATCCCTCAGGAGCCATCTCCTTACCTCCCACACCTGCACCTGCCCATAACTGGACTACTCTACAGCTTACCAGCTTGTGCCCAAGCCACAGTGCACTATCAGTATTTCTTAACTATATGACTGATATGCTTAGACAAAGTCTAAATTATCAGACTGCTTTGTTGCCTTTGACAATAACTAGTTCCCATATTTACAGGGACCTGATTAGCTACCAGCATGTATAGGCCACATCTCTGTAAGACTCTACTGTATTGTATCTATGTAACTGTGCTTTCCACTCTCTGTACCCTGCATAAATGTTGTACCCAGTGTTCTGTTATTGTTGCTTGATGTGGAGCCTTTGGAAATGAGTCTTCGACTCAAAGGTTTGTAATTCTAATACCTTCAATAAATAAGTAAACAAAAATATATACCAGCCAATCACAGTCCACAATGTTTTTTTAATTGCTATTGGTGTTGTCCTGCACATGGTCCTGGCCCCTCCAGCCCATCAGCAACCCCAGTCCTGTCACTCATCAGAGACTCCTGATCATCAATGACCCCCCCCCCCAAGGTGGGGCTTTTGGGGCAGCATCCCTCCAGTGACGTTCATGCTATGGAGTCCTCACAGTGGTCGCATGTGGCCCAAGAGTATCAGTCACATCATCCTACTGAGCTGGGGCACTTTGCTCCTGGTCTTTCAATCCTCTCCAGGACACTAGCAGCACGGGCTCCTATGCATGAGGACACAAGCGAGCCCACACAGACCCAAGATGATGTCCCCCCTTCCCAGCTGCTGCACTGCTAACAATACCACCTGTGGCAGAGACAAGAAATCCCCCCCCCGAAGAGGTGAGCATCCTCTGGGATACTTGCTTTTTCACTCCTGCCAGCCCTCCGAACGACCCAAACTTGTTCCTGAACCCAAGTTGCTGGAATCATTGGTGGCATCCCTGCCTTTACACTGGCAAGCCAGCACACAGACAACTATTTTGTAAGCCGATTTTATAAATACAAAATATTCATGCGTATAAAATGGGTAGATAAAACAGAGAACTGTGATTGGCTGGAATTCATCATGTGACAGTGCAGCAATATTGCTTTATTTTTATTTATTTAGTTTTTGTTGACCAGGTAAGTGCACTAGACAAATTCTGCCTATTTTCAGGCACGACCCAGGGGAAGGGGACACAGATGAATGCTAAATGACCTTGTACCAGATTAAGCTGTTGGTGGTATCTTTAATGAATGAGGGAAATTTGGCCAGGACACGGAAATTCCCCTACTGACTGCTGTCAGTATGCGGAGTCAGAGCCGGAGTTGGATGTGGTGAGTGCAGGGGAGTGGGCCTCCTCCCCTGTGCTTCAACTTTCAGGGGCCGTGGAGGAAGAGTGTATTGTTGCTGAAGTCGCGATGGCGACTATAATTGAATCCGAGGAGTGTTTGGAGGTGGTTCAGGCCGTTCTGCAAATGGAGGTTGCTACTGAAATAAAAAATACCTTGCAAACAGCGTTGAAAGCAAAGCGGTCGGCTTTGTTGAAAGAACTTTCCGTGGTGGATTTGGAGATTGCTGCGCTTCCTCAGGCAGTTTTTGGGCTTCCAAAGGATGGTCTTCCACGGTCTGGTAAGACCCAGCGTGACGCTGTCGGTCTGGCGTCACTCGCATGCGACTCGCAGATTCCGGAAGGAGGTGCTGGGGCTGGCAGTTTACCGAGTGGGTCCTGGAGTGCCTACAGTCCCAGCGTTGCTTTTGACTGACTTTGTGTACAACGCTACCTTGATCTAAGAGAGAGGCGATTTCAAAAGGGAATTGGGAACCAGAGGTATTTTTCTTTCCTCAATCATAAACTCAGGGTGGAGTAAACATGGTAGTTCTGGACTGTCGAGGCGGATTTTTAAGGCTCCTAAAGAGACTTCACCTTTGATTGCGGTCAAAGGGCATCTTGGTCTCCTGAAAAAGCTTTGAAGGAGGCTGGTTGGGAACAGGGTGATGGAGGGTCTGGACTCCTGACTCTCAAGACCCCACCTATTTGAACATGTTGCACAAGGCTGTGGAGTCTGTGGCCAACACTAAAGTTATGAGCTTCAACGATTCTAAGGGGTTATTACTGACTGTGTTAACCAAAGGACTGCTATTGGGGAAAATGTATTGCCTCCAGCTTTGCATGCTCAGGTTGAGAATTTCTCTACTGCTTTACATGAAAATCAATGTGATAGGTTCCCTTTGTTGCTCCTTCTGTGCCTCAGAAACGGAGGGTCCTCTTAGGATGGGACCTGCCCCTCAGTTGTTAGAGTCTCAGGGTGATGATCCTGTTAGGCCTGTCAGTTTTAAACTGCCTGATTTGTTTTCTTCCAAGGGTGAACCAGCTCCGCGAACGAATGCAGTTCACTTATTATATAAAGGTGGGTTGGTGGATCCACCAAATCAGATCTTTGTGGTGAAAACTTTACTTAAAGGATCTATGAAATTCATTTCTTCGGAGATATTTGCCCTTATTAGTTTGGGGATCCATAATTTTGATATTAGTTTTAAACAGGTTTCCAGTTTAGATAGATTTTGGGCACAATATGCGGCTTGTCAGGCCTCTCTTACTTGGTCTCCCTTTCAAGCAATTCCGTTAACAAAGCCGGCAGTCAGGAACATTACTGTAATGTTTAAAAATGAAGGAGTAAATGTTGAGGATATTTTATTTTGGTTGCAACAACGATGTGAGATACTCAATAAACCTACATCCACATTAGATAGTGAACAAATCTGGGATGGAGGTTGGAGTTCGAGTAAAATTGTATTCCACTAATACTGGGCCTAGTCATCTACCTAGTTTTTTTTTTTATCTGGTTAAAGACAAAGGTCTCATTTTCTATGCTGGGCAGCCTAAATCTTGTTTTAAATGTGGCTCCCGAGCTCATTTTAGTTCAGCCTGTGACACAGTAAAATGTAGCCATTGTTTCGATTTTGGCCATGCTTCCAGTGCCTGTCTTAACCTTTTTAAGTGTAATTTGTGTGAACGGACAGGGCATGCATATGGGTGCTGCCCTTGGGCATCCCATAACAGGGATGATTGTCCTTCTCATGTTGGATTAATTTCCCTGACTCAACAGGCTCAGGTTAAACTTAGTGCAGCTCGGGTCACGAATCAAAGCAAGTCTACCTCCAGATCTGGGGAGTTCGCTGAAGGGTCTGAGGATAATAGTATTCAGGAAGCAAGTGTCTCTCCTCCACCTTTGGCGGTAGATCAGACTGAGGAAGGTAATGGGACTTCCGTCACTGAGGTTCCTGTTGTTTCTGAAGGTACAGTGGTGGTTGATACTACCATGCCCCCCCCCAGTGCACACTGCATCGGTTACAGAGGTGACTGGGTTTGTTCAAATACCACATACACGAACGAGGAAAGGTTTGGCGGTGTTAGGTCAGGGTAAAGAAGGGAGGGGTGGTACGTGGAGGTCTGGCAATAAATTTGCAGTTTTAGCAACAGATGTCTCTGATAAAGAGTCGGGGGGGAAGATACAGATAGTTCTTCTATCCGATCTTGTACGGATACTGGGGGGGAAGGAATTTGGACCCAATTGCAAAGCGAACTAGACAAAGTCATAGAAGTAAGTCACCCATAGGCACTTAGGATGGATTCTTTATTGGTGTGTACATTAAATGTTAATAGTATTAAAGGTCCTAGAAGCTTGGTGTTTTTTTTTTTAACTTTACAAGACTTTAACTGTGATATAGTCTGCCTTGTGGATACTAGATTGAAATCCAACCAGGAACTTCAACAAGCATCCCAGGCATGGACCCTTGGTCCATCTTTTTGGTCCTCAGGTACTGACAAATGTGACGGTATTGGGATTTTATTCTCTAACGCTGATTTCCGGGTATCACGGTTGGTGGACATTCAGCCCAGTAGAGCTTTATTGTTGGATTTCTCATATTCTGGTGAGAGATTCAGGATCATTTGCGTTTATGCCCCTCAGTCAAAAGCACAAAGGGTGTCTCTTTTTCATTTAATTCTGCCTTTTTTGTATACTTCTAGATTAATTCTGTGGGTTGGTGACTTTAATTGTGGGTTGCACCAGAAGGATAGCGGGTTACAAACCCCAAAATTATTCTGCGACTCTGTTGCCTTAAAGGAGGTGGTTACCTCTGCTCAGCTGGTGGATGCATATAGATTTTGCCATGAGCCTGGGGGAATTACTTATTTTAAAGGTCCCTTACAGACTCGTATTGATTTCATTTTTGTATTTAAAGTTTTATGGATTCTTTCCTGTAGGACTCTGGGTCTGGAGTTTTCTGATCATGCAGCAGTTAAGGTCACATGCTCATGGCAGAATACTCCAAGATGTAAAAAAAATAGGTGGAAGCTTAATGATTCCCTGTTGGAGGATCATCGCCTTCAAAAACTGTGGAGGAGGGAATGGGCTTCCCTACTTTCGGTGGCAGATATTTATGAAGATCCTTGTGAGTGGTGGGAGGACTCTAAAACCAGATGGAGGCAGATTTTTCAGGGGCAGGCTGCAGCTAAACATACAGCGCAATACTTATATTTAGCATTGCGTCAACAATTACAACATCTGATTTCCTTATCAGATACTACTGTTCACGATTATAGTTCTCAGATTGCAGTTATTTGTTCACAAATGAAATCCCTGCAATACGATAGGGCTAGTTCATTGGGTCAGGAGGCACGATTGGTACACAGGTGTCCAAAGGAGGGTTAGATGCATTTAAAGTCTGTAGAGGACAAGTGGACTCTAAGTTTGTTCAGGAACTACGGTCGCCCCTTGGTGTACTGGTATCGGAACCAGAGGTATTGGTTCATGTGGTGGAACAACATGTTCTTTCTATGTTGGGTAATTCTCCAAGTTGTGAATCTGCTGAACCCTTTTCAGACTCTCTAAACCTTCCATCGCTTTCTTTAGAGAAGCAGGGTATGTTATCATGTGATATTGTAGCCCCAGAAGTGACTCAGGCCATTGATAGTTTAAATACTAATTCCGCACCCGGATCAGATGGCCTTACTGCTCAGTTTTTTAAAACTTTTAAAGGAGGACTTGGTTCCTGCTCTGACTTTATTATTCAATGACATGTTGACCACAGCCTCTGTAACTAAGTCCATGAAGGAAGCCATTTTGGTTCTGATTTTTAAAAAGGGTGATCGTGCTGATTTACAAAATTGGAGGCCATTAAGTTTAATAAATGTTGATTACAAAATTTTGGCGAAAATTTTGTTGGCTAGACTTTTAAAAATTGCAAAACAACTTAGTCTGGCTCAGACTTGTGGTATTCCCGGTAGAAGTCAATATGATAATTAAATTTTGTTATGAGAATTATTTGCCCTGGGTGAGAAAGGTAGGGTCTCGGTTGGGTATTGGGGTTAGATCAAGAGAAGGCCTTCGACAGGGTCTCGCAGGATTTCCTATTTGCGGTGTTGCAAGCTTTTGGGATTCCTGATCAGTTTCTCTTGTGGATTAAAGCTCTTTATACTGAGGCTACCATCATTCCGAATGTGAATGGTTGGTTGGGTAAACCAGTAACTATGGTTAGGGGGGTCCGACAAGGATGCCCATTAAGCCCTCTCCTTTACAATTTTGTATAGATATGTTGATTCGGGCAATTTCCTTTGTCCTCATATTTTGGGGTTGGGGGGCCCTTTATTGGATTCTGTTAAAATCTTAGCTTACGTAGATGATTTGGTTTTGATTGTGGATATTGGTACTGACAAACAGCTGTGGTACAAGTTCTCGATACATATTCCTCAGTTTGGGATCCAGTATTAATTTTAGCAAAAGTGTTGGGGTGCTTATTGGACACCTGGATCTTCCACAGTCGGGAAAGTATGCAGGATACCTATTAAATGCCCTTTTAAGTACTAGGGTATTTTTTGGGACAGGTGATGTGAGCTGTTACAATTGGCAGTGCTGGGAAGGCAGAGGGTTGATTTCTGGATGGAAACAGTATCAGAATGGAAGAAAAAAGTGTTGTATTGCTTAAGACCTTGGTACTCCCATTTTTTATATCTTTGTTATGTATTTCCTCCCGCCTTGGGTTGCTTTTTCCAGATTATATAGGATTTTTTTTCAAGGGTTTTGGGGATCTCGAGGGAGGGGAAGGGATGATCAACCCTGTGGCCTTTTTCTATAGTTTATTTTTCAATACTAAGTTTGGACAAGTGCTAAAACCTGGGCTGGTGGTATGGAAACCCTTTTTGTTGCACTGGTTATTACCTTGCCTTCCTAGTTGGGACTTAGGGAAAAAAGAAAAAATTACTCACCTTAGTAATGTTGTTTCTTTTATTGGAGTCTTGCTATATTATGACATATGCAGTGAGTCCCAACCTTCGAACTGCTCCGGAGGTGAAAGAGTTAACTTTCCATGCCAGGCATGGAACGCTGAGCTCGAGCTTGGTTGAAAACTCTGTCTGTTGTTCTTCAAACTCAAACTGTCAGATCTTTACGAGCTAAACTCACTGAGGTCCTGTGTGGAAGCTGTAAACCTACACTAGCCAACTGGCTACTAACATAACAACACATTTTTTGGTCCCAAAACAAAGACTCAAGTCAGGAGACCCAAAAAATGAAAAACACAACACCAAGTCACCCCCAAAAAGGAGGGGTGAAAAACAACAAGGTGGGCACCTACTAAGTGCCAACACTGCACTGCCCACCCATATCCCAAAAACAGAGGTTCTGAGAGGGGCAGGAGGGAGGTCATAATATAGCAAGACTCCAATAGAAGAAACAACATTACTAAGGTGAGTAATTTTTTCTTCTAACAACATGAAGTCTTGCTATATTATATGATATATGACAGACTAAAAGCAGTACCTCCGTGGAGGAGGGACAGAACCTACTTGGGAAATAGGCTCTGTAGCACAGCCGTGCCAAACCGGGCATCACTCCTAGCCTGGATATCCAGGGAGTAATGCTTGGTAAAAGTATGAACTATTTTCCAGGTAGCTGCTTGACATATCTCTAGAATAGGGATGTCCCTGGCAGCAGCCAGGGAAGCAGCTGTACCTCTGGTACAGTGAGCCCTCAGACCTGAGGGAGGAACCTTACCCAGTTTTTCATAACAAAATTGGATACAAGAAACAATCCACCTGGCAATGGAGCTCTTAGTGGCAGGTTTCCCCTTACCAACCTCACCATAAGTGAGGAACAGTTGGAGGGAGTCAAACCTGTGACCCTCGGTAGGCTCTATGTAGTAGCTAAGGGCTCTTTTGACATCTAAACTGTGCAGCCTCCTCTCGCCAGAGGAGGAATGGTCAGTGAAGTACACAGGAGAGACATAGATTGATTAAGGTGGAAATGTGAAACCACCTTGAGCAAGAACTTCCTGTTAGTCCTGAGGACCACCTTATCTCTATGAAAGGAGATAAATCAGGCTCCACTGACAAAGCTTGTAATTCACTTATGCGTCTGGCAGAAGTGATGGCTCACAAATACAGTTTTCCAAGTCAAGTACTTAAGCTCTGCTGAAGACAAAGGCTCAAAAGGGGGTTGCATAAGCTGAGCAATGCAAACATTAAGGTCCCAAGCAGGGACAGGGTCCCTGAATGGAGGGTTGGTGTGAAGCAATCCCTTGAAAAACTTAGAGAATACAAGGTGAGCTGAAAGAGAAGAGGGCTTACCTGCTGAAATAAAGGCAGACACAGCTGCCAGATGCACTTTTAGGGTAGCTGGTCTAAGCCCCAAGGTATGCAGATGGACCATATAGTCCAGGACTGTGGGTAAATCAGCAGATTCTGGGGAAATATGCTGTCCAGCACACCAGATGGAAAACCTTTTCCATTTGGAATTATAAGTAGCCCTGGTGGAAGGTTTCCTAGAAGCCTTCAGGATACCCATTACACCTTGGGAGAGGTGTAGATCAGCAAACTCTAACTCTTCAAGAGCCAGGCCTTGAGACTGAGAGATTTGAGGTTTGGGTACCAAACCCTCCCCTGAGCACAGGTTAACAGGTTGTGCTTCCTGGGAAGACACAGGGGAAGATGGACTGCTAAGGACAGCAGGAGTGGATACCAGGGTTGTCTGGGCCAATCTGGGGCAATCAGGATCATCTTGCAGGGTTGAGACCTGATTTTGACTAGCACTTTGAACAGCAGAGGGGAAGAGGCTAGTAGAAAACTTCCTCCCAATTGAGGACTAAGGCATCCAGAGGGACTGAGCCCAAAACTGGGGCCTGCAGCAAAAGGGAAGTGGTGATTGTCTGGGGCTGCAAAAAGATCTATCTGTGGGGTGCCCCATCTGGCAAATACCACCTCCAGGACCAGGGGATCCAGTGACCATTCGTGATGGCCCTGGGAAATCCTGCTGAGAGCATCTGCCAGGACATTGTCCTTGCCTGGGAGGTGAACTGCCGTAAGGAGGTGTTCAGGAGTAAGCCAGAGACCACAACTTCATTGCTTCGGTGCACAAGGCCATAGACCGAGTGCCCCCTTGCTTGTTGATGTACCACATTGTGGTGGTGTTGTCTGTTCTGACCTGTACCACTTTGTTCTGAAAAGACTTGGAAAAAACTTGAAGTGCTAGAAAAACTGCTCTGAGTTCCAACAGATTGATGTGGAGCAGGGATTCCTGAGGGGACCACAACCCCTGGGTAGTGAGGTCGCCCATATGAGCTCCCCATCCCAAGAGGGATTCATCCGTAGTAAGGATTAAGGAGTGAGACTGGGTGACAAAAGGAACTCCTTGTCTGAGATTGCTCTGATCCTGCCACCATTGTAGGGCCTGGATCAGGGTTCGAGTCACTGGGATCAATTTGGTTAGAGGGTCTTTCCTTTGAGACCAGAAGGCTCTCAAATGGAACTGAATGTCCCCCATCTGAAATCTTGCTCCCTGCACCACTGCTGTAGAAGCAGCCACGTGCCCCAGGAGCTGCAGAAAATGCCTTGCTGGTCGAGACACCTGCAGGGTGAATGAGGAGGCCAGAGAGACCAGGGTCCTCACCCTGTCCAAAGGGAGGAAGGCTCTGGCTTTCTCTGTGTTCAGCTCTGCACCTATGAAGGTGAGGAGCTGAACAGGCTCTAGAACTGACTTTGAAAGATTCAGAAGGAAACCTAGAGAGGTGAGCAGTTGCTGAGTTATTTGTAGGTGTAACTTGACCTGGTCTGGGGACTGGCCTACTATGAGCCAGTCGTCCAGGTAAGGGAAGATGGCAATTTTTTGCCTTCTTAGCGAAACAACTGCCACTGCCAGGCATTTTGTGAACACCCTTGGAGCAGAGGTGAGGCCAAAGGGCATTGCTGTGAACTGGTAATGGCCTGAGGGCAGCTCGAGCCTTAGGTACTTTCGATGGGAGCTTCAGATGAGAATGTGGAAGTAGGCATCCTTGAGGTCCAGGGATGCTAGCCAGTCCCCTGGCCTTAAAGAGGGTAGAATAATTCCCAGAGTCACCATTTTGAATTTTGGTTTTAAAAGGTGCTTGTTTAAGTATCTGAGATCCAGGATGGGCCGCCATTCTCCTGTCTTTTTTGGGGTAAGGAAGTACCTGGAGTACAACCCTTTGCCCTGGTGTAGGGGTGGAACCCTTTCCACGGCTTTGAGAGCCAGGAGAGAAGAGACCTCTGCCTCTAGGGCAAGTGCCTCTGAAGGATTTGCAGGTGGAAAGGATCTGGTTCTCATCTTTGGAAACTTTTTGAAGCTGAGAACCAGTCCCTGGCTTACTACTTCCAGGACCCACTTGTCTGATGTCAGAGACTCCCAGTCCTGGACAAAGTAAGCCAGCCTGCCCCCTACAGGTAGTTGAGAATCAGCCCTGGCAACCCCATCAGGGTGCCTGCTTGGCAGGGGCTTTGGGCTGAGGGGTGGAAGCAGGCCTACCTGCACCCCGTCTGCCTCTCCCTCTAAAGAACCCCCTCTGGGCAAAAGCTGAAGAGGAGGCCTGGGCTTGGTAAAAAGGCCTATGAAAGGGCCTGCCCCCTGGCCCTGGGAAGCTGCCTTTGAGGAGTGGCCTGCCTTTCCTTGACTTGTGCACTCCTATAGGTGGTCCTATACTCATCCATTTTCTTCATGTAATTCTCTGTCTGCACCCCAAACAGAGAATTACCCACAACAGGAAAATCCATGGCCTTAGTCTGGGTATCCTGTGACAGGCTCGGTATATCTGAGCCAAGCCATCCTGCGAAGAGCCACAGATGTAGTCATGACTCTTGATGAAACATCATTTGAGTCCACTGCAGCATGGAATTGCACCTTGGATGCCTCAATACCATTGGCAGCCACCTGCTCCAGCTCCTTGGCAAGCTGGTCAGGGACCTGTTTTGCAAGAGCCATAACAGTATCCCATCTGGATTTCTGGGATCTAGCAACATAAGCCATATAATTTGCCTGTCTGAGTCCCAAAGATGCTGCCATGTACTGTTTCTTTGCCATGCCATCAACCTTCCTGGAGTCCTTGTCCGGGGGGTGTGAGGCCAAGGGAATATTTGCCTTGTCACAGGCTGCAGCCTGCACTACCCCAACATGGCTGCATTGTTGTGTAAGGAACTCCATATCAGAGCCTGACAATGTGTACCTCTTGTCCATTCTCTTATCCACAGGAGGTATAGTGTGAGGCGTTTTTAGAATTTTAAAAGTCTGTTTCCCAAAAGATTTATGCAAGGGAATAGACAATCTCCTGGACTCTGGGATATCCATCATTTCCACATAGTCAGGCTCCTCTGTGATCATCCACAGCTTCCTCCATAGGAGCTGGAGGGTTCAAGCCACTTTTTATAGAACATAAAATGAGAAGGGACTCAGAAAGCCTAGGAGGGACACTCCTGAAGGTCTGTCTGGGGAGATGTCAGGTCGATGGACACATCCTGACTTTCAAATCCACATTCACTCTCCTCATACTCCTCTTCCCCTCCTCCGGTTCATATATTCCTCTAAATCATAGTCTTGAACGGTGGAACCCGGCAGAACTAGGCTTACCTGATGGCACGGTTCGGTCGGAACCGAGAGCGACTGGACAATCTGAATCGCTTTGGCTATTTCTTCAGCGGTTGGAGAGGAAAGTTTTGGCTCCACATCAACTGATTTTCTAGTCCTTTTTGCTGGAACCGACCCCTCAGAGTCGGCTCTCCTTTTGCCTGAGGAAGTCTTGCCCTGGTCAGAGGGCACTTCCTCTGGTTCGGTTGGAACCGAACCGGGCTGGCCATCCGGGTCAGTGGACTTCTTGGCCTCCCTTTCCCTGAGCCTACCAACTCTCTTATCCAGGGTAGCTGCAGGAAAATTTTGACAAATCTGGCAGTCTGCATTGAGGTGGTCAAACCCCAGACAATAAACACAGGTGGTGTGGGGGTCAGCCTTGGCAAAGGCTTCGCCACACACACTGCAGTGTTGAAACCCAGTGGGCCCAGTTTTTCTTTTGGGTTTCTCAGACATAGTGCCAGTCCTAACCAAACTTGCCCGTTTATGGCAATCCACCAAGCAAGACCCTCTTATCGGTTCCCAACCGTGTCACGGGTCGTGGAAAAAAACGTAAGAAATTCAGTTTCTTTTAGAACCGATAAGAACCGGTAACCACACTCTAAATGATAGAATAAAATATTTTTAAACAACCTGATCGGTTCAAGAGTGAACCGATAACCGTTTACAAGTTCCACACAGAGAGAAATAATGTAAACAAATCTAATACTCACAAATACCACAGACAGAGCTTGAACCAACCGGTTGCGGTTTAAATTTGATCAAAAAACCGAGAAATTAATACTTTTAACTGACAAAATGAACTGAGCAGAAGGAAAAATCTCGGGCGACTGTTCAGTAGTGAGAAAAGAATCTGACAGTTTGAGTTTGAAGAACAACAGACAGAGTTTTCAACCGAGCTCGAGCTCAGCGTTCCATGCCTGGCATGGAAAGTTAACTCTTTCACCTCTGGAGCAGTTCGAAGGTTGGGACTCACTGCATATGTCATAATATAGCAAGACTTCATGTTGTTAGAAGGGTGGGTTTTTCGATTTGCTGATGTTCCATTTTATAGGAAAGAAGCAATTAAAGTGGCTCTGTCTTGGGATTTACGTCCACAGGATTTTTGTGTATTATCTAGAGTACTGCTCTATGAAAACATTTGGAGGAGGGAGGCACAGGATAAGGTGGTTTTCCCTTTTTGTCCTCCGAATTGTGTTGATTGGATTCTTCAGCAACTCAGCAATCCCCGTTTGCCCCCCTATTGTGTGGGATATAGTTTGGTTGGGTAACTACGGGTGTTTGAGTGTTAAAGGTAATCATAAACACAAAGCTTTAGACGCTCGATTCTGCCCTAGGGTGGGTTGTTCGGTTATTATTGAAACTCAACATCTTATTTTGGAGTGTCCCTTTGCTCTTACCTTTTGGACTATGTTAGCTGGCTTGTGGTCTGAACCTTTGCTATTACATTTATCTTATGCACAGCTTATGTTTTGTGTGCAGGGTGCTTTGTGCCAAAAATATCATGACGATACTTTATTTATTGTTTTTGCTTTGATTCGTTATTATTTATGGCAGACCAGATGTATGCTGGTTTTGCATTAAAAAATGATTCTGGTACTAGAAGTAATAGAAAATATTAGAACTGCTATTTGTGTTGTTAAATTGCAGGATTTCAAATGTTTTGCAGGGCCTCAGTTTTTTCATTTATGGTGTAACTGTGATCTCTTTACAGTCAATTAAGGGAAGTTATTTTAGGTTATCCATTTCAGCATTTTTTTTGTAAGTTTCTATTGTTCTTGATTTTGCTTTTGAATGTTTGTTGTATAGGTTATTCTTTCTTTTGTAATGAAGTCCAACTTTTCTCAATAAAATTTCTACTCTTTTCGATAAGTGCCATGGGATCTTTAACATCAACCTGAACTACCAACAATCCAGGCAGATAGGACCTCGGTTTAACGTCTCATCCGAAAGACGGCACCTCTGAAGTGCAGCACCCCTCTCATGCTGCACTACAGTGTCAGTACTGGGATATTAACCCAAGTGCCAGATGTGGGAACTGAACCCACAGCCCTCTGATCTCCCGGCCTCAGAGGCGAGTGTGCTACCTACTGAGCCACTGACACTGACTAAATGCACTGTCACAGGTTTTAGTTTCTTTTTACATATTTTCTTTGTTAAAGAGTCCCTGATGCTGTTGTGGCAACTTTGAAAAAATGTAATAGGCAAAAGTTAGCTTATACTGTATTTAATAATTTTTTTTTCTATAATTCTCACCCATTCTTCTTTATTACTAAGGGCATCTGCATGGAAACAGGATCGCTACCCTATCTGCTCTGGCTGCTTGCCTACACAAGACATCACAATTCTGTTTATGACATCACCATCTGTTGCTGTAGAGATGATTATGATGCCATAAACAGGGGATTATGATGTCAGGCGTTGGCAAGCAGGAAGAGCAGATAAGGTCTAAGGGAAATAATTCTCTTTCATACAAGAGTCCTCAGTAATAAAGAAAAAAGGGAATGAATTATAGAAAATATATGAAATCTAAATGGAATTGTGTCTAAATCTCAAATTTTTTCAAGTTTTATAATGGTGTTAGGGGCTCTTTAAAGACACATTTATAAGTGCAGTAACACACTCTAGAGGTGTGTATTAAGCCATAACTGCACACACTTTCTTAGTAGTTGAAGGCACTAGGCAAGCTTGCAGCAATGTTGCTGAACGATAGTCTGTATTGTGTTATTGTTTACAAATTCCACAGTTCTTAAAAGGAAATAAACTTATGCACCCAGAATCATGCATATATATATATATATATATATATATATATATATATATATATATATATATATATTATATATATACACACAAAAGATTTTTTTTTTTTGCATCATATGTTTATTCGGATTTTTCAAATGACAAAACTTACAGACAACACACTTAAACAAGCATTTGTCAATGCCGAATATTTGCTTGCTGGCATTGGCAGTGGTAGTGTAGAAGTTACAGAGCTGCGTAACAGGAATGGCAGTGAGGTATTGAACTGAAGCCTACCCCACCACCACCCTGCAGAGAGTGACAGGCATTGGGGTGTGCCTTTGGGTCGTCAGGCACCACGTCACGCTATTTCACTACACCCACCCTGCAGACACTGACAAGTGTCACGGTGTGCCTTGGGGTCTTTGGTCCTTATGCACCCCCATTCCATCAGGAAATACGGTGAGATGGGTGGTATAGAGAATGGGTGAACTTTGGGGCTGAAGAGTCCAAGGCATACCTCGATGCCTCTCACTGGCTGCAGGGTGTGGAATGGTATGAGCATTACAGGCAAGAATCCCAAGTCACACCCCTGATGCCTGTCATTCTCTACAGGGTTGGGCGTTATGGTTGAAATCCTAATACCTCAGGCATTCATTGGTATTTTCACTCCAAATTTTCAACATGTTTTTTTTGTGACCCCACCTCATGAACAGTGGCAATATCAGTTTGTTAGCTGAAAGCTGCTTACGCATAGCGACTACGGCATTTAGCACCACAGGTGCAAAACATTCCGAACAGGATGTATAAAATGACAGCTGTACTGTTCATGGGGAGGTGTAAAAAATTGCAATGTTGCAAATCTGCAGTAAAAATATTAAAAAAACTGGTGAAGTCAAAAGCGTGCATAGAAACTGTGCAACGCACACCCGTAATGTAATTAGTTTGGGGATTTTTTACAGCAGATTGTTAACATAGGCATTTTGGGACCTCCGATCATGAACAGTGTCACTGTGATTTTCTTTATCTGTCCCGAACAATGATTTCCCACAGCGACCACACATCTCTGCGCTGAAAGTGTGAAACACATTTCGGCCATGTTGTGAAAAAATGACGGCTGTACTGTCCATAAGGAAGTGTGGAAAATGCCACTGGTGAAAATCTGGACTGAAAATATTAAAAAGTCATGAACTTACGGTGCATGGAAACTGCGCAATGCCCACTGTGAATACAGTCATTTTATGGACTTTCGTCAATTAAATTTTCAACATAGCCATTTTAAGACCTCGCTCGTGGAACAGTGTAACTGTGATTTTCTTAATCTGTCCCCAAACATTGCTTTAGCACTGTTTTTTAATTTATTAGCACAATACGAAACACATTTTGGCGACATATGTGAAAATGGCAGCTGTACTGTTCATAAGGAAGTGTAAGAAATGGCAATGTTGAAAATCTAGAGTGAAAATATTGAAAATTCGCGAAACTTACGAGCGCGTAGGAACCGCGCAATGCACGCACGTAAAACAGTCAATTTTAGGGATTTTTTCACCAAATTTTCAACATAGTCATTTTAAGACCTCTGCTCATGAACAGTGTCACTGTGATTTTCTTAATTTGTCCCGTACATTGATTTTGCACACCGACTGTGCCATTGTGTGCTACATGGGTGTAAACACGTTTTGGGTGAGATGTGAAAAATGACAGCTGTACTACTCATAAGAAGGTGTGGTAAAATGGCAATGTTGAAAATCTGGAGTGAAAATATTGAAAATTCGTGAACTACGGCGTGAGTAGGAACTGCATAGCTGCGTTAAATAAAACAGTCATTTTTGGAATTTTCAGCAAATTTTCAAAATGAGCTTGAGCCCACCTTATGAACACTAGCGTGTCGTTTTGTTAATCGACTCAAAGGTGATTTCGCACAGTGACTGCCGTCACGCATACGGCGAACAACACCATGACAGTGACAGTATCATGAGAAGGGGGTCCCAAAACCCATGTTGAAAATTTGGTGCAAATCAAAAATACCTGAAATCTACAAAGTTGAAAACCCTATCTATCCATTATACAGCTTACGGCATTCCTCAGTTCCGGTCGGCTTTGAAAAGTGCAGGCGTGTTCCGGTCCACTGGAGATCGTTGCGCAGGTCGAGGTAGTATGAGGTAAGGGGGTGTGGGGAGGCAGGGTGAGCAGTGGGTGGGTGCGGGTTGTGGGAGGGCAGGGAGAAGCGCCGAGACAGTTTTTATTTGCAGGTTTTTTATGTAGTGAAATGACATGGGACGTTTCCACGCTGGGTGGGCTCCCAGCATGGCACAAGGAAGGGGATGGGGGTCATGGAGCGGCGAGTTGGCACCCGTCGTATAGTATCTGTTGCCGCAGCTGGGTGGGCTCCCAGCGTGGCATGCTACTCTGGGGGAGCGAGTGGAGCCCGGCGAGGATTGGGCACCCGTCGGCTATCTGATGAGTTGCCACGCTGGGGTGGGCTCAGCGTGGCATGTGGAAAAACTTTTGGGGAGCACTAGCACAGCCAGATGGGATTGGGAACCTCCGTCGGCTATACAGTGTGTGCGTGGGGTGTGTGTGTGTGTGTGTGTGTAGGGAGAGCACGCATGAGCAGGCGATATCTGATCGCTGCTCACTGAAGCGTAGCTCCCCCTTTCAACTGTACTCCACTGCATTTTGGAGCTATCATAGACAGCTCGAGCAGGCACTGGAGAACTGCGGCCATGCCTGCAAACACACTGCCTGAATTGGAAGAGGGCTGCCACACCTCTGAAAACTCGGATGATGGCACTATGTTTCTTGCACATGCGTGCAAGCAAACATAAAAACTAATGACAAGACACTGACATACAACAATAAAACATAATTAATCAACACAATCAGATCCCAGTCCCTCAATATCTCAGCCTAAGAAGTTTGAGTCTTGCTTTCAATTATATCATATAGTAGTTAATTAAAACAAAGAAAATGTTATATTCTTCGTATAACCATTTGTGCATCATTCATAAACCATAATTTGATCCATGTTCATTCTATATCTCTTTTTCCACTCTAGTCCACCCAGACCTCCTACAGCACCTGGTTCTCCACTGAAACAAGGCCACCAGATAAGGTTGCCAGGCATTGTAAAATTGTTCCCTCTCTCCCATTACATATGTTAGCCTTTCCAAAGCAAGAGCCTGTAAGGTCAATGTCTTCCACTGCTGTATGGTGGGTCTTATTGCAGAAACCCACGATTAATACACAGTGTCTTGCCATAATCAACAGAACTCTGAGCCACCATGGAGGGGCCCATTCATTTCCCCTATCTGCTCCATCCCAAACAGCATCACCATTGGTGATTGCATAATTAGTCTACCAGCTAGTGCTTGCACTTCTTGGTTCTACCTCCAGAACCATTGCAGTACAGGGCAGGTCCAAAATAATAAGGTAATATGTAGTACCTCTCGTATATCTGGGACATGTGGAGAACTCTGATTAAATTTGCTAACTGTATGTGGGGTAATATAGTCTGTGACAAAATTTGTAAAAGGACTCCTTGTCTTTATTACATACCAAGACACCCTAGTGTAGTTGAGACATATCCTTCCACAGGTCCTCTGTAATAGAGATCCTCATATCTCTTGACCAGAGTTGACCGGTTTACTGTCATATCAGGAAGCAGTTGCCTACCCATTTTAGCCACCTGCCTTATAGTTCCTTTGGGATTTTCCATTCTACCTGTATCATTTGTTCCACCTGTCCCATCCTACTTTCTATTTCAGGTGTCCGCCCTAGTGTTCTGCAGTATGTCCTGACCTACAAATAGCGATAAAAGTGCTGGTGCCCCAATCCTGTTTTTCTCTGAAGACTTTCAAAGGTAATCAACTCTTCCCTGGTGTGTAGATCCCTCATACAGTTTATTGCCTTATTTTCCCACTCTCAAAAGCCTGGATCTGCCAGGCCAGGAATAAAAGAAAACATTACTCACCTTAGTAATGTTGTTTCTTCTAATGGAGTCTTGCTGTATTCTGACAAACTGCAGTGAGGTCCAACCTTCGAACTGCCCAGGAGATGAAGAGTTAACTTTCCATGCTAGGCATGGAATGCTGAGCTCGAGCTTGGTTGAGACTCTGTCTGTTGTTGTTTGAACTCAAACCGTCAGATCTTTACGAGCTAAACTCACTGAGTGTCCTGTGTGGAAGCTGTAAACCTACACTAGCCAACTGGCTACCAAATATAATAAACAGATTTTTGGGCCCCAAAACAAAGACTCAGGTCAGGAAACCCAAAAAATGAAATAAACACAACACCTACTCACCCAAAGAAAAAGGGTGATAATAAAAAGGTGGGGCACCTCTTGAGTGCCAACCTGCTACTGCCCACCCACATACAAAAACAAAGGTTCTGAGAGGGAAGAGGGGGTCAGAATACAGCAAGACTCCATTAGAAGAAACAACATTACTAAGGTGAGTAATTTTTCTTCAAACAACATGAAGTCTTGCGTATTCTGACAAATTACCAGACTACCAAGCAGTACCTCTATGGAGAGGACAGAACCTACCTAGGAAATAGGCTCTGAAGCACTGCTGTGCCAAACCGAGCATCACTCTATGCCTGGATATCCAGAGAGTAATGCTTGGCAAAAGTGTGAACTGTTTTCCAGGTAGCTGCTTGACATATCTGTAAGATGGAATATCCTGGCAGCAGCCAGGAAGCAGCTATACCTCTGGTGAGTGAGCCCTCAGGCCTGAGGGTGGAATCCTGCCTAGTTTTTCATAGCAAAATTGAATGCAAGAGACAATCCACCTGGCAATGGATCTTTTAGGGCAGGGTTTCCCTTACCAACCTCACCATAAGTGAGGAACAGTTGGAGGGAGTCAAACCTGTGACCCTAGGTACTCTCTATGTAGTAGCTAAGGGCCCTTTTCACATCCAAACTGTGCAGCCTCCTCTCACCAGAGGAGGAATGGTCAGTGAAGAACACAGGAAGAGACATAGACTGGTTAAGGTGGAAGTCTGAAACCACCTTAGGTAAAAACTTCCTGTTGGTCCTGAGGACCACCATATCTCTATGGAAGAGATAAAATCAGGCTCCACTGACAGGAGCTTGTAACTGTTATCGCCTGGCAGAAGTGATGGCCACCAAGAAAACAGTTTTCAAGTCAAGTACTTAAGCTCTACTGAGGACAAAGGGCTCAAAGGGGTTGCATAAGCTGGGCAATGCAAACATTAAGGTCCCAAGCAGGGGCAGGGGTCCTGAATGGTGGACTGTAAAGAAGCAATCCCTTGAAAAACTTAGAGAATACAGGATGAGCTGAAAGGAAGAAGGCCTTACCTGCTGAAAGAAAAGTAGAGACAGCTGCCAGGTGCACTCTTAGTGTGTGCTGGTCTGAGATCCCAAGCTATTCAGATGAACCATATAGTCAGGACTGTGGGCAGGCCAGCGACTCTGGAGAAATATGCTTCCCAGAGCACCATAGAGAATCTTTTTCCATTTGGAATTGTAAGTGCTTCTGGTTGAAGGCTTCAGAGCCTTTATGATATCCATAACACCTTGAGGGAGGTGTAAATCAGCAAACTCTAACTCTTCAAGAGCCAGGCCTTGAGATTGAGAGATTTGAGATTCGGATACCAAACCCTCCCCTGAGCACAAGTTAACAGGTTGTAATTCCTGGGAAGAAACAGGGGAAGGTGGACTGCTAGGACAACAGGAGAGGTACCAGGGCTGTCCGGCCCAGTCTGGAGCAATCAGAATCACCTTGCAGGGTTGAGACCTGATTTTACTAGCACCTGAACAGGAGAGGAAGGAGGAAAAGCATACAGGAACTCTTCCCAATTGAGAAGTAGGGCATCAGGGGACTGAGCCCAACACTGAGGGTCTGCAGCAAAAGAGGGAAGTCGGTGATTGTCTGGGGCTGCAAAAATCTATCTGTGGGGTGCCCCATCTGGAGAGATCACCTTCAAAACCAGGGATCCAGTGACCATTCAGTGATGGCCCTGAGATATCCTGCTGAGAGCATCTGCCAGGACATTGTCCTTGCCTGGGAGGTGTACTGCTGTAAGAGAGGTGTTCAGGGGAATAGGCCAGAGACCATAACTTCATTGCTTCTGTGCACAAGGCCGTGAGCCAGTGCCCCTTGCTTGTTGATATACCACATTGTGGTGGTATTGTCTGTCTAATCTGAACTACTTTATTCTGAACAGACTTGGAAAAAGCCTGAAGTGCTAGAAACACTGCTCTGAGTTCTAATAGATTGATGTGACAGAGATTCTGAGGAGACCACAACCCTTGGGTGGGTCAGGTCTCCCAAGTGAGCTCCCACCCCAAAGAGGAGGCATCTGTAGTGAGGATTAGGGGGTGAGACTGAGTGACAAGGAACTCCCTGTCTGAGGTGTCCTGATCCTGCCACTGCAATGCCTGGATCAGGGTTCGAGTCACTGGGATCAGTTTGGTCAGAGGATCCTTTTCTGAGACCAAAAGGCTCTCAAGTGGAACTGAATGTCCCTCATCTGAAATCTTGCTCCCTGCCACTGCTATAGAAACAACCATGTGCCTAGAAGCTAGAAAATGCCTTGCTGGTTGAGACACCTGTAAGGTGAATGAAGAAGGCCAGTGTAATAAGGGTGCTTGCCCTGTCCAGGAAGGAAGGCTCTTGCCTTTACTGTATCTAGCTCTGCGCCTATGAAGGTGAGGAGCTGTACAGCTCTAGAACTGACTTTGAAGACTCAGAGGAAACCTAGAAGTGAGCAGTTGCTGAGTTATCTGTAGGTGTAACTTGACTTGGTCTGGGGACTGGTCTACTATGAGCCAGTCATCCAGGTATGGGAAGATGAAATCCTTTTCCTTCTTAAGAAGGCAACTACTACTGCCAGGCATTTGTGAACACCCTTGGAGCAGAGGTTAGGCAGAAGGGCACTACTCTGAATTGGTAATGGCCTGAGGCAGCTCGAACCTGAGGTATTTTCGATGGGAACTTCTAGTGAGAATATGGAAATAGAGCATCCCTTGGTCAGGGAGACTAGTGATCCCCTGGCAGCTTAGAAGAGGAAAGAATTATTCCCAGTCACCATTTTGAACTTTGGCTTTAAAGGTGCTTATTTAAATATCTGAGATCAGGATGGGCAGCCATTCTCCTGTTCTTTTGGGGTGAGAAAGTACCTGGGTACAATCCTTTCCCTTTGTGTAGAGTGAACCCTTTCTATAGCTCTAGAGCCAGAGGAAAGACCTCTGCCTCTAGGGCAAGTGCCTCTGAAAGATTTGCAGGTGAAGGATCTGGTTCTCATCTTTGGAAATTTTTGAAGCTGAGAACCAGTCCTGATTCTACTTCAGGACCCATTTGTCTGATGTTAAAGACATCCAGTCCTGGACAAAAATAAGCCAGCCTGCCCCCAAAGGTGGTGGAGAATTGGCCTAGCAAACCCATCAGGGTGCCTGTTTGGCAGAGGGGCTGAGGCCGAGGTGGAAGCAGGCCTGCTTGTACCTCGTCTGCCTCTCCCTCTAAAGAACCCCTCTGAGCATAAGCAGAAGAGGAGGCCTGGGCTGGTAGAAAGACCTGAAAAGCCCTGCCCTGCCCCTGGGATTTGCCTCTGAGGAGTGGCTTGCCTTTCCTTGGCCTGAGCACTCCTATAGGTGGTCCTGTATTCATCCATTTTCTTCATGTAGTTCTCTGTTTGCTCCCCAAACACGGAATTACCCACAACAGGAAAATCCACGGCCTTAGTCTGGGTATCCTGACAGGCTAGTACATCTGAGCCAAGCCATCCTACGAAGGGCCACAGATGTAGCCATGACTCTAGATGAAACATCATTTGGAGTCCACTGCAGCATGGAATTGCACCTTGGATGCCTCAATACCATCAGCTACCTGCTCCAGCTCCTTGGCAAGCTGGCCAGGGACCTGTTTAGCTAAAGCCATTACAGTGTCCCATCTAGATTTCTGATATCTAGCTGTATAGGCCATATAATTGGCCTCCTGAGTCCCAAGGATGCTGCCATGTACTGTTTCTTTGCCATGGCATCAATCCTCCTAGAGTCTTATCTGGGGGTGTGAAGCCAAGGGTATATTTGTCTTATCACAGGCAGCAGCCTGCACTACCCCTACATGGCTGCATTGCTGGGTAAGGAACTCTGTATCTGAGCCTGAAAGAGTATACCTCTTGTCCATTCTCTTATCCACAGGAGGTATAGAATTAGGAGTCTTCAAAATTTTTATTGTCTGTTTCCCAAAAGACTTATGAAGGGGAATAGACAGCCTCCTGGACTCTGGGATATCCATCATTTCAACATAGTCAGCTCCTCCTGCTCATCCACAGCTTCTTCCATAGGACTGAAGGTTTCAGCCACTTTCTTGTAAAACATGAAATGGGAGGACCCAGAAAGCCTAGGAGGAGACACTCCTGAAGAGTCTATCTGGGGAGATGTCGGGTCAATGACCACATCAGACTTTCCATAATCACATTCACTTTCCTCATACTCTCCTTCCTCCTCCTCCGGTTCATAAAAATTCCTCTAAATCATAATCACAGACGGTAGGACCAACTGAACCGAGCGCCTTCCTAATGGTGCGGTTCGGTCAGGCTCGAGGATAAGCGACTAGATAATTTTGATAGCTTTAGCTATTTCATCAGCAGTCGGAGAAAAGAACTTTTGATCTCCCACCGCTGATTTATCCCTCTGATCTCTTAACGAACCGACTCCTGAATCGGGTTTTCCTCTTCGAAGAAGTTTCACCCTGGTCAGAGGGCACTCCTGCTGGTTCGGTTGGAACGAACCGGGCTGACCATCGGGTCAGCGGACTTTTTGGCCTCCTTTCCTGAGCCTACCAACTCTTTTTCTAGGGTAGTTGCAGGAAAATTTTACAAATCTGGCAGTCTGAATTGGGGTGGTCAAACCCCAGACAATAAACACAGGTGGTGTGGGGATCAGCCTGCAAAGACTTCCCCACACACTACAGTGTTGAAAACAGTGGGCCGGTTTTTCTTTTAGGTTTCTCAGACATGGCCAGTCCTAAACAAAAACTTACCCTTTTTTCGGCAATCCGCCAGGCAAGACACTCTTATCGGTTCCTGACCGTGTTACGGGTCGTGGAAAAAATCATAATAAAATCTGTTTTTTTTAGAACTGATAAGAACCGGTAACCACACTCTAAAAGTAGAAGTAAAGATTTTTTAAACAACCTGATCGGTTCAAACCAAACCGATGAACACGTTTACAAGTTCCACACAGAATAAAAAACAAATATAAACCTATCTAGTACTCACGAATACCACAGACAGAGACTGAACCGATAGGTTGCGGTTTAAATTCGGTCGAAAACCGAGAAAAATGGTACTTTAACCGACAAATTGAACCCAGCAAAGGAGAAATCTCCGGAGCGACTGTTCAGTGAGGCGGAGTAAAGAATCTGATGGTTTGAGTTCAATCAGCAACAGACAGAGTCTCAACCGAGCTCGAGCTCAGCGTTCCATGCCTGGTATGGAAAGTTAACTCTTTCATCTCTGGGGCAGTTCGAAGGTTGGACCTCACTGCAATTTGTCAGAATACAGCAAGACTTCATGTTGTTTGAAAAAGGATTCCGGTCCACTGGTTGGAGCAGGGTTTCTTCCTTTATTTGTCCCCTTTTCCATTTATTTTTTTCCAAGCAATCTAGCACAGATCTAACCAACAGGTTGGGTCTGAGTAGACCTGTATATGCCTTCCATCCCTTCACTGTTAAATATGCGAGACCCTACCAGGACAGCCTCTTTCCTCCAAGTCCAGCCGCCCCACCTCCCAGGGTCTACCCACCCAGTCCTGTATGTACCGGCACTGTATTGCCATATGATAGCTCTCTAGATCAGGAAATTGCAACCCCCCTTTCTCAGTCGTTGACTTTAAACGGGCTAGACCCACCCTAGGTCGTTTTCCTTGCCATAAAAAGTCTGAAAAGGACATTTCTAAACGTTTATTATCCACCCTTGTCAACCCTATATGCATCATTTGCATGATGTATAATATTCTGGGTAAGATATTCATTTTGAGCAAATTTATCCGACCTAGCCAGGTCAAAGGTAACTTCCCCATCTATCCTGGTCAGCCATGATCGTCTGTAATAAGGGCGTATAATTTAAGTCATATAAGGTCTTGATACTTGTTCCAATTCGTATTCCTAAATATACAAAGGAGTGTTGCACTGTCGCGGACCCCAGTTCCGACTCTGTTCTCCCCACCATCACATGGGTTTTCCCATACACATTTCTCTGATTTACTCAGATTTAACCTATAGCCGAAAATTTGGAGAAACGATCAATCAAACATAGAAGTGGGGGCATGGACTGGGTTGGTTTAGTCACGTAACGTATCATGTCATCCGCATAAAGGGATAGCTTATGGGTTTTACCTCTCTGGCCCACCACACCTAGTATCTCGGGATGTGATCTAATTGCTATCGATAAGGGTTCCTGCACCAGAGCAAACAGGAGAAACATAGACTTTGACAGCAGATAAGGACCACTTGGCCCACCCAGTCTGCCCATTTCCCTACCTATTGGATAAGCTGCAAATTCTGGTTAACCAACAGCCTACTTCTGCAACCCCACTATAATTGCCTTATGTCTGTCCATGCATGTTTGAATTCCCACTGTTTTAGAACCCACAACCTCTCAGGAAGTAGCGTTCCACAAGGCCCACCACTCTCTCCGTGAAAAAAAATTTCCTCACATTACCCCTGAGCCGTCCACCCTCTATCTTAAAATTGTGCCCCCTTGTTCTTACACATCTCTTTTTCTGAAAGATGCTACCCTCCTGGACTTTGTTGATTCCCTTGAGGCACTTAAAAGTTTCTATCATGTCCCCCCATCCCTCCTTTCATCGAGGGTATACTTATTAAGCTGTCTCAGTCTCTCTTCATATGGTTTCTGATGTTGACCCTGCACCATTTTAGTTGCCCTCCTCTGGACTGCTTCCATCCTGTCTATGTCCTTGCATAGATGAGGTCTCCAAAACTGCACGCAGTACTCCAGATAGGGTCTCACCAACTCCCTGTTCAAAGGGATAACCACTTCCCTTTTTCTACTTGTGATGCCCCTCCCCATGCTCCTTACCAACTTCTCACATTGCTTACCCACCTTTAGGTCATCTGATATGACTACCCCCAGATCCCTTTCCATTATTGTTGTTGCTAGTACCTCCCCTGCTATTGTGTACTCTTCTCCTGGATTTTATTTCCCAGGTGCATTACTTTGCACTTCTTTGCATTGAATCTAAGTTGCCATATGTCTGACCATTCCTCCAACCTTGCCAAGTCCCTTCTCATCCTTTCCACCCCTTGTGTATCAACTCTGTTACAGATATTTGTGTCATCTGCAAAGAGGCATACTTTTCCTTCCAGACCCTCTGCAATGTCACCTATAAAGACGTTAAAGAGGACTGGACCCAGTACTGAGCCCTGAGGTACTCCACTAGTAACCCCACTTTCTTCGGAATGTGTTCAATTCACTATTACCTTCTGTGTCCTGTTGTGCAGCCAGTTTGCTACCCAGGCTACCACCCTGGGACCCACTCCCAGGCTGGCTAACTTGATTATTAATCTTTTGTGTGGGACTGTGTCAATGCCTTGCTAAAGTCTAGGTAGGCCATATCCATAGCCTCCCTGGTCTATTACTTTGGTCACCCAGTAAAAGAAATCAATTAGATTAGTCTGACATGACCTTCCTGCTGTGAATCCATGCTGCTTTGGGTCCTGTGCCCCGCTGGCCTCTAGGTACTCAACAATTCTTTCTTTCAGAAGTGATTCCATAATTTTCCCCACCACTGAGGTCGAAGGGGCGATAATGGACAACCCTGCCTAGTCCCTCTTTCTAAAACAAAACTATGCAAGGCCATACCATTAACCAGTACATGGGCTGTAGGGGCAGTATACATTAACCTTACCATATTTATGAATTCATCACCCAGACCAAACCGGGTCAACACTTCGATCAAGTATTGCCATTTGACTAAATCAAATGCTTTTTCCGTGTCCACTGACAATATGTGCACAGGCTCGTATCCATTGCATGCCCCCCACACCACATTAAGGAGGGTTCGCATATTATGGTAGGAATATCTATTCTGGATGAACCCAGTTTGGTCCAGATGAATCAATTCTGGTAGCAACCCATCCAGACGACCAGCCAAAGCCTTGGCCAGTATTTTAGTGTCGCAATTAATAAGAGAGATAGGCCTGAAGTAGGCACATTCAAGCGTATCTTTCTCCTCCTTAGGAATCAGGCAAATCAACGCATCGCTACATGTCTGGGGCAATGTCCCCCCTCCCTTGCTGCATTAGATACTGCCTCTAAATATTCGACTAAGCAAGGTCTCATAGTCTTATAATATTCTGCAGAGAACCCGTCAGGGCCACTGATTTTCCCCTTTTTTAAACCCACAATAGCCTTAGTTATTTCTTCCTTTGTTAGCTTAGATCCTAGCCATTCCCTCTGCTTCTCAGTCAGTTTAGGAAGATCCAGCCCAGTCAAGAAGTCCATCAAGTCAGCTTTTACATTCCCACCCTGCGATTTATATAAATCCTGGTAGAATCTCCTAAACCTATCTCTGATGTCACTCTCATTTTTTTGCAGTTTACCATCTGAATATTTGACCGCAGAGATCAAGTGTGCTCTTTTTCTCCCTCGAATCAGCTGAGCCAGCATAGTGCTTGGTTTGTTCCCCCACTCGTAGAAATGTTTCCTAATAAATAAACATGTTTTTCTGATCTCCCCCATTAACAAGCTGTTTAGTGCCTCACTAGTTATCTGTAGCATCCGTTGTGCAGCCTCCCCTCCCTCCCCATGGGCCACCCTTCTCTCCAGAACCTTAAGATGGTTTTCCAAATTGAACCTCCTTTCCTGAACCCTTTTTTTATGATAGGCCACATAACTGATAATTGCACCTCTCATGACTGCTTTTCCAGCATCCCAAAACACAGCTTTCGAGAGGGTTGATTGGACTACACATATTGTTTCCGTCTGGCTTGCAAATATTCTCTAAATTCTTTATTGGCCAGCAAATAGTTAGGGAATTTCCAGGATTGGGGTGCTGTTCTATCCTTGCCCAAGGACAAAACTACAAGAACCACTGCATGGTCCGACACCTGAATTAACCCATGTTTAGTCTGCATCACTCGCAGGTACCAAGAACAGGGGAGATACACATAATCTAATCTGGACTAGGTCCGATGTGGGTGAGAGAAAATGTATACCCAGAGGGGTGGGTTAGCTGTCCTCCAGCTATCTACTAAGTCTAAATCAATCATTCCCGCCTGCCAGCTATGTATGACAGTTCTAGTAGTGCCCTTTCCCTCAGAATGATCTAGTACAGGGTCCATTAAACAATTTAGATCACCCCCATCAGTAGCCTAGAATTGCTCTTCCATCAAAAGTGCCAGGAGGATTTATAAAATTCCAGGTCATGCACTGCGGTGTATATATACTCAAAGGTTACCACCTCCCCAAAGGTTGCCCATCACAAAAATATAATGCCCATTAAGAGGTCAGCCACCACTCTCTCAGCCCTAAATGGGAGTTTCTTGTGAACCCCCTTTTATGAGAGGTGTATGATGCTGCATAACATTCCCCAACCCATCCTTTTTCAATTTAGTATGCTCCTCTCCATAAGATGAGTCTCCTGTAAAGAGCAACATTACGTGTTGACGTTTAAGAGCAGTCAGTAGCATAGTTCGCTTGACCAGGTTAATATCCCACGGACATTCCAGAAGCTATCACTAAATCCATTGGACTAGCCATATTCATTACCAAGCTCTTCCTCAGGACCCTCTGCAGACAGGCCAATTTCCCATGCTTAACCACTGATGCATGTACATTATTCTCCGAACTGATTGGATCTGATGATTAACACTATAAAACAAGTAAACAACAAACTAGAACTATATACATACCCCACATCTTGCCCTCCCCATACTCTTTTGCAGCCATACTCTGATTGAGTATCCCTCCCTGGTGTAACAAGAATTGCATATAGCAAGCATTTTACAATCCTACCCTCTAATGAAGTAAAGACGATCCTACCCCCACCCACCACAAATTATTAAATTCAGACTGTCATCCTCTCGGCAGGACATTCCAATCTATTCTGATACAGCATTCTGGTACCGTCCCTCTTGTCAGGGGTTTCTGGGCATTATAGGCTCTTCTTCACAACCAGCAAAATGTTCCTATAATATAAAGAAAATCATTTGGTCCCTGCAGATAGTAAGGCATTTATATAAAAAAAAAAAAACATAAAACCAGAACAGGGACACGTTCACTATCTACTCCAGCTCCTTGTGCATCAGAAGCAGGTTAAAGTCCACGTCCATCTAGCCACGCGGTTGCAGCAAGTTTCTGCACTCGCCATTCAGCAGTAAAGTAAAACTAAGCAAAAGCTGAACTTCAACCATGCGCCTCATATGTCCAGTTTATCTTTGGATGGTTTGTCCTCCAGCGTATAGCAAATATAACAGTACCGTGTCTCAAAGCGCTATACTGATATAACACATAGGCCCAGCTTGATCAGCCTGATAGCTCACATTCTGTCCCTCTATAATCTCTTCAACCCATCTTCTTTTTCAGGTCGGTCACAAAGGTCTCCGTTTTCGAAACCTCCCAAAATGAATAGGTGGCACCTTCATGTTTTATTTTGAGAATCGCCGGGTAAATCATAAAACATCTGACCGGAATCTCTCTCAGCTGCGCCATCACTGAATTAAAGGCACAGCATTTCTTAAACAGCCGTGCTGAGTAATCTTGGGAAATGTAGAGCTTATGGCCTTCATATTGTAACAAGGGCATATTTCGGTAAGCTTTTAAGAACAGTTCTCTGTCTTGATAATTATGAAAACGCATCACTATGTAGCGGCTGTTTCCATGCAGGTTTCGGCATCACAGCTCTATGTGCCCTTTCGAGCTTAATTTGGCCATGTTTAGGGGAGAGGCCTATGATTTCTGGCAGAGTCTTGGCACAGAACTCCATCACATTCGGTCCCTCCAATCTTTCCGGTAGCCCCCAGAGCCTGAGATTCAGATGGCGCTGGTAGTTCTCCTGGTAATCAAACTGATCCCTAAACTCCTCTAATTCTTTCTGCAAGGCAATCACTTGCTCAGGGACTGACGCAGTGGCATCCTCGACATCAGAAATTCTTTGCTCCATTTCCGAGAATCGTGCAGAGTGGGAAGCATGTAAGTCCACTAGCTCTTGCAGTTTACGGTCGAAATTAGATGCCAAGCTAGTTAATCGAGGTTCAAGGGCTGCCAAGACTTGGTGTGTAACTTTGCACCCTAGGGCACTAACCTCGGCTGCTGAGAGTGAGACAGGGGCTCCACTTCCACATGTGATGCCGGAGGCTGTTTTTTTTTTTATTTTTTGCCGCCGACCACGAGCCCTTCGCCAAACCAGATGCAAGATATTCATCCATACTGTTATTATACACTTTACTATCAAATTTAAGATGAGCAGGTGGCGAAAATAAAACTTAATTCCCTTCAATTTGTGGCAGTTTGCGGAGCGAGGTAGAAACAAGTCTTCACGCTGTCGTGTTCATTAGCGCCCCCCCCCATATATATAGATTTAAATAATGCAGGATATGTATTGATGAACTGTGCCTATTATATTCAAAAACATTTCATGTACTCATATCTCTAGCAGATATTGTACATCTTCACTTTACACGTACTCTACATGTAAAGGAAGACACGGGTCAAAATATCTAATCAAAGCTTTTATATGCTAGAATCTGTCATGGTCACTTACAAAATTCTGCTAAGAATGCTGGGGTTCCATGTCATAGAACATCGACAATAAAATGTACAGTACTTGTTGAATGTGAACAGCAAACATTATAGTGAACAAACAGCATGGCAATTAGATACAGTACTTGGAAACACAATAAGTTGGACCACACGGACCAGACAAGATACAAATTTGCATCATAAACATTTAATATAGCTTAGAAATTGACTAATACATATCACTAGGCTTACAAAATATTTATGTACAGTGTGGAGCTAGCAATAACAAGATGATGAATAAAATGATTTATAAAATGTTTTTACTGGTAAAATAGAAGCAATGCTAAATAATTTACCCAAAATACAGTATAATACAAAGATACATTTTTAAGATGAATAACGTACTAGACAAACATACACAATTTTCAATTTGCACATCTTAAGTAAAACATCCTACTCTTGGGCAGACAACCAAAATGGAAAAATGGTTTTAGTCTATAGTATCTCATGCTTTCCATTTTATAGAATAAATGAAACTCTCAAGCCTTGGATGTCAGAGTGAACAATGGTTACAAAAAAATATTTAAATGATAAGTCTTTAACAAGAGTTTTTTTTTTTTTTTTTTTTTTAAAAAACCCAAATACATTGTCAAAGGCTCAGTAACAATTTCCCACCAAGATGGGAAAAAGTATGCTCAACAGGGACATGGTCCCCTTTAAGGAAAAAATCCCTTTCTTCACCTTTATCATAATTTAGTGTGTCTTTTGGCTTTTCAGGTTCATATTTTTGTTTTTCTATTTGCCTTTTTCTACTGATGTAAAATCAATTCCCCCAATGATTTTACGTCTTTCTGTACAAGGGTATAATGCAAATCTCTCCTCATTTACCTCATTAAAATGGCTGCCAAGATTTGATAAGGGATGTGTGGGTAAAGCACCCCCCAAATTGATTACATGAAATCATGTTAAAGCAAGTTTTTTTCCCCCATTATTTGTTTATCCCCTATTTCTCTCTGAGCAGCCCCCTTCTGATGGCAACACCTAGTCCTGTCTCTCACCAGCTAGGCCTTACCCCAATGATTGCTGACCTCAATGGGTGAGTGGGTGCTGAGGTGGTGAAGTGGTGCCTGTGGGGTCACCGACCATCATTCTGGCACTCAGGGGGTTATTCCTCCTTATTTTCACTCCATTCACAAAGTTGGGAATGTGTACCACGGCATAGGCGGGTGTTGTGAAGAAGATGCCATATACATTCGAGTGCCTGCCCCCCCCCCCCCGTCCTCTAGGAAGTGTCGACTGATGTTACGCCACTCAGCCTCTGCTAGGTGGAAAGCAAGTAGCGGCTTTCTGTACCTTCCTTCCCCAAAGGAAAAAAGATGTTTATGGACACTCAGTCCTCCCAGCCAACCCCCAGTGATCCTGGTCTGTGCCCAAACCAGGATCACATATGTGGTGTGGCACTTGGTGCTTCAGCCCACCACACCACTGGGCCAGCCATCACAAAGCTATTTTTAGCAACAAAGGTTTTTTTTTTAATCAAAGTTTTTATTAAAAACATTTTTTTAATCAAAGTTTTTATTAGAAGAATGTCCAGTTTTACAGCAATCTACTACAAAACAACCATATTGACATAGATTATTATCTACATAATAGCCATCTCAAAGATTTCCAATAAACATTGGAACAATCCTCTACTCCAACTAACTACTATGAAATAATATAGCATATACATTATTTAAACAGTTATTTAAACAGTCCTGAATGCCATTATGTTACTGAAATAATTTCTGATTTAATTGTTAATCGTGAGTTAACATGAGGATTCTGTGCACATATAAAATATACAATAGTGAATGTGATTAAATCATAATCTCATCTGCCACTGTAAGTAAAGTGTACTCTGGAGTCACTCCCTGCATGGTATTCTAAGGCTTACTATAGTGGGAAAGAGAGTGCTATGTGAGCCCCACCACAGGGTTTTATGCAGTCTTTATCTTTCGATGAGAAGGAACCAAGGTTCCTTCTGTCTGTCTCTGACAACTGTCCAGAAGGAAGTTAAAGCCCCGTGACACTTGAAGAGTTACTCCTGGTGTCTGGATCAACATTCCCTCTCTTGATTACAGTTTCTAATGCAACATGTGTTTTTTTTTTGTGTGCGTAATATTAATACACTTAATGAATGCTGCATGTATACTACATACAGTCTATGTAGATTGGGAGGATATTGGATATGGCCTATCTGGACTTTAGCAAGGGCTTCAACACTGTGCCACACAGGAGACTGATAGAGAAATAAAGCAACCTAGGAGTGGGATCTAAAGTGGTGAATAGGGTTAATGGAGAGGCAACAGAGGGTGGTGGTTAACGGCACTCACTCTAATGATAGGAGATTGACCAGCAGGCTAAGAACTGGGACAGGCCCTCTTCAATGTCTGTATAAGTCTCAGTGCAGAAGAACTGAGAGGGAAGGTGTACCTTTTTGCACATGACACCAAAATCTATAATGTGTTGGACAATTCGGAGGGGGTGGAAAAAATGCATAGGGATCTTGGAAAACTCGAAGAGTGGTCAAGAGCTTGGCAGTTGGGGTTCAATGTCAAAAAGTTCAAAAGCATGCATCTAGGGTGTAGACACCCAGGAGATGAGTACAGGAAGGGGGGGGGGTTACTGACAGTCATTAATCAGGAAAGGCAGGGATTTATTTAACTCTAAAAATTGATTCGCGTTTTGCTCATAAAAGTTCTAAAACATTGTGAAAATGCATAGCACTTGCCTCACTGTGTTTAACAAACAACGCTTCTAGAAAACCTATATAATTACTTTCTGTACAGTTAGTATTGTCCCAAGAAAAAAACTGCTAATCAATTATTTAAAACCCTGAAAGGGACCTTTGGGCTATCATATTTGATGATCTCAAAGTGGTAGGGCAGTGTGACAAAGCAGTGGGTAGGCCCAGTGGGATGCTGGGATATATAGGGAGCAATTTCTCCAGCATAAGGAGAGAGGTGATGTTACCACTGTACCACTTGCTGGTGAGACCCCACCTGGAGTATTGTGTTCAGTTCTGGAGGCCACACCTCAAGAAGGACACAGACAGGGTGGAGGCAGTACAGAGGAGGGCAACTAAAATAGTGCAGAGGTTGCACCAAAAACCCTTCGAGGACAGATTTAGGGATCTCAACATGTACACCCTGTAAGACAGTAGAGTGAGAGTGGACATGATGGAGACCTACAAGTACCTCATGGGGGTGAACAGAGTGCAGGAGGGGAGTCCTTTTCAAATGAGGAAGAGCACCAGGACTAGAGGGCATGCAATGAAGTGTGTGTGTGTGTGTGTGTGGGGGGGTATGTTTAAGAGTGATGTGAGAAAATACTGCTTCATTGAAAGCATGGTAGATGCCTGGAATAGACGACCAGCGGAAGTGGTGAAAGCAAAAACAGTAGGCAGCTTCAAGCATGCTTGGGAGAGACATAAGGGAATATTAGTAAATAGACTGGGAGAAGGGAAGGTTGCCGGAGACCAGTTAGCATCGGCGGAGAGAGAGATTAGGCAGGGTCCATATGGGCAGACGGTGGGCAAAGGACTCACTAATCTTAAAGCAGACAAAGCAAAAGGGCCAGACAGGGTGCATCTAAAGGTATTCAGGGGAGCTCAGGGAGGTACTGGCTGCATCTCTGACACTCCTATTTAACAACTCACTGGAAAAAGGAGTGGTTCTGGAGGGCAGATGTAGTCCCACTTCACAAAAGTGGTAGCAGGGAGGAGGCTGCAATTACAGGTCAGTGAGCCTGACATTGGTGGTGGGAAAGTTAACAGAAGCACTGCTGAAGGAAGGATTGTGGAATATCTTAGATCCAAAGGGGTACAAAGCCTGAGCGGCATTGATTTACATTGAGGAGGTCACATCAAACAAATGTGATAGATTCTTTGACTGGGTGACAAAAGAATTAGATCACAGTGAAACAGTGGACATGACCTACCTAGATTTTAGTAAGGCTTTTGACACCATTTCACATAGGAGACTAGTAAGCAAGCTGGGTAGCTTAGCAGTGGGTAGAGTGGTGGTAAACTGGATAAGAAATTGGTTTGGGATAGGCGACAGAGGGTGGTGGTAAATGGAGTTCACTCTGAGGAAGGGAGGGTGACAAGTGGGGTATCTCAGGGATCAGTGTTGAGTCCAGTCCTCTTTAATGTCTTTATAAGTGACATTGCAGAGGAGCTGGAAGGGAAGGTCTGCCTCTTTGCAGAGGACACCAAAATCTGCAACAGGCTGGACACTCCAGGGGTGTGGAAGGGACAAGCAGAGACCTGAGAAAATTCAAGAAGTGGCCAAGGGTATGACAGCTGGATTTCAATGTGAAAAATTGCAAAATAATGCACTCAGGGCACAGAAATCCAGGGGCAGAGTACAAAATGGGTGGGGGGGGCTGCTACTGACGAACACTAAGTGGGATAGGGACATGGTAGTAATCATACCTGCTGAACTAAAGTCAGGAGCGCTAGTGGGATGCTGGGGTGCATAGGGAGGGGTATCCCCAGCAGAAAGAGGTAGGTGGTGGTGGTGGTGTCCCAGTACAAATCACTGGTAAACCCCACCTTGAGTACTGTGTCCAGTTCTGGAGACCACATCTTTGAAAGGACATTCACAGAGTGGAGGTGGTCCAGAGGACGGCAACTAAAATGGTGCAGGGTCTGACATCAAAAGCCTTCATAGGAAAGACAAGAGGACCTCAATATGTACACCCTGGAAGAGAGAAGGGAGAGGGGGATATGATAGAGACCTTTAAATAGCTCACGTGGGTAAATAAGGTACAGGAGGGGAGTATTTTCAGAAGGAAAGGTGCTCAAGAACAAGGGGACATGCTATGAAGCTGGAAGGGGGTAGATTCAGGAGAGATGTGAGGAAGTACTTCTTCACAGAAAGAGTGGTGGATTCCTGGAACAACCTTCCAGTGAAGTTGGTGGGGGAAAAACAGTGGTGGGGTTCAAGAATGCATGAGATAGGCATTAGTGTATCTTAATGAAAAGGAAGAGGGGAGAGGGACAAAAAGCCAGAGATTGAGTAAGGTCTGCGGTAATACTGTATGTAGGGAAAAATGGGCAGACTGGGGGGGAGGGAGAGACAGGCACTCCTTATTTGCCATTAAATTCTATGTTTCCGCCAACAAATTATATGTTTCTGTGTTTCTAGTCCTTACACTACCAGTATCCTGTTCATTGCTTTGTAAAGTGCATTGCAATAGAGTGTGTACGAAATGCACTACATACATCCACATTATATTCTACACTACCATTTCATAAAGGAAAGCATGCATTTTTATTTTACTTAAAGCGCAGATCTGCACTTCCCCATGTACGCTCATAAAACTAATATTTCAGGTCTTACAGTTCACTGGAGAATGTATGTTCTAATTTTCAGTTTTGCTTTCCAGTGTCTATTAAACATCTTGGAAGCCTAAGAAGTGTGTATAAAAGCATTTGACTAGCCCCAACTAACCTAATAGTGCCCTTGTTTATTACCTGAAAGTGATTACCATGGCAACAGACTATGATGTCACAAATACCTCTGAGATGAGATCAGTTGGGGACAGACTTTTTGAAAGGCACAGAAAAATGAGTACTGCAATATCTGAAGTATTTAGTAGACCAGTAACAGGAGAAAGAACACAACTGGAAAACATCAATAGTTGCAAATATTGTACCCTTTGGTCTTGTATTTTAGTGGCTACTTATTTTCTGGAGTCCATCACTTACAAAGCCTATAATGCTATTCCTAAAACAAGTGTGACAGCCATCTTTTTCTCTTGAGAAAAAAAATCATTTAAAATATTTATAAAACAGTCAGATGTTGGTGGCACTAGAACATTTTACCACCAAACAAAACTGGAAGATGCCTGGAATCTTTTTTTAGTTAAAAAAAGGTTACAGCCACATTTTTAGTCTGATTTCATTGTACTGCTGCTTTAATTTACTTTGATGGTCTAGTGCCAAAAAGTGTTTCAAAGTTGAAAATAAATCATGAATTTGTCTCTTGTATTATGTATTTAACATTATAAATTTGGTAAGATAAATAATGTACTTTGGGTGGTGGAATCTAATATTATGACTGTGGTATATTTCATGATATACCCATGGAATAGAACTCCCGTTTTCTTGTCTAAAGGTTTGTGTTTTTTTTAAATTATTTTATTTCTCCATTTTTGCCCTAGCCCCCTGCTCCAACAGCAGGTGGGTCACTCTGACTGTACTCAGCATCCAGCAATTCTCAAAGAGTGATTACACACCCATTTGCACACAAACCCTGGCACCCATTTATGTAAGTGGTAGTGAGGTGCACTTCTCCTCTGCCACTGGGTCACTTTGGACAGGCGAAGGGTCTGGCTTTCAGAGGACCATTTGTGGCTAAAATGTACAATAACAGTAGGCATGTGTATGTGTTTTTGTGTGTAGGGAGGTCACAGTTATGGCTCAGATCAATGTTCAGAATTTAATGAACAGTAGCTGACTTCATTATAGGCTCTTATATGTCCTTCTCTAGGCAAATATGGCCAAGTCTTTACAATGACTGAGATTTAGACAATTTTATCAAAACGTCCTGCCTACATGGAAATACGTGTGAGTGAAAGACACTTGCAAATGTTTCCACTCTAGCTAGCGCTAGCAAGACTTTGCCATACTTTTGAAAATATCATGACCCAAGTCTTTACTGTGGCAGACAGCTGTCTCCATGGATCACCTAGATGTGCTGATGATGACTCAGTCTTTCACTGGAGAACCAAATCAAGGATTTGTGTGCAGCTAGCTTGCAGGTTCTTTTTATGTGAGCTGCCCATGTGTTCAGACTGTATTTGGTTGTTAGAAATCTCTGACTCCCCACAGGCATTAGACTTGGGCTCAGAGTTCAGCTTCCTTCGCAGGATAATTGGTGAGCTTATGGAATGGTAACATGAAAATGACTAAACCCATAAACCAAATCCAGATCACTAGTAGCAAGGTAACATTAGGACTTCAATACTAAAGTAGATGGTAAGGCAACAATACAGTATCTCATTACTGATCCCGTCCCGTGAAAGGTCAGCTCAGAACATCAGCTGACCTCTTGTAGCACCAGCCGGAAGACCAACAGATTTTTAAAAAGTCCATTCATTCAAAGTACTCGTTTGTCAGCAGCTTCTGTTTAGGTTCACTTTCTGTAGGTCCTCCAGCATATGCTTCTCCTCATCTTCAACATCTGCACCTTCCCTCATCTCCCACCTGAAATAAAAATAAAAATCACATGATTCTTGCTTCACATTCACATTTAGAATAATCTGGCAAAGCAAAAGACCAGATATACATAACCTAAAGGCCTAATTACGTTACAAATGTGAACTGCCTTTTGCAACTGACCTAGTCATAAATGTCTGCAATCATTTTTTACAGGAAGGAAAAATGTTTATACCTGTAGTCCAGCATATGCAGAATAGATGATGGGCAACTGTTAATTACAATGACTGGTTTCTGAATGTCACCTGAACCCTGACATGGAAGAAATATTTTTCACCACAGTAATGAAGTTTCTTCTAGAGGGTGTGAGTCATACATAGAAACAGAGAAAATGATGGCAGAAGGAGAGCAAGGGTTCATCAAGTCTGCCCACGAGTTCCCAAGCCTTGGGGTGCTGCCCTAGAAATTCAACTTTAGAATATTAAAGTTCAAGCTCTGCAGAGTGGCCATGCTCTACCTGACCCCTCAGTGGCAGCAGATTTATAGCTGAACAGCAGAAGAGAGCAGCGCCAGTCTAACTAAACTGTGCTTGTGGCTTAAGAAATTCAAAAGTAATAACACAAATATTTTATCACCAAATGAAATCTTGTAAAAACTGCAAAGCTATATGAGAATTAAATTAATGAAAAATTGAAAGGCTTAAGCAGAATTTAAAATCATATATATATATATATATATATATATATATCCATATTGTATATATATGTGTGTAACTGGGTCGCTGTGGATGTTGCAGTTACTACTCCTTGTCTTGTGGGCTCAAACAAGTTTGAGGGGCCTGGGTCTTAAACTTTTGATTGGGTGGGTTTGTATCCAAGTTTAAATAATTTGAGCAGTGTCTCATCCCAGAAAAAGGTTTTAAGTGGGCCTGATGTCAGTACGGTGCAAGCCGCTGAGGTATAGTACATTCCATAGTAACATCCCTACCATGAAACCAATGCAGTGCAATAACAGTGCAGTGCATGTTTGCAGTGAAAATTTTGACCTATACTTTTTATTCCATTTTATACTGCCCCTTACTTTCAATCTTGTGCAATATCATTCTTTCCTGATTTTGAGTTTGCTTTATTGTCGTTGTTTTCGTTTGAAATATTAAAGTGAGTGCTCCCTTTAATATGGCTTTTCAGGTTTTCATTAGGATTCTCAGCTGTTGTTGTACACCTATTGTCCCCTGAGGTCTAAAAGCACTGTCTGCTGCATGCTAGTTCATTTTAGTCACAAAAAACTGATGTTAAATAATTTGTGTTCAAAAATAGCAGAGAATATTCATGTAAACCTGGACTGAGCCATATTAAAAGGAGCACTCCCTTAATTATTTCAAATGTAAAAAAAAAAAAAAAGTTAAAGTAAACTCAAAATTAGGAAAAAAAGATATAACACAAGAAAGAGTTACCACAGTAATGTTGTTTCTTCTAAAGGAGTCCTAATGTATTCTGACATATGCAGTAAGACCTTCCTGTTGTACTGCCCTGGAGGTGAAATGGTTAAAGCCTACATTCAAAGTAGGCACGCATACGGTTTCAAACCACTGTCCACTGGTACATTCTATTCAACCATCAGATTCTTACAAGCAACTAAAAGAAAGGCTCTAAACTATCTAACTAATTGAGAATCAATATGAATATATATATATATATATAAAATCGTAGGAAACCCCACCAACCCTAGTGAATGCTAAAAGACTCAAGTCACAGATGCCCAATAGATAATCAAAGTTAGAGTTAACAACAAATGTAACAGCTGGAGTAGAAAGACTCCATGTTCTGGCAGGGGAGGCAGGGTGGAAGGTCAAAATACATTAGGACTTCTTTAGAAGAAACAACATTACTGTGGTAAATAATTATTTCTTCAAACTACAAGAAGTCCTAATGTATTCGGACATATGCAGACTACCAAGCAGTTCCCTTGGATGAAGGCATAGAATCTACTTAGGAAACAGGCTGTGCAATACTGCTGTTCCAAACCTGGCATCACTTCTGGCTTGCACATCCAGACTGTAATGCTTGGTACATGTGTGTACAGTTTTCCAGGTAGCTGCTTTACAGATCTCCAATAGAGGAATGTCCCTTGCAGCTGCTATAGTAGTAGCTGTACCCCTAGTGGAATGAGCTCTTTGGCCCACAGGGGGTTCATTCCCCAGCTTTCCATAACACAACTGGATGGATGATACTATCCCTCTCGCAATGGTACTCTTAGTGGCAGGCTTACCCCTACCTTCTTCTCCACAGGTAAGAAACAACTGATTGTTTCCACCCCATGGCCTCTCGTATGATCCAAGTAGTAGCTGATAGCCCTTTTCACATCTAGATTATGCAGCCTACGCTTCCCTGAACTAGAGTATTTAGTGAAGAAGACAGGCAAGTCCATAGACTGGTTAAGGTGGAAATCAGAAACCACTTTAGGGAGAAATTTTCTGTTTGTTCAGAGTCTGGTAGAGATTATGCCAGCTGTCTGACATACCTCTGCTTCTGTATATGGCAGCAGTCTGACATACCTCTGCTGCAGATTATGCCAGAAGTCAGATATACCCTCCACTGATTATAACAGCAGTCTGACATGCCTCTGCTACAGAATATGCCAGCAGTCCGACATACCTCTGCTGCTGAATATGGCAGCAGTCTGACATACATCTGCTAAAGATTTTGCCATCAGTCTGACATACCTCTGCTCCAGATTATGCCAGCAGTCTGACTTACCTATACTACAGATTATGCCATCAGTCTGACATACCTCTGTTTCTGTATATGGTAGCCATCTGACATTACTCTGTTTCTGTATATGGTACCACTCTGACATATCTCTGCTACCGATTATGCTAGCTGTTTGATATATCTCTGCTACAGATAATGCCAGCAGTCTAAAGTACTTCTGCTACAGATTATGCCAGCAGCCTGACGTGCCTCTGCTTCCCTATGGTAGCAGTCTGTCATACCTGTGCTACAAATTATGCCTGCAGTCTGACATACCTCTGCTACTGATTATCTCAGCAGTCTGACATATCTCTGCAACATATTATATCAGCAGTCTGACATACCTCTGCTTCTGTACATGGTAGAAGACTGACATACCTCTGCTTCAGATTATGCCAGCTGTCTGACATACTCGGATACTGATTATGCCAGCAGTGTGACATACCTCTGCTACAAATTATGCCAACTGTCTGTCATACCTCTGCTCTGTATATGGTAGCAGCCTGACATACCTCTGCTACATATTATGCCAGCAGTGTGACATCCTCTGCTACTGATTATGCCAGCAGTCTGACATTCCTCATCTACAGATTATGCCTTTTGTCTGACATTCCTCTGATTCTGTATATGGTAGAACTCTGCCATACCTCTGCTACAGATTATGCCAGCTGTCTGTCATACCTCTGCTTCTGTATATGGCAGCAGTCTGACATACCTCTGCTACAGATTATGCCAGCAGTCTGACATACCTCTGCTACAGATTATATCAGCTGTCTGACACACCTCTGCCTTTCTATATGGTAGCAGTCTGACATACGTCTGCTACAGATTATGCCAGCAGTGTGACATACCTCTGCTACTGATTATGCCAGCAGTATGACATACCTTTGCTACAGATTATGCCACCTGTCTAATATACCTCTGCTTCTGTATGTAGTAGCAGTCTGACATACCACTGCTACAGATTATGCCAATAGTATGACATACCTCTGCTACTGATGATATCAGCTTTCTAACATACCTCTGCTTCTGCATATTCTGCATATGGTAGCAGTCTGACATATCTCTGCTAAATATTTTGCCAGCCATTTGACTTACCTCTGCTTCTGTATATGGCAGCAGTCTGATATACCTCTGCTACAGATTATGCCAGCAGTATGACATTCCTCCACTACACATTATGTCAGCAGTCCGACAAACCTCTGCTTCTGTATATGACAGCAGTCTGACATACCTCTGCTTCAGTTTATGACAGCAGTCTGACATACCTCTGCTCCAGATATTGCCTGCAGTCTGACATACCTCTGCTAAAGACTATGCCAGCAGTTTGACATACCTCTGCTTCTGTATATGGTAGCCATCTGACATTCCTCTGTTTCTGTATAAGGTAACACTATGACATACCTCTGCTACAGATTATGCCAGCAGTCTGACATACCTCTGCTTCTGAATATGGTAGCAGTCTAGCATACCTCTCCTACAGGTTATGTCAGCAGTCTCACATATCTCTGCTCCTGTACATGGCAGTAGTCTGACATACCTCTGCTACTGAACATGCCAGCTGTCTGACGTACCTCTTATACAGATTATGCCAGCAGTCCGACATAACTCTGCTACTGATTATATCACCAGTCTGACATACCTCTGCTTCTGTTTATGTCAGCAGTCTGACATTCCTCTACTGATTATATCTGCAGTCTGACATACCTCTGCTACAGATTATGCCAGCAGTCCGACATACCTCTGCTTCTGTATATGGCAGCAGTCTGACATACTCTGCTACAGATTATGCAAGCAGTCTGAAATACCTCTGCTCCAGATAATGCCAGCAGTCTGACATACCTCTGCTAAAGATTATGCCAGCAGTCTGACATACCTCTGCTTCTGTATATGGTAGCAGTCTAGCATTCCTCTGCTACAGGTTATGTCAGCAGTCTCACATATCTCTGCTCCTGTACATGGCAGTAGTCTGACACCTCTGCTACTGAACATGCCTGCAGTCTGACGTACCTCTTCTACAGATTATGCCAGCAGTCCGACATACCTCTGCTACTGATTATATCACCAGTCTGACATACCACTGCTTCTGTTTATGGCAGCAGTCTGACATACCTCTGCTACTGATTATATCAGCAGTCTGACATACCTCTGCAAGAGATTATGCCAGTAGTCCGACATATCTCTGCCTCTGTATATGGCAGCAGTCTGACATACCTCTGCTACAGATTATGCAAGCAGTCTGACATACCTCTGCTGCAGTTTATCACAGCAGTCTGACATACCTCTGCTACAGATAATGCAAGCAGTCTGACATACCGCTGCTGCAGATTATCACAGCTGTCTGTCATACCTCTGCTACAGTATTATGCCAGCAGTCTGACATACCGCTGCTTCTTTATATGGTAGCCATCTGACATTCCACTGTTTCTGTATATGCTACCACTCTGACATACCTCTGCTACAGATTATACCAGCAGTCTGACATATCTCTTATACAGATAATGCCAGCAGTCTGACATACCTCTGCTATAGATTATGCCATCAGTCTGACATACCTCTGCTTCTGTATGTAGTAGCAGTCTGACATACCTCTGTTTCTGTATATGGTGAAGTCTGACATATCTGCGACAGATTATGCCAGCAGTCTGACATACCGCAGCTTCTGTATATGGTAGCAGTCTGACATACCTCTGCTACAGGTTATGTCAGCAGTCTGACGTACCTCTGCTTCTGTATGTGGTAGCAATCTGTCATACATCTGCTACAGATTATGCCAGCTGTATGATGTACCTCTGCTACAGATTATTCCAGCGTTTTGACATACCTTTACTACAGATTATGCCAGTTGTCTGACACACCTCTGTTTCTGTATATGGTAGCAGTCTAACATACCTCTGCTGCAGATTATGCCAGAAGTCAGATATACCTCCTCTACTGATTATAACAGCAGTCTGACATGCCTCTGCTACAGAATATGCCAGCAGTCCGACATACCTCTGCTGCTGAATATGGCAGCAGTCTGACATACATCTGCTAAAGATTTTGCCAACAGTCTGACATACCTCTGCTCCAGATTATGCCAGCAGTCTGACTTACCTATACTACAGATTATGCCATCAGCCTGACATACCTCTGTTTATGTATATGGTAGCCATCTGACATTACTCTGTTTCTGTATATGGTACCACTCTGACATATCTGCTACCGATTATGCTAGCTGTTTGATATATCTCTGCTACAGATAATGCCAGCAGTCTGAAGTACTTCTGCTACAGATTATGCCAGCAGCCTGACGTACCTCTGCTTCCCTATGGTAGCAGTCTGTCATACCTGTGCTACAAATTATGCCTGCAGTCTGACATACCTCTGCTACTGATTATCTCAGCAGTCTGACATATCTCTGCAACATATTATATCAGCAGTCTGACATACCTCTGCTTCTGTACATGGTAGAAGACTGACATACCTCTGCTTCAGATTATGCCAGCTGTCTGACATACCTCGGATACTGATTATGCCAGCAGTGTGACATACCTCTGCTACAAATTATGCCAACTGTCGGACATACCTCTGCTTCTGTATATGGTAGCAGCCTGACATACCTCTGCTACATATTATGCCAGCAGTGTGACATACCTCTGCTACTGATTATGCCAGCAGTCTGACATTCCTCATCTACAGATTATGCCTTCTGTCTGACATTCCTCTGATTCTGTATATGGTAGAACTCTGCCATACCTCTGCTACAGATTATGCCAGCTGTCTGTCATACCTCTGCTTCTGTATATGGCAGCAGTCTGACATACCTCTGCTACAGATTATGCCAGCAGTCTGACATACCTCTGCTACAGATTATATCAGCTGTCTGACACACCTCTGCCTTTCTATATGGTAGCAGTCTGACATACGTCTGCTACAGATTATGCCAGCAGTGTGACATACCTCTGCTACTGATTATGCCAGCAGTATGACATACCTTGCTACAGATTATGCCACCTGTCTAATATACCTCTGCTTCTGTATGTAGTAGCAGTCTGACATACCACTGCTACAGATTATGCCAATAGTATGACATACCTCTGCTACTGATGATATCAGCTTTAACATACCTCTGCTTCTGCATATTCTGCATATGGTAGCAGTCTGACATATCTCTGCTAAATATTTTGCCAGCCATTTGACTTACCTCTGCTTGTATATGGCAGCAGTCTGATATACCTCTGCTACAGATTATGCCAGCAGTATGACATTCCTCCACTACACATTATGTCAGCAGTCCGACAATACCTCTGTTTCTGTATATGACAGCAGTCTGACATACCTCTGCTTCAGTTTATGACAGCAGTCTGACATACCTCTGCTCCAGATATTGCCTGCAGTCTGACATACCTCTGCAAAAGACTATGCCAGCAGTTTGACATACCTCTGCTTCTGTATATGGTAGCCATCTGACATTCCTCTGTTTCTGTATAAGGTAACACTATGACATACCTCTGCTACAGATTATGCCAGCAGTCTGACATACCTCTGCTTCTGAATATGGTAGCAGTCTGTGTACCTCTCCTACAAGTTATGTCAGCAGTCCACATATCTCTGCTCCTGTACATGGCAGTAGTCTGACATACCTCTGCTACTGAACATGCCAGCTGTCTGACGTACCTCTTATACAGATTATGCCAGCAGTCCGACATAACTCTGCTACTGATTATATCACCAGTCTGACATACCTCTGCTTCTGTTTATGTCAGCAGTCTGACATTCCTCTGCTACTGATTATATCTGCAGTCTGACATACCTCTGCTACAGATTATGCCAGCAGTCCGACATACCTCTGCTTCTGTATATGGCAGCAGTCTGACATATCTCTGCTACAGATTATGCAAGCAGTCTGAAATACCTCTGCTCCAGATAATGCGCAGTCTGACATACCTCTGCTAAAGATTATGCCAGCAGTCTGACATACTCTGCTTCTGTATATGGTAGCAGTCTAGCATTCCTCTGCTACAGGTTATGTCAGCAGTCTCACATATCTCTGCTCCTGTACATGGCAGTAGTCTGACATACCTCTGCTACTGAACATGCCTGCTGTCTGGCGTGCCTCTTCTACAGATTATGCCAGCAGTCCGACATACCTCTGCTACTGATTATATCACCAGTCTGACATACCACTGCTTCTGTTTATGAGCAGTCTGATATACCTCTGCTACTGATTATATCAGCAGTCTGACATCCTCTGCAAGAGATTATGCCAGTAGTCCGACAAATCTCTGCTCTGTATATGGCAGCAGTCTGACATACCTCTGCTACAGATTATGCAAGCAGTCTGACATACCTCTGCTGCAGTTTATCACAGCAGTCTGACATACCTCGTTACAGATTATGCAAGCAGTCTGACATACCGCTGCTGCAGATTATCACAGCTGTCTGTCATACCTCTGCTGCTAGTATTATGCCAGCAGTCTGACATACCGCTGCTTTTATATGGTAGCCATCTGACATTCCACTGTTTCTGTATATGCTACCACTCTGACATACCTCTGCTACAGATTATACCAGCAGTCTGACATATCTCTTATACAGATAATGCCAGCAGTCTGACATACCTCTGCTATAGATTATGCCATCAGTCTGACATACCTCTGCTTCTGTATGTAGTAGCAGTCTGACATACCTCTGTTTCTGTATATGGTGAAGTCTGACATATCTCGACAGATTATGCCAGCAGTCTGACATACGCGCAGCTTCTGTATATGGTAGCAGTCTGACATACCTCTGCTACAGGTTATGTCAGCAGTCTGACGTACCTCTGCTTCTGTATGTGGTAGCAATCTGTCATACATCTGCTACAGATTATGCCAGCTGTATGATGTACCTCTGCTACAGATTATTCCAGCGTTTTGACATACCTTTACTACAGATTATGCCAGTTGTCTGACACACCTCTGTTTCTGTATATGGTAGCAGTCTAACATACCTCTGCTACTGATTATGCCAGCAATCTGACATTCCTCTGCTACAGATTATATCAGCAGCCTGACACACCTCTGCTTTTGTATATGGTAGCAGTCTGACATACCTCTGCTACAGATTATGCCAGCAGTATGACGTACCTCTCTTCCTGATTATGCAAGCAGTCTCACATACCTCTGCTACAGATTATGCCACCTGTCTGACATACCTCTGTTTCTGTATATGGTAGCAGTCTAACATACCTCTGCTACTGATTATGCCAGCAATCTGACATTCCTCTGCTACATGATTATATCAGCAGCCTGACACACCTCTGCTTTTGTATATGGTAGCAGTCTGACATACTCTGCTACAGATTATGCCAGCAGTATGACGTACCTCTCCTCGATTATGCAAGCAGTCTGACATACCTCTGCTACAGATTATGCCAGCTGTCCGACATACCTCTGTTTCTGTATATGGTAGCAGTCCTGACATACTTCTGCTACAGATTATACCAACAGTATGACATTCCTGCTACTGATTACATCAGCAGTTTCACGACCTGCTTCTGTATATTCTGTATATGGTAGCAGTCTGACGTACCACTGCGATAGATTATGCCAGTAGTTTGACATAACTCTGCTTCTGTATATGGCAGCTGTCTGACATACCTTTGCTGCAGATTATGCCAGCAGTATGACATACCTCTGGTAGAGATTATGCCAGCTGTCTGACATACCTCTTCTTCTGTATATGCAGCACTTTGACATACCTCTGCTGCAGATTATGCCAGAAGTCATATATACCTCCGCTACTGATTATAACAGCAGTAAGACATGCCTCTGCTACAGAATATGCCAGCAGTCTGACATACCTCTGCTGCTGAATATGGCAGCAGTCTGACATACATCTGCTAAAGATTTTGCCAGCAGTCTGACATACCTCTGCTCCAGATTATGCCAGCAGTCTGACATACCTCTGCTACAGATAATCACAGCTGTCTGTCATACCTCTGCTACAGTATTATGCCAGCAGTCTGACATAACTCTGCTTCTTTATATGGTAGCCACTTGACATTACTCTGTTTCTCTATATGCTACCACTCTGACATACCTCTGCTACAGATTATACCAACTGTCTGACATATCTCTTATACAGATAATGCCAGTCTGACATACCTCTGCTATAGATTATGCCATCAGTCTGACATACCTCTGCTTCTGTATGTAGTAGCAGTCTGACATACCGCTGTTTCTGTATATGGTAGAAGTCTGACATATCTCGGCTACAGATTATGTCAGCAGTCTGACGTACCTCTGCTTCTGTATGTGGTAGCAGTCTGTCATACATCTGCTACAGATTATGCCAGCAGTATGATGTACCTCTGCTACAGATTATGCCAGTTATCTGACATACCTCTGTTTCTGTATATGGTAGCAGTCTGACATACCTCTGCTACAGATTATGCCAGCAATCTGACATTCCTCTGCTACAGATTATATCAGCAGTATGACGTACCTCTGCTTCTGTATATTCTGTATATGGTAGCAGTCTGACATACCACTGCTATAGATTAGGCCAGCAGTTTGACATTATTCTGCTTCTGTATATGGCAGCAGTCTGACATACCTTTGCTACAGATTATGTCAGCAGTATGACATACCTCTGGTAGAGATTATGCCTGCTGTCTGACATACCTCTGCTACAGATTATGCCAGCAATCTGACATTCCTCTGCTACAGATTATATCAGCAGTATGACGTACCTCTGCTTCTGTATATTCTGTATATGGTAGCAGTCTGACATACCACTGCTATAGATTAGGCCAGCAGTTTGACATTATTCTGCTTCTGTATATGGCAGCAGTCTGACATACCTCTGCTACAGATTATGCCAGCAGTATGACGTACCTCTGCTTCTTATTATGCAAGCAGTCTGACATACCTCTGCTACAGATTATGCCAGCTATCTGACATACCTCTGTTTCTCTATATGGTAGCAGTCTGACATACCTCTGCTACAGATTATGCCAGCAATCTGACATTCCTCTGCTACAGATTATATCAGCAGCCTGACACACCTCTGCTTCTGTATATCGTAGCAGTCTGACATACCTCTGCTACAGATTATGCTAGCAGTATGACGTACCTCTGCTTCTTATTATGCAAGCAGTCTGACATACCACTGCTACAGATTATGCCAGCTGTATGACATACCTCTGTTTCTGTATATGGTAGCAGTCTGACATACCTCTGCTACAGATTAAGCCAGCAGTATGACATACCTCTGCTACTGATTACAGAAGCAGTCTGACGTACCTCTGCTTCTGTTTATTCTGTATATGGTAGCAGTCTGACATACCACTGCTATAGATTAGGCCAGCAGTTTGACATTATTCTGCTTCTGTATATGGCAGCAGTCTGACATACCTTTGCTACAGATTATTCCAGCAGTATGACATACCTCTGGTAGAGATTATGCCAGCTGTCTGACATACCTCTGCTACTGTATATGGAAGCAGTCTGACATAACTCTGCTGCAGATTATGCCAGAAGTCTGATATACCTCCGCTACTGATTATAACAGCAGTCTGACATGCCTCTGCTTCAGAATATGCCAGCAGTCCGACATACCTCTGCTGCTGAATATGGCAGCAGTCTGACATACATCTGCTAAAGATTTTGCCAGCAGTCTGACATACCTCTGCTCCAGATTATGCCAGCAGTCTGACATACATATGATACAGATTATGCCATCAGTCTGACATACCTCTGCTTCTGTATATGGTAGCCATCTGACATTACTCTGTTTCTGTATATGGTACCACTCTGACATACCTCTGCTACCGATTATGCTAGCGTGTCTGATATATCTCTGATACCGATAATGCCAGCAGTCTGAAGTACCTCTGCTACTGATTATGCCAGCAGTCTGACGTAGCTCTGCTTCTGTATGTGGTAGCAGTCTGTCATACCTGTGCTACAAATTATGCCAGCAGTCTGACATACCTCTGCTACTGATTATATCAGCAGTCTGACATATCTCTGCAACATATTATATCAGCAGTCTGACATACCTCTGCTTCTGTACATGGTAGAAGTCTGACATACCTCTGCTTCAGATTTTGCTAACTGTTTGACATACCTCGGATACTGATTATGCCAGCAGAGTGACATACCTCCGCTACAGATTATGCCAGCTGTCTGACATACCTCTGCTTCTTTATAAGGTAGCAGCCTGACATACCTCTGCTACATATTATGCCAGCAGTGTGACATACCTCAGCCACTGATTATGCCAGCAGTCTGACATTCCTCATCTACAGATTATGCCTTCTGTCTGACATTCCTCTGCTTCTGTATATGGTAGAAGTCTGACATACCTCTGCTGCAGATTATGCTAGAAGTCAGATATACCTCGCTACTGATTATAACAGCAGTCTGACATGCCTCTCGACAGAATATGCCAGCAGTCCGACTTACCTCTGCTGCTGAATATGGCAGAAGTCTGACATACATCTGGTAAAGATTTTGCCATCAGTCTGACATACCTCTGCTCCAGATTATGCCAGCAATCTGACATACCTATGCTACAGATTATGCTATCAGGCTGACATACCTCTGCTTCTGTATATGGTAGCCATCTGACATTACTCTGTTTCTGTATATGGTACCACTCTGACATATCTCTGCTACCGATTATGCTAGCTGTCTGATATATCTCTGCTACAGATAATGCCAGCAGTCTGAAGTACTTCTGCTACAGATTATGCCAGCAGTCTGGCGTGCCTCTGCTATCTGTATGTGGTAGCAGTCTGTCATTCCTGTGCTACAAATTATGCTAGCAGTCTGACATGCCTCTGCTACTGATTATATCAGCAGTCTGACATATCTCTGCAACATATTATATCAGCAGTCTGACATCCCTCTGCTTCTGTACATGGTAGAGTCTGACATACCTCTGCTTCAGATTATGCCAGCTGTCTGACATACCTCGGATCCTGATTATGCCAGCAGTGTGACATACCTCTGCTGCAGATTATGCCAGCTGTCTGACATACCTCTGCTTCTGTATAAGGTAGCAGCCTGACATACCTCTGCTACATATTATGCCAGCAGTGACATACCTCTGCTACTGATTATGCCAGCAGTCTGACATTCCTCATCTACAGATTATTCCTTCTGTCTGACATTCCTCTGCTCTGTATATGGTAGAAGTCTGACATACCTCTGCTACAGATTATCTCAGCTGTCTGACATACCTCTGCTACAGATTATATCAGCTGTCTGACACCTCTGCTTCTCTATATGGTAGCAGTCTGACATACGTCTGCTACAGATTATGCCACCAGTGTGACATGCCTCTGCTACTGATTATGCCAGCAGTATGATATAACTTTGCTACAGATTATGCCACCTGTCTGTTATACCTTTGCTTCTGTATATAGTAACAGTCTGACATACCACTGCTACAGATTATGCCAATAGTATGACATACCTATGCAACTGATTATATCAGCATTCTAACATATGTCTGCTTCTGCATATTCTGCATATGGTAGCAGTGTGACATATCTCTGCTAAAGATTTTGCAAGCCATTTGACTTACCTCTGCTTCTGTATATGGCGGCAGTCTGATATACCTCTGCTAAAGATTATGCCAGCAGTATGCCATACCTCGCTACAGATTAAGTCAGCAGTCGACATACGTCTGCTTCTGTATGGCAGCAGTCTGACATATCTCTGCTTCAGATTATGCCAGCAGTCTGACATACCTCTGTTCCAGATAATGCTTGCAGTCTGACATACCTCTGTTAAAGATTATACCAGCAGTCTGACATACCTCTGCTTCTGTATATGGTAGCCATCTGACATTCCTTTGTTTCTGTATATGGTACAACTATGACATACCTCTGCTACAGATTATGCCAGCGAGTCTGACATACCTCTGCTTCTGTAAGGCAGCAGTCTAGCATACCTCTCCCTACAGGTTATGTCAGCAGTGTCACATATCTCTGCTCCTGTACATGGCAGTGGTCTGACATACCTCTGCTACTGATTATATCAGCAGTCTGACATACCTCTGCACAGATTATGCCCAGCAGTCAACATACCTCTGCTTCTGTATATGGCAGCAGTCTGACATACCTCTGCTACAGATTATGCCAGCAGTATGGAATCTCTGCTTCAGATTATGCCAAGTGTCTGACATACCTTCTACAGATTATGCCAGCTATCTGACATACCTCTGTTTCTGTATATGGTAGCAGTCTGACATACCTCTGCTACAGATTATGCCAGCAATCTGACATTCCTCTGCTACAGATTATATCAGCAGCCTGACACACCTCTGCTTCTGTATATCGTAGCAGTCTGACATACCTCTGCTACAGATTATGCCAGCAGTATGACGTACCTCTGCTTCTTATTATGCAAGCAGTCTGACATACCACTGCTACAGATTATGCCAGCTGTATGACATACCTCTGTTTCTGTATATGGTAGCAGTCTGACATACCTCTGCTACAGATTAAGCCAGCAGTATGACATACCTCTGCTACTGATTACATAAGCAGTCTGACGTACCTCTGCTTCTGTTTATTCTGTATATGGTAGCAGTCTGACATACCACTGCTATAGATTAGGCCAGCAGTTTGACATTATTCTGCTTCTGTATATGGCAGCAGTCTGACATACCTTTGCTACAGATTATGCCAGCAGTATGACATACCTCTGGTAGAGATTATGCCAGCTGTCTGACATTCCTCTGCTACTGTATATGGAAGCAGTCTGACATAACTCTGCTGCAGATTATGCCAGAAGTCTGATATACCTCCGCTACTGATTATAACAGCAGTCTGACATGCCTCTGCTTCAGAATATGCCAGCAGTCCGACATACCTCTGCTGCTGAATATGGCAGCAGTCTGACATACATCTGCTAAAGATTTTGCCAGCAGTCTGACATACCTCTGCTCCAGATTATGCCAGCAGTCTGACATACATATGATACAGATTATGCCATCAGTCTGACATACCTCTGCTTCTGTATATGGTAGCCATCTGACATTACTCTGTTTCTGTATATGGTACCACTCTGACATACCTCTGCTACCGATTATGCTAGCTGTCTGATATATCTCTGATACCGATAATGCCAGCAGTCTGAAGTACCTCTGCTACTGATTATGCCAGCAGTCTGACGTAGCTCTGCTTCTGTATGTGGTAGCAGTCTGTCATACCTGTGCTACAAATTATGCCAGCAGTCTGACATACCTCTGCTACTGATTATATCAGCAGTCTGACATATCTCTGCAACATATTATATCAGCAGTCTGACATACCTCTGCTTCTGTACATGGTAGAAGTCTGACATACCTCTGCTTCAGATTTTGCTAACTGTCTGACATACCTCGGATACTGATTATGCCAGCATTGTGACATACCTCCGCTACAGATTATGCCAGCTGTCTGACATACCTCTGCTTCTTTATAAGGTAGCAGCCTGACATACCTCTGCTACATATTATGCCAGCAGTATGACATACCTCAGCCACTGATTATGCCAGCAGTCTGACATTCCTCATCTACAGATTATGCCTTCTGTCTGACATTCCTCTGCTTCTGTATATGGTAGAAGTCTGACATACCTCTGCTGCAGATTATGCTAGAAGTCAGATATACCTCCGCTACTGATTATAACAGCAGTCTGACATGCCCTGCGACAGAATATGCCAGCAGTCCGACTTACCTCTGCTGCTGAATATGGCAGAAGTCTGACATACATCTGGTAAAGATTTTGCCATCAGTCTGACATACCTCTGCTCCAGATTATGCCAGCAGTCTGACATACCTATGCTAGATTATGCCATCAGGCTGACATACCTCTGCTTCTGTATATGGTAGCCATCTGACATTACTCTGTTTCTGTATATGGTACCACTCTGACATATCTCTGCTACCGATTATGCTAGCTGTCTGATATATCTCTGCTACAGATAATGCCAGCAGTCTGAAGTACTTCTGCTACAGATTATGCCAGCAGTCTGGACGTACCTCTATCTGTATGTGGTAGCAGTCTGTCATTCCTGTGCTACAAATTATGCTAGCAGTCTGACATGCCTCTGCTACTGATTATATCAGCAGTCTGACATATCTCTGCAACATATTATATCAGCAGTCTGACATCCCTCTGCTTCTGTACATGGTAGAAGTCTGACATACCTCTGCTTCCAGATTATGCCAGCTGTCTGACATACCTCGGATGCCTGATTATGCCAGCAGTGTGACATACCTCTGCTGCAGATTATGCCAGCCGTCTGACATACCTCTGCTTCTGTATAAGGTAGCAGCCTGACATACCTCTACTACATATTATGCCAGCAGTGTGACATACCTCTGCTACAGATTATGCCAGCAGTCTGACATTCCTCATCTACAGATTATTCCTTCTGTCTGACATTCCTCTGCTTCTGTATATGGTAGAAGTCTGACATACCTCTGCTACAGATTATATCAGCTGTCTGACACACCTCTGCTTCTCTATATGGTAGCAGTCTGACATACGTCTGCTACAGATTATGCCACCAGTGTGACATACCTCTGCTACTGATTATGCCAGCAGTATGATATAACTTTGCTACAGATTATGCCACCTGTCTGTTATACCTTTGCTTCTGTATATAGTAAGTCTGACATACCACTGCTACAGATTATGCCAATAGTATGACATACCTCTGCAACTGATTATATCAGCATTCTAACATATGTCTGCTTCTGCATATTCTGCATATGGTAGCAGTCTGACATATCTCTGCTAAAGATTTTGCAAGCCATTTGACTTACCTCTGCTTCTGTATATGGCAGCAGTCTGATATACCTCTGCTAAAGATTATGCCAGCAGTATGCCATACTCCGCTACAGATTAAGTCAGCAGTCCCATATACGCCTGCTTCTGAATATGGCAGCAGTCTGACATACCTCTGCTTCAGATTATGCCAGCAGTCTGACATACCTCTGTTCCAGATAATGCTTGCAGTCTGACATACCTCTGTTAAAGATTATGCCAGCAGTCTGACATACCTCTGCTTCTGTATATGGTAGCCATCTGACATTCCTTTGTTTCTGTATATGGTACAACTATGACATACCTCTGCTACAGATTATGCCAGCAGTCTGACATACCTCTGCTTCTGTATATGGTAGCAGTCTAGCATACCTCTCCTACAGGTTATGTCAGCAGCCTCACATATCTCTGCTCCTGTACATGGCAGTAGTCTGACATACCTCTGCTACTGATTATATCAGCAGTCTGACATTCCTCTGCTACAGATTATGCCAGCAGTCCGACATACCTCTGCTTCTGTATATGGCAGCAGTCTGACATACCTCTGCGACAGATTATGCAAGCAGTCTGACATACCTCTGCTCCAGATAATGCCAGCAGTCTGACATACCTCTGCTAAAGATTATGCCAGCAGTCTGACATACCTCTGCTTCTGAATATGGTAGCAGTCTAGCATACCTCTGCTACAGGTTATGTCAGCAGTCTCACATATCTCTGCTCCTGTACATGGCAGTAGTCTGACATACCTCTGCTACTGAACATGCCAGCTGTCTGACGTACCACTTCTACAGATTATGCCAGCAGTCCGACATACCTCTGCTACTGATTATATCACCAGTCTGACATACCTCTGCTTCTGTTTATGGCAGCAGTCTGACATACCTCTGCTACTGATTATATCAGCATTCTGACATACCTCTGCTACAGATTATGCCAGCAGTCTGACTTACCTCTGCTTCTACATATGGAAGCAGTCTGACTTACCTCTGCTACAGATTACGCAAGCAGTCTGACATACCTCTGCTACAGATTGTCACAGCTGTCTGTCATACCTCTGCTACAGTATTATGCCAGCAGTCTGACATACCTCTGCTTCTTTATATGGTAGCCATCTGACATTCCTCTGTTTCTGTATATGCTACCACTCTGACATACCTCTGCTACAGATTATACCAGCAGTCTGACATATCTCTTATACAGATAATGCCAACAGTATGACATACCTCTGTTATAGATTATGCCATCAGTCTGACATACCTCTGCTTCTGTATATAGTAGCAGTCTGACAAACCTCTGTTTCTATATATGGTAGAAGTCTGACATATCTCGCTACAGATTATGCCAGCAGTCTGACATACCTCAGCTTCTGAATATGGTAGCAGTCTGACATACCTCTGCTACAGGTTATGTCAGCAGTCTGACGTACCTCTGCTTCTGTATGTGGTAGCAGTCTGTCATACATCTGCTACAGATTATGCCAGCAGTATGATGTACCTCTGCTACAGATTATGCCAGCTTTCTGACATACCTTTACAGATTATGCCAGCTGTCTGACATACCTCTGTTTCTGTATATGGTAGCAGTCTGACATACCTCTGCTACAGATTATGCCAGCAATCTGACATTCTCTGCTACAGATTATATCAGCAGCCTGACACACCTCTGCTACTGATTATGCAAGCAGTCTGACATACCTCTGCTGCAGATTATGCCAGAAGTCAGATATACCTCCTCTACTGATTATAACAGCAGTCTGACATGCCTCTGCTACAGAATATGCCAGCTGTCCGACATACCTCTGCTGCTGAATATGGCACCAGTCTGACATACATCTGCTAAAGATTTTGCCAGCAGTCTGACATACCACTGCTCCAGATTATGCCAGCAGTCTGATTTACCTATGCTACAGATTATGCCATCAGTCTGACAAACCTCTGCTTCTGTATATGGTAGCCATCTGACATTACTCTGTTTCTGTATATAGTACCACTCTGACATATCTCTGCTACCGTTTATGCTAGCTGTTTGATATATCTCTGCTACAGATAATGCCAGCAGTCTGAAGTACTTCTGCTACAGATTATGCCAGCAGCCAGACGTACCTCTGCTTCTCTATGTGGTTGCAGTCTGTCATACCTGTGCTACAAATTATGCCTGCAGTCTGACATACCTCTGCTACTGATTATCTCAGCAGTCTGACATATCTCTGCAACATATTATATCAGCAGTCTGACATACCTCTGCTTCTGTACATGGTAGAAGACTGACATACCTCTGCTTCAGATTATGCCAGCTCTCTGACATACCCGGATACTGATTATGCCAGCAGTGTGACATACCTCTGCTACAGATTATGCCAACTGTCTGACATACCTCTGCTTCTGTATAAGGTAGCAGCCTGACATACCTCTACTCCATATTATGCCAGCAGTGTGACATACCTCTGCTACTGATTATGCCAGCAGTCTGACATTCCTCATCTATAGATTATGCCTTTTGTCTGACATTCCTCTGCTTCTGTATATGGTAGAACTCTGCCATACCTCTGCTACAGATTATGCCAGCTGTCTGTCATACCTCTACTTCTGTATATCTCAGCATTCTGACATACCTCTGCTACAGATTATGCCAGCAGTCTGACATACCTCTGCTACAGATTATATCAGCTGTCTGACACACCTCTGCTTCTCTATATGGTAGCAGTCTGACATACGTCTCCTACAGATTATGCCAGCAGTGTGACATACCTCTGCAACTGATTATGCCAGCAGTATGACATACCTTTGCTACAGATTATGCCACCTGTCTAATATACCTCTGCTTCTGTATGTAGTAGCAGTCTGAAATACCACTGCTACAGATTATGCCAATAGTATGACATACCTCTGCTACTGATTATATCAGCTTTCTAACATACCTCTGCTTCTGCATATTCTGCATATGGTAGCAGTCTGACATATCTCTGCTAAAGATTTTGCCAGACATTTGACTTACCTCTGCTTCTGTATATGGCAGCAGTATGATATACCTCTGCTACAGATTATGCCAGCAGTATGACATACCTCCACTACATATTAGTCAGCAGTCCGACATACTCTGCTTCTGTATATGGCAGCAGTCTGACATACCTCTGTTTCAGATTATGCCAGCAGTCTGACATACCTCTGCTCCAGATATTGCCTGCAGTCTGACATACCTCTGCTTCAGATTAGGCCAGCAGTCTGACATACCTCTGTTCCAGATAATGCTTGCAGTCTGACACCTCTGTTAAAGATTATGCCAGCAGTCTGACATACCTCTGCTTCTGTATATGGTAGCCATCTGACATTCCTTTGTTTCTGTATATGGTACAACTATGACATACCTCTGCTACCGATTATGCCAGCAGTCTGACATACCTCTGCTTCTGTATATGGTAGCAGTCTAGCATACCTCTCCTACAGGTTATGTCAGCAGTCTCACATATCTCTGCTCCTGTACATGGCAGTAGTCTGACATACCTCTGCTACTGATTATATCAGCAGTCTGACATACCTCTGCTACAGATTATGCCAGCAGTCCGACATACCTCTGCTTCTGTATATGGCAGCAGTCTGACATACCTCTGCGACAGATTATGCAAGCAGTCTGACATACCTCTCCTCCAGATAATGCCAGCAGTCTGACATACCTCTGCTAAAGATTATGCCAGCAGTCTGACATAACTCTGCTTCTGAATATGGTAGCAGTCTAGCATACCTCTGCTACAGGTTATGTCAGCAGTCTCACATATCTCTGCTCCTGTACATGGCAGTAGTCTGACATACCTCTGCTACTGAACATGCCAGCTGTCTGACGTACCACTTCTACAGATTATGCCAGCAGTCCGACATACCTCTGCTACTGATTATATCACCAGTCTGACATACCTCTGCTTCTGTTTATGGCAGCAGTCTGACATACCTCTGCTACTGATTATATCAGCATTCTGACTTACCTCTACTACAGATTACGCAAGCAGTCTGACATACCTCTGCTACAGATTATCACAGCTGTCTGTCATACCTCTGCTACAGTATTATGCCATCAATCTGACATACCTCTTCATCTGTATATGGTAGCCATCTGACATTCCTCAGTTTCTATATATGGTACCATTCTGATATACCTCTGCTACCGATTATGCTAGCTGTCAGATATATCTCTGCTACAGATAATGCCAGCAGTCTGAAGTAACTCTGCTACAGATTATGCCAGCAGTCTAATGTACCTCTGCTTCTGTATGTGGTAGCAGTCTGACAAACCTCTGCAACAGGTTATGTAAGCAGTCTGACGTCCTCTGCTTCTGTATGTGGTAGCAGTCTGTCATACCTGTGCTACAAATTATGCCAGCAGTCTGACATACCTCTGCTACTATTATATCAGCAGTCTGACATATCTCTGCAACATATTATATCAGCAGTCTGACATACCTCTGCTTCAGTACATGGTAGCAGTCTGACATACCTCTGCTACAGATTATGCCAGCTGTCTGACATATCTCGGCTACTGATTAAGCCAGCAGTGAGACATACCTCAGCTACAGATTATGCCAGCTGTCTGACATACCTCTGCTTCTGAATATGGCAGCAGTCTGACATACCTCTGCTGCAGATAATGACAGCAGTCTGACATACCTCTGCTACAGATTATATCAGCTGTCTGACACACCTCTGCTTCTGTATATGGTAGCAGTCTCACATATCTCTGCTACAGATTATGCCAGCAGTATGACAAACCTCTGCTACTGATTATTCCAGCAGTCTGACATACCCTTTGCTAGAGATTATGCCACATGTCTGACATACCTATGCTTCAGTATATAGTAGCAGTCTGACATACCTCTGCTACAGATTATGCCAACAGTATGACATACCTCTGATACTGATTATATCAGCATTCTTGACATACCTCTGCTTCTGCATATTCTGCATATGGTAGCAGTCTGACATATTTCTGCTAAAGATTTTGCCAGCAGTCTGACATACCTCTGCTTCAGATTATGCCAGCAGTCTGACAAGCCTATGCTACAGATTATGCCATCAGTCTGACATATCTCTGCTTCTGTATATGGTAGCCATCTGACATACCTCTGTTTCAGTATATGGTAGCAGTCTGACATACCTCTGCTTCATATTATGCCAGCAGTATGACATACCTCTCCTACTGATTATGCCAGTAGTCTGACACACCTCAGCTACAGATTATGCCAGCTTTCTGACATACCTCTGCTTCTGTATAAGGTTGCAGCCTGACATACCTCCGCTTCAGAGTATGCCAGCAGTGTGACATACCTCTGCTACTGTTTATGACAGCAGTCTGACATTCGTCATCTACAGATTATGCCTACTGTCTGACATTCCTCTTCTTTTGTATATGGTAGAAGTCTGACATACCTGTGCTACAGATTATGCCAGCTGTCTGTCATACCTCTGCTACTGATTATGCCTACAGTTTGACATACCTCTGCTACTGATTATATCAGCAGTATGACATACCTCTGCTACAGATTATATCAGCAGTGTGACATACCTGTGCTTCAGATGGCAGCAGTCTGACATAATTTGCCACAGATTATGCCAGCAGTATGACATACTTCTGCTACTAATTATGCCAGCAGTTTGACATACCTCAGCTATAGATTATGGCAGTTGTCTGACATACCTCGTCTTCTGTATATGGTAGCTATCTGACATACCTCTGCTACTGATTATGCCAGCAGTTTGACATACCTCTGCTACAGATTATGCCAGTAGTCTGACATACCTCTGCAACTGATTATGTCAGCAGTCTGACATACCTCATCTACAGATTATGCCATCTACCTGACATACCTCTGCTTCTTTATATGGTAGTTGTCTGACATAAGTCTGCTACAGATTACACCAGCTTTGTGACATTCCTCTTCTACTGTATATGGCAATAGTCTGACATACCTCGGCTACAGATTATGCCAGCAGTCTGACATACCTCTGCTACAGATTATGCCTACTTCTGAAATGCCTCTGCTTCTGTATATGGTAGCAGTCTGACATACCTCTACTACAGATTATGCCAGTAGTCTAACATACCTCTGCTGCAGATTATATCAGCAGTCTGACACTCCTCTGCTTCTGTATATGGTAGCAGTCTGACATACCTCTGCTACAGATTATGCCAGCAGTATGATGTATCTCTGCTACAGATTATGCCGGCGTTCTGACATACCTAGGCTACAGATTATGCCAGCTGTTTGACATACCTCTGTTTCAGTACATGGTAGTGGTCTGACGTACCTCTGCTACAGATTATGCAAGCAATCTGACATTCCTCTGCTACAGATTATATCAGCAGCCTGACACACCTCTGCTTCTTTATATGGTAGCAGTCTGACATACCTCTGCTACAGATTACGCCAGCAGTATGACGTACCTCTGCTATTGATTATGCCAACAGTCTGACATAGCTCTGCTACAGATTATGCCAGCTGTCTGAATACCTCTGTTTCTGTATATGTTAGCAGTCTGACATAACTCTGCTACAGATTATGCCAGCAGTATGACATACCTCTGCTACTGATTATATCAGCAGTCTGACGTACCTCTGCTTCTGTATATTCTGTATGGTAGCAGTCTGACATACCTCTGCTACAGATTATGCCAGCAGTTTGACATAATTCTGCTTCTGTATTGGCAGCAGTCTGGCATACCTTTGCTACAGATTATGCCCGCAGTATGACATACCTCTGCTAGAGATTATGCCAGCTGTCTGACATACCTCTGCTTCTATATATGGCAGCAGTCTGACATACCTCTGCTGCAGACTATGCCAGAAGTCTGATATACCTCCGCTACTGATTATAACAGCAGCCTGACATCCTCTGCTACAGATTGCCAGCAGTCCCAACCTCTGCTGCTGAATGTTGCACAGTCTGACATACATCTGCTAAAGATTTTGCCAGCAGTCTGACATACCTCTGCTCCAGATTATGCCAGCAGTCTGACATACCTATGCAACAGATTATGCCATCAGACTGACATACCTCTGCTTCTGTATACGGTTGCCATCTGACATTACTCTGTTTCTGTATATGGTATCACTCTGACATACCTCTGCTACCGATTATGCTAGCTGTCTGATACATCTCTGCTACAGATAATGCCAGCAGTCTGAAGTACCTCTGCTGCAGATTATGCCAGCAGTCTGACGTACCTCTGTTTCTGTATTTGGTAGCAGTCTATCATACCTGTGCTACAAATTATGCCAGCAGTCTGACATACCTCTGCTACTGATTATATCAGCAGTCTGACATATCTCTGCAACATATTATATCAGCAGTCTGACATACCTCGCTTCTGTACATGAGTAGCAGTCTGACATACCTCTGCTTCAGATTATGCCAGCTGTCTGACATACCTAGGATACTGATTATGCCAGCATTGTGACATACCTCCGCTACAGATTATGCCAGCTGTCTGACATACCTCTGCTTCTGTATAAGGTAGCAGCCTAACATACCTCTGCAACATATTATGCCAGCAGTGTGACATACCTCTGCTACTGTTTATGCCAGCAGTCTGACATTCATCATCTACAGATTATGCCTACTGTCTGACATTCCTGTTCTTTTGTATATGGAAGAAGTCTGACATACCTCTGCTACAGATTATGCCAGCTGTCTGTCATACCTCTGCTTCTGTATATGGCAGCAGTCTGACATATCTCTGCTACAGATTATGCCAGCAGTCTGACATACCTCTGCAACAGATTATATCAGCTGTCTGACACACGTCGGCTTCTGTATATAGTAGCAGTCTGACATACCTCTGCTACAGATTATGCCAACAGTATGACATACCTCTGCTACTTATAATATCAGCATTCTAACATACATCTGCTTCTGCATATTTTGCATATGGTAGCAGTCTGACATATCTCTGCTAAAGATTTTGCCAGCCATTTGACATACCTCTGCTTCTGTATATGGCAGCAGTCTGTTATACCTCTGCTACAGATTATGTCAGCAGTATGACATACCTCCGCTACAGATTAAGTCAGCAGTCCGACATACCTCTGCTTCTGTATATGGCAGCAGTCTGACATACCTCTGCTTCAGATTATGCCTGCAGTCTGACATACCTCTGCTCCAGATAATGCCAGCAGTCTGACATACCTCTGCTAAAGATTATGCCAGCAGTCTGACATACCTCTGCTTCTGTATATGGTAGCAGTCTAGCATACCTCTGCTACAGGTTATGTCAGCAGTCTCACATATCTCTGCTCCTGTACATGGTAGTAGTCTGACATACCTCTGCTACTGAACATGCCAGCTGTCTGACGTACCTCATCTACAGATTATGCCAGCAGTCCGACATACCTCTGCTACTGATTATTTCACCAGTCTGACATACCTCTGCTTCTGTTTATGGCAGCAGTCTGACCTACCTCTGCTACTGATTATATCAGCAGTCTGACATACCTCTGCTACAGATTATGCCAGCAGTCCGACATACCTCTGCTTCTGTATTGGCAGCAGTCGGCATACCTCTGCTACAGATTATGTAAGCAGTCTGACATACCTCTGCTGCAGATTATCACAGCTGTCTATCATACCTCTGCTACAGTATTATGCCAGCAGTCTGACACCTCTGCATCTTTTATGGTAGCCATCTGACATTCCACTGTTTCTGTATATGCTACCACTCTGACATACCTCTGCTACAGATTATACCAGCAGTCTGACATATCTCTTATACAGATAATGCCAGCAGTCTGACATACCTATGCTATAGATTATGCCATCAGTCTTACATTCCTCTGCTTCTGTATATAGTTGCAGTCTGACATACCTCTGTTTCAGTATATGGTAGAAGTCTGACATATCTCCGCTACAGATTATGCCAGCAGTCTGACATACCTCAGCTTCTGTATATGGTAGCAGTCTGACATACCTCTGCTACAGGTTATGTCAGCAGTCTGACGTACCTCTGCTTCTGTATGTGGTAGCAGTCTGTCATACATCTGCTACAGATTATGCCAACAGTATGATGTACCTCTGCTACTGATTATGCAAGCAGTCTGACATACCTCTGCTACAGATTATGCCAGCTGTGTGACATACCTCTGTTTCTGTATATGGTAGCAGTCTGACATACCTCTGCTACAGATTATGCCAGCAGTATGACATACCTCTGCTACTGATTATATCAGCAGTCTCACATACCTCTGTCTGTATATTCTGTATATGGTAGCAGTCTGACCATACCACTGCTATAGATTATGCCAGCAGTTTGACATAATTCTGCTTCTGTATATGGGAGCAATCTGACATACCTTGCTATAAGATTATGCCAGCAGTATGACATACCTCTGGTAGAGATTATGCCAGCTGTCTGACATACCTCTGCTTCTGTATGTAGCGGCAGTCTGATTTACCTCTGCTTAGATTATGCCAGCAGTATGACATACCTCCACTACAGATTAAGTCAGCAGTCCGACATACCTCTGCTTCTGCATATGGCAGCAGTCTGACATACCTCTGCTCCAGATAATGCCTGCAGTCTGTCATACCTCTGCTAAAGATTATGCCAGCTGTCAGACTTACCTCTGCTTCTGTATATTGTAGCCATCTGACATTCCTCTGTTTCTGTATATGGTACCACTATGACATACCTCTGCTACAGATTATGCCAGCAGTCTGACATACCTCTGCTTCTGTATATGGTAGCAGTCTAGCATACCTCTGCTTCAGGTTATGTCAGCAGTCTCACATATCTCTGCTCCTGTACATGGCAGTAGTCTGACATACCTCTGCTACTGAACATGCCAGCTGTCTGACGTACCTCTTCTACAGATTATGCCAGCAGTCCGACATACCTCTGCTACTGATTATGTTACCAGTCTGACATACCTCTGCTTCTCTGTTTATGGCAGCAGTCTGACATACCTCTGCTACTGATTATATCAGCAGTCTGACATACCTCTGCTACAGATCATGTCAGCAGTCCGACATACCTCTGCTTCTGTATATGGCAGCAGTCTGACATACCTCTACTACAGATTATGCAAGCAGTCTGACTTACCTCTGCTACAGATTATCACAGCTGTCTTTCATACATCTGCTACAGTATTATGCCAGCAGTCTGACATACCTCTGCTTCTTTATATGGTAGCCATCTGACATTCCACTGTTTCTGTTCATGCTACCACTCTGACATACCTCTTCTACATGTTATACCAGCAGTCTGACATACCTCAACTTCTGAATATGGTAGCAGTCTGACATACCTCTACTACAGGTTATGTCAGGTCTGATTTACCACTGCTTCTGTATGTGGTAGCAGTCTGTCATACATCTGCTACAGATTATGCCAGTAGTATGATGTATCTCTGCTGCAGATTATAACAGCAGTCTGACATACCTTAGCTGACAGATTATGCCAGCAGTCCGACATACCTCTTGCTGCTGAATATGGCAGCAGTCTGACATACCTCTGCTAAAGATTTTGCCATCAGTCTGACATACCTCTGCTCCAGATTATGCCAGCAGTCTGACATACCCATGCTACAGATTATGCCATCAGGCTGACATACCTCTGCTTCTGTATATGGTAGCCATCTGACATTACTCTGTTTCTGTATATGGTACCACTCTGACATATCTCTGCTACCGATTATGCTAGCTGTCTGATATATCTCTGCTACAGATAATGCCAGCAGTCTGAAGTACTTCTGCTACAGATTATGCCAGCAGTCTGGCGTACCTCTGCTTCTGTATGTGAGCAGTCTGTCATTCCTGTGCTACAAATTATGCTAGCAGTCTGACATGCCTCTGCTACTGATTATATCAGCAGTCTGACATATCTCTGCAACATATTATATCAGCAGTCTGACATCCCTCTGCTTCTGTACATGGTAGAAGTCTGACATACCTCTGCTTCAGATTATGCCAGCTGTCTGACATACCTCGGATACTGATTATGCCAGCAGTGTGACATACCTCTGCTGCAGATTATGCCAGCTGTCTGACATACCTCTGCTTCTGTATAAGGTAGCAGCCTGACATACCTCTGCTACATATTATGCCAGCAGTGTGACATACCTCTGCTACTGATTATGCCAGCAGTCTGACATTCCTCATCTACAGATTATGCCTTCTGTCTGACATTCCTCTGTTCTGTATATGGTAGAAGTCTGACATACCTCTGCTACAGATTATCTCAGCTGTCTGACATACCTCTGCTACAGATTATATCAGCTGTCTGACACACCTCTGCTTCTCTATATGGTAGCAGTCTGACATCGTCTGCTACAGATTATGCCACAGCAGTGTGACATACCTCTGCTACTGATTATGCCAGCAGTATGACATAACTTTGCTACAGATTATGCCACCTGTCTGTTATACCTTTGCTTCTGTATATAGTAGCAGTCTGACATACCACTGCTACAGATTGAGCCAATAGTATGACATACCTCTGCAACTGATTATATCAGCATTCTAACATACGTCTGCTTCTGCATATTCTGCATATGGTAGCAGTCTGACATATCTCTGCTAAAGATTTTGCCAGCCATTTGACTTACCTCTGCTTCTGTATATGGCAGCAGTCTGATATACCTCTGCTAAAGATTATGCCAGCAGTATGCCATACCTCCGCTACAGATTAAGTCAGCAGTCCGACATACCTCTGCTTCTGTATATGGCAGCAGTCTGACATACCTCTGCTTCAGATTATGCCAGCAGTCTGACATACCTCTGTTCCAGATAATGCTTGCAGTCTGACATACCTCTGTTAAAGATTATGCCAGCAGTCTGACATACCTCTGCTTCTGTATATGGTAGCCATCTGACATTCCTCTCTTTCTGTATATGGTACCACTATGACATACCTCTGCTACAGATTATGCCAGCAGTCTGACATTCCTCTGCTTCTGTAAATGGTAGCAGTCTAGCATACCTCTCCTACAGGTTATGTCAGCAGTCTCACATATCTCTGCTCCTGAACATGGCAGTAGTCTGACATACCTCTGCTACTGAACATGCCAGCTGTCTGACGTACCTCTTCTACAGATTATGCCAGCAGTCCATCATACCTCTGCTACTGATTATAACACCAGTCTGACATACCTCTGCTTCTGTTTATGGCAGCAGTCTGACATACCTCTGCTACTGATTATATCAGCAGTCTGACATACCTCTGCTACAGATTATGCCAGCAATCCGACATACCTCCAGCTTCTGTATATGGCAGCAGTCTGACATGCCTCTGCTACAGATTATGCAAGCAGTCTACATACCTCTGCTCCAGATAATGCCAGCAGTCTGACATACCTCTGCTAAAGATTATGCCAGCAGTCTGACATACCTCTGCTTCTGTATATGGTAGCAGTCTAGCATACCTCTGCTACAGGTTATGTCAGCAGTCTCACATATCTCTGCTCCTGTACATGGCAGTAGTCTGACATACCTCTGCTACTGAACATGCCAGCTGTCTGACGTACCTCTTCTACAGATTATGCCAGCAGTCCGACGCCTCTGCTACTGATTATTTCACCAGTCTGACATACCTCTGCTTCTGTTTATGGCAGCAGTCTGACATACCTCTGCTACTGATTATATCAGCAGTCTGACATACCTCTGCTACAGATTATGCCAGCAGTCCGACATACCTCTGCTTCTGTATATGGCAGCAGTCTGATATACCTCTGCTACAGATTATGCAAGCAGTCTGACATACCTCTGCTACAGATTATTACAGCTGTCTGTCATACCTCTGCTACAGTATTATGCCAGCAGTCTGACATACCTCTGCTTCTTTATATGGTAGCCATCTGACATTCCACTGTTTCTGTATATGCTACCACTCTGACATACCTCTGCTACAGATTATAACAGCAGTCTGACATATCTCTTATACAGATAATGCCAACAGTATGACATACCTCTGCAATAGATTATGCCATCAGTCTGACATACCTCTGCTTCTGTATATAGTAGCAGTCTGACAAACCTCTGTTTTTGTATATGGTCGAAGTCTGACATATCTCGTCTACAGATTATGCCAGCAGTCTGACATACCTCAGCTTCTGTATATGGTAGCAGTCTGACCTACCTCTGCTACAGGTTATGTCAGCAGTCTGACGTACCTCTGCTTCTGTATGTGGTAGCAGTCTGTCATACATCTGCTACAGATTATGCCAGCAGTATGATGTACCTCTGCTACAGATTATGCCAGCTTTCTGACATACCTTTACTACAGATTATGCCAACTGTCTGACATACCTCTGTTTCTGTATATGGTAGCAGTCTGACATACCTCTGCTACAGATTATGCCAGCAATCTGACATTCCTCTGCTACAGATTATATCAGCAGCCTGACATACCTCTGCTTCTGTATATGGTAGCAGTCTGACATACCTCTGCTACAGATTATGCCAGCAGTATGGCGTACCTCTGCTACTGATTATGCAAGCAGTCTGACATACCTCTGTTACAGATTATGCCAGCTGTCTGGCGTACCTCAGTTTCTGTATATGTTAGCAGTCTGACATACCTGCTACAGGTTATGCCAGCAGTATGACATACCTCTGCTACTGATTACATCAGCAGTCTGGCGTACCTCTGCTTCTGTATATTCTGTATATGGTAGCAGTCTGACGACCACTGCTAAAGATTATGCCAGCAGTTTGACATAATTCTGCTTCTGTATATGGCAGCTGTAAGACATACCTTTGCTACAGATTATGCCAGCAGTATGACATACCTCTGGTAGAGATTTGCCAGCTGTCTGACATACCTCTGCTTCTGATATGGCAGCAGTCTGACATACCTCTGCTGCAGATTATGCAGAAGTCAGATATACCTCCTCTACTGATTATAACAGCAGCAGTCTGACATGCCTCTGCTACAGAATATGCCAGCAGTCCGACATACCTCTGCTGCTGAATATGGCAGCAGTCTGACATACATCTGCAAAGATTTTGCCAACAGTCTGACATACCTCTGCTCCAGATTATGCCAGCAGTCTGACTTACCTATACTACAGATTATGCCATCAGCCTGACATACCTCTGTTTATGTATATGGTAGCCATCTGACATTACTCTGTTTCTGTATATGGTACCACTCTGACATATCTCTGCACCGATTATGCTAGCTGTTTGATATATCTCTGCTACAGATAATGCCAGCAGTCTGAAGTACTTCTGCTACAGATTATGCCAGCAGCCTGACGTACCTCTGCTTCCCTATGGTAGCAGTCTGTCATACCTGTGCTACAAATTATGCCTGCAGTCTGACATACCTCTGCTACTGATTATCTCAGCAGTCTGACATATCTCTGCAACATATTATATCAGCAGTCTGACATACCTCTGCTTCTGTACAGGTAGAAGACTGACATACCTCTGCTTCAGATTATGCCAGCTGTCTGACATACCGGATACTGATTATGCCAGCAGTGTGACATACCTCTGCTACAAATTATGCCAACTGTCAGACCTCTGCTTCTGTATATGGTAGCAGCCTGACATACTCTGCTACATATTATGCCAGCAGTGTGACATACCTCTGCTACTGATTATGCCAGCAGTCTGACATTCCTCATCTACAGATTATGCCTTTTGTCTGACATTCCTCTGATTCTGTATATGGTAGAACTCTGCCATACCTCTGCTACAGATTATGCCAGCTGTCTGTCATACCTCTGCTTCTGTATATGGCAGCAGTCTGACATACCTCTGCTACAGATTATGCCAGCAGTCTGACATACCTCTGCTACAGATTATATCAGCTGTCTGACACACCTCTGCCTTTCTATATGGTAGCAGTCTGACATACGTCTGCTACAGATTATGCCAGCAGTGTGACATACCTCTGCTACTGATTATGCCAGCAGTATGACATACCTTTGCTACAGATTATGCCACCTGTCTAATATACCTCTGCTTGCATGTAGTAGCAGTCTGACATACCACTGCTACAGATTATGCCAATAGTATGACATACCTCTGCTACTGATGATATCAGCTTTAACATACCTCTGCTTCTGCATATTCTGCATATGGTAGCAGTCTGACATATCTCTGCTAAATATTTTGCCAGCCATTTGACTTACCTCTGCTTCTGTATGGCAGCAGTCTGATATACCTCTGCTACAGATTATGCCAGCAGTATGACATTCCTCCACTACACATTATGTCAGCAGTCCGACATACCTCTGCTTCTGTATATGACAGCAGTCTGACATACCTCTGCTTCAGTTTATGACAGCAGTCTGACATACCTCTGCTCAGATATTGCCTGCAGTCTGACATACCTCTGCTAAAGACTATGCCAGCAGTTTGACATACCTCTGCTTCTGTATATGGTAGCCATCTGACATTCCTCTGTTTCTGTATATGGTAACACTATGACATACCTCTGCTACAGATTATGCCAGCAGTCTGACATACCTCTGCTTCTGAATATGGTAGCAGTCTAGCATACCTCTCCTACAGGTTATGTCAGCAGTCTCACATATCTCTGCTCCTGTACATGGCAGTAGTCTGACATGCCTCTGCTACTGAACATGCCAGCTGTCTGGCGTACCTCTTCTACAGATTATGCCAGCAGTCCGACATAACTCTGCTACTGATTATATCACCAGTCTGACATACCTCTGCTTCTGTTTATGTCAGCAGTCTGACATTCCTCTGCTACTGATTATATCTGCAGTCTGACATACCTCTGCTACAGATTATGCCAGCAGTCCGACATACCTCTGCTTCTGTATATGGCAGCAGTCTGACATATCTCTGCTACAGATTATGCAAGCAGTCTGAAATACCTCTGCTCCAGATAATGCCAGCAGTCTGACATACCTCTGCTAAAGATTATGCCAGCAGTCTGACATACCTCTGCTTCTGTATATGGTAGCAGTCTAGCATTCCTCTGCTACAGGTTATGTCAGCAGTCTCACATATCTCTGCTCCTGTACATGGCAGTAGTCTGACATACCTCTGCTACTGAACATGCCTGCTGTCTGACGTACCTCTTCTACAGATTATGCCAGCAGTCCGACATACCTCTGCTACTGATTATATCACCAGTCTGACATACCACTGCTTCTGTTTATGGCAGCAGTCTGACATACCTCTGCTACTGATTATATCAGCAGTCTGACATACCTCTGCAAGAGATTATGCCAGTAGTCCGACATATCTCTGCCTCTGTATATGGCAGCAGTCTGACATACCTCTGCTACAGATTATGCAAGCAGTCTGACATACCTCTGCTGCAGTTTATCACAGCAGTCTGACATACCTCTGCTACAGATAATGCAAGCAGTCTGACATCCGCTGCTGCAGATTATCACAGCTGTCTGTCATACCTCTGCTATATATGCCAGCAGTCTGACATACCGCTGCTTCTTTATATGGTAGCCATCTGACATTCCACTGTTTCTGTATATGCTACCACTCTGACATACCTCTGCTACAGATTATACCAGCAGTCTGACATATCTCTTATACAGATAATGCCAGCAGTCTGACATACCTCTGCTATAGATTATGCCATCAGTCTGACATACCTCTGCTTCTGTATGTAGTAGCAGTCTGACATACCTCTGTTTCTGTATATGGTAGAAGTCTGACATATCTCGGCGACAGATTATGCCAGCAGTCTGACATACCGCAGCTTCTGTATGGTAGCAGTCTGACATACCTCTGCTACAGGTTATGTCAGCAGTCTGACGTACCTCTGCTTCTGTATGTGGTAGCAATCTGTCATACATCTGCTACAGATTATGCCAGCTGTATGATGTACCTCTGCTACAGATTATTCCAGCGTTTTGACATACCTTTACTACAGATTATGCCAGTTGTCTGACACACCTCTGTTTCTGTATATGGCAGCAGTCTGACATACCTCTGCTGCAGATTATGCCAGAAGTCAGATATACCTCCTCTACTGATTATAACAGCAGTCTGACATGCCTCTGCTACAGAATATGCCAGCAGTCCGACATACCTCTGCTGCTGAATATGGCAGCAGTCTGACATACATCTGCTAAAGATTTTGCCAACAGTCTGACATACCTCTGCTCCAGATTATGCCAGCAGTCTGACTTACCTATACTACAGATTATGCCATCAGCCTGACATACCTCTGTTTATGTATATGGTAGCCATCTGACATTACTCTGTTTCTGTATATGGTACCACTCTGACATATCTCTGCTACCGATTATGCTAGCTGTTTGATATATCTCTGCTACAGATAATGCCAGCAGTCTGAAGTACTTCTGCTACAGATTATGCCAGCAGCCTGACGTACCTCTGCTTCCCTATGTGGTAGCAGTCTGTCATACCTGTGCTACAAATTATGCCTGCAGTCTGACATACCTCTGCTACTGATTATCTCAGCAGTCTGACATATCTCTGCAACATATTATATCAGCAGTCTGACATACCTCTGCTTCTGTACATGGTAGAAGACTGACTACCTCTGCTTCAGATTATGCCAGCTGTCTGACATACCGGATACTGATTATGCCAGCAGTGTGACATACCTCTGCTACAAATTATGCCAACTGTCTGTCATACCTCTGTTCTGCATATGGTAGCAGCCTGACATACCTCTGCTACATATTATGCCAGCAGTGTGACATACCTCTGCTACTGATTATGCCAGCAGTCTGACATTCCTCATCTACAGATTATGCCTTCTGTCTGACATTCCTCTGATTCTGTATATGGTAGAACTCTGCCATACCTCTGCTACAGATTATGCCAGCTGTCTGTCATACCTCTGCTTCTGTATATGGCAGCAGTCTGACATACCTCTGCTACAGATTATGCCAGCAGTCTGACATACCTCTGCTACAGATTATATCAGCTGTCTGACACACCTCTGCCTTTCTATATGGTAGCAGTCTGACATACGTCTGCTACAGATTATGCCAGCAGTGTGACATACCTCTGCTACTGATTATGCCAGCAGTATGACATACCATTGCTACAGATTATGCCACCTGTCTAATATACCTCTGCTTCTGTATGTAGTAGCAGTCTGACATACCACTGCTACAGATTATGCCAATAGTATGACATACCTCTGCTACTGATGATATCAGCTTAACATACCTCTGCTTCTGCATATTCTGCATATGGTAGCAGTCTGACATATCTGCTAAATATTTTGCCAGCCATTTGACTTACCTCTGCTTCTGTATATGGCAGCAGTCTGATATACCTCTGCTACAGATTATGCCAGCAGTATGACATTCCTCCACTACACATTAGTCAGCAGTCCGACATAACCTCTGCTTCTGTATATGACAGCAGTCTGACATACCTCTCTTCAGTTTATGACAGCAGTCTGACATACCTCTGCTCCAGATATTGCCTGCAGTCTGACATACCTCTGCTAAAGACTATGCCAGCAGTTTGACATACCTCTGCTTCTGTATATGGTAGCCATCTGACATTCCTCTGTTTCTGTATAAGGTAACACTATGACATACCTCTGCAAGATTATGCCAGCAGTCTGACATACCTCTGCTTCTGTATATGGTAGCAGTCTAGCATACCTCCTACAGGTTATGTCAGCAGTCTCACATATCTCTGCTCCTGTACATGGCAGTAGTCTGACATACCTCTGCTACTGAACATGCCAGCTGTCTGGCGTACCTCTTCTACAGATTATGCCAGCAGTCCGACATAACTCTGCTACTGATTATATCACCAGTCTGACATACCTCTGCTTCTGTTTATGTCAGCAGTCTGACATTCCTCTGCTACTGATTATATCTGCAGTCTGACATACCTCTGCTACAGATTATGCCAGCAGTCCGACATACCTCTGCTTCGGTATATGGCAGCAGTCTGACATACCTCTGCTTCAGATTATGCCAGCAGTCTGAAATACCTCTGCTCCAGATAATGCAGCAGTCTGACATACCTCTGCTAAAGATTATGCCAGCAGTCTGACATACCTCTGCTTCTGTATATGGTAGCAGTCTAGCATTCCTCTGCTACAGGTTATGTCAGCAGTCTCACATATCTCTGCTCCTGTACATGGCAGTAGTCTGACATACCTCTGCTACTGAACATGCCTGCAGTCTGTCGCACTTTCTACAGATTATGCCAGCAGTCCGACATACCTCTGCTACTGATTATATCACCAGTCTGACATACCACTGCTTCTGTTTATGGCAGCAGTCTGACATACCTCTGCTACTGATTATATCAGCAGTCTGACATACCTCTGCAAGAGATTTGCCAGTAGTCCGACAATATCTCTGCCTCTGTATATGGCAGCAGTCTGACATCCTGCCACAGATTATGCAAGCAGTCTGACATACCTCTGCTTGCAGTTTATCACAGCAGTCTGACATACCTCTGCTACAGATATGCAAGCAGTCTGACATACCCTGCTGCAGATTATCACAGCTGTCTGTCATACCTCTGCTACAGTATTATGCCAGCAGTCTGACATACCGCTGCTTCTTTATATGGTAGCCATCTGACATTCCACTGTTTCTGTATATGCTACCACTCTGACATACCTCTGCTACAGATTATACCAGCAGTCTGACATATCTCTTATACAGATAATGCCAGCAGTCTGACATACCTCTGCTATAGATTATGCCATCAGTCTGACATACCTCTGCTTCTGTATGTAGTAGCAGTCTGACATACCTCTGTTTCTGTATATGGTAGAAGTCTGACATATCTGGCGACAGATTATGCCAGCAGTCTGACATACACAGCTTCTGTATATGGTAGCAGTCTGACATACCTCTGCTACAGGTTATGTCAGCAGTCTGGCCACTACCTCTGCTTCTGTATGTGGTAGCAATCTGTCATACATCTGCTACAGATTATGCCAGCTGTATGATGTACCTCTGCTACAGATTATTCCAGCGTTTTGACATACCTTACTACAGATTATGCCAGTTGTCTGACACACCTCTGTTTCTGTATATGGTAGCAGTCTAACATACCTCTGCTACTGATTATGCCAGCAATCTGACATTCCTCTGCTACAGATTATATCAGCAGCCTGACACACCTCTGCTTTTGTATATGGTAGCAGTCTGACATACCTCTGCTACAGATTATGCCAGCAGTATGACGTACCTCTCTTCCTGATTATGCAAGCAGTCTCACATACCTCTGCTACAGATTATGCCACCTGTCTGACATACCTCTGTTTCTGTATATGGTAGCAGTCTAACATACCTCTGCTACTGATTATGCCAGCAATCTGACATTCCTCTGCTACAGATTATATCAGCAGCCTGACACACCTCTGCTTTTGTATATGGTAGCAGTCTGACATACCTCTGCTACAGATTATGCCAGCAGTATGACGTACCTCTCCTCCTGATTATGCAAGCAGTCTGACATACCTCTGCTACAGATTATGCCAGCTGTCTGACATACCTCTGTTTCTGTATATGGTAGCAGTCCTGACATACTTGCTACAGATTATCTTGCAGTATGACATTCTCTGCTACTGATTACATCAGCAGTTTCACTACTGCTTCTGTATATTCTGTATATGGTAGCAGTCTGACGTACCACTGCGAGCAGATTATGCCAGTAGTTTGACATAACTCTTTAGCTTCTGTATATGGCAGCTGTCTGACATACCTTTGCTGCAGATTATGCCAGCAGTATGACATACCTCTGGTAGAGATTATGCCAGCTGTCTGACATACCTCTTCTTCTGTATATGCAGCACTTTGACATACCTCTCGCAGATTATGCCAGAAGTCATATATACCTCTGCTACTGATTATAACAGCAGTAAGACATGCCTCTGCTACAGAATATGCCAGCAGTCTGACATACCTCTGCTGCTGAATATGGCAGCAGTCTGACATACATCTGCTAAAGATTTTGCCAGCAGTCTGACATACCTCTGCTCCAGATTATGCCAGCAGTCTGACATACCTCTGCTACAGATAATCACAGCTGTCTGTCATACCTCTGCTACAGTATTATGCCAGCAGTCTGACATAACTCTGCTTCTTTATATGGTAGCCACTTGACATTACTCTGTTTCTCTATATGCTACCACTCTGACATACCTCTGCTACAGATTATACCAACTGTCTGACATATCTCTATACAGATAATGCCAGTCTGACATACCTCTGCTATAGATTATGCCATCAGTCTGACATACTTGCTTCTGTATGTAGTAGCAGTCTGACATACCGCTGTTTCTGTATATGGTAGAAGTCTGACATATCTAGGCTACAGATTATGTCAGCAGTCTGATCGCACCTCTGCTTCTGTATGTGGTGCAGTCTGTCATACATCTGCTACAGATTATGCCAGCAGTATGATGTACCTCTGCTACAGATTATGCCAGTTATCTGACATACCTCTGTTTCTGTATATGGTAGCAGTCTGACATACCTCTGCTACAGATTATGCCAGCAATCTGACATTCCTCTGCTACAGATTATATCAGCAGTATGACGTACCTCTGCTTCTGTATATTCTGTATATGGTAGCAGTCTGACGCTACCACTGCTATAGATTAGGCCAGCAGTTTGACATTATTCTGCTTCTGTATATGGCAGCAGTCTGACATACCTTGCTACAGATTATGTCAGCAGTATGACATACCTCTGGTAGAGATTATGCCTGCTGTCTGACATACCTCTGCTACAGATTATGCCAGCAATCTGACATTCCTCTGCTACAGATTATATCAGCAGTATGACGTACCTCTGCTTCTGCATATTCTGTATATGGTAGCAGTCTGACATACCACTGCTATAGATTAGGCCAGCAGTTTGACATTATTCTGCTTCTGTATGGCAGCAGTCTGACATACCTCTGCTACAGATTATGCCAGCAGTATGACGTACCTCTGCTTCTTATTATGCAAAGCAGTCTGACATACCTCTGCTACAGATTATGCCAGCTATCTGACATACCTCTGTTTCTCTAAGGTAGCAGTCTGACATACCTCTGCTAGATTATGCCAGCAATCTGACATTCCTCTGCTACAGATTATATCAGCGGCCTGACCACCTCTTCTTCTGTATACGTAGCAGTCTGACATACTCTGCTACAGATTATGCTAGCAGTAATGATACTTCTGCTCTTATTATGCAAGCAGTCCTGACGCCTGCTGCTACAGATTATGCCAGCTGTATGACATACCTCTGTTTCTGTATGGTAGCAGTCTGACATACCTCTGCTACAGATTAAGCCAGCAGTATGACATACCTCTGTCTGATTACAGAAGCAGTCTGACGCATCTCTGCTTCTTTATTTCTGTATATGGTAGCAGTCTGACATACCACTGCTATAGATTAGGCCAGCAGTTTGACATTATTCTGCTTCTGTATATGGCGGCAGTCTGACGTACCTTTGCTACAGATTATTCCAGCAGTATGACATACCTCTGGTGAGATTATGCCAGCTGTCTGACATACCTCTGCTACTGTATATGGAAGCAGTCTGACATAACTCTGCGTGCAGATTATGCAGAAGTCTGATATACCTCCGCTACTGATTATAACAGCAGTCTGACATGCCTCTGCTTCAGAATATGCCAGCAGTCCGACATACCTCTGCTGCTGAATATGGCAGCAGTCTGACTACATCTGCTAAAAGATTTTGCCAGCAGTCTGACATACCTCTGCTCCAGATTATGCCAGCAGTCTGACATACATATGATACAGATTATGCCATCAGTCTGACATACCTCTGCTTCTGTATATGGTAGCCATCCGACATTACTCTGTTTCTGTATATGGTACCACTCTGACATACCTCTGCTACCGATTATGCTAGCATGGTCTGATATATCTCTGATACCGATAATGCCAGCAGTCTGAAGTACCTCTGCTACTGATTATGCCAGCAGTCTGACGTAGCTCTGCTTCTGTATGTGTAGCAGTCTGTCATACCTGTGCTACAAATTATGCCAGCAGTCTGACATACCTCTGCTACTGATTATATCAGCAGTCTGACATATCTCTGCAACATATTATATCAGCAGTCTGACATACCTCTGCTTCTGTACATGGTAGAAGTCTGACATACCTCTGCTTCAGATTTTGCTAACTGTTTGACATACCTCGGATACTGATTATGCCAGCAGGGTGACATACCTCCGCTACAGATTATGCCAGCTGTCTGACAGACCTCTGCTTCTTTATAAGGTAGCAGCCTGACATACCTCTGCTACATATTATGCCAGCAGTGTGACATACCTCAGCCACTGATTATGCCAGCAGTCTGACATTCCTCATCTACAGATTATGCCTTCTGTCTGACATTCCTCTGCTTCTGCATATGGTAGAAGTCTGACATACCTCTGCTGCAGATTATGCTAGAAGTCAGATATACCTCCGCTACTGATTATAACAGCAGTCTGACATGCCCCTGCGAACAGAATATGCCAGCAGTCCGACTTACCTCTGCTGCTGAATATGGCAGAAGTCTGACAACATCTAGTAAGATTTTGCCATCAGTCGACAACTACTCTGCTCCAGATTATGCCAGCAATCTGACATACCTATGCTACAGATTATGCTATCAGGCTGACATACCTCTGCTTCTGTATATGGTAGCCATCTGACATTACTCTGTTCTGTATAGTGGTACCACTCTGACATATCTCTGCTACCGATTATGCTAGCTGTCTGATATATCTCTACAGATAATGCCAGCAGTCTGAAGTACTTCTGCTACAGATTATGCCAGCAGTCTGACGATACCTCTGCATCTGTATGTGGTAGCAGTCTGTCATTCCTGTGCTACAAATTATGCTAGCAGTCTGACATGCCTCTGCTACTGATTATATCAGCAGTCTGACATATCTCTGCAACATATTATATCAGCAGTCTGACATCCCTCTGCTTCTGTACATGGTAGAGTCTGACATACCTCTGCTTCAGATTATGCCAGCTGTCTGACATACCTCGGATACTGATTATGCCAGCAGTGTGACATACCTCTGCTGCAGATTATGCCAGCTGTCTGACATACCTCTGCTTCTGTATAGGTAGCAGCCTGACATACCTCTGCTACATATTATGGCCAGCAGTGTGACATACCTCTGCTACTGATTATGCCAGCAGTCTGACATTCCTCATCTACAGATTATTCCTTCTGTCTGACATTCCTCTGCTCTGTATATGGTAGAAGTCTGACATACCTCTGCTACAGATTATCTCAGCTGTCTGACATACCTCTGCTACAGATTATATCAGCTGTCTGACACCTCTGCTTCTCTATATGGTAGCAGTCTGACATATGTCTGCTACAGATTATGCCACCAGTGTGACATGCCTCTGCTACTGATTATGCCAGCAGTATGATATAACTTTGCTACAGATTATGCCACCTGTCTGTTATACCTTTGCTTCTGTATATAGTAACAGTCTGACATACCACTGCTACAGATTATGCCAATAGTATGACATACCTATGCAACTGATTATATCAGCATTCTAACATATGTCTGCTTCTGCATATTCTGCATATGGTAGCAGTGTGACATATCTCTGCTAAAGATTTTGCCAGCCATTTGACTTACCTCTGCTTCTGTATATGGCAGCAGTCTGATATACCTCTGCTAAAGATTATGCCAGCAGTATGCCATACCTCCGCTACAGATTAAGTCAGCAGTCCGACATACGTCTGCTTCTGTATATGGCAGCAGTCTGACATATCTCTGCTTCAGATTATGCCAGCAGTCTGACATACCTCTGTTCCAGATAATGCTTGCAGTCTGACATACCTCTGTTAAAGATTATACCAGCAGTCTGACATACCTCTGCTTCTGTATATGGTAGCCATCTGACATTCCTTTGTTTCTGTATATGGTACAACTATGACATACCTCTGCTACAGATTATGCCAGCAGTCTGACATACCTCTGCTTCTGTATATGGTAGCAGTCTAGCATACCTCTCCTACAGGTTATGTCAGCAGTGTCACATATCTCTGCTCCTGTACATGGCAGTAGTCTGACATACCTCTGCTACTGATTATATCAGCAGTCTGACATACCTCTGCTACAGATTATGCCAGCAGTCCAACATACCTCTGCTTCTGTATATGGCAGCAGTCTGACATACCTCTGCGACAGATTATGCAAGCAGTCTGACGTACCTCTGCTTCTTATTATGCAAGCAGTCTGACATACCTCTGCTACAGATTATGCCAGCTATCTGACATACCTCTGTTTCTGTATATGGTAGCAGTCTGACATACCTCTGCTACAGATTATGCCAGCAATCTGACATTCCTCTGCTACAGATTATATCAGCAGCCTGACACACCTCTGCTTCTGTATATCATAGCAGTCTGACATACCTCTGCTACAGATTATGCCAGCAGTATGACGTACCTCTGCTTCTTATTATGCAAGCAGTCTGACATACCACTGCTACAGATTATGCCAGCTGTATGACATACCTCTGTTTCTGTATATGGTAGCAGTCTGACATACCTCTGCTACAGATTAAGCCAGCAGTATGACATACCTCTGCTACTGATTACAGAAGCAGTCTGGCCGTACCTCTGCTTCTGTTTATTCTGTATATGGTAGCAGTCTGACATACCACTGCTATAGATTAGGCCAGCAGTTTGACATTATTCTGCTTCTGTATGTGGCAGCAGTCTGACATACCTTTGCTACAGATTATTCCAGCAGTATGACATACCTCTGGTAGAGATTATGCCAGCTGTCTGACATCCTCTGCTACTGTATATGAAGCAGTCTGACATAACTCTGCTGCAGATTATGCCAGAAGTCTGATATACCTCCGCTACTGATTATAACAGCAGTCTGACATGCCTCTGCTTCAGAATATGCCAGCAGTCCGACATACCTCTGCTGCTGAATATGGCAGCAGTCTGACACACATCTGCTAAAGATTTTGCCAGCAGTCTGACATACCTCTGCTCCAGATTATGCCAGCAGTCTGACATACATATGATACAGATTATGCCATCAGTCTGACATACCTCTGCTTCTGTATATGGTAGCCATCTGACATTACTCTGTTTCTGATATGGTACCACTCTGACATACCTCTGCTACCGATTATGCTAGCGGTCTGATATATCTCTGATACCGATAATGCCAGCAGTCTGAAGTACCTCTGCTACTGATTATGCCAGCAGTCTGGCGTAGCTCTGCTTCTGTATGTGGTAGCAGTCTGTCATACCTGTGCTACAAATTATGCCAGCAGTCTGACATACCTCTGCTACTGATTATATCAGCAGTCTGACATATCTCTGCAACATATTATATCAGCAGTCTGACATACCTCTGCTTCTGTACATGGTAGAAGTCTGACATACCTCTGCTTCAGATTTTGCTAACTGTTTGACATACCTCGGATACTGATTATGCCAGCAGGTGACATACCTCCGCTACAGATTATGCCAGCTGTCTGACGCACCTCTGCTTCTTTATAAGGTAGCAGCCTGACATACCTCTGCTACATATTATGCCAGCAGTGTGACATACCTCAGCCACTGATTATGCCAGCAGTCTGACATTCCTCATCTACAGATTATGCCTTCTGTCTGACATTCCTCTGCTTCTGTATATGGTAGAAGTCTGACATACCTCTGCTGCAGATTATGCTAGAAGTCAGATATACCTCCGCTACTGATTATAACAGCAGTCTGACATGCCCCTGCGACAGAATATGCCAGCAGTCCGACTTACCTCTGCTGCTGAATATGGCAGAAGTCTGACATACATCTGGTAAAGATTTTGCCATCAGTCTGACATACCTCTGCTCCAGATTATGCCAGCAATCTGACATACCCTATGCTACAGATTATGCCATCAGGCTGACATACCTCTGCTTCTGTATATGGTAGCCATCTGACATTACTCTGTTTCTGTATATGGTACCACTCTGACATATCTCTGCTACCGATTATGCTAGCTGTCTGATATATCTCTGCTACAGATAATGCCAGCAGTCTGAAGTACTTCTGCTACAGATTATGCCAGCAGTCTGGCGTACCTCTGCATCTGTATGTAGCAGTCTGTCATTCCTGTGCTACAAATTATGCTAGCAGTCTGACATGCCTCTGCTACTGATTATATCAGCAGTCTGACATATCTCTGCAACATATTATATCAGCAGTCTGACATCCCTCTGCTTCTGTACATGGTAAGTCTGACATACCTCTGCTTCAGATTATGCCAGCTGTCTGACATACCTCGGATACTGATTATGCCAGCAGTGTGACATACCTCTGCTGCAGATTATGCCAGCTGTCTGACATACCTCTGCTTCTGTATAAGGTAGCAGCCTGACATACCTCTGCTACATATTATGCCAGCAGTGTGACATACCTCTGCTACTGATTATGCCAGCAGTCTGACATTCCTCATCTACAGATTATTCCTTCTGTCTGACATTCCTCTGCTCTGTATATGGTAGAAGTCTGACATACCTCTGCTACAGATTATCTCAGCTGTCTGACATACCTCTGCTACAGATTATATCAGCTGTCTGACACCTCTGCTTCTCTATATGGTAGCAGTCTGACATCGTCTGCTACAGATTATGCCACCAGTGTGACATGCCTCTGCTACTGATTATGCCAGCAGTATGATATAACTTTGCTACAGATTATGCCACCTGTCTGTTATACCTTTGCTTCTGTATATAGTAACAGTCTGACATACCACTGCTACAGATTATGCCAATAGTATGACATACCTATGCAACTGATTATATCAGCATTCTAACATATGTCTGCTTCTGCATATTCTGCATATGGTAGCAGTGTGACATATCTCTGCTAAAGATTTTGCAAGCCATTTGACTTACCTCTGCTTCTGTACATGGCAGCAGTCTGATATACCTCTGCTAAAGATTATGCCAGCAGTATGCCATACCTCCGCTACAGATTAAGTCAGCAGTCGACATCGTCTGCTTCTGATATGGCAGCAGTCTGACATATCTCTGCTTCAGATTATGCCAGCAGTCTGACATACCTCTGTTCCAGATAATGCTTGCAGTCTGACATACCTCTGTTAAAGATTATACCAGCAGTCTGACATACCTCTGCTTCTGTATATGGTAGCCATCTGACATTCCTTTGTTTCTGTATGTGGTACAACTATGACATACCTCTGCTACAGATTATGCCAGCAGTCTGACATACCTCTGCTTCTGTATATGGTAGCAGTCTAGCATACCTCTCCTACAGGTTATGTCAGCAGTGTCACATATCTCTGCTCCTGTACATGGCAGTAGTCTGACATACCTCTGCTACTGATTATATCAGCAGTCTGACATACCTCTGCTACAGATTATGCCAGCAGTCCAACATACCTCTGCTTCTGTATATGGCAGCAGTCTGACATACCTCTGCGACAGATTATGCAAGCAGTCTGACATACCTCTGCTCCAGATAATGCCAGCAGTCTGACATACCTCTGCTAAAGATTATGCCAGCAGTCTGACATACCTCTGCTTCTGAATATGGTAGCAGTCTAGCATACCTCTGCTACAGGTTATGTCAGCAGTCTCACATATCTCTGCTCCTGTACATGGCAGTAGTCTGACATACCTCTGCTACTGAACATGCCAGCTGTCTGACGTACCACTTCTACAGATTATGCCAGCAGTCCGACATACCTCTGCTACTGATTATATCACCAGTCTGACATACCTCTGCTTCTGTTTATGGCAGCAGTCTGACATACCTCTGCTACTGATTATATCAGCATTCTGAAATACCTCTGCTACAGATTATGCCAGCAGTCCGACTTACCTCTGCTTCTATATATGGAAGCAGTCTGACTTACCTCTGCTACAGATTACGCAAGCAGTCTGACATACCTCTGCTACAGACTATCACAGCTGTCTGTCTTACCTCTGCTACAGTATTATGCCAGCAGTCTGACATACCTCTGCTTCTTTATATGGTAGCCATCTGACATTCCACTGTTTCTGTATATGCTACCACTCTGACATACCTCTGCTACAGATTATACCAGCAGTCTGACATATCTCTTATACAGATAATGCCAACAGTATGACATACCTCTGCTATAGATTATGCCATCAGTCTGACATACCTCTGCTTCTGTATATAGTAGCAGTCTGACAAACCTCTGTTTCTGTATATGGTAGAAGTCTGACATATCTCGGCTACAGATTATGCCAGCAGTCTGACATACCTCAGCTTCTGAATATGGTAGCAGTCTGACATACCTCTGCTACAGGTTATGTCAGCAGTCTGACGTACCTCTGCTTCTGTATGTGGTAGCAGTCTGTCATACATCTGCTACAGATTATGCCAGCAGTATGATGTACGTCCCTGCTACAGATTATGCCAGCTTTCTGACATTCCTTTACTACAGATTATGCCAGCTGTCTGACATACCTCTGTTTCTGTATATGGTAGCAGTCTGACATACCTCTGCTACAGATTATGCCAGCAATCTGACATTCCCTCTGCTACAGATTATATCAGCAGCCTGACACACCTCTGCTTCTGTATATGGTAGCAGTCTGACATACCACTGCTACAGTTTATGCCAGCAGTATGACGTACCTCTGCTAACTGATTATGCAAGCAGTCTGACATACCTCTGCTGCAGATTATGCCAGAAGTCAGATATACCTCCGCTACTGATTATAACAGCAGTCTGACATGCCTCTGCTACAGAATATGCCAGCAGTCCGACATACCTCTGCTGCTGAATATGGCAGCAGTCTGACATACATCTGCTAAAGATTTTGCCAGCAGTCTGACATACCACTGCTCCAGATTATGCCAGCAGTCTGATTTACCTATGTTACAGATTATGCCATCAGTCTGACATACCTCTGCTTCTGTATATGGTAGCCATCTGACATTACTCTGTTTCTGTGTATAGTACCACTCTGACATATCTCTGCTACCGATTATGCTAGCTGTTTGATATATCTCTGCTACAGATACTGCCAGCAGTCTGAAGTACTTCTGCTACAGAGTATGCCAGCAGCCAGACGTACCTCTGCTTCTCTATGTGGTAGCAGTCTGTCATACCTGTGCTACAAATTATGCCTGCAGTCTGACATACCTCTGCTACTGATTATCTCAGCAGTCTGACATATCTCTGCAACATATTATATCAGCAGTCTGACATACCTCTGCTTCTGTACATGGTAGAAGACTGACATACCTCTGCTTCAGATTATGCCAGCTGTCTGACATACCTCGGATACTGATTATGCCAGCAGTGTGACATACCTCTGCTACAGATTATGCCAACTGTCTGACATACCTCTGCTTCTGTATAAGGTAGCAGCCTGACATACCTCTGCTACATATTATGCCAGCAGTGTGACATACCTCTGCTACTGATTATGCCAGCAGTATGACATACCTTTGCTACAGATTATGCCACCTGTCTAATATATCTCTGCTTCTGTATGTAGTAGCAGTCTGAAATACCACTACTACAGATTATGCCAATAGTATGACATAAACCACTGCTACTGATTATATCAGCTTTCTAACATACCTCTGCTTCTGCATATTCTGCATATGGTAGCAGTCTGACATATCTCTGCTAAAGATTTTGCCAGACATTTGACTTACCTCTGCTTCTGTATATGGCAGCAGTATGATATACCTCTGCTACAGATTATGCCAGCAGTATGACATACCTCCACTACATATTAAGTCAGCAGTCCGACATACCTCTGCTTCTGTATATGGCAGCAGTCTGACATACCTCTGCTTCAGATTATGCCAGCAGTCTGACATACCTCTGCTCCAGATATTGCCTGCAGTCTGACATACCTCTGCTTCAGATTAGGCCAGCAGTCTGACATACCTCTGTTCCAGATAATGCTTGCAGTCTGACATACCTCTGTTAAAGATTATGCCAGCAGTCTGACATACCTCTGCTTCTGTATATGGTAGCCATCTGACATTCCTTTGTTTCTGTATATGGTACAACTATGACATACCTCTGCTACAGATTATGCCAGCAGTCTGACATACCTCTGCTTCTGTATATGGTAGCAGTCTAGCATACCTCTCCTACAGGTTATGTCAGCAGTCTCACATATCTCTGCTCCTGAACATGGCGGTAGTCTGACATACCTCTGCTACTGATTATATCAGCAGTCTGACATACCTCTGCTACAGATTATGCCAGCAGTCCGACATACCGCTGCTTCTGTATATGGCAGCAGTCTGACATACCTCTGCGACAGATTATGCAAGCAGTCTGACATACCTCTGCTCCAGATAATGCCAGCAGTCTGACATACCTCTGCTAAAGATTATGCCAGCAGTCTGACATAACTCTGCTTCTGAATATGGTAGCAGTCTAGCATACCTCTGCTACAGGTTATGTCAGCAGTCTCACATATCTCTGCTCCTGTACATGGCAGTAGTCTGACATACCTCTGCTACTGAACATGCCAGCTGTCTGACGTACCACTTCTACAGATTATGCCAGCAGTCCGACATACCTCTGCTACTGATTATATCACCAGTCTGACATACCTCTGCTTCTGTTTATGGCAGCAGTCTGACATACCTCTGCTACTGATTATATCAGCATTCTGACATACCTCTGCTACAGATATGCCAGCAGTCCGACTTACCTCTGCTTCTATATATATGGAAGCAGTCTGACTTCCTCTGCTACAGATTGTATGAACAGTCTGACATACCTCTGCTACAGATTATCACAGCTGTCTGTCATGCCTCTGCTACAGTATTATGCCAGCAGTCTGACATACCTCTGCTTCTTTATATGGTAGCCATCTGACATTCCACTGTTTCTGTATATGCTACCACTCTGACATACCTCTGCTACAGATTATACCAGCAGTCTGACATATCTCTTATACAGATAATGCCAACAGTATGACATACCTCTGCTATAGATTATGCCATCAGTCTGACATACCTCTGCTTCTGTATATAGTAGCAGTCTGACAAACCTCTGTTTCTGTATATGGTAGAAGTCTGACATATCTCGGCTACAGATTATGCCAGCAGTCTGACATACCTCAGCTTCTGAATATGGTAGCAGTCGACATACCTCTGCTACAGGTTATGTCAGCAGTCTGGCGTACCTCTGCTTCTGTATGTGGTAGCAGTCTGTCGCCCACATCTGCTACAGATTATGCCAGCAGTATGATGTACGTCTGCTACAGATTATGCCAGCTTTCTGACATACCTTTACTACAGATTATGCCAGCTGTCTGACCTACCTCTGTTTCTGTATGGTAGCAGTCTGACATACCTCTGCTACAGATTATGCCAGCAATCTGACATTCTCTGCTACAGATTATATCAGCAGCCTGACACACCTCTGCTTCTGTATATGGTAGCAGTCTGACACACCTCTGCTACAGTTTCTGCCAGCAGTCTGACACCTCTGCTGCAGATTATGCCAGTCAGATATACCTCCGCTACTGATTATAACAGCAGTCTGACATGCCTCTGCTACAGAATATGCCAGCAGTCTGACATACCTCTGCTGCTGAATATGGCAGCAGTCTGACATACATCTGCTAAAGATTTTGCCAGCAGTCTGACATACCACTGCTCGAGATTATGCCAGCAGTCTGACTTACCAATGCTACAGATTATGCCATCAGTCTGACATACCTCTGCTTCTGTATATGGTAGCCATCTGACATTTCTCTGTTTCTGTATATACTACCACTCTGACATATCTCTGCTACCGATTATGCTAGCTGTTTGATATATCTCTGCTACAGATAATGCCAGAAGTCTGAAGTACTTCTGCTGCAGATTATGCCAGCAGTCAGACGTACCTCTACTTCTCTATGTGGTAGCAGTCTGTCATACCTGTGCTACAAATTATGCCTGCAGTCTGACACACCTCTGCTACTGATTATCTCAGCAGTCTGACATATCTCTGCAACATATTATATCAGCAGTCTGACATACCTCTGCTTCTGTACATGGTAGAAGACTGACATACCTCTGCTTCAGATTATGCCAGCTGTCTGACATACCTCGGATACTGATTATGCCAGCAGTGTGACATACCTCTGCTACAGATTATGCCAACTGTCGGACATACCTCTGCTTCTGTATAAGGTAGCAGCCTGACATACCTCTGCTACATATAATGCCAGCAATGTGACTTACCTCTGCTACTGATTATGCCAGCAGTCTGACATTCCTCATCTACAGGTTTGCCTTTTGTCTGACATTCCTCTGCTTCTGTATATGGTAGAACTCTGCCATACCTCTGCTACATTATGCCAGCTGTCTGTCATACCTCTGCTTCTGTATGTCTCAGCAGTCTGACATACCTCTGCTACAGATTATGCCAGCAGTCTGACATACCTCTGCTACAGATTATATCAGCTGTCTGACACACCTCTGCTTCTCTATATGGTAGCAGTCTGATATACGTCTGCTACAGATTATGCCAGCAGTGTGACATACCTCTGCTACTGATTATGCCAGCAGTATGACATACCTTTGCTTCAGATTATGCCACCTGTCTAATATACCTCTGCTTCTGTATGTAGTAGCAGTCTGACATACCACTGCTACAGATTGTGCCAATAGTATGACATACCTCTGCTACTGATTATGTCAGCTTTCTAACATACCTCTGCTTGTGCATATTCTGCATATGGTAGCAGTCTGACATATCTCTGCTAAAGATTTTGCCAGTCATTTGACTTACCTCTGCTTCTGTATATGGCAGCAGTATGATATACCTCTCCTACAGATTATGCCAGCAGTATGACATACCTCCGCTACATATTAAGTCAGCAGTCCGACATACCTCTGCTTCTGTATATATGGCAGCAGTCTGACATACCTCTGCTTCAGATTATGCCAGCAGTCTGACATACCTCTGCTCCAGATATTGCCTGCAGTCTGACATACCTCTGCTAAAGACGATGCCAGCAGTTTGACATACCTCTGCTTCTGTATATGGTAGCCATCTGACATACCTCTGCTACAGATTATGCAAGCAGTCTGACATACCTCTGCTGCAGATTATCACAGCTGTCTGTCATACCTCTGCTACAGTACTATGCCAGCAGTCTGACATACCTCTGCTTCTTTATATGGTAGCCATCTGACATTCCACTGTTTCTGTATATGCTACCACTCTGACATACCTCTGCTACGGATTATACCAGCAGTCTGACAAATCTCTTATACAGATAATGCCAGCAATCTGACATACCTCTGCTATAGATTATGCCATCAGTCTGACATACCTCTGCTTCTGTATATAGTAGCAGTCTGACATACCTCTGTTTCTGTATATGGTAGAAGTCTGACATATCTCGGCTACAGATTATGCCAGTAGTGTGACATACCGCAGCTTCTGTATATGGTAGCAGTCTGACATACCTCTGCTACAGGTTATGTCAGCAGTCTGACGTACCTCTGCATCTGTATGTGGTAGCAATCTGTCATACATCTGCCAGATTATGCCAGCAGTATGATGTACCTCTGCTACAGATTATGCCAGCTTTCTGACATACCATTACTACAGATTATGCCAGCAGTCTGACACACCTCTGTTTCTGTATATGGTAGCAGTCTGACATACCTCTGCTACAGATTATGCCAGCAATCTGACATTCCTCTTCTACAGATTATATCAGCAGCCTGACACACCTCTGCTTCTGTATATGGTAGCAGTCTGACATACCTCTGCTACAGATTATGCCAGCAGTATGACGTACCTCTGCTCCTGATTATGCAAGCAGTCTGACATACCTCTGCTACAGATTATGCCAGCTGTCTGACATATCTCTGTTTCAATATTTGGTAGCAGTCTGACATACCTCTGCTACAGATTATGCCAGCAGAATGACATTCCTCTGCTACTGATTACATCAGCAGTTTCACGTACCTCTGCTTCTGTATATTCGGTATATGGTAGCAGTCTGACGTACCACTGCTATAGATTATGCCAGCAGTTTGACATAATTCTGCTTCTGTATATGGCAGCTGTCTGACATACCTTTGCTACAGATTATGCCAGCAGTATGACATACCTCTGGTAGAGATTATGCCAGTTGTCTGACATACCTCTTCTTCTGTATATGCAGCACTTTAACATACCTCTGCTGCAGATTATGCCAGAAGTCATACATACCTCCGCTACTGATTATAACAGCAGTCTGACATGCCTCTGCTACAGAATATGCCAGCAGTCTGACATACCTCTGCTGCTGAATATGGCAGCAGTCTGACATACATCTGCTAAAGATTTTGCCAGCAGTCTGACATACCTCTGCTCCAGATTATGCCAGCAGTCTAACATACCTCTGCCCCATATAATCACAGCTGTCTGTCATACATCTGCTACAGTATTATGCCAGCAGTCTGACATACCTCTGCTTCTTTATATGGTAGCCATCTGACATTCCTCTGTTTCTGTATATGCTACCACTCTGACATACCTCTGCTACAGATTATACCAGCTGTCTGACATATGTCTTATACAGATAATGCCAGCAGTCTGACATACCTCTGCAATGGATTATGCCATCAGTCTGACATACCTCTGCTTCTGTATGTAGTAGCAGTCTGACATACCTCTTTTTCTGTATATGGTAGAAGTCTGACATATCTCGGCTACAGATTATGTCAGCAGTCTGACGTACCTCTGCTTCTGTATGTGGGTAGCAGTCTGTCATACATCTGCTACAGATTATGCCAGCATTATGATGTACCTCTGCTACATATTATGCCAGCGTTCTGACATACCTTTACTACAGATTATGCCAACTATCTGACATACCTCTGTTTCTGTATATGGTAGCAGTCTGACATACCTCTGCTACAGATTATGCCAGCAATCTGACATTCCTCTGCTACAGATTAAATCAGCAGCCTGACACACCTCAGTTTCTGTATATCGTAGCAGTCTGACATACCTCTGCTACAGATTATGCCAGCAGTATGACGTACCTCTGCTACTGATTATGCCAGCAGTCTGACATACATATGATACAGATTATGCCATCAGTCTGACATACCTTTGCTTCTGTATATGGTAGCCATCTGACATTACTCTGTTTCTGTATATGGTACCACTCTGACATACCTCTGCTACCGATTATGCTAGCTGTCTGATATATCGCTGATACCGATAATGCCAGCAGTCTGAAGTACCTCTGCTACTGATTATGCCAGCAGTCTGACGTAGCTCTGCTTCTGTATGTGGTAGCAGTCTCTCTAACCTGTGCTACAAATTATGCCAGCAGTCTGACATACCTCTGCTACTGATTACATCAGCAGTCTGACATATTTCTGCAACATATTATATCAGCAGTCTGACATACCTCTGCTTCTGTACATGGTAGAAGTCTGACATACCTATGCTTCAGATTTTGCTAACTGTCTGACATACCTCAGATACTGATTATGCCAGCAGTGTGACATACCTCTGCTACAGATTATGCCAGCTGTCTGACATACCGCAGCTTCTTTATAATGTAGCAGCCTGACATACCTCTGCTACATATTATGCCAGCCGTGAGACATACCTCTGCTACTGATTATGCCAGCAGTCTGACATTCCTCATCTACATATTATGCCTTCTGTATGACATTCCTCTGCTTCTGTATATCGTAGAAGTCTGACATACCTCTGTTGCAGATTATGCCAGAAGTCAGATATACCTCCGCTACTGATTATAACAGCAGTCTGACATGCCTCTGCGACAGAATATGCCAGCAGTCCGACATACCTCTGCTGCTGAATATGGCAGCAGTCTGACATACATCTGCTAAAGATTTTGCCATCAGTCTGACATACCTCGGCTCCAGATTATGCCAGCAGTCTGACTTACCTATGCTACAGATTATGCCATCAGTCTGACATACCTCTGCTTCTGTATATGGTAGCCATCTGACATTACTCTGTTTCTGTATATACTACCACTCTGACATATCTCTGCTACCGATTCTGCTAGCTGTTTGATATATCTCTGCTACAGATAATGCCAGCAGTCTGAAGTACTTCTGCTACTGATTATGCCAGCATTCTGACGTACCTTGGCTTCTGTATATGGTAGCCATCTGACATTACTCTGTTTCTGTATATGGTACCACTCTGACATACCTCTGCTACCGATTATGCTAGCTGATATATCTCTTATACCGATAATGCCAGCAGTCTGAAGTACCTCTGCTTCTGATTATGCCAGTAGTCTGACGTAGCTCTGCTTCTGTATGTGGTAGCAGTCTGTCATACCTGTGCTACAAATTATGCCAGCAGTCTGACATACCTCTGCTACTGATTATATCAGCAGTCTGACATATTTCTGCAACATATTATATCAGCAGTCTGACATACCTCTGCTTCTGTACATGGTTGAAGTCTGACATACCTCTGCTTCAGATTTTGCTAACTGTCTGACATACCTCGGATACTGATTATGCCAGCAGTGTGACATACCTCTGCTACAGATTATGCCAGCTGTCTGACATACCTCTGCTTCTTTATAAGGTAGCAGCCTGACATACCTCTGCAACATATTATGCCAGCAGTGTGACATACCTCTGCTACTGATTATGCCAGCAGTCTGATATTCCTCATCTACAGATTATGCCTTCTGTCTGACATTCCTCTGCATCTGTATATGGTAGAAGTCTGACATACCTCTGCTGCAGATTATGCGAGAGTCAGATATACCTCCGCTACTGATTATAACAGCAGTCTGACATGCCTCTGCGACAGAATATGCCAGCAGTCCGACATACCTCTGTTGCTGAATAGGCAGAAGTCGACATACATCTGCTAAAGATTTTGCCATCAGTCTGACATACCTCTGCTCCAGATTATGCCAGCAGTCTGACATACCTATGCTGCAGATTATGCCATCAGGCTGACATACCTCTGCTTCTGTATATGGTAGCCATCTGACATTACTCTGTTTCTGTATATGGTACCACTCTGACATATCTCTCCTACCGATTATGCTAGCTGTCTGATATATCTCTGCTACAGATAATGCCAGCAGTCTGAAGAACTTCTGCTACAGATTATGCCAGCAGTCTGACGTACCTCTGCTTCTGTATGTGGTAGCAGTCTGTCATTCCTGTGCTACAAATTATGCTAGCAGTCTGACATGAATCTGCTACTGATTATATCAGCAGTCTGACATATCTCTGCAACATATTATATCAGCAGTCTGACATACCTCTGCTTGTGTACATGGTAGAAGTCTGACATACCTCTCCTTCAGATTATGCCAGCTGTCTGACATACCTCGGATACTGATTATGCCAGCAGTGTGACATACCTCTGCTGCAGATTATGCCAGCTGTCTGACATACCTCTGCTTCTGTATAAGGTAGCAGCATGACATACCTCTGCTACATATTATGCCAGCAGTGTGACATACCTCTGCTCCAGATTATGCCAGCAGTCTGACATACCTCTGCTCCGATAATCACATCTGTTTGTCATACCTCTGCTACAGTATTATGCCAGCAGTCTGACATACCTCTGCTTCTTTATATGGTAGCCATCTGACATTCCTCTGTTTCTGTATATGCTACCACTCTGACATACCTCTGCTACAGATTATACCAGCTGTCTGACATATCTCTAATAAAGATAATGCCAGCAGTCTGACATACCTCTGCAATAGATTATGCCATCAGTCTGACATACCTCTGCTTCTGTATGTAGCAGCAGTCTGACATACCTCTTTTTCTGTATATGGTAGAAGTCTGACATATCTCGGCTACAGATTATGTCAGCAGTCTGACGTACCTCTGCTTCTGTATGTGGTAGCAGTCTGTCATATATCTGCTACAGATTATGCCAGCATTATGATGTACCTCTGCTACAGATTATGCCAGCGTTCTGACATACCTTTACTTCAGATTATGTCAGCTATCTGACATACCTCTGTTTCTGTATATGGTAGCAGTCTGACATACCTCTGCTACAGATTATGCCAGCAATCTGACATTCCTCTGCTACAGATTATATCAGCAGCCTGACACACCTCAGCTTCTGTATATCGTAGCAGTCTGAAATACCTCTGCTGCAGATTATACCAGCAGTATGACGTACCTCTGCTACTGATTATGCAAGCAGTCTGACATACCTCTGCTACAGATTGTGCCAGCTGTCTGACATACCTCTGTTTTCTATATGGCAGCAGTCTGACTACCTCTGCTACAGATTAAGCCAGCAGTATGACATACCTCTGCTACTGATTATATAAGCAGTCTGACGTACCTCTGCTTCTGTATATTCTGTATATGGTAGCAGTCTGACATTCCACTGCTATAGATTAGGCCAGCAGTTTGACATTATTCTGCTTCTGTTTATGGCAGCAGTCTGACATACCTTTGCTACAGATTATGCCAGCAGTATGACATACCTCTGGTAGAGATTATGCCAGCTGTCTGACATACCTCTGCTTCTGTATATGGCAGCAGTCTGACATAACTCTGCTGCAGATTATGCCAGAAGTCTAATATACCTCCGCTAATGATTATAACAGCAGTCTGACATGCCTCTGCTTCAGAATATGCCAGCAGTACGACATAACTCTGCTGCTGAATATGGCAGCAGTCTGACATACATCTGCTAAAGATTTTGCCAGCAGTCTGACTACCTCTGCTCCAGATTATGCCAGCAGTCTGACATACATATGATACAGATTATGCCATCAGTCTGACATACCTCGGTTTCTGTCTAAGTAGCCATCTATCATTTGTTTCTGTATATGGTACCACTCTGACATACCTCTGCTACCGATTATGCTAGCTGTCTGATATATCTCTGATACGATAATGCCAGCAGTCTGAAGTACCTCTGCTACTGATTATGCCAGCAGTCTGGCGTAGCTCTGCTTCTGTATGTGGTAGCAGTCTGTCATACCTGTGCTACAAATTATGCCAGCAGTCTGACATACCTCTGCTACTGATTATATCAGCAGTCTGACATATTTCTGCAACATATTAAATCAGCAGTCTGACATACCTCTGCTTCTGTACATGGTAGAAGTCTGACATACCTCTGCTTCAGATTTTGCTAACTGTCTGACATACCTCGGATACTGATTATGCCAGCAGTGTGACATACCTCTGCTACAGATTATGCCAGCTGTCTGACATGCCTCTGCTTCTTTATAAGGTAGCAGCCTGACATACCTCTGCAACATATTATGCCAGCAGTGTGACATACCTCTGCTACTGATTATGCCAGCAGTCTGACATTCCTCTGCTTCTGTATATGGTAGAAGTCTGACATACCTCTGCTGCAGATTATGCCAGAAGTCAGATATACCTCCGCTACTGATTATAACACCAGTCTGACATGCCTCTGCGGTAAGAATTTTGCCACGAGTCTGACTTACCTCTGCTGCTGAATATGGCAGCAGTCTGACATACATCTGCTAAAGATTTTGCCATCAGTCTGACATACCTCTGCTCCAGATTATGCCAGCAGTCTGACATACCTATGCTGCAGATTATGCCATCAGGCTGACATTCCTCTGCTTCTGTATATGGTAGCCATCTGACATTACTCTGTTTCTGTATATGGTACCACTCTGACATATCTCTGCTACCGATTATGCTAGCTGTCTGATATATCTCTGCTACAGATAATGCCAGCAGTCTGAAGTACTTCAGCTACAGATTATGCCAGCTGTCTGACGTACCTCTGCTTCTGTATGTGGTAGCAGTCTGTCATTCCTGTGCTACAAAGTATGCTAGCAGTCTGACATGAATCTGCTACTGATTATATCAGCAGTATGACATATCTCTGCAACATATTATATCAGCAGTCTGACATACCTCTGCTTCTGTACATGGTAGAAGTCTGACATACCTCTGCTGATTAGATATGCCAGCTGTCTGACATACCTTGGATACTGATTATGCCAGCAGTGTGACATACCTCTGCTGCAGATTATGCCAGCTGTCTGACATACCTCTGCTTCTGTATAAGGTAGCAGCAAGACATACCTCTGCTACATATTATGCCAGCAGTGTGACATACCTCTGCTACTGACTATGCCAGCAGTCTGACATTCCACATCTACAGATTATGCCTTCTGTCTGACATTTCACTGCTTCTGTATATGGTAGAAGTCTGACATACCTCTGCTACAGATTACGTCAGCTGTCTGACATACCTCTGCTACAGATTATATCAGCTGTCTGACACACCTCTGCTTCTCTATATGGTAGCAGTCTGACATACGTCTGCTACAGATTATGCCTGCAGTGTGACATACCTCTGCTACTGATTATGCCAGCAGTATGACATACCTTTGCTACAGATTATGCCACCTGTCTGTTATACTTTTGCTTCTGTATATAGTAGCAGTCTGACATACCACTGCTACAGATTATGCCAATAGTATGACATACCTATGCAACTGATTATATCAGCACTCTAACATACGTCTGCTTCTGCATATTCTGCATATGGTAGCAGTCTGACATATCTCTGCTAAAGATTTTGCCAGCCATTTGACTTACCTCTGCTTCTGTATATGGCAGCAGTCAGATATACCTCTGCTAAAGATTATGCCAGCAGTATGACATACCTCCGCTACAGATTAAGTCAGCAGTCCGACATATCCTCTGCTTCGTATGGCAGCAGTCTGACATACCTCTGCTTCAGATTATGCCAGCAGTCTGACATACCTCTGTTCCAGATAATGCCTGCAGTCTGACATACCTCTGTTAAAGATTATGCCAGCAGTCTGACATACCTCGGCTTCTGTATATGGTAGCCAACTGACATTCCTCTGTTTCTGTATATGGTACCACTATGACATACCTCTGCTACAGATTATGCCAGCAGTCTGACATACCTCTGCTTCTGTATATGGTAGCAGTCTAGCATACCTCTTCTACAGGTTATGTCAGCGTTCTCACATATCTCTGCTCCTGTACATGGCAGTAGTCTGACATACCTCAGCTACTGAACATGCCAGCTGTCTGATGTACCTCTTCTACAGATTATGCCAGCAGTCCGACATACCTCTGCTACTGATTATATCACCAGTCTGACATACCTCTGCTTCTGTTTATGGCAGCAGTCTGACATACCTCTGCTACTGATTATATCAGCAGTCTGACATACCTCTGCTACAGATTATGCCAGTAGTCCGACATACCTCTGCTTCTGTATATGGCAGCAGTCTGACATACCTCTGCTACAGATTATGCAAGCAGTCTGACATACCTCTGCTCCAGATAATGCCAGGAGTCTGACATAGCTCTGCTAAAGATTATGCCAGCAGTCTGACATACCTCTGCTTCTGTATATGGTAGCAGTCTAGCGTACATCTGCTACAGATTATGTCAGCAGTCTCACATATCTCGCTCCTGTACATGGCAGTAGTCTGACATACCTCTGCTACTGAACATGCCAGCTGTCTGACGTACCTCTTCTACAGATTTTGCCAGCAGTCCGACATATCTCTGCTACTGATTATATCACCAGTCTGTTATACCTCTGCTTCTGTTTATGGCAGCAGTCTGACATACCTCTGCTACTGATTATATCAGCAGTCTGACATACCTCTGCTACAGATTATGCCAGCAGTCCGACATACCTCTGCTTCAGTATATGGCAGCAGTCTGACATACCTCTGCTACAGATTATGCAAGCAGTCTGACATACCTCTGCTACAGATTATCACAGCTGTCTGTCATACCTCTGCTACAGTATTATGCCAGCAGTCTGACATACCTTTGCATCTTTATATGGTAGCCATCTGACATTCCACTGTTTCTGTACATGCTACCACTCTGACATACCTCTGCTACAGATTATACCAGCAATCTGACATATCTCTTATACAGATAATGCCAACAGTATGACATACCTCTGCTATAGATTATGCCATCAGTCTGACATACCTCTGCTCTGTATATAGTAGTAGTCTGACAAACCTCTGTTTCTGTATATGGTAGAAGTCTGACATATCTGGCTACAGATTATGCCAGCAGTCTGACATACCTCAGCTTCTGTATGTGGTAGCAGTCTGTCATACATCTGCTACAGATTATGCAAGCAGTATGATGTACCTCTGCTACAGATTATGCCAGCTTTCTGACATACCTTTACTACAGATTATGCCAGCTGTCTGAAATACCTCTGTTTGTGTATATGGTAGCAGTCTGACATACCTCTGCTACAGATTATGCAGCAATCTGACATTCCTCTGCTACAGATTATATCAGCAGCCTGACACACCTCTGCTTCCTGTATAAGGTAGCAGTCTGAGCATACCTCTGCTGCAAATTATGCCAGCAGTATGACGTACCTCTGCTACTGATTATGCAAGCAGTCTGACATACCTCTGTTTCTGTATATGGTAGCAGTCAGACATTCCTCTGCTACAGGTTATGCCAGCAGTATGACATACCTCTGCTACTGATTACATCAGCAGTCTCACGTACCTCTGCTTCTGTATATTCTGTATATGGTAGCATTCTGATGTACCACTGCTATAGATTATGCCAGCAGTTTGATATAATTCTGCTTCTGTGTATGGCAGCTGTCTAACATATCTTTGCTACAGATTATGCCAGCAGTATGACATACCTCTGGTAGAGATTATGCCAGCTGTCTGACATACCTCTGCTTCTGTATATGGCAGCAGTCTGACATACCTCTTCTGCAGATTATGCCAGAAGTCAGATATACCTCCGATACTGATTATAACAGCAGTCTGACATGCCTCTGCTACAGAATATGCCAGCAGTCCGACATACCTCTGCTGCTGAATATGGCAGCAGTCTGACATACATCTGCTAAGGATTTTGCCAGCAGTCTGACATACCTCTGCTCCAGATTATGCCAGTAGTCTGACTTACCTATATGCTACAGATTATGCCATCAGTCTGACATACCTCTGCTTCTGTATATGGTAGCCATCTGACATTACTCTGTTTCTGTATATGGTACCACTCTGACATATCTCTGCTACCGATTATGCTAGCTGTTTGATATATCTCTGCTACAGATAATGCCAGCAGTCTGAAGTATTTCTGCTACAGATTATGCCAGCAGCCTGACGTACCTCTGCTTCTCTATGGGGTAGCAGTCTGTCATACCTGTGCTACAAATTATGCCTGCAGTCTGACATACCTCTGCTACTGATTATCTCAGCAGTCTGACATATCTCCGCAACATATTATATCAGCAGTCTGACATACCTCTGCTTCTGTACATGGTAGAAGACTGACATACCTCTGCTTCAGATTATGCCAGCTGTCTGACATACCTCGGATACTGATTATGCCAGCAGTGTGACATACTCTGCTACAGATTATGCCAACTGTCTGACATACCTCTGCTTCTGTATAGGTAGCACCCTGACATACCTCTCACAGTATTATGCCAGCAGTGTGACATTCCTCTGCTACTGATTATGCCAGCAGTCTGACATTCCTCATCTACAGATTATGCCTTCTGTCTGACTTTCCACTGCTTCTGTATATGGCAGAACTCTGCCATACCTCTGCTACAGATTATGCCAGCTGTCTGTCATGCACTCTGCTTCTGTATGGCAGCAGTCTGACATACCTCTGCTACAGATAATGCCAGCAGTCTGACATACCTCTGCTACAGATTATATCAGCTGTCTGACACACCTCTCTTCTATATGGTAGCAGTCTGAAATATGTCTGCTACAGATTATGCCAGCAGTGTGACATACCTCTGCTACTGATTATGCCAGCAGTATGACATACCTTTGATACAGATTATGCCACCTGTCTAATATACCTCTGCTTCTGTATATAGTAGCAGTCTGACATACCACTGCCTGCAGATTATGCCAATAGTATGACATGCCTCTGTTACTGATTATATCCAGCTTTCTAACATACCTCTGCTTCTGCATATTCTGCATATGGTAGCAGTCTGACATATCTCTAAAAGATTTTGCCAGCCATTTGACTTACCTCTGCTTCCGTATATGGCAGCAGTCTGATATAACTCTGCTACAGATTATGCCAGCAGTATGACATACCTCCGCTACATATTAAGTCAGCAGTCCGACATACCTCTGCTTCTGTATATGGCAGCAGTCTGACATACCTCTGCTTCAGATTATTCCAGCAGTCTGACATACCTCTGCTCCAGATATTGCCTGCAGACTGACATACCTCTGCTAAAGACAATGCCAGCAGATTGACATACCTCTGCTTCTGTATATGGAAGCCATCTGACATTCCTCTGTTTCTGTATATGGTACCACTATGACATACCTCTGCTACAGATTATGCCAGCAGTCTGACATACCTCTGCTTCTGTATATGGTAGCAGTCTAGCATACCTCTCCTACAGGTTATGTCAGCAGTCTCACATATCTCTTGCTCCTGTACATGGCAGTAGTCTGACATACCTCTCTGCTACTGAACATGCCAGCTGTCTGACATTCCTATTCTACAGATTATGCCAGCAGTCCTAATCATAACCTCTGCTACTGATTATATCACCAGTCTGACATACCTCTGCTACTGATTATATCAGCAGTCTGACATACCTCTGCTACAGATTATGCCAGCAGTCCGACATACCTCTGCTTCTGTATATGGCTGCAGTCTGACATACCTCTGCTACAGATTATGCAAGCAGTCTGACATACCTCTGTTCCAGATAATGCCAGCGGTCTGACATACCTCTGCTAAAGATTATGCCAGCAGTCTGACATACCTCTGCTTCTGTATATGGTAGCAGTCTAGCATTCCTCTGCTACAGGTTATGTCAGCAGTCTCACATATCTCTGCTCCTGTACGCAGCAGTAGTCTGACATACTTCTGCTACTGAACATGCCAGCTGTCTGCGTGCCTCTTCTACAGATTATGCCAGCAGTCCGACATACCTCTGCTACTGATTAAATCACCAGTCTGACATACCACTGCTTCTGTGTATGGCAGCAGTCTGACATACCTCTGCTACTGATTATATCAGCAGTCTGACATACCTCTGCTACAGATTATGCAAGTAGTCCGACATATCTCTGCTTCTGTATATGGCAGCAGTCTGACATACCTCTGCTACAGATTATGCAAGCAGTCTGACATATCTCTGCTGCAGATTATCACAGCTGTCTGTCATACCTCTGCTACAGTATTATGCCAGCAGTCTGACATACCTCTGCTTCTTTATATGGTAGCCATCTGACATTCCACTGTTTCTGTATATGCTACCACTCTGACATACCTCTGCTACAGATTATACCAGCAGTCTGACAAATCTCTTATACAGATAATGCCAGCAGTCTGACATACCTCTGCTATAGATTATACCATCAGTCTGACATACCTCTGCTTCTGTATATAGTAGCAGTCTGACATACCTCTGTTTCTTTATATGGTAGAAGTCTGACATATCTCGGCTACAGATTATACCAGCAGTCTGACATTCCGCAGTTTCTGTATATGGTAGCAGTCTGACATATCTCTGCTACAGGTTATGTCAGCAGTCTGACGTACCTCTGCTTCTGTATGTGGTAGCAATCTGTCATACATCTGCTACAGATTATGCCAGCAGTATGATGTACCTCTGCTACAGATTATGCCAGCGTTCTGACATACCTTTACTACAGATTATGCCAGCTGTCTGACACACCTCTGTTTCTGTATATGGTAGCAGTCTGACATACCTCTGCTACAGATTATGCCAGCAATCTGACATTCCTCTGCTACAGATTATATCAGCAGCCTGACACACCTCTGCTTCTGTATATGGTAGCAGTCTGACATACCTCTGCTACAGATTATGCCAGCAGTATGACGTACCTCTGGTCCTGATTATGCAAGCAGTCTGAAATACCTCTGCTGAAGATTATGCCAGCTGTCTGACATACCTCTGTTTCTGAATATGGTAGCAGTCTGACATACCTCTGCTACAGATTATGCCAGCAGTATGACATTCCTCTGCTACTGATTACATCAGCAGTCTCACGTACCTCTGCTTCTGTATATTCTGTATATGGTAGCAGTCTGACGTAACACTGCTATAGATTATGCCAGCAGTTTGACATAATTCTGCTTCTGTATATGGCAGCTGTCTGACATACCTTTCTGAGATTATGCCAGCAGTATGACATACCTCTGGTAGAGATTATGCCATCTGTCTGACATACCTCTTCTTCTGTATAAGCAGCACTTTGACATACCTCTGCTGCAGATTATGCCAGAAGTCATATATACCTCCGATACTGATTATAACAGCAGTCTGACATGCCTCTGCTACAGAATATGCCAGCAGTCCGACATACCTCTGCTGCTGAATATGGCAGCAGTCTGACATACATCTGCTAAAGATTTTGCCAGCAGTCTGACATACCTCTGCTCCAGATTATGCCAGCAGTCTGACATACCTCTGCTACAGATAATCACAGCTGTCTGTCATACCTCTGCTACAGTATTATGCCAGCAGTCTGACATACCTCTGCTTCTTTATATGGTAGCCATCTGAAATTACTCTGTTTCTGATATATACCACTCTGACATACCTCTGCTACAGATTATACCAGCTGTCTGACATATCTCTTATACAGATAATGCCAGCAGTCTGACATACCTCTGCTATAGATTATGCCATCAGTCTTACATACCTCTGCTTCTGTATGTAGTAGCAGTCTGACATACCTCTGTTTCTGTATATGGTAGAAGTCTGACATATCTCGGCTACAGATTATGTCAGCAGTCTGACGTACTCTGCTTCTGTATGTGGTAGCAGTCTGTCATCCATCTGCTACAGATTATTCCAGCAGTATGATTTACCTCTGCTGCAGATTATGCCAGTTTTCTGACATACCTTTACTACAGATTATGCCAGCTATCTGACATACCTCTGTTTCTGTATATGGTAGCAGTCTGACATACCTCTGCTACAGATTATGCCAGCAATCAGACATTCCTCTGCTACAGATTATATCAGCAGCCTGGCACACCTCTGCTTCTGTATATCGTAGCAGTCTGACATACCTCTGCTACAGATTATGCCAGCAGAATGACGTACCTCTGCTACTGATTATGCAAGCAGTCTGACATACCTCTGCTACAGATTATGCCAGCTGTCTGACATACCTCTGTTTCTGTATATGGTAGTAGTCTGACACTCTGCACATAGATTTGCAGTTTGATATACCTTCACATTGATTACATAAGCAGTCTGAGTACCTCTGCTTCTGTATATTCTGTATATGGTAGCAGTCTGACATACCACTGCTATAGATTGGGCCTGCAGTTTGACATTATTCTGCTTCTGTATGTGGCGGCAGTCTGACATACCTTTGCACAGATTATGCCAGCAGTATGACATACCTCTGGTAGATTATGCCAGCTGTTCGATGATACTCTGCTTCTATATGAGCAGTCTGACATAACTGTACTGCAGATTATGCCAGAAGTCTGATATACTCCGCTACTGATTATAACAGCAGTCTGACATGCCTCTGCTTCAGAATATGCCAGCAGTCTGACATACCTCTGCTGCTGAATATGGCAGCAGTCTGACATACATCTGCTAAAGATTTTGCCAGCAGTCTGACATACTCTCTTCTCCAGATTATGCCAGCAGTCTGACATAAATATGATACAGATTATGCCATCAGTTTGACATACCTCTGTTTTGTATATGGTAGCCATCTGACATTACTCTTGTTTCTGTATATGGTACCACTCTGACATACCTCTGCTACCGATTATGCTAGCTGTCTGATATATCTCTGATACCGATAATGCCAGCAGTCTGAAGTACCTCTGCTACTGATTATTCCAGCAGTCTGGCGTAGCTCTGCTTCTGTATGTGTTAGCGGTCTGTCATACCTGTGCTACAAATTATGCCAGCAGTCTGACATACCTCTGCTACTGATTATGCCAGCAGTATGACATTCCTCATCTACAGATTATGCCTTCTGTCTGACATTCCTCTGCTTCTGTATATGGTAGAAGTCTGACATACCTCTGCTGCAGATTATGCCAGAAGTCAGATATACCTCCGCTACTGATTATAACACCAGTCTGACATGCCTCATGACAGAATTTGCCAGCAGTCCGACATACCTCTGCTGCAGAATATGGCAGCAGTCTGACATACATCTGCTAAAGATTTTGCCATCAGTCTGACATACCTCCTGCTCCAGATTATGACCAGCAATTGACATACCTATGCTACAGATTATGCCATCAGGCTGACATACCTCTGCTTCTGTATATGGTGCCATCTGACATTACTCTGTTTCTGTATATGGTACCACTCTGACATATCTCTGCTACCTATTATGCTAGCTGTCTGATATATCTCTGCTACAGATAATGCCAGCAGTCTGAAGTACTTGCTACAGATTATGCCAGCAGTCTGACGTGCCTCTGCTTCTGTATGTGGTAGCAGTCTGTCATTCCTGTACTACAAATTATGCTAGCAGTCTGACATGCCTCTGCTACTGATTATATCAGCAGTCTGACATATCTCTGCAACGTATTATATCAGCAGTCTGACATACCTCTGCTTCTGTACATGGTAGAAGTCTGACATACCTCTGCTTCAGATTATGCCAGCTGTCTGACATACCTCGGATACTGATTATGCCAGCAGTGTGACATACCTCTGCTTCAGATTATGCCAGCTGTCTGACATACCCTTGATACTGATTATATCCAGCAGTGTGACATACCTCTGCTACTGATTAAGCCAGCAGTCTGACATTCCTCATCTACAGATTATGCCTTCTGTCTGACATTCCTCTGCTTCTGTATATGGTAGAAGTCTGACATACCTCTGCTACCGGATATGTCAGCTGTCTGACATACCTCTGCTACAGATTATATCAGCTGTCTGACACACCTCTGCTTCTCTATATGGTAGCAGTCTGACATACGTCTGCTACAGATTATGCCAGCAGTGTGACATACCTCTGCTACTGATTATGCCAGCAGTATGACATACCTTTGCTATAGATTATGCCACCTGTCTGTCATACCTTTGCTTCTGTATATAGTAGCAGTCTGACATACCACTGCTACAGATTATGCCAATAGTATGACATACCTCTGCAACTGATTATATCAGCATTCTAACATACCTCTGCCTCTGCATATTCTGCATATGGTAGCAGTCTGACATATCTCTGCTAAAGATTTTGCGGGCCATTTGACTTACCTCTGCTTCTGTATATGGCAGCAGTCTGATATACCTCTGCTAAAGATTATGCCAGCAGTATGACATACCTCCGCTACAGATTAAGTCAGCAGTCCGACATACCTCTGCTTCTGTATTTGGCAGCAGACTGACATACCTCTGCTTCAGATTATGCCAGCAGTCTGACATACCTCTGTTCCAGATAATGCCTGCAGTCTGACATAACTCTGTTAAAGATTATGCCAGCAGTCTGACATACCTCTGCATCTGTATATGGCAGCCATCTGACATTCCTCTGTTTCTGTATATGGTACCACTATGACATACCTCTGCTAGAGATTATGCCAGCAGTCTGACATACTTCTGCTTCTGTATATGGTAGCAGTCTAGCATACCTCTCCTATAGGTTATGTCAGCAGTCTCACATATCTCTGCTCCTGTACATGGCAGTAGTCTGACATACCTCTGCTACTGAACATGCCAGCTGTCTGACGTACCTCTTCTACAGATTATGCCAGCAGTCCGACATACCTCTGCTACTGATTAAATCACCAGTCTGACATACCACTGCTTCTGTGTATGGCTGCAGTCTGACATACCTCTGCTACTGATTATATCACCAGTCTGACATACCTCTGCTACAGATTATGCCAGCAGTCCGACATACCTCTGCTTCTGTATATGGCAGCAGTCTGATATACCTCTGCTACAGATTATGCAAGCAGTCTGACATACCTCTGCCACAGATTATTACAGCTGTCTGTCATACCTCTGCTACAGTATTATGCCAGCAGTCTGACATACTTCTGCTTCTTTATATGGTAGCCATCTGACATTCCACTGTTTCTGTATATGCTACCACTCTGACATACCTCTGCTACAGATTATACCAGCAGTCTGACATATCTCTTATACAGATAATGCCAACAGTATGACATACCTCTGATATAGATTATGCCATCAGTCTGACATACCTCTGCTTCTGTAAATAGTAGCAGTCTGACAAACCTCTGTTTCTGTATATGGTAGAAGTTTGACTTATCTCGGCTACAGATTATGCCAGCAGTCTGACATACCTCAGTTTCTGTATACGGTAGCAGTCTGACAAACCTCTGCTACAGGTTATGTCAGCAGTCTAACGTACCTCTGCTTCTGTATGAGGTAGCAGTCTGTCATACATCTGCTACAGATTATGCCAGCAGTATGATGTACCTCTGCTACAGATTATGCCAGCTTTCTGACATACCTTTACTACAGATTATGCCAGCTGTCTGACATACCTCTGTTTCTGTATATGGTAGCAGTCTGACATACCTCAGCTACAGATTATGCCAGCAATCTGACATTCCTCTGCTACAGATTATATCAGCAGCCTGACACACTCTGCTTCTGTATATCGTAGCAGTCTGATATACCTCTGCTACAGATTATGCCAGCAGTATGACGTACCTTCTGCTACTGATTATGCAAGCAGTCTGACATACCTCTCTCTACAGATTATGCCAGCTGTCTGACATATCTGTTTCTGTATATGGTAGCAGTCTGAGCATACCTCTGCTACAGATTATGCCAGCAATCTGACATTCCTCTGCTACAGATTATATCAGAAGCCTGACACCCTCTGCTTCTGTATATCGTAGCAGTCTGACATACCTCTGCTACAGATTATGCCAGTCTGTCTGACGTCACTCTGTTTACTGATTATGGTAGCAGTCTGACGTACCTCTGCTACAGATTATGCCAGCAGTATGACATACCTCTGCTACTGATTATCAAGCAGTCTGGCGCATTTCTGCTTCTGTATATTCTGTATATGGTAGCAGTCTGACATACCACTGCTATAGATTAGGCCAGCAGTTTGACATTATTCTGCTTCTGTATATGGCAGCAGTCTGACATACCTTTGCTACAGATTATGCCAGCAGTATGACATACTTCTGGTAGAGATTATGCCAGCTGTCTGACATACCTCTGCTTCTGTTTTGGCAACAGTCTGACATAACTCTGCTGCAGATTATGCCAGAAGTCTGATATACCTCCGCTACTGATTATAACAGCAGTCTGACATGCCTCTGATTCAGAATATGCCAGCAGTCCGACATACCTCTGCTGCTGAATATGGCAGCAGTCTGACATACATCTGCTAAAGATTTTGCCAGCAGTCTGACATACCTCTGCTCCATTATTATGCCAGCAGTCTGACATTCATATGATACAGATTATACCATCAGTCTGACATACCTCTGCTTCTGTATATGGTAGCCATCTGACATTACTCTGTTTCTGTATATGGTACCACTCTGACATACCTTCTGCTACCGATTATGCTAGCTGTCTGATATATCTCTGATACCGATAATGCCAGCAGTCTGAAGTACCTCTGCTACTGATTATGCGCAGCTGATCGTGAGCTCTGCTTCTGTATGTGGTAGCAGTCTGTCATACCTGTGCTACAAATTATGCCAGCAGTCTGACATTCCTCTGCTACTGATTATATCAGCAGTCTGACATATCTCTGCAACATATTATATCAGCAGTCAGACATACCTCTGCTTCTGTACATGGTAGAAGTCTGACATACCTCTGTTTCAGATTTTGCTAACTGTCTGACATACCTGGATACTGATTATGCCAGCAGTGTGACATACCTCCGCTACAGATTATGCCAGCTGTCTGACATACCTCTGCTTCTTCATAAGTTAGCAGCTGACATACCTCTGCTACATATTATGCCAGCAGTGTGACATACCTCTGCTACTGATTATGCCAGCAGTCTGACTTTCCTCATCTACAGATTATGCCTCCTGTCTGACATTCCTCTGTTTCTGTATATGGTAGAAGTCTGACATAACTCTGCTACAGATTAAGCCAGCTGTCTGTCATACCTCTGCTTCTGTATATGGTAGCAGTCTGACATACATCTGCAAAGGTTATGCCTGCAGTCTGACATACCTCTGCTACAGATTATCAGCTGACTGACACACCTCTGCTTCTCTATGGTAGCAGTCTGACATACCTCTGCTACAAATTATACCACAGCAGATGTGACATACCTCTGCTACTGATTATGCCAGCAGTATGACATACCTCTGCTACAGATTATGCCATCTGTCTGATATACCTCTGCTTCTGTATGTAGTAGCAGTCTGACATACCTCTGTTACAGATTATGCTAATAGTATGACATACCTCTGCTACTGATTATATCAGCATTCTAACATACCTCTGCTTCTGCATATTCTGCATATGGTAGCAGTCTGACATATCTCTGCTAAAGATTTTGCCATCCATTTGACTTACCTCTGCTTCTGTATATGGCGGCAGTCTGATATACCTCTGCAAGATTATGCCAGGCAGTATGACATACCTCAGCTACAGATTAAGTCAGCAGTCCAACATACCTCTGCTTCTGTATATGGCAGCAGTCTGACATACCTCTGCTTCAGATTATTCCAGCAGTCTGACACACCTCTGCTTCTGTATATGGTAGCCATCTGACATTCCTCTTTTTCTGTATATGGTACCACTCTGACATACCTCTGCTACAGATTATGCCAGGAGTCTGACAAACCTCTGCTTCTGTATATGGAAGCAGTCTAGCATACCTCTGCTGCTGGTTATGTCAGCAGTCTCACATACCTCTGCTCCTGTACATGGCAGTGTCTGACATACCTGCTACTGAACATGCTAGCAGTCTGACATACCTCTGTCTACAGATTATACCAGCAGTCTGACATACCTCTGCTTCTGATTATGGCAGCAGTCTGACATACCTCTGTTACTGATTATGTCAGCAGTCTGACATACCTCTGCTACAGATTGTGACATAGCAGTCTGGATCCGCGACATACCTCTGCTTCTGTATATGGCAGCAGTCTGACATACCTCTGCTTCAGATTATGTAAGTTGTCTGAGATACCTCTGCTCCAGATTATCACAGCTGTCTGTCTTACCTCTGCTACAGATTATGCCAGCAGTCTGACATACCTCTGCTTCTTTATATGGTAGCCATCTGACATTCCTCTGTTTCTGTATATGCTACCACTCTGACATACCTCTGCTACAGATTATACCAGCAGTCTGACATATCTCTTATACAGATAATGTCAGCAGTCTGACATACCTCTGCTATAGATTATGCCATCAGTCTGACATACCTCTGCTTCTGTATATAGTAGCTGTATTACATACCTCTGTTTCTGTATATGGTAGCAGTCTGACATATCTCGGCTACAGATTATGCCAGCAGTCTGACATACCTCTGCTTCTGTATATGGTAGCAGTCTGACATACCTCTGCTACAGGTTATGTCAGCAGTCTGACGTACCTCTGCTTCTGTATGTGGTAGCAGTCTGTAATACCTCTGCTACAAATTATGCTAGCTGTCTGACTTACCACTGATACTGATTATATCAGCAGTCTGACATACCTCTACTTCTGTATATGGAAGCAATCTGACGTACCTCTGCTACAGATTATGCCAGCTGAATGAAATACCTCTGCTACTGATTATATCAGCAGTCTGAAATACCCATGCTTTTGTATATGGTAGCAGTCTGATATACCTCTGTTTCAGATTATGCCAGCAGTCTGACATACCTCTGCTACAGATAATGCAGGCTTTCTGTCATACCTCTGCTTCTGTATATGGTAGCAGTCTGACATTCCTCTGTTACAGAATATGCCTGCAGTCTGACATACCTCTACTACTGATTATATCACCAGTCTGACATATCTCTGCTACATATTATATCAGCAGTCTGACATACCTCTGCTTCAGTATATGGTAGCAGTCTGACATACTTCTGCTACAGATTATGCCAGCAGTCTGACATACATTATCTACAGATAATGCCATCTCTCTGACTTTCCTCTGCTTCTGTATATGGTAGAAGTCTGACATACATCTGCTACAGATTAGGCCAGCTGTCTGTCATACCTCTGCTTCTGTCTATGGCAGCAGTCTGACATACCTCTGCTACAGATTATGCCAGCAGTCTAATTTACCTCTGCTACAGATTATATCAGCAGTCTGACACACCTCTGCTTCTGTACATGGTAGCAGTGTGACTTACCACTGTTACAGACTATGCCAGCAGTATGACATACCTCTGCTACTGATTATGCCAGCTGTCTGACATATCTCTGCTTCTGTATATGGTAGCAGTCTGACATACCTCTGCGACTGATTATGCCAGCTGTCTGACATACCTCTGCTTCTGTATATGGTAGCAGTCTGACATACCTCTGCTACAGATTATGCAAACAGTATGACATACCTCTGCTACAGATTATATCAGCATTCTCACATACCTCTGCTTCTTTTCATACTCAGTATATGGTAGCAGTCTGACATATCTCTGCTAAAGATTTTGCCAGCCGCTTGACATACCTCCGCTTCTGTATATGTGGCTGCAGTCTGACATACTCTGCTACAGATTATGCCTGCAGTATGACATACCTCCACTAGAGATTATGCCAGCAGTCCGACATGCCTCTGCTTCAGTATATGGCAGCAGTCTGACATACCTTTACAGAAAATGCCATCAGTCTGACATAACTCTGTTAAAGATTATGCCAGCAGTCTGACATACCTCTGCATCTGTTTATGGTAGCCATCTGACATTCCTCTGTTTCTGTATATGTTACCTCTCTGACATACCTCTGCTACAGATCATGTCAGCATTCTGACATATCTTTGCTACAGATAATGCCAGCAGTCTGACGTACCTCTGCTACAGATGATGGCAGCAGTCGGACAAATCTCTGCTATAGATTATGCCAGCAGTCTGACATACCTCTGCTTCTGTACATGTTATCAGTCTAGCATACCTCAGCTACAGATTATGTCAGCAGTCTCACATACCTCTGCTCCTATACATGGCAGTAGTCTGACATACCTCCGCTACTGAACATGCCAGCTGTCTGACTTACCTCTTCTACAGTTTATGCCAGCAGTCTGACATACCTCTGCTACTGTTTATGTCTGCAGTCTGACATACCTCTGTTTCTGTATATGGTAGCATTCTGACATACCTCTGCTACTGATTATATCACCAGTCTGACATACCTCTGCTTCTGTTTATGATAGCAGTCTGGCATACCTCTGCTACTGATTATATCAGCAGTCTGTCATACCTTTGCTACAGAGTATGTCAGCAGTCTGACGTACCTCTGCTTCTTTATATGGTAGCAGTCTAACATTCCTCTGCTGCAGATTATGCCAGCAGTCTGACATACCTCTGCTACAAATTATGCCTGCTGTCTGAAATACCTCTGCTTCTGTATATGGTAGCAGTCTGACATACCTCTTCTACAGATTATGCCAGTAGTCTGACATACCCTCTGCTACAGATTATATCAGCAGTCTGACACACCTCTGCTTCTGTATATGGCAGCAGTCTGACATACCTCTGCAACAGATTATGCCAGCAGTATGATGTACCTCTACTACAGATTATGCCATCGTTCTGACATACCTTTGCTACAGATTATGCCAGCTGTCTGACATACCTCTGTTTCTGTATATGGTAACAGTCTGACAAACCTCTGCTACAGATTATGCCAGCTGTCTGACATACCTCTGCTTCTGTATGTGGCTGCAGTTTGACATACCTCTGATACAGATCATGCCATCTGTCTGACATACCACTGCTTCTGTATATGGCAGCACTCTGACATACCTCTGCTACAGATTAAGCCAGCAATATGACATACCTCAGCTACTGATTATATCTGCAGTCTGACATACCTCTGCTTCTGTATATTCTGTATATGGTAGCAGTCTGACATACCTGTGCTACAGATAATTCCAGCCGTTTGACATACGACTGCTTCTGTATATGGCAGCAGTCTGAAATTCCTCCGCTACAGATTATGCCAGCTGTCTGACATCACCCTGCTTCTGTATATGGCAGCAGTCTGACATACCTCTGCTACAGATTATGTCAGCAGTCTGACATACCTCTGCTACAGATTATGGCAGCAGTCTGACATACCTCTTCTACAGATTATGCCAGCAGTCTGACAAACCTGTGCGTCTGTATATGGAAGCAGTCTGACATACCTCTGCTTCTGTATTTGATAGCAGTCTTGCATTCCTCTGCCACGGATTATGTCAGCAGTCTGACACACGTTGGCTCTTATACATGGCAGTTTTCTGACATACCTCTGATACTGAATATGCCAGCAGTCTGACGTACCTCTTCTACAGATTATGCAACCAATCTGACATACCTCTGCTACTGAATATATCAGCAGTCTGACATACCACTGCTCCTATACTTGGCAGTAGTCTGACATTCCTCTGCTACTGATTATGCCAGCAGTCTGACATACCTCTGCTTCTGTATATTATGTATATGGTAGCAGTCTGACATACCACTGCTACAGATTATGCCAGCAGTTTGACATACATCTACTTCTGTATATGGCAGCAGTCTGACATACCTCTGCTAAAGATTATGCCAGCAGTCTGACATACCTCTGCTAGAGATTATGCCAGCTGTCTGACATACCTCTGCTTCTGTATATGGCAGCAGTCTGACATACCTTTGCTGCAGATTATGCCAGCAGTCTGATAGACCTCCATTACAGATTATAACAGCAGTCTGACATACCTCTGCTTCAAATTATGCCAGCAGTCCAACATACCTCTGCTTCTCTACATGGCAGCAGTCTGATATACCTCTGCTACAGATTATGCCAGCAGTCTGACATACCTTTGCTCCAGATTTTGCTAGCAGTCTGACATACCTCTGCTAAAGATTATGCCAGCAGTCTGACATACCTCTGCTTCAGTATATGGTAGCAGTCTAGCATACCTCTGCTACAGTTTATGTCCGCAGTCTGAAATACCTCTGCTCCTATTCGTGGCACTAGTCTGACATACCTCTGCTACTGAATATGCCAGCTGTCTGATCGTACCTTTCTACAGATTATGCAGCTGTCTGACGTACTTTCTACGGATTATGCCAGCAGTCAGACATACCTCTGCTATTAATTATATCAGCACTCTGACATACCTTTGTTTCTGTATATGGTAGCATTCTGACATACCTCTGCTACTTATTATATCAGCAGTCTGAGATACCTCTGCTTTGTATACGGTAGCTGTCGATATACCTCTGCTACTGATTATATCAGCATTCTGACATACCTCTGTTGCAGATTATGCCAGCAGTCTGACATACCTCTTCTACAGATTATGCCAGCAGTCTGACATACCTCTACTACAGATTATGCCAGCAGTCTGACATACCTCTGCTACAGATAATGCCAGCAGTCTGACATACCTCTGTTACAGATTATGCCAGCAGTCTGACATACCTCTGCTACAGAGTATGCCAGCAGTCTGACATACCTCTGCTTCTGTATATGGTAACACTCTAGAATACCTCTGCTACAGATTATGTCAGCAGTCTGACATACCTCAGCTCCTATACATGGCAGTAGTCTGACATACCTCTGCTACTGAATATGCCAGCAGTCTGATATACTTCTTCTCCAGATTATGCCACCATTCTGACATACCTCTGCTACTGATTAAATCTGCAGTCTGACATACCTCTGTTTCTGTTTATGGTAGCAGTCTAACATACCTCTGCTACTGATTATATCAGCAGTCTGATATACCTCTGCTTCTGTATATGGCAGCAGTGTGACGTCCCTCTTCTACAGATTATGCCAGCAGTCCGACATACCTCTGTTTCTGTATATGGTAGCAGTCTGACATACCTCTGTTCCTGTATAGGGTAGCTGTCTGACAAACCTCGGCTACAGATTATGGCAGCAGTCTGACATACCTCTGCTTCTCGATATGGTAGCAGTCTGGCATACCTCTGTTTCTGTATATGGTACCTCTCTGACATACCACTGCAACTGATTATGCCATTACTCTGATATACCTCTGCTACATATTATGCCAGCAGTCTAACATACCTCTGCTACTGATTATATCAGCATTCTGAAATTCCTTTGCTACAGATTATATTAGCATTCTGACATACCTCTGATACAGATTATGCCAGCAGTCTGACATACCTCTGCTCCTATACATGACAGTAGTCTTATTCCTCTGCTACTGAATGTGCCAGCAGTCTGAAGTACCTCTTCTACAGATTATGCGACCAGTCTAACATACCAATATTTCTGTATATGGTAGCACTCTGACATACCTCTGCAACAGATTATGCCATCAGTCTGACATACCTCTGCTTCTGTATATAGTAGCAGTCTGACATACCTCTGATTCTGTATAAGGTAGCAGTCTGACAATAATCGGCAACAGATTATGCCAGCAGTCTGACATACCTCTGCTTCTGTATATGGTAGCAGTCTGAAATACCTCTGCTACAGATTATGTCACTAGTCTGATGCACCTCTGCTTCTGTATGTGGTAGTAGTCTGACATACCTCTGCTACAAATTATGGCAGCAGTCTGACATACCTCTGCTACTGATTATATCAGCATTCTGACATACCTCTGGTATTGATTATGCCAGCAGTCTGACATACCTCTGCTACAGATTATGCAAGCATTCTGACATATCTTTGCTACAGATTATGCCAGAACTCTGAAATACCTCTGCTTCTGTATATGGAAGCAGACTGATATACCGCTGTTTCTGTATATGGCACCACTCTGACATAGCTGTGCTACAGATTATGCCAGCAATCTGTCATACCTCTGCTTCTGTATATGGTAGCAGTGTGACATACCTCTGCTACTGATTATGCCAGCTGTCTGACATACCTCTGCTTCTGTATATGGCTGCAGTTTGAAATATACCTGATACAGATTATGCCAGCTGTCTGACATACCTATTCTTCTGTACATGGCAGCACTCTGACATATCTCTGCTACAGATTATGCAAGTAATATGACATACTTCTGCCACTGTTTATATCAGCAGTCTGAAATACCTCTGTTTCTGTATATTCTGCATATGGTAGCAGTCTGACATACCCCTGCTACAGATTATGCCAGCTGCTTGACATACGACTGCTTTCTGTTTATACAGTCTGAAATTCCTCTGCTACAGATTATGCAAGAAGTTTGACATACCTCTGCTAGAGATTATGCCACCTGTCTGACATACCCCTGCTTCTGTATATATCAGCAGTGAGACATATCTCTGCTACAAAGTATGCCAGCAGTCTGACATACCTCTGCTACTGATTATAACAGCAGTCTGACATAACTCTGCTACAGATAATGTCAGCAGTCCGACATACCTCTGCTTCGGTATATGGTAGCAGTCTGACATACCTCTGCTACAGATTATGCATGCAGTCTGACATACCTCTGCTTCTGTATATGATAGCCGACTGACATACCTCTGCTTCTGTATATGGTACCACGCTGTCATAGCTCTGCTACAGATTATGCCAGCAGTCTGACATACCTCTGCTACAGATAATGCCAGCAGTCTGACATACCTCTGCTACAGATTATGCCAGCAGTCTGACATACCTTGCTATACATTATGCCAGCAGTCTGACAAACCTCTGCTGCTGATTATATCAACAGTCTCAGATACCTCTTCTGCATATGGTAGCGGTCGGACATACCTCTGCTACTGATTATGTCAGCAGTCTGACACACCTCGGCTCCTATACATGGCAGAAGTCTGACATACATCTGCTACTGAATATGCCAGCAGTCTGACGTACCTCTTCTACAGATTATGAGAAAATTCAGACATACTTCTGCTACTGATTATATCAACAGTCTCAGATACCTCTGCTTCTGCATTTGGTAGCAGTCTGACATACCTCTGCTACTGATTATATCAGCATTCTGACATACCTCTGCTACAGATTATGCCAGCAGTCTGAAATACCTCTGTTCCTATACATGGCAGTAGTCTGACATTACTCTGCTTCTGAATATGCCAGCAGTCTGACGTACCACTTCTACAGATTATGCGACCAGTCTGACATACCTCTTCTACTGATTATATCAGCAGTCTGATATACCTCTGCTTCTGTATATGGTTGCACTCTGACATACCTGTACTACAGATTATGCCAGCAGTCTGACATACCTCTGCTCCAGATTCTGCCAGCAGTCTGACATACCTCTGCTTCTGTATATGGCAGCATTCTGATATCGCTCTGTTTCTGTATATAATAGCAGTCTGAAATACCTCTGCTACAGATTATGCCAGCAGTCTGACATACCTCTGCTACTGATTATATCAGCTGTTTGACATACCTCTGCTCCTAAACGTGGCAGTAGTCTGACATTCCTCTGCTACTGAAGATGCCAGCAAACTGATGTACTTCTTCTACAGATTATGTGACCAGTCTGACATACCTCTGCTTCTGTATATGGTAGCAGTATGACATACCTGTTTCTGTATATGGTAGCAGTCTGACATATCTCGGCTACAGATTATGACATCAGTCTGACATACCTCTGCTTCTGTATATGGTAGCCTGATGAAATACCTCTGCTACAGGTTATGTCAGCAGTCTGACGTACTTCTGCTTCTGTATCTGGTAGCAGTCTGCATCCTCTGCTACAAATTATGCCAGCAGTCAGACATACCACTGCTACAGATTATATCAGCAGTGTGACATACCTCTGTTACTGTATATGGTAGCAGTCTGACGTACCTATGCTACAGATTATGCCAGCTGTATGACATACCTCTGCTACTGATTATATAAGCAGTCTGACATACACCTGCTTCTGTATATGGTAGCAGACTGACATACATGAGTTACAGATTATGCCAGCAGTCTGACATACCTCTGCTACAGATAATGCCTGCTTTCTGACTTACCTCTGCTTCTGTATATGCTAGCAGTCTGACATACTTCTGCTACAGAATATGCCATCAGTCTGACATACCTCTACAGATGATATCAGCAGTCTGACATACCTCTGTTACAAATTATATCAGCAATCTGACATACCTCTGTTTCTGGTATATGGTGAGCAGTCTGACATACCTCTGCTACAGATTATGCAAGCAGAATGACATACCTCTGCTACTAATTATGCCAGCAGTCTGACATAACTCAACTACAGATTATGCCAGCTGTCTGACATACCTCTGCTTCAGTATAAGGTAGCAGTCTGACATACCTCTGTTACAGATTAAGAGAGCCATCTGACATACCTCTGCTACTGATTATGGCAGCAGTTTGACATATCTCATCTACAGATTACGCCTTCTCTCTGACATTACTCTGCATCTGTATATGATAGCAGTCAGACATGCATTCTGCTAACAGATTATGCCAGCTGTCTGATATACCTCTGCTTCAGTATATGGCAGCAGTCTGAAATACTCTGCTACACATTATGCCAGCAGTCTGACATACCTCTGCTACAGATTATATCAGCATTCTGACACACCTCTGCTTCTGTATATGGTAGCAGTCTGACATACCTCCGCTATGGATTATGCCAGCAATATGCCATACCTCTGCTACTGATTATGCCAGCTGTCTGACATACCTCTGCTTCTGTATATAGTAGCAGTCTGACATACCTCTGCCACAGATTATGCAAACAGTACGACATACCTCTGCTACTGATTATATCAGCATTCTGACATACCTCTGATCTGTATATTCTGTATATGGTAGCAGTCTGATGTACCTCTGGCAAAGGTTATGCCAGCCGTTTGACATACCTCTGCTTCTGTATATGGCAGCAGTCTGACATACCTCTGCTACAGATTAAGCCAGCAGTATGACATACCCCCGATACAGATTATGCCAGCAGTCCGACATACCTCTGCTTCTGTATATGGCAGCAGTCTGACATACCTCTGCGACAGATTATGCCAGCAGTCTGACATACCTCTGCGACAGATTATGTCAGCAGTCTGACATTCCTCTGCAAAAGATTATGCCAGCAGTCTGACATACCTCTGCTTCTGTATATGGTAGCCATCTGACATTCCTCTGTTTTTGTATATGGTACCACTCTGACATACCTCTGCTACAGAATACTCCAGCAGTCTGACATATCTCTGCTACAGATAATGCCAGCAGTCTGACGTACCTCTGCTACAGATTATGCCAGCAGTCTGACATACCTCTGCTACAGATTATGCCAGCTGTCTGACATACCTCTGCTACTGTATATGGCAGAAGTCTGACATACCTCTGCGACAGATTATGCCAGCAGTCTGACATACCTCTGCTACAGATTATATCAGCAGTCTGACATACCGCTACTACAGATTATGCAATCTGTCTGACATACCTCGGCTTCTGTATATGGCAGCAGTCTGACATACCTCTGCTACAGATAATGCCAGCATTATGACATACCTCTACTACTGATTAAATCAGCAGTCTGACATACCTCTGCTTCTGTATATGGTAGCTGTCTGACATACCTCTGCTACAGATTATGCCAGCAGTTTGACATACCTCTGCTTTTGTAAACGGCAGCAGTATGACATACCTCTGCTACAGATTATGCCAGCAATCTGACATACCTCTGCTACAGATTATGCCAGCTGTCTGACATACCTCTGCTATAGATTATGCCAGCTGTCTGACGTACTTCTCTGCTTCTGTATATGGTAGCAGTCTGACTTACCTCTGCACTGATTATGCCAGCAGTCTGACATACCTCTGCTACAGATTATGCCAGAAGTCTGACATACCTCTGCTACTGATTATGGCAGCAGTCTGACATAGCTCATATACAGATTATGACATCTGTTTGACATACCTCTGCTTCTTTATATGGTAGTTGTCTGACATACTGCTACAGATTATGCCAGCTGTTTGACATACCTCACTTCTATATATGGTAGCTGTCTGACATACCACTACTTCAGATTATGCCAGCAGTATGGCATACCTCTGCTACTGATTATAACAACAGTCTGACATACCTTTGCTACAGATTATGCCAGCAGTCTGACATTCCTCTACTTCTATATATGGTAGCTGTCTGACATACCACTGCTTCAGTTTATGCCAGCAGTCTGACATACCTCTGCTATAGATTATGCCAGCTGTCTGACATACTTCTGCTTCTGTATATGGTAGCAGTCTGACTTACCTCTGCTACTGATTATGCCAGCAGTCTGACATACCTCTGCTACAGATTATGCCAGCAGTCTGACATACCTCTGCTACTGATTATGGCTGCAGTCTGACATAGCTCATATACAGATTATGACATCTGTCTGACATACCTCTGCTTCTTTATATGGTAATTGTCTGACATACTTCTGCTACAGATTATGCCAGCTGTTTGACATACCTCTGCTACTGTATATGGCAGCAGTCTGACTTACCTCTGCTACAGATTATGCCAGCAGTTTGACATACCTCTGCTACTGATTATATTAGCAGTCTGACACACCTCTGCGTCTATATATTTTAGCAGTCTGACATACCTCTGCTACAGATTATGCCAGCAGTCTGACATACCTCTGCTTGCAATTATGCCTGCAGTCTGACATAACTCAGCTACAGATTATGCCAGCTCTATTTCATACCTCTGCTTCTTTACATGGTAGCAGTCTGACTTACCTCTTTTACAGATTATGCAAGCAGTTTGACATACCTCATCTACAGATTTTGCCTTCTCTCTGAAATTCCTCTGCATCTGTATATGATAGCAGTCTGACATACCTCTGCTACATATTATGCTATCTGTCTGACATACCTCTGCTTCTGTATATGGTAGCAGTCTGACATACCTCTGCTACAGATTATGCCAGCTGTCTGACATACCTCTGCTACAGTTAATGGCTGCAGTTTGACATACCTCTGATACAGATTATGCCAGCTGTCTGACATACCTCTGCTTCTGTATATGGCAGCACTCTGACATACCTCTGCTACAGATTATGCCAGCAATATGACATACCTCTGCTAATGATTATATCAGCAGTCTGACATACCTCTGCTTCTGTATATTCTGTATATGGTAGCAGTCTGACATACCTCTGCTACAGATAATGCCAGCCATTTGACATACAACTGCTTCTGTATATGGAAGCAGTCTGGAATTCCTCCACTACAGATTATGCCAGCTGTCTGTCATACCCCTGCTTCTGTATATTCTGTATATGGTAGCAGTCTCACATCCCTCTGCTACAGATAATGCCAGCCATTTGACATACGACTGCTTCTGTACATGGCAGCAGTCTGATCGATCCTTCTACAGATTATGTACCAGTCTGACATACTTATGTTTCGCTTTATGGTAGCAGTCTGACATACTCTCTGCTACAGATTATGCCATCAGGTCTGACATACCTCTGCTTCTGTATATAGTAGCAGTCTGACATACCTCTTCTACAGATTATGCCAGCTGTCTGACATACCTCTACTACAGATTATATCTGCAGTCTGACATACCTGTACTACAGATTATGCCAGCTGTCTGACATACCTCTGCTTCTGTATATGGCAGCAGTCTGACATACCACTGCTACAGATAATGCAGCATTATGACATATCTCTACTACTGATTATATCAGCAGTCTGACATACCTCTGCTTCTGTATATCGTAGCAGTCTGAACCTCTGCTACAGATTATATCTGCAGTCTGACATACCTCTACTACAGATTATAGCCAGCTGTCTGACATACCTCTGCTTCTGATATGGCAACACTCTGACATATCTCTGCTACAGATAATGCCAGCAGTCTGATGTACCTCTGCTACAGATTATGCAAGCAGTCTGACACCTCTGCTACAGATTATGCCAGCTGTCTGACATACCTCTGCTTCTGCATATGGTTGCAGTCTGACATACCTGTACTACAGATTATGCCAGCTGTCTGACTTACCTCTGCTTCTGTATATGGCAGCAGTCAGACATACCTCCAGCTACTATTAATGCCAGCATTATGACATACCTCAACTACTGATTATATCAGCAGTCTGACATACCTCTGCTTCTGTATGTGGTAGCTGTCTGACAAACCTCTGCTTCAGATTATGCCTGCAGTTTGACATACCTCTGCTATTGTATATGGCAGCTGTCTGAAATACCTCTGCTACAGATTATGCCAGCAGTTTGACACCTCTGCTACAGATTATGCCACCTGTCTTGACATACCTCTGCATCTGTATATGGCTGCGGTCTGACATATGTCTGCTACATATTATGCCAGCAGTCTGACATACCTCTGCTACAGATTATGTCAGCAGTCTGACATACCTCTGCTACAGATAATGACAGCAGTCTGACATACCTCTGCTTCAGATTATGTCAGCAGTCTGACATACCTCTGTTACAGATTATGCCCGAGTCTGACAAACCTCAGCTTCTGTATATGGTAGCAGTCTAACATACCTCTTACAGAGATTATGCCAGCAGTCTGACATACCACTGCTCCTAAACATGGCAGTAGTCTGACACACCTCTGCTACTGAACATGCCAGCAGTCTAACGTACCTCTTCTACAGATTATATCAGCAGTCTGACATACCTCATCTACTGATTATGCCATCTCTGAAATACCTCTGCTTCTGTATATTGTAGCAGTGTGACATACCTCTGCTGCAGATTATGCCAGCAGTCTGACATACCTCTGCTACAGATTATGCCAGCTGTTTGACATGCCTCTGCTACTGATTATAACAGCAGTCTGACATACCTTTACAGATTATGCCAGCAGTCTGACATTCCTCTACTTCTATATGGTAGCAGTCTGACATACCTCTGCTTTCAGATTATGTCAGCAGTCTGACTATACCTCTGCTACAGATAATTGCCAGCAGTCTGACAAACTCTGCTTCAGATTATGTCAGCAGTCTGACATACCTCTGCTTCAGATTATGCCAGCAGTCTGACATACCTCTGCTTCTGTATAGGTAGCAGTCTAGAAAACCGCTGCTACAGATTACACCAGCAGTCTAACAAAGCTCTGCTACAGATTATGCCAGCAGTCTGACATACCTCTGCTCCTATACATGGCAGTAGTCTGACACACCTCTGCTACTGAATATGCCAGCAGTCTGACGTACCTCTTCTACAGATTATATCAGAAGTCTGACATACCTCTGCTACTGATTATATCAGCAATCTGACATACCTCTGTTTCTGTATATGGTAGAATTCTGACATACCTCTGCTACTGATTATATCCAACAGTCTCATATCGTCTGCTTCTGTATATGGTAGCAGTTGGACATACCTCTGCTACTGATTATATCATCATTCTGACATACCTCTGCTACAGATTTGCCAGCAGTCTAACATACCTCTGCTCCTATACATGGCAGTAGTCTGACATTACTCTGCTTCTGAATATGCCAGCAGTCTGACGTACCTCTTCTACAGATTATGCGACCAGTCTGACATACTTATGTTTCTGTATATGGTAGCAGTATGACATACCTCTGCTACAGATTATGCCATCAGTCTGACTAACATCTGCTTCTGTATATCGTAGCAGTCTGACATACCTCTGTCTCTGTATATAGTTGCAGTCCGACATACGTCAGCTACAGATTATGCCAGCAGTCTGACATACCTCTGCTGCTTTATAAGGTAGCAGTCTGACAAACCTCTGCAACAGATTATGTCAGCAGTCTGACGTACGTCTGCTACTGATTATATCAGCAGTATGACATATCTCTGCTTCTGTATATGGTAGCAGTCTGACATTCCTCTGCTACAGATTATGCCAGCAGTCTGACATTCCTCTGCTTATGTATATGGTAGCAGTCTGACGATACCTCTGCTATAGATTATGCCAGATGTCTGACATACCGCTGTTTCTGTATTTGGCAGCAGTCTGACATACCTCTGGTACATTATGCCTGCAGTCTGACATACTTCTGCCACAGATTATATCAGCATTCTGACACACCTCTGTTTGTGTATGGTAGTCTGCCATACCTCTGCTACAGATTATGCCAGCAGTATGACATACCTCTGCTACTGATTATGCCAGCAGTCTGACATTCCTCTGCTACAGATTATGCCAGCTGTCTGACTTATCTCTGCATCTGCATATAGTAGCAGTCTGACATACCTCTGCTACAGATTATGACAACAGTATGGCATACCTCTAATACTGATTATATCAGCATTCTGACATACCACTGCTTCTGTATATTCCTGTATATGGTAGCAGTCTGACATTCCTCTCACAAAGATTATCCACAGCTTGACATACCTCTCTGCTTCTGTATATGGCAGCAGTCTGACATACCTCTGCTACAGATTGTGCCAGCAGTCTGTCATACCTTTACTACAGATTATGCCAGAACTCTGACATACCTCTGCTTCTGTATATGGAAGCAGACTTATAACCGCTGTTTCTGTATATGGCACTACTCTGACATAGCTCTGCTACAGATTATGCCAGCAGTCTGCCATACCTCTGCTACAGATAATGCCAGCAGTCTGACATACCTCTGTTACAGATTATGCCAGCAGTGTGACATACCTCTGCTACAGATTATAAAAAGCAGTCTGACATACCTCATCTACAGATTATGCCATCTGTCTGACATACCTCTGCTTCTGTATATTGCAGCGGTGTGACATACCTCTGCTACAGATTATGCCTGCAGTCTGACATACTTACTTCTGTATATGGCAGCAGTCTGACATACCTCTGCTACAGATTATGCCAGCAGTCTGTTATACCTCTGCTGCAGTTATAAAGCACTCTGACACCTCTGCTTCTGTATATTGTAGCAGTCTGACATACCTCCGCTACGGATTATGAAAGCAGTATGACATACCACTGCTACTGATTATGCCAGCAGTCTGACACACCTCTGCTACAGATTATGCCAGCTGTCTGACATACCACTGCTTCTGTATATAGTAGCAGTCTGACATACCTCTGCTACAGATTATGCCAACAGTATGGCATACCTCTGCTACTGATTATATCAGCTTTCTGACATACCTCTGATCTGTATATTCTGTATATGGTAGCAGTCTGACATACCTCTGCTAAGGATTATGCCAGCCGTTTGACATACCACTGCTTCTGTATATGGCAGCAGTCTCACATACCTCTGCTACAGATTATGCCAGCAGCATGACATACCTCTGCTACAGATTGATGCCAGCTGTCCGACATAGCTCTGCTTTATATGGCATCAGTCTGACATACCTCATGACAGATTATGCCAGCAGTCTGACATACCTCTGCTCCAGATTATGTCAGCAGTCTGACATTCCTCTGCAAAAGATTATGCCAGCAGTCTGACATACCTCTGCTTTTGTATATGGTAGCCATCTGACATTCCTCTGTTTTTCTATATGGTACCACTCTGACATACCTCTGCTACAGATTATTCCAGCAGTCTAATTTATCTCTGCTACAGATAATGCCAGCAGTCTGACATATCTCTGCTACAGATAATGCCAGCAGTCTGACGTACCTCTGCTGCAGATTATGGAAGCAGTCTGACATACCTCCGCTACAGATTATGCCAGCTGTCTGACATACCTCTGCTTCTGTATATGGTAGCAGTCGGACATACCTCTGCTACAGATTATGCCAGCGGTCTGACATACCTCTGCTACAGATTATATCAGCAGTCTGACATACCTCTACTACAGGTTATGCCAGCTGTCTGACATACCTCTGCTTCTGTATATGGCAGCAGTCTGACATACCTCTGCTACAGATAATGCCAGCATTATGACATACCTCTACTACTGATTATATCAGCAGTCTGACAAACCTCTGCTTTTGTATGTGGTAGCAGTCTGACATACCTCTGCTACAGATTATGCCAGCAGTTTGACATACCTCTGCTTTTGTGTATGGCAGCAGTCTGAAATACCTCTATTACAGATTATGCCAGCAGTCTGACATACCTCTGCTACAGATTATGCCACCTGTCTGACATACCTCTGCATCTGTATATGGCTGCAGTCTGACATACCTCTGCTTCAGATTATGTCAGCAGTCTGACATGCCTCTGCTACAGATTATGCCAGCAGTCTGATTTACCTCTGCTTCTGTATATGGTAGCAGTCTAACATACCTCTGCTACAGATTATGCCAGCAGTCTGACTTACCTCTGCTCCTATACATGGCAGTAGTCTGACACACCTCTGCTACTGAACATGCCAGCAGTCTAACGTACCTCTTCTACAGATTATATCAGCAGTCTGACATACCTCTGCTACTGATTATATCAGCAATCTGACATACCTCTGTTTCTGTATATGGTAGAATTCTGACATACCTCTGCTACTGATTATATCAACAGTCTCATATACCTCTGCTTCTGTATATGGTAGCAGTCTGAAATACCTCTGCTTCTGATTGTATCAGCATTCTGACATACCTCTGCTACTGTTATGTCAGCAGTCTGACACACCTCGGCTCCTATACATGGCAGTAGTCTGACATTCCTCTGCTTCTGAATATGCCAGCAGTCTGACGTAACTCTTCTACAGATTATGCGACCAGTCTAACATACTTATGTTTCCGTTTATGGTAGCAGTCTGACAAACCTCTGCTACAGATTATGCCATCAGTCTGACATACCTCTGCTTCTGTATATAGTAGCAGTCTGACATACGTCGGCTACAGATTATGTCAGCAGTCTGACGTACGTCTGCTACTGATTATATCAGCAGTATGACATACCTCTGCTACTGTATATGGTAGTAGTCTGACATACCCTTCTACAGATTATGCCAGCAGTCTGACATTCCTCTACTACAGATTATATCTGCAGTCTGACATACCTCTACTACAGATTATGCCAGCTGTCTGACATACCTCTGCTTCTGTATATGGCAGCAGTCTGACATACCTCTGCTCAGATAATGCAGCATTATGACATACCTCTACTACTGATTGTATCAGCAGTCTGACATACCTCTGCTTCTGTATATCGTAGCAGTCTGACATACCTCTGCTACAGATTATATCTGCAGTCTGACATACCTCTACTACAGATTATGCCAGCTGTGTGACATACCTCTGCTTCTGCATATGGCAGCACTCAGACATACCTCTGCTACAGATTATTCCAGCAGTCTGACATACCTCTGCTACAGATTATGCCAGCTGTCTGACATACCTCTGCATCTGTATGTGGCTGCAGCCTGACATACCTCTGCTACAGAATTCTAAAAGAATTAAGGAAGGAACTAGTGAAACCACTGGCTACTATTTTTAATAAATCATGGGAGGATGGTGTAGTACCCAAGGACTGGAGGAAGGCGGATGTGATTCCCCTTCACAAAAGTGGGACCAAGACACAGTCAGGAAACTATAGACCTGTCAGTCTGACCTCTGTGGTAGGGAAAGTGATGGAGTCACTTCTGAAGGAAATAATAGTTGAGTACCTAGAGGTCAGTGGAGCACAGGATCCAAGGCAGCATGGGTTCACAGTGGGAAGGTCATGTCAGACGAATCTAATAGATTTCTTTGACTGGGTGACCAAAGTAGTAGACCAGGAGGGGCTGTGGACATGGCCTACCTAGACATTAGCAAGGCATTTGACACAGTCCCACACAAAGATTATTAGTCAAATTAACCAGCCTGGGAGTGGGTCCCAGGGTGGTAGCCTAGGTAAAACATTGGCTGGACAACAGGACACAGAAGGTAATTGTAAATGGAGTCCACTCTGAAGAAAGGGTGGTTACTAGTGGGGTACCGCAGGGTTCAGTATTGGGTCCAGTCCTTTTTAATGTCTTCATCAGTGACATTGCAGAGGGACTGGAAGGAAAAGTATGCCTTTTTGCAGATGACACAAAGATCTGCAACAGGGTTGATACACAAGGAGGCGTGGAAAGGATGAAAAGGGACTTGGCAAGGTTGGAGGAATGGTCAGACGTATGGCAGCCAGGATTCAATGCAAAAAGGTGCAAAATAATGCACCTGGGAAACAAGAACCCAAGGGAAGAATACACAATGGGTGGGGAGGTAGTAACAACAACAAAACAGGAAAGGGACGTGGGTAATCATATCAGATGACCTTAAGGTTAGCGAGCAATGTGAGAAGGCAGTAGGGAGAGCTGGGGGTATACTGGGATGTTTAGGGAGAGGCATCATCAGCAGAAAACAGGAAGTTGTCATCCTCTGTACAGACAGTTGGTGAGACCCCATCTGGAATACTGTGTCCAGTTCTGGAGACCCCATCTCCAAGGACATAGACAGGATAGAGGCAGTCCAGAGGAGGGCAACTAAAATGGTGCAGGGTCTGCAAGAGAAACCGTATGAGGAGAGACTAAAGGAGCTTAATATGTATACCCTTGAGGAAAGAAGGGAGAGGGGGACATGATAGAAACTTTCAAGTCCTCAAGGAATCAACAAAGTCCAAGAGGGTAGCATCTTTCAGAAAGAGACTTGCAAGAACAAGGGGACACAATTTAAAGATAGAAGGAGGCGGTTCAGGGGCAATGTGAGAGTATTATTTCACAGAGAGGTAGTGGATGCATGGAACAGCCTTCCTGAGGAAGTTGTGGGGTCTAAAACTGTGGGAGAATTCAAGAATGCATGGGACAGACATAAGGCAATTCTTGTGGGGGCAGGAAGATATAGGCTGTTGGTTAACTAGGATCTACGGCCTATCCTGTAGGTAGGAAATGGGCAGACTAGATGGGCCTAGCGGTCCTTATCTGCCGTCAAAGTCTATGTTTCTATGTTTCTATGTTACATATTATGCCAGCAGTCTGACATACCTCTGCAACTGATTACAACAGCAGTCTGACATACCTTTGCTACAGATTAGGCCAGCAGTCTGACATTCCTACTTCTATATATGGTAGCAGTCTGACATACCTCTGCTACAGATTATGTCAGCAGTCTGACATACCTCTGCTACAGATAATGCCAGCAGTCTGACATACCTCTGCTTCAGATTATGCCAGCAGTCTGACGTACCTCTGCTTCTGTATATGGTGGCAGTCTAGCAAACCTCTGCTACAGATTATACCAGCAGTCTGACATACCTCTGCTACAGATTATGCCAGCAGTCTGACATACCTCAGCTCCTATACAAGGCAGTAGTCTGACACACCTCTGCTACTGAATATGCCAGCAGTCTGACGTACCTCTTCTACAGATTATATCAGCAGTCTGACATACTTCTGCTACTGATTATATCAGCAATCTGACATACCTCTGTTTCTGTATATGGTAGAATTCTGACATACCTCTGCTACTGATTATATCAACAGTCTCATATACCTCTGCTTCTGTATATGGTAGCAGTCGGACATACCTCTGCTACTGATTATATCATCATTCTGACATACCTCTGCTACAGATTATGCCAGCAGTCTAACATACCTCTGCTCCTATACATGGCAGTAGTCTGACATTCCTCTGCTTCTGAATATGACAGCAGTCTGACGTACCTCTTCTACAGATTATGCGACCAGTCTGACATATCTCTTCTACTGATTATATCAGCAGTCTGATATACCTCTGCTTCTGTATATGGTTGCACTCTGACATACCTCTGCTACAGATTATGCCAGCAGTCTGACATACCTCTGCTCCAGATTAGGCCAGCAGTCTGACATACCACTGCTTATGTATATGGTAGCAGTCTGATATCACACTGTTTCTGTATATAGTAGCAGTCTGACATACCTCTGATACAGATTATGCCATCAGTCTGACATACCTCTGATACAGATTATGCCAGCAGTCTGACATACCTCTGCTACAGATTATATCAGCAGTCTGACGTAACTCTGCAACAAATTATATCAGCAATCTGACATACCTCTCCTTCTGTATATGGTAGCAGTCTGACATAACTCTGCTACATATTATGCCAGCAGAATGACATACTTCTGCTATTGATTATGCCAGCAGTCTGACATACCTGAGCTACAGATTATGACAGCTGACTGACATACCTCTGCTTCAGTATAAGGTAGCAGTCTGACATACCTCTGCTACAGATTATGAGAGCAGTCTGACATACCTCTACTACTGATTATGCCAGCAGTTTGACATACCTCATCTACAGATTATGCCTTCTCTCTGACATACCTCTGCTTCTGTATATGGCAGCAGTCTGACATACCTCTGCTACACATTATGCCAGCAGTATGACATACCACTGCTACTGATTATGCCAGCTGTCTGACATACCTCTGCTTCTGTATATAGTAGCAGTCTGACATACCTCTGCTACAGATTATGCCAACAGTATGACATACCTCTGCTGCTGATTATATCAGCTTTCTGACATACCTCTGATCTGTATATTCTGAATATGGTAGCAGTGTGACATACCTCTGCTAAAGATTATGCCAGCCGTTTGACATACCTCTGCTTCTGTATATGGCATCAGTCTGACATACCTCTGCTACAGATTATGCCAGCAGTATGACTTACCTCCTCTACAGATTATGCCAGCAGTCCGACATACCTCTGCTTCTGTATATGGCAGCAGTCTGACATACCTCTGTGACAGATTATGCCAGCAGTCTGACATACCTCTGCTCCAGATTATGTCAGCTGTCTGACATTCCTCTGCAAAAGATTATGCCAGCAGCCTGACATACCTCTGCTTCTGCATATGGTAGCCATCTGACATTCCTCTGTTTTTGTATATGGTACCACTCTGACATACCTCTGCTACAGATTATTCCAGCAGTCTGACATATCTTTGCTACAGATAATGCCAGCAGTCTGCGTACCTCTGCTACAGATTATGCAAGCAGTCTGACATACCTCTGCTACAGATTATGCCAGCTGTCTGACATACCTCTGCTTCTGTATACGGTAGCAGTCTGACATACCTTTACTACAGATTATGCCAGCTGTCTGACATACCTCTGCTTCTGTATATGGCACCAGTCTGACATACCTCTGCTCCAGATTATGCCAGCAGTCTGACATACCTCTGCTACACATTATGCCAGCAGTATGACATACCACTGCTACTGATTATGCCAGCTGTCTGACATACCTCTGCTTCTGTATATAGTAGCAGTCTGACATACCTCTGCTACAGATTATGCCAACAGTATGACATACCTCTGCTGCTGATTATATCAGCTTTCTGACATACCTCTGATCTGTATATTCTGAATATGGTAGCAGTCTGACATACCTCTGCTAAAGATTATGCCAGCCGTTTGACATACCTCTGCTTCTGTATATGGCAACAGTCTGACATACCTCTGCTACAGATTATGCCAGCAATATGACATACCTCCGCTACAGATTGTGCCAGCAGTCCGACATACCTCTGCTTCTGTATATGGCAGCAGTCTGACATACCTCTGTGACAGATTATGCCAGCTGTCTGACATACCTCTGCTCCAGATTATTTCAGCTGTCTGACATTCCTCTGCAAAAGATTATGCCAGCAGCCTGACATACCTCTGTTTCTGTATATGGTAGCCATCTGACATTCCTCTGTTTTTTGTATATGGTACCACTCTGACATACCTCTGCTACAGATTATTCCAGCAGTCTGACATATCTCTGCTACAGACAATGCCAGCAGTCTGACGTCCCTCTGCTACAGATTATGCAAGCAGTCTGACATTCCTCTGCTACAGATTATGCCAGCTGTGTGACATACCTCTGCTTCTGTATATGGCAGCACTCTGACATACCTCTGCTACAGATAATGCCAGCATTATGACATACCTCAACTACTGATTATATCAGCAGTCTGACATACCTCTGCTTCTGTATGTGATTGCTGTCTGACAAACCTCTGCTACAGATTATGTCAGCAGTTTGACATACCTCTGCTTTTGTATATGGCAGCCGTCTGAAATACCTCTGCTACAGATTATGCCAGCAGTCTGACATACCTCTGCTACAGATTATGCCACCTGTCTGACATACCTCTGCATCTGTATATGGCTGCAGTCTGACATACATCTGCTACAGATAATGCCAGCAGTCTGACAAACCTCTGCTTCAGATTATGTCAGCAGTCTGACATACCTCTGCTACTGATTATAACAGCAGTCTGACATACCTTTGCTACAGATTATGCCAGCAGTCTGACATTCCTCTACTTCATTTTTGGTAGCAGTCTGACATACGTCTGCAATAGATTATGCCAGCAGAATGACATACCTCTGCTACAGATTATGCCAGCTGTCTGACATACCTCTGCTTCCAATATGATAGCATTCTGACATACCTCTGCTACAGATTATGCCAGCAGTTTGACATACCTCATCTACAGATTATGCCTTCTCTCAGACATACCTCTTCTTCTGTATATGGCAGCAGTCTGACATACCTCTGCTACTCATTATGCCAGCAGTATGACATACCACTGCTACTGATTATGCCAGCTGTCTGACATACCTCTGCTTCTGTATATAGTAGCAGTCTGACATACCTCTGGTACAGATTATGCCAACAGTATGACATACCTCTGCTGCTGATTATATCAGATTTCTGACATACCTCTGATCTGTATATTCTGTATATGGTAGCAGTCTGACATACCTCTGCTAAAGATTATGCCAGCCGTTTGACATACCTCTGCTTCTGTATATGGCATCAGTCTGACATACCTCTGCTACAGATTATGCCAGCAGTATGACATACCTCCGCTACAGATTATGCCAGCATTCCGACATACCTCTGCTTCTGTATATGGCAGCAGTCTGACATTCCTCTGTGACAGATTATGCCAGCAGTCTGACATACCTCTGCTCCAGATTATGTCAGCTGTCTGACATTCCTCTGCAAAAGATTATGTCAGCAGCCTGACATACCTCTGCTTCTGTATATGGTAGCCATCTGACATTCCTCTGTTTTTGTATATGGTACCACTCTGACATACCTGTGCTACAGATTATTCCACCAGTCTGACATATCTCTGCTACAGATAATGCCAGCAGTCTGACGTACCTCTGCTGCAGATTATGCAAGCAGTCTGACATACCTCTGCTACAGATTATGCCAGCTGTCTGACATACCTCTGCTTCTGTATATGGTAGCAGTTTGACATACCTCTACTACAGATTATGCCAGCTGTCTGACATACCTCTGCTTCTGTATAAGGCAGCAGTCTGACATACCTCTGCTACAGATAATGCCAGCATTATTACATACTCAACTACTGATTATATCAGCAGTCTGATACCTCTGCTTCTGTATGTGGTAGCTGTCTGACTAACCTCTGCTACAGATTATGTCAGCAGTTTGACATACCTCTGCTTTTGTATATGGCAGCAGTCTGAAATACCTCTGCTACAGATTATGCCAGCAGTCTGACATACCTCTGCTACAGATTATGCCACCTGTCTGACATACCTCTGCATCTGTATATGGCTGCAGTCTGACATACATCTGCTACATATTATGCCAGCAGTCTGACATACCTCTGCTACTGATTATAACAGCAGTCTGACATACCTTTGCTACAGATTATGCCTGCAGTCTGACATTTCTCTACTTCTATATTTGGTAGCAGTCTGACATACCTCTGCTACAGATTATGCCAGCAGAATGACATACTTCTGCTATTGATTATGCCAGCAGTCTGACATACCTCAGCTACAGATTATGCCAGCTGACTGACATACCTCTGCTTCTGTATATGGTAGCAGTCTGACATACCTCTACTACAGATTATGCCAGCTGTCTGACATACCTCTGCTTCTGTATATGGCAGCAGTCTGACATACCTCTGCTACAGATAATGCCAGCATTATGACATACCTCAACTACTGATTATATCAGCAGTCTGACATACCTCTGCTTCTGTATGTGGTAGCTGTCTGACAAACCTCTGCTACAGATTATGTCAGCAGTTTGACATACCTCTGCTTTTGTATATGGCAGCAGTCTGAAATACCTCTGCTACAGATTATGTCAGCAGTCTGACATACCTCTGCTACAGATAATGCCAGCAGTCTGACATACCTCTGCTTCTGTATATGGTAGCAGTCTAACATGCCTCTGCTACAGATTATGCCAGCAGTCTGACATACCTCTGCTCCAATACATGGCAGTAGTCTGACACACCTCTGCTACTGAATATGCCAGCAGTCTAACGTACCTCTTCCACAGATTATATCAGCAGTCTGACATACCTCATCTACAGATTATGCCATCTGTCTGACATACCTCTGCTTCTGTATATTGTAGCGGTGTGACATACCTCTGCTACAGATTATGCCAGCAGTCTGACATACCTCTGCTACAGATTATGCCATCTGTCTGACATACCTCTGCATCTGTGTATGGCTGCAGTCTGACATACCTCTGCTACATGTTATGCCAGCTTTCTCACATACCTCTGCCACTGATTATAACAGCAGTCTGACATACCTTTGCTACAGATTATGCCAGCAGTCTGACATTCCTCTACTTCTATATACGGTAGCAGTCTGACATACCTCTGCTACAGATTATGTCAGCAGTCTGACATACCTCTGCTACAGATAATGCCAGCAGTCTGACAAACCTCTGCTTCAGATTATGTCAGCAGTCTGACATACCTCTGCTTCAGATTATGCCAGCAGTCTGACATACCTCTGCTTCTGTATTTGGTAGCAGTCTAGCAAACCTCTGCTACAGATTACACCAGCAGTCTGACATACCTCTGCTACAGATTATACCAGCAGTCTGACATACCTCTGCTCCTATACATGGCAGTAGTCTGACACACCTCTGCTACTGAATATGCCAGCAGTCTGACGTACCTCTTCTACAGATTATATCAGCAGTCTGACATACCTCTGCTACTGATTATATCAGCAATCTGACATACCTCTGTTTCTGTATATGGTAGAATTCTGACATATCTCTGCTACTGATTATATCAACAGTCTCATATACCTCTGCTTCTGTATATGGTAGCAGTCGGACATACCTCTGCTACTGATTATATCATCATTCTGACATACGTCTGCTACAGATTTAGCCAGCAGTCTAACATACCTCTGCTCCTATACATGGCAGTAGTCTGACATTCCTCTGCTTCTGAATATGCCAGCAGTCTGACGTACCTCTTCTACAGATTATGCGACCAGTCTGACATACTTATGTTTCTGTATATGGTAGCAGTCTGACATACCTCTGCTACAGATTATGCCATCAGTCTGACATACATCTGCTTCTGTATATAGTAGCAGTCTGACATACCTCTGTTTCTGTATATAGTAGCAGTCTGACATACGTCGGCTATAGATTATGCCAGTAGTCTGACATACCTCTGCTTCTTTATATGGTAGCAGTCTGACAAACCTCTGCAACAGATTATTTCAGTCTGACGTCGTCTGCTACTGATTATATCAGCAGTATGACATACCTCTGCTTCTGTATATGGTAGCAGTCTGACATACCTCTGCTACAGATTATGCCAGATGTCTGACATACCTCTGCTTCTGTATATGGCAGCTGTCTGACATACCTCTGGTACACATTATGCCAGCAGTCTGACATACCTCTGCTACAGATATTATCAGCATTCTGACACACCTCCCCTTCTGAATATGGTAGCAGTCTGCCAAACCTCTGCTACAGATTATGCCAGCAGTATGACATACCTCTGTTACTGATTATGCCAGCAGTCTGACATTCCTCTGCTACAGATTATGCCTGCTGTCTGATTTATCTCTGCATCTGTATATAGTAGCAGTCTGACATGCCTCTGCTACAGATTATGACAACAGTATGACATACCTCTAATACTGATTATATCAGCATTCTGACATACCTCTGCTTCTGTATATTCTGTATATGGTAGCAGTCTGACATTCCTCTGCTAAAGATTATGCCAGCCATTTGACATACCTCTGCTTCTGTATATGGCAGCAGTCTGACATACCTCTGCTACAGATTGTGCCAGCAGTCTGACTTACCTTTGCTACAGATTATGCCAGAACTCTGACATACCTCTGCTTCTGTATATGGAAGCAGACTTACATACCGCTGTTTCTGTATATGGCACCACTCTGACATAGCTCTGCTACAGGTTATGCCAGCAGTCTGACATACCTCTGCTACAGATAATGCCAGCAGTCTGACATACCTCTGCTACAGATTATGCCAGCAGTGTGACATACCTCTGCTACAGATTATATCAGCAGTCTGACATACCTCATCTTCAGATTATGCCATCTGTCTGACATACCTCTGCTTCTGTATATTGTAGCAGTGTGACATACCTCTGCTACAGATTATGCCAGCTGTCTGACATACCTCTACTTCTGTATGTGGCAGCAGTCTGACATACCTCTGCTACAGATTATCCCAGCAGTCTGTTATACCTCTGCTGCAGATTATATAAGCTACTCTGTCACACCTCTGCTTCTGTATATGGTAGCAGTCTGACATCCTCAGCATTGATTATGCCAGCAGTATGACGATACCTCTGCCACTGATTATGCCAGCCGCCAGACATGCTCGCTGGTTAGCTGCTATCCCAGCAGTCTGACATAACTCAGCTGCAGATTATGCCAGCTCTCTGACATACCTCTGCTTCTGTATATGGTAGCAGTCTGACATGCCACTTCTACAGATTATGCCAGCAGTCTTCCCATTAGCTCTGGTCTCCTTGGACGCCGAGAAGGCCTTTGATAGGGTCTATTGGGAATTTCTATTTTCTGCTATGAAGAAGTTTGGCTTCCCAGCGAAGTTCCTAGAGTGGATTGGAACACTATACTCGAATCCTTCAGCTAGGGTAGCTTGTAATGGGGCTATTTCTAACCCTTTTCAGCTATATGTGGGTACTAGGCAGGGATGCCCTTTATCACCACTCTTATTTAATTTATATTTAGAGCCTCTCATAAGAAGTATAGTTGGTAGTAAAGAAATAGAGGGTATTAAAGTATGGAGCCAAACTATAAAAGTTACTGCATCATGAGTGATCTCTTGGTCTATGTCTCTAGACCTACCAAGTCTATTCAAGTTTGCTAAAATTAATAAAGAATTTCAATCTTGTAGCTAATTAAAATTAAACCAAGATAAAACGGTTGGTTTACCCTTAATAATAGGTTATTTAATCAAGATATTATAGAGCTAGGCCTAGAGTGGAATTCTGACTCTCTTAAATATCTTGGTCTCTCCTTGACCTAACAGCTGTGTAAGGATGCGCCTGTTAAATTTGGACCTCTTGTTCATACTATTGAACTGGACCTCAAGAGGTGGACCCAACTCCCATTTTCACTTTGGGGGAGGATAAACATAATTAAAATGAATATATTCCCCAGACTTTTTTACCCTTTGAGTATGTTAAATATTTGGCTTCCCTTATCGTGGTTTAAAAAACTTCACAATATAATTGCGGACTTCATTTGGGGATATAAAAAGGCCAGATTGGCTTACCAAAAACTAGCCGCCCCTAAGTCATTGGGAGGGCTAAGGTTACCCCATTTTGGCCTTTATTTTTGGTCAGCTCAGCTGAGTAAGTATGGCAGATGGGCAGTGCATGATGACCCGACATCAGTATCAAACTATGTTCCCTTATGGGTTAATTTAGAAATAAATCTCATTAAAAAATGTGGTATTACTCCCAAAGCTCTTTTTTATTTAACCCCCAAAGCACTTCCTCTTTGCTGAAAAATCTCCCATTGGGGTAATGCTTAAAATTCATAATCAGCTTTGTGGCTTTATAAATACGACTTGGTCAAAGACTGGGACCAACCGATTTGGGGCAATCCACGGTTTTTGATAGGTAATAGCACTATCAGGGTCTGATTGGTTGAAACTGCCTGATAACTGTTCCTTGAGGATTTTCTTACCGAGGAGGGGTTGGCTCCTGTCTTGGGGATGTTAGATAGATTTAATCTAGCTACTAAAGATATTTTCAAAATATACCAGCTTCATCATGTACTGCTTCAGAAGTTGGGCAGGGAGAAGGTACAGCCTCCTAAAGTCCAGTTTCTGGCGGATATACGGCCCTTGATAGGAATCCTACAGGCAATCTCGAAGATCTATACCGTTCTGTTCCATTGGGCCTATTCCGTTAATCTTGCCCCCTGCTCTTACTGGGCCTCTGTATTCCCTAATATTAATTTAGATTGGAAGGAGATTTGGCTTACTTGTCACAGCTTTATCAGGCATGATCAATTGAAGTTCATACAGTTTAGAGTACTACATAATATTTACTATTCCCCTCAGAAGTTAACGGATTTGAATCTGCTAAAAGAACCCAAATGTTACAGGTGTAATGAGGATAGAGGACCTCTTGCATATTTTTGGGGAATGCCTAAAGGTAGTTCCTCTATGGTCAGAAATTAGGGATAGTTGGACCCCTATTGGGACTGGAGGGATATGTTCAAGCCAGAGGTGTGTCTGCTGGGAATTGTCCATTTTCCATTTAGGAATAGAAAATATTACATGGCTTGATTTCAGTCACAGTTAAGAAATTGGTTCTCCGTCATTGGAAGGATAAGGTTATACTCTCTTATTCTGAATGGCTGGCAGAACTTCTCACTTTCTCAGGATTGAAAAAATGATTGCTATCCTACATAATCAATTACCCGCTTTGAGAATTTGGGCCCCCCTTGATACTATCTACACATTGTGATTTGTGAACTCACCCTATATGACAATGATTTGAGTTGTATGCCTCGGGAGGGGAGGGGGGTATTATTTAGGGGGGGGTTGAGGGAGGGTGTTTTGGGTATTATAGGATTTTTAGGGTTAGGGGTTATCGCAGAGAAAATGTACTGCCATGTTTGTAATTTGATAATTGTATACTGTACTTATATCTTGTAAAGTCTTTCTCTCAGTTACGCTGTATATGCGTAAAATGTGAATAAAATGTTAATGGAAAAAAAAAAAAAGATTATGCCAGCAGTCTGACATACCTCTGGTACAGATTATATCAGCAGTCTGACATACCTCTGCTACTGATTATGCCAGATGTCTGACATACCTCTGCTTCTGTATATGGCTGCAGTTTGACATACCTCTGATGCAGATTATGCACAGTCGGTCAGCACCTATGCTTTTGTATATGACACTCGGCATACCTCTACAGATTGTGCCAGCAATACGACATACTTCTGCTACTGTTTATATCAGCAGTCTGAAATACCTCTGCTTCTGTATATTCTGTATATGGTAGCAGTCTGACATACCTCTGCTACAGATTATGCCAGCTGTTTGACATACGACTGCTTCTGTTTATGGCAGCAGTCTGAAATTCCTCTGCTACAGATTATGCCAGCAGTCTGACATACCTCTGCTAGAGATTATGCCAGCTGTCTTACATACCCCTGCTTCTGTATATATCAGCGGTGAGACATACCTCTTCTACAAAGTATGACAGCAGTCTGACATACCTCTGCTACTGATTATAACAGCAGTCTGACATACCTTTGCTACAGATTATGCCAGCAGTCTGACATTCCTCTACTTCTATATATGGTAGCAGTCTGACATACCTCTGCTACAGATTATGTCAGCAGTCTGACATACCTCTGCTACAGATTATGCCATCAGTCTGACATAACACTGCTACAGATTATGCCAGCAGTATGACATACCTCTGCTACTGATTAAATCAGGGTTTGACATACCTCTGCTCCTAAGCGTGGCAGTAGTCTGACATTCCTCTGCTACTGAAGATGCCAGCAGTCGACATATCTTCTTCATATCATTCGACCAGTCTGACGTCATTTCTGTATATGGTGGCAGTATGACATCCGTCTGTTTCTGTATATGGTAGCTGTCTGACATATCTCGGCTACAGATTATGACATCAGTCTGACATACCTCTGCTTCTGTATATGGAAGCGTATGAAATACCTCTGCTACAGGTTATGTCAACTGTCTGACGTACCTCTGCTTCTGTATCTGGTAGCAGTCTGCATCCCTCTGCTACAATATGCCAGCAGTCTGACATACCACTGCTACGGATTATATCATCAGTCTGACATACCTCTGCTTCTGCATATGGTAGCAGTCTGACGTACTTCTGCTACAGATTATGCCAGCTGTATGACATACCTCTGTTACTGATTATATCAGCAGTCTGATATACACCTGCTTCTGTATATGGTAGCAGTCTGACATACTTCAGTTACAGATTATACCAGCAGTCTGACATACCTCTGCTACCGATAATGCCTGCTTTCTGACCTACATCTGCTTCTGTATATGGTTGCAGTCTGATATACCGCTGTACAGATTGTGCCATCAGTCTGACATACCTCTGCTACAGATTATATCAGCAGTCTGACATACCTCTGCTACAAATTATATCAGCAATCTGACATACCTCTGCTTCTGTATATGGTAGCAGTCTGACATACCTCTGCTACAGATTATGCCAGCAGAATGACATACCTCTGCTACTGATTATGCCAGCAGTCTGACATACCTCAGCTACAGAATATGCCAGCTGTCTGACATACCTCTGCTTCGGTATAAGGTAGCAGTCTGACATACCTCTGCTACTGATTATGCCAGCAGTTTGACATACCTCATCTACAGATTTTGCCTTTTCTCTGAAATTCCTCTGCATCTGTATATGATAGCAGTCTGACATACCTCTGCTACATATTATGCTAGCTGTCTGACATACCTCTGCTACAGATTATGTCAGAAATCTGACACACCTCTGCTTCTGTATATGGTAGCAGTCTGACATACCTCTGCTACAGATTATGCCAGCAGTATGACATACCTCTCTACAGATTTTGCCTTCTCTCTGAAATTCCTCTGCATCTGTATATGATAGCAGTCTGACATACCTCTGCTACATATTATGCGAGCTGTCTGACATACCTCTGCTTCTGTATATGGTAGCAGTCTGACATACCTCTGCTACAGATTATGCCAGCTGTCTGACATACCTCTGCTTCTGTATATAGTAGCAGTCTGACATACTCTGCTACAGATTATGCCAACAGTATGACATACCTCTGCTACTGATTATATCAGCATTCTGAAAAACCTGTGATCTGTATATTCTGTATATGGTAGCAGTCTGATTTACTTCATGAGATTATGCTAGCAGTCTGACATACCTCTGCTCCAGATTATGTCAGCAGTCTGACATTCCTCTGCAAAAGATTATGCCAGCAGTCTGACATACCTCTACTTCTGTATATGGCAGCAGTCTGACATACCTCATGCACTAGATTATGCTAGCGGTCTGACATACCTCTGCTCCAGATTATGTCAGCAGTCTGACATTCCTCTGCAAATGATTATGCCAGCAGTCTGACATACCTCTGCTTCTGTATATGGTAGCCGTCTGACATTCCTTTAATTTTGTACATGGTTACACTCTGACATACCTCTGCTACAGATTATTCCAGCAGTCTGACATATCTCTGCTACAGATAATGCCAGCAGTCTGACACAACTCTGCAACAGATTATGCCAGCATTATGACATACCTCTACTACTGATTATATCTGCAGTCTGACATACCTCTGCTTCTGTATATGGTAGCAGTCTGACGCACCTCTGCTACAGATTATGCCAGCAGTTTGGCATACCTCTGCTTTTATATAGGGCAGCAGTATGACATACCTCTGCTACAGATTATGCTAGCAGTCTGTCAAACCTCTGCTACAGATTATGCCAGCTGTCTGACATACCTCTGCATCTGTATATGGCTGCAGTCTGACATACCTCTGCTACAGATTATGTCAGCAGTCTGACAATCCTCTACTTCTATAGATGGTAGCAGTCTGACATACCTCTGCTACAGATTATGTCAGCAGTCTGACATACCTCTGCTACAGATAATGCCAGCAGTCTGACATACCTCTGTTTCAGATTATGTCAGCAGTCTGACATACCTCTGCTACAGATAATACCAGCAGTCTGACATACCTCTACTTTTGTGTATAGTAGCAGTCTAGCAAACCTCTGCTACAGATTATGCCAGCAGTCTGACATACCTCTGCTACTGAATATGCCAGCAGTCTGACGTACCTCTTCTACATATTATATTAGCAGTCTGACATACCTCTGCTACTGATTATATCAGCAATCTGACATACCTCTGTTTCTGTATATGGTAGAATTCTGACATACCTCTGCTTCTGATTATATCAGCATTCTGACATACCTCTGCTACAGATTATGCCAGCAGTTTGACACACCTCTGCTACAAATTATGCAAGCGTGTAACATACCTCTGCTCCTAAACATGGCAGTAGTCTGACATTCCTCTGCTTCTGAATATGCCAGCAGTCTGACGTACCTCTTCTACAGATTATGCAACAAGTCTGATATACTTATGTTTCTGTATATGGTAGCAGTCAGTCATACCACTGCTACAGATTATGCCAGCAGAATGACATACATCTTCTGCTGATTATATCAGCAGTCTGACATACATCTCCTTCTGTATATGGTAGCAGTCTGACATACCTCTGCTACTGATTATGTCAGCAGTCTGACACACCTCGGCTCCTATACATGGCAGAAGTCTGACATACCTCTGCAACTGAATATGCCAGCAGTCTGACGTACCTCTTATACAGATTATGCCAAAATTCAGACATACTTCTGCTACTGATTACATCAACAGTCTCAGATACCTCTGCTTCTGCATATGGTAGCAGTCTGACATACCTCTGCTACTGATTATATCAGCATTCTGACATACCTCTGCTACAGATTATGCCAGCAGTCTGACATACCTCTGCTCCTATACATGGCAGTAGTCTGACATTACTCTGCTTCTGAATATGCCAGCAAATCTGACGTACCTCTCCTACAGATTATGCGACCAGTCTGACATACCTCTTCAACTGATTATATCAGAAGTCTGATATACCTCTGCTTCTGTATTGTTGCACTCTGACATACCTCTGCTACAGATTATGCCAGCAGTCTGAAATACCTCTGCTCCAGACTATGCCAGCAGTCTGACATACCTCTGCTTCTGTAAATGGTAGCAGTCTGATATCACTCTGTTTCTGTATATAGTAGCAGCCTGAAATACCACTGCTAAAGATTATGCCATCAGGCTGACATACCTCTGATACTGATTATATCAGCAGTTTGACATACCTCTGCTCCTAAACATGGCAGTAGTCTGACATTCCTCTGCTGCTGAAGATGCCAGCAGTCTGACGTACTTCTTCTACAGATTATGCGACCAGTTTGACATACCTCTGTTTCTGTATATTTTAGCAGTATGACATACCTCTGTTTCTGAATATGGTAGCAGTCTGACATATCTCGGCTACAGATTATGACATCAGTCTGACATACCTCTGCTTCTGTATATGGTAGCCTTATGAAATACCTCTGCTACTGGTTATGTCAGCAGTCTGACGCACTCTGCTTCTGTATCTGGTAGCAGTCTGCATCCCTCTGCTACAAATTATGCCAGCAGTCAGACATACCACTGCTACAGATTATATCAGCAGTCTGACATACCTCTGCTTCTGTATATGGTAGCAGTCTGACGTAACTCTGCTACAGATTATGCCAGCTGTATGACATACCTCTGCTACAGATAATGCCTGCTGTCTGACATACACCTGCTTCTGTATATGGTAGCAGACTGACATACATGAGTTACAGATTATGCCAGCAGTCTGACATACCTCTGCTACAGATAATGCCTGCTTTCTGACATACCTCTGCAACAAATTATATCAGCAATCTGACATACCTCTGCTTCTGTATATAGTAGCAGTCTGACATACCTCTGCTTCAGATTATGCGACCAGTCTGACATACCTCTTCTACTGATTATATCAGCAGTCTGATATACCTCTGCTTCTGTATATGGTTGCACTCTGACATACCTCTGCTACAGATTATGCCAGCAGTCTGAAATACCTCTGCTACTGATTATGACAGCAGTCTGACATACCTCAGCTACAGATTATGCCAGCTGTCTGACATACCTCTGCTTCAGTATAAGGTAGCAGTCTGACATACCTCTGCTACAGATTATGAAAGCAGTCTGACATACCTCTGCTACTGATTATGCCAGCAGTTTGACATACCTCATCTACAGATTATGCCTTCTCTCTGACATTCCTCTGCTTCAGTATATGATAGCAGTCTGACATGCCTCTGCTACAGATTATGCCAGCTGTCTGACATACCTCTGCTTCTGTATATGGCAGCAGTCTGACATACCTCTGCTACACATTATGCCAGCAGTCTGACATATCTCTGCTACAGATTATATCAGCATTCTGACACACCTCTGCTTCTGTATATGGTAGCAGTCTGACATACCTCTTCTACAGATTATGCCAGCAGTATGACTAACCACTGCTACTGATTATGCCAGCAGTCTGACATACCTCTGCTACAGATCAAGCCAACAGTATGACATACCTCTGTTACTGATTATATCAGCTTTCTGACATACCTCTGATCTGTATATTCCGTATATGGTAGCAGTCTGACATACCTCTGCTAAATATTATGCCAGCCATTTAACATACCTCTGCTTCTGTATGGCAGCAGTCGGCATACATCTGCTACAGATTATGCCAGCAGTATGACATACCGCTACTGAATTATGGCGGCAGTCCGACATACCTCTGCTTCTGTATGTGGCAGCAGTCTGATATACCTCTGCTGCAGATTATGTCAGCAGTCTGACATTCCTCTGCAAAAGATTATGCCAGCAGTCTGACATACCTCTGCTTCTGTATATGGTAGTCATCTGACATTCCTCTGTTTTTGTATATGGTACCACTCTGACATTCCTCTGCTACAGATTATTCCAGCAGCCTGACATATCTGCTACAGATAATGCCAGCAGTCTGACGTACCCCTGCTACAGATTATGCCAGCAGTCTGACATACCTCTGCTACAAATTATGCCAGCTGTCTGACATACCTCTGCTACAGATTATTTCAGCAGTCTGACATACCTCTACTACAGATTATGCCAGCTGTCTGACATACCTCTACTTCTGTATTTGGCAGCAGTCTGACATACCTCTGATACAGATAATGCCAGCATTATGACATACCTCTACTACTGATTATATCAGCCGTCTGACATACCTCTGCTTCTGTATGTTCTAGCAGTCTGACATATCTCTGCTTTTGTGTATGGCAGCACTCTGACATACCTCTGCTACAGATTGTGCAGCAATATGACATACTTCTGCTACTGTTTATATCAGCAGTCTGAAATACCTCTGCTTCTGTATATTCTGTATATGGTAGCAGTTTGACATACCTCTGCTACAGATTATGCCAGCCGATTGACCTACGACTGCTTCTGTTTATGGCAGCAGTCTGAAATTCCTCTGCTACAGATTATGCCAGCAGTCTGACATACCTCTGCTACAGATTATACCAGCAGTCCGACATACCTCTGCTTCGGTATATGGCAGCAGTCTGACATACCTCTGCTACAGATTATGCCAGCAGTCTGACATACCTCTGCTTCTGTATATGGTAGTTGACTGACATACCTCTGCTTCTCTATATGGTACCACTCTGTCATAGCTCTGCTACAGATTATGCTAGCAGTCTGACATACCTCTGCTACAGATAATACCAGCAGTCTGACATACCTCTGCTACAGATTATGCCAGCAGTCTGACATACCTCTGCTATAGATTATGCCAGCAGTCTGACATACCTCTGCTGATTATATCAACAGTCTCAGATACCTCTGCTTCTGCATATGGTAGCAGTCTGACATACCTCTGCTACTGATTATGTCAGCAGTCTGACACCTCAGCTCCTACATGGCAGAAGTCTTACATACCTCTGCTACTGAATATGCCAGCAGTCTGGCGTACCTCTTATACAGATTATGCCAAAATTCAGACATACTTCTGCTACTGATTATATCAACAGTCTCAGATACCTCTGCTTCTGCATATGGTAGCAGTCTGACATACCTCTGCTACTGATTATATCAGCATTCTGACAGCCTCTGCTGCAGATTATGCCAGCAGTCTGACATACCTCTGCTCCTATACATGGCAGTAGTCTGACATTACTCTGCTTCTGAATATGCCAGCAATCTGACGTACCTCTTCTACAGATTATGCGACCAGTCTGACATACCTCTTCTACTGATTATATCAGCAGTCTGATATACCTCTGCTTCTGTATATGGTTGCACTCTGACATACCTCTGCTACAGATTATGCCAGCAGTCTGAAATACCTCTGCTCCAGACTATGCCAGCAGTCTGACATACCTCTGCTTCTGTATATGGTAGCAGTCTGATATCACTCTGTTTCTGTATAGTAGCAGCCTGAAATACCTCTGCTACAGATTATGCCATCAGGCTGACATACCTCTGCTACAGATTATGCCATCAGTCTGACATACCTCTGATACTGATTATATCAGCAGTTTGACATACCTCTGCTCCTAAACGTGGCAGTAGTCTGACATTCTTCTGCTGCTGAAGATGCCAGCAGTCTGACGTACTTCTTCTACAGATTATGCGACCAGTCTGACATACCTCTGTTTCTGTATATGGTAGCAGTATGACATACCTCTGTTTCTGAATATGGTAGCAGTCTGACATATCTCGGCTACAGATTATGACATCAGTCTGACATACCTCTGCTTCTGTATATGGTAGCCTTATGAAATACCTCTGCTACAGGTAATGTCAGCAGTCTGGCGACCTCTGCTTCTGTACCTGGTAGCAGTCTGAATACCTCTGCTACAAATTATGCCGGAGTGTGACACCACTGCTTCACGGATTATATCAGCAGCCTGACATACCTCTGCTTCTGTATATGGTAGCAGTCTGGCGTAACTCAGCTACAGATTATGCCAGCTGTATGACATACCTCTGCTACAGATAATGCCTGCTTTCTGACTTACCTCTGCTTTTTGAATATGGTAGCAGTCTGACATACCTCTGCTACAGATTATATCAGCAGTCTGACATACCTGCAACAAATTATATCAGCAATCTGACATACCTCTGCTTCTGTATATAGTAGCAGTCTGACATACCTCTGCTACTGATTATGCCAGCAGTCTGACATACCTCAGCTACAGATTATGCCAGCTGTCTGACATACCTCTGCTTCAGTATAAGGTAGCAGTCTGACATACCTCTGCTACAGATTATGAGAGCAGTCTTACATAACTCTGCTACTGATTATGCCAGCAGTTTGACATACCTCATCTACAGATTATGCCTTCTCTCTGACATTCCTCTGCTTCTGTATATGATAGCAGTCTGACATACCTCTGCTACAGATTATGCCAGCTGTCTGACATACCTCTGCTTCTGTATATGGCAGCAGTCTGACATACCTCTGCTACACATTATGCCAGCAGTCTGACATATCTCTGCTACAGATTATATCAGCATTCTGACACAGCTCTGCTTCTGTATATAGTAGCAGTCTGACATACCTCTGCTACAGATTATGCCAGCAGTATGACTAACCACTGCTACTGATTATGCCAGCAGTCTGACATACCTCTGCTACAGATTTTGCCAACAGTATGACATACCTCTGCTACTGATTATATCAGCTTTCTGACATACCTCTGATCTGTATATTCTGTATATGGTAGCAGTCTGACATACCTCTGCTAAATATTATGCCAGCCATTTGACATACCTCTGCTTCTGTATATGGCAGCAGTCTGACATACCTCTGCTACAGATTATGCCAGGAGTATGACATACCGCCGCTACAGATTATGGCAGCAATCCGACATACCTCTGCTTCTGTATATGGCAGCAGTCTGACATACCTCTGCGACAGATTATGCCAGCAGTCTGACATACCTCTGCTCCAGATTATGTCAGCAGTCTGACATTCCTCTGCAAAAGATTATGCCAGCAGTCTGACATACCACTGCTTCTGTATATGGTAGTCATCTGACATTCCTCTGTTTTTGTATATGGTACCACTCTGACATACCTGTGCTACAGATTATTCCAGCAGTCTGACATATCTCTGCTACAGATAATGCCAGCAGTCTGACGTACCACTGCTACAGATTATGCCAGCAGTCTGACATACCTCTGCTACAGATTATGCCAGCTGTCTGACATACCTCTGCTAAAGATTATATCAGCCGTCTGACATACCTCTGCTTCTGTATGTTCTAGCAGCCTTACATACCTCTGCTACAAATTATGCCAGCAGTTTGACATACCTCTGCTTTTGAGTATGGCAGCAGTCTGACATACCTCTGCTACAGATTATGCCAACAGTCTAACATACCACTGCTACAGATTATTCCTGCTGTCTGACATACCTCTGCATCTGTATATGGCTGCAGTCTGACATACGTCTGCTTCATATTATGCCAGCAGTCTGACATACCTCTGCTACTGATTATAACAGCAGTCTGATATACCTTTGCTACAGATTATTCCAGCAGTCTGACATTCCTCTACTTCTATATATGGTAGCAGTCTGACATACCTCTGCTACAGATTATGTCAGCAGTCTGATATACCTCTGCTACAGATTATGCCATCAGTCTGACATACCTCAGCTACAGATTATGCCAGCAGTCTGACATACCTCTGCTACTGATTAAATCAGCAGTTTGACATACCTCTGTTCCTAAACGTGGCAGTAGTCTGACATTCCTCTGCTACTGAAGATGCCAGCAGTCTGACATACTTCTTCTACATATCATGCGACCAGTCTGACATACGTCTGTTTCTGTATATGGTCGCAGTATGACATACGTCTGTTTCTGTATATGGTTGCTGTCTGACATATCTGGGCTACAGATTATGACATCAGTCTGACATACCTCTGCTTCTGTATATGGAAGCCGTATGAAATACCTCTGCTACAGGTTATGTCAACTGTCTGGCGTACCTCTGCTTCTGTATCTGGTAGCAGTCTGCATCCCTCTGCTACAAATTATGCCAGCAGTCTGACATACCACTGCACTCACGGATTATATCATCAGTCTGACATACCTCTGCTTCTGTATATGGTAGCAGTCTGGCGCACTGCTACAGATTATGCCAGCTGTATGACATACCTCTGCTACTGATTATATCAGCAGTCTGATATACAGCTGCTTCTGTATATGGTAGCAGTCTGACATACTTCAGTTACAGATTATACCAGCAGTCTGACATACCTCTGCTACCGATAATGCCTGCTTTCTGACTTACCTCTGCTTCTGTATATGGTTGCAGTCTGACATACCGCTGCTACAGATTGTGCCATCAGTCTGACATACCTCTGCTACAGATTATATCAGCAGTCTGACATACCTCTGCTACAAATTATATCAGCAATCTGACATACCTCTGCTTCTGTATATGGTAGCAGTCTGACATACCTCTGCTACTGATTATGCCAGCAGTTTGACATACCTCATCTACAGATTTTGCCTTCTCTCTGAAATTCCTCTGCATCTGTATATGATAGCAGTCTGACATACCTCTGCTACATATTATGCTAGATGTCTGACACCTCTGCTTCCAGTATATGGCAGCAGTCTGACATACCACTGCAAACACATAATGCAAGCAGTCTGACATACCTGCTACAGATTATATCAGCATTCTGACACACCTCTGCTTCTGCATATGGTAGCAGTCTGACATACCTCTGCTACAGATTATGCCAGCTGTCTGACATACCTCTGCTTCTGTATATAGTAGCAGTCTGACATACCTCTGCTACAGATTATGCCAACAGTATGACATACCTCTGCTACTGATTATATCAACATTCTGAAAAACCTCTGATCTGTATATTCTGTATATGGTAGCAGTCTGACTTACCTCTGCCAAAGATTATGCCAGCCGTTTGACTTACCTTTGCTTCTGTATATGGCAGCAGTCAGACATACCTCTGCTACAGATTAAGCCAGCAGTATTACATACCTCCCACAGATTATGCCAGTAGTCCGACATACCTCTACTTCTGTATTAGCAGCAGTCTGACATACCTTCACATAGATTATGCTAGCGGTCTGACATACCTCTGTTGTAGATTATGTCAGCAGTCTGACATTCCTCTGCAAAGATTATGCCAGCAGTCTGACATACCTCTGCTTCTGTATATGGTAGCCATCTGACATACCTTTAATTTTGTATATGGTAAGACTCTGACATACCTCTGCTACAGATTATTCAGCAGTCTGACATATCTCTGCTGCAGATAATGCCAGCAGTCTGACACACCTCTGCGACAGATTATGATAGCATTATGACATACCTCTACTACTGATTATAACAGCTGTCTGACATACCTCTGCTTCTGTATATGGTAGCAGTCTGATGTACCTCTGCTACAGATTATGCCAGCAGTTTGGCATACCTCTGTTTCTGAATATTGTAGCAGTCTGACATATCTCGGCTACAGATTATGACATCAGTCTGACATACCTCTGCTTCTGTATATGGTAGCCTTATGAAATACCTCTGCTACTGGTTATGTCAGCAGTCTGACGTACCTCTGCTTCTGTACCTGGAAGCAGTCTGAATACCTCTGCTACAAATTATGCCAGGAGTGTGACACCACTGCTACAGATTATATCAGCAGTCTGACATACCTCTGCTTCTGTATATGGTAGCAGTCTGATCGAACTCTGCTACAGATTATGCCAGCTGTATGACATACCTCTGCTACAGATAATGCCTGCTTTCCGACTTACCTCTGCTTCTGAATATGGTAGCAGTCTGACATACCTCTGCTACAGATTATGTCGGCAGTCTGACATACCTCTGCAACAAATTATATCAGCAATCTGACATACCTCTGCTTCTGTATATAGTAGCAGTCTGACATACCTCTGCTTCAGATTATGCGACCAGTCTGACATACCTCTTCTACTGATTATATCAGCAGTCTGATATACCTCTGCTTCTGTATATGGTTGCACTCTGACATACCTCTGCTACAGATTATGCCAGCAGTCTGAAATACCTCTGCTACTGATTATGACAGCAGTCTGACATACCTCAGCTACAGATTATGCCAGCTGTCTGACATGCCTCTGCTTCAGTATAAGGTAGCGATCTGACATACCTCTGCTACAGATTATGAAAGCAGTCTGACATGCCTCTGCTACTGATTATGCCAGCAGTTTGACATACCTCATCTACAGATTATGCCTTCTCTCGACATTCCTCTGCTTCAGTATATGATAGCAGTCTGACATGCCTCTGCTACAGATTATGCCAGCTGTCTGACATACCTCTGCTTCTGTTATGGCAGCAGTCTGACATACTCTCATACACATTATGCCAGCACGTCTGACATATCTCTGCTACAGATTATATCAGCATTCTGACACACCTCTGCTTTGTATATGGTAGCAGTCTGACATACCTCTTCTACAGATTATGCCAGCAGTATGACTAACCACTGCTACTGATTATGCCAGCAGTCTGACATACCTCTGCTACAGATCAAGCCAACAGTATGACATACCTCTGTTACTGATTATATCAGCTTTCTGACATACCTCTGATCTGTATATTCCGTATATGGTAGCAGTCTGACATACCTCTGCTAAATATTATGCCAGCCATTTAACATACCTCTGCTTCTGTATATGGCAGCAGTCTGGCATACATCTGCTACAGATTATGCCAGCAGTATGACATACCGCTGCTACGGATTATGGCAGCAGTCCGACATACCTCTGCTTCTGTATGTGGCAGCAGTCTGATATACCTCTGCTGCAGATTATGTCAGCAGTCTGACATTCCTCTGCAAAAGATTATGCCAGCAGTCTGACATACCTCTGCTTCTGTATATGGTAGTCATCTGACATTCCTCTGTTTTTGTATATGGTACCACTCTGACATTCCTCTGCTACAGATTATTCCAGCAGCCTGACATATCTCTGCTACAGATAATGCCAGCAGTCTGACGTACCCCTGCTACAGATTATGCCAGCAGTCTGACATACCTCTGCTACAAATTATGCCAGCTGTCTGACATACCTCTGCTACAGATTATTTCAGCAGTCTGACATACCTCTACTACAGATTATGCCAGCTGTCTGACGCCCTCTACTTCTGTATTTGGCAGCAGTCTGACATACCTCTGATACAGATAATGCCAGCATTATGACACCTCTACTACTGATTATATCAGCCGTCTGACATACCTCTGCTTCTGTGTTCTAGCAGTCTGACATATCTCTGCTTTTGTGTATGGCGCACTCTGACATACCTCTGCTACAGATTGTGCAGCAATATGACATACTTCTGCTACTGTTTATATCAGCAGTCTGAAATACCTCTGCTTCTGTATATTCTGTGGTAGCAGTTTGACATACCTCTGCTACAGATTATGCCAGCCGATTGACCTCGACTGCTTCTGTTTATGGCAGCAGTCTGAAATTCCTCTGCTACAGATTATGCCAGCAGTCTGACATACCTCTGCTACAGATTATACCAGCAGTCCGACATACCTCTCTCTTTCCGTATATGGCAGCAGTCTGACATACCTCTGCTACAGATTATGCCAGCAGTCTGACATACCCTCTGCTTCTGTATATGGTAGTTGACTGACATACCTCTGCTTCTCTATATGGTACCACTCTGTCATAGCTCTGCTACAGATTATGCTAGCAGTCTGACATACCTCTGCTACAGATAATACCAGCAGTCTGACATACCTCTGCTACAGATTATGCCAGCAGTCTGACATACCTCTGCTATAGATTATGCCAGCAGTCTGACATACCTCTGCTGATTATATCAACAGTCTCAGATACCTCTGCTTCTGCATATGGTAGCAGTCTGACATACCTCTGCTACTGATTATGTCAGCAGTCTGACACACCTCAGCTCCTATACATGGCAGAAGTCTTACATACCTCTGCTACTGAATATGCCAGCAGTCTGACGTACCTCTTATACAGATTATGCCAAAATTCAGACATACTTCTGCTACTGATTATATCAACAGTCTCAGATACCTCTGCTTCTGCATATGGTAGCAGTCTGACATACCTCTGCTACTGATTATATCAGCATTCTGACATACCTCTGCTGCAGATTATGCCAGCAGTCTGACATACCTCTGCTCCTATACATGGCAGTAGTCTGACATTACTCTGCTTCTGAATATGCCAGCAATCTGACGTACCTCTTCTACAGATTATGCGACCAGTCTGACATACCTCTTCTACTGATTATATCAGCAGTCTGATATACCTCTGCTTCTGTATATGGTTGCACTCTGACATACCTCTGCTACAGATTATGCCAGCAGTCTGAAATACCTCTGCTCCAGACTATGCCAGCAGTCTGACATACCTCTGCTTCTGTATATGGTAGCAGTCTGATATCACTCTGTTTCTGTATATAGTAGCAGCCTGAAATACCTCTGCTACAGATTATGCCATCAGGCTGACATACCTCTGCTACAGATTATGCCATCAGTCTGACATACCTCTGATACTGATTATATCAGCAGTTTGACATACCTCTGCTCCTAAACGTGGCAGTAGTCTGACATTCTTCTGCTGCTGAAGATGCCAGCAGTCTGACGTACTTCTTCTACAGATTATGCGACCAGTCTGACATACCTCTGTTTCTGTATATGGTAGCAGTATGACATACCTCTGTTTCTGAATATGGTAGCAGTCTGACATATCTGCTACAGATTATGACATCAGTCTGACATACCTCTGCTTCTGTATGGTAGCCTTATGAAATACCTCTGCTACAGGTAATGTCAGCAGTCTGACGTACCTCTGCTTCTGTACCTGGTAGCAGTCTGAATACCTCTGCTACAAATTATGCCAGGAGTGTGACACCACTGCTACGGATTATATCAGCAGCCTGACATACCTCTGCTTCTGTATATGGTAGCAGTCTGACGTAACTCAGCTACAGATTATGCCAGCTGTATGACATACCTCTGCTACAGATAATGCCTGCTTTCTGACTTACCTCTGCTTTTGAATATGGTAGCAGTCTGACATACCTCTGCTACAGATTATATCAGCAGTCTGACATACCTCTGCAACAAATTATATCAGCAATCTGACATACCTCTGCTTCTGTATATAGTAGCAGTCTGACATACCTCTGCTACTGATTATGCCAGCAGTCTGACATACCTCAGCTACAGATTATGCCAGCTGTCTGACATACCTCTGCTTCAGTATAAGGTAGCAGTCTGACATACCTCTGCTACAGATTATGAGAGCAGTCTTACATAACTCTGCTACTGATTATGCCAGCAGTTTGACATACCTCATCTACAGATTATGCCTTCTCTCTGACATTCCTCTGCTTCTGTATATGATAGCAGTCTGACATACCTCTGCTACAGATTATGCCAGCTGTCTGACATACCTCTGCTTCTGTATATGGCAGCAGTCTGACATACCTCTGCTACACATTATGCCAGCAGTCTGACATATCTCTGCTACAGATTATATCAGCATTCTGACACAGCTCTGCTTCTGTATATAGTAGCAGTCTGACATACCTCTGCTACAGATTATGCCAGCAGTATGACTAACCACTGCTACTGATTATGCCAGCAGTCTGACATACCTCTGCTACAGATTTTGCCAACAGTATGACATACCTCTGCTACTGATTATATCAGCTTTCTGACATACCTCTGATCTGTATATTCTGTATATGGTAGCAGTCTGACATACCTCTGCTAAATATTATGCCAGCCATTTGACATACCTCTGCTTCTGTATATGGCAGCAGTCTGACATACCTCTGCTACAGATTATGCCAGGAGTATGACATACCCGCCACAGATTATGGCAGCAATCCGACATACCTCTGCTTCTGTATACATGGCAGCAGTCTGATATACCTCTTATACAGATTATGCCAGCAGTCTGACATACCTCTGTTCCAGATTATGTCAGCAGTCTGACATTCCTCTGCAAAAGATTATGCCAGCAGTCTGACATACCACTGCTTCTGTATATGGTAGTCATCTGACATTCCTCTGTTTTTGTATATGGTACCACTCTGACATACCTGTGCTACAGATTATTCCAGCAGTCTGACATATCTCTGCTACAGATAATGCCAGCAGTCTGACGTACCACTGCTACAGATTATGCCAGCAGTCTGACATACCTCTGCTACAGATTATGCCAGCTGTCTGACATACCTCTGCTAAAGATTATATCAGCCGTCTGACATACCTCTGCTTCTGTATGTTCTAGCAGCCTTACATACCTCTGCTACAAATTATGCCAGCAGTTTGACATACCTCTGCTTTTGAGTATGGCAGCAGTCTGACATACCTCTGCTACAGATTATGCCAACAGTCTAACATACCACTGCTACAGATTATTCCTGCTGTCTGACATACCTCTGCATCTGTATATGGCTGCAGTCTGACATACGTCTGCTTCATATTATGCCAGCAGTCTGACATACCTCTGCTACTGATTATAACAGCAGTCTGACATACCTTTGCTACAGATTATTCCAGCAGTGTGACATTCCTCTACTTCTATATATGGTAGCAGTCTGACATACCTCTGCTACAGATTATGTCAGCAGTCTGATATACCTCTGCTACAGATTATGCCATCAGTCTGACATACCTCAGCTACAGATTATGCCAGCAGTCTGACATACCTCTGCTACTGATTAAATCAGCAGTTTGACATACCTCTGTTCCTAAACGTGGCAGTAGTCTGACATTCCTCTGCTACTGAAGATGCCAGCAGTCTGACATACTTCTTCTACATATCATCGACCAGTCTGACATCGTCTGTTTCTGTATATGGTCACAGTATGACTCGTCTGTTTCTGTATATGGTTGCTGTCTGACATATCTGGGCTACAGATTATGACATCAGTCTGACATACCTCTGCTTCTGTATATGGAAGCCGTATGAAATACCTCTGCTACAGGTTATGTCAACTGTCTGACGTACCTCTGCTTCTGTATCTGGTAGCAGTCTGCATCCCTCTGCTACAAATTATGCCAGCAGTCTGACATACCACTGCTACGGATTATATCATCAGTCTGACATACCTCTGCTTCTGTATATGGTAGCAGTCTGACGTACCTCTGCTACAGATTATGCCAGCTGTATGACATACCTCTGCTACTGATTATATCAGCAGTCTGATATACAGCTGCTTCTGTATATGGTAGCAGTCTGACATACTTCAGTTACAGATTATACCAGCAGTCTGACATACCTCTGCTACCGATAATGCCTGCTTTCTGACTTACCTCTGCTTCTGTATATGGTTGCAGTCTGACATACCGCTGCTACAGATTGTGCCATCAGTCTGACATACCTCTGCTACAGATTATATCAGCAGTCTGACATACCTCTGCTACAAATTATATCAGCAATCTGACATACCTCTGCTTCTGTATATGGTAGCAGTCTGACATACCTCTGCTACTGATTATGCCAGCAGTTTGACATACCTCATCTACAGATTTTGCCTTCTCTCTGAAATTCCTCTGCATCTGTATATGATAGCAGTCTGACATACCTCTGCTACATATTATGCTAGATGTCTGACATACCTCTGCTTCAGTATATGGCAGCAGTCTGACATACCACTGCAACACATAATGCAAGCAGTCTGACATACCTCTGCTACAGATTATATCAGCATTCTGACACACCTCTGCTTCTGCATATGGTAGCAGTCTGACATACCTCTGCTACAGATTATGCCAGCTGTCTGACATACCTCTGCTTCTGTATATAGTAGCAGTCTGACATACCTCTGCTACAGATTATGCCAACAGTATGACATACCTCTGCTACTGATTATATCAGCATTCTGAAAAACCTCTGATCTGTATATTCTGTATATGGTAGCAGTCTGACTTACCTCTGCCAAAGATTATGCCAGCCGTTTGACTTACCTTTGCTTCTGTATATGGCAGCAGTCAGACATACCTCTGCTACAGATTAAGCCAGCAGTATTACATACCTCCTCTACAGATTATGCCAGTAGTCCGACATACCTCTACTTCTGTATATGGCAGCAGTCTGACATACCTCTGCGACAGATTATGCTAGCGGTCTGACATACCTCTGCTGTAGATTATGTCAGCAGTCTGACATTCCTCTGCAAAAGATTATGCCAGCAGTCTGACATACCTCTGCTTCTGTATATGGTAGCCATCTGACATACCTTTAATTTTGTATATGGTAACACTGACATACCTCTGCTACAGATTATTCCAGCAGTCTGACATATCTCTGCTGCAGATAATGCCAGCAGTCTGACACACCTCTGCGACAGATTATGATAGCATTATGACATACCTCTACTACTGATTATAACAGCAGTCTGACATACCTCTGCTTCTGTATATGGTAGCAGTCTGATGTACCTCTGCTACAGATTATGCCAGCAGTTTGGCATACCTCTGTTTCTGTATATGGCAGCAGTCTGACATACCTCTGCTAAGATTATGCCAGCTGTCTGACATACCTCTGCATCTGTATATGGCTGCAGTCTGACAAACCTCTGCTACATATTACAGACAGCAGTCTGACATACCTATGCTTCTGATTATAACAGCTGTCTGACATACCTCTGCATCTGTATAATGGCTGCAGTCTCACATACCTTGCTACAGATTATGCCAGCAGTCTGACATTCTTACTTCTATATATATATGGTAGCAGTCTGACATACCTCTGTTACAGATTATGCCAGCAGAATGACATACCTCTGCTACTGATTATGCTAGCAGTCTGACATACCTCAGCTACAGAATATGCCAGCTGTCTGACACTTCTGCTTCAGTATAAGGTAGCAGTCTGACATACCTCTGCTACTGATTATGCCAGCAGTTTGACATACCTCATCTACAGATTTTGCCTTCTCTGAAATTCCTCTGCATCTGTATATGATAGCAGTCTGACATACCTCTGCTACATATTATGCTAGCTGTCTGACATACCTCTGCTTCAGTATATGGCAGCAGTCTGACATACCACTGCAACACATAATGCAAGCAAGTCTGACATACCTCTGCTACAGATTATATCAGCATTCTGACACCTCTGCTTCTGCATATGGTAGCAGTCTGACATACCTCTGCTACAGATTATGCCAGCTGTCTGACATACCTCTGCTTCTGTATATAGTAGCAGTCTGACATACCTCTGCTACAGATTATGCCAACAGTATGACATACCTCTGCTACTGATTATATCAGCATTCTGAAAAACCTCTGATCTGCATATTCTGTATATGGTAGCAGTCTGACTTACCTCTGCCAAAGATTATGCCATCCGTTTGACTTACCTTTGCTTCTGTATATGGCAGCAGTCAGACATACCTCTGCTACAGATTAAGCCAGCAGTATTACATACCTCCACTACTGATTATGAAAGTAGTCCGACATACCTCTACTTCTGTATATGGCAGCAGTCTGACATACCTCTGCGACAGATTATGCTAGCGGTCTGACATACCACTGCTCCAGATTATGTCAGCAGTCTGACATTCCTCTGCAAAAGATTATGCCAGCAGTTTGACATACCTCTGCTTCTGTATATGGTAGCCATCTGTCATTCCTCTAATTTTGTATATGGTAACATTCTGACATAACTCTGCTACAGATTATTCCAGCAGTCTGACATATCTCTGCTACAGATAATGCCAGCAGTCTGACACACCTCTGCGACAGATTATGCCAGCATTATGACATACCTCTACTACTGATTATAACAGCAGTCTGACATACCTCTGCTTCTGTATATGGTAGCAGTCTGATGTACCTCTGCTACAGATTATGCCAGCAGTTTGGCATACCTCTGCTTTTGTATATGGCAGCAGTCTGACATACCTCTGCTACAGATTATGCCAGCTGTCTGACATACCTCTGCATCTGTATATGGCTGCAGTCTGACATACCTCTGCATACTATTATGCCAGCAGTCTGACATACCTATGCTTCTGATTATAACAGCAGTCTGACATACCTCTGCATCTGTATATGGCTGCAGTCGACATACCTCTGCTACATATTATGCCAGCTGTCTGACTTACCTCTGCATCTGTATATGGCTGCAGTCAACATACCTTTGCTACAGATTATGCCAGCAGTCTGACATTCCTCTACTTCTATATATGGTAGCAGTCTGACATACCTCTGCTACAGATTATGTCAGCAGTCCGACATACCTCTGCTACAGATAATGCCAGCAGTCTGACATACCTCTGTTTCAGATTATGTCAGCAGTCTGACATACCTCTGCTACAGATAATACCAGCAGTCTGACATACCTCTGCTACAAATTATATCGGCAATCTGACATACCTCTGCTTCTGTATATGGTAGCAGTCTGACATACCTCTGTTACAGATTATGCCAGCAGAATGACATACCTCTGCTACTGATTATGCCAGCAGTCTGACATAGCTCAGCTACAGAATATGCCAGCTGTCTGACATACCTCTGCTTCAGTATAAGGTAGCAGTCTGACATACCTCTGCTACTGATTATGCCAGCAGTTTGACATACCTCATCTACAGATTTTGCCTTCTCTCTGAAATTCCTCTGCATCTGTATATGATAGCAGTCTGACATACCTCTGCTACATATTATGCTAGCTGTCTGACATACCTCTGCTTCAGTATATGGCAGCAGTCTGACATACCACTGCAACACATAATGCAAGCAGTCTGACATACCTCTGCTACAGATTATATCAGCATTCTGACACACCTCTGCTTCTGCATATGGTAGCAGTCTGACATACCTCTGCTACAGATTATGCCAGCTGTCTGACATACCTCTGCTTCTGTATATAGTAGCAGTCTGACATACCTCTGCTACAGATTATTCCAACAGTATGACATACCTCTGCTACTGATTATATCAGCATTCTGAAAAACCTCTGATCTGTATATTCTGTATATGGTAGCAGTCTGACTTACCTCTGCCAAAGATTATGCCAGCCGTTTGACTTACCTTTGCTTCTGTATATGGCAGCAGTCAGACATACCTCTGCTACAGATTAAGCCAGCAGTATTACATACCTCCACTACAGATTATGCCAGTAGTCCGACATACCTCTACTTCTGTATATGGCAGCAGTCTGACATACCTCTGCGACAGATTATGCTAGCAGTCTGACATTCCTCTGCAAAAGATTATGCCAGCAGTCTGACATACCTCTGCTTCTGTATATGGTAGCCATCTGACATTCCTTTAATTTTGTATATGGTAACACTCTGACATACCTCTGCTACAGATTATTACAGCAGTCTGACATATCTCTGCTACAGATAATGCCAGCAGTCTGACACACCTCTGCGACAGATTATGCCAGCATTATGACATACCTCTACTACTGATTATAACAGCAGTCTGACATACCTTCGCTTCTGTATATGGTAGCAGTCTGATGTACCTCTGTTACAGATTATGCCAGCAGTTTGGCATACCTCTGCTTTTGTATATGGCAGCAGTCTGACATACCTCTGCTACAGATTATGCCAGCTGTCTGACATACCTCTGCATCTGTATATGGCTGCAGTCTGACATTCTCACCACATATTATGCCAGCAGGTTGACATACCTATGCTTCTGATTATAACAGCAGTCTGACATACCTCTGCATCTGTATATGGCTGCAGTCGACATACCTCTGCTACATATTATGCCAGCTGTCTGACATACCTCTGCATCTGTATATGGCTGCAGTCTGACATACCTTTGCTACAGATTATGCCAGCAGTCTGACATTCCTCTACTTCTATATATGGTAGCAGTCTGACATACCTCTGCTACAGATTATGCCAGCAGAATGACATACCTCTGCTACTGATTATGCCAGCAGTCTGACATACCTCAGCTACAGAATATGCCAGCTGTCTGACATACCTCTGCTTCAGTATAAGGTAGCATTCTGACATACCTCTGCTACTGATTATGCCAGCAGTTTGACATACCTCATCTACAGATTTTGCCTTCTCTCTGACATTCCTCTGCATCTGTATATGATAGCAGTCTGACATACCTCTGCTACATATTATGCTAGCTGTCTGACATACCTCTGCTTCAGTATATGGCAGCAGTCTGACATACCACTGCAACACATAATGCAAGTAGTCTGACATACCTCTGCTACAGATTATATCAGCATTCTGACACACCTCTGCTTCTGCATATGGTAGCAGTCTGACATACCTCTGCTACAGATTATGCCAGCTGTTTGACATACCTCTGCTTCTGTATATAGTAGCAGTCTGACATACCTCTGCTACAGATTATGCCAACAGTATGACATACCTCTGCTACTGATTATATCAGCATTCTGAAAAACCTCTGATCTGTATATTCTGTATATGGTAGCAGTCTGACTTACCTCTGCCAAAGATTATGCCAGCCGTTTGACTTACCTTTGCTTCTGTATATGGCAGCAGTCAGACATACCTCTGCTACAGATTAAGCCAGCAGTATTACATACCTCCACTACTGATTATGAAAGTAGTCCGACATACCTCTACTTCTGTATATGGCAGCAGTCTGACATACCTCTGCGACAGATTATGCTAGCGGTCTGACATACCTCTGCTCCAGATTATGTCAGCAGTCTGACATTACTCTGCAAAAGATTATGCCAGCAGTCTGACATACCTCTGCTTCTGTATATGGTAGCCATCTGACATTCCTCTAATTTTGTATATGGTAACACTCTGACATACCTCTGCTACAGATTATTCCAGCAGTCTGACATATCTCTGCTACAGATAATGCCAACAGTCTGACACACCTCTGCGACAGATTATGCCAGCATTATGACATACCTCTACTACTGATTATAACAGCAGTCTGACATACCTCTGCTTCTGTATATGGTAGCAGTCTGATGTACCTCTGCTACAGATTATGCCAGCAGTTTGGCATACCTCTGCTTTTGTATATGGCAGCAGTCTGACATACCTCTGCTACAGATTATGCCAGCTGTCTGACATACCTCTGCATCTGTATATGGCTGCAGTCTGACATACCTCTGCTACATATTATGCCAGCAGTCTGACATACCTATGCTTCTGATTATAACAGCAGTCTGACATACCTCTGCATCTGTATATGGCTGCAGTCGACATACCTCTGCTACATATTATGCCAGCTGTCTGACATACCTCTGCATCTGTATATGGCTGCAGTCTGACATACCTTTGCTACAGATTATGCCAGCAGTCTGACATTCCTCTACTTCTATATATGGTAGCAGTCTGACATACCTCTGCTACAGATTATGTCAGCAGTCTGACATACCTCTGCTACAGATAATGCCAGCAGTCTGACATACCTCTGTTTCAGATTATGTCAGCAGTCTGACATACCTCTGCTACAGATAATACCAGCAGTCTGACATACCTCTGCTTTTGTATATAGTGGCAGTCTAGCAAACCTCTGCTACAGATTATGCCAGCAGTCTGACATACCTCTGCTACTGAATATGTCAGCAGTCTGACGTACCTCTTCTACAGATTATATCAGTAGTCTGACATACCTCTGCTACTGATTATATCAGCAATCTGACATACCTCTGTTTCTGTATATGGTAGAATTCTGACATACCTCTGCTACTGATTATATCAGCATTCTGACATACCTCTGCTACAGATTATGTCAGCAGTTTGACACACCTCTGCTACAAATTATGCAAGCAGTGTAACATACCTCTGCTCCTAAACATGGCAGTAGTCTGACATTCCTCTGCTTCTGAATATGCCAGCAGTCTGATGTACCTCTTCTACAGATTATGCGACCAGTCTGACATACTTATGTTTCTGTATATGGTAGCAGTCAGTCATAACACTGCTACAGATTATGCCAGCAGTCTGACATACATCTGACATACATCTCCTTCTGTATATGGTAGCAGTCTGACATACCTCTGCTACTGATTATGTCAGCAGTCTGACACACCTTGGCTCCTATACATGGCAGAAGTCTGACATACCTCTGCTACTGAATATGCCAGCAGTCTTACGTACCTCTTATACAGATTATGCCAAAATTCAGACATACTTCTGCTACTGATTATATCAACAGTCTCAGATACCTCTGCTTCTGCATATGGTAGCAGTCTGACATACCTCTGCTACTGATTATATCAGCATTATGACATACATACCTCTGCTACAGATTATGCCAGCAGTCTGACATACCTCTGCTCCTATACATGGCAGTGGTCTGACATTACTCTGCTTCTGAATATGCCAGCAATCTGACGTACCTCTTCTACAGATTATGCGACCAGTCTGACATACCTCTTTTACTGATTATATCAGCAGTCTGATATACCTCTGCTTCTGTAGATGGTTGCACTCTGACATACCTCTGCTACAGATTATGCCAGCAGTCTGAAATACCTCTGCTCCAGACTATGCCAGCAGTCTGACATACCTCTGCTTCTGTATATGGTAGCCTTATGAAATACCTCTGCTACAGGTTATGTCAGCAGTCTGACGTACCTCTGCTTCTGTACCTGGTAGCAGTCTGAATACCTCTGCTACAAATTATGCCATGAGTGTGACACCACTGCTATGGATTATATCAGCAGTCTGACAAACCTCTGCTTCTGTATTTGGAAGCAGACTGACGTAACTCTGCTACAGATTATGCCAGCTGTATGACATACCTCTGCTGCAGATAATGCCTGCTTTCTGACTTACCTCTGCTTCTGAATATGGTAGCAGTCTGACATACCTCTGCTGTCGATTATGCCATCAGTCTGACATACCTCTGCTACAGATTATGTCAGCAGTCTGACATACCTCTGCAACAAATTATATCAGCAATCTGACATACCTCTGCTTCTGTAAATAGTAGCAGTCTGATTTACCTCTGCTACAGATTATGCGACCAGTCTGACATACCTATTCTACTGATTATATCAGCAGTCTGATATACCTCTGTTTCTGTATATGGTTGCACTCTGACATACCTCTGCTACAGATTATGCCAGCAGTCTGAAATACCTCTGCTCCAGACTATGCCAGCAGTCTGACATACCTCTGCTTCTGTATATGGTAGCAGTCTGATATCACTCTTTTTCTGTATATAGTAGCAGCCTGAAATACCTCTGCAACAGATTATGCCATCAGTCTGACATACCTCTGCTACAGATTATGCCAGCAGTCTGACATAACTCTGCTACTGATTATATCAGCACTTTGACATACCTCTGCTCCTAAACGTGGCAGTAGTCTGACATTCCTCTGCTACTGAAGATGCCAGCAGTCTGACGTACTTCTTCTACAGATTATGCGACCAGTCTGACATACCTCTGTTTCTGTATATGGTAGCAGTATGACATACCTCTGTTTCTGAATATGGTAGCAGTCTGACATATCTCGGCTACAGATTATGACATCAGTCTGACATACCTCTGCTTCTGTATATGGTAGCCTTATGAAATACCTCTGCTACAGGTTATGTCAGCAGTCTGACGTACCTCTGCTTCTGTACCTGGTAGCAGTCTGAATACCTCTGCTACAAATTATGCCAGGAGTGTGACACCACTGCTACGGATTATATCAGCAGTCTGACATACCTCTGCATCTGTATATGGTAGCAGTCTGACGTAACTCTGCTACAGATTACGCCAGCTGTATGACATACCCCTGCTACAGATAATGCCTGCTTTCTGACTTACCTCTGCTTCTGAATATGGTAGCAGTCTGACATACCTCTGCTACAGATTATGCCATCAGTCTGACATACCTATGCTACAGATTATATCAGAAGTCTGACATACCTCTGCAACAAATTATATCAGCAATCTGACATACCTCTGCTTCTGTATATAGTAGCAGTCTGACATACCTCTGCTACAGATTATGCCAGCAGAATGACATACCTCTGCTACTGAATATGCCAGCAGTCTGACATACCTCAGCTACAGATTATGCCAGCTGTCTGACATACCTCTGATTCAGTATAAGGTAGCAGTCTGACATACCTCTGCTACAGATTATGAGAGCAGTCTGACATACTTCTGCTACTGATTATGCCAGCAGTTTGACATACCTCATCTACAGATTATGCCTTCTCTCTGACATTCCTCTGCTTCAGTATATGATAGCAGTCTGATATACCTCTGCTACAGATTATGCCAGCTGTCTGACATACCTCTGCTTCTGTATATGGCAGCAGTCTGTCATACCTCTGCTACACATTATGCCAGCAGTCTGACATATCTCTGCTACAGATTATATCAGCATTCTGACACACCTCTGCTTGTGTATATGGTAGCAGTCTGACATACCTCTTCTACAGATTATGCCAGCAGTATGACTAACCACTGCTACTGATTATGCCAGCAGTCTGACATACCTCTGCAACAGATTATGCCAGCAGTATGACATACCTCTGTTACTGATTATATCAGCTTTCTGACATACCTCTGATCTGTATATTCTGTATATGGTAGCAGTCTGACATACCTCTGCTAAATATTATGCCAGCCTTTTAACATACCTCTGCTTCTGTATATGGCAGCAGTCTGACATACCTCTCCTACAGATTATGCCAGCAGTATGACATACCGCCGCTACAGATTATGGCAGCAGTCCGACATACCTCTGCTTCTGTATATGGCAGCAGTCTGACATACCTCTGTGACAGATTATACCAGCAGTCTGACATACCTCTGCTGCAGATTATGTCAGCAGTCTGACATTCCTCTGCAAAAGATTATGCCAGCAGTCTGACATACCTCTGCTTCTGTATATGGTAGTCATCCGACATTCCTCTGTTTTTGTATATGGTACCACTCTGACATTCCTCTGCTACAGATTATTCCAGCAGTCTGAAATATCTCAGCTACAGGTAATGCCAGCAGTCTGACATACCCACTGCTTCTGTATATGGCAGTCATCTGACATTCCTCTGTTTTGTATATGGTACCACTCTGACATACCTCTGCTACAGATTATTCCAGCAGTCTGACATACCTCTATTACAGATTATGCCAGCTGTCTGACATACCTCTGCTTCTGTATATGGCAGCAGTCTGACATACCTCTGCTACAGATAATGCCAGCATTATGACATACATCTGCTACTGATTATATCAGCCTTCTGACATACCTCTGCTTCTGTATGTTCTAGCAGTCTGACATACCTCTGCTACAGATTATGCCAGCAGTTTGACATACCTCTGCTTTTGAGTATGGCAGCAGTCTGACATACCTCTGCTACAGATTATGCCAGCAGTCTAACATACCACTGCTGCAGATTATTCCAGCTGTCTGACATACCTCTGCATCTGTATGGCTGCAGTCGGCATACGTCTGCTTCATATTATGCCAGCAGTCTGACATACCTCTGCTACTGATTATAACAGCAGTCTGACATACCTTTGCTACAGATTATGCCAGCAGTCTGACATTCCTCTACTTCTATATATGGTAGCAGTCTGACATACCTCTGCTACAGATTATGTCAGCAGTCTGACATACCTCTGCTACAGATTATGCCATCAGTCTGACATAACACTGCTACAGATTATGACAGCAGTATGACATACCTCTGCTACTGATTAAATCAGGAGTTTGACATACCTCTGCTCCTAAACGTGGCAGTAGTCTGACATTCCTCTGCTACTGAAGATGCCAGCAGTCTGACATACTTCTTCTACATATCATTCGACCAGTCTGACATCGTCTGTTTCTGTATATGGTGGCAGTATGACATCGTCTGTTTCTGTATATGGTAGCTGTCTGACATATCTGGGCTACAGATTATGACATCAGTCTGACATACCTCTGCTTCTGTATATGGAAGCCGTATGAAATACCTCTGCTACAGGTTATGTCAACTGTCTGACGTACCTCTGCTTCTGTATCTGGTAGCAGTCTGCATCCCTCTGCTACAAATTATGCCAGCAGTCTGACATACCACTGCTACGGATTATATCATCAGTCTGACATACCTCTGCTTCTGCATATGGTAGCAGTCTGACGTACCTCTGCTACAGATTATGCCAGCTGTATGACATACCTCTGCTACTGATTATATCAGCAGTCTGATATACACCTGCTTCTGTATATGGTAGCAGTCTGACATACTTCAGTTACAGATTATACCAGCAGTCTGACATACCTCTGCTACCGATAATGCCTGCTTTCTGACTTACCTCTGCTTCTGTATATGGTTTCAGTCTGACATACACGCTGCTATAGATTGTGCCATCAGTCTGACATACCTCTGCTACAGATTATATCAGCAGTCTGACATACCTCTGCTACAAATTATATCAGCAATCTGACATACCTCTGCTTCTGTATATGGTAGCAGTCTGACATACCTCTGCTACAGATTATGCCAGCAGAATGACATACCTCTGCTACTGATTATGCCAGCAGCCTGACATACCTCAGCTACAGAATATGCCAGCTGTCTGACATACCGCTGCTTCAGTATAAGGTAGCAGTCTGACATACCTCTGCTACTGATTATGCCAGCAGTTTGACATACCTCATCTACAGATTTTGCCTTCTCTCTGAAATTCCTCTGCATCTGTATATGATAGCAGTCTGACATACCTCTGCTACATATTATGCTAGCTGTCTGACATACCTCTGCTACAGATTATATCAGAAATCTGACACACCTCTGCTTCTGTATATGGTAGCAGTCTGACATACCTCTGCTACAGATTATGCCAGAAGTATGACATACCTCTGCTACAGATTATGCCAGCTGTCTGACATACCTCTGCTTCTCTATATAGTAGCAGTCTGACATACCTCTGCTACAGATTATGCCAACAGTATGACATACCTCTGCTACTGATTATATCAGCATTCTAAAAAACCTCTGATCTGTATATTCTGAATATGGTTGCAGTCTGACTTACCTCTGCCAAAGGTTATGCCAGCCGTTTGACATACCTCTGCTTCTGTATATGGCAGGAGTCAGACATACCTCTGCTACAGATTAAGCCAGCAGTAATACATACCTCCACTACAGATTATGCCAGTAGTCCGACATACCTCTACTTCTGTATATGGCAGCAGTCTGACATACCTCTGCGACAGATTATGCCAGCGGTCTGACATACCTCTGCTCCAGATTATGTCAGCAGTCTGACATTCCTCTGCAAAAGATTATGCCAGCAGTCTGACATACCTCTGCTTCTGTATATGGTAGCCATCTGACATTCCTCTAATTTTGTATATGGTAACACCCTGACATACCTCTACTACAGATTATTCCAGCAGTCTGACATATCTCTGCAACAGATAATGCCAGCAGTCTGACACACCTCTGCGACAGATTATGCCAGCATTATGACATACCTCTACTACTGATTATATCAGCAGTCGACATACCTCTGCTTCTGATGGTAGCAGTCTGACGTACCTCTACTACAGATTATGCCAGCAGTTTGGCATACCTCTGCTTTTGTATATGGCAGCAGTCTGACATACCTCTGCTACAGATTATGCCAGCAGTCTGTCATACCTCTGCTACAGATTATGCCAGCTGTCTGACATACCTCTGCATCTGTACATGGCTACAGTCTGACATACCTCTGCTACATATTATGCCAGCAGTCTGACATACCTATGCTACTGATTATAACAGCAGTCTAACATACCTTTGCTACAGATTATGCCAGCAGTCTGACATTCCTCTACTTCTATATATGGTAGCAGTCTGACTTACCTCTGCTACAGATTATGTCAGCAGTCTGACATACCTCTGCTACAGATAATGCCAGCAGTCAGACATACCTCTGTTTCAGATTATGTCAGCAGTCTGACATACCTCTGCTACAGATAATACCAGCAGTCTGACATACCTCTGCTTTTGTATATAGTAGCAGTCTGACGTACCTCTGCTACAGATTATGCCAGCAGTCTGACATACCTCTGCTACTGAATATGCCAGCAGTCTGACGTACCTCTTCTACAAATTATATCAGCAGTCTGACATACCTCTGCTACTGATTATATCAGCAATCTGACATACCTCTGTTTCTGTATATGGTAGAATTCTGACATACCTCTGCTACTGATTATATCAGCATTCTGACATACCTCTGCTACAGATTATGCCAGCAGTTTGACACTCCTCTGCTACAAATTATGCAAGCAGTCTAACATGCCTCTGCTCCTAAACATGGCAGTAGTCTGACATTCCTCTGCTTCTGAATATGCCAGCAGTCTGACGTACCTCTTCTACAGATTATGCGACCAGTCTGACATACTTATGTTTCTGTATATGGTAGCAGTCAGTCATACCACTGCTACAGATTTTGCCAGCAGTCTGACATACATCTGCTGCTGATTATATCAGTAGTCTGACATACATCTCCTTCTGTATATGGTAGCAGTCTGACATACCTCTGCTACAGATTACACCAGCAGTCTGACATACCTCTGCTACTAATTATATCAGCAGTCTGACATACCTCTGGTTCTGGATATGGTAGCAGTCTGACATACTTCTGCTACCTATTATGCCAGCAGTCTGACATACCCGTCTGACATACCACTGCTAAAGATTATGCCAGCTGTCTGAAATACCTCTGCTTCTGTATATAGTAGCAGTCTGACATACCTCTGCTATAGATTATGCCAGCAGTCTGACATTCCTATGCTACAGATTATATCAGCAATTTGACACCCCTCTGCTTCTGTATATGGTAGCAGTCTGACATACCTCTGCTACAGATTATGCCAGCAGTGACATACCTCTGCAACTGATTATGCCAGCATTCCGACATACCTCTGCTACAGATTATGTCAGCTGTCTGACATACCTCTGCTTCTGTATATAGTAGCAGTCTGACATACCTTTGCAACAGATAATGCCAGCAGTATGACAAACCTCTGCTACAGATTATGGCAGCAGTCTGACGTACCACCACATCTTTATATGGTAGCCATTTGACATACCTCTGCTACATATTATGCCAGTGTCTGACATATCTCTGCTACTGATTATATCAGCAGTATGACATACTTCTGCTTCTGTATATGGTAGCAGTCTGACATACCTCTGCTAAAGATTATGCCAGCAGTCTGACATACCTCTGCTACTTATTATATCAGCAGTCTGACATACCTCTGCTTCTGTATATGGTAGCAGTCTGAAATACCTCTGCTACAGATTATGCCTGCAATATGACATTCCTCTTCTACAGATTATGCCAGCTGTCAGAAATAACTCTGCTTCTGTATATGGTAGTAGTCTGACATAACTCTGCTACAGATTATGCCAGCAATCTGACATTCCTCTGCTACAGATTATATCAGCAGCGTGACTCACCTCTGCTTCTGTATATGGTAGCAGTCTGACATTCCTCTGCTACAGATTTTGACAGCAGTATGACATACCTCTGCTACTGATTATGCCAGCAGTCTGACATACCTATGCTTCAGATTATGCCAGCTGTCTGACATACCTCTGTTTCTGTATATGGTAGCAGTCTGACATACCTCTGCTACAGATTATGCCAGCAGTATGACATACCTCTGCTACTGATTATATCAGCAGTCTGACATACCTCTACTTCTGTATATTCTGTATATGGTAGCAGTCTGACATACCATTGCTACAGATCATGACAGCAGTTTGACATACCTCTGCTTCTGTATATGGCAGCAGTCTGACATACCTTTGCTACAGATTATGCCAGCAGTATGACATACCTCTGCAAGAGATTATGCCAGCTGTCTGACATACCTCTGCTTCTGTATATGGCAGCAGTCTGACATACCTCTGCTACAGATAATGCCAGCATTATGACATACATCTACTACTGATTATATCAGCCTTCTGACATACCTCTGCTTCTGTATGTTCTAGCAGTCTGACATACCTCTGCTACAGATTATGCCAGCAGTTTGACATACCTCTGCTTTTGAGTATGGCAGCAGTCTGACATACCTCTGCTACAGATTATGCCAGCAGTCTAACATACCACTGCTACAGATTATTCCAGCTGTCTGACATACCTCTGCATCTGTATATGGCTGCAGTCTGACATACGTCTGCTACATATTATGCCAGCAGTCTGACATACCTCTGCTACTGATTATAACAGCAGTCTGAAATACCTTTGCTACAGATTATGCCAGCAGTCTGACATTCCTCTACTTCTATATATGGTAGCAGTCTGACATACCTCTGGTACAGATTATGTCAGCAGTCTGACATACCTCTGCTACAGATTATGCCATCAGTCTGACATACCTCTGCTACAGATTATGACAGCAGTATGACATACCTCTGCTACTGATTAAATCAGCAGTTTGACATACCTCTGCTCCTAAACGTGGCAGTAGTCTGACATTCCTCTGCTACTGAAGATGCCAGCAGTCTGACATACTTCTTCTACATATCATTCGACCAGTCTGACATACGTCTGTTTCTGTATATGGTCGCAGTATGACATACGTCTGTTTCTGTATATGGTAGCTGTCTGACATATCTGGGCTACAGATTATGACATCAGTCTGACATACCTCTGCTTCTGTATATGGAAGCCGTATGAAATACCTCTGCTACAGGTTATGTCAACTGTCTGACGTACCTCTGCTTCTGTATATGGTAGCAGTCTGAACGTACCTCTGCTACAGATTATGCCAGCTGTATGACATACCTCTGCTACTGATTATATCAGCAGTCTGATATACACCTGCTTCTGTATATGGTAGCAGTCTGACATACTACAGTTACAGATTATACCAGCAGTCTGACATACCTCTGCTACCGATAATGCCTGCTTTCTGACTTACCTCTGCTTCTGTATATGGTTGCAGTCTGACATACCGCTGCTATAGATTGTGCCATCAGTCTGACATACCTCTGCTACAGATTATATCAGCAGTCTGACATACCTCTGCTACAAATTATATCAGCAATCTGACATACCTCTGCTTCTGTATATGGTAGCAGTCTGACATACCTCTGCTACAGATTATGCCAGCAGAATGACATACCTCTGCTACAGAATATGCCAGCTGTCTGACATACCGCTGCTTCAGTATAAGGTAGCAGTCTGACATACCTCTGCTACTGATTATGCCAGCAGTTTGACATACCTCATCTACAGATTTTGCCTTCTCTCTGAAATTCCTCTGCATCTGTATATGATAGCAGTCTGACCTCTGCTACATATTATGCTAGCTGTCTGACACACCTCTGTTCCAGTATATGGCAGCAGTCTGACATACCTCTGCTACACATTATGCAAGCAGTCTGACATACCTCTGCTACAGATTATATCAGAAATCTGACACACCTCTGCTTCTGTATATGATAGCAGTCTGACATACCTCTGCTACAGATTATGCCAGAAGTATGACATACCTCTGCTACAGATTATGCCAGCTGTCTGACATACCTCTGCTTCTCTATATAGTAGCAGTCTGACATACCTCTGCTACAGATTATGCCAACAGTATGACATACCTCTGCTACTGATTATATCAGCATTCTAAAAACCTCTGATCTGTATATTTTGTATATGGTTGCAGTCTGACTACCTCTGCCAAAGGTTATGCCAGCCGTTTGACATACCTCTGCTTCTGTATATGGCAGGAGTCAGACATACCTCTGCTACAGATTAAGCCAGCAGTAATACATACCTCCACTACAGATTATGCCAGTAGTCCGACATACTGAGTCCAACTCAGTCATGCTTAGTAGAACCTAGCGCTAATGCGCATGCCTAAACTTGAGCACTAGGAGTAGTGTAGTGCATGACTGAGCTTGGAGCTCCAACTTTAAGAACGATTTTAAATACCTCACACTGCTCCGTTTTAACTGGGAATTGCTTCTAGAGGTTCAGTTAATAGACCTCTACATGGCACGGTGTTTCTTTTTATCAAGTGTAAATGTGCCTCGCTCATCATTTTTACGAGCATTCCGGCACAGGACCGGATGCCCGGGTCACACTCTGTCTTCTGGTGCGGCAGCACTTTTAAAATGGTGCATCCAGGAGCAACAGTACAACAATTAATAACTCATAAAAGGTTAGCCCCATTCATTTTAAACTATATTGGTTGTTTAAATCGGGCATTTTTTGCAGCCCTGGTGAATGCCCTCACTGTTTGGACAGTTTTCCTTTAATGTCCAGTGTTGGATTGCAAGGAGAATGCCATAGTGACTCCCAGTTCTGGGAGAGATGGACAGACTAGTAGCCTTGTAGCAGTCTTACTCAATCCTGCTTTTGTTTAAAGACTACCGATATTTTGATCCAAAGATTACCCTTTGGACAACTGATGCTTTCACAGTTCTGCCACCATTAATGTCTCAATGTGCTGTTGTGACACTGTGGTGGGCCAGTAGAGCGGTTACCAGCTGGAGTGTGGGGTAACAAAAGTTATTTCTGCAACAGGGTCAAAGATCCTTTCAGGGGTAATCCACCCCTCTGATGTGTTTTGTGGTAAACAGCAGCTGTGGGTATAGTGAATTGAATGATGTATTAAGGACCAAAGGTAAAAGGATTTGATATGGGATTAGTGTCAGGAGTTGAGCAGCGTAACCACAATACAGGCATGAATGCTGCACGGTGTCCAGGATTAGGAGACAGATATTTTGCACACAGTGTCTCGTTAGTTTGTTTCATTGTAGAATTTCTTCTCTTTTATGGGGTTGGGGCCTTAAAAGACCTTGCCGTTCTGTGGGTTGGAAGCTTATAATGAAGTTGGTCCTCTGGATTCTATCAATTCACTGGGTGCCTGTTACAGGGGGCCTTCACTGGTGTAGGGCAGCAGCACCTGCTTTGCATTGAGGGTGAATTTTTCCTTGTACATGTCGCTAATCACTTTTCAGGCAGACTGATCATAAGTGACATTGGTACGCACAAGCAAAAGTGTCTCATGGTTATGAATTTTATTTGTATATGCTAATTGGCCCTAAACATACAGTAGGCAGGCTTTTGCAAATGTTCACTTTCAAACAAACCCTTCCAGACTTTTTTTTTTGAGCCAGATCTTCAAAAGGCGCATACAATGAATCAGGCTGATATTGTGATTGTACATTAGGAAAGGATGCAAACCATATTATTCTGTCATGCCCATGTAACCCCCTAGGTGGCGCTGCTCCTAAAGTTACACCCATGCCTACTACTCTGGACAATAGGCTGAGGGGTTTGGGTTCGAGAACTTATATCAAGTTTAACAATTGCGCAGTGCCTCCACTCAGAGTATACTTTAACGTGGGTTAGCTGTTACCTGGTATAACCCCCTGAGATGTTATACCACCCACAAATACCATCAGCCACCCCCAGACATGACCCAACATTCAGTTCCCCACATTTCAGACATTTTGAATGAAAGACTCTCTCTAATAATATGCTCACACACCATGATTTGCAAAAAACAGTAATAACGATTTATTTGGGGGACGTAGGAGTTAGGATGGGGAAACAGGAGGAGTAGAAGTTATGCTAATCAGTATTTACAAATCTACAGTGTCAGTGGCTCAGTAGGTAGCACACTCGCCTCTGAGGCCGGGAGATCAGATGGCTGTGGGTTCAGTTCCCACATCTGGCACTTGGGTTAATATCCCAGTACTGACACTGTAGTGCAGCATGAGAGGGGTGCTGCACTTCTGAGGTGCCGTCTTTCGGATGAGACGTTAAACCGAGGTCCCATCTGCCTGGATTGGTGGTAGCTCAGGTGGATGTTAAAGATCCCATGGCACTTATCGAAAAGAGTAGGGGAATTTTTTAATGCAAAATACACAACAATCGTAATGACACACTCCATTTCAGCAATTGCCAAACATACATATAGACAAACATTTTCAAAGAAAAGTATAAAGTACCCTCTTCAATATCTCCCTCCCAACCATACTCCAATACACCGTTTGAAAGACAATATAAAAGTAAGACACCCGAAAGCCCCTATTCGCCATATTCAATTTTCCCCTTTTTCATCTCAACCATGCAATATGTTTCCAAAAATCCTGAAAAATATTTTTTTCTAGCATGCATTGTTCATATTGTTTTTGATTTCCCACTGCTAATTCAATACGACTAAAAAGAACATTATTGGGCAGAATAGTATGTTGTAAAGAAAACTGACATCGTGCTTGCCATAGGTGATACTTGATACAGGCAAATATCAAATTTAGTGTACTCGGGTGATATCTTCGTAAAAAACCTGAATAGTCCCCCAGGACAAGACTCTGATAAGAAATATGAATCAAAAATCCCCATTCCCACCGCTTTGCCAACTCAAACCAAAAAGACTTAACATACGGACAAAGTAATAAAAAATGTTCTAAGGTTTCAATTTGATCTAAACATCCTGGTCTAATACACATTCGATCCTGAATCTGTTTATGTTTTAAATTACCCCTGACTCCCAACCTCCCATGGCAACAAAGCCACAACACATCCCACATACTAGGGGGTATCCTATGATCCATCAAGAGACGTAATGCTTGGGACAATTTTGTAGGGGTACACAAAGGAAAATCCACTTGGACGTAAAAAAAATTGAACATAATTTCTGCATAAAATTCTTTCCTGGGAATGTCCTGCAGTTGGGCTTTTCCTAATTTCCATTCCCGTAGTTTTCTGACTGCGGCATCCGCATAGGATGGGGCTAAAGCCATCTTTCCTCTCATGGGAACCCCCCCTCCTTCCCAAAATGACATAAAGGGTGAAAAAAGTAATTGTGTCCAAGCCGACCAAGGATGATCCTGAGGTTTAACCCTAGTTTGAAAGGCAGCAATCATGAAAAAGGAATGAAAAAATACCACTGGATTTATCATCCCTACACCCCCTTGATTCAGTTTTAAATACGTAAAGGCTCTTTTAATTGGATTCAACCGACTACCCCAAACCATTTGAAAAAACACACTATACAATCTAGTTTCTAAAGCAACCGGAACTGGGAAAATTGCAGCTACATGTAAAAAAATAGGTAGTAAGAACTTTTAATAATCAAAACTGCTTTTTGGAAAACCCCAGGATTTCCATTGCAGTACTTTTTTCTGCAATAACCAAGGCTTTTTCCAGTTTAAAAGGTTAAGTCCCTTTACCAAAGTTTAGTCCCAAAACAGAAATGTTATCCTTAACTATAATACCCCAATATTCTGACAGACCATATTCTCCCCAACCCCCAGACAATTACATTTCTCTAAGTTTAGTCTCATACCGTTTAAATTTGCTAAACTTTCAATCACTTGGATAGCCTTAACCCCTGAGGTGACATCCGCTACCAATAGACATATGTCATCTGCATATGCAGAGATCTTCTCAGCTGGTAAAACACAAGAGGGCGATAACCCCCGTATTGACCTGTTATGCTCAATTTCTCTCAATACTGGGTCTAATGCAAAGGCATATAGTAACGGGCTAATTGGGCAACCCTGCCTAACCCCCTGCTTCATCTGTATCTCAGAACCTACCACCAGATAATGCATACACAAGAAATTGCATTACAATATAAAGTGTGAACATATTGCACAAATATTTTTGGAAATCCATATTTCAATAACACCTGGAAAAGAAAATCATGAGACACTGAATCAAAGGCTCTCGCCTGATCTAATGCCATAATAAAACAGACAGTTGTCCTTGACGCCAAATTCACATATATCTCGTAATAATCTTAAATTCTGCTGAATTGATCTATATGGAATAGCACATGTTTGTGCCGGGTGAAGCACCCTCTTAGCCACCTCTTGCAATCTTTTACACAGGATCGAGGAAAGGATTTTATAATCTGTATTCAGAAGACTAATTGGTCTCCAATTACCCAGTTCTGTAACATCCCCTGTCTTAAAAATAAATGTTAAAATAGCTAGATTAAATTTTGAATCTCCAAACCCATATTGTAAGATGTCATTGAAGACTTCTGTTAAAATACCACTCAGGTCATCTGCAAAGGTTTTATAAAATTCATTAGTCAACCCATCTAACCCTGGTGATACCCCTACCTTTAAGGCTCCTATTGCCTGTTGTACCTCCTGCAAAGTAATAGGTCTTTGCAGCATCTACTTCTACCTGAGAATATATGGAATTGAGAAATTAAAACGTCTTCCCACCCCAAGGTTGAAACAAAACTATTTCCAAATTGGGACACCACCTTCTCCTCCGCTATAACAAGCATTTCTGCCACGGAAGATCTTAATTCTCCAACAGAATTTCTGAGCCCTAACATCACTCTTTTCTCAATCTTAGTCTTACATGCCTTATCATGGTCTTGAAAAAGGTTGTTGTTGAGTACGAATTTAAAACCAGCATGAATAGATGCAGCCCTATGATATTGATAAGTAAACATATTTTTTCACCCTTTAATCTGGGACTGAATCTCTGCATCCTTACTTCTAGAATGAGACCGTAATTTATAATATTGATTACTAAATTCTAAGTATTGTAAATACTCCTTGAACCTTTCTGTTTCCCATATGTTATAAAGAAATCCTTTAACGCCAATTTGGTATCTGACCACCAAGAAACCCAGTCTAAGAAAATACTGCTACTGATTTACGGCAAACCATAAAGTTTTTAAATCGAGCCAACAATCCTGCGCTCTGTCAGCAACCGTGCATTCAACATCCACCTGGCCTGCAAAGCTGGGAAAAGGTTGAATCTGATGTAGACTCACGACACTGCATAACACCTTATGATCAGAAAAATCATATGAAATTACTGAACATTCCACAGAGTTAAATGATAAGATAGAAAAAATAGTCTATTCTAGTCTGAAAAGATGCCCTTTTATAAGTAAAACCCCTTTTTCATGTAATTCTCTAAAAGCGTCCTTTAACACACAGCCCCTATGGTTTGCTGAAAGAGCATGAGAGTCACAATAAGTTTTTGCTGGACCCCGTCTCTTAACCGAACATCTAGGCTACAATTCATATCTCCTCCCCAAACTATATGTTTTGAGGAAAACAAATAAGGTTTTACCAAATTAAACAATGCTATCCTTGCGGTTTTAACTTGTGGAGCATAAGTATTAATTAATCTAAAACACAATCCTTTTAAAAAACAATCCAACAACAATACCCTACCAGGCAGGACATCAATCAACCTTGTTACCTGAACTGCTGTGTTAGAAAATAATATCCCTATTCCGCCTGCCACATCTTTCCCGAATGACCAGAAGGACGGGCCTTCCCACCATAGCTTTGTAATCTGAGACACCTCTGACAAAGAAGAAAAGTGAGTCTCCTGTAAAAGGATCACATCTGCTTTCAATTCTCTGCAATACTGTAAGGTAATAAGCCGCCTCTTATAACTCTTAAGGCTACAGCAATTGAGGGATATAATCTTTAAACAGGCCATAGTATGCTTTGGTCAGTTATTCACGCCTTATCTTGTTTCCTCTTTCTGCCCTTTTTCTTCTTTCCTTCTAACACTTCCAGTCCCCCCTCTTCTTCAATTTCCATGTTTAAGCTCTCATCTGATTTTAACAAATCAGAAACTCCTTCCCCTTCTAAGTCTGCTAGAGCTGTGAAGGAATTCTGAATCAAACACCCCCCTCCTGTACGACTACTTGCTCTCGTTACCCTCCTTGGAGTCTGAAAGGGAATTTCCTTCTCAGGGTCCCTTGTCAGATCATCCGTGTTTTCAGTTAAAGAATCTGCCCTAGAAATGGGGGGAGGGACCACATTCTGTTGCAAAACTGACCCAGTGGATCTTATTTCACTAATAGGAGACTCTGATATCACGGGAGGCGCCCTCTTTCAGTTTCCTTCTTACTATGTTTCTTACACGGGATAGAGTAGGCTCCCCTACCTTGGGCTTTGAAATCAGCTCTTCTTTATTCAATCCCCTTGCCTATTCTGCTCCTCCAAGGACACTGATGGTAGGCATGTCCTAAATCGTCACATAAATTACATTTGAATTCATTCCTACACAATTCACTATCATGGTCCAATTCCCCACATAAGGCACATTTCACTCCTATCGCATGCACTGCTCAAATGCCTATGACTACCACATCTATAACACGCTTTTGGCTGGCCTGGGTAAAAACAAACCCCACGATCTCTCCCCAAAAAGAAGCTATTTGGGACATGTTGTATTTCATTATTCACCATAAACAATTTAACTTTAAATTTCCATGCCCCAGTCCAAATGTTTTCAGAGTCTAGGATAGGTTCCGGAGAGCCTAGCACCTCACATTTCTGTTTTAACCAAAAAACAATATCCCCCACATTCACTCCCTCATTCCTAAACATTACATTCACAGTTTTAAAAACTGGTTTCGTAATTGGAACGGCTAAAAAGGGTGTCCATAAAGGTAACATTTTACAACTATCATATTTATACCAAAATTTTTCAAGACTAGCCATTTGTTTAAAGCTTACATCAAAAGTATCCTCCCCACGAATGTTAATTAAAGCATAGATATCGAAAGGCAAAAAGTTCATAGAGTCCATCAATAATTTCTGTCTACATATACCGGTCCGGGTGTTCAGGTAGGCCTCCTCTATACCTTATTTGTCAGACAACGTTTCTTCTTGGGCTTGCTCCACCTTATTTCTTTTAAAAGGTCCGCAAAAGTGGGCCCTCCTTTCTTCCTGCTCTTCCGCCCCAGTCCATGCAAACTTTCAGCAGGAGAAACCTCCTCCCCTGCTTGGCTGATGCCCTGCCTGGCTTAATGCCTGGTCCTGAGAAACAAGTCCATTCAAAGCCAAAGACTCACCACTCATTGTAGGTCCTGTCGATGCCTCCGTTGCCCTGAAGAAAAAGACAGCCACTCTGGGTCCGTATCCATCTGCCGCCTGCCTGCCGAATCCAACCCGCTTGAGATATGGCTGATTCAGCTGACCAACTGGAGCTGGGCCCTGTTTCCTGGTCCGTTCCTCCGGTCCCACCGCCAAAACCGGCCGACTACTTTCCTTCCTCCATTGAGTTACCGCACTCGCGATACCGGGGACTTCCTCCTTTCCTTCCGTGAACTTCGTTGATTCATGGCGCCCACCCTCGCTGTACCGGTAGTACCTCTGCTGTGCGACCGACCGCCACGCCCTTCCTCCACACAGCCGTGCCCTGTCATGCTCGACCGGGCTGGCTCCCGACTGACCCTCCAGAGACTCTCCAAGCATTCTGGTCTCTACTGTAGCAGGCTCCGGCGCAGGCCTCGCTGCACAATCTCCAGTAAGCACAGTTGTTGAGTAACAAGAACCTGTACTTCCTCTGATGCCTCCGCTTCCATTTCTCCAACCGAGCTCCATGCTCACACAGAATCTGACCGCATTGCCATCCTCTAGGTCAGCAGCTCCCCACTGACCAAGAACAGCAGCGCCTCCGGTAGGAATTTCCCGGTGTCCTGGCCAAATTTCCCTCATTCACTATAAATACCACCAACAGCTTAATCTGGTTCAAAGTCAGTTGGCATTCATCTGTATCCCCCTCCCCCGGGTCGTGCCTGAAAATAGGCAGGATTTGTCTAGTGCACTTACCCGGTCAACAAAAGCTAAATAAAATAAATACAAAAGGATTTTCGTGTGCTGGTGAACTCTCCAGCTGGGTGGCTACTAAATTAACAGAAAAAGCACACACATTTCACCAACCAGACAATGATACCCAGAGCCCTGGGCTATCTAAGCTGCTGACTTATCAAATGTTTGCACAGTAATTTCCCCACCACTGGTACCAGTTCCCAGATACAGATGAAACCCCACAATCTCACACTTTATACCCTGGGTACCCAGATACCAAACTCGTGGATGTTGCAGCTGGTTGAGTTGGCCGGCTTTGATTTAAGAGGAAGGGGCTAACTTGGAAGACAGACAAACAACAATAGCTGTCGATCCTTATCAGAGGTGCAGGGGTTGCCCTACTTTTGGCAGAGTAGTAGGGGTTGCCCTGCTTGTTGCAGAAGAGCAGGGATTGCCCTGCATGTCACAGAACTGAACATTTCAGAAAAGGCAACTATCCGGGTTATCTTGCTAGATCTTGGATTCGCAAATCCTGAATATTCAGCATATATATAGTAGTCACATCCAGTGCATTCATATACCAATACTTCTCTAACACGTCTGTGGAAAAGTGTCATTTCCAGGTTTAAAGCACAATCTCAGTTGACTCTAGGGTCTCATGTCCCTTGAAGTAGTAAAGCAGTTATGGCTGGCGGCTCCACAGGACAGTCTTGACTGAATAGAGGGTACAGATGAATATCAACACATTTATATGATTTATCCTGATTGCATGCTGTCTGGGCTCTCTTGGGTGCCCCCAGCAACAGCTGCAATCTGCATAACACAGTTCCAAAATCCACCTGCACTGGTCCAGTAGGGCAGCAGGTAAGGTGTGAACTGAAGAACTCCTAGATTTAAACAGTCACTTTGGGCAAGGTGGCCCAGAATAATGACTTTGACGTTCTCTCAATTAAGTAGATAGAGGGCATGTCGGCCCAGGGTTACTTATTTTTTCTTTCTTGGCATAGAACAATTACAAGGGCATGAAGGCCCATAAGTTTAGCTTGCAGTATCTCTCCCTTACAGTGGGAGGTACAAAGGTACTCACACAGGTCCTCCACGGTCAGTCCCCTGCTATAGAAGGCTCCTGGCGTCTTCAGTCCTCTCACGACTGAGGCTCTCGGTCGGCACTCTCATCTGGTTTTTGGTACACATCTTTCCCTGACGTGGAGGGGAGGGCTAGCACCTGGAGGACAATCTGGCAACCTCCAGACTAGCAGGTTAACTTAACTAAGTTACTTTAACTTAAATAAAACAAAAACACCACCTCCTGGATGGAGGGCTTCGCTAGAATGACCAGGCCCAGTTGCATGGCAGGGGGCCAGAGCCCCCACCCTTGTGGGGGCTCCCGCTCAAATATTTCTCCCTCTTGAATCTGGCAAAATGCTGGAAAACACTGTCTCTTATAGGGCTTTCCCCCGAGGCTCCTGATTGGCTGTTGTTTTTGGCTGCAGGGCCTCTGATTGGCTGGAGGACCTGTCAATCATAGAAATTAATAATGCATGAAACTCATTTGATGCACTGTTGGTCTGCTGTTTTGGTGCCTAGAATAGGTCCCTGTAAGTCCCCATGAGCATTTGGCATTTACCCATGAGCTGTGGTGAATGTCCCACAAGTCCTGACTTTGTTTTCCTGACTTTCCGATTGGGTGTGGCTGCTTGCAATGACTGCTTAACCCACTGTCCTTTTAGCAGAATGAGCCCAGTCCCAATTTAAAGTTCTGGTGCAGCCAGGATGAATTACATATTTGCCTCAGTGCCTCACAGTCCTCTAGCCCAGGTTGGGTACTTGCTGTCGCTGCACAGATTAGTTGAATTTCTCAGTTGGGTTTCCTGTCGCTGCTAATAATATTTAGTGAGCCCTGATTTTGCAGCAGCAGACAGGCTGACACTTTGCTGAGTCCCAATAGTTGCAGGTTGCAGCCAGGATGAAGCATTTTCTTTAAACACTCCCCCCCCCCCCCGTTTGCAACAATTCCCCAACATGGGCTGCAGTTACAGTATTTTATTTAACTACTTCTTTCTGCCGTCCATAGCTGAGAACAGCTGCCCCCGAGGGAAGACAGGCCCTCATGAATATTTATTTCCAATCAGGGCTCCTTGCTTATGAATATTAATGAGCCCCGATCAAATCATCTCCTGAAACTCTGGTAATTTTCCAGGGAGTGGCATCTCAGCGGCCTGTCCATGGTCACCAGGTCCCACTTAGCTGATGGGAATCCTGGAACCCATGGAACACTCCCTGGATTGACCACTATTTCGAGCAGTTGAAGATCAAAGGCGCCGGTCATGCATACGCGATCCCCGCTGCCCCGAGGGCAGAACAACAAGCAGGTGATCGTGGTGGACTGTTTCAAGTCCTGCAGGGCTGGAGTAAGGATTTGGGCTGCTTGGCTTGGGCACCAGGGGCAGAACAAGACCTGGGGGGGACAGAAAAAATTGCTAGCATGATACAGGAGACGCCTGGGAGAGCAGGAGGAGACAGAGCTACAGGGTGGCAGGTGAGCCCCTATTTGGCAGGGGGTGTTACACCCACATTATGAGAACCGGAGAAAGAAATATCTAGGAAAAATATTAGGGGAAATCCCTCTACAGCTAACCATGGGGAATACTATTTTGAACATGTTGTTCTCTTTTGCTGATCTTAAAACAGTCACAAATCTAGCCTTATTTACCATGTATTTTAACACTGTTACACTTTTTTTGTCATAATTATCTGTGATCATTCTTACATGTATGTTATTATCAAATGCATCTGATATGTTAAGTCCTTTCTTTTTGTATCATGTTGTAAAGACAAACTGTTGATCAGTAACACTTCTAAGCTGAAACGAAACATTGCTGGCATCATATTTGTCAACACTATTACACACAGTCTTACATACAAATAAGTGCACAGGCACCCACATAAACACACACACACAGTTAAGACATTGGGACACCCCCCCGGAGGCATGAAGCATATCAGGCCCTATATGGTTTGACAGGCTCCAAATATGATTCTGAGATAGTTCCACTCCATCAATGTCAGTGGAGATGCATGGTGAGGTTGGCAACGATCAAACTCTGGTGTCAAACTGCATCAAAAATAATGCACTGTTTGGGGTTCATTTCTCGAACCTTTCTTTGGGGGGAATGCTGTTGGAACTCCACCACCCATTGAACTTTGCACACCTTTTTCATGCCAAAAATGATGGTAAACCCCTAGACAGTCTTACAAACTGTCTCGCACAAAAGCACGCTCTCCCCTCACTTTCTGCCCCCCCATTTTAATTCTTCTTTGCCTCTTTCTGATTATTGTTTGTTTCTGTATCACTTTCTTTGATTTCCTCTTCTCTCCAGTTTTAGTGTTCCACCTCTCCTGTTACACTAACATACTGCTCAGCCTCCTAATCAGCCAGCATGGAGCAGATTTTTTTTTTTCAGTTGTTTAACTAGGGGTAGCACACTAAGCTGAAATATTTTTTACAGGAGTGACCTGGGAGCACAGGGAAGTTAAGTGACTTGCTCAGGGTCACACAGTATGCAAGTGGAAGCTGTGGGATTCAAACCCAGGTCTGGTCTGCTGTATGTCACCAGATTTGCAGCTCAGAGCCTTAAACCACTGTACCATACTGCCTCCCTAACTGCCGAAACAATACAGAACAACCACATCTAAGTCTGCAGAATCTGTAGGATTGTGTCCCCTTTTAGTCGCTGACTCTTGTACAGGCAATTTTATTCATGGCCAATAACATTTATGGGGTTAGAAATGGTTAACTGCCTTAGTAACTGCAGCTAAATCACTTGGACACTCATTACTGTGACATAAGCAACAAATGCTGCCTTACAGAAGCCATGTGGAACAGCCTGAGTTGGGGACAGATGTGGAAAACTCCATGCAGGGTGCAGTATTTGAAATATATACTTGCATTTTTCCCCTCATTTGTCCTCTTCCTCTTCCGTCCCTACAGTTCTTGCTTTTATGGGTGAAATGGGAACAAGGGAATGCGGCCCTTTAGTTGTGATCCTTTGGAATTCGTGAAGCACTAGTATGTTATGTTATTACGCCACACTATTCAAGAAGCACCTTTACAGTGCTGTCTTTGCTTCATTTGGATTTATTTTACACCAGGTAGAAGTTAAAGATCCCATGGCACTTATCAAGGAAGAGAAGGTTTTTTTTTTTTAATTAAAAAAATAAAAACTATACTAACAAATTTCAGTAAGGAAGGACATTGTCAGTCACAGAAACATCTCAAGTTACGGAGCTGGGGAAAAGAAAAATGGGAACAAAACAATAATGAATAACAAAAAAAATTAAAACTAAAACACTAAAAAAGAAAATGGAACAATCATCAGCAGCAAAGTACTTCCAAGTCCCTGGTTTATGTCACAAGCTTGTCTGAGTCAGTGATCCATGACATATGTTGCCTTAGATCTTACAAAACATCCCTAGGAACGTGCTTATACTCACATTTATACAATTCATGCAGATCGTAAGTTACTTTTGCCAGAAGTTCATGTAAGGAGAACCATTTTTGCTGCAAAGAAAAATGACACCTGTTTTTCCAGAGATGCCGTTTAAAACAAGCATACATAATCATCAACGTACTCCTGTTCCATTTTATCCAGGGACCCATGTAATTCCCATTTACAAGAATGTCATAAGTTAAGGTACGGAATGCAGGTTGTGCCCAGGCTTGTGCAACCAATTTCCAAAACCCTGGATATAACAGCATGTAAAAAAAAAAAGTGCTGCATGGTTTCCCATTGATTATAACGTGCTATTCATGAGCAAACCGTTTTCTCTAGCTGTTTGTGCTTTTGATTTGCCCAAAAGAGACAATGTAAATTGCAAGGGGGGGTTTTGTCAAACACTTTATCTACTGTAAACTAAGGGCTCGATTCTCTAAGGTTGATGCAGGACTTGCACAAGACCTGCGTCAAACCATGCATTGGACGCATTAGCACACTGTGCACCCGATTCTAAAAGGTCACGCGCATTTGCGACACCTAACCCTTTTTATGATGGCTTGCTCCAAATATTTGGCGTAAACCCCGTAAAAGATCGTCAACGTTAGATCAGAAAAAGCTGATCTAACTTGAGGCTGGTGGCGCATGGGATCGAGAATCTGGATTGCTGGCTGGAGAATACCACAAGTGCCATGCACTGTGTGTTTGGTACACCTGGGACTTGTGATATTCTAAATCCTTTGAGAATAGAGCCTTGTGTTTCCAAGACCCACAAATATACATTTTTCCTGGACATTTCTATCATTTGAATACTGGAGATGTTCCATATTGTTTGTCTGCAGAAAGCTTCTTTCAAGTAACCGGGAGACAGAACACAAGCTTTGACCACCTTAACAGCCACGCTTTCCCAAAGAAATAACCAGGGTTGCAACTGTGCATCATCCGTGGTGCCCAAAACTTTCCAGAAGCTGTCTGCAAAGGTTTAAGATTGGAATCAAAAAAATATCTCATAAAAAGTACTAGTGGCTGTATCATATTCAAACCTCACTGTTTAAAAGGGAGATAGGTGACAGTTCTTTTCATGGCAAAGCCAACTGCTCCACATTGCCTGTAAAAAGATAAGCCTCCAGGGCCTTTTGGGTTGGGGGGTGGTGACTAATATAAAGGAACAACCGAATCAGAACAATTCTTAATCATATAAATTCTTCTTTCTTCCCCATTTGCCACCTATTCCATTGGGTCACCTTCTTTTTGTCTACTTCAGTTTTGTTTTCCCAGTTTAAGAGTCAAATCTCCATCACCAAATTTGATCCCTAAAATAGTAACAGGTTCCTTTTGTTGAATGCCCCAGAAAATAATCAAAATGGCCTGCACCTTTTAAGGGCTTGTTGAGCAGATGATGCATCCTGAGCAAGAAGGCACATAGCAGTTGCATAAGTGATAGTTGCATACAGTGTGGCACCTTCCTCATTTTATAGGGGGAGGACTAAAACGTCCTGAACAATGATCCGCAGTAAATGGTCTAGACAGATAGCATAGAGGACATGACATAAAGGACAGCCCTGTCTAACCCCCTTGTGTATCCTACTAGCTTTACCACACCACCCATTAGTAGTAGTAAAACCTTTTATTTTTATACAGGAAGACATGTCATTTAGGTTGTGCAACCCAGTCTTCAAGGCAGCCCTGTTAAAATTATCGTTACCTAAACATGTACTTATACTACACATTATAAATACATAATCTATCAAAAATATCAAAATACAATACATACTTTAATAACTGAATACACCAAGTCATATACCATACACGTAGTCAAAACAAATCCACGTATTCAAGTTACAATCCATCTAGGATACATTTACATAATATTAAATACAAATGAAGTGGCTGTCTATATATGTAATATTGAATTAACTGCATCCATTGTAATATGTTGCAACCAGGGACAAATGTTTTCTAAGTTAAAATAAGCATATGATGATATAATTTCATTAACTTAACTAAACTATATGCAATGTTAACATATGCTTGTTAATTACATGTATAGTCGAAATTCTTTAAACTAGTTATCTCCTGTACAAATAAAGCTAGAGATGTGGATGTTCTAGCAGAAAAAGGTAAAACATTCCAGTGTCTAGCTGCTTGGAATCACAAAGTTCTTTCACCATATTTATTTTTAATAAAAGGAAGAGATATTTTTTTATATGGACTGTTCTTTTGCTGTCCTCATTACATGGCCATCCTCATTGAATAGTATTTTATTATTACATTTATATTTATTAAATATTATAATTAGTGATTGGTGTGACCAATACCCTTCCACATAGGTATTTCCCCACTATGACCAGGGTTGTGACTTCTGCTATTGTTATACTTTATATGATTGCTATTTCTCACATGTAACTTTATTCCGTAAACCACTGTTAGAATGTGTCCTTTTGTTATCTGTATTGCACCTGTATGTTACCACTGTTGTATCTCACACTATAACCATGTCTACCCTCCCTGCGACAAGGTGCCTTTGTAAATGAGTCCCTGACTCAAAGGTTGTAACTCTGACTTTCAAAAATAAATAAATAAGTATAGACATGTTAACCAGGAAATGAAAAGGTCCAGAATCCCATAAACATGTAACAAATACCACAGGCAATCATGAGACGCAAAGTCAAATGCCTTGCATTGATGCAGGGGACAATAAATACTTATTAATCCTGCCTGTATTACCTCGCTCTACCACCTCTTGCAATAAGGTAAGATGGTCCTCAGTATGCCTGTCAGGTACAGAACAAGTCTCTGCTGGGATTATCAGGTACCTAGTTGCCTGACAAATCTGCTATTTAGGATTTTTGGTAAAATTTTAACGTCTGTATTTAACAGATTAGTCTGCCTCCAGTTCGAGAGATTCCTTTTCTCCCCAGTTTTATGCAAATATATCGAAAGACATTCTTTCATACTGGGTATAAGGTATTAAGAATGCCAATTCTACTAACAAAGAGGGAACCTATCAATGTGTACAATTCACTCGTAAGTCCGTCCCTCCCTGGAGCAGTATTATTGCCTAGGGAAGAAATGACTGAGGTGGTTTCATTCCCAGAGATGTCTGCAGTGAGCACCAGGAAAATATCAGCAGAGAGAGGAGGAATTTAAAATTGTGAAAACAATTTCTCCCTACTAGCAGTAGAGGTGAAAGAAGGGCCGAAAAGGTCTGCTGTATAAGCTGAAACTAGCCATAAAATCTGGGGGTTATTAGTATGGAGGGTTCCAACAGCATCAGAAATTCCAGGCATAGTTTTCTCATTTCCTGTAGACTGGCAACTCTCATAGGGGCACACCTGTCCCAACTTCCTCTGCATTCTGAATTTCTGCTCCTTTTATAGACCTTGTGTTCTTTGGAAATGGAACTGGAACATCTCCTTCTTTATGTATATTTGATGCTAATACAGTGCATGTGGTCCTGTATTAGAGACATCCTAAAGTGATCCTCCAAACTCCCCACACCTTTAGTGACCAGTGAGCAAGATATTGTGTTCAAAATTAGATCTGAACATTTACCGCACAAGTATTTTATTTCTAGGTTCCCTCCCTTAGAATTTGCAGCTGTATAGGAGGTAGTGAATTCAATAAGCTATCCCATTCTACCAGAAAATGCTCTTCACTGCCTCTCAAAGCATAAGCGAGCCTATCTGTGGCCAGTATTGCTATTAGTAAATTTTTCGACATCAGTAAGGTAGGTGGTATACATTACACCCATGTGTAACCCCTAGGTGGCGCTATCCCAGGGGCTACTACCCCTGCCTGCTTAGCTAGTAGCAGGTTAAGGGGCCTGAGTTCTGAAACGGGTGCCTCCACCCAGAGGTCAGGGTTGGTAGTGGTCAAGCTAACCTGGGCACAGCCCTCCGGGATACTGTAACCCCCCCTCTTTCCCCTCTAGTGGCCTGAACACTGTACAATAATCACCTTCACAATACCCCTGATACACCACTCAAGTACCCACACTGTTTGCGCTTACCACCAGGACTGGTTCCTCTGGCTCCACCCTGGGGACCCCCTGTAAAACAAGGTTAAGCACAGCAAATAGCAACAGTACAGTACTTTGAGCACAAACTGGAACCACAGTCAGATTATATGCAGAAAAAGTTAGATCTGATTTATTCAGGGGACTTGAACAAGGGAGGGGCAAAATCAGGTTAATTAGCTTAAAGGTTATATCAATCAAGCAGTTATGCAGGTGCTTTGAGCCCCCCCCCCCCGCACAGTCCACCTCTGGGTACCCAGGTGGAGAAGAGATGGGCTAGCCAGGACAGTTGCCCGGGGTTGCAGCTGGTTTGGGCCCTGTGATGGAAAACACAACATGCACAGTACACAGTATTTGTAATCCGGAGCCAGAGGGCTCAGTTCGTAAAGGAAACGAAACAACAACACAATCAGATGACACACTCAGATTAAGCTGTTGGTGCAGGGAGCTACTGTACCTTGGTATTTACTCACGATACCCAAGACTGGACACAGGCTGGACGAAAATCAAGACTGCAGGTGGTTGATCTGGAATGCCAGGAGAAGCAGGGCCCACGCAAGTCGCAAAGGCGTCATTCATGTTCAAGTGTGGAGCAGGGGGGGCTGATCCCCAGGCAGGTCTCTCGTCAATGGCTTCTCTGTGCCGTGGGTAGTCTGGCTGGGCCAGTCTGGCAAAGCCCAGACCGCATGGAGACAAGTTCGGATGCAGTCCGTTTTGGGCTGGATACAGCTTCCAGCAAGCAGAACACAGTTCACACAGTGGGGAACTAACTCACAACCCACTAGCAGCTCATAGCACATTTACATGTACGGGAATTCTACTGTACCAGGCAAAGTGCTCCCCGTCATACCCGCAAAGTCTCTGCACACACGGAGCTTAGTAGCTGGAACTCCTGACAGGCCAGTCGATTCAGCAAAATATTCGCTCTTCTTCAGGTTGAGCCTGGCCCTTCAGTAGCTTACTTTAGTCACACAAACTTGGATTTAGTCCAAAATAATTCTCTTCTGTCCCGCCATGGAGCAGCAGCAGACATGCAGCCAAAAACTCAGCCCTTTCACAGTTTTCCCATGTGAATCCACTCAGGATTTCTGCCCAAAATTACTTCAGCTCCTTCTTCTTGAGCTTCCAGCTCAGAACTAAACTGAAAACTGCAAGCAGCCCAGGATTTCCCCAAGATCCAAAAGATTTGGTTGGCTGATTTGGCTGTCAGTCAAAGCAAGAGCTCCCCCTTCAGTTGCAAAAAAGGTGCAAAAACTCAGACCACAGTTCCTATAGATTTTGAATAAGATAGCTCCTGTAGTCTGGCTACATTTTAGGTCCCACCAGAACTGATTAGTCCAATTTGCAGTCCAGGACCAAGATAGTGGAGACAAACGAAACAGTCCTTGCTACAAAGAAAGCAGATTAGACAAACTACATTATCATTATCATTCTAAATGGTTTTCAGCAAATAGTTACATCTTTCAACAGAGCTCCATCTCAGATTACTTATGCTGCAATCAAGCAGCCCTTAAAGAGACAGTACAGAGAGGCTATACAAACTCTGGTAATCACATTTAAACTGTTAAAACGCAGGACACCAGCCTGGCAGTGAGCATTTAGGCAAGCTCAAGGAAGACTTTTTGGGAAACCCCCATTTTGGGGGGGGGGGGTTACACCTGTGTTAAGTATAATTTGACAAGCTGTAACTAATAGTATCCGCACCCATCTAGGAAGTAGTTCCCATTCTCTCTCTGCATTTCCTTCAAACCTTTTATATTACATATCTTCAGCAATTGTATTTTTCCTGTAAGTACATTTGATAATTCATTTATACATCAATGTATTATATCTCTTTTAAACATACAAAATGAGGGTTGGCAAACCAAAGGCTGCTCAGATACCCTAAAGTGGCATAACAAAATGTGAGATTCCAAAAATCCATTGTCTCGTATGTCTATTTCTTTTTCATTTCTGCTTGTTCCACAATGGGCAAACAGTGAAGTCTATATCCTCGTGAACCCATTTCACCAGTGTAAGTTCCAGTCACAATTTTTGCTAAGTCCAATGTTGGGGTTTAAACAGTCCGTGGTAAAGATCCAAAACACCTCCCTCTTAAGCAAAAGGTTGTCCCAGTTTATATTACTGACCGGAGGTTCTTCCACTCTTTCCAGTCCCCAGAACCTTAGTGAGGTTGCAGAATGGCCCACTGTATTGTAATGCTGAGCAACTGATTAGGATCCTTTGTTCTGATATCACTTTTATGTTCACTTACACGATTTTTTTAGTTTTTTTTCATTTTGCCCACATAAAGTTTGTCACATGAATTTAAAGCTACCAACAGTCCCTATTTTCCCAGGACAGTCCCTATTTTAGGCAGCATGTCCCAGTGTCCCCACAAGTTTTGCAAAATCTCACTTTTGTCCTGGTTTTTGCTTACTTGTCCCAGTTTTGTCCCCTTTTTTTTTTTTTTTTTGGCTGACTGCTAATCTGTGAGTGACAGTTATTTTGGCACCACTGTGGTGCTGCTCGGGCTGGTCAGCAGTTTGCAGTTTCAACCCTTGCGCCTGTGTTGCACCGTAAGCATGTCAGTGGGAGCACAGTAAAACATGTTCCTTCCTGTTAGATTAGACTGGGTAGTAGTGCAAACAAGCACATGCGGACATCTGCCTGCTAGCAGTTGAGAGGGACTCCAGACAGAGAAGAGACCCGGCAGCAGTGAACTAAGGTACCTGAACATGATCAGCTGTAGGAAGTGTGTGAAAACAATCTGTTGTGGTGGTGGGAGTCACTGAAGTGAAGTTTGCTCAGCAAATAAAGTGAGTGTAAGGGGGTTGGATGGGACTGTCAGGAGGAGCAATACATGCAGCTCGAATGTCTGATCACAATTTAATGCAGGTTTGCTTCTAATGAACTTTCTGTACATCATGATTTGGAACTTGCTGCAGCAGAATGATGTATTTTTTAATCTGGATGTTTGCTACTGGTGTTACTGTGGGGCGGCATGGCCAGAGCATGCAGCAAAATTTAAATTGAATGTGTGCAGCGTTGTCTGCGGCGGTGCCCGTATGAGTGACATGGTGGGGGAGGGGTCATGGTCAGGATGGACCATCCCAGTTTTAGGCCTTAGAAAGTTGGTAGCTTTACATGAATTCTATGTGGTATGAGTGCCTAAAATGCATACAATTTATAGATAGCATCAAGTAAGCTTTAAAATAGACTGTCAGATTAGGAGAGTGCAGCATGCCTCTATTTGAAGCCTCAAGGTGGGGAAATGCACAATTTTAATATACAGTAGTATTACTTGGTGTTGAACCACATTACAGCCAATGCTTTCTGGAGCAATATATTTCATGTTGAAGGTCACTGGACCACCAGGGAATGATTTCTTTTTAACAGGGTGGGGATCGGAGGACAGGGGTGCCACTGGACACCAGGGAATGGTGTGGTTTTGCAGGGGCTGGGGATCAGAGGGTGAGGGGTGCCACTAAGCACCAAGGAATATTGCTACATATAGGGGGATTGGAGGTTGGGGGCTGCCACTAGACACCAGGCAGCTGGTGTGCTCCTCCAACCACCAACTTCATTTCATTTCATTTTTATTGCAGGGTGTAACCATTGAGAACAGTACTCTTAAAATGGTGACCCAGGGCAAAATACATATATTACAACAGTACACACATACACACCTTACTCAATTCAAAAATACAAAAATACAAATCTAGAAAACACAATAATTTACATTTACAAACATACATTAATTTAAACATATCTAACCAAATATTGCACAGCAACTCTTTGTTTGTATTTTTACTGTATCCATAAACCATTGTTTAATAATTGTTTAAGAATTCTCATTGATGGAGGTCTTCCATTCACCAAACGAAACCTTATCGGCAAACTGTTCCATAATCGGGGAACTATATAACTAAAAAAAGATTTAGACCTTTCAGTAGTTGACAGTTGTACTACCAATTCCCTGTATAACGCTTTCCTCGAGGTTGGATTTAGGTCCCTAGTTATCAACCCTTCAAAAAGAAAATCTGGAATATCACCCTGGACACTTTCATATGTAAAAATTACCTTATGATATTTCCTCCTATATATTAGGGATTTGTTGGCTGTAGTGAATCTGCTGGCTGCTAGGGTTGCCCAGAGTAAGTCCGCCTTTTTTGGCGGTAATTACGCTGCACAGAGTGGCCTGCTCGGTTTCTTTTTCTCAGCGCTAAAGTGCTGAATATTGCACTGCACCCATATTCTTGTCCCTTTACGCATCAAACCTTGCGCACATGCTATCCTGTTTAGCATGCACTCCTGCCCTCTTTCAAATATTGTGGACGGACGCAAACCCAGGGCAAAAGGTAGGCAGTCACTTTGCCCACAGGGCCCCTGATAGTCTTACTCCAGATCTGTCACAGTGGACTGCTTAACCAATGAGAGAGCAGATTTCACAACGCTTGGTAAGTTGGCATCAGAAAGGCATCCTGCTGCATTCCAGCTAAAGCAGTGAGCTCAAACAGAAATTGCTTAAGCAACTAAGCCTGAGTTTGTGGGCCTTTTTAAGAGGATAATTCCCTGTAGGAGCAGTCAAGTACATTGAGGCCCTTAACCCCGCCCCAGGCATTATCCTGTTAGAAATGCCTGAGGACGAGGGCCTTGTACATGCCATGAACTTTTGTTTCATTTTAAATTATCTAAAACTGTAAAGCTGTTTTAGATGTTGCTAAGCTCATAGTGATCCTGGAAGGAAACTGACAAAATGATATTTATTGGAGCATTCTTGGGGCATTTACTTTCCAATAAAGCATGTTAATTTATTTATTGAAAAACTGGTGACTGGGAGAGGTTTGTGAGCCAAAGTTTGCTTCCAGGTGCAATGCCAGAGGGGGCGACAGGAAGGAAGAACCGTTAAAAATGAGATAAACTGAAATGGCCTACTAACAAGCAAAGATAACTGTGGTAACAGTAAAAAATTCCAGAACTACAGTAATTAAAATTGCAAGATAGCCCTGCATGATGGAGAGGCACAATAAATAAATAAATGCAGACAGCTGAACAAAAACTCAAATAAATAGAGATTTCAGTCATACAAAGATCTGTATACCACATGTTGGCCTGACCAATGAGCTCACAGTTTTTGGTAGATGGCACTGACAAAAGATTTATAATTAAGCATAATGCCTGAACAACCGGGCATTTTCTAGAGATTAACACCAGCAAAATAGCGTGAAGCACTTAAGCCTAATTGCATTAGTATGGGGGGGAGGGAACACATTTTTTGAAGGAAGTTTAAAAACATGTACACTACTCTTGAGCTGTACATGGCATTTCTAAGGGATTAACGCTCGGTACATCAGCCAATCAGAGGGCAAGTGGCCTCATGAATAATGAATTAGAATAACTTTGCATATAAAGCGCTAAAAGGTATACCTTTAAAATAGGGTTGCATAAATACACTCAATAGCCTAATTTAAAACATGCAGTTTATTTCCGTGTGTGTGTGGTGGTGGTGGTGGTGGTGGTGGTGGGGGTGACCTGCCATAGTTACATAGTAGTTGTCAGCAGAAAAAGACTGCATGGTTCATCTAGTCTGCCCTGATTCTAGATTAGTTCTTTGCCACTCAGCTTTCCAGTTGTTTTTCCTTTGCTGATGGTCTTTGTCATTCAAGGTTTTCTTCTGCCCTGTAGACTTTCCCTCATTTTGTAATGGAAGTAGTCTTGGGATTATTATCTGCATGATGCAGGACATTATGTTTGAGTCCTGGAATGTTCATAAATATGCATGTAGCCCCACAGTCATCTGCCTGTATGTATGGTCAATCCCCATGCCTCCTTCAGACCTTGGAATTAATTAATATGGGCATACACTGCTGTTTTTTGTAAATAAACTGATAAGCGAGAAAAAGTTTGTTTTTCTTTTGTATGACTGGTCCAGCTCATTCTTTGGTCAGTCAGTTACACCAGAACGGTATGAGATCACAGGACTGTCAAGTTGATTTATAGCTTACACTTTATCGCATGCTGTCAAAGCAGGCTTCAGTCATCTGAAATATCTCTTGCAGATCTTTGCTCGCATTTGTTCATGATGCATTACTGCTCCTTCCTCTATTTTCAGGTGTTTGCATATCCCCCTTGCTCAAGTTCTTTTATATTACAGGCCTCTTTCAAATTGTTTTTTTTTTTCAATATAGCTTGAAATTCCTTTCATGAACATTGCTTTAGCACATTTGTCTAATCCAAATGTCACCCTGTTGTCATCAGAGAAGGACTTAATTTGTAATTGCTCTTTCAGGGGTTTGTCACATGACCTATAAATCTGTCCTCTATGAAGAGAAGATGGAATGTCATTTGACAGTTCTTTTTATTTCTGGAGTACACGTTGTCACAGATTCACTCAGCAGATCAGGCCCTCTACTCCCAAAGTGCCAACCTCTGAGCGCAGTCTTGTGAACAGTGTAACAGATAAGGTAACCCTCTTGTCTGTTTTTGTGAGTTCGGATCAACCTTTGGTCTCCAGTCTTGGAGGGATTCAAACTGTTAACCTCTTGCTAGCATACCCAATGCACAGGCTCAGATATATCTGTCTTCGGGGGGGCCAGATATCTTTGCCTACGGGCACCTAACCAGGCGTGCAGAAATGAACCCTTTAAAACTTTAATAAAGACCTCAGATTTAAGACGCTTCTCTTTCCAGTTTGGTACCACCATACAAGCTATGTCTGCTGTCTGCTATAACCATAAATATTTCTTAGCAAAAGAAAACAATTCAAAGACAGACCAGGTTTTCTCTAAAATTACAGTTTTTACTAAAATATATAATATGTCAAACATACAATACAGAACTCTTATATCACAAGACATACATATCTTTAAACAAAACAAGGTTTAAAACAGTGCAATTCCTACAACAATATTTAGATTTTGTCTAGCTTTCTAAATACCTATTTTCAGTGCTCAGATGTTATCTTGGTCAGAGTCAGATAAAAGTGTCTCTGAAGTGAAAAAGAATAATCTTTACAAGCTGTATTTGCCAACCCCTTTTGGATGAGGTCATCCAGCTCCTCCTCTGTCAAAATATCTAAAAAATATATATTTCTATACTACCACAGGATGTAATTTGAAAGTATTCTTTCTGCAACCTTAGCATAACTCAAGTTTCAAATGACACTTTCTTTGATCTCTTGCTGTACCCTCCTCACACAGGCTTCATATGAGCATTTACGACCTCTCACCTCTGTGTAATAACCTGTGTGTTTTCTCTTCAACATCATAAACCTTTATCATGATTTTCCCTCTTAAGAAAGTTAACCCAAAACAACTCTGTAATTAACTCAGAGAAACAGGATCCTTGATTAAAGTCTTCCAAGTAACACATTGTCTCTAAAAACTGAGTGTGTGATACATGCTGTCTGCAGTTCTCTTGGCCTGCAGCTGTCAGCAGAAATCTTGGGGTTGCTTGAGGTCATTCCTAGAGCATTTGATTTTTCAGCAGAGACAGTCATTAATACATTTTATATAAAAAAATATTATACAGCACTCAGAACAGGCTGTCTGCGTCACACACGTTATACCCATTCCCCTGGTTATTCAAGTGGCTGCTCAGCCGGCTCCAAATGATGGGGGTCACTTTGGCATGCTGGCAACCTGGGGTCACACCACTCATCTGGAACATCAGGAGCAGAGAACAGCAGTGAGAGTGAATGAGTGTCCTCTGGGGGGAGGCCAAGATGTCAGAAGCGGATGCCAGGAGGGAGTTGTGGGTTCCACCCTCTCCCTCTTGGAATTGCATATTCTTAGTCAGACAATTGCATATGTGTGTGTGTGTGTGTGTATATATATATATGTGTGTATATATATATATATATATACACTGTGGTTCAAAATGAATAAGGCCCAAGGTGTACAGGGACTGGTCCACATGTGGGGGGGTTCCGATGTGACTGGTGCCATGGGGAGGGAGGACTCGGAGGGCACCAACCTGCTACAGTGGGATACTGCAAGCTGCTTCACTGGTGACAGGACAGATGTGCGGGTGCTTTGTGGGTGCGGATTCCACTAAGCGTCATCACAGCGGGGGAGCACGTTACATCACCCAGCAGTGACTCCAGGGATGGAGCACAGGCTGTTAGACCAGCTTCGGGCTGGTCTAACTATAGCGGACCATGTGCTCTTTGGGGGGGATTTACAAAATCCCATTTTAGGGGATGCTGCAGCACTGTCCTGGCATAAGCCCCCTGCCACCATGGTGCACCAGTACCTCCATTGCAATGACAGTGCAGGCTCGGCTGGCACAGGAGGTCCTCCAGCTGCGCAGGCTATGTTGTAAAGTCAGGAATGATGCAAGGTGCAGCGCAGGAGGGCCCTTGTGTCATTTTTCTTTGACACAAGCACCTTGCATCAGTCCCGATGCTTTGAAAATCAGGCCCATAGGCTTTCAGAGCAAAATCCGTAACATCCATAAGAATACTAGCGTGGTATATCTCCTGATATATCATGTGTGTTTCCACAGCCGAAAGATTGTTTTACTTCTCACCCATAACCCCTCACACTGCTTTATTCAGATCCTGTTTTTCCTTTAGTTAAATAACATCGCCTACTGTATGTGAAACATAACACATTAGCCTAAAATATTACTGTTGTTGGCAGGCTCTGGCAGTTATGCAGTAGTGTCTTTAATAGAGCCTGTCTTTCATTGAAACGCTTTGTCATTAATATAGTGTTTTTATTGTACAGGTGTGCAAACATGACCTCCGTGTGGTCCTAATGGGGCAGACGTTTCCTTTTAAAATGATTAAACAGACTAATCCCAGAATAGCTAAAGTCGTGCTGCTGTTGTATGATATGCCAAATCCAGCAGGGAGTCTGTGCGCAGCAGTGTGTTCCTTGTTAAGGAGTGAGAAGAGCAGTTACTCCCACCACAAAGAGGGAGAGGGAGAAAAGGAGACAAAAACTAGAGCCCGCCAGATTATTTTATCTATTGTACTAGTTTAGTGCTTGTTGGAGAGCTAGGCACTTCTGCCTATTTTCACCATTGTCCTGGGAACAGAGGTGGGGCAGATGCAAACTGACATATTGAATCAGGTTTAGCTCTTGGTGGTTTTTTTAGTGAATGGGGTAAATTTGGCCAGGACACCGGGAAAATTCCCCTACTCTTTTCAGAATTCTCCACTCTCTTCTCTCTCATGGACTTGTTTTGACTGCTTTTTGTGATCTTGTTTGGTAATCAAGATTTCTTTGTACAACTGTGTTTTCAATAAAACTTCCCCTACTCTTTTCAAGAAGTGCCATGGGATCTTAAACACCCACCTGAACAGGAAGACGGGACCTTGATTTAACGTCTCATTCAAAAAAAGAAGGCACCTCAGGAGTGCCGTACTCCACTTGTGCTGCTCTACAGTGTCAGTGTTGGGTTGTACCCCAGGTTCCCGTGGTGGGGCTAGAACCCACAACATTCCGATCTTCCAATCTCAGAGGCCAGTTTACAATCTACTAACATTGCCCAATCTCTAATGTCCAGGTACCTTTTTATCTGAAGGTTGGACAGTGTAATAAACACACGCATACCACGGGAGTGCAAATACATTTGTAGGATGAAAGCTGTGATTTTCACTGAAGGCATGGCTACCATGCAAATAACTGTTGAAATCATGTTATTTGCACAGTAGCTATGTTATTTGACTAATACCCACAACCCTTGACATGAATTAACTCCCTGCGAGCAGCTCATCAAACAGTGGCACTGCCACTTTAATCGTAACAGTCAAAGGCTCGGCTTAGTGTCATTCATAAAGTGGAAAAGAAAGAAACTGTAAACAGATAATTCATTTACATAATACAAGTCTCTTTTTTTTTTTTACCTGTAATAGACACACACACACACACACACACACACACACACACAGTGGGAACTTCCATGGTATACTGTACTTCAGAAATCCCATGAGGTATCTCCAAAAATGCACGTTATTTAGTTTGAAATATTGGTGTTATTGCCACTGTACACTCTTGGCTGCACACTTGTGCAAGTGTGCAATAACACCAACGTTCTAAACCAGATAACCTGTATATTTGAAGCTGTCTAAGAGGATATTCCCTGTTTATGTAGTGTAGGTGAGAGTTGAACCTTACAGGTAAATGATTTGTTGTAGCCACTGAAGAATCCTAAATGAACATAAATAATTTTTCTCAATGCTAGGTGGAGCATCAGTATTTATTTCCATATTGGGTAGGTCACAGAGGAACCCAGGATTGCTGCTCTGACATCTCCTCCTCCTCTTTGTTTCAGTCTGTGTGTCTGTCTGTGTTTGGAGGGGTTGTGTGAAAATAGAGGTAACTTACCTGTAACCTTAGTTCTACTACTGGTATTGAGTTCACATCCACACATGGGCAGTTCAGCTTGTCTCTGCTCAGATACTGAATGTCTTCAAGCTTAGCTCCTCACACCACCCACGATGTTGTCCTCTGGCTCTGCCACATCTGATGTTAAATCTTGCACGCTGGAAGCAAGTAGCCGTGCGCCACTTGCCAGTGGAGGTCGGAAGGGTTGTGTGGATGTGAACTGAACACCAGTAGTATGTTTACAGGTCAGTAATCCCTGTTTTTACACACCTGGATTCAGTTCAGTTTCCACATTTAGGCAGACTCCTAGCAGTCTTTCGTGAAGGGGGAGCAAGGCGCACCCATTTGGCAAAAGGCGATTGGAGGACTGAGGCCCCAAATGCAGCATCATGATGACTGAGCATGTCGATGCTGTAGTGGGTAGTGAACATGCGCGCACTCAATCAGGTGGCAGCCCTAACAATCTCCTCGGTCGAGATTTACCTAGCAGCACCCACGGAGGCAGTGGTATGCCTGATGGAATGAGTCTTCAACTCTGTGGGTGGCTGCCTATCCAGCAACCTTTAGCACAGATCTGGGCAGGATGTGATCCACCTACCGATCACCTGCTTAGCTGCCGGTCTGCCCAGAGCAGCTTTGGTGTAGGTCACAAACTGTTGGTGAGCCTCGCCACAGCTCACTGCCGTACGCTCCTTATAATAAAGGGGCACACAGCATATGTCCAACATAAGGTTACCACTGCAGGTGCTATAATGTGGTGCTGCATAGTGTTTCTCACATGAAGCCCATGAACACAATCTTGTGAGGATGTAAGGGTCTTAAGAGCCCTTATTAAATATGTGAAAGAAACTAATATTTGGTAGCATAACACCACATGTGAGATGCATTTAATGAAAAAAGTCAGAAACAACTTAATTGTATAGTGTATGAAAAGAAATTTGTTGTATCGGGGGTTTGGGATAGACCAAAAAAAAAGAGTGAGGCTCTCAGCAACTTCTGGTAGCCGCACTTTGAGGCAACCAAGATTTGAACCTGTCACATTCTTAGGCAGTCCGCCTCAAACTGAGGCACAGAACAGGATTCATTTTTGGCCTTCCTTACCTATGGTAGCATGTTTGGGCAGGGCAGACTTATCAACCTAACAATAGATGAGCAACAGATCCCATCTTAGCAAGTTTTGTGTTCATATGATGCCTGCAGGGAAGGTGAACACCTGAGCAGCAGGTGAGGGCGGTGGTCACACCCAGAAAGCACTTCATCATCTCAGAGCTATTCCAGAAAGGGGTTTGTTGCTCCTGGAACCCATCTGGATACAAAAAGACTGAATAAAATGTAAAATCTACTGATGATTGAAAAAATCCAATGGCCAATTGCTAAATTTCTGAGCCAACGGACTTTGTACTGTTGTATGCTGTCTAACTGGATGGTGTGTTGTAAGGTTTTTCTTGTTATTATTTTTGGTCCCAGTTTTTGGCCCTTTTTCCCCCTGTTCTCTACCCTGATGGTTGGGATTTCCAAAATTGCACTTTTCTGGGAGGGCAGGTGGGCAGTGAGCAATTGCCTGTACAGCCAGTGTCAGTGTTGCTTCTTGGGCATTGGCAGAGGGTGCATGAAATCTGGCAGCTTATACCGTTCCTCACCAGGATCCAAATGCCTCACTTTTTAAGTTCTTCGTGTAACCCCTAGGTGGCGCTATCCCAAGGGCTACTACCTCTGCCTGCTTGGCTAGTTGCAGGTTAAGGGACCTAGGTTCTGATACGGTTGCCTCCACCCGGAGGTCAGGGTTGGTAGTGGTCAAGCTGACCTGGGCACAGCCCTCCGGGACACTGTAACCCCCCTTTTCTCCTTCTAGTGGCTTGAACAGTACACAATAATCACTTTCACAATGACCCTTACTCACCAGACAATTACCCACACTGTTTGCACTTACCACCAGGGCTAGTTCCTCTAGCTTGACCCTGGGGACCCCCTGTAAAACAAGGCTAAGCACAGCAAATAACAATGGTACAGTACTCTTGGCACAAACTGGAACCACAGTCAGGTTAAATGCAAACAAAGTTAAATCTAATTTATTCAGGGAACTTGAACAAGGGAGGGGCGTAATCAGGTTGATTTGCTTAAAAGCTATATTAATCTGACAGTTATGCATGCAGTTCAGAGTCCCTACACAGTCACACACTCTGGGTAACCAGGTAGGAAAATGGTGGGCTAGCCAGGAATGTTGCAGCTGGTTGGGGCCATGTGATGGAAGAAAGCAACATACACAACACACACTATTTGTAATCTGCTGCCGGAGGGCTCAGTTTGTGAAAGAAAAGGCAACAAGACAATCAGATGACAACACTTTTAGATTTAGCTGTTGTGACAGGGAGCTACCCTGATGCTTACTTACGATACCAAATACTGGACACAGGCAGGATGAAATCAAGACTGCAGGCTGTTGAGCTGGAGTGCCCAGAGAAGCAGGGCCCACACGAATCACTGAGGTGTCATTCCTGTTCAAGGTGTTGAGCAGGGGGCTGATTGCCAGGCCGGTCTCTCTCATCGATGACTTTCTCTGCATAGCAGGTATTCTGGCTGGGCCAGTATAGCAGGGGCCCAGGCAAACGGAAATGGATACGGATTCAGTCTGTGGAGCTGGATACAGCCTCCAGCAAGCAAAACACAGTTCAGACACACAGTGGGGAACCAAATCACGACCCACTATAAGCACACAGCACATTCACATGTAAGACAATTCCACTGTACCAGGCATATGGCTCTCCAGTGGTAATTACAGTCTCTCTGCATAATCCTGGAGTTCAGAGGTAGCTGGAAATCCTGACAGGCTGATCGCATTCAGCAAATCTTCAAACTTCTTCAGGTTAAAGCCTGGTCACAATTCAGTGGCTTAATTCGCTCTCCAAGTTCGGATTCAGTCCAAAAAAAACACAAGTTCCCTCTCAGGAACAGCAGGCAGGCATGCAGGCCAAACTCAGGCCTTTCCACAGTTCTCCCACGCGAATCCACTATGGAGTGCTGCTCGAACTATCTCGAGCTGTTACTTCTTCACTTCCCAACTCAGAACTAACTGAAACTGCAAGCAGTGTGGGACTTTCCCCCAGATCCAAAAGGTTTGGTTGGCTGTCTGTCAGTTACAACAAGGGCTCCCCCTCCAGATAATTTTAGGCGCCAAAAGCCCAAAACTACAATTCCTACAAGTTTTGGCCCCACCAAGCCCCTGTAGGCAGACTCCATTTTAGAGTCCCAAATGTACAGTACTGATTGGCCCATTCTGCAGTCCAGGACCAAGATGATGGAAAGAAACAGAACTGTCCATGCTGCAAAGACGGTAGGTTAGAACAAACTGCAATATTATTACTACTCTAACAAATGATCAGCAAACAAGTACATCTTCTAACAGAGCTCCCTCTCAGATTAGTTATAACTGCAGTCCAGGCAGCTCTTAAAGAGACAGTACACAGAGGCTATACGGGCACTCTCTGGCAGTCGCATTTAAACTACTAAAACGCAGGACACCAGCCTGGCAGTGAGCATTTAGGCAAGCTCAAGGAAGACTTTTCGGGAATCCCCATTTGTGGGGGGTTACATTCGCTCCCTGCTGGCTACATTGTGGGGTTTCAGGGCTTGCATGGGAACCCGGTCTCTCATGTGGCAGGGCAAAGTGCAGACACCGTGTCACTGGGCCTGTCCAATGTTGGAAGGTTTATAATGCATTTTTTTTAAAGAACCATTTGCTGTCATACCGCCACCTGCACTTTTCTTCTGGCCATTATACCAGTGACCTCCCAGCCTCACCTGCCCCCCCCCCCCATTGAGCCAGTGGACTTCCACACATACGGGGCCAGAGAGTACCGGTGACCATCATATAGGCAGCCTGGCAGATATGGGCTTTCATAAGTTTTCTTCCCATTCCCTAGACCCTACCTCCTCTCTGACACTGGGTGATGACCTTTCAGGCCTCACATACACACAGTGATGCCTCACCGGAGGAGTCAAGCTCCCCATCCCACCCCAAGGGTCGCTGTGGCAGCAGAACCACAGTGCCACCCCTCCCTGGCTGGGAGCTACCCTTGGCCATCTGACCCATCATCTGAGTTAGGTCCAGAACCAGTACAGTTGAGCAGCGCACTACCACAGGGTCATCAAGCGGGCTCTTACAAATGCATTTTCTAAGAGGCACTGGAGTAGCAGATTAGCCACTGTTTGCATTGTTAATGGTAACATTTACAGTGCAGAGTAAAAGGGCAGAAGTTGGATTTGTACACAAGACCATGCTGTGTCTGATGCTGCAAATTGGGGATTTTACATCTCTGCGTCTGAGGGAGGCCTTTAAGCCCACTTTCACCGTGGTCTAGTGTGTGTCCACTTTGCAGCTGCTTGCATCTCTCAACTATGGATGCAGTATACTGCAAAATACTTCCAGATTGCTGCAAAATCAGTAACTCTTAGCAAATTGGACACAGGTGTGTCCAATGGGCAATGCTCACCTACTGTGTCTAAGGCCACAAACGTACCTGTGCCTGCAAGTGTCTGAAAATTGTGCTCAAAGTGTTCACATTTTGAGTTTTCACCCACCTGTTCAAGTGTTACAGAACCTTTCGCTTCCCTTTACACTTTGCCTGAGATGGTAAGAGACAGTGGCTTCACCTCATTTGCCTTGTGTTTTTTTTTTTGTTTTGTTTTGTCCAGTTCTCAGCCCTTGCCCCCGGATTTGACCTATGGTCCTCAGTGCAGAGGTTAATGTGCCTGCCCCAGTATCTACAATGACCTGATGCAGGCTAACACATTTCAGAAATAACAACAGCATATCGTCTCACAGAAAAATCTTGATTGCTTCAATCTCTAGTGTGTGCCCTGCTTTCTGAAACCTCTCCAGTTAAGTGCTGATTTTTACAGTCTGCCTGAAGCTAGAAGTGTTTTTTCCACTCATACTTGTAGCAGTGTCCACACCGGCTAAGCACTTTATGTATAGCTGTACAGGGAATCCTGACTTTCATTTGGACCTCCAGTCATCCAGTTGCTACTTACAGTGTGTAGCTCTATACTGTGTCAGTATGGTTGAGTGAGTAGCACTCTTGCTTTTGGGTCGGGGGTCATACTGAAGTCGCATTCTTCATCAGGCGTATGAGATTTTTTATTTTTTACCTATCAGGCCTTAGAAACTCCACTCCTTCAGGCTTTCCCTGTGGAAGCCAAGCTGCTCACCAGACTCACTGCCTGCTTTCAGATCTGCCACCCATCTCCCTAAATGTGTACCAGCCTGCAGTATTCAGAAGGGGCTGGAAAAGTGGCTGCTTCTGAATGTTTGGGAGTGGGAGGTGGAATCAGCTTGCTACAGGGCTGGGTGGATTGGGAGGGGGTTCTGAGAGCCATTATCAGGACTTAGTGTAACTAGTTGCGCACTCAAGCATACTCGATAGACCATTATGGCCTGTATACGCTGGCAGTTTCGTATGTTCATATGTATGTTCTTATGTTGACTGGTTATTTCACCTGTTCCTGGAACTCACCCAACTCCCAGTGAGTGCATGCATACAGCAGTACCCAGAGAGTGAGAGGGTGCGACTGGTTGCCTATCCTTGTGTACATGGGATACACATGGATTGTGCTGGATAGGCACTTAGCACTCCTTTTTGCTTTATTTTATGTAATGCTGTACTGTATTCTATGCTTATTCCACTAACACTGTATTGTATACTTTTTCTCAGTCCCTTGTTCCATGTATGTATCTCTCTAGCCGTTGTATTATTTTTATTGTATGCTGTCCTGCCCAGGACCTCCTTTTAAATGAGCTTGCTCAATGGAGCCTTTTTTCTTGTGAAACAAATAAACTATCCTTTATTTATGAAATGCCATTCCAGGAGATCATAGCGTTGTACCTCATATCAAACAACAATGATCGACAGAGACACATTTCATAAAAACATATTAAAAACACTATACTAAAACAGCAGGACTTTATATAGCAAAGCTTCATATAATTAAAAAATCTTAAGTATCAAGAAACGCTGACTCAAATAAATAGGTTTTTAAGGCGGATTTAAAGGCCTCCACGAATGGGCACTCTCTATTCTTTGATGGTTACCAACAAATATTATAGATTGAGGGAGCGCTCCCGACCAATCATAGCACTCCTTTTCCCTGTATGTGAGACACTCTTATTTTGTAAAGAGCATCTCACTCGCAGATGCCCTGGAAACCGTCAGGTTCCAGGAAAATTTTTTTTTTTTTAAATATATTATTGATTGCTTTTGAATAGTAATATATTAATACATCCCCCATTGCCACTCATTGCTGTATTAGAGTGGTTTCACTTGCCTTCAGCTTGAGCTAGAACAGCTCAGCTTCGCGTCACTGTTCTCACTCCAGCCGAAGGCGCATGAAACCACTCTTGTACAGCAATGAGTGGCTCCAGGGGACGTATTAACATATACAGTAGGACTGGGCCAGCCTGATGGTGCTGAGGGTTGAGGCGCTGAACACCACATCTTGCGCCGTGCCAGCAACCCGTATTCGGAAACAAACATGGGCCGCCATGGGTCGGCAGGGGAGAAGATGGATCAAGCATTCTACAGACTGCTCTCCATCTCAGGGGGGGAGCCAGCGGCTGGTGCATGCCTGACCCTAGTGGAGGCTAGGGCTCAGCGACACAAAGCTACAACAGCATGGGGCAGGAGCGCGGCAGTTGCTTGACGTGGGTGCGCATGGGAGTGTCCGTGACCCTGTTGTAGGCGCCATTGCATGCAGCACGCCCACAAAGGGGACACAGAAAAACAAGGAAAAAGAGCAGTACAGCAGGATGATGGAGGATGCCTCGCAGGCTCTGCTCCCGGCTAGCCACAGCGCTGGCCACACTGGATCCGGTCTCCGATGGGGGTTGGGAAACCCCGCCGACCCCCCACGGGGGGGGGGGGGCAAGCCCTGGGGTTAAGTGCCAGCGCAGGCTGGTGGATGCTGGGGGCGCCCTCCAGATGGGGGACCATGCTGTAGGAGCAGAAATACAACAGCAAAATAAAAAAAATATATGCAGTAGGACATATGCATTACACATACATTACAAATAAATAGCTAAACTGTTTAAAGTAAATTTCTGACCTAGCTGAAAATAGCTACCACTCTCATATTGTGGTAGCTGCCCTCATCGACAGTTATTCTAGGCATGTTTTAATTATTAATTGTAGCCCATACCTTTTAAATATTGCTTGTAACTTTGTTCTTAAAATGGGCTGCCTGATCACTTCAGAGCGCTCCAGTCCCGCCTCCACACCCTCTTGCCAAATTTTTCGACTCCCGTTATGTCGGAGATCTGTGGAAAGGGTGGCGCAGTCATCAACGGTGCTCGTAACGCTGGATTCCCTAGAAGAACGCCTAACCTGAATATGCCAGATGTTAACTGGGCAACATGGACTGCAGCCACATCCAAGAGCAGGGTCATTCTCGATGCCCTACAGGGAGCATGCCTTAGACAGCTAGTGGTGGAACCCACTTGGGAGGGAGCAATATTAGACCTGGTACTCTCAAATGGAGAGAGGATCACAAACTTAGAAGTCAGTAGACACCAGGAACAAGCTACCACTGCACAGTGTGCTTCACAATAAACACAACCATGGAGACAAGCCATACAAATACAAGGATACTGGACTTTAGAAGGGCTGACTTTGGCAAAATGGGTGAATACCTGAGGAATGCATTAGCAATGGCCAGAAAGGAGGGTGGAAGAACAAGGAGAACAATCAAACTGCCATCATGGAGGCAACAAGCCTTTGTGTGAAACAAATAAAGAAAACAAAGCGGAATAAAAACCACTATGGCTCTCAAAAGAAGTGTCAGGAAGGTTAAGGAGAAAAGGCTGCATTCAAAAAGTATAAGGAATCACAGACAGAGCACGACAGGAACTGTATCAATTAAAGCAGAAAGAAGTGGGGAAGGCAGTCAGAAAAGCAAGGCCCAAACCGAGGAAAGGATAGCCAACTCAGTTAAGAAGGAGATAAAACCTTTTATAGGTACATTAGGGAACATAGAAAGGTTAAGGGAGGGATAGGGAAGATTAATAAAGGAGAGGGGAGGTGGGCAGAGGAGACAGTGAAAAGGCAGAGATAATGAAAGAATACTTTTGCTCAGTATTCACAAAAGAAGAAGAGGAGGAGTTACCTAAACCAAACAGTAGAAGCACTCTGGATAGTGGGGTTGATACCAGTCCATTTAAAGAAGAAAGATTACTGAAAGAACTTCTAAAACTCAAGGTGGACAAAGCAATGGGGCCTGACGGGATTCACCCTAGAATCCTAAAAGAGCTAAGGGAGGACCTAGTGACACCACTAACCACACTTTTTAACAAATCATGGGAAGATGGGGTGGTACCTGATTCCCCTTCACAAAAGTGGGAGCAAGGCAGAAGCAGGAAACTACAGACCTGTCAGTTTGACCTCAGTGGTGGGGAAAATGATGGAATCACTTCTGAAAGAAAGAATTGTTGAGTACCTAGAGGCCAGCGGGGCACTGGATCCAAAGCAGCATGGATTCACAGCAGGAAGGTCATGTCAGACAAATCTAATCGATTTCTTTGACTGGGTGACCAAAGTAATAGACCAGGGAGGGGCTGTGGATATGGCCTACCTAGACATTAGCAAGGCATTTGACACAGTTTCGCACAAAAGATTAATAATCAAGTTAGCCAGCCTGGGAGTGGGTCCCAGGGTGGTAGCCTGGGTAGAAAACTGGCTGCACAACAGGGCACAGGAGGTAATAGTGAATGGAACACATTCTGAAGAAAGGGGGGTTACTAGTGGAGTACCTCAGGGCTCAGTATTGGGTCCAGTCCTCTTTAACGTCTTTATAGGTGACATTGCAGAGGGTCTGAAGAAGGTATGCCCTTTATGGATGACACAAAGATCTGTAACAGAGTTGATACACAAGGGGGTAGAAAGGATGAGAAGGGACATGAAAAGGTTGGAGGAATGGTCACACATATGGCAACTTAGATTCAATGCAAAGAAGTGCAAGGTAATGCACCTGGGAAATAAAAATCCAGGAGAAGAGTACACAATAGCAGGGAAGGTACTAACAACAACAGTAATGGAAAGGGACCTGGGTGTAGTCATATCAGATGACCTAAAGGTGGGTAAGCAATGTGAGAAGTCAGTAGGAAAGCCAGGGGGATACTGGGATGCATAGGGAGAGGCATCACAAGTAGAAAAAAGTGAAGTGGTTATCCCTCTATACAGACAGTTGGTGAGACCCCATCTGGAGTACTGCGTGCAGTTTTGGAGACCTCGTCTACGCAAGGACATAGACAGGATGGAAGCAGTCCAGAGGAGGGCAACTAAAATGGTGCAGGGTCTACAACAGAAACCATATGAAGAGAGACTGAGAGAGCTTAATATGTATACCCTTGATGAAAGGAGGGACGGGGGGACATGATAGAAACTTTTAAGTACCTCAAGGGAATCAACAAAGTCCAGGAGGGTAGCATCTTTCATCTTTCAGAAAAAGAGATGTGTAAGAACAAGGGGGCACAGTTTAAAGTTAGAGGGGGGACGGCTCAGGGGTAATGTGAGGAAATTCTTTTTCACGGAGAGAGTGGTGGACGCATGGAACCGCCTTCCTGGAGAGGTTGTGGGGTCTAAAACAGTGGAGGAATTCAAACATGCATGGGACAGACATAATGCAATTATAGTGGGGGGTTGCAGGAAGTAGGCTGTTGGTTAACTAGAATCTGCAGCTTATCCAGTAGGTAGGGAAATGGGCAGACTGGGTGGGCCAAGTGGTCCTTGTCTGCCGTCAAAGTCTATGTTTCTATGTAACAGTGTTGGCAGCTGCCAGGGACATGAGTGCTGCAGTTTATGGGACAGAAAATCTCCATTTTCCCAGATGTGGCATCGCGCACCCAAAGTAGATGAAAAACTCTGCTCCAGTTGAAATAATGGCTGAGTGAACACGGAATTTCGGCCAATTTGTTATTTCCTGCACGTCTCCATCTCACCTATAAAGGTAAACCCTATACTTTTATAGAAGCTGAAGCAGTCTCCCGTTACTTAGAGACTTTATCATCTAGGGAGAAACAGGCCTCGAATGATGAACTGCTCTGGACTTACATGATTAACTCTCAAGGTCTAAGTTAAAGTACTGTCGGTTTAAGGACTTGGAGATATCATGAGCTTACGGACATTCCACATGAAGACAATATGAATCTCAAATGTCTGTTCTGCTGGTTATTAAAATTGTTGATGTTTTGCAGTAGGAGGGGAACATAATCTTTTTTTTCAGTACATTCTGTGAGCAGGCCTCAAATTCTCATACTTAGACTGACTTGCTCGCCTTGGCTGTGAGACTTATCTTTCTGGCTAATGTTAAATATTCATGGTGTTTGATAATGAATGTACTGTTGCATACACTGTGGTCACACAGAGTGTTAAATAAGTTATTTTTTCTGCAAGTCTTCTCTTCTGGATATGATATATGGGGTACTTGTAACATGAGCAGAAAAGAAGGAGTCAAAACAAGAGAACCGATTGGTGGAAACATGGCATGTGATGCAAAAGTAACGGTGATTAATCCACCAGTAGAGCCCGCTTGTGTAGTACCTAAAGTGTCCAGAGTGCTAATCCACCATTAGAACCCGCTTGTGTAGTACCTACAGTGTCCAGAGTGTGCAGCGCTAAGTCAGAGACAGCGAGTGTGTGGAACAATAGAGACACACTCGTGACACATACCGCAGGTCTCAAGTCTAAAAGCAAAGCATGTTAGTGAGAGAGGAGTGACATTCTGTTATCAGGGAGAGGAGCAGCGACAGAAGGAAATGGACCTTGGCTCTGATGATCTGCACGCTGCTCCACAGCAGTAGACCGATATCGACGCCCCTGCAGCACGCATGATATGCAAATCACGTAGCCCGTCAGAGGAAGTGAGCGGATGTCGGCAGTGAGTTGAACTGTTAATGTAATTGCAAAGAAATGTATGCTTTGATCTAATGTTTTATGCCAGTAGCACACCAATCATTGAGTGGGCAGCCATCCTGAAGCAAGTTGTCCTAGCCACAGGAAAATAACTGTAAGTGTAATAAACGGTATGTTACGATCGCAGCGTCTCCGTGTACATTTTCGAGTATTGTCTACCTTTCTGATTGGGAGACACCTGTAACACAAGCTCACCACTCCTGTGTCGAGCCCATGTTACAAGTGCATTAATCACCTCCAGCGTCAGGCTCTACCGGGGATTAATGCGCGCTGGGTGGTTGGAAGCACTCGGCCTCGTGCACCAACCCCCCCCCGCCGGGCATTAATCCACCGGTAGAGCCCTCCTCTGTCAGTGATTAATGCTTACTTGGGGTAGATCTATTTGAGATTGTGCATGCAGTGTCAGAACTAGTTACATCAGTGAATTTATATTGTTTTGGGGGATCTCCCCGACCGTTTCTCCAGCTCCTTCAAGGATGGTGTAACTCACCTCATTTAATCTTTTTCAGGCTTGGATATATCTTAGTGAGAGTGTCTCTTTATTTGTGAGCTGTGCCTATACTGAATTCTCAGTTATCTGGAATACATGTCCTGTATCATTCTGTACTAAGAGAATGTCTCTGTATTTCCATGTATGAATATTGAAAAAAACAAAGTTAAAAAAAAAAAAACATACCTAGAATGACTGTCACTGAGGGCAGCTACCACAATATGTGAGTAGCTCTCTCGTATCGGAAATTTCCTTTAAAATAGCAAGTTCTGCATGATGCTACCTATATACAGTCCCTCTGTGGGTATTGAAACAAGAAGAAAAATGCCCAACAGCTTTTCATGCAAAGCGAATACAATTATCCATCAGTACAGTATCAATACTAGTGCCTGGCACGCAGCATTGGAGGTACCTAAAAAAAGTGGATTTTGAGGCTGTCATAATATTTCTGTTAATTGTAGTTGAAACTTACCTTTTTGGAAATACATATTCTGTTGTACTACTGCTTTAAGAGGTTAAAGCAGCAGTACTACGAAATCAGGAAGTGAGTTATCAAAATTATGTTTTTTGGCTGTAAGCATGCGGCCAAAGTTCCAGTTTCCATACCTGTAAATGTTTTTTTTCCAGTCATTTTTGGTTTTTTAGATATTTGCAATTTATTTGAATGGTTGTACCGCACAACAAATATGGTGGCTGACTAATTTTCCGTAGCTTTTTCTAACGGTCACATCACGCCTTGAAAACAGAGGTCCTCTGCTGACCATTCTCTATGTTCCTGCAAGTCATTCATATGTGCAGTTGGCAGCAGAGGGGTTCCAGTGTAACATGCTTAGTGGCAGAAATGTAAACAAAGCTGAGAATAACCGAGCAGATTACTCGGGGATAGTACAATGCCGGCAAGAAAGAGTACCAGGTATATGATTAGCAGGGCACAGGGAATAAACTGTCAAAAAAGAGTAGGTTTTTTTTTTGTAGTACTGCTGCTTTAAGTCCATAAAGAATTCCATGTTTGCCTGTGTACATCCACTGTACTACCAGTTTGTAATTCATTGGTTTGTGAAGTGCTCTGCAATACCTCTTGCATGAAAGGTACGGCACAAAATCCAAATTCCATACTGGCTACTAAATTTCAAAGTGGGTTATAGCCAGTAAGGCTAAGAAAACACTTTGGCATAGCCAGTGCCCTCCGTTATCTGCAGCACTTGTGGCAGTGTTTCTGTGGCACTGCTCCTAAATGTTCGTGGCAGGAATTACTTATGTCTGTGGTGGAATTCAGCTAGCCATTGGCTAACATACCATATGATGCCAATAATGACATCAGATATTGAGCATGGGGAGGGGCAACAGGACAAAGAAAGTGGGGGTAAAGAACCTGTAGGTGTGCAAAACCAGTATTTTTAAAACAAAATCACCACATATGTTGACTTCTGCAGCACTGCATCTGTTATGTATTTGTTTATTTAGTTTTTGTTGACCGGGTAAGTGCACTAGACAAATACTACCTATTTTCAGCCACGACCCGGGGGAGGGGGATACAGATGAATGCCAACTGACCTTGAACCAGATGAAACTGTTGGTGATATTTTTAGTGAATGAGGAAATTTGGCCAGGACATCGGGGAAATTCCTCTACTCTTTTCGAGAAGTGCCATGGGATCTTTAACATCCACCTGAACTACCACCAATCCAGGCAGATGGGACCTCGGTTTAATGTCTCATCCGAAAGACGGCACCTCAGAAGTGCAGCATCCCTCTCATGGTTCACTACAGTGTCAGTACTGGGATATTAACCCAAGTGCCAGATGTGGGAACTGAAACCACAGCCCTCTGATCTCCCAGCCTCAGAGGCAAGTGTGCTACCTACTGAGCCACTGATACTGTCAGCTGCAAGACCCAAGTTCGGTGGCCGCAAAATTTTGAGGCATGGCATGAGCGTAATCACTAACACCGGCAAGTTTTTGCAGTGCAGAGTCACTATGAACAGGTCTTTCCAGAAAATGAGGGTTCTGGTTGACGTACTCTTAGCATGTTCATTTAGAGGCAGTGTCCTGTATGATGGTGCACATGTTAGCGTGTTCATTTGGAGGCAGTGTCCTGTATGGCGGTGCACATGTTAGCGTGTTCATTTGGAGGCAGTGTCCTGTATGGCGGTGCACATGTTAGCGTGTTCATTTGGAGGCAGTGTCCTGTATGGCGGTGCACGTTAGCGTGTTCATTTGGAGGCAGTGTCCTGTATGGCGGTGCACATGTTAGCGTGTTCATTTGGAGGCAGTGTCCTGTATGGCGGTGCACATGTTAGCGTGTTCATTTGGAGGCAGTGTCCTGTATGGTGGTGCACATGTTAGCGTGTTCATTTGGAGGCAGTGTCCTGTATGGTGGTGTACATGTTTGCGTGTTCATTTGGAGGCAGTATCTTGTATGGCGGTACACATGTTAGCATGTTCATTTGGAGGCAGTGTCCTGTATGGCGGTGCACATGTTTGCGTGTTCATTTGGAGGCAGTGTCCTGTATGGCGGTGCACATGTTAGCGTGTTCATTTGGAGGCAGTGTCCTGTATGGCAGTGCACATGTAAGCGTGTTCATTTAGAGGCAGTATCCTGTATGATGGTGCATGTGTTCCCCCATTACACCATGTTCTACCTCCGCCAAAAGTCTCATTTTGCCCTTACATACTGCCTCTACTTTTTGATCAGGCTTCCCCAGCTGTCTAAGGGTTGCTGGAACCATAGGTTGATTATTCCTTATGTAATGTTTATCACTTTTGATTCTACTGAACTTTTACCTTTATTCTCTACAGTTTCTCTACTGTTAACTGTAATTTCTTTGTATGATGCTTGTTTCACTTGAGTTTTTTATGATATGAAAATCACTTTGAGCATGGAAAGGGTGTCATGCAACAATACTGACCAACCTTTCTTTCTACATAACTATTTGTGGTTAAGGGTCTCATAACATTTTCAGAGTACAGTAAAATTACTTACCATGGTAGTAGCCCTGTGGTTTCAGTAACACAGGTGAGATACACCATAAGAATGGATGAAGGTTCTGGCAGAGGGGAACTAACTGAGGCAATAGGCATAAATATGGATGATGCTGCTTGGGGGCAAGTATGCAGTTTTGCAGTTATGATTTATGCGGCGCTTGGTGGTGACTTTAGAGAGGGCTGTGAAGTAATTTAGTGTTACATCTTTTTTTTCTAATTCATATTTTATACCCCCTGGCTCCCCCTACAGTTCTCTGGCACCCTCCCACTGGACTCCACCCACCTGTGCTCGCCATCCTCTGCAGAGCCTTGGCTTGCCCCCCTGGGCAGGGTACGGGTGGAGGGGATATACCTCCCAAGTGTACCCAACACAGGTGGAAGCAGTACAGCACAGAGCAGCCAAGATGGTCCGCAGACTAGGAGGCGAGACACAAGGAGAGGCTGCAGGACTTCAGCATGGCCCCCTTGTAAAAAAGGGGGGGGAAGGGGTGACACAGTCAAGACATACAGGTGTCTGCATGAGGTAAAGAGGATGGACACCAAGGAACTTTTCTCCTGAGTTCAACTACAGGGACAAGAGGGAACTCCGGTAAACTTGCAGGGGGAAGATTCGACAGGGACTTTCCTTAAGCTCTTTTTCATAGAAGGAGTGGTGGACAAGTGGAACGAGTTCCCTGAGGAATAGGTACAGGCCAAATCAGTGAACAGCTTCAAGCAGGAATGGGACAGGCATATGGGGTTAGTTAGAAAAAGGAGGGGGGCAGAAAAAAAAGGGGTTGGCCATTAAGGCCAATGCAGAGTAATTAGATAGGGTAGGCAAACTGAATGGGCAAAAATATCTTTTTTGGTCATCATTATACATGCATCTGTGTATTTATGTACAGCATCAGGAGGCACAGCAAGGAGGTGGGGGGCTGGCCCAGATATACCGTGGTCCCTGGAAAGCTGGCACTGGGGCCACTTCTTTTTCCTCTGTTTCTCCCCAATGTCTGGCATACGAGGTGGACCAGTGCACAGCACAGGTCCCGGCTGACGTCCCCCCCCCACTCGGTGCTTTGTTGCTCTGCCACTTGTGGTCACCCTGGTAGCAGCAATGCAGTGAAAATAGTGTCCTTCCTCCCCAGAGGAGGAGGAGGAGGAGAGCATCTGCCTGAATGCTCAGTCCTCCTATTCTCTGCCAGACCCTGATGCCCCAGGCTCATTCACGAACCCAGGTTGCCGGCGTCGTGAGCAATAGCCCTACTGTCATGCCAGCAGGCCAGTTTAGTGATATGTTTTTAAGAGTTTTAGAAGTTTGAAAAAGGGCAAACTGTCCCCTTTGCTAAACCAGTCTGGAAAGTTGGTAGTTTTCACATCCTGCACAACTGCCTGGGGCACTGCTTTTCTGTTTTGCAGCTAAGAAATAATGTGTCTGTGGTAGAGTGATTTGAGAAAGCATCTGTGACTAAAGATACAGTTCTCTGCATGTATTTCCATTGATTTAATCAGGTTTTGTGAGAACGGACTATGGCTCTTCTTTATACACGCCACCCAGGTTCACTGATGAAGTTTTTAGATCAGTAACTGATGCCCATGCAATGAGTGGAGGAGTGGACCAAAGTATCCGGATAAATTGCCCTGTCTCATAATATCTGATGGCCTTGGACAGCGACTGTCCTCTCATATCTAGGTAGTGTTACAGTCAGATGTTGCATCACAGGTCAGCCATGCTAAAGCCTATTTTGACAGTAGCCAAAGAGGAGCAGCCGGAGTTTCCCATAGAGATACAAAGGAGATCAGCAAAGCTAATAGTTATGACAAGCGGATTAGTTTCACTGACATGATTGCATGTGCTAAGCGTGAGAACAGGATAAACACCCCCTCTGTTTCACTAACAGAGGCACAAAGGGGGAGGCAGGTGGAGGCTGCAGCTAGCTCTGATGGGTGGCTGCCACTCTGTCATCTCCTCCCAGACATTCCCCCTTTACAGATACAAAGCACCACAAATTATGGCTGAATCCCTCTCAAATGTCGGCATCCTCTTTGAAAACCATAATTGCTGACTATCATATCCAAGGCCGCAAAAACAGTACAGAGTGGCACAGTCTATGCGGTCACACAAGCAGGGTCATGACAAGGCCACTGTTTTTTGGTTTTTTACTGGAAAAATCTGTACAATTCCAGAATTTGGACTGCCTTCACAACAGTAAAACAATGAGTTTCATTGAATTTGGCATTTTATATCAAATCAGTAAATCCGCAGAACTTGTGTTTTTCTTATAATTGCTTCAAGTGCTATTTTCAGTTTGCTTCATTTAATGGTCTGCATATTAAGCCTTCTTTTATTCTGATTATCCACATATTTAAAGAATGGCAGTAGAATCATGGTAATATCCAGAAATTAGACGAACGATCACTGTGCAATTACCGAATTTCAAGTCTTAAAAATGGAATTTCATTATTTTAATCACCGTAAATCAGTGGCCTTCGTCATGATGCTTCTTTGATCCTGTGGCTCTTTCCACTCAGATCTCCACTACAGCACATTGTGGAACAAAAAGAAGGGAATTTAGCAAAGTAAAACACAAGTAACACAATTTATAGGCCATAATCCTGTGTTGTCCCCCTCATTGTATACATAACCCCCACATGTTGCCCTACAGCTGTATGTAATCAATAGCACCCAATGAGGTGTCTGGTCATGCTGAAATATACAGACGCCTTGAGTGTTTTATGAGGTACGAGATGAATCCCGAGTGCCTTCAGCTGCCAAAGAAGTCCATACAGTTCTGCAATACCAGACACCTTTGTTGGTATTATTGTGCTCTTAAAATAGTGGTAAAGGATTAAAAAAATAATAATCAGCTGCAAGACAAAATAACAGGACATCATGTGACAGTTAACTGCCAATCTCATTGTTGGATTTTTCCAACTTGTTTACCCTCGAAATGCACTGTATGTTACTTATTATTTTTGTATAGTTTCACTCATGTTTGCACTCTGGGGCACTGTATTGCAATCTGGTCTCTCTCTTCATGGCCTGTTACTTTTTTGCAATTGTTTGTGCCGCCTTTATGGTCCAGGTTGTGCCTGAAAACGGTCCCTGGGATTAGTGTACCTACCTGGTCAATAAATAAATAAAAAAATTGTATATCCAAGTGAGTAAACTATAGCCACACTCCATTATTGTGCATTTGCATTGTATTTTGCCCAAGTAGGAGACAGATGTCATAACACCAGCATGTGCAGTAGGTAATGATACCCTTCAGAAATAAAGTTGTAAACGTGACCCTATTTGTTGATTCTCCCACCTCTATTAAATATATGACCCTGTCTGGTGGCACCACACTCTTCGACATACAACCATGTTGCTGGTCTCCTTACCTCATCAGATACACTACTCTATTGTTTGCCCCCTGCCCATTAGATACATAACCTTGGTTTGTTGCCCTACAGATGTATGCCCCAGCTTTGTATTATGTATGGGAGTAACAGTCACAGCATTTTGTTTTGTGCACTTGCATCGCATTTTGCTCTACTACAACACCAGAAAGTAAAGGAAAAATGGTGCATTGGTGTACATTTATGATGGGCTCCTGCACCTGTGGGTGCAAAAGGCATTCTATGCCAAAAAGAGGCCTGTCCTGAACTAGCCGTACAGTGTAAAAAATCAAGTGGTCATGAGTTCACTGGCCAGTTGACATTGAATAACAAATGGGTACTAAGAAATGTGTTTAAGTTCAGTTGTAACATGGCACTACACTGGACTGTATAACTGTAAGCTGTGATTCGTTCCACGAGCTCACCAGACCATAAATTAATTCTCTCTATCAATCCATGGTTGCTATCAGGAACATGTGCTGGGGGCACACAAATGAGAGAGAGAGAGAGGACACATAGGAGCGCACGCCTAGAACGATAAGTCGGCACTGACAGAGTGGGATGAGAGAGAGAGAGAGAGAGAGAGAGACAGACAGACACAGAAGACTTGCTCCCTGTCCCACAGACGCTGTGAACAGAAAGTCGTCTGTGTTGTTTGCCATGCTGCCTGTGTTCTGTGCCATGTTCTACCCTCAACCATTGTCTTTGTTTTTCCCCCCTGGTCGTTTTGTACAGACATGTTCCTTCCCATCCACCTGCCCCGCAGACCCCCATGGAGGGAGCAGTCAGTGTCTCCACCAGGAAGTGTAGCAGAAATGTTAAAATATTGTATTTGTTGTTGAAAGTAATGTTCCTCTACTCACATACACCCATTAAGACCTTGCTCTGTGCATCGTTGGAAAGCTGAGCCAAATCGGTTGACGTGCATGCTGGGAAAGTTGGTATGCATATATTTGCATATATTACAACAGGCATTAGTTGAGCAGTGAGCAGATCAGAAACAATAGCAGACGTCATCCAATATAATATTGTACTCTACTGTCTATCAGAGACCTGCCTTGCATAGAACTTGCACATAGCAGTATGCTGACTGCCTTTGGTGCCATGCCTGTAAATTTTGCTGCCTTGTTCTGTTCTCAGTGTCAAGCCTTATATTGCTATTTGTAAATTATTGTACGCCACCAAGCTAAGTCACGCCTTTCTCACTTGTAGTGACTGTACATAGGCTGCTAATGTTGCTGTGCCTACTCCAAATTGTTGCATTGTGACTTGTTGTTGTTTAAACTACCAGGTCCATCTTGTAAATGAGCCCTGCTCAATGGTGTTCTGCCTGGCTAAATAAAGATATTGATTGATTGAGTAGCGCTACATTGGATGACGTGTTAAATCTCTTTGTTTTTTGGACACAAGTTATAACCGTAGTTGAAGTTGCGAGTTAAATACCATAGTTCCGCCTAGTATTAGACAACAATTTAAAATTAGAGCTGGATGTAAATGTTTTCCTACATGCAGAAATATGTAAATGTTCCTCATTTACCCATAACGCAGTACTTGATTGCAAGTATAAACAGAGGCGATGACATTACAGATGTTGTTTTCTATCACCGGATGTACACTTTTTTGACTTTATCTGTGTAATTCTGTAAAAGGGAACGCTTGAAGCAGTTTAGAAGTTCACTCATAACACTGATGTATGGACAGCATTCAGCGTGCATGCGCACAGTTGCTGATATATGTACCCTGTCAAACCTGTAGAGTTCAACACCATAAACAGTTTCATTAATCAATATTGTGATTTTCTCTTAAATTCTCTACCACAGTTCCTGTTTGTCTTGCACTTGCCATGTTACAAATGCATTAAGCCACAACACAGCATGGTTCTTCAGGAGAATTAATTCATGTCTGGGTGGTTGGAGACACTCGGCCTTCGGCCTTATGCCCCCCCCCCCCAGCATGGATTAATTCTCCAGTAGAACCATGCTGTGTCGTGGCTTAGTGCTTATGCTATATAGCAGAGGTAAGTTTTGGGAGCCTAGCTGGTAGATTTGCATGAAATGGTCACCACTAAAAATGCTGGTCTCATAAACATAGTCACCAAGCATGAGTGGATTTTTTTTCTACCTTGCCTCTCTCATGTCATAAAGTTAGAACCACGGTGCATGGTAGAACAGTGTGGAGAATCCAATAATCTAGATGTTCGCTCTGCACTTACTCTTACAAAGAATCCTTCAGCATTTCCTATCAGAATGAATCTATCAGCTGTTCCAAGCACTAAAGTAGTCCTCTTGCTTGTAAAAAAGTCTCCCATAGCATGGGGTGAAATGTTTGATGTGTGTGCTTTTAAAAATGTGTTAATTTGGTTGTTAATTACTTATTCGGGGAGAAGTATTATAATATAAGTTTTGGGAGGGAGGTTAACTGTATCTAAGCCTGTTCTCACACAAGCAAGATGGTATTCCACCCTCAGAATTGCCAGGTTATGCCTTGCCGTGGGATGCTCCTGGGATAGAAATAGAGCTTTTGATAGTTAAGTGACTATTGGTTCATTTCAGTCTGCTTATTTCTCATTTATTGATGTTGCAGATTCTAGTTAATTAACAGTTTATTTTTGCATTTCATTAGATCAGCTCTATGTCTGTCCCATGCATGCTTGAATTCCTCCATGGGACAGACATAAGGCAATTATAGTGGGGGGTTGCAGGAAATCGGCTGTTGGTTAACTAGATTCTGCAGCTTATCCAGTAGGTAGGGAAATGGGCAGACTGGGTGGGCCAAGTGGTCCTTATCTGCCATCAAAGTCTATGTTTCTATGTTTCTATCCCAGAACATCCCACAGCAGGATGAGCTGCAAGCGATTCACAAGTGAAGACTGCCATCTTGAAAGCTTTGCAATGAGCAAACAGGCCAGATGCCAGTTCCATGCTCCTCCCAAGGCATATTACTATTAATGCAGTGCAAGCGGCTGTTATGGCAAGGGGAGGAGTACTGGTGGATTGACAGATATTGGGAAAGTTTACATGGAAACCTACCTCGCACATAAGGGTGTAGGGCTGTATGTAGGAGCAGCCCCCTTAGACTATTTTTGCATCGGTTTCAGAATGGATATTGTCTACGGGCTTGCAATGAGAGTGCATTCAGAACAACAATCTGAGCATGCCTGGTTAATGTGTCAGCTCACAATCATAATGCCGTACATTTAAAAAAAAAAAATATGTAAAAGAAAAACTTGTTTACAAACTAATGTGGAATAGGCCATTTTATGTATGATAGGGAATCTATATCACATTTTAGTTAAAAATGTGAAAAATCATCTCTCTGGAGCTGGACTGTGTCTCTTTGACACTTAAACTTTCCTTGTTATCTCAGTAGGCTGAGTACAGTGACCCAGGGTATGAATTAGTACCTTGGGGACATTTGAAGAGGGGAAAACCTACAGAACACTTCCCACCATTATCTGCAATAAAGTTTTAAAGTTTTGGAAGAGAGTTGATTGTTCCTTGGAGAGCTCTGCTTCCTTTTTGATCTTCTGCTTATATAGATAATATTTTCCATTGCTTATACGAGGATGCCATTATTGTACAAAATAAACAAAAGGTTTACATCGGGATTGATGTAGGAGTATCAGCTTGAGCCAGTCAGGCTAGGAGCAAACGCTGAGCAGAAAGTTCCTTGGTTCTCTGTTCTATGTCCAGTGAACATATGTTTAAAGTTTGGTAAAGTAAACAATTCGTGACGTCAACCAGGGTTGAAGTTTGGATCTTGTTTATGAAGAAACTTGAGTTACCCAGGTCTGACTTTAGCAAATGGGTGAAAAGTGTGGGCACACATTTTTAATCATATTTCTGAGTCTTTCTGTGATTTGAATAAAACCTTGTCTTGTAATACTCTGATTTTTTTTTAAAGATCTAGTAATTTGCACACTTGCCCTTTAATTAATACTTCCTTCTATAACTCCTAGCTGATAATAATTCCTCCTATCTTTCCCTTCATCCTGTCATGCTCACCCCCTAGGGAGCAATACAATTAATTTTATTAAAGTACAATCTCTGCCTCTTTTGTTGTGTACCTTTAATCCATGCACACTTCCTTTTGGACTCACTTGGCCTATAATGTACAGTCACACTTGTAGGTGTTATAAAATGGAGAGAGAAAATCCTGCTTTCTGATTGGTTGTTAACTGCGCATCAAATCTGTTAGACACACAGGCAAAAAACTAGTTCAGAAAAGCAGGTCCCCATTAAAAATTATTTCTCACTCACTCCCAGTAATCACCTTTTCTACCCTTCCTGATCCTCTACACTCTATTCCCCCATCATACCCACCATAATCTCTTCTCTTCTTCTCTCCTCTCTTCTTTACTTCCACCACTATTTTACAATTTCACTCCCTCTAGCCTCTCTTTTTCACCCTTCTCTGCTTACTCTCTCTCCTACCCTTTCCTATTTTGTGACATTACTACCTTCTTGTGTGTGCCAGGTACTTTGCACATCTGATGTTTAGCCTACATTATTTGCTCTGGTAATGTATGTTATTGTACATGCTGTGTATTGTTGTATTGTTATTACTGGTAATGTATGTTATTGTACATGCTGTGTACTGTTGTATTGTTATTACCAGTAATGTATGTTATTGTACATGCTGTGTATTGTTGTATTGTTATTACTGGTAATGTATGCTATTGTACATGCTGTGTATTGTTATTACTGCTAATGTATGTTATTGTACATACTGTGTATTTTTGTATTGTTATTACTGTGCTTCTACGTGTTTGTACTTATCCCCTTCCCCCTCCCCAGGACGTATCTGGAAACAAGCTTCGCAGCTCAGTTAAAGTATGTCTTTCCTGGTAAATCTCTTTTAAATAAATAAATCAATAAGAAAGAAGAAATCAATGAGCCGTTAGAACGCTGCTGTTTAGAAAAGCCTTTTTTTTTTTTGTCGCTAACGTGGATCACCCAGACTTTAAAAAAAAAAATTACAGAATGCCTCACTTGTCCATCGCACTGCTGCTTTATTGTGAACATTTTTTGAATCCTTTCCTTTCATCTCTGTTTTATTGATGTTAGTGACAGACATGCTCCAGTGCAACTTCTTCTGCCCCACCCCCCACCTGTCCATCCACTCACTTCTAAACCAACTTAAACAGTTCTAAAAACTGACTAGAGATTTTTTTTTCTGCTGTTGTGGGGAAAAAAACAGCCACACACCTCAGTTACACCCCTCCTGCTGTGTTCCTCATTAAAGATGCCAGATTGCCTGAAGGGAAACAAACAATTTTATAAACTATCTCAACCGTTTGTATCAACGGCAGTGTGATTGCGTTCCCCCCCCCAGCTATCGCAGTTACTTCCGGGATCATCCCTTCAACCAATTATTGCAGTACAGGTTAAATTGCTAAGTAATGTTAGTGTTATTACAAAAAAAAAAGAAACAACATACATAAGAATAAGCCTCTAGGACCGGGAGAAGCCTGCAGAACCTTATTATACGTGATGTTTCCAGCAGCTTACACTGTCCCCGCATGCTCCCTGTTACCAGCTACTCCAGTGCCAGCATTTTTCACTTCAGCTAGTGTACTGAAGGAAAAATAAAGCACAGTTTAATAACAAAACAACATTAACATTTTAAGCCATAATTTAATTTAAAAACTGTATGTATTTGATTTGCAGATGATGAGAGAGGGCATTGCAATGAACTACATGACCCAATTGCTGAACTACAACTATGGAACTCTACTTAGGACAAAACTCATCAAGCCCTTACAGGCGGAGGAACTATGTTATGTAAAAATACATAATAAAGGCCTGGTGGCGCTGAGGGTTGAGGCGCTGATGCTACCGCCTGCACTCCAGGTTCGAGCGAGCTGAGGCTCCGGGGTCGGCAGGGAGGGTTGGAGGATGAGTGCCCTTGTGGTGCTCTCCTCCCCTGGGAAGCAGGGGTGGGACGTCCCGACCTGTTAGCGGCCCCCACTGGAGACCAGGGGCACTGCAGCAGGTTAGGCACCCACGTAGTAGCAGGGCCAACGCTGACAGGGTTGCCATGCGCCAGATCGTCAGACGTGCACCTCGCAAGGGGAGGGAGGACGGGGGACAGCACAAGAAACCACAAGCAGAAAAATCCCCATCCGGAGGGACTGCGGAGATGATGGGGACTTCCCAGGCATGGCTTACATCCCACCGCTGGCCCAGCTTGTTGGGATCTTCCCGGGCGCCAACCCATAGGTTGCATGGACCCTAGCTAGTGTTGGGGCTGGGGTCTGGTCTGGGCATTGCAGGTGGAGAAGTTCCACGGCATGGGGGTTCAAGCAGGGAGTTAGAGGCCCTAGCCCTGTAAGTACCCCGGAAGGATGCCCAGCCCTCTGGAGTGAATAAATAGAATGTAAAAAAAAATGCATAATAAATTTATACTTTTTGTCTGCAGACCTCTTAATTCTAAGTAAAACATTAATCAAAACTATAGAGTCCCATTTTATAAGTGCAATAAGACGTTCTGGGGTGTGCACGGGACAGATATTACCACACTTCCAGGGGCTGAAGGCATTTGGTCTGCAGCCTTGTGCCTCACTACTCTCCTGGGCGTGCGATAATAACTGTTCCATGCACACCCTATCATGTCTTATTGCTTACCTAATCCTATCATAGTACTTGTATAGTGCCTTTTCAGACCTGTGCTGGTCATTTAATGAGTTTCTGCCATGAAACTTACACCAGTATGCAAATAAGGTTCAGGAGACATGTTTGTATGATTAAACGAAAAAGGAAGCTGAGAACCATAAAACATTTCTGGTATCATAGTTTATAAGATATTAATATGTTCCCATGAATTCCATTATTATACAGAAAATTGGGTCAGAACGTGGGGGGACCAGGCACAGCAAACGTTATGTCCACTGCCATTCTTAGCCCTGCTCAAGTGATTTCTACATTACTCCAATTAAATCTAAAGCTTACATCCCCTTCACAACATGGCTGGCTGTTTAGAAAACTATCAGCTCTTGGATGGTGGAGTTGGGGGAAAGTTCAAGAAATTAAAAGTCTGGAAGAATTCCAGGAATAAAATGGGGAGGACCGCTGCTAAACACATAGCTGGTTTTGGGCACTAGTGATTTCTGTACCTTATTCATTGTTAAATACCTTTTTTTTTTTTTTTTTTTATTATTCCAAATTGTGTCTTGTTAATACGCAAAAAACTGATCAACAAATGTCAGATCTGAACACCACTGAAACTGGTAATTTGCCGCAGGTACTTTGGTAGCAGGGGCAGTAGAGGCCTGCGTGCTGCAGCTGGATGAGGGAAAGGGGTGGTATAATCAACATATAATCCATCGCCATTTTGCTGTTTTCCATCCTCCTCTTGCCTCACCCATCAGAGTGTTCTAGATCCATATCTTGCTGTCATTGTCTCTCTGGATGCAGGAAATGTCTGCCCCCCGCCCCCAAACACAGCAGTGCCTGACTATATGTTGTTGATAACTAGCAAGAGTGAGTACTGGATCACATGTTCCTGCCCACATGACTCTCTCTCTCTCACTTGGGCCATGAGCATGGGTCACCTACCGTCATCAAGACAGTCCGTGTCCTCTTGGGATGCTTCACCTGTCTCTCTTGGCCTGATACGTAATTCCTGGGCTCAGGATACAAACTTGGGTGCTCTGTAAGCCAGTTTGTTAATTTTACCTGTAACCCCCTGCAAATGGGGGTTCCCAAAAGACTTCCAGGAGCTTGCTTGAATGCTCCAAGCCTGAATGGTGTTTGGCATTTAAGCCATTTATCAGTGAGTGTTTTTAGAGCCTCTGGTACTGTCTCTTTAAGAGCTGTCTGCTTGCAGACATAATTAGTTTGTATGGGGGGACTGTGTGCTTCTCTGTTTGAGTACCACTCGAGCTGCTGCCAATTCACTCCATTTTGCAGTCACTAGGAGTGCAAAGGAACCTATCTGAAAGATGTAACTGTTTGCCAGAAATCATTTACAGTAATAATGAAATTACAGTTTGTCTAACCTGCTTTCTTTGCAGTCAGAACTGTGTCTGCCTAGTTCCCATTCTGGTTTTGAACTGCTGAACTGGACCAATCAGTGTGGGGTAAGCTAGCTCTAAAATGGTGCCTTGGACTTAATCAGAACTTGACTCATAATCTGAGCCAGCCACAAGAGGATTGTATGGGCAGTGACTCTGGGAGATGTAGTTTAGACTTCGGCGCCTTTTTGGACCAACAGGAGCAGTCTATTGTGAGTGACAGCCAATCCAGTCAAGAACTGGGAGGAACTCAAAGGAAATGCCCGGATTTGTCTGTTGGAGTTTCAGTTTAGATCTGGCAGTGAAGGGGAAAGAAACCCTGTGCTCCTTCAGTGCACAGTTTCAGTCAAAAAACGTGTGTAAGGCCCAGAGTTCCAGTCTGCAGCTTGTGTAACTGCTTGTTAGGACTGAACTGGCCCTGTGAAAAGAATCAAAGGATCTCTGAAGTGTAGAAACCAGGCTCACCCTGTAGAAGACTGGAGAAATTGTTGAATTGCACTCGGTCTGTCAGGAACTGAATCTGCTGTGTGTTCTCCCGGTATCGTGCAGTAATTGCGATCGGATAGAGAAGCAGCCTGCCTGGTATAGTACTTTCTTTTACCATATAAATGTGTGAAGAGTCTCGTGGAGCTCAAGAGTAGCCCTGCTGACGTTGAAGGACCCTATCTTGTTTGGAGGTCGTGAGTACTAATTCAGGGTCGCTCCCTGTTGAATTGCCACATTAAATCCAAATGGAATCACTGTACTGCTGACTGTTTAAACTAATTTTCTTTTCACTGTGTGAAAGGGCCCCTACCAGCTGCCACGGTTTGACTAGCCACTAGGGCTTGGGTACCCAGGGACAGTAACTGGTAGGGATAGGCCTGCACAGAGCCATAGGTAGATAGTAAAGTGATAAGCTAATTAACCTGATTTCCCTGTCCTTGTTATATCGCCCCTAAATAAATCAGAGCTGCTTGTTTCAGCAAAGTTATACTTCCTGAGGTATCTGTCTATGTTAAAGTACTGTACTGTGATTGTTGCACTGTATCTTATTTCACAGGAGGTCCCAGTGCCGGAACTAGTCCTGGGGTAAGTGTATACTGTGAAGGTAATTTGATATATTGTGTGGGCCACTAGTGGGAAGAAAGGGGTGCAGTGTCCCAGAGGCTGTGACCAAGTAAGTTTAACTATTGCAAACCCTGACCTCTGGGTGGAGGCACCCGCCATTGGATCCAGGCCCCTCAACCTGTTAGTGGCAAATCAGGCAGGGGTAGTAGCCCCTGGGATAGCGCCATCTAGGGGTTACATCTTGGAGGCTCACCGCTGGGATTGTGTGTCCTCTAGTGGCCATATTTACGAACCACTGTTAAGAAAAAATGGGTACCCGACAGAAGTGGCTGTGCACCGCTGGTGGAGGGTGTACTGGGGAGGAGATTGACCCCCAAAATGCTATGCTTATCCTGGACATCCCCCTGGGTATCAATACGGACACTGTACAGGGAGTACTTTCCAAGGTGGAAGGTTTACAAAACCCTGTGGTGGTGGGTCGGCATGCTAATCTGCTCACCCACACTTTCCTGGCCCTAGTAGAGTTTAAGGATCCCATAGATAGCTCCAAAGTGCCACAGACCATTACCCCAGAGGGAGCCCTCACTGCCTGGAGAGTGATAACTAAGTACAGTAAAGACCCGGGGGGAATGAGCCCCCACCACTGTCTGAAACTTTTGAGGAGAAATTTGCTAAATGGTTGCTGGGGGAAGGGAAAACTGTGGAGGACTTGAAGAAACTATTCTTGCCACCTGGGGGTGTTCTTCCCCCAACACCCTCTCCCGCTCCAGTACCCGTAATGGTGGCTGAACCAATGCAGACTCCTATTTCTGCACCTGCCATTAGTCACGACTCTTACCGAAGGTTGAGGATCTTCTCTGGCACCCTCCCCACCCCCAAGGGAGGATGACTGGGAGACCTGGATGAACTATGTTGCCCCCAAGTGCTAGAATGGCAATGCTCGGAAGCCGGAAGTTAAAGAGGGTTAGTGAGAGCCTCCGAGGTCCTTCCCTGGCTACCATCCGCTAGCAAACGGGCCAGTAACCCTGAAGTGACTGCACAGGCCTATCTTGAGGCCTTGGAGAATGTGTATGGAGCCCAGATTCTGATGAGGATCTATGGTGGAGAGTAAGAAATGCACAACAGTACCAAGGGAGTTGTTGTCTGTGTATGTATCTCAGCTGGAAAAATTGTTGCAAGAATGCCTCAGAAAGGGTAGTTTGCCAGCGATTGAACTGGACCGAACCAGGCTGGACAGGATCCTTAAGTCTGCCCCTTCTCAGAACTGCTGTTGCTTCAGTTACGCCTGGCAACTCGACTGAATCCCCACCCTCCTATGATAAGTTAATGAGAGAAATTCGAGGAGTTGAGAAAAGGCGACCTCGGGAGGACCTGCACCAATAGCTGGCGGCTACGACCCGAGGGGACTGAGGGTGGCCCATCAAGTGAAGTCTAGGGGCAGAGGTTGGCAGTCAATGAGTGCTCTGACAAGGAAAAGATATGCCACAATGGCGAACTGTTGAGAGAGATGCGAATTCACAAACAGTCCTTTATGAAAGGCCACGCCTGCAAGTACGGGCCCTGACCTATATCCGACTGCATCTGTTATGGGGTGGGGTACCCACCCATGTATCTCCTGCTGATAACAGCTCCAAACTCAATTCCTTGACCATGGAAGTGGAGAAACTGATGAGATGTCTCCAAATGCTTATCACGCCGCAGAGAGATGGCACCAAGGTTTCCAGTTAGTATTACCCCCGCCTCTGGCTCCCAGTGTGGCGCCGCCAGCTTAAACTCCAGAAAGTATGTTTTGCTATAATTTTGGGAAGGATGGGCACATGAAAAGGGAATGCCGTCCCCAAAAGACACTGACAAAGTTGTATATAGGCTCAAGGAGAGTCGGAGAACAAATCAGTGGTTAAGAGTGCACGAATGATCCCAGTGAGGGCACTAAAATGCTAACTCACGCCCTTTGTGGCAAGGTCAGCTGCCCAGGCCCCCACTATCGCCTCTCCAGACTGGTCCAGAATAGTGGGTCCCCCCATGGAGACCACTGTTAAGGTGAATGGAGTGTCTACAAGAGCTGTATTAGACAGTGGCTCCCAAGTGACAATTATGTTCCAGGATTGGTATCAGAAGCATTTGTCAGACGTACCCTTACAACCATTAGAAGGACTGCATGAATGGGGGTTAAGTGAGAAGGCCTACCCCTATTCCGGGTATATCCGAATTTGGCTGTCTTTCCCCTCCGTGGCTGGAGTGGCTGAACAAGTAGAGACTCTAGCCTTAGTGTGTCCCCCACTGGACTGTATGATGGTGTCCCTTTGTTGATTGGAACAAATGCTCATATGTTCGGAAGGCTGGCACAGTTGTGTTATGAAAAACAGGGGTCAAAAACTAGTAGAGCTTTAAGAGTTCCAGCTTTAATTAAGAAGGCCTATGAGGCACAGAGAGATGCTGAAAAATAGAACCAGAGGAACCGTCAGAATTGTATGGAAGAAGGATCCTGAGTCTCTGATCCTGGCGCCAAATGCCCAGTGTACCTTATCGGAGAGGTCCGTATCAGAAAGGATGTTAAGAATAAAATATTAATGTTGGATGCACCAGGCGATGGAAAATTGCCAGAGGGACTGCTGGTCAAGCCTAGTATTTTGCCCGCTAGAGCCCATGCTTATGCCAGAAGGGTAATGGTCCAAGTTCATAATGTGTCTGAAAGAGACATTCAAGTAAATAGAGGTTGCATCCTGGCTAATGTGCATTGTGCAGACACTGCAGTGCTGCCCAGCAGCAAGAGTTCAAGGAAGAATGACAGAGTAACGCCTGACTTGTTTGATTTCGGCGACTCCCGCTGCCAGCTGAATGGAAAGTGAGGATCAGTGAGAAGCTTGCCCAGAGAGACCAGGTGTTTTCTTTAATGGAATGGGACGAGGATGCGCAAGGAGCTGAGCACAATATCCGCTGCATGACGAAAGACCATTTCGTGAGAGGTCTCAACGCCTGGCACCTGCTGACATAGATGATGTGAGACGGCATCTGCAAGAGATGTTAGCTGCTGGTGTAATGCAAGAATCCAGAAGCCTTATGCTTCCCCATTGTGGTAGTGAGGAAAAGAATGGGACAGTAAGGATGTGTGTGGATTATCGCACCTTAAACCGTGGACTATCCCTGATCAGTACACAATGCCCCGCATTCAGGATGCTTTGACTGCCTAAACGGGAGCAAGTGGTTCTCTGTGTTGGATCTCCACAGTGGGTACTACCAGATCCCGATGGCCCCAGAAGACCGTGAGAAGACAGCCTTTATCTGTCCGCTTGGCTTCTATGAATTCATGAGGATGCCTCAAGGGATTTCAGGTGCCCCAGCCACTTTTCAACGATTGATGGAGCGTGCAGTGGGGGACATGAACTTACTAGAGTGTCTGGTATACCTAGATGATGTTATTGTGTTTGGCAGCTCACTGGAGGAACATGAGAGCAGATTATTTAAGGTATTGGACCGACTGGAGGACTTTGGCCTTAAACTGTCCATTGATAAGTGTCAATTCTTTCAAACATCAGTAAAGTATGTGGACACATAGTATCCAATTAGGAATAGAGACCGACCCAAGTAAAGTTGAGGCCTTGACCACCTGGCCACAGCCCAAAAATCTAAAAGAACTGCAAAGATTCCTGGGATTCTGTGGTTATTATCGGCGCTCATCAAGGACTATTCAAGAGTGATCCGCCCTTTACTTAACCTTACTCAAGGGTATCCCACAACCCACAAAAAATACCAAAAGTCAGCGTCTCTCAAGACTGAAAGAGTGTATTTTCATCCGAGTGAAGTATTTGGGGCCCGCTGGACTGATTGTGAGACTGCTTTTCATGAGATCATATATCAACTTACCAATGCTCCAGTGCTGGCCTATGCCGATCCAAGAAAACCTTACGTCCTGCACACTGATGCTAGCTTGCAAGGGTTGGGGCTGTGTTGTACCAAGAGCACGAGAATGGCCTGAGACCAGTGGCCTTTGCCAGTAGAAGCCTGACCCCATCCGAAAAGAACTATCCTGTACATAGTTAGAGTTCCTAGCTTTGAAGTGGGCTATTGTTGACCAATTCCATGAGTACTTGTATGGGGCTAAAATACTAGTAAAAACTGACAATAATCCTTTGACCTATGCAGACCTCAGCTAAGTTGATGCCACTGGCCATAGGTGGCTTTCTGCATTATCTACATATGACTATGCTCTCGAATACCGAGCAGGTCTGAACCACATAGATGCTGATGCTCTCTCCCGGAGGCCTGTTCCCCAGAATGATTGGGTCCGATTACAGAACCTGACATTCGGGCACTCTGCCGGAAGTTTGACAGGAGGAACAAATGTCCACGGACGAGTGGACTGCATGGTGGATTGCTTGGGAGCTCTGAGAATTGCATACCTGCTGCTTATTGCCACTTTTCTGCAATAGACATTGGTGCACTGCCTCAGCTGGACAATGACAGTATTCGGCGGGCTCAACTCGCGATCCCATGATCAAAGCAGCTTTAGAAGCCCTCTATGCAGGAAAAGATGTCCAAATTACGCTCCACTGATTTGAGAACTGCACTGTTATACAAAGAAGGTCCTAAGTTGAAACTGATCAATAAACTGTTATACAGAGAAACAGTAGACAGAGGGGACAAGTAGACAAACAACAACTAGTGCTGCCCACTGCTTTTCGAGACTCAGTACTGAGGTCTTTGCACAACCACATGGGGCACCTTGGTATAGACAGAACACTTGACTTGGTGAGATCCAGATTCTATTGGCCTAAGATGGGGGCTGATGTGAGCAACACATTCGAACTTAGTAGTCGCATGCTACAGAGGAAAGCTTGCCTCAGAGGGCTGCCCCCTTGTTAACATCACCACCAGTGCACCCATGGAGCTGGTCTGTATTGATTTTCTGAGTTTGGAGTCAGATCAAAGAAATATCAGTAATGTGCTGGTGGTCACTGACCATTTCACGAGATATGCCCAAGCTTTCCCACCAAAGACCAGAAAGCATCCACTGTGGCCAAAGTACTGTAGAAAACTTTTTGTTCACTATGGGCCTACAAAGAATCCATTCTGATCAAGGGAGAGACTTTGAGAGTCGTCTGATCAAAGAGATGCTTTCTGTGGGGAGTGCGAAAGTCCAGAACCACTCCTTACCACCCCCAGGGGACCTACAGCCTGAACGCTTGAACCGCACTTTGCTAGATATGCTAGGCACCCTGCACCCAAAGGACAAGCCAGATGGAGCCAACAAATTAGCACCCTGGTACATGCTTATAACTGCACCAAAAGTGATGCCACTGGCTTCTCCCCTACCGCCTGATGTTTGGAAGAGAAGCCAGCTACCAGTAGATGTGTGTTTTGGGGTCTCTCCTGATGGGGTTCAAGCTGACAACTATTTACAGTATGTGCAAAAGTTAAAGGCCCAGCTGCTCATGCGCTACTAACTGGCTCAAACCATGGCTGCCAAAAGAAATCTGGCCAACAAAGAACGGTATGATAAAAGGTGAAAGCACAGAACTCCAGGAGGAGATCGGTATTGCTAAGAAATCTGGGACTGCATGGCAAACACAAGATTGCTGACAGATGGCACCATCTCCTCACATTGTAGTGGGCAAACTAGATGATCTGCCAGTGTACAAAGTAAGGCCTGAGAACAATTCAAAAGATGTAAAACAATGCATAGAAATCATTTACTGCCCATTGGACAAATCCTGATTGAGTCTGAGCCCCCAGAAGATGCCCTCTGGACCAGTGACTAGAGCTGCTGCTAAGAAAAGATCAAAAAGTCTGCACCTACAGAAGCAGAGTTAAAGTGTTCCCTGCACAAGTCCCAGTTGAGCATGACTGTCAGTCCATATCAGAAGAAAGTGAGAGTGACTTTGAATACTATCCTTCTTACTAACTGAGTCAATTATTTCGGGCAATCCCCAGTCAATACTGGAGACGAAGCTGGGCCTTCTGGACTGTCTAAGCCCCAGCTTCATCCCTGGAGTCAATGCTCCCAGAAAGTGAAGTGCAAAGCATCAGATCAGATGAAATGGAATCATTGTGCATGGTTGAATGTTTGAGCTTAGGGAGGAAAATGATAGATTGGGGCAGACTGGTGATACACCTGAACAAGAAGAGTATTTTGAGTGCCCTGACAGTCCACTGCCAGTGTCCGAAAAGCTCTCCATGCGAGCCAAATGTTGTGGACTCAGAAACTGTAACTCCTGGAGCTGAAAGTGCCCCAAGTTCTAGCCTCTCTACCCCAGGAGACCCCTGACAAGTGAGGACACTGCTGAAAATAAGGCTCAGAGTGCAGAGACTGTAACAGTTCCCCTAGAAAGACTGGTCGAGCTGTAAAGCCTGTGGTGCACCTCAGTTATGATTCACTTGGGAAGCCTGTGGACTTGCCTCTCAATGTTGTCCATAAAGGAGTGTATGTGTCCCGAGCTCATTGCCCAAACTGAGGCGTCAGTGCTAACTCCAAGTTACTTGTGTTGCTCTTTCAGTATGGTGCCCTTGCTCCGCCCAGCCCCAAGGTAACTAATAGGAAGGGCCCTCTTCAGGTTTCATGTACAAGAGGTAATAACTTGAGTTATGGTACAATGTGTGTGTAATACTATGTAAAGAGTGACGTACTGCAATGTTTCAGAAATGTGTTCTTGGTAAAATGATATCCTGACTGACAATTACATGTGTGAGCCTAATGCAAATGTATATGGTTGCAGTTAAAACTTATGGGGGTACTTGCTTGACACGGACGTCAAGCTTTACCAGGCCAGGAAGGGTGTAACCCCCCTGCAAATGGGGGTTCCCAAAAGACTTCCAGGAGCTTGCTTGAATGCTCCAAGCCTGAATGGTGTTTCATGCTTAAGCCATTTATCAGTGAGTGTTTTTAGAGCCTCTGGTACTGTCTCTTTAAGAGCTGTCTGCTTGCAGACATAATTAGTTTGTATGGGGGACTGTGCTTCTCTGTTTGAGTACCACTCGAGCTGCTGCAATTCACTCCATTTTGCAGTCACTAGGAGTGCAAAGGAACCTATCTGAAAGATGTAACTGTTTGCCAGAAATCATTTACAGTAATAATGAAATTACAGTTTGTCTAACCTGCTTTCTTTGCAGTCAGAACTGTGTCTGCCTAGTTCCCCATTCTGGTTTTGAACTGCTGAACTGGACCAATCAGTGTGGGGTAAGCTAGCTCTAAAATGGTGCCTTGGACAATCAGAACTTGGACTCATAATCTGAGCCAGCCACAAGAGGATTGTATGGGCAGTGACTCTGGGAGATGTGGTTTAGACTTAGGCGCCTTTTTGGACCAACAGCAGCAGTCTATTGTGAGTGACAGCCAATCCAGTCAAGAACTGGGAGGAACTCAAAGGAAGTGCCCGGTTTTGTCTGTTGGAGTTTCAGTTTAGATCTGGCAGTGAAGGGGAAAGAAACCCTGTGCTCCTTCAGTGCACAGTTTCAGTCAAAAAACGTGTGTAAGGCCCAGAGTTCCGGTCTGCAGCTTGTGTAACTGCTTGTTAGGACTGAATCCGTCCTGTGAAAAGGATCAAAGGATCTCTGAAGAGTAGAAACCAGGCTCACCCTGTAGAAGACTGGAGAAATTGTTGAATTGCACTCGGTCTGTCAGGAACGGAATCTGCTGTGTGTTCTCCCGGGTATTGTGCAGTAATTGCGATCGGGATAGAGAAGCAGCCTGCCTGGTATAGTACTTTCTTTTTTACCATATAAATGTGTGAAGAGTCTCGTGGAGCTCAAGAGTAGCCTTGCTGACGTTGAAGGACCCTATCTTGTTTGGAGGTCGTGAGTACTAATTCAGGGTCGCTCCCTGTTGAATTGCCACATTAAATCCAAATGGAATCACTGTACTGCTGACTGTTTAAACTAATTTTTCTTTTCACTGTGTGAAAGGGCCCCTACCAGCTGCCACGGTTTGGACTAGCCACTAGGGCTTGGGTACCCAGGGACAGTAACTGGTGGAATAGGCCTGTGCACAGAGCCATAGGTAGATAGTAAGTGATAAGCTAATTAACCTGATTTCCCCTGTCCTTGTTATATCCCCCCTAAATAAATCAGAGCTGCTTGTTTCAGCAAAGTTATACTTCCTGAGGTATTTGTCTATGTTAAAGTACTGTACTGTGATTGTTGCACTGTATCTTATTTCACAGGAGGTCCCAGTGCCAGAACTAGTCCTGGGGTAAGTGTATACTGTGAAGGTAATTTGATATATTGTGTGGGCCACTAGTGGGAAGAAAGGGTTGCAGTGTCCCAGAGGGCTGTGACCAAGTAAGTTTAACTATTGCAAACCCTGACCTCTGGGTGGAGGCACCCGCCATTGGATCCAGGCCCCTCAACCTGTTAGTGGCAAATCAGGCAGGGGTAGTAGCCCCTGGGATAGCGCCATCTAGGGGTTACATACCCAATGCTTATAGGGGGTCAGCATTGTCGGGCTCCAAAATGTCCCAACCCCTTTTCCATTGTCACCCCACATACTTCATATATATATATATATATATTTGTTTTTTTTGAATGCTCTGGTTTCTCCTTAGGTTTTCTTTCCTAGTTATTTATTTATTTGTTTTTGTTAACCAGGTAAGCACACTAGACAACAGGTGCCTATTTTCAGGTGCGACCCGGGAGGTTACACTACGGAAAAAACATGGTACATATTCTAGGTAGCATACAAGCCCGCAGTACAGGTGGGCCAGAGAGAATTCAGTACATTGAACATAGTGCATAGACAGAGAACAAACTCGCTCACACACAGGTGGGGCCAGAGTATAGTACAGAGTCAAAGCTAACAAACATGAGTACGACTACAACTCAAATACGATAAGCCCACAGGGTAACAAGGGGTAAGGAGAACAACAGGTACAGGTAAACTAAGTGGGGGGGGTCCTGAATCAGCGAACAACCCAGGTGGGTGTCGGGGAAACAGGCAAGGGGTAGAGTGAACATTGCAGTAGGACAGCATAGAGCTAGTGGGTGAGGAACCCAACCTGGGGGCACCACCACGGCGGAGGCAGGCACGAACTGCAAGGAGAGTACTGTCCAATCCAGTAGTAGGCCCAGTGGGCAGGTCAAGAAATAGCAAGGGGACTTCAGGTGCCCCATGGGAGGGAGCTAGAAGGGTAGGGAATGCCTGACAGCGGAGAGAGGGAAATGCTATCATGGGGAGAGGCGGGGGCCAGGAACACCTAGTGGGTGAGGTGTCGGGTGGCTGCGAGAGCGAGAAGTGCTATAGAGGAGAAGTGGCTGAGGCCAAAGCCTACTAGTGGGAGAGGTGTCAGGCAGCCACTAGTGCCAGCTTCTAGTTGGCACAAAGACAAGTGGAGGCAGCTTTGAGGAACTTCCAGAGGGACGTTTTGAAGCCGAAGTGGGAAGGGGCGGCTAGGACTGGGGCAGGGAATGAGTTCCAGATTCTCGGAGCGTAGGTGGAGAAGGCCCGATCCCCAGTGAGGGAGTGGGTCCTAGGGACCTTGCAAGCCAGAGTCGAGCTGGACCTATGCTGATAGGCCGGGGTGCAGTGTTTGAAGGGAAGGGCAAGAGCGAGGGGGGCAAGCAGTTCGGATTGTGTTATCAACCATGTTACCAGGGACAAAGGCTCGGTGTTTATCAGGGGGAAGCCACTCCAGACGGTTGGACTAGTGGTTCTGTGTGTGTGTGTGTGTGTGTGTGTGTGTGTGTGTGTGCTGCCATGAGTCCGGGCCCCCATCAAGGGCCACAATAGCCTTGTGGCACCATTGCCTCTTCTAATACGGCCAGGAATTGGGGATTCTGACCCTATTTCTTAAGACATGAGCAATGGAGCAAGCAGCTCATTTCAATATCTTTTAAATATTAGGGCCTGAGAGTAATGGGTGGTTGGCAGTTATGAGATTGTAGCTTACCATGGTGGGCATGAAGAGTGGAGCTCAGGATACAGAGATTGTAGGATCTCCCAAGTGAAGTGGGGACTCCCCTAAGTAGGAAATGGTGGCATGCTTTATAAGCCCTTCCTTTATGGCTGCTGAAACAGAGCATAAAGGGGTCCTTGTTGCAGGCAAGGCAGTGTAACTTTTTTTTATTTTGCATATAAAATGTATTAAGCAGGTTAGCTACACGAGCATTTAATGCCAGGTTTCATGGATGACCCGGACAGAGAAAAGACAAAACAATACAATGAATAGATATTTACACAATTAATACATAAAATACATTAAGAGCAAGTACAGTGCAAAGTTTCAGTGCAGTTACGAACATCTAGATATATGCAGAAGCCAGTAGAATAAAGCCATTTGGTCTATCTAGTTTGCTCGTATTGCAGGGCCCTTAGCTTAAGCTACTGACCCAGCCACTTCCCCCAATCCACCCTTCCCACTGTCCACCCCCCTGACCCTTATTGTCCCTTAACTGTATCCCAACTTCTCTTGAAGCTGCACAGTGTTTTCAGTGACACCACTTCTTCCGGAACCACATTCCAGCTTGCCACCACCTTCTCTGTGAAGAAGTGCCTCCTAGCCTCTCTCCTAAACCTCCCCCCTCCAACTTGAGATTGCGTCCCCTTGTGTTTCAGTTTCCACTAAACTTAAAGAGACCCTCCTCATCCACCCTGTTTATTCCTTTCAAATACTTGAAGATCTCAGTCACGTGCCTTCTCTCTGTCTCTCTCTCTCTCTCCGTCTTCCAGGGAGTACAGTACAGGGTCTCCAACCTCTCTGCATACCTTCTACCCTGTTGGGCCATAATCATCTTCATTGCCCTTCTTTAGACTGCCTCCAGCAGGTTAACGTCCTTTTTCAGGTATTGGCACTAGTACTGTATGCTGTACTCCAGATGCGGCCTCACTAACGACCTGTACAGGGGCAGTGTTACTTTCTCTTGTCTGCTGCTGATCCCTCTAGCAATGCAGCCCAACATTTTATTTCCTTTTGCTGCGGCTTTCCTACACTGCATGGAATGCTTCAGTTCACTAGTGCTCATCACTCCTAAACCCTTCTTCTCTGTTGCATATACCAGACCCCTCCCAGTCTGTGCTCAGTCCTGAAGTTCTTCCCTCTGATGAGCATAACTTTGCATTTCTTTGCATTTTAGCCAAGCTGCCAAATCCTGGACTACCTCTCTAGTCTTTCCAGATCTTCCATTAGGTCATGTATCCCTTCTCCTGTGTCTACCCTCCCACAGAGCTTGGTGTTATTTGTGAAGAGGCAAATTGTGCCCCTAATGCCATCCCGGGTATCAATGATGAAGATATTGAACAGCATCGGTCCAGGCACCAAGCCCCGTGGGACCCCGCTGGTGACCTCCCTGGTGCTAGATAGCTCACTCACCACTACCACTCTCTGGGTCTTGTCCCGTAGCCAGTTTTCCACCCATCTGGTTAACGTTTCCCCAACTCCCAAGATCTGCCAACTTCCTGATCAGCCTCTTGTTGGGTACAAAGTCAGAGGCCTTGCTGATTTCCAGGTAAAGGATTTTCACTTTCTGGTCCCTGTCCACTGTTTTAGTGACGCAGTCAAAGAAGTCAATCAGATTTGTTTGACACAACCTCCCTTCCATAAACTCATGCTGCCTCACATCCTGAAGACCATGCGTATTCAGATATGCTACCAACCTTTCCTTAAGTGTGGTCTCCATGGACTTGCATACGCTTGAGGTCAGACTGACTGGTCTGTAATTCCCTGGGTCATTCTTGGTACTGCTCTTATGGAGGGGCACTACATGTCCCATTCTCCAGTCCTGCAGTAACACCTGACTCCAGTGAACTATTGAACAGGCCAGCCAATGGATCTGCAAGCTCCTTCGCCAGTTCCCTCAACACCTTTGGATTATGCCATCCGGACCTATGGATTTGTCAGTCCTCAATGCCAGCAGCCCTATCCTCACCCTGTCCACCTCCATCACAGCATCTGTGCTTCATGCCCACCCCTCCCTCTTCTCACCTTCACCCTAGTGACACTGGTCCATCTCTCTTCCTGGTGGTGATGGAACAGAAGTACTCATTCAGTACCTCTGTTTTACCCCCGTTCTCTTCCGCCCACCCATTCCCTTCCCTTTCCTGAGCCTAGCAATCCCATATTTCCTGTCCCTTTAGTGAAAAAAGGCATTCTTCCCTTTGTAATTAGAAACATAGAAACATAGACATAGACTTTGACGGCAGATAAGGACCACTTGGCCCACCCAGTCTGCCCATTTCCCTACCTACTGGATAAGCTGCAGATTCTAGTTAATTCCCTCAGCTAGCTGCAGTTCCTTCTGAGCTTTAGTCTGCCTGACTTCCTTGCCTGTTGTACTAGCCATCTTTGGGTAATTATCTCTGTATTTCTTAACTATGTTTCTGAAAGATAAATAGGAATTTGCAAAATGTAGAGGAGTTGGCAAATCATTCAGTTCACGAACTGCTATAAATAAAAGACCTTTGAGCTGTTGCTGTCTTAAAGAGAGGATGCCTAAGGACGGAAGCAGTTTGGGATCTTGTGAAATGAGCAGAGTTTTGCAGTGTAATGAATTCTTTAAACATAAACTGATGTCTGGTTTTGATAGGTGCTGCTTGGTCCCCTTCTAGCCCTTTAAGACTGCTATACAGAATGGATAGCATCTTACGAGTTTGGAGTTGTGCAGCTAGGTTGTGTATAACCATAGGCAAAGGATTTTCCTCTGCTTTCAGCTCTGTAGTCCTAGGCTCCGTTGTTAAAAAAATGCCTGACTTGTAAATACCGAAACAGGTTCTGGTGAGGGAGAGTGAATTCTGTCTATAGCTGCTGGAAGGACTTAACCAGTGGTCTCTCCGTAAACTGCCCCAAAGTTTGGAGACCTTTCCTATCCCATCTCCTGTAACCCTGGCCTAACCTCATGGGGGAAAGTCTTGGCACACCCTTAGTGGCATAAGTTTACTGGGACCCCTGTGGAGGTTCCAGTTAGAACTCACTTGGCCCCAAACTTGTACAGTGAGCTTCGCCCATGGATTCTTTATATTTGATGCTACCCCCTTTCCCAGTTAATATTTATTAATTTAAGAGATTTTCCACATAAGCACACTGAGTGGGAATCCACTTGTTTCCAGATGCTACCTGGGAGTTACTTACTTGAAAATACAAAGGTTCATAGGCAATGGTGCCTACAACAGGTACATAGTGGTGCATACAAGGTACAAATGGGTACATAAAAGGGTGAAACATCAGGTCCAGAGATGTTACAGGCTGGACTTATGCATTTGTCATTTAGATTACAAGTTTAGTGCAGAGAGCATGGGTTGCTATATCAATAGTTGGGGTCTATGACCGTAGTGCATAACAGACAGTGAACATAGGGAAAACACAATAATAGTCAGTTGTTTGGACAAATTCTGTTTATGGCACATTTTGATGCCTCTTGATATCAGATCTGGACTGCAGGTTGCAGTTACATATGTCTGAGAAGTGGGCCTGATGGAGAGTTTTCAAGGTCCTAGGAGTAGAAGACTGCCTGATTTCTGCCAGGAGGACATTCCAGAGTTGGACAGTCCATATTTGAAAGCTGATTGGCCCTTTTAGGTGTGCATGAAAGGGATTTGTAGAAGTTTTGAGTCAGTGCCTCTAAGGAGTAGGCCGGGGGTTGACTTGACAGGGCGGAACTGAGATATGTGGGAGGGAGTTTGACCAGTGCTACGTACGATTTGCGCACGAAGCTGGTGCCTGGAATGCAGCGTAAGGAGAGCTAGGGCATTATACAGGTCACAGTGGTGTGTGTTGGGGGAGGGGCATTCTAGGATGAGCTGACAGAAGGAATGAAAAGGGGTCAAAGTTGGCCAGGGTGGATGGAGGCTGCAGCAGACCACGTCCTCAGTGTCGAAGATTGGAAGAATCATTTTGTGCACTAGCTCTCTCCTGACCGAGGTAGTTAGGCATCCTTTGTTGCGGTATAGTGCTCCTAGTTTTGGGTGTAGTTTTTTCTGAAGGGAGTCGATGTGGACGGAGAAGTCCAAGTGACGATCAAGCCATACACCCAGGTACCTAAAGGAGGTGCAGGATTCCAAGGTGGTTCCATCCAGCGTATGAAAAGTGGGGGGAGCCGCTAGACGGGAGAGTCTGGGCTGTGTGCCAAAAGTTATGGATACAGTTTTCTTAGCGTTTAGGACAAGTTGGTTAGAACTAAGCCAGGTTTGGATGGCATCAAAATCCTGCTGTAGGGCAGAGTTTAGATCCGCATTTGAGGGGCTGGAGGTGTACAGAACGGTTTCATCAGCGTACATTTGGATAGCTGAGTTTGGGCAAGTCAGAGGGAGGTTCTGGTGAGGGAGAGTGAATTCTGTCTATAGCTGCTGGAAGGACTTAACCAGTGGTCTCTCTGTAAACTACCCCAAAGTTTGGAGACCTTTCCTATCCCATTTCCTGTAACCCTGGCCTAACCTCATGGGGAAAGTCTTGGCACACCCTTAGTGGCATAAGTTTGCTGGGACCCCTGTGGAGGTTCCAGTTAGAACTGAGATAGCTGAGTTTGGGCAAGTCAGAGGGAGGTCATTTAGAAATATGGAGAAGAGAAGGAGGCCCAGGATAGAGCCCTGGGGAACCCCCATGATGACTGAGAGTGAGGGGGATACGTGTGGGCCAATTTTTGCTGCTTGTTTCCTGCCAGATAGGTAGGCTTGGAACCAGCTGGTGGCTAGATCAGATAGGCCTGCATCATGCAGTTTAAAGATGAGTTTGGGGTGGGAGACGGTATCAAATGCCTTTGCCAGGTCAATGAATATGGCCGAGGTGAGGAACCCTTTATCCATGCCTGAGGCAATATCGTTAGTGAGTCTTAGTAGCGCAGTGATGGTGGAGTGTGATTTGCAAAAGCCTGACTGGTAGGGGGTGAAAAAGGAGGTAGTGTCAAGGAATTGTGTGAGTTGAGAGAGGGCTAGTTGTTCCTGTAGCTTGGCCAGAGTAAGGAGGAGGGAGATAGGGCGGTAGTTTCTGGGCTCAGATGGGTTGCCACCCTTTGGCAGCGGGATGACTACTGCCTTCTTCCAAGCTGTTGGAATTTGTGCTGAGGAGAAGGAGAAGTTTAGGAGGTCAGCTAGGGGAGCTGCAATGGCAGGGGCAGATGGGTATAGGAGTTTGGCATCCAATCCTAATGGGCATTTGCCTTTATTAGGGTCTAGGGAATGTAGGGCGGCTAGGACTTCTGCAGTGGAGACTAGACGGAAGGAGAATTTGGTGGGATAATAAAGGGGATATCTGCCATCTTACATGCAAGATGGCCATCTTGCTGCATAGCCACCCAGCTCAGGGCATATTGCCCTAAATGCAGTTTTACCAAATTTTGAAGCTCAGCCATGCAGTAATAACTGCTGAAATCTGTGAGCCCCCCAAGCCCCCCTTTTCCTTCTTGGGAAATTCTTACATTCCATTTTATTCTTGGTCTTTTACCCTTCCGAATAAATGCAACCATCTGTTTTTGCAATTGCTTGCAGGTTTGCATAGGAATTCTGATCAGTAGCATGGAGAACAAGAAGTTAAGTCTTGGGGAGAACATTCATTCGGATAGTCTCTGCCTAATTGCCCACTGTAAGGAGGGGCAGTTCTCTCCGCCTCTGCCAGTCAGGAATTCTTTAACTCCTGTGGTATAGGAGATCCCAGCAGCATAACCTTTGATTTTTGTTCATTAATTTTAAAACCTGAGGCTAACCCAAATGAACTCTACGTATCTTTTTTTATTTTTTTACTATTTTTGGTGCTCACCCCACTGCCGGGCCATCCGCCCGGTCACGGACCGCTCAGCTGCGGCTTCCCCACATTAGCCGCTCTCCCAGAATCCCCTGGCTTGCCCCCCAGGGTGGGGTCGTGGAACTCAGCCCAAGGTGCCACAAATGATGGGATAGGGTGGCAGTCGGCCTGGGGGGCCGATTACAGCTGGGGGCGGGCTTCATTGAGGCAGCGGGCAGGCTTCATTATTTTCCCCTGTAAGTGGGGGTGGGGTGGGAACGTGCGATGACGCCAGCATCCATCCCGCCCTCTCAGGTCCTTGTTGGTGCCAGTCGCTGTGGTGCCCCTGGCCTCCACTAGGGGTCCCCCATGCACCGGCAACACACCACACCCTCCCCTCGGAGAAGGAGAGCAGTCCATGGGATGCTCGATCCTTCTCCCCTCAGCCGGCCCTCTGATGACCCAGGTCCATTCCCGAACCCGGGTCGCCAGCGTTGCAAGTGGAAATCCAACCACTGTGCCGATGAGCCAGCTTTGAACTCTACATATCTTAACACCTTGGGCAAACTGTGAACTGGGTCTATGGCATATCAGGGTGTCATCCGCATATAGGGATACCCCAACCCCCTTCCCTGCCCTTTTGATCCCCTGTATGTCCTCAGAGATTCAGAGCAGTTCCATCACTGGTTCTAAGCCTAGCACAGAAAGTAGGGGAGAAAGTGGGCACCCCTGCCTTGTACCTCTTTGTAGGTGGAGTGTCTCCAAAAGGTTACCATTGACCATAATCTTAGCTAACAGAGAGGGGAATATAGAATGAGTCCACCCCCATTATATCTCCTCAAAACTTGAATTTGCACAAGGTGGCTTCTAAGAGTTGCCACTTTAGGTGATCAAATGACTTTTCTTCGTATATAGTAATAATTACCTTGTGTTCCCCTTTTGGCAGGTGTTGACAGGCTGAGATTACATTAAAGTGTCTGCGTACATTGTCTTGAACGTGGCGGCCCGGGATGAACCCTGTTTGGTCTCATTGTATTAAGGCTGTTATTACCCTTTGCAACCTGTTCGCAGCCACCTTAGCAAAGATCTTCACGTCTTGATTTAATAATGATATTGGGCAGTAGCCCCCACATGCCATGATACCTTTCCCTGGTTTTGGGAGTACTGTAATCATGTCCTCCTTTCATGTATCAGGGAGTTTGTCTGGCTCATATGCTGCACTGCATACCTCTACTAGAATTAGTACTAAGTCTTCTAAGAAGAGCTTATAGAACTCCACTGTGAAGCCATCAGGCCCTGAGGCTTTTGAACTCGGTAAGTTCTTTCTTTGAAAATGGGCTCTCCCAACATTTCCTGCTGTTCTTGGGGGAATTGGGGTATTGTTTATTTATTGTTTATTGTAAAATCTAGGAATTGATACCTTTGAGCCAAGGCTCTTTTACAAAGGTTCCGCGTCAAAAACATTTACAGACAGAATGAGGTACAGGGTTGCACAAATAGCTAAAACTAGTGATATAACTGTACAGCAGATAATAACTTGAGCACTATCAACAGTATAGAAAACAAATGAGGAGGGAAAGATATGAAAGGGAGGTAAGTGGAAGTGTAGGAATTAACAGTGGAGAAAAGAGAAAAAAAAAAGGGGGTGGAGGGTGAGGAGGACAGGAGCAGACCTTAGTAGGAGATGAAGACCCATTACTAGGCCAATGTCAAGTAGTAGGGCTCCCTGGAGGAGTGAGAATAGATTATGAGATTAACAAATACAGTCACAGGAGTTTGAGGTGGCTAGGTGAGAGAATAGTCTGGATTTAAAAACACCTAACGAGCAAGAGGCAGTAATAGAGGTGCTGAGAGTATTTAGCCAGTTGGGGGCATGATAGGCAAAAGATCGTTGTCCATGTGTGGTCCGACAGTGGGGGACCTGCAGAAGCTGGGTTTCTGATCTTCTAGTGGATCGTACACTTGGGTTCTGACATAGCAGGCCTTGTATGCGGGGAGGGAGGGGTGAGGCCCATGATGGATTTCTTGGCCATTAGGCAGGTGAGGAACTTGAAACTGTTTGATAGCTGTAACCACCCAGTATCAGCATAGAGTTCACAGGTATGAGTAAGTCGATGAGCACCAGTAAGCAGCCGACATGCCTTGTTTAGGGAGGTTGTGACCCGTTTCAATGGGTATTTTTTTTTACTTATTTATTGAAATGTTTCACCAGGAAAGCACACTGAGCGACAAGTACAAAGGCAAAAGTACTGGACTTTAGGAGGACTGACTTTGCCAAAATGGGTGAGCACCTAAGGAATGCACTAGCAAATGGGCAGGAAGGAGGGGTGGAAGAACAATGGGGAATAATAGAAACTGCCATCACAGAGGTAACAAGCCTTTGTGTGAAGCAAATAAACAAAATGAAACGATGTATGAAACCACTATGGTTCTCAAAGGAAGTGGCAGTGAAGGTTCAAGAGAAAAAGAAAGTATTCAGGAAGTACAAGGAATCACAGAAGGAGCAGGACAGATAACTGTATCAGTTAAAGCAAAAGGAAGCTGGGAAGGCAGTCAGAACAGCAGTGGCCCAAACTGAGGAAAAGATAGCCAACTCAGTTAAGAAGGGGGATAAAACCTTTTATAGGTACATCAGGGAGAAAGGAAGACCAAGGGAGGGATAGTGAGGCTTAATAAAGGGAGGAGGGTGGGCAGAGGGTGACTGTGAAAAGGCAGAGATACTAAACAAATATTTTGCTCAGTATTTACAAAGGAAGAGGGGAGGTACCTAAAACAAATAGTAGAAACACTCTGGATACAAAAGTTGATACCAGCCCATTTACAGAAGAAAGGGTTCTGAAAGAACTCTTAAAACTGAAGGTGGACAAAGCAATGGGGCCTGATGGGATTCATCCCAGAATTCTAAAAGAACTAAGGGTAGAACTAGTGACACCACTGACTACCCGCTTTAACAAATCACGGGAGGATGGGGTGGTACCCGAGGACTGGAGGAGGGCAGATGTGATTCCCCTTCACAAAAGCAGGAGCAAGGCAGAAGCAGGAAACTACAGACCTGTTAGTTTAACCTCAGTGGTAGGGAAAATGATGGAATCACTTCTGAAGGAAAGAATTGTCGAGTATCTAGAGACCAGAAGGGCACAGGACCCAAGGCAGCATGGATTCACAGAGGGAAGGTCATGCCAGACAAATCTGATAGATTTCTTCGACTGGGTGACCAAAGTAGTAGATCAGGGAGGGGCTGTGGACATGGCCTACCTAGACTTTAGCAAGGCATTTGACACAGTCCGACACAAAAGATTAATATACAAGTTAGCCAGCCTGGGAGTGGGTCCCAAGATGACAGCCTGGGTAAAGAATTGGCTGGAGAATAGGACACAGAGAGTAATAGTAAATGGAGTCCACTCTGAAGAAAGGGGGGTTACTAGTGGGGTACCGCAGGGTTCAGTATTAGGACCGGTCCTCTTCAGTGTCTTTATAAGTGACATTGCAGAGGGACTGGAAGGAAAAGTATGTCTCTTTGCAGATGACACAAAGATCTGCAACAGAGTTAATGCACAAGGTGGGGTGGAAAGGATGAGAAGGGACTTGACAAGGTTAGAGGAATGGTCAAATGTATGGCAGCTTTGATTCAATGCTAAGAAGTGCAAGGTAATGCACCTGGGAAACAAAAACCCAGGGGAAGAGTACAGAATGGGGTGAGATACTAACAACAACAAAAATGGAAAGGGACCTGGGGTAGTCATATCAGATGACCTAAAGGTGGGCAAGCAATGTGAGAGGGCAGCAAGGAGGGCTGGGGATAGTGGGAGGCATAGGGAAGGTATCACCAGTAGAAAACAGGAAGTTATTATCCTCTGTACAGACAGCTGGTGAGACCCCATCTGGAGTACTGCGTGCAGTTCTGGAGACCCAATCTCCCGCAAAGACATGAACAGGATGGAAGCTGTCCAGAGGAGGGCAACTAAGATGGTGCAGGGTCTGCACCGAAGATATATGAAGAGACCTTAAGGAGCTTAATATATCACCGAGGAAAGGGGGGGACATGATAGAAACTTTCAAGTACCTCAAGGGAATCAACAAAGTCCAAGAGGGTAGCATCTTCAAAACAAGAGGTGTGCAAGAACAAGGACAATTTGAAGATAGAAGGGGCAGCTCAGAGGTACTTAAGGAAGTATTTTTTCACAGAGAGGGTTGTGGATGCATGGAATGGCCTTCCGGAGGAGGCTGTGGAGTCAAAAACAGTGGTGGAATTCAAGCATGCATGGGACAGTCATTAGCAATTCTAGGGGTGGGGTAGGAAGAAGCAGGCTGCTGGTTAACTAGGATCTGCAGCTTATCCATTAGGTAGGAAATGGGCAGACTGGGTGGGCCAGCGGTCCTTATCTGCCGTCAAATTCTATGTTTCTATATGTAAGTCATTCGTCTCCCAGTGGGCCGGGGGGGGAGGAGTACAATAGGAGTTAAACATTAAACATTCAAGTTACAAGATCAACATTAACATACAGTTGTAAGGCAGGTGTTACTAGCAGTGTTACAACAGTGTTGCGCATAATAGGTAGAAGGCTGCAGCCAGACTCTTGACTGGTACATCAAGGGCCAGTCATATTACGCCTGTGCTGCACGGACTGCAATGGCTGCCTGTTCAGTGGTGGATCACCTTTAAGGTTGGCTTGCTAACCTTTAAAGCCCTACATGAACAGGGACCCGGCTACCTGCAAGGGGAGGCAGTATAACGCAGTGGTTTAAGGCACTGAGCTGCAAATCTGGAGACCTGAGTTTGAATCCCACAGCCCCCACTTGCATACTGTGTGACCCTGAGCAAGTCACTTAACTTCCCTGTGCTCCCAGGTCACACCTGTAAACAAGCTTTCAGCTTAGTGTGCCACTCCTGGTTAAACACAGCAGGTTAGAGTATGCTCTCTTACAACTCCTAGACATATGAGATCTATCCAGGGCCTGGTTCTCCACACAGTGCTAGTCCCCTTCCCCCGACCAACTGACCTTCTGGTAACTTTGCTGCTTTCTTAAAGGCCCTCCAAAAAACGTCTGGGTAAGATGAGGTATGACTGTAAATTGAGATGAAATGCAAACCTTGTCGGCTATGGTGCCAGTGACTATAATCATTCTCCCAGACTTATCCTCATAGGTGTGGGTAACCTTAAATGGTAGCCCTTTCCGGATAAGGACCACGGCCCTGTTTTTTTCCTTTGGATGCTCCTACTCAAACCATCTCAATTTAAGGTGTTTTGTGGTCAAGAGGTGCTTTTCCTGCAACAAGCCAGCATCACAGTCCCCCCAAGCTCTTGTAAAATCCTAGCCTGCTTAATGACATTGTTTATACCCTTAACATTAAGGAAGCATACCTTAAAGGGGCACTGTCAGCTTTGCCCCTCCGTTTTTAGTCACATGTGAGCAGTGTGCCTCGTGGCACACACCTATTAAAGAATCACTCTAGTATGCCCCTGTACATCTGAAACTTAATCCATTGTGCCAGTTTTGTTAATATTTGAATTATTAGTTGGTCACTCGGTCCGACATTAACTCACCCACCAACCGGAAGCGTATCTTGGGTGAGACTGCTGGCGTCTGCCATGAGCTTGCATCAGAAGTGCACATTTTGGCATGCAATGAACTAGGGTGCTAATCTGCTGGCTCCATCTCGGTTTGTCTTTGGTTGCACGCCCAACATTTCAAGCAATGTACTGTTAAACCTTGTCAGGCTGAGGATCTCCTGAGGATGGTAGGGGTGGTTCTTGACTTCAGACTCCAAATACAAAGACAGCATCTCTTTAATCAAAAGCGTTTCTCAAAGTCCCTTCCCTGGTCGGAATGGATCCGCTGGGGTCATATATAGTGGACTTAAAAGTTTTCAACAAGTATCTTAGCCACCGGGTTGCTTTCTGATCCTTAGTCGGAAAGCCTGTGACACCAGGTAAAATGATCAGTGACCACCAATATGTTACTGACACTTTTCAGATTGGGTTCTGGGACTCAAGAAATCAATACAGACCAGTTCCATGGGGCACTAGTGGTAATGAATGTTAGGAGCAGCTCTCTGGGGTAGCTTCTTTGCAAACAGCTGGCCATAGGTCTTGACATATTGCTCTACATCCGTACTCATTTTCGGCTAGTAAATCGAGCCTGCATTAGATCAAATGTTCGGTCTATGCCAAGATGCCCTATTTGATTATGCAAGGACCTTAAGATCAGTCCTCTAAAGTTGACGGCTAGCACCAGTTGTTGTTGTTTGTTTACCCGCTTTCCTTATTCACAGTCTCTTCTGTATAGTAGCTGGTTAATCAGCTTTAATTTGGGCCCTTCTTTATACAACAAGGCAGTCCTTAGATCAGTGGAACGTAATCTGACACGCCTCCCGGGCCTGCAAAGCTCCACAGCCATTTTTATCATAGGATCACAGGATTGAGCCTGTTGGAGACTATCACTGCTGAACTGGGGGCAGGGAGCTAGTGTCCAATGCAGAGAAATGGACAGTAGGCAGCAGGTATGTGCTCTCAGATGGCCCAAACAATCCACCACACAGTCCATCGTGTCAGGAGACACCGTTCCTCTTTTGTCAAATTTCTGGCAGAGAGCTTCCTTATGTCGGGGTTCTGACAACCTAATCTAATCAGTCTGTGGCACGGCCTCCGAGAGAGACATCCAGATATATGGTTCAGGCCCGCCCTGTACTCTACAGCATAGTTGTAGGTGGCCAAGGCAGAGAGCCACCTCATGGCCAGTGCATCCAACTTGGCAGAGGTTTGTACATAAGTCAGAGGGTTGTTATCAGTCTTTACCAATATATTGGCACCATACAAATAGTCATGAAACTGATCAACAATGGACCACTTCAGAGCCAAGAACTCTAGTTTGTGCACTGGATAATTTTTTTCTGAAGGCGTCAGGCTTCTGCTGGCAAATGCTACAGGTCTCAAACCATTTGAGTGCTCCTGGTATAACACAGCCCCCAATCCTTGTAGACTAGCATCGGGTATGAAGAATATATAGCTTTGCTTGGTCAGCATAGGCCAGCACTGGGGCACATGGGTAAGTTGATATATGATGTCATAGAAAGTTTCTCACACTCAGCAGTCCAACGATCCCCTAAACATATTGTTCGGCGGAAATATTTTTTCTGTCTCAGAGCACACAACCTTTTATACCTTTTGTGCGAGGGCGGATACCCCTGAGTGAGGTTGAGGAGGGGGGTAATCACCTGAGAATAGTCCTTCAATAAACCGCCTATAGTATCCACAAAACCCCGGAATCATGCAGCTCTTTCAAATTCCTGGGTTGAGGCCAAGGTCAACGCCCACTTTGCTAGGGTCAGTCTCTATGCCCTCAGTGGACACTATGTGGCCCACGTATTTCTAGAAGTCTGGAAGAACTGACACTTGGTCGATAGACAACTTTGAGGCCGAAATCCTCCAACCGATCCAAGACCTTGAATAATTGTTGCTCGGTTCTTCCAACGATCGGCCAAACACTATAACGATCTTAAATAGACCAGACATTCGGTAGATTCATGTCCCCACAGCCCATTCCATCAAGCGCTGAAAAGTGGTCTGGGGCATCCAAATCCTTTGAGGCATCCGCAACAAACTCATAGAAGCCTAGGGGCAAATGAAGCAGTCTTCCTGGTCGCCTGGGGCTATCGGGATCTGGTAGTATCCACTGTGAAGATCCAACACAGAGAACCACTTGCTGCCATTTAAACAATCCAATGCATCCTGTATGCGTGGCATGGTATACTGGTCTGGGATGGTCTGCCGATTCAAAGTGTGATAGTTTACACATCCGAACTGCCCCATTCTTTTTCCTTACTACTACTATGGAGGAGGTATAGGGGCTACTGGACTCTTGTATTACACCAGCAGCCAACATCTCTTGCAGATGCTGCCTTACATCATCTATATCAGCGGGGGCCAGGCGCCGGGATCTCTCTCGGAAAGGCCTTTCATCATGCAGCCGAATGTGATGCTCAGCCCCTTGTACACATCCCACATCCCACTCTTTCAGGGAGAAAACCTGGTCTCTTGGCAAGCTTCTCACTGACCTTTGTTTCCATTCAGCTAGCAGCGGGAGTCACCAAAGTCAAACAAATCAGGGAGGACTCTATCATCTGTCCTGGAACCTTTCTGTTTGGTAGTACTGCAGTATCTTCCTGCACAATGTACGCTTGCCAAGGTGCACTTCTTCTTATTCGAATCTCTCTGTTGGACACATTATGCACTTGAACCATCACCCTCTTAACATAAGCATGAGCTTCTAGTCGCAAGATGCTGGGTTTGACCAACAGTCCCTCAGGTAATCTCTTCCCTCCACGGGCGCATCCAACATCAACAACTTATTCTTAACATCCGTTTTAGTCATACTCTCCATGCAGGACACATTGGAAGGCATTCGGGGCAAGTCGTCAACGGGCCGGATCTTTTTCCACACCACACCCACTGGCCTTTCAGGTTCCTCCAGACTAACCTTCTTCTGAGTGGCACAAGCCTTTTGAATCACAAGTAGGTATGCTTAAAGCTCGCCCAGTCTGGAATGCTTGTTTTTCTGAGCACATTGGGCCAATCGTCCTAACATATGCATTCGGCCCTAATCAATAAAGGCACCCCATCATACAGTTCAGTGGGTGGGCAAACTAAAACTAGGGTTTCCACCTGCTCATCCATCCCAGCCACAGTTGCGGAGAAAGATAACCAGACTGGATGTTCCCAAATGGATAGGCCTTGTCGCTCAACCCCCACACATGTAGACTATTCAAGGTTGCAGGGTCACCTCAGGTAAGTGTGCCTGGTACCAGTCCTGAAACATGATGGTTACCTGAGAGCCACTGTCTAATACAGCTCGAGTGGGAATTCCATTTACCAGCACCTGGGTCTCCATTGAAGGCCCACCACATCAGACCAGTTGGGGCCTGCAGCATGGATAGCTGGCTGGGCATGGGCCTGAGTCACAAAACTTTTTCTGGGGCCTGAGACTGGGCCTGGCGGTGTCGGGTGATCAGTCTGTTGTTGACTTTCCTTAAATTCTCTGGCCTCTGACACTCAGGTTGGAAATGCCCATCTTCCCGTAATGATAACAGAACTTGGGGTCCCGGGGTCACTATTTGCATGGCACCTTATCTGTGAGGGGCTCTGAGAGGCGAGAGGCTCTCTTTGGCGGGGGTTCAGGTTTCTGCATGACTCAGGGGCCCCGGACTGTGTGTGAGTACATAGTAGATTGCTTCAAGTCCCTCACCAGTTCCCGTAAATTCCTGACCTCGGCCCTCAACTCACTCTCTACGTGGGGGTCAGAGGAAATAACTCGCATTCCCACAGTACCTGGAAAATCTGGGGATCCCTCAGACCCTCCAGACAGGCCAGTCTCCTCGGGGGTATTAGGCTCAGGGGTCCCACTAGGGTTTACCGCCCCCACACAAGGTTCCCAACCCTCATCATCAGTCTCCACCTCCCTAATTTCCCTCATTAATTACAATATTCAGGTGGGGTGGCCCGCCGATCATGTAACTTAAGTTTTAGCAGTATTACACTAGAAAATCTGGCAGATTTTAAAACATGTTCTAACCGGACCTGATTCAGGGCTGTGGCAGTGATTCCCCCTTTTCTATAGGCCTTCTGCAAGGCCCACTCCACTCTAGTAACAAAAGCGGACAGTTTCTCATTTCTCCACTGCTTAGCAGACCTGAATTTCCATAATAAGTCTTCACCAGTCTCTGTACTCCAGAAACCCCTTCTAAAGCAGAGATACTCTGCAGCGGTGGCTTCCGGACTGGTGGCCCAGAAGAATCTAATGGCTTCTAAAGCAGGACCCCGCAAGCTCTCCATCAGCCTCTTCCTTTTCTCCCCCTCAGAGCATTGCCATTCCTGGACCAAAGGGGTGGCATAGTCCATCCAAGCCTCCAGGTCATCCTCCCCTGGAGGCACTGGCACCGTACCAGAGAAAAGTTTTAACTTATGGTAAGAATCGAGCTATATGGGTGGGACCACCAGGGGCAGGGAAGCCAGCACAGAACTCTTGGGTGGGCAAGGGGAGGTGCCAGGGGAGCCCTGAGGGGTAGCATCACTGGATAAATCTAAGGCTTGTAGCAGCTCCTGGGTGGTTCTCCCCTCCACGGCCAACAATTTAAGCAGTTTGTCTTTAAAACTGTTTATTTGAGGAGACCCCCCAGGAGTGACTGACCCATTTTGAATATGAATTAGCTCTCCATCCTGTGAAGCACCTCAGGATAAATCATAGGAGGTACCTTCTTGGAGTCGATGGCCACACTGCATAGAAGTAACACCTGCAACGTCTGGTCAAGCAAATCAGCCATACGCCCTTTTACCTCCACTTTGCCCAAACATTTTACTCGCTCTGCAGCAGAAATGATGTCAGCAGTTGGGGTTCCCAAAGGCACATCTAACAATAACACAATCTTCTGGGAGTCTAGCTCTTCGGCTTCACCCCACCCCATCAGTCTGTGTACCATGGTCTTGATGGGTCCCAGTTTAATTTTTCCCAGCATATCCCCTTCCATTTTTTCCATTTCTTATGTGCTTCCCCACTTGGCCACTAGGGGACACTAATCCCAGCGGTGCCTCCAATTTGTAACCCCCGGGCGCTACCCTTAGGGCTACTACCCCTGCCTGCCTCCACTGAGACAGGGTGAGGGGCCCAGATCCGTTGACGGGTGCCTCCACCCAGAGGTTGGGGTTAATACGGTCAAGACTGCCCCAGTTACAGCCCTCTGGGTTACTGCAACCCCCCTTTTGTCCCACTAGTGGCTCACACTGGGTACCAACAATTCTTTTTATCAGTACACTTACCCCGTAGTATCTCTCAGCTCACTCCGGGGACCCCCTGTAAAGTAAGGTACAGTTATATCACAGTCACTATGTAGCAGTTCACCAGGGGTGCACAAACCAGCCAGGATGTAGTTGCAAACACAATAATCTGATTTATTAAAGGGCAGATAACAGGGAAAGGGGAAATCAAGTTAATTGACTTATACTATAATTATCTACCTAGGGCTCTGTGCACAGGCCTAAACCCTAAGATTTGCTGTCCTTGGGTACCCAGCCCTAATGGCTAGTCCAAATGTGTAGCTGGTTGGGGCCCTTAACACAGATAACCGTCCACAATCTGAGCAGGTCGACCTGAGAAGAAAGTTTAATTAGGCAGTCAGCAGTATAACAGTACCACTGGAAACCACTGTTTACACCTCTGCAGGGAGCTACCTGACTCAGTACTCACAACTCTAGCAAATAACGATTCCTTCAACGCTGCCAGGGTGGAGCCTGAACTTCACCAGCCTTCTCACACATTTATATGGCAACAACAGAGGGGTACCATACCAGGCAGCTGCTTTCAGGCCTTCACAAACTTGCAGAAGAACTCGGACAGTAAACGGTAGCTTCAACATCACAGGCAGACCGAGCGCGACTCAACAATTCTCTCCAGTCCTCTCAGGTTGAGCCTGTTGGTAGCTGGGCTGGCACCAGCCTCCTCCGACTGCACGCCGGCGGATTTAATCTAACTCGCTTGAAAGGGCAGAAACGGCCACCTTAGGCCTTTCACGCGCTTCCCGCGCGAACACTCCACAAGCGCAGAAGCACACAGCTCCTTTCCTCTCTTCAGCCACAACGAATCTAACCTTGGCAGCCTTGCACACTCCACCCAGAGCGGGCTCTACCCGTTTCCATTGGCTGGCTGAACATGCCAGTCACTTTCTCCGGCTCTCAGTGGTGCGAGAAAGCGTCATAGCCCATAATACCGTTCTCAAAGGACAAGCAGTTTCCCCATTGGTCAGCCGACTCTGTAGGGTCCCGAGGTACTGATTGGTCCAATTCAACAGTTCTGGACCAAAATGTCAGAGACAATGGAACAGTCCTCACTGCAAAAGGAAGGCAGGTTAGAACAACCACATTATCATTATTATTTTACATCATTCCCAACAAACAATCACATCCTCCAACAGAACTCCCTCTGCACCTCTAGCGATGGCAGAAGGGAGTTATTTTTTCAGTGTCCCGGGCGGGACTCGGGCATACAACCACATAGCCCCCCCTCCCACTTCAATTAATTATGACTGCAACAGGCAGTCCGTAAAGAGACAGCATACGGAGGCTTCAAAAACACTCACCAGCTACCCATTTAAACGGCTTTATGCTGATCACCAACCAGGCATGGAGCATGGAGACAAACTCCGGGAAAGCTATTAGAAACCCCCATTTTCAAGGGGGTTACACCAGAAAGGAAGTTGGCTTCAAATTCATGAACAGCAGTGATTATTTAAAAATGCAGAATGAATCTTGCATGGGGGAAGAGATAGGGTATAAGCGAGACGGACATCTGTAAATCGGCCGCTAATTTACGCTCACTTAGCGAGCGGTAAAAAATGGCGGCTACTCAGTTTCAAAATTCGGGGTGCCCATGGATACCCCAAGTAATAGGGCACCCCAAATTGGCATCTGTTTTTTAGAGAGCATCTATTGAAAACTAAATGCATGCTAATCATGGCTTTCAGCCAGTCAGCATGCTTTATTTTTCAAGCCCATTTCCTAAAACATAAAACCTACTAAAAGCCAGCAGACTAGGCCTAACGGTCTTTCATGTCTGTAATTATGAAATATTTATTCTGACCAGTTAAAAGTTACTACAGTTATCCTGATTAATGACTCCGGCATTAGACTATTTTTTTTGTACTAATGTACTTCCACGGTTAAAAACAGTAAAAAGTAATTGTTAGACCTGTGCTTGTATCTTTTTTACTTTACTGTGGAGGTCTGGTGCATAATTGCAATAATACATTCTAGGGCGTGCTTTATCATAGGATAGCGACACTCCTTAGGTACATAAGGCACTCAGCTTTGCCTTGTGCCTCATAACACATCCAAGAGTGCTGATATCCTGTTGTGCATTATTGCTTAATTATGAACTGAACTGGAGAAATCCTGGAATCTCATTGGTTGACAGCATTCTCTGCCTGTACTGATGTTAAACCATAAAAGCACAGGTAGAAAAAAACTCATGCTAACAGCTTTTTAACTTGACTTCAATAATACTCTGCCCTAAGTACCTTTACCAGCTCCTATAACAGCATCAAATACTGGCCACTTTGAAATTACTGAAGCACCTCAGGAACATTATGAGCTCAGCTGCTTCAGAGTACATTATACTAGGGGACTTCAACTTAGATTGGTTCACCAATGCCTCCACTCCTCTAAAAATGTTCTGTGACTCCTTTGGACTGTCTCAGGTGATCAATGAGGCTACTCGTCCCAATAAAAATAACCTTATCAAAAGTTCCTTGTTAGATGTTATCTTAGTTAGCAAGCATCACCTAATTTCTCATGCTGGTGTCTTCTTTTCGGATATTAGTGACCTCTGCTTCATTGCAAGTGTAAGGTCAACTCTTAAAATTTCAGAGATTTCCAAGTTTACTATCAAAAGATGTACTGTAATTTTGATTTGTGGGGTATATTTCAGAGCTAAGGACTCTCATGCTGGCAAGACTTTTATTTAGCTAAGTCCTTGACCGTAGCTTATGATGTCTTTTCAGAAATTGTGTTAGGGGCCATAAACAAATATGCTCCCTTGGTGAAAGTCCGTACCAGGGGAAAAACTGCCGTTAGTTCACGGAGGACCTGAAGGGTGCTCTGAGGAGCAGGGACATGCTCTGGAAAACCACTAGGAAATCCAATCTCCCTAATGATTGGATCCTATTTAAAGGGCAAGGAACCATTGTACTAAGTTGATTAGAGAAGCTAAAGCACATTTTACCGTACATAGCTAGAGCTACCTTCCAGTTGTCCTTCTAAATTTTTGAATACAATTAAAGTGATTGAAGGCCATTCTTCTGGAAATCATATTCCTGCCAACATCTTAGTTGATGATTCTGTAGTCTCTGACAGACCTTCTATCCTTGACTCTTTTAATAATCATTTTGCCACTGCTGGTCTAGCCTTTGACTCTTCCCCCGCTCCCTCTCTCTGTAGCATATGGTAACTTACCCTAGTAACAGTGTAGAATGGTTTAGTCCACATCCTCCTGCAGTTTTGGGCCAATGGTATGTCTGGGGTGGAAACTGAGTTTTAGAAACTGCACAAGCAGATTGTAGTAGTAGTAGTTCTGCTGAGGCCTGCTGATCTATCTAATGTGTGTTTGTTGAATAAACCTCAGAGCTGTTAGAAGTTACTTATGGTGCCCAGTCATTCCTAAAACCAGCAATCCTGTAAGAAGCAACTAAAGTGAAATATTATATGGTGTCAGAAGTGAACTTGCAGTGCAGCAGTTGCAAGAAAGAAGAAAAGTTTGTGCTGCCAAGAAAAGAAACAAAAAGACAATATTTGTGAGTACCTAAAGCTTACTAAAAGACTGTATAACAAAGTATTTTTGGCAATATGGAGCAATTTAAGCCACCTCCACCACTGTTGTTGACTGGAAACCTTGCAGAAAACTGAAGAAGGTGGGCACAGAGATTAAGTCTGTACTTCACAGCCACGGGGTTAGATGATAAGTCAGAGGAAATGAAAATTGCAGTCTTGCTGCACACAATCGGGGATGAGGCCCTTGAGGTGTACAATACCCTCAATATAACGTATGCTGACCCACAAGCTAAAAAAGCAGCTGAGGTTATGGAAGCATTTAAGAATTATTGTGAACCAAGGACAAACGCGGTGTTTGAGAGGCATCAGTTTTGGGTCCATCCGTTCAATGAGCACTCAGGTATAGACAAGTTTGTTATGGAGCTCAGGCAAAAAGCTCGGAATTGTGAGTTTAAAGAGACTGAGGACTTAATGATTCGAGATAAAATTGTCTTCAGCGTTACTGACGACAGGCTCCGAGAAAAGCTACTGGAATACCCAGACCTCACGATGGCCAAAGCAGTGAACATATGCAGAGCCAAAGAGGTAACAAGGGCACAGACAAAAGCGATGTCACAAGGGACTGCTGATAAGTTCATCCATGCTGTAGAACATAAATCGAGGCAGGATGGTAAAACAGGCTGAAAACCAGACCGCCAGCTACCAACACATGAGACACGTGCACAAAAATCAAACACGTGTGGGAGGTGTGGCAAGGGACATGTGCCAAAGGCTTGTCCAGCGTATGGACAAGAATGTCGTAAATGTGGCGGCCTCAATCATTATGCAAAAATGTGCAGGTCCAAAAAGTCCAGCAAACCTCATGAGAAAATGACCAAAGGGGTAGAAGCACTGTTTGTGGGTGCTGTAAAAAGAAAACAAGAAACGGTGCGGACACAAGTACCAGATGAAGGGTGGTACGCTACCTTGAAGATAATGGGACAGCCAGTTAAGTTCAAGTTGGACACTGGGGCTGAAGCCAATATACTGACTAAAGAAGTGATTGCGCAGTTTCCATGCAAGGTACAAATCAAGCCGACCAGTACTATCCTAATGGCATATGGAGGAGCACAAATTAATCCTGAAGGGGAAGTGACGCTAAAGTGTAAGACACAAGACAGAGAGGCCAATCTGCAGTTTTATGTCACTAATACATCGGAGCTTCCCTACTGGGTCAACAGGCATGTGTCATCCTGGATCTGATTCGCAAAGTAAAGGTGCTTAAACCAAGCCACCAAGCACAAAGAGGAACTTTGCACGATATAAACAGTGTTTGAAGGCCTAGGAGAATTCCTGGTGTTTACCACATACATACTGACCCAAATGTTACTCCTGTGGTACATGGGTGCAGGAAAGTCCCATATGCAATCACGGACAGACTAAAACAGACACTGGAACAGCTGGAGCAAATTGGGGTGATTAGCAAGGTAAGAAAACATACAACATGGGTAAATAGCCTTGTAATTACTGAAAAGAAAAATGGTGAGATCAGGGTGTGTTTGGACCCTAGAGACTTAAATAAAGCTATCAGAAGACATCACTTCTCCATCCCCACACTGGAGGATATTCAGAGTAAGCTTGCAGGTAAAATGTTTTTTACAATTCTAGATGACAAAGATGGGTACTGGCAGATCAAATTAGATGACAAATCTGCAGACCTATGTACATTCAACAGTCCATGGGAAGGTACAAATTCTGAACTTCCTTTTGGTATCGGTCTGTAGTGAAGTATTCCAGCAGAGAAATGCTGAACACTTCGGGGACATACCAGGTGTTTTTGTAATAGCTGATGACATGCTTATAGCTGCAGCTACCAAGGAAGAGCATGACAATATTCTGAGAAAAGTAACGGACAGAGCAGTGGAACTCAATGTAAAGTTCAATAGTGACAAAATACAGTATTTGGTGAGTGAGGTGAAATACATGGGGCACATCATAACCAAAAATGGACTACGGCCTGATGAAGCCAAAGTAGAAGCAATAGCTGAGATGCCTCCTCCCAAGGATAAAAAAGCACTACAGAGGCTGTTAGGAATGACTCGATACTTGGCGCAGTACATTCCGAATGAAGCAAACCTCACTGCACCACTACGGCAGCTACTCAAAAAAGATGTCATGTGGCAGTGGCAGCCAGCACAGGAAGAAGCCTTACAAAAGCTGAAAGAGACTATTTCTTGTGCACCAGTATTAAAATTCTTTGATCCAAAAGAGGACATTGAAATCCAAGCAGATGCATCTAAGGACGGACTAGGTGCTTGTCTACTACAAAGAAACAGACCAATAGCTTATGCATCTAGGTCATTGTCCAGTGCTGAAAGAAACTATGCACAGATAGAAAAGAGTTGCTAGCAATTGTGTCTCTCTACAGAAATTTCATCAGTATGTTTATGGAAGGTCAGTGAAAGTATAATCAGATCACAAGCCACTACAGTCCATACTGAACAAACCAATTGGAAAGGCTCCGGCAAGATTGCAGCGGATGCTGTTACAGATACAGAAATATGACATAGAGGTAATATATACTCCAGGCAAAGATATTCTGATTGCAGACACTCTATCCAGGGCAGTACCAAGAAAACCAGCAGAGGGAGACATTGATCTAAGTAGTGAAACGGTCATATACTCAATCAAGCAACAGAGACACTGCCTGACAGCATGTTAGAGGGGCTAAAACAGGCCACACAGAGGGACAGTGAGTTACAGTTGCTTAAAGAAATGCACCTCAAAGGATGGCCTAACAGGAAAAAACAAGTCAGCATCAAACTTCAGCACTATTGGCCCATGAGACACAATATATACATAGAAAATGATCTCATAATGGTGGGTAAAAGAATCATCATACCCAAAGAGCTGAGAACAGATATGCTACAAAGACTTCACACAGCACATCAAGGAATACAAAGGTCGAAGGCACAAGCCAGAGCTGTGATGTATTGGCCAGGCATGAATCGAGAAGTAGAAATGATGGTTGAAGCATGTGGACCTTGTCAGGAACTCTTACCCAGCAACCATAAAGAGCCAATGTGTCCACATGAAATACCTGACATGCCATGGTTAAAGCTGGCAGACATTTTTGACTTTAGGGGTCACTCCTACTTAATAGTAGTGGACTATTTTTCAAAATACCCTGAGGTTCTCAGAATGCCTGACAAGACAGCAGCTACAGTTATTGCAAAATTGAAAGCTGTATTTGCAAGTCATGAAATGAAGCAATTTGCAAAGTTATGGGAGTTCAAAATAACTCATTCCAGCCCAGGATACCCACAGTCTAATGGTTTAGCTGAAAGAATGATCCAGACAGTAAAAAGAATCTTTCTGAAGTCTATGCAAGGTCAGACCGATCCACATCTCGCATTGCTCAGTCTTAGAAATACACCAGTCACAGGACTGAACTTTACACCTTCTCAATTGTTAATGGGCAGAATGTTGAGGACAACATTACCAGCAAGTGCAAGGGCACTTGCGACCTGAAATACAAAGGATGCACATAAATGTCTGAAAAGACTACAGAAAAGACAGAAACAGTATTATGACAGGAATGCAGCTCCATTTACTCCATTCAGAGAATGGAAAGGGTATGCATAGAGACTTCTAGTGGTGGCAACCTGCCACAGTGGAAAGAATCTGTGATGAGCCAAGATCCTATAGTGTGATTACACCTGCAGGACAGCGATACAAAGGAACAGGAGACACCTGAGGAGAGAGCGAACAGTTGCTTTGGAGGCTGAAGAGCAACAGGCAGATGAGTCAACTGAATCCATTATTGTCACAAACAGTGCAATCCGGGACAACAACCAGGAACAGGACACTTGTCAAGAGTATGAACAACCTGAGATGGAACCTGTTGTTTCAATGACACTTTGCCAGAAAGACTGAGGCTGTACCCAGTGTGCAGTCTACTCGAATGACCAGAAGAGGCGTCTGCTTAAAGTTCCTGAGAGGTTCAGAGATTTTGTTATGACTTAAGTCAGTGGTAAAGACTTATTACAACAGAGCTTAGTACCAGTGACTTTAGACCCTTACTCATCACAAAGTAAGACTCAACCATTATGTTAATAGTGCTTGGTAATTATTTGTCATTGATATGCAAACTGAAATCAAGGTAATTGCTTTCTTTTACTAGAAGGGGAGATGTAGTATATGGTAACTTACCCTAGTAACAGTGTAGAATGGTTTAGTCCACATCCCCCTGCAGTTTTGGGCCAATGGTATGTCTGGGGTGGAAACTGGGTTTTAGAAACTGAACAAGCAGATTGTAGTAGTAGTTCTGCTGAGGCCTGCTGATCTATCTAATGTGTGTTTGTTGAATAAACCTCAGAGCTGTTAGAAGTTACTTATGGTGTCCAGTCATTCCTAAAACCAGCAATCCTGTAAGAAGCAACTAAAGTGAAATATTATACTCTCCATCAACAGCTTGCTGAGGATACTCAAGATAAACCTATCTGCAGCACATCTTTCTCATTCCAGCCCACAACCCTGAAAGAAGTTGAAGACCTCCCCCTTCATTTAGGCTCCACATAAAGTGCTGGAGCTGACCTGATGGATCCCTACTTCTTAAAGGTTGGATATCATGTCCTAGCAGTTCCAATTACACATCTCTTTAATCTGTCTTTGTCTCAGGGTGAACTTCCGCCCATTTGGAAGTCTGCCCTTGTGGTCCCATTGTTTAAAATCAGGTGATCCTAGGGATCTTAATAATTACAGGCCAATCTCATTACTTCCAACACTGTCTAAGTTGTTAGAGAAAATAGTGAGCGTCCAGCTACGAAACTACCTTGAATCGTAAAACCTGTTTAATCCCCTACAGTCCGGCTTCAGAGCACAGCATAGCACAATATCCGCTCTTGCTAAAGTGACCAATGACTGGCAAATAGAGTTGGATAATAGGAATTTCATCTGCGTGGTGTTCTTGGACCTAAGTAAAGCATTCAACACCGTGGACCACAACCTGCTTCTTTCATCCCTTCGGATCATGGGCCTAGATGCCCTTTCCTTAAAGTGGTTCACAAACTACCTCTCTGGTCGATTTCAGCAAGTAAAGGCTGAGGGAGAAGTCTCTCCTCTAAAACCTTTGATGAGGGGCGTACCTCAAGGTTCCATTCTGGGACCCTTGCTTTTTGCTATCTATATCAATAAAATTGACACTACCATCAATGAAGCTAAAATACATTTATTTGCAGACAACACAGTGATCTATGTCAGCAACTCTTCCCCTGATGCTGCACAGAAAACCCTTCAAAGTGAATTCAACCTGTTGCAGCTACAGTTACTAAACCAGAAATTAGTTCTTAATACCAAAAAAACTAAAGCATTGCTCCTCTCACCTCTTGCTCATGCTTCTAATCCTGCGTCTGATGGAACACGTCCACTTATCACCACCATCCTTGGGGAGCAGCTGGACTACGTAACAAACTTCAAATATTTGGGAGTTTGGTTAGACAACAAACTCTCATTCACTGATCATATTGATGAGTTGTTAAAGAAACTTAGGCAGAGACTTAGTTTCTTCTTTAGGATAAACAACCTACTTACTAGAAATGCCAAGTCGAAGTTGGTCCAAACCACCTTTCTTTCTTTACTTGACTATGCAGATTTCTTATATGGCCAGAGTACCGCTGCTGCTCTTGCAAAACTTGACACACTTTATCACTGTGCCTTAAGATTTGTTACAGGTTTACCATATTCCATCCGTCACTGCTCACTGTACACAGCAGTAGGATGGACATCTCTTAGCTGTAGACGAAAGAAGAATGCTGCATTCTGGACTTATAAAGCAATTTTAGGAATGCTGCCTCAGTACATCTCCGCCTGCCTCCCGATATGTACTCTCGCAAGTATGTCTTGAGAAGCGCCTCCTTCATTGCTCTGTATGTATATAAGGCAAAATCGCATTTCGGCAGAGCAACCATAAGCTATGTACTAACTCAGATGTGGAATAAATTGCAAAGGGCCCTGAAACTAACCCATCCTATCTCCCTTTCTACCTTCAAATCTCTTTACCTAAGTCATAATAAGGAGCCATGCACCTGCTTCACTTGATGCCGTTATTCCTATAATCCTAGTCAGATGAGTCCTGCCTCCACAGTTATACTGTGCCCATCATTTATATTTTGAGGCTCCCCCTTTGCCTTCCCCATCCACTGCCCCTGCTCTCACCTTTCTATTTACCTGCCATCCTCTTATTCCCCCCCTCCCCCGTTAGGGTTACCACCTTTTAAGAAGCCCAAAGTGGGACATTTTTTACCAAAACATCATTTTTTGCAGGACAGTACGCAACCTCAACCAATACAACAGACTTGTTTTCTCTGCAAAATCAGAATTAAGGCTAAGTATTGTAGTTCTTAGTTGTTTCTATTGTTTCTTATCATTTTAAGGTACTTTAGTTAAGGTATTGTAGTTTTCTGCAACATTTAGTAGAAAATTAGAAAATATTTTTATTACTATAAAGTCAGGACATGTAGCATTTTTCATGTTTTTTTGCAGGACACAGCTGCCCAAATCAGGACTGTCCTGCGAAAATAGGGACAGGTGGTAACACTACCCCCCGTCTCTCTCCCCTACTCCCACGGAATCGTTCTTGGCTGAACCTAGATCCCTTGCTACTGCAGTGGTTCACATACAAACAATGTGTGTTTCTCCTTTCTTCATTCAACTCCTCTATGTCCCTGCCCTGGATTGTACCCTTACTTTGTTGTTGTTACCTCCTCACAAATACCATTTAGGGTAGCCTTCTAACCCTTACCCCTACCTTGGACCTTTATTTACAGTGTATATTGGGCACCCAAATCTACTGTTCCCATTGACTGTTATGTCTATTCATGTATAATTCAATTTATACTTCTATGCTGTGTTATCAAATTAGTTCCCTATTTCAGATTCCAATTGTCCTTTGTTACTGTATTTGCCTTTGATGTTATCCCTGTATATATTTTTTTATTTATACTGTATTTTATTCCTGCCTGTATATTGTTCATTGTATCTTTCTGATCTGTCTCACCCTGTACACCCCAGGTCCACCTCGAAAATGAGTTATGCTCAACGGTGATCGCCTGGTTAAATAAAGATTTTTGACTGATACAGAACTTTTTTAAAATGTATCCTTGAACCTTAAAAAACACTAATAAATGTTTTTTTTTTTCAAATCAAATCAAATCAATTTTATTTTTATAGCGCCTTTCAAAACCATGGCGCTGTACATAAAACCAAATACAGCAAATATAAATGATTAAAAACAGGAACAGTAAAACAGATTATCCATATTTAGGAAAGGCTAAATTAAATAAATATGTTTTTAACTCAGTTTTAAACTTATCGACGGTCAGGCATTCTCTTAACCGATGAGGTAGAGAATTCCACAGGGTTGTAGCTGAAAAAGGAAAAGCACGGGAACCAGATACATAGATACATAGACAGTGTCGGCAGATAAGGGCCTATGGCCCACCCAGTCTGCCCATTTGAGCTTGTAAATTCAGTTTGTTTTCCTAGAAGTCTGTTGCCCCTTACCCCTGACCTCTAGAATTCCTTTATGTCTATCCCATGCATTCTTAAATCCCGTGATTGTTTCAGCCCCCACCACTTCCTCTGGCAGGGTGTTCCACTTGTCCACCACCCGTTCTGTGAAGAAATTCTTCTCGTGTTTCCTCTGAATCGTCCTCCTCCAACTTCATCCCATGCCCTCTAGTCCTGGAACATCTTTTTCGCTTAAAAATAGTGTTTTCCTGCACCCTGTTCCTCCTGTAAGATACTTGTATGTCTCTATCATATCCCCTCTCCCTCCTCTCTCCTCCAGGGTACATGTTCAGTTCCTTCAACCTGTCTTCACAGGACTTGTGATGCAATCCATGCACCATCTTTGTTGCCCTCATCTGAACCTTCTCTACCCTGTCTATGTCCTTACATAGGTATGGTCTCAGAACTGTACACTGTACTCAGGTGGGGCCTCACTAGTGTCTTGTATAGCGGAATTATGACCTCCCTTTCCTGCTGGTGATGCTCCCTGCCTATACATCCCAGCATCCTATTTGCTTTACCTGCTGCCTTGTCACACTGTTTCCCTACCTTGAGGTCATCAGAGATGACAACCCCAAGATCCTTTCCTGCTTGGTGCATGCTATATCCTCACCCCCAGCTGATATATTGTGCCAGGGTTTTTGTGCCCCATATGCATTATCTTGCACTTCTTTGCATTGAATTTCAACTGCCAAACCCTGACCATTCTTCAAGTTTCTGCAGGTCGCTTCTCATTCTGTCTACACCTCTGTGTGTGTCTACTCTGTTACAGAGCTTTGTGTCATCAGCTGAACAGTGAAATTCTGCCTCCTAGATCTCTGCGCAATGTCACTGATGAAAATGTTGAATAGGACCGGTCCTAGCACTGATCCCTGTGGTACCCACTGGTCACTCTTCCCTCTGTGGAGTGACAGCCATTTACCACCACCCTCTGTGTCCTGCCACCCAGCCAGTTACCTACCCACCACACTACTGTCCTGCCCACACCATATTCCCCAGTTTGTGTAATAGTCTTCTATGTGGCACAGTGTCAAAGGCCTTGCTGAAGTCCAGATAGCCATGTCCACTGCCCTCCCTGATCCACCTCCTAGTCACCCAGTCAAAAATTCAATGAGGTTGGTCTGACATGACCTCCCCAGGTGAAACCATGCTGCCTTGGGTCCTGTAGTCCATTGACAACCAGATGTTCCACCAATCTCTCCTTCAGTAGTGCTTCCATGATCTTCCCACTACCGAGTAAGGCTGACTGGTCTGTAGTTCCCTGCTTCCTCTTTGTTCCCACTTTTAAGGGACTCTGCTGTCCTCCAGTCTTTGGGTACCTCCCTGTTTCCAGTGATCGGCTAAACAGGATAGCCAGAGGTTCAGCCACCACCTCTCTTAGTTCTTTAAGGACCCTGGGGTGTCCCACGTCTAGCCACATTGCTTTATCAACTCATTACTTCCAGTTCCTTCAGGACCCTTTCGTGTAAAGGGACTTGTGTCCATTTCTGCACCATTCTCACCTTGTACTCCCTTCAGACCCATTACCCCCTCTTCCTCAGTAAAGACTGAGCAAGAAATACCTGTTCAATGTGTCAGCTTTACTGTTGTCATCCTCACTGGCTCCCATCCTCCCCTTCAGTCTCACTATCCCTCCTTTGTCTTTCTTTTTCCCTTATGTATCTGTAAAGGTTTTGTCCCTCTACCCACTGATTTTGCAATGTGTTCTTCTGTCTGAGCTTTGGCTTCCTTACTGACCTCCCTGCCTCCCTTTGCTTCTCCTGGTACTTCTCCCTATCCCCTTCTGCCTGTGTCTTTTTGTATTGCCTGAATGCAATCTTTTTGGCTTTCACTTTCTTTGCTACCTCTTTGGAAAACCATAATGGTCTCCTCTTCCTTTTCCTCTTGCTAACCTGCTTAATGCATAATTCTGTTGTTCTTGTAATCCCCATTTTAAATATTGACCACTGTTCCTCAACCCCTGATTCCTGTCCCATTCCCCTTAATGTCTCTTTCAAGTATCTCCCCATTTTCCCAAAGTCTGCCCCCCTAAAATCCAGGATACGTGTTTTTGTGTGGTTTGGTTCTGCTCTTTCTGTGATTTCAAACCACAATGACTGGTGGTCACTGTTACCCAGGTGCTCCCCCACTGTTACCCCCATCACACTGTCCCAGTTTGTGAGCACAAGGTCCAGTATGTCTTCAATTGTACCCTGGGAATCTCTAGCAATCCCTCATCAGTGGATCGGAGATGACAGAGGGGGCAGTAGGGTACCAGGAGGTCTTACAGGTAGCCAGGTCCCTGATCATGTAGGGCTTTAAAGGTTAGCAAGCCAACCTTAAAGGTGATCCACCACTGTACAGGCAGCCAGTGCAGCTCACGGAGCACATGCGTAATATGGCTGGTCCTAGAGGTCCCAGTCAGAAGCCTGCCCGCCACATTCTGCACCAGCTGCAAGTGGCAGATATCAACCCCTGGTAGTCCTAGGTAGAGGGAATTGCAGTAATCAAGATGGGTAGTGACAAAGGCATGGACCAATGTTGGGAGATCATCAGGAGGAACCAGGTGTTTCACCAGGGCAATATTCCTCAGATGGTAAAAAGAGGATTTGATGACAGCTGACACCTGAGATTTTAGGGTCAGTCTCAGCCAGCTGGAGCTCATCCATGTTCTGATCTTAGTAAGGCAATTATTGAGCATGGAGAGTGCATTATTCTGTCCGGGCAGAAAGAACATATACAGCTGAGTGTCATCTGCATAGCAGTGAAAACTCAGACTTATCACCTGATGATATCTCCCAATGGCAGCATGTACACTGCAAACAGCATTAAAGTTTTTTTTCCATTTTTTATTAATTTACAACAATTTAGTTCATAATTACAATAATATATTGCAGGGCATGTTTCATCACAGTATATCATCACTTTTGTGGTGCGCAAGGCACTTGGATTCACCTCGTGTCTCACAATGCACCTGAGGTGTGCCGATATCCTATGATAAAACATGCCCCTTTGTGTATTACTGCTTAAGTACAAAGTTGGTAACAGGAACTAAGACCTGTGATTGGTCAGATATGATCACATGTCCATGTGTTATTCCGGCACAACAGCACAGGTCAGAAATACTTAACTTTCGGACCCTCACTATTCAATTTTTAAATAAAAAATCTGAAGCATGCCATTATCACGCACACCCTGTCATGCCTCATTACTTAAATACTTCTTGCCTTCCTTATTTATTTTGGTTGACTGGTTTGGAAGGGCTTGGAAATCCTTCCTATTTTCAGCCTGCTTTTGGAGGGAGAAAGAATTCAGAAAGTACCGAATGATATTTAACCAGATTAATCTGTTGGATTAGTGAATGGAGAGAAAATTGGCCAGGACCTTGACAAAACTTTCTTTCTGTTAATCTGTCTGCATAAACCTGATAGAAACGACAACAAGATGGCCAGGCTCTTCATCCTGCCCTCCTTCCACACCCTTGACGGGACTCCCATCGAGGACACATCCTCTTTTAGATATCTTGGGGTTTGGTTGGACCAACACCTCAATTTCGCTGTGCACATCGATACCATCCTGAAGAAACTGCACCCCAAGCTTGGCACCCTTTACAGGAATCGTAGTTGTATCCCGCTGGCTGTGAGGCGCGAACTTGTCCAGAAGATGATACTCCCCATCTTTGATACTACTATGATGTAGTCTATGGTGCTGCTCCCAAATCTTCCTTGACCAAATTGGACACTCTCTTTAACTCCTTCTGCTGCTTTGCACTTGACTCCCCCCCCCCCAAACCCATCACTGTGAACTCTATTGTTCCCTTGACTTTCCATCACTGTCAAACAGGCGTCTCTCCCACTGTGCCAAACTAACCTCCAAATTCTGGCTCGGTGAACTCCCTCTCTACCTCTCATCCTCTCTCGCCATTCCTCCTCCTTCCTCCCGTTCCCTCAGATCTAGTGAGACGTGCACATTGGTGGTCCCATGCCGCTCCTCCTTTATCAGCCAGACCAGCTTTTCCTATCGGTTCCCTAAAACCTGGAACTCCCTCTCACCCCAATTAAGGCATTCCTCCTCCTCCTATTCCCTTGGCACTGCCCTCCACAATTTCCTTGCTCCCTGTACTTAGTTCCCGCCTGCCAACTCCACCCTCCCCCGGCAGGGTTCATAACATCCTAGAGGGTCAATTTGGAGTTGACAGCCAACCCCCCCAACCTCCTCCCCCTTCCACACCCACCTCTCCTTGCCCCATACTTACAGCACTTATTCCCTACCTTGAGCCCCCTCTTGGTATTTCTTAGCACTACAATTGTTCTGTTAGTTTATATTGTATTGCCTGTTTTATTGTTTCCTATACTGTTTGATTCCTTTTTTGAAATATCACCAACTGTATTGCCTGCATTGTATTACTGCTGCATTATGCTGTCTTCACTTTTACTCAGTTTGTAACTGTTCTCTACCCATTCAGTGTATGTACAGCCTGTATCTGTCTTATCCTCATGTTCCTCTTCCCCCAGGTCGCACTGGGAGACGAGCAACTTGTTGTTCAGTGTGCCTTCCTGGTGAAACATTTCAATAAATAAATAAGATTGGGAGTCAGTGCTGCCACTGGCTACATCCCCAGAAACGTCACCTTCATTCAGGTAGCAGTTTTTATTGTTATTTATTTATTTATTTATTTCAGAGATCAGATATACCTTTGAGTCATAGACTCCTTTACAAAGGTTCCACGTCACATGTAATAGATACAGATACACAATACAGAATGCAGATATACAAGACAATACATGTTACAGAGTAAAGACATTTTTTTTTTTACAGAAAATAAATTAGCTAAAACTTCAGAATAGAACAGTTTGAGACAGTTAGAAAGTAATGGGAACTTAACATCCCTAAGAGGCGGAAACTGAGATGTCTGAGGAGGCCAGCCAGAGGCCCTTGTCAAGAAGTAGGGGCAGGGCTACTGGTTCATGTGCAGTTGCAGATTGTTGTGGAGTGAAGGTGGGCCCTAAGGTGCATTTTGAGTGACCAATTCTTTGATCAAGACACAAGGAGAGGTAGGTTATTGATCCACAAGGGTGCTCTGTGCAAAAGGATCTTTGGAATTGGGTTGTCTGACAGGGAGGAGCGGAGGCAGCTGGGAGTCAGAGCTACGTGTGTGCTGAGTTTTTGAGTCAAGGTGATTAAAGGGGAGTGTGGCAGGAAGAGGCCAAGGGAGATTTTTGCAAAGACACAGGTGTGGAATTTTATTCTGTTGTCTAGGTTAAGCCAATTGGTGTCCTGATATAGCACTTGGTATCGTAAACCTGTCACCCTAATATCAGGCGGCAGGCCTTGTTTAGGACAAGTCTAAGACTATCAAGGACTGAGGAGCGTGCCCCACCAAAAGTCAGAAGGCTATAGTCGAGTAGGAAAAGTATCAAGGGAGGGATAGCAAGCTTAAGGGCTTCTGGGGTTAGGCAATGTTTAAAGTGGTACAAAAGCCCTAGTCTAATATTTAGGGCCTTAGATAACTGCTGAATATGCTCATGACAGGTAAGGCCAGAGTCCAAAGTGATGCCTAGGTACTTAAAGGAATGCACAGATTCCTGGGGGGTCTGAGACGCAGATAATATTTGAGGAAAACATCCTAGCCCGGGTTCTGCTGATGCGTGAAAAGCATACCTTTGCTTTTTTTATAGTTAATAGTAAGGCGTTGAGAGACAAACCAGCTTTCGACAGCCTTGAAGGAGGACTGGAGGGAGTGGTGGAGTTGAGAGGGGTCTGGGTTGGAGGAGAAGATGACAGCGTCATCAGCATATAGCAATAGGTTGGAGGGGCAGGATGAGGGGAGGGAGTTAAGGAAGAGGCTGAAGAGGAGAGGACCCAAAATGGACCCTTGAGGGACTCCTGAGAGGACAGGCGATTTGGTGGATAGGGTATTGCCAATTTTAACTTGAAGAGACCTATTGGTAAGATAGTCTGCAAACCAACCCACTACTTCCTGTGAGAGACCTAGGTTAAGTAAGGTTGTTTGAAGTAGTGAGTGGTGGATGGTATCAAAGGCCTTAGTGAGGTCGATGAAGATCGCACCTGTGATATGGCCTTTATCCAATGCAGTATGGATGTGTGGCGTCAGTTCAAGCAAGGCAGTGGCCGTGCTGGCCTTCATGGAAACCATGTTGTTGAGTGCAGAGAAGGTCATATTTGTTGGGTGGTCAGTGGGCTGATCCATTACATTTTTCCAATGCCTTGGAGGGAGGAAGTATGGAATTGGGCGTAATTGTCGGTGTTGTGCGATCACCCCTTTGAATATGGGTGTGATGGAGGCGGATTTCCAACTGGAAGGGAATTTACCTTGTGAGAGGGAGAGGTTTAGAATGTAGGTAAGAGGAGTTAGGACTTCCTTAGAGAGAGTCTAAGAATTCTGAGATCAAGGGTGGCGTTGGAGGCGTGGCTAATTGCAGCAGTAAGGTATAGTTCCGTGGACTTGGGAGAGATGCTCGCAGTAGAGAGGGGGCGCGAGGTGCGGAGGGTGTGCTAGGAGCAGGAGGGTCATAGAAGCTAGGGTGGAGGACATGGCTAAGGTTGGAGAAGGTGTCACTGAAACTTGCAGCAATAGTTGTAGGGTCGGAGGTCAGGGACCCATTTGACATGACCTGGGAGGGGACTGGGTTAGGGACCTTTCTGCAGATTTTCTTGATGTTGTTCCAGAACTTATGTCCAGAACCCCAGGACGAAGATAAGGCAGATTTATAGTACTCAGCTTTTGCCCTGTGAATAGCCCAGGTGCAGTTATTCCGAGCCATTCTATAGTTCTGTCTGTCATGGGGGAGGCCGGACTCTATGGAGAGATGCCATAGTGAGTCTCTATCGCATTAATGCCGTGAACCTCTCGGTGAACCAAGGAACATGATTGCCTTTCACCACTCTTTTCGTGAGCGGTGCATAGCGGTCGCATATACTATTAAAGGACTGCGTGAATAGGTCCAAGGCGCTGTCTAGGTTTACGGTGTTCGAGATGAAGGACCAGTCCACGTCTCTGAGGTGTGCTTTTAATTGTGCCAATTTACCAGGACCAAGTTTGCGTTGCACAATTATTTTGGGAGGTGATCTTGGAATTTTACAGGACCAAGAGCAGAGCACTGGAGAGTGGTCACTGAGGGCATCTGGGAGGATGGTAACATTGGTGATCTTGCCAGGGCGATTGGAGAAAATGAGGTCCAGCAGGAAGAGGATCCAGTATGTGGATCAAGACGAGTGGGGGAAGTGACCATTTGAGAAAGGTCTTGGGCTGTGGCGAGATCAATGTAAAGGATGGCATCATTACTTAGCCAATTGATATTAAAGTCCCCAAGAATCAGTAGTTCAGACTGAGATGGTAGTGTGTCCAGATACGACAGTAACGCTAGGAAAGTTGATTTTTGTTGGTATATGTGAATAGATCCCAACACCCTCCTCTCAAGGTCCCACTGAGAAACTGGCAAGGCTCAATTAATCGTTGGTGGAATGCATGCTAATGAAGGAGTCTCCACAAGGGTGTTGCTTTAAGGTACAAAATGCAGTTTCAACCCCATAATAAAATGCAGGTTGCCATGGTGGTTCACCACTACCACTAGTTCACCACTGTCTTGAGGAAACGTCCTTACTGTTTCTGAGAAGTACCATGGATCTTTAACATCTACCTGAACAACCACCAGGACAGGCAGACAAGACTTTGGTTTAAAGTCTCATACAAAAGATAATAGCTCACACCAGCACAGAGACTTCATAGCACTGTGACGGGGCATTGGTATGGTTACTTATAACCAAGGGTAGAGTGCAGTACTCGCTGCAGTACCAACTGAAGGTCTCTAACCCTTCTACAAACCAAGTCCAACCCTGTTTAGCATCTGAAATCTGATGGTCTTAGGCTCCAGGGAGGTAAAGCTGCACCCTTCCTTCCTTTCCTCCTCCCCCCTCCAATTGAGATACATCTTGTTTTCAGTGTAGTCTGACTTCCACCCATTTTTCAGCCAGGAGGACTAAGCACAGGAGGTTAAATTGTCTGCTGGAGATCACACAGTGAGAGAGTGGTTTGGTGGCATTTAAACCTGGATTTCCTTCCTTCCTTCCTTCTTCCCTTCCCTTCCCTTCCCTTGCCTTCCCTTGCAACATATGTAATAACATCAAAGGCCAGCAAAAGGCTATAACTGCAGTTGCTGTGCTCTCCCCCACTGCCAGCACTCTTATACCAATTACTGGCAGTGACTGCTCATGAGGGGGGCCAGGTCAGGATTAGCAGTATGCTCCCCATGGCTTGAAATTACTTTTATGTTAAAATGCTATTTTACAAATGTTTTGCTTCATATAATAAAATGCAGTGTTTATAACTCTATATTCTCATAGTTGCACTGTTTATTTATTTATTTAAAAGTTGATAAGTGGGAAAGGCACACTGAGCTCATTTCCACGTGTGACCTGGGGAAATGGGGTACAGGAGAATAAATGACAATTACATCAAATAAGCAGTTGAAGACAGCAGAGAGTATATAAATCTATGTTATTATAACTGCAATTTTTGTACATTACACATGTCTGGATATCACTGCCTGGCTCAATGGCTTTTCAATTCTTTCTGAATAAACATAACTGGAAGAAAAAATACCCAACCTCTTCTCAAAATGATTGAAGCAGCTGTGATCTTTCTAAAAAATCATCCCTCCTAAATGATTACACACAATGACTTATCTGGGAGAGGCTGGACTGGACAACGTGCGTGAACTCTCCTGCAGCCAATATTCCTGCACCACTACCTACAGTGAATCCTACACAGAGATGTACGTGTGAGCTCCCTTATAGTATGTGCTACAGCTCAAAATCTGCTTGGTATTAATCCAGCAAACAAATGACAAATACCAGTACTACCGGTAAGGTGCAAATAGGCTTTTATTTAACTCCAAAAGTTGTAAAGGTGCCCCCCCCTTAAGAATAGAGGGGCAAAATTTACAGTTTCCACATGGAAACAGCATGTTGGAATCCTGGAGATGGATACTCATGCAAAAATTGAATAGTATTATCAAATTTACTGCCTATTGACACGTATATGTATTAATTAATCAAAGAGGCAGTATAGCACAATGGGTTAAGGCTCTGAGCTGCAGATCTGGAGACTTGGCTTTGAATCCCACAGCTGCCTAGGTGCATACTGTGTGATCCTGAGCAAGTCACTTCACTTCCTTGTGCTCCCAGGTTGCATCTGGAAACAAGCTTCAGATTAGTGTGCTACTCCTGGTTAAATAATGTTCCCTTTCCCCTTAATTAGCTTCCTTTTGGAAGGAAACAGATATTGTATAGATTTAAGATTATTAGGAGATATTTATTGGCATACATGTAGTATAAAACCTTGTTTTTTAACTTTAGTATAAAGACAGTGTCACTTTAATAGATACCTGTTTTAAAAGGAGACATTGGTTACTCTGCAGGACCTCCTGATGATGTAGCCCTTGCTAGGAAACCAGTAAGGGATTTTACCTGAGCTGAGGTGTTTGTTTTCAACCCTCATGTGTGGAGTTAAATTAAATAAAAGCCTATTTGCACCTTACGAGTAGTGCTAGGATTTGTTGCTCTGCTACCACAGATTACAAATTTAATCAAGAAAAAACTGAGAGTGTGGGTTAACCCACTCAGTGGGGGGGGGGGCATAATTTATTTCAGACCCTTTTGCCACCCATGTCACACAAGGAGGGTCACATAAAGAGGGAGTGGGGGTTATGGATTTCAAACCAGGGTCTCCAGGTTCCCAGCTCTAAACTCTATCTAATAACCAGGCAAAACTACCCCAATAAGCACCTACTAGAAAAGATAAAAGAGCACGCAGGGTGCAGCTCAGCTCAGGTTTCCATTTCAGGTCTAAAAGCCCACCACCTTATCAGTTCAATCTGAACTGTGCCCTAGGATCTGCACCAGAAACAATCAGGCAGAAGCATGACTGATGAAAGGCAGTGGGGGGACAGGCCTCAAGGTGAATAAGTGGCCATTCACAGCCCAAGTAAAGGCAACGAATACAATGCCATACATTGTACTTTAATACAGTGTCATTCATACCAGAGCATCTCAGAACTCTTCAAGGAGATGCAATCTAACAGTAAAGTAATGCAATAAAAGAGAAAAATAACATTCAATAGAAATGAATGAAATGGAGGTAAGTACAAACTCAGAATATTTAGAGAAAGAAGGAAGGAAGGAAGAAGGAAAATGGAATGGGCAGTGGGACATGAAAGAATTAACCAATATTATTATAGATTTATATGTCTTCCGATGGCCCTGTTAGCAACAAAAGAGGGGTCTAAAGCACACAGTTACAGTGTGAGAACTGCAAACTGTAGTCAAGCTATACTAAAGCCCTAAGAATGTAAGAGAGACCAGCCTTACGCTGTGAAGAATGCTGTCCGGGGGACATATAGTCATATTTTTGATCCTAGTAAATCAATAATACTGAAAAAAATGTATCCATTTCCAGGGTACCTGTGCATGAGAGAGTCTATAAAACAAGAGTTTGTCTTGGGCAGGGGAAAGGAGCGCTCAGTTTGGCTGAGACTGTTTCTTTGATCTATACTGTTCTTAAGTCTACATTTCTCACAGACAGTTACTACAAATACTGTACAGATTTATTCTCTGTGTGACTCTGTTTTTCCACACACCTATTTTCTCACTTATCTTTATCTTTTGTCTCACAGACTGGCACACTGGGTCTGACTGGAATTGCAGTGTGCATGATACCATAAATGAACATGGCATCAAGTCTAAGATCAAACATTACTCCTGCCAGTCTACGGTGATATTACATGACTACAGTGAACTTCCTAGTATAGGCAGTTGTTCCTGTGAGGAGACATTGTCAACTACCTTCCTAAAAATTGTGTTTTACACTTTAGTTGTCTACATTTAGAATACCATGCAAATTACACTGCCGCCCCATAATCGGGACCACTGCATCTCTCTCACTCTCTTCCACTAATTTTTAGGATATGCACCACTAAACTCAATCTATCACAACTGCATTATCATGTTACAGAAAACATCAGCCGCTCACTGGGGACTTCTGGCGATGGGCCAAGACAGTTCTTTTTTTTATATTTATTCTATATTCTATTCTGCTCAAGCCCACCCACTCAGACCACAGTAACCTTCCAACCCCGTCACCTCAGCAAAATCCAATGAGCTTTGCTGTCTCAACTTACCCACTTGTGGGGTCTCCCAACCCCTCCAAATCTGGTGCTTCCCCAATGGGCGGTGGGCAGTATCAGGTACAAGAGTACCACTTGCATTATCCAGGCTCTGGGTGGCTTTACCTTGCTCTTTTCTCCACTTGAGGACATCAGCGACTGAGGCTCCAGAGCATGTTCAAATGCAGATGCACAAAAACGCATGAAGCCAGCCTTCATCCTGCCAGTCGCTCCAGCCTGTACTTTCATCAGTAGTTAAGCAGGGGCAATGATGCAGCAGAGTTAGTGAAATACCCCTCCTGGAAGGGGAGAGCATCAACTGTGATGCGTGATCCCCCATGGCTTGGGGTGGTTTCCAAAAACCAGGCTGCCAGCATCACTAACGGCAGCACTGCTGCTGTGCAGGCAGTCTGTTAGGCCAAGACAGCTAAAAAAAAAAAGTATCCCCTAGAAACTGACTGACTCTTAAAGCTATAGATCACACTGAGGCAAAATTATCTACCTATACCTTTTTAGGTGGCAAGTGATAGCTTCTGCCTATTGTGATCATGCACAATCTTTTGCGTGGTTGTAAAGATTCTTACATTTAGTGTGCGTGGGTTGGCTGTGGTGAGGCCAGAGTAGTGACATGTCAAACAGAATGTAGTACCAGTTGAATCCTTTTCTAGTCAGTTTACCTTTCCCCGCCCCCAACAAACACTCACATATTTGCATTCCCATGGTGGTTTGTGCTGTTTTTGAGGCTTTTGATTGCATGCGTGTTTACAAAAATCACACAAATTAAAAAAATGTCTGCCTTCTTGTATCATTTACACAATCTACAGTACATATTATTTTTCTTCTTTTTTACTAGCATTTAAATTACTTTGTCCCTTTCACTCACTTACTACAGGAGTTAAAATGTGTCTGCTCTCAAGCAGCTGAAGCTACAGTACCTGCCCACCATTATTTGATTCACCTTCTGGTGAAAAGAAATTGTCAGCAATTAGGGAATAGTTTTTCATAAAAGTCTGACTCTAGGGGGAGGCAGAAGAAAAGTGGGAGACAAAGAATGCCCCCCCCCCCCGATAATGGAACAGCAGTGAAGAAACACCCATGGGTATAAGTTCCCCAGAGGCAGTGGGGAGAGGGATAAGTGGGAGGAAGGAAAGGGAGGGTCAAGAGGTGGAACTATGGATGGGAAAAATACTAGGGAGGGTGGGTAGAGGAGGAAAAAAAGGAGGACAGTAGTAGTGAAAAAGGAAGGGTGAAGGATGGACTCGGGGAGGGAGGGCAAAGTAGGAGCAGGGAGGGACGAAAGGAGTGGAAAACCATGTGTGCCATTGCAAGGAGCCTAGGAAACAAAATTCTTGACATGTGTGCCAGTGCAAGGAGCCTAGGTAACAAAATTCCTGACCTTGCAGCTACCGTTGCAGAGGTGGACCTGGATCTGGCAGCCATAACAGAATCATGGTGCGCCAATAACCACAGCTTGGAGGAGGCCATACCATGTTACAACATGTTTCGTAAGGATAGGGTAGGGAGAAAGGGGGGTTTTTTTTTATGTAACTGAAGGTACAAGCGATGGAAATACAAAGATACAGTGGGGAAATGGAGGGGCTAGAAGTTCTTTGGGCTGGCTTAGAAATGGTGTTCAGGGCCTTTATATGCATGGTGTTGGTGGTGGTGTACAGGCCACAACACGGGGAGGAACTGGACAGAGTTTTGGGGGAGGCCATAGGCAAAATGTCAAGCGAAAGGGAAGTAGTAATCACAGGAAACTAATCTGCCAGATGTGGACTGGAACGTGCTGGTTGCAGCTATGACTAGGAGCAGGGTCATCCTAGACTCCCTGCAGGGGGCATTTCTCAGGCAGCTGGATCCCACTAGATATAGGACAGTGCTGGATCTGGTACTTACAAACAGGGACATTATAGGAGACATCACAGTGGGTAGCCCCCTTGGTTCAAGTGATCATCGTACAGTGTTGGGCAGGATAAAAACCACACTAGGACAATGGCCCTGGACTGCAGGAGAGCAGATTTTAGAGAAATGGGAGACTGCTTTAAGAAATATGTTGGGGGGGTAGCCAGGATGGGGATGGAGGTAGAGGCACAATGGAATAGAATAGACGATAGAATAACTGAGGTAACGGCAAGGTGTTTAAAGGTAACAAAGGTAAGAGGAGAAAAAGGCCACTGTGCTTCTCAAAGGAGGTAGCTAAGGCAGTAAGGGAGAAAAAACAGCTTTCAGAAAGTACAAAGAGACCCAAATGGAGGTGGACAGGGAGGTATGTCTAGAGAAACAAAGGGAGGCATAAAGGAGGGCATGGACATCAGAGGCTCAAACTGAGGAAAGGTTAACCCAGGAGGTTAAGAATGGGAATAAGACTTTCTTTAGATATGTGAATGAAAAGAGGAAAACAAGGGATGGTATAGTGAAAATCAGCAGGCGGGGGGCTGTGCAGAGGACCATGAAAAAGCTAACATTTCAAATGAATACTTCTGCTCAGTATTCACAGTAGAAGGGGAGAATGGGCTGACATGCATTAATGGTGGAGGGGGGGAACGTAGACACAAGTCCAGAGAGAGTCTGCTGTGAGTTGGAAGCCCTAAAGGAAAACAAGGCGATGAGGCTGTAAGGGATCCACCCAAGGATACTTAAGGAACTGAGCATGGTGCTAGACATCTTTCTGGCAACACTATTAAGCAATTTTGCACCTCATTGTAGTCTTGTAGATGGTGGTGGTTCCAGAGGAATAGAGCAAGAGCGGCAGTAAGGAGGAAGCCAGCAATTACAGACCAGTCAGTCTCTTATCAGTAGTGGGGAAGTTAAGGGAGTCCCTGCTGAAGGAGAGACTGTTGGAGTACTTGAAAACATTTGGGCACCCAGCACAGCTTCATGGGGGAAGTCATGTCAAACAAATCTCATAGATTGCTTTACTAGGTAGCTACATCAGGGGAGGGCAGTGGATGTGGCCTGTCTGGACTTCAGGAAGGCTTTAACACTGTACCACATGGGTGGCTGATAAAGAAATTTAGCAACCTGGAGGTGGGGGAGACAGTGGTGTGCTGGGTGTCAAACTGGTTGAAAGATAGGAGGCAGAGGGTGGTGGTAAACAGCAGTCACTCAGAGGACAGGCGTGACCAGTGGATTACCACAGGGATCAGTACTGGGCCCTGTCCTTTTCTGTGTCTTCATAAATGACATTACTGAGGAAATGGAGGGGATGGTGTGTCTCTTTGGGTTTACCCATGCTGCAGCGACAGTCATCATGGCGACATCCCCGTCAGTGACGACCGCCAGTGCCGACTGTCAACATTGCAGTGTCGGGATGCCTCCGTGTATCCAGTGTGGGGCTGTGCCCCAGACTCCCATGTGGGGCTCTGCCCCACACACACCCTGGTCTCTAGGATTCTAACTCTGAGTTGGAGTTGGACCGGGGGGGGGGGGAACCCAGCGAGGCAGTCCCGATCGCCATACAGACCACCACAGTGACTGGCGGATTTTGCCCGATTCCTATCGCTGTGGTGGTCTTCGCAATCAGGAAGTCTCTGTGGCAACAGTATACAGTCTCTTTGTGGATGACACCAAAATCTGCAACAGGGTGGACACCCAAGAGTGGGTGGTGAGAATGCAGCGATCTGGGAAACTAGAGGAGTGGTCTAGAGAGTGGCAGCTGGGAATAATTGCCAAAAAGTACAGTCATGCACCAGGGGTGGGGTAACTGGGGCTGTGTATAAGATGGGGGGTACTACAGTTACCAAGCAAGAGAGGAACCTAGGGTGATCATATCTGATGATCTCAAGGTGGCAGGGCAGTGTGACAGGACATTTGGCAAGGCATGCCAGATTGTGGGGTGCACAGGGAGGGGGATCTCTAGCAGGAGAAGGGAGGTGGTGTTGCTTCTGTATTACTCATTTCTGAGACCCACCTGGAGTACTGTGTCCAGTTCTGGAGGCTGCTCCTCTGCAAGAACATTGGCAGGGTGGAAGCGGCCCAGAAGAGGGACACTAAAAAGCTGCAGGGGTTGAACAAGAAACCATACGAGGAGAGACTGCAGGGGCTCAATATGTGCTCCCTGGAGGAGAGGAGAGTTAGCGGGGACATGATTGAAACCTATAAGTACCTCACAGAGTGAACAAAGTGCAGGAGTGGAGCCTCCTTCAAAGGAGGAGGAGCACCAGAACATGGAGGCATACTATGAAGCTTGAGGGGGGAATTTTAAGAGGGTTGTGAGGAAACACTTCTTCAAAGAAAGGGCAGTGGATGCGTGGAACTGCCTGCCAGAAGAGGTGGTAGGGGCGAAGACAGTGGGGAGCTTCAAGCATGCGTGGATAAGCACATTCGTACAATAAGTAGAGGGAATGGAGAAGGGCGGGACACCTGTGCCCAAGTAGGGTGCAGGGCGTAGTGTTAGGCAGGGAAGACAGGGCAGGCTAGGTGAGCCTTCCAGTCCTTTTCTGCTGACACTTTCTATGTTTCTAGATACTGGCTGTATTTGAGGACTGCTTTCTCCATTGTCGGAGGTTGTCCCTTTCATGAAGCTAAAGGTGTGGATTTATGGAAGACCAATGTTACTCTTTAGGGTGCATTGCCCAGATGTGGTACAGTCTAAACAGTGACATGGTCCCTGGCACATTTCAGTACTGGAAGTGTGTGGACTGAAAAACAGTATAGAATTTGCATTATGTAGTACTGCTGTTCATGCACTGCATCCCAAAGTGCTTTGCAAGCAATTTATTCACACAGGATAACATAACCAAGATGCTACATCTCATTTCCAGTGTGGTCCTGCTGCCACATGGGACAGCTTGATGCCTCTCGATACTGTTGGCACTTGATTTTTCTATGTTAGATTGACCCTTTTTCTCCTGTCTTGTGAAATGCCCTTTTTTAACCCCATTTTAAGTTTGCAATGGCATTTGAAATACATATTTTTTTATTCTTTTGATAACTGGGTAAGGTCCACAAGGCACAATGCCTGTTTTCAGGGGTGACCTGGAGCACTGGGGAGGTTAAGTGGCTTGCTCAGGGTCACACCGTATGCAAGTGGAGGTTGTGGGGATCAAACCCAGGTCTGCTGGATGTGCCAAGCTCATTCACAGCTCATTACTATAACCTCTAGGTTATACTGCCAGTCCCAATTAAAAGGCAGCTCCATTAAATGTGACTTTATCAATATTCTGAGCAACATTTCTTAACACCCATTATTTAGAACAACTTTTCCTGTGACTCAGATGACTTAGCATACATTATAAAACGGGTAGGGAAATTTACTGCATCCCGATTGGTCAGCAGATATGCAACATCAGACTACTACCACTGGTTAAAAAAAGTGCTGCCAATCAGGACACAGCACACTAGGGTATCAATACCTTTTTGTAAAAAAATTCCTGACTGCTAGTGCAATTACAAACAGGGACACCATGTTACTCTCACTAAAAACGTTAGGCCCATAAAATGAAATTCCATCAAGTACTGCTTCATTTAGCAATAGGGGACAGAGAACATGCAGCGCAGGGCTAAAATGGAAGTAAACAAAGGATGTGCACGAACATGAAGGAAGCGGGCAGCTGTAAGTACAGCCTCTCCTCAGAGCTTTTGTCTTCAGTACCCCTGAACATTTTGGTGGACCTGCATTGAGCCCTCTTGACAGTCTCAATGTCCATTTTGTATTGGAGAGCGCAGAACTACATGCAGTACTCAGTGTGGGACCTGACCATGGCCTTGTACGGAGGCAGGATATTTTCCCCTGCACTTCTGATAATGCCCTTTTGATACGACCCAGCATTCTGCCCACCTTCTTGGCATCGGCCACACACCACTTGTCAGGCTTCATCCCCATGTCTGGTATGACTCCCTGGTGCTTGACCTGCTCCACTATAGCAAGAGGAGCCCCACCGTGTGTAGATCTTTCCTCTGCTTTTTCCAGTCCAAGTATGGCACCTTGTACTGTCCGCATTGAAAAGGAAACCCCAGAAGTCAGACCAGTCACCCAAGCTTGTTCAGTTCCTCCTGACATTTGTCTGCTTCTTTAAGGGAGTCCACCACCCCGGCCAGCTTAGTGTCATCAGCAAACGGAAGCAGCCTGTTAGAGGCCCCTGCTTCCAGTCGCTTGATGAAAATGCTCACACTCTGCCATTCCCATAGCTGTCAAGATCTGAGGACCGTGACGAAGGAGATTTGGGGGGTTACTGCAAAAGATGAGACTCTAATGACTTATGATCAGATCTATTTAGGCAACTCATAAGTAAATATATTAGGATTATACTGGTGGGAGAGGGAGATCATCTAAAAATGAGGGATCCCCTCTCTAGATGAGGCAAACATGGCAGGCCTATATTCTCTGGTCTGATGGCAGTTCTTGGCTGCCGTGCTGACAGCAGAATTATCTTCACATAGCAAACACATACTGTTGCCACAAAGTGTAAGCCCTTCCTGCATACCTGTGCAATTCCAAAATGGATGTAAAATGAAGATGTGTCCACATCCAGGTGAAGGTTGGTGGCCTGAGCTTCCTCGCAGCTGATAAGACAAAAAATTAAGATAAAGGAAGAAATCTAGTCAACGAGGTATTTATCACAGTTCTGATCAGCAGTCTATTTATTTTATTGACTTCAACATTCTGCATTGTCTAATAAAATACGTAAATGTGGCGCATCATTAAATATTGTCAAAGCATCTAGAATACCCTTTGTGTCAGAAGATTCAGTACAAAAAACAGCTTGCTGTTTTTCTTCAGAACATATTATAAAATACAGTTGTCCCTCGTTATAACGAACACATGTGGAGAGAATGTATAAGTTTATTATAGCGAGGATTCGTTATGATGGGAAATAGCACTGTTAGAGCGTGAATGTTTGAAATAAATGAAGTCAAGACTTATGCTGGGTGTAAAAAATGTTTACTGTATATAATTTATTGCTACAGCATATACTTTAAAATCATGTGTTAAGAAAAACAATATAGCACTACAGTTTAAAGAAGGAGTACAAAGTTGTTTGAACCATCTCATGTTGCAGCATTTCTTTCTTTGCCTGCATAATGAGCTGTCTCAGCTGGAGCAGCTGCAACGATAAGATGTACGGCTGCCTCTCTAGGTAGCAAAGCCCGGTTTCCAAAGCTTCATTTCCCTCAGTGGCATTATACAGTTGTGCAGGTTCTTAGTCACCTGCCTCTAGGATGTCAATGAGCTTTGTTAAAAAATCAGCTGCTGCAGAATCATCATCGGATCTTTGTTCACCAGCAATTTTTAACAGGTGAATTCCATTTCTTTTTTGAAAACGCCAAAGCCAGCCGTTAGAAGATTTAAAATGACAGTCCTCCCCAAGAATCTGCCTAGTAAAAGCTTCAACCTTTTCTTTAACAATAGCCCTGGACATAGGAACACCTGATGCTTGTTGGCTTTCAAAGCAAAGCCGTAATGCTTGATCCACATCAGCTTTACCTGCTAGACGCAGCTTTTTTCTCTGGATCTCCTCCTTCTCACAACACTGATCCGTGAATACTCGAAGAGAGTTCTTTTGTTTTCGGATAGTGCAAATTGTAGATCTCGCGAGGGAGAATACTGATGCCAGCCTAGCCAACTAGCCTGCCCATTTCCCCTACCTAATGTAATACCGCAGACACTACTTGATCTCTGGCTGTATCTCCCCTTTCCTAATCACTAAGGTGCTCTTCTGCCTGTTCAATGCATTTTTGAATTTCGTTACTGTTTTTGCCCCCACCACCTCCGCTTGTATGCTATTCCAGGCATACACCACCCTTTCAGTGAAGTTGTTTCTCACATCACCCTTGAGTCTACCCCAATCCAGCTTCATAGCACGACCCCTTTTTCTTGAACATCTTTTTCTCTAAAAAATGCTTCCCTTCTGTACCTTATTTATGCCCTTGAGGTATTTGAAAATCTCTGTCACATCCCCACTCTCCCTCCTTTCCTCCAGGGTGTACATACTGAGGTCCTTTACAGTAGTATCTCCTCATAGGGCTTTTGGTGCAGACCTCGCACCATGTTAGTTGCCCTTCTGTGGACCACCTCTGCTCTGTCTATGTCTTTCTAGAGATGTGGCCTCCAGAACTGGACACAGGACTCTAGATGAGGTCTCACCAGTGATTTGTACAGGGTATAATTATCTCCTTCTTTCAGCTGGTGATGCCCCTTCCTATGCACCCAACATCCCACTGCCTTCTTACACTGCTTGGTCACTTTTAGGTAATCAGATATGATTACCTCAGGTCCCTTTCCTCTTTGGTGGACACCAGTACCATAGCCTCCATCATGTTAGTACCCCCCCCCACAGTCAGCACACATCCAGCTGCCATCCTAGTGCAATCCGGCTCCCATGAAGGCCTTCACCCCCAGTCATGCCCCATAGCTTGTCCCTCATGGTGGGGTGGCGGTGAGCCTTGGTACTCACCGCCATGTCCAGATCCATTCTTCTAGGGATGGCACCCTCAGAGCCAAGCATGTTCCAGGATGGGCATCAAGCTGTGCAACTGCATTTTTCCCTGTTCTTTTCCCCCCTCGGGGGTGGAGCGTGCAATGACACCAGTGGAGGCAGTGCACATGATCCTGTACGTACTCCTCCAGGCATCTGCCCCATCCCCGCCCACCTTGTCAGCGTTCTGCCCTTCCCAGTCTCTGCTAGGGGCCAGACATTTGCTGACTACTAGTGTTCCCCCTCCCAGGACAAGGAGAGCAGTCCCTCGGACGCTTGATCCTTCTCGTCCCCTGCCAACCCCCAGCATCCCGTGCTCATTCCTGAACATGGGTCACTGGTGTGGCGCGAGGTATGGCGCCCAGCGCCTCAACCCTCAGTGCCACCAGGCCAGCATGGCCCCCATCATGTACTCCGCCCCTGAGTTTCTGTGCCCAGTGTCGGATCCAGGATTTTACAATGGGGGGGTGCAGTGGTGTGACTTGATATGCACATTTTTTTAATCTTTTATATAATTTGCTATTATCTTGTTTTACTACATTTTAATTCGAGAATACAAATGTAGTATATCATTTAGAATATATATTCAAACAACATGAAGTCTTGCTGTATTCTAACTATACGCAGTTAGCCCCAGCACTTGAACTGTTCTGGAAAGGAAAGAGTTAACTCTATGCCCAGGCATAGAACGTTGAGCTCAAGCTCGGTTTTCAAACCTCTGTCCCAGGTACTCTTCAGCATAACCGTCAGATTCTTTACTCCGCCTTACTGTGAAGTCACTCTGGAGATTCTCTCCTTCACTTTGGTTCAGTTGTGGTAAAATCGGTCAGTTTAGTAAACCGCTTCTTTATTTTTTTGGTCTTTACATCTCTGCCCCGGTACAGTAAGTGTATTAGTAGGTAGTAGTGTGGTTTGTAAAGAAATTGTTTTTGTTTTTGGTTTCTTCCCAGTCGGTACAGTTGGGAACCAAAGTGATTTGTTCTGTTTTTTACAGGTGTTTTAGTGTAGTTTTCCGTTATCTATCGGTTCCTGAAAAACAGTTGATTTCTCCGGTTCTTTCATCCGATCCGTGACACAGTTGGAACCGATAGATTTGGCAGTCACCTGGCTTGAACACTGGTAAGAGTGACTTTGTGTTTAAAGGCATGTCTGAGTAACCCAAAAAGAAAACCGGGCCCACTGGATTTCAACACTGCACTTAGTGTGGGGAGGCTTTTGCCAAGGCTGATCCCCACCTCATCTGTGTGTATTGTCTGGGGTTTGACCACCTCAAAGAAGACTGCCAAATCTGCAGGAACTTTCCAAAGGTCACTGTTGATAAGTGTTTAAGTAGGCTGAAGGAAAGGGAGGCCGAAAAATCCTCTGACCTTGATGGCCAGCCCAGTTCAGTTCTGACCGAACCTGAGGGGGTGCCCACTGACCTGGCCGATACCTCCTCGGGAAAAAGGAGAGCCGATTCCATGGAATCGGTCCCTGTAAAAAGAAAGCACAAGTCAGCCAGTTCAGATCCCGGTTCCCATGGTCTGACCACTGACGAGATAGCAAAAACGAACGCTATTGTGCAGTCGCTTCGCCCGGTTCCAACCGAACCGACACCGACCCAGAGATGGTCGGTTTGGTCGGAGTTGCCTACTTCTGAGTATGACCCTGAAGCTTTTTATGAGGGTGAGTGGGAAGGAGATGAAGATGATGAAGATGAGGATTATGAAGACCTGGATGAGCCTATTGAGCCTGACATCTCCCCAGACAGGCTTTCTAATGTGTCTCCTCCCAGGCTTTCTAAATCCCCCTCCCACTTCTTGTTTTACAAGAAGGTGGCTGAGACTCTTCAGCTTCCAGTGGAAGAAGCTGAACAGGATCATGAGGAGCCTGACTATGCTGAGATGATGGCTGTCCCAGAGTCAAAAAGGGTGTCTATCCCTCTGCACAAGTCCCTGGGGAAACAGACCCCAAAAATATTCAGTTTCCAGCATCCATATCTCCTGTGGATAAGAAAATGGACAGGAAGTATGCTCTGTCAGGCCCTGGTATGGATTTCCTTATTAACCATTGCAGCCTTGTTGGGGTAGTGCAAGCTGCAGCCTGTGACAAGGCTAATATTCCCCTGGCATCCCACCCTTCAGATAAGGATTCTAGGAAAGTGGATGCCATGGCAAAGAAGCAGCACTTGGCATCCTCTTTGGGACTCAGGCAATCCAATTATATGGCATATACAGCCAGATACCAGAAGTCCAAGTGGGATAAGGTTCTGGAGCTGGCTAAGAATGCCCCTCCCCAGCTGGCCAAGGAGCTGGAGCAGGTGGCTGTGGATGGCATCGAAGCTTCTAAGGTCCAATTTCATGCTGCTGTGGACTCGAATGATGTTCATTCTAGGGTTATGGCTACATATGTTTCCATGAGGAGATTTGCCTGACTTAGGTGTACCAATTTTTCTCAGGAAATCCAGACCAAGGCCATGGATTTTACTGTCACTGGTAACTTTCTGTTTGGGGAACAAACAGAGACATACATGAAAAAGATGGACGAATACAGGACCACATACAGGAGTGCTGCAGCCAAAGAAATGCAGGCCACTCCTCAGAGGCAGCAATCCAGGGCTGGCAGGGGCAGGCCTTTTCACATACCTTTCTACCAGGCCCAGGCCTCCTCTTCTTTTCAGCAGAGGGGGTTCTTTAGAGGAAGAGGCAGAAGGGGGATGACAAGGGCTGCATCTTCCTCTCAGTCTAAGCCCCCTGCCAAACAGGCACCTTGATGTGTCAGCCAGGGTTGCCTCCCCAATTCATGTAGGGGGCAGACTGGCTCACTTTTTCCAGGCCTGGAAGTCTGTCACTTCAGACAAGTGGGTCCTGGAAGTAGTGAGCCAGGGTATTGCTCTCAGCTTCAGCAGGTTCCCAAAGTTGAGAGCAAAGGCTTTCTGTCCTTCCTGGGAAGAGGAAACATAGGTCCTAGAAACAGAGGTTTCTTCTCTACTGCTTCTGCAGGCAGTGGAGAGCGTACCTCTCATTCACAGCGGAAAAGGATTGTACTCCAGGTACTTACTTGCCCCCAAAAAGACAGGGGAGTGGCCACCCATCCTGGATCTACGGTACCTAAACAAACACATACTAAAGCCAAAGTTCAAGATGGTGACTCTGGGAATTATTCTTCCCTCTCTGAGACCAGGAGACTGGCTAGCCTCTCTGGATCTCAAGGATGCCTATTTCCACATACCTATCAGGCAGTCCCACAAAAAGTACCTCTGGTTCGAACTGCCCTCATGTCATTACCAGTTCAGAGCAATGCCTTTCGGCCTAACATCTGCCCCAAGAGTATTCACCAAATGCCTAGCAGTAGTGGTGGCCTTCCTCAGAAGACAAGGCATCCTACTGTTCCCTTACCTGGACGACTGGCTCATAGTAGGTCAGTCCCCAGACCAAGTCAGATCAGCTCTAGGGGTCACTCAAAATCTTCTACACTCCCTAGGATTCATCCTAAATCTGGAAAAGTCTGTTCTGGAGCCAGTTCAGCTTCTCACATTTATAGGAGTGGAGTTGGACACTGTTCAGGTCAGGGCCTTCCTCCCTCCCTCTATCAAGGGTCCAATCCCTCACCTCTCTGGCTTCCTCTTTTCATCCACTTGTGTCTCGGCCAGCCAGACATTTCTTGCAGTTGCTAGGCCACATGGCAGCCTGCACTGCAGTAGTGCAAGGGGCAAGGTTTCAGATGAGGGACATTCAATTTCACCTAAAAAGATCCTCTCTCCAAGTTGGTTCCAGTGTCTCTAACTTTGATTCAGGCCCTCCAGTGGTGGCTGGAAGAGGACAATTTGAGGCAAGGGGTCCCTTTCCTCAGTCAGGCTCCCACAGTGACTCTCACCTCAGGTGCTTCTCTGCTGGGATGGGGAGCCCACATGAGTCACCATACTGCTCAGGGGACTTGGTCCCATCAGGAGTCTCTCCTTCACATAAATCTTCTCGAACTCAGGGCTGTCTTTCTGGCCCTTCAGACATTTTTTACTTTAATTCAGGGGAACGTGGTGCAGATCACGACAGACAACACCACAACCATGTGGTACATCAACAAACGGGGGCACTTGGTCCTCAGCCTTGTGCACCGAGGCCATGGAAATATGGCCACTAGCTTATTCCCTGCAGGCTTCCCTGATTGCTGTGCATCTTCCAAGGTCACTACGAATGGGCCCTGAATCCTCTCATCCTCCAGACCATTTTCAAGAGATGGGGCACTCCAGAGATAGCTCTCTTTGCAGCCCCGGACAACCATCAGCTCCCTCTATTCTGCTGCAGGCCCCCTCTGTGGGGGTCTCTTCCTCTAGATGCCCTCCTGTTGGATTGGACCAACAGGTTTCTCTATGCTTTTCATCCCTTTCCTCTGATATTCGGGATTCTAGTCAAGATCAGGTCCCAACCATGTACTGTGATTCTGATAGCCCCGGACTGGGCCAGACAGCCTTGGTATCCTCTACTATTGTCACGATCAGTGACAATCCCCCTGTGCCTTCCCAGACAGTTCAACCTCCTCACCTCAGCTTAGGGGAGGATATTGTACCCCAGCCTTCATAATCTCGGGCTCAAGGCTTGGTTCTTGAGGAGCTAGAATATGCAGACCTGCGTCTCTCACAATCAGCTCTGGATATCCTTAAGGCCAGTAGGAAACCTTCTACTAGGAAAACTTATGATTCTAAATGGAAGAGGTTTGGGTTCTGGTGTTCCCAGAGGCACATCCAGCCACATTCAGCTGATATTGCCACTGCCCTAGATTATCTGGTAATCTGAACAGTTTAGGCCTTCAGCCTACCACTCTCAATGTGCATTTGGCAGCTATTTCTGCTTTTCTTTCGGCTAGGAGTGGCTGTTCTCTAGCTTCCCACCCAGTTTTTAAGACATTCTTTAAAGGTTTGGTTCACATCAGTCCTCCCTTCAGGGATCCGACTCCCTTGTGGGACCTGAATATCTGTATTGCACAGCAGATGCAGCCTCCCTTTGCACCCCTTTGCTCAGCTGAGCTCAAGTATCTGACTTGGAAAACTGTATTCCTGGTTGCTGTTACCTCTGCCAGGAGAATCAGTGAGTTACAGACTCTATCAGTGGAACCTGATTTTATCTCATTCCATAGGGATAAGGTGGTCCTTCGTACAAATAGGAAATTCCTCCCTAAAGTGGTATCAGACTACCATCTGAACCAATCTATGACACTGCCTGTATTTTTCACTGATCACTCCTCCTCCTCTGGAGAGAGGAGATTACACAGTCTTGATGTAAAGAGGGTTCTGAGTTCCTACTTAGAATCCACTAAGCCCCATAGAAACGACTGCTCCCAGCTGCTCCTCACTTATGGGGAGGTGGTTAAAGGTAAGCCTGCCACCAAGAGAACTATTGATAGGTGGATTGTCTCTTGCATACAGTTCTGCTACTCAAAATTGGGGAAAGAGCCAGCCTCAGGCCTGCAGGGCTCACTCCACCAGAGGTACTGCTGCTTCGGTCACAGCAGCTAGAGACATACCCTTAGTGGAAATCTGTAAGGCAGTCACCTGGAAGACTGTTCACACATTCACTAAGCATTACTCCCTGGACAGTCAGGCTAGAAGCGCTGCTAGGTTTGGTACTGCAGAGTTTGTTCCAAAAATAGGTTCTGTAGTCCCCTCCTCCTTGGGGGTACTGCTTGGTAGTCTGCATATAGTCAGAATACAGCAAGACTTCATGTTGTTTGAAGAAAAAAATTACTCACCTTAGTAAATGTGTTTCTTCTAATGGAGTCTTGCTGTATTCTGACCTCTCTCCCTGCCTCCACTCCTAGAACCTAGTTGTTTTGGGATGTGGGTGGGTAGGTGCAGTGTTGCACCCCAGGGGTATGCCTGGGTGCCTCTTCTTAACTGAAGATTGTTTTTTTGTTTTATTACCTACTTGGATTGTTTTTGGGGATCTCAACTTGAGTCTTTGAACCCTAAAATTGATGTCTTTTGCCCTTTGGCACAAAAGTTTTATAAATAATTTCTGGGTTGTTAGTTGCTTAGTATAGGGCTTGTAAGAATCTGACAGTTACACTGAAGAGTACCTGGGACAGAGGTTTGAAAATCGAGCTCGATCTCAACTTTCTACGCCTGGGCATAGAGTTAACTCTTTCCTCTCCGGAGCAGTTCAAGTGCTGGGGCTAACTGCATATAGTCAGAATACAGCAAGACTCCATTAGAAGAAACACAATTACTAAGGTGAGTAATTTTTTCTTTTCTTCTTACAATCAATAAATCATACTTCTTCAACAAAGTGAAAAGTGGCAGCAAGCAAGTAGGTTACAAGGGGGAGTGCTACCATGCCCTTCGCGCCCCCCCTAGATTCGCCACTGTCTGTGCCCCAAGTGCATGATTTTGCACTTCTTTGCAGTGGATCTCAGTTGCCACACTCTTGACCACTCCTCAAACTTACTTAGATCCTCCTCATTCCCTCCCCAGGTGTCAACCCTGATGCAGATCTTTGTGTCATCTGCAAAGGCATACTTTCCCTTCTTCCCCTCTACAATGTCATTAATAAAGACACCAAAGAGGACCTGTCCCAGTGCTGATCCCTGTGGCACCCCACTGGTCACCCTCCCCTCCAAGGAGTAAACTCCATTTACCACCACCCTTTATTGCCTATCCCTCAACCAATTTCTTGCCCATTTTACCACCTTAGGACCCACTCCCAGGCTGCCCAGCTTATGTATGAGTCTGCTATGTAGAACGGTGTCAAAGGTGAATGCAGGATTCTTCGTATCCATTTTATAAAACTGTGTAAAGATACAATATCTCAGGGTTCTGGGGGTAATGTAAACCACTCAGCTTTTGACTGTATATTTTACAAATTCATCAGAACCCCTCAATAGCTTTACACCCTTTTTTTGTACAGTTGTATGTAGTTAACAGTTTTGTACTTTCAAACTTATTACTGTAGTCATGTAAACTTCAATTGGTTATTCAATCTAAGTTAAATTCAGCAACTTAAGAGCATTGATTACATAGAGAATAATGGATGGAGTGTTGTGCATTATGAGTTTTTTTACGTATTCGAGGGTGTATAAAAAACCAAATAATGTAACACCCCATTCTTTTATATAATTCCTGGTTGCGAGTTTTAAAAAGTCTGATGTCCTCATCTATGGCATTTTGATTCTATGAGCGTGAGGCAGCAGTGGCTTTCACTTTTACTTTGATGGGCTGACACCCACACCATAGTAACCGGGTTCCATTCTGTAGTAACCGGCCGGTTATTACAGCATTAGAAAGTGGTGTCAGTAAAATCAATACATGGGCCCACCAGTAATTATTTAAGCAGTAATGCATGACAGGGTGTGGGTAGTGGTGAAATTTACCCACGCCTGGTGTGGTGTGTCATGAGGCCACAGACTGAGTGACTTTAACCACACCAGAAGTCAGTAAATCTCACCACACCCTATGCCTTGGAGTGCATTATTGTAATTATGTGATGGGATGTAAAAATTAAAATTTGTATGTTACATTACAGCTAGTCCAGTGGTGTGGTAGGCTGAGGCACTGAGTGCCACACCACCTGCTACACCGGCGACCCAGGTTCAGGAATGGAGCAGGGTCACTCAGTGGCTGACCAGGTGTAGGAAAATAGAGTATTCAGAGACAACTCTCTTCCTTTGGGATGGGTGGACAGCACATGCATGCTGTGCTGCCTCCTAGCCTCTGCTAGGTGGTAGCTTGACATACCACATAGCAGAGGCTAAGAGGTAGCTCAGCATGCAGCCACCTCTCTGAGGGCTGGGCACAGGCATTTGAGTATGTACGGTGTCTACACTGCACGCCCATGCCATTGCACGTCTGCGGGCCTCGGGGGACAATGGAGACAACAAGGAGAAAAACAACCCCTGAGGGTGACAGAATGACTCTCACCACCTGCAGTCCTCACGTCCAGTGACTCAGTCAGCACTGGAATGTGTTGAGGTAAGTCTAGGGTGACTTCAGGTAGATGGGGCTGTGGCAGCCAGCATGATAAGGGCCAGCCAGGGGACAGGGAAAGTATAAAGCTCTATAGAAAAAAATTAAATGTAACGTTTTTCTCCCCAGCAGCTAGCTCAGGAGGGCATGGATGTGGTTTTGTTGTGTGCTGCAGCAGCAGCAGTTATATTTTTGTTTTAATATTCAAATTGTGAGTGCTTGTAACCAAGAGTAAGAGTTGGCTGGGAAAGAAAGCGAGAGCATTTATTTGAGCATCGAATGAGTGGTTGGAGAAACGGAGAGTGCTGTGATTTTTTTTTGGTAAGTGAAAGCGCCAGGAGAGAGAGAGCGAGAAAGCAGGTGGAAAAAGAGAGAGGGTTCAATTATTTGTATCGAGAGTATCAGGAGAGAGCAATTTTTATGTTGATTGCGCGAAGCGCAAGAAACATATTGGGACAGCTTTCTCAGAAGCAGGCTGTGGAGGCGTGGCACTATTGTGGCCAATGACCCCACAGCCTGCAAAAAGCTTCTGTCCCACTTCCCCCATATGCCATTGCACGCTGGTGACAGTAGTTTGAAACGCTTGCACCAACTTCTGACACCGCCTGGGCTGCAACCAGGGCCGCTTCATCATTGCAGTGTTAGTCATCTGCTGCAATGAGGGAGGACTGTCATTGCAGGGGCGGAACTTCCAAACCCTGATATTGATTGTGAATACTGGAGCTGCTTGCCGCCGTGTTCACAAACAACATAACCCCCACCATATTTTATTTGCCGATGGGGTCCCAACTCGCCGGCTTCAGTGGCCCAGTGGTTGAGTTTGCCGACGGGGAGCCCACCCTGTTGGCATTCTGTAACCCCCGCTTTCATTGTCTGCTGATGGGTGCCCAATCCCTGTCACATAATCTACCCCCACTTTCCTGTGTGCTGAAGGGGGTGTCCAATCCCATCGGCTACAGCTGCCCCCAAAAGACCCTTGGCACCTGAGTGAGCCCACCCCAGCGTGCCAAATGCCCCCTGTAAACAAAAATGTTCAGCGATGTCTGTTTTTTTTTAACCTGAAAACAAGAAACGGTCCCTCGCAGTCTCTGGGGCCCCCTCCTCAACCCGCACCCACCCACTGCACACCCTGCCTTCCCACACACCCCCTCACCCCATACTTACCTCTGGAGTCCAGCGCGATGATCTTCGGTGGACCAGGAACATGTCTGCACTCTTCAAAGCCGACCGCGAACTGAGAAAATGCTGGTAAGCTGTATAATGGAATAAATAGGGTTTTCCGAACTTTAATGCATATCTCAGTCATTTTTTGGAATTTTGGCACCAAATTTTCAACATGGCATTTTTGGGACCCCTCCTCATGAATTCTTGAACTGTCATGGCATTAATCGGCCCCGGAAGGTGATTTCGCGGTCACCGCATGGAATCACCTTCCAGGGCTGATTAATGAAATGACAGTGCCAGTGTTCATGAGGTGGGCTCTCAAAAAGCCAATGTTGCAAATTTGGTGGAAAAAATCCAAAAAATGACTGTTTTACGAGCGTGCACTGCGCAGTTGCTATGCACGCTTGTAACTTCGTGAATTTGCAATATTTTCACGCCAGATTTTCAACATTGGCATTTTGTCATACCTCCTTGAGAACAGTATAGCTGTCATTGCTCACATCCTGGTGGAAATGTGTTTACGCACTTCTGGTGCAGAATAGCACGGTCGCTGTGGGAAATCAGTGTTTGGGACAGATTAAGAAAATGACAGTAACACTGTTAATGAGTAGATGTCCTAAAATGCCTATGTTGAAAATTTGGTAATGATACTCCATAAAATGGCTGTGTTACAAGTGTGCGTTCGCAGTTTGCACGCATGCTCGTAACTTAGCGAAATTATAATATTTTCACTTCAGATTTCCAACGTTGCCATCTTCCCACACCTACTTATGAACAGTACAGCTGTCATTTTTCCCATCCTGGCCAAAATGTGTTTTGCACTTCCGGCGCAGAATAGAGCAGTCGCCATGAGAAATCACTGTCCGGACAGATTAAGAAAATGACAGTGATACCGCTCATGAGCAGAGGTCCTAAAATGCCTATGTTGAAAATCTGGTGATGATAGCCCATCAAATGACTGTGTTACAAGTGTGCATTGCACACTTTCCACGAACCTTGTAACTTCGCAAATTTGTAATATTGTCACGCTGATTTTCAACAGTGGCATTTTTTCACACCTCCTTATGAGCAGTACAGCTGTCATTTTCCACATCCTGACCGAAACACGGTCGCAGTGGGAAATCACTGTTTGGGACAGATTAAGAAAATGACAGTGGCACTGTTCATGAGCAGAGGTCCTAAAACGCCTATGTTGAAAATTTGGTGACGAACCTCCATAACATGACTGTGTTACAAGCGGACGTTGAACTGTTTCCACGCACCCTTGTAACTTCGCAATTTTGTAATATTTTCATGCCACATTTTCAGCAGGTTTTCCACACCTCCTTATGAACAGTACAGCTGCCATGTTTCACATCCTGGCTAAAATACGTTTTTGCACTCCTGCTGGAGAATAGCACGCTCGTTATGGGAAGTCACTGTTTGGGACAGATTAAGATCAAATGAGTGAGGGGGGGAGTGACCGAGCTCAACTGAGCTCTGTTGGGACTGCTGTGGATTTGTTTGTGGGCAGAAAAAAGGCCCAATGCAAGAGCCCAGTATAAAAGGGCAGCCTGCAGCACTGGGAGAAACAGAACGAGAGAGCGAGTGATGGAGGGGGAGTGAGCAAACTCACCAGAGCACTGTCAGGACTGCTACGGATTTCTTTGTGGGCAGAAAAAGGTGTCAATATAGGCAGGGGCCCAGTACAAAAGGCCAGCCTACAGCGGTGGGAGAAACAGTACGAGCAAGTGAGACAGGGGGACTGAGTGAGCTCAACGGAGCTCTATCAGGACTGCTGCGGATTTCTATGTGGGCAGAAGAAGAAGCCAATGCAGGCAGGAGCCCCGTACAAAAGGGCTGCTTGCAATGCCAGGACAAACAGAATGAGCGCGTGAGAGAGGGAGACTGAGCGACCTCAACAGAGCTCTGTCGGGACAGCTGCAGATTTCTTTGTGGACAGACAAAGGTGCCAGTGCAGCTAGGATCCCCGTACACAAGCACAGCCTGCAGTGCCAAGAGAAACAGAATGAGCAAGTGACAGAGCAGTAGTGAGCGAGCTCAACGGAGCTCTATTGTGACTGCTCCGGATTTCTTTGTGGGCAGAAAATGCGGCAACGCAGGCAGGAGCCCAGTACAAAAGGCCAGCTTGCAGCGTGACCAAAACGGAATGAGTGAGTGAGAGAGCTCAATGGAGCTGTGTCGGGACTGCTTCAGATTTCTTTCTGGCCAGAGCAAACCACCAATGCAGGCAGGAGCCCTGTACAAAAGAGCAGCCTGCAGCAGCGGGAGACACAGAACGAGCAAGTGAGGGAGGGGGAGTGAGTGAGCTCAAAGGAGCTCTGTTGGGACTGCTGCAGATTTGTTTGTGGGCAGAAAAAGGCAGCAATGCACGCAGGGACCTAGTACAAAAGGGAAGCCTGCAGTGGCGGGAAAACCAGAATGAGCAAGTGAGAGAGGGGGAGTGAGCGAGCTCAACGGAGCTGTATTGTAAGTGCTGCAAATTTCTTTGTGGGCAGAAGAAGGCGGCAACGTAGGCAGGAGCCCAGTAGAAAAGGGCAGCCTGCAGCACTGGCAGAAACGGAATCAGCGAGTGAGAGAAGGGGATGTCGGTCAGGACTGCTGAAGATTTCTTTGTGGGCAGAAAAAGGTGCCAACAGAGGCAGGAGCCCAGTACAAAAGGGCAGCCTGCAGCGCCATGAGAAACAGAATGAGTGAGTGACACAGGGGGAGTGAGCGACCTCAACGGAACTCTGTTGGGACACCTGTGGATTTCTTTGTGGACAGAAAAAGGTGCCAATGCAGACAGGAGCCCAGTACAAAAGAGCAGCCTGCAGCGCCGGAAGAAACACAATGAGCAAGTGAGAGAGGGGGAGTGAGCGGGCTCAATGGAGCTCTATCGTGACTGCTACGGATTTCTTTGTTGGCAGAAAAAGGCGGCAAAGCAGCCAGGAGCCCAGTACAAAAGGCCAGCCTGCAGCGCCGGCAGAAATGGAATGAGTGAGTGAGAGAGGGGGAGTCAGCATGCTCAACAGACCTGTGTCAGGACTGTTGCAGATTTCTTTGTGGGCAAAACAAGCCACCAACAGAGACAGGAGTCCAGTAAAAAAGGGCAGCCTGCAGCGCCAGGAGACAGAATGAGTGAGTGACAGAGGGGGAGCGAGCCACCTCAACGGAGCTCTGTCGGGACAGCTGCAGATTTCTTAGTGGCCAGAACAAGAGCCCAGTACAAAACTGCAGCACCGGGAGAAACAGACTGAACGAGTGACAGAGGGGCAGTGAGCGAGCTCAACACACCAATGCAATCAACATTTGGCATTGACAAATGCTTGTTTTTTTGTGATGAGCAGTATGTTGGGTGGGCAGAAAGCGAAATTTCTGCTGTTGGATTTTAATGAACACTGTCTTAGCGGGTGGTGCCAATACGCTGTTGAAATATTTTTTTCTTTTTTTCAGTTATGGAGTGGCTTGCTGAAATGGGCATTGTTTGATTTCTACATGCAGGGAGGGCTAGAGGGAGGGAGGGTGGCACAGTAAATTGCAAGGGGCATTAGTGTTGTGTGATGATATTTGTAGGCAGTTTTAAAAGAAAGATGGTTGCGAAACAGCATTTTGAAAACTGAAAAAAAGTGTAGTGATTTTAAAATGTGCAAGTTGGTCGGCTGGATCTTGATGCACTGTTTGTGGGGAGAGTTAGCCACAGCCAGACAGGCATCTCAGCCAATCAGATTGTAGGATTTATAATGCCCATTGTATAATATTTAAACAATTCACTAGGCAAGTGAAATCCAAGTAACATGGCATTGATTGCCAGTGCACTTGTGTGGCCCTTTGAGTCAGCTGATAGATGCCTTGTTTATATATGCCCTGTATCAACGGACTTTCAATCAATTCAACTATATGTTATGTAAGGGAAGGGAAAGGAAAAAGAACATTGTGTAACCTGGAGTAGCACACTAAGCTGAAGCTTGTTTCCAGATGCGACCTAGGAGCACAAGGAAGTTAAGTGACTTGCACAGGATCACACAGTATGCACCTAGGCGGCTGTAGAATTCAACACCAAGGTCTCCAGATCTGCAGCTCAGAGTCTTAAACCACTGCACTATACTGCCTTCTGTAGATGCATGTAGATGCAGTTTGTGTGTTAAAAGTCTGTCTCTACAGTACTACATTCATTCAAATCAGTGGCAAATCAACTGGAAAGGAGTACAAACTAATGGAACAGAACTGACTGATAGTGAATGGATGCAGATTTATTTAGACAGAAAATGTTTAGATATCATTATTTTTTGTGTTTATTTTTTATAGTACGTGGTTCAACGTTGTGTATGGAAATTCATATGCCTCCAGATACTGTTGTACCACAGCAATGATGTCAGAATGCTGTTGTACCGCAGTAGCAAAGTCCCTGCTGTGGTACAGCTGTGTCAAATCCCATGTCTATTAAGATTTCTCATGCTGGCCTGCACTGCAGAGTCCTCATAATGAAGATATCAACAATGCTGAGAACACCCCACGTGAACTGTTAGTTAAATGATGAACTACTAGAAATGCTGCCAGCTCATGTAGCTATTACTCAAATCACATTGAATTTTTTTTAATCTTATCCTGTTGTTTGCTGTTTTCCATTTATTTGAAAGCACTCCAAGAGAGAGTTAGAAAGAAGCTTAATGAATCAAAAACATATACCGTACAAAATAATGTATAGACAATCATACACAACAAAGCTGTTGTTTCCATCTTGGGCTGAGATGACATCATAGAGACCTCTTGAGCTTCAATCTCTAGGTCTTTGATGTCATCTCACCCCTTGATGGAAACACAGCCCAAACGTTATTCTACATAAAGTATTTTAAGATGTGTTTCAATAACTTCAACCTAGATATCCTAGTTGCATTAAAAAGGTCAGCAGAAAATGTCATCGAATCAAAACTTCTGGTAATGCTGCTTCCCCAGGGCTGTAAGCCTGTGCAGGTAAGTTGCTCAACAGACCTTCCCTGTATCTGTGGAGAAGTCCAAAAGGCTTCCCTGTATCTGCAGAGTTGCCCTACATGCCTCCCTGATGTCGTATAAACAAAGAAATACAGAAGGTAAGGACACAAAAAGACTATAAGTCCATCAGGTATGTCCTGTCCAGTCCCTACCGCACATTCCTCATTGTTAACCATCCTTACTGCATCCCCACCATTTTTGCCTGCACCACCTCCACTGGCACGCTGTTCATGTCAAGAACCCACCACTCTTTCTGTGAAGAAGTACTTCCTCACATCTCTCCTGAATCTGTCCCCTCTAGCTTCATAGCATGTCCCCTTGTTCTTGAGTTCCTTTTTTTCTGAAAAGTACTTACCGGAAGTACTTTTCAGAACAAAAGAAACTCAAGAACAAGGGGACATGCTATTCTCTCATCTACCTTATTTACCCATGTGAGGTATTTAAAGGTCTCTGTCATATTCCCCCTCTCCCTTCTCTCTTCCAGGGTGTACACATTGAGGTCCTTTAGTCTCTCATTGTAGGGCTTTTGGTGCAAACCCTGCACCATTTTCATTGCGCTCCTCTCGCCTGTTTCTGCTTTGTTTAAGTCCTTCTAGAGATGTGGTCTTCAGAAGTGAACACAGTATTTAAGGTGGGGTATTTCTAGGGACCTATGCAGGGGTAACACCACCTCCCTCTTTCTGCTGGTGATACTCCTCCCTGTGCACAACAGAATCCCGAAAGCGCTCCCGACTGCCTTGTCACACTGCCCGGCCACCTTTAGGTCATCTGATATGATTACCCCCAAGTCTCTTTCCTGCTTGGTGGTCATCAATACAACTGCACCCATTTTGTACTTCGCTCCTGGGTTTCTGTACCCTAAGTGCATTATTTTGCACATTAAAACCCAGCTGCCATACCCTTGACCACCGCACTCCTCGAGTTCTCTCAGGTCTCTGATCATCCTTTCCATCTCCCCTTGAGTGTCCACCCTACTGTAGATTTTAATGTCATCCGCAAAGAGGCAGACCTTCCCTTCCAGCTCCTCTGCAATGGCACTTGTAAAGGCATCAAAGAAGACTGGTCCCAGCACTGATCCTTGAGGCTCACTGCTGGCCACCCTCCCTTCCTCGGAGTGTTCTCCGTTTAACACCACCTTCTGTCGCCTATCTCCTAACTAATTTCCTACCCAGGTTACCACCACGTGACCCACTCCTAAGCTACTCAATTTGCTTACTAGTCTCCTGTGTGGAATGGTGTTGAAAGCCTTACTGAAATCCAAGTAGGCTGCATCCACTGCTGCACCATGATCTAATTCCTTGGTCACCCAGCCAAATAAATCTATCATATTCATTTGACGTGAACACCCCCCCCCCAATGAATCCATGCTGCCTTGGTTTTGTAACACGTTGGACTCCAGAAATTCCACAATCCTTTCTATCAGCAGTGATTCCGTTAAAGGAGTAGTCCACCCAAAATTTGTAAAAAACATATGTTGTGCAGAGTGTTTTGATTTATATGTGAAGTTCTAGTGTGTCCTTCCCTCTGTCTGCTATTAGGAGTTTTTCCTAAATTAGCTTGCTAGCTTTATGGTAGTTTATGACCCCTGGGTATCTCCATCTGAGACAGCTTAATTGCATTCCTTGTTCTCACAATGCATCCTGTCTCATGTGACAGTGATGTAACAGAGACCCAACATTCAGCACACACATGCCAAACAAACTAAATATCTTGGAAACTTTTACAAGCTGCATAAAAAATTTCCAGCAACAAAGTTCTTCAGGACAGTAAGACCTTTAGGATGAGGGTAGTCACTAAGCTGAATGCTATAGAGTTTAAAATATAGTCATCTCTAATGTTGTGAACTGATTGCAAAGCAGTGCTTTCTGATGGATTGATGGTCTCTGCTACATCACTGTCACATGAGACAGGGTGCATTGTAGAACAAAGGAATACAATTAAGCTGTCTCAGATGGAGATCCCCAGGGGTCGTAGAACTACCGTAAAGCTAGCAGGCTAATTTAGAAAAAACTCTTAATAGCAGATAGAGGGAAGGACACACTGGAACTTAACATACAAATCAAAACATTCTGCACAACATATGTCTTTTGAAAATTTTGGGTGGACTACTCCTTTAACTTTCCCAGCACTGATGTCAGGTTGACAGGCCTATCATTGCCAGCCTCCTCCTCCCTGTACCACTTTTGTGAAGTGGGACTACATCTGCCCTGCTCCAGTTCTCCAGAACCACACCTGTTTACAAACAGGACTGTCAGAGGAGCAGCCAGTACCTCCCTGAGCTTCCTCAATACCTTGGATGCACCCTGTCTAGCCCCATTGCTTTATCCACTTTCAGATCAGTGAGTCCCCTCAGGACTCTCTCCTCCAAAAAAAGACTAGTGTCCACTCCCCCGGCCAAAGCTCCTTTTACTTTTTTGTGGCTCCTCCTTCCCTTCTTCATCCTTTGTGAACACTGAGCAGAAGTATTTTTTAGGGTGTCTGCCTTTTCCTGGTTCCCCTCTGCCCAGATCCTCCCTCCTTTCTTAACCTTACAGTACCTCCCCTTGTCTTCCTCTTTATGCTTATACCTAAAAAATGTCTTGTCCCCTTTCATTACCACGGGGCTATTCTCTATGAACCATTAATGTCTGCAGAGTAGCTATGAAACCATTAGCTGAACTGACCTCCCCTGTGTTTGCAGAGTAACCCAACAGACCTTCCTGTATCTGTTGAGTAGTCAGACAGGCCACCCATGTGTTCAGAATAGTCCAACAGGCCTCCTCCATGTCTATGGAGTAGCCCAATTAGTAATCCCTGTGTCTTTGAAGTAGCCCAGCAGGCCTCCCTTGTGTCTGTGGAGTAGTCCAGCAGGCCGCCTCTATGCCTGCAGAGTAGCCCACAGGCCTTGCGTGTATCTACAGAGTTTGTTTTATTTATTCATTTATTTGTTAACGGGACACTATCAACCACCTTAGGCCTCAAATTGCCCCTAGTTTAAAAAAAAAACATTTTACAATTTTTCACATTCTGTAGAGATTGCAATGTAACTGGTAGTTTGATTTGGATTCCATTTTTCTTTTTAAAAGTCAAAAACAGACTGCCCACCACACCGAAAGATACCACACAAAAACGCATTTGTTTACTGCCCTAGATCAACTCCCACTCCAGCTTGCCAGAACTTGGGAACACTCTCAGCACAGTCTAGTCACTCATGATGCAGTGGGAGGAGAGGAGACTATTGCATCATGAGAGGCTGCACTGTTTGGGGGTGTTCTTAATGTTTGAGAAGTATGCAATAAAAGGATTTGAAACAAAACAAGGTTTTGGAATAATTACACTATTAGCATGCATTTCAGTTCTACTAAAAAAGGGAGCAGATCAAACAACCAGTAACATCAATTAATTTTAGAGACAGTAAACAATCATAAAATGTAGGGTTTCAATTAGAGATAATATGGCACAAAATGGTTGACAGTCTCTTTAGCCAGATAAACCTCTGGAGCAGTATTTGTCTATTTTAAAGAGTGACCATGAGTTGTCCATCAGACCCACCACATCTGTCGTGGGGGCCAAGCAGCCATTTTTATGTTTCTCTGCTGGACTGCCTCCTTTTATCTTTCAGCCCCTTTGAACTATCACATTGAGATGTAGTAAAAGAAGTCCATTTGGCCCCTGAACAGATTTGTGCTGAAACAGAAGGGACCCTGCTGATAAACATTTTATGTGAAGCTGCTGCCTCCCTTTTGTCAGTGTTTGTACAGACCATCTAGGGACAGAATGCACAAATTCCCTGAAATAAAAGGCATGGGAGGTCCTTATTTCATTTCATTCTCTTTATCAGGACAAACCAGGCTCGAGTAATTACCCTCCAGGCATTTTCTAACCTCATTTCACTAAGGAATGTTCATCCTCTGGTTGTACGTTCTGACATTTACTTTATCTGCACCATTCAGTATTTTGTAGACATCAATTAGAAATAACAAACACTCCTTCCCAGATGAGATAACAAGGTTGTCTTCCCTCAAGGGATAATAAATTGGACCTCATCAAAAGGAAACTAGGCAGCTTGTTCAGTTTCAAACTCTTCTGTCAATGCTGAGATTGAACCTGTAAAACCACATGCAGAGGTCACTCCATTTGCACCAGCCATACTACAATAAAATCAGCCACAGTGCCAGCAAACAAATTCATGGTTGGCACCAGCAGAACTCAGAGGCAGTAAATTCTCCTGAAATAAAAAAAATTCTGGACAGTCCTGTTTTTTATTACTGAATCAGTTTTACATGAAATAAGCTCCTGGCCCTTTAGAGATTCTCTGTTCTGGCAGCCTTGCCTGCCTTGAAGTCACAGTCAACTGCCTGTTTCATCGGAATCATTTCCATGGAAACAGGTTGTGATGTCACAGCAGAGAATCAGGACTTCAGGGCAGGAAACGATGAAGTTGAAGTGGGCAGAGAGCCTGATTGCCAGCAGATGCATTCAGTAATAAAGAAAAAGATGTTCTGAAATTTGATTTCTGCTGATGCCAGCCCTGTCTGTGTTTTGAAAAAAATTGTAAAATCAATTGAAAAATCAACATACTATTTAGGCACAATTCATCTTATATTTTACAACTGCTCTGCATTTAGCTTCCCATTTTCATTACAACTGTGTACATTCACGTGAAAACAGGATCAGCGGCCCCAGAGTTCATCTGCTCTGGCTGCTTGTCTGCACCTAACACCACAGTTCTCGTCTGGTGACATCACAGTCTGTTGCTATGGAAACAATCATGATGTATGTTTTTGCTTACCTGTCATCTTCTACTGTGTCATCTGTGCGCTGCCTTGCCATTCTTGCTCTGGAATGTAACTAGAACTGGGACTGTCATCTCAATTTAATCCCCCCCCCCCCGATATTTAAATAAATAATAAATAAATGTTAGATTTATGATGGCAGGTGCAGAAAAGCAGATAGAACAAATGGAGTATAATGGGTAGGGATCCCATTTTCTTGTTAATGTGCATGCTAAATGTTTATATGTGCGTTTACTGTTTCTTTTATGATTCCAAGAGTGCATTCTGGAGTTCTTTGGGTGAGAGAACCAGGAAGCAAAGGTGAGCAGTTCTGGCACACAACGGAATGGAGAAGAAATTCTTAGTCAATTAAAGACGCTGTTAGTGTACATATAAACATATTTTCTATCATGTTAATGATTTCTGTTTAAAAAAATGGAACTTGAATTTTTATTTAGTTGTTTAACCAGGTATAACACACTAAGCTGAAAGCTTTTTTACAGGAGCGACCTGGGAGCACAAGGAGGTTAAGTGACTTGCTCAGGGTCACACAGTATGCAAGTGGAAGCTGTGGATTCAAACCCAGGTCTGGTCTGCTGGATGTCACCAGATTTGCAACTCAGAGCCTTAGTCCACTGCACTGCATACCGCCTCCTGTCGTACTTCCATATCCACATCACAGGCCCACCCATTCCCAGCCCCTGCCAAGATTACATATAGTTGCATGGAATCTAGCACGACAGCCCTGGGCACGAATGCACAGCAGGCACCCAGTATTCATGCACTCCTGCGGTGTTCACTGGACAGCCAGGATGTAACGTATCTTGACTCTACAAGCCAAAAATTTAAAATCAAAATGTTTTACTTTGGACAATTAAAGAAACCCTTCCGTGAGAATGGACTATGGCATCAGAACTTATAATTTTACACTCCTAGAACTAGCAGCATGATTGATAACCCTCTTATAGCTATAAGAGTATGTGGAATGTTCAGAAAAGAACACTCTGATTGATTAAGAATGAAGCCATGACCTATAATTATGAAAACAGAAAGCCAAAAACAATGAATATGTGAATTATCCTCTGCAACCTTTCTGGTGCTCAGACATTCCTTACAAGTGGGCAATCCTCCATCCATCTTATTCGCTGCTGCATGAACATAAATTTTGGACTGCCAGAGGCCAAGCCCCCAGCCATGATAAGATTGTCCAGTTTACTTTGTGCATCTCTAGAGGCTGGTCACGAGCTCTGATCACTCCCTAACTCTCGGGTAATTATTCCAACAAAATGTACACCTTTTCGCTTTCCCCTATTCTTATATAGCCACATGTTGACAGACAAGCATGTGTTAACCCTAGGATCTTCTTCTAACTTTACTGCATGTCTGTATTCTCACCAGCAAAAAACAAACAAAACAGAACCTCCCATTGCACACTCATTTTACACCCTATACCCTCCTGATGTCCGATATGTATGCATTAAACAGGATCGGACCCAGGACCGCGCTTCTGCGGTATCCCACTACTGACCCTCTCTGGGGTTCGAGAGCTCCCCACCAACCACTACTCTCTGAGTGCGGCCAGCTAGCCAGTTTTCAATCCATATGACCATCAAAGGGCCCACTCCCAACCCGTCAGTTTCTCCACCAGACCATTGTGGGGGACAGAGTCAAATGCCTTGCTGAAGTCCAAGAATAATACATCCACAGGCTTTCCCCTGTGCAGTTCTGATGTTACCCATTCATAGAACTCCACAAGGTTGGTTTGTCACGATCTACCTGGCACAAACCCATGTTGTCGACTATCCAGACCTCCCACCTCCTCCAAGTACACCCCCAATCGTTCCTTTAGTATACTCTCCATTAATTTTCCCACCACTGAGGTCAAACTGATGGGTCTATAGTTACCTAGTACTTCCCTCAACCCGCCCCCCTTTATGGATTGGCACCACATGTGCCTCTTGCCAATCCCTAGGTACCCTCCCTGTCTCAAGTGACCTGCTGAAGAGCTCCACCAGGGGTGCAGCCTGAACGTCTGCCAATTCCCATAGTACTCTCAGATGAATGCCATCCGGCCCAGGAGATTTATCTTTCTTTAGGGCCTTAAGGGCTAACCACACCCTTTCAGTGGAGATAGCATCATCCGTTCCCTCCACCTAACAGGCCTTTTTATCCTTATCCTGATGTGACACCCCTTGGGTACCTCTCCCTCCCTCTTGCTCCATTTCTGTTGCTTTCCCGATCCCACTCACTACCGCTTCTATCCCCACTGTGCTTTGCTTTGTAAATATCCCATCCCCCTCTCTAGTGAACACAGAGGTGAAGTACTCGTTTAATACCTCTGCCTGGTCCCTCGCCTCTTCCACCTACCCTCCTTCTGATCTCAATCTGCCGAGCTGACCCTTAGTTTTCTTCGCTCCCCCAACGTACGGAAGACCCTTTTCCCCTCCCATATCCCTGTGACAGCCGCTGCTCTTTTACTGGACTTTGCCCCACACCATCTGGGCGTTTCTAGATGCAAGATGGTACATTTCCTTCATTATCCTCTCGTTGTTTTGTATTTTTTGTAGGCAGCCTTCTTTTCTCTGACCACTACCTGAACCTCACTGGACCACCAACATGGTTTATGTGACCTTGCTCCCTTAGGCTTCACCTTAGTGCAGGTCCTGACTGCTTCATGAAGTCCCTGTTTTATGACCTCCTATCTCTTTTCCGCATCTGTCATTGTTGTACTCCCCTTCAAGTGATCCTTGAGAATATTTCCCATGTCCTCCTTATTCTTACCGAGTGGTGGTGCCTTCTGTATTACACTCAGACCACTCTGCCTGCCCCCTCCCAGGGTTACTACGCCTCCGCCTTTACCTATATCTAAGGGGGGGTGAGCTCATTAGGCTCCCCTGTGCAGACCCTTCTACGAACCTCAGTCTTTTGGCCCCCCCCACCAGTTTAAATCCACCTTAGTAGAGATATACCTCTCTAATCCTGCCTTTAATACTCTCCTCCCCTTCCTTCTCAAATGTACCCTGCCCCCCTGCGTACAAGTCACTATTCTCCCAGATCCTATCCCAGTTAGTCACTAACCCATCATTTTTGTGTGTGGCACCAATCCTCAGCCACTTGTTGAACTCCCGATCCTACCCTTCCTCCCCATGCTTGCACATGGTACCAGCAGTACTTCCAAGAAAGCACCGACTCCCACCTCCTCACACTACCTGCCCAATTACTCAAACCTTCCCTTCACTACTTCCACAGTCTCCCCTACCAAGTCGTTTGTACCCACATGCAACACTAAATGAGGTTTCTTCCTCCTCCCCCTTGCTGCACACTTGAGCAGTGCCTGCCCTGCCCCTTCTGCAGTCAACCTGGGGATAGCTTCAACCCAAATACGGCTGTGCCTTTCCCCCTTCTGTCCCATCTCACCCCTTTCAGTATAGAATCCCCAGGATGAGTACTCCCCTGTTCCTTACCCCCTTTCCCTTCTAATGCCCCTTCCACCACCCCAGTATTCGTTCTTCCCTGCCCCTTGCCCCCGCCAGCTGCACTCTCTGGGACTTCTGTATCTGTACCCCCTACTTCCGCCTCACCCCTTTCTCTGCCTTATTCCTCCCATCTCCCTTGAACCCCTTCCCAGCCTGACTACTTCCTACTGGGCTTCCCATGTCAACCTCCTCTCCTCCCCTGCTGATTTACAACCCCTCTCCTATCCCCACTGTTGTCGATTTAGAGCCCCCATTCCCTTCTACCCTGATAGTGATGCCACTCCCATCCTTCCCCTTCCTGTAGCCTTTTCTCCTCCAGTCACCACCCCTCCTTCCTTACTAGGCTCCCTTCTACCCTTTTGTCCTCGCTATCTCTTCCCCTACCTGTTGCCATCCCTCTCATGCCCCGCTTGTCCTCCCCCCTTCAGTATGTTCCTGCTCCCCCTCTCTCTCTCATAGCAGAGGTTTGAATCTATTCCTGGTCGATACCCCTCCTACATCTCTTCCCCCTATCAGTTCCCCCCTCCTACTTGTTCCCCTCCATGCCACCCCTGGTCCCTCCCTCCCTATCCACAGCCATCTGCTCTCTCCTGGTACTCCTCGTGGTCTCTTCCTCCCCATCAGAGGCCTGCCCTCACCGGAACCCCCCTTCTCCTCTCTTTTCAGTTAGTGCCTCTGATACTGGGGTCGATTTCACCTCCTAGTTGTTCTTCCTCCGTCCCCATTGCCATCCCCTATCCCCCCACAGCCAGGATGCCTACCATACTCATCTTCTCAGCCATTTAGACTCCTCCCTAACCTCCACAATTCCTCCTCAAACTAGCCAGTCATTTACAGACCATACACCACCCCCATCCTCCAAGCCCAGTACAGGATCATGGTGGAACCACACTCTGTACACCCCACCACCCTTCCAAAGATGCCCACCCTATTGACATGTGGCACCTGCCCCATTTGGGCCCCCATCTTATGTTACGGGCTCTTACTCCCAGGTTCTGTATGCTACTACAACTGTTAGGTCCCTATTTATTCAAATTCCTGTCCCCCCCACTAGTCCCCTACTGCCCCTTGCTGGCGGGTTTATTCATTCTCAAATCTCACCCATTAGATACTGTATTACTGTAGCAATCCTAAAGCCTCCTTGTCCATTTTCCTCCTCAGCTACCGTTCTTTTTGTTCTCAGCTCTCATATAGTTTCACTTAGCCCAGTTAAATCCTATTGCACTCCAAGTAGTACTCAGCTCAGTTAGAGAAATAAACAGAACAAATAAATACGTATTACAGCAATCCTAAAAGTATCCACTCATTGCTTTGTCTCCACTCCAGAGATCCTGATGTAATATAGGACCACAGAGGACCCTGGGCAGGAGGCGGGGCAACTCTAAAGTCCCGGCACTGCTCTGTTGAGCTTGCTCACTCCCCTCTCACTTGCTCGTTCTATTTCTCCGGCGCCTCAGGCTGCTGTTTTGTATTGGGCTCCTGCTTGCATTGGCGCCTTTTCTGCCCACAAAGAAATCTGCAGCAGTCCCGACAGAGCTCCGTTGAACTCGCTCACTCCCCTCTCATTCGCTCATTCTGTTTCTCCCAGCGCTGCAGGCTGCCCTTTTGTATTGGGCTCCTGCCTCATTGCCACTTCTTCTGCCCACAAAGAAATCCGCAGCAGTTCTGACAGGCGCCATTGCGCTCGCTCACTTCTGCTCTCTCACTCACTCGTTCTGTTTCTCCTGGTGCTGCACGCTGCCCTTTTGTACTGGGCTCCTGTCTGTGCTGGTGCCTTTTTATGCCCACAAAGAAATCTGCAGCAGCCCTGACAGAGCTCCACTGAGCTCACTCACTCCCTCTCTCTCTCTCACTTGATTTTAATCTGTCCCAAACACTGATTTCCCAAAGCGACTGCACTATTCTGCGCCGGAAGTGCGAAAACACATTTTGGCCAGGATGTGAAAAATGACAGCTGTACTGTTTATAAGGAGGTGTGAAAAAATGCCAGTGTTGAAAATCTGGCATGAAAATATTACACATTTGCGAAGTTACAAGGGAGCGTGGAAACTGTGCAACGTACACTTGTAACACAGTCATTTTATGGACTTTCGTCACCAAATTTTCAACATAGGCATTTTAGGACCTCTGCTCATGAACAGTGTCAATGTCATTTTCTCAATCTATCCTGAAAACTGATTTCCCACAGCGACCGCGCTATTCGGCTCCAGAAGTGCAAAAACACATTTTGGTTAAGATGTGTAAAATGACAGCTGTACTGTTCATAAAGAGGTGTGGAAAAAATGGCAGTGTTGAAAATCTGGAGTAGAAATATTACCAAATTAAATTCTGGTGTGTGATGTAAACTGCATAATGCTGCGCTTGTAAAACAGTCATTTTGGAAGTTTTCACCAAATTTGCAACATAGGCTTTTGAGAGCCCACCTCATGAACAGTGGCACTGTTGTTTCATTAATCGAATCACAAAAGGTGATTCCGCGCAGTGACTGTGAAACACCTTTTGGACTGAACAAAGCCATGCCAATGGCTGAATTCATGAGGAGGGTCCCCAATAACTCCATGTTGAAAATTTGGTGCAAAATTCCCAAAATGTTTGAGATATGCACCAAAGTTGAAAACACTATTTATGCCATTATACAGTTTACTGGCATTTCTTCAGTTCGCAGTCGGCTTTGAAGAGTGCAGACATGTTCGTCCACCAAAGATCGGTAGCTGGGCTCCAGAGGTAAGTATGTGGTGGAGGGTGTGAGGAGGCAGGGTGTGCAGAGGGTGGGCGCGGGTTGGGGAGGGCCACTGAACTCAACGAGGTCCGTTTCTGTTTTACAAGTTTTTTTAAAAGAAAAACATTGCAGGATGGTTTTGGTTTTACAGGGCATTTGGCACGCTAGGTGTGCTCCCAGCATGCCACCTGAGTGTTTGCGGGCTACAGCCAATGGGGAATTGGGCACCGCCGTTGGCACATACGTGGGGATGAGCTGAGGCGGATTGGGCACCCCTCAGCATAAAACAAAGAGGGGGGGACATTATGTTGATGTGGAGTGGACTCCCCCATCGGCAAGTTGAATGTGGGGGACTGAAGCCGACAGTGACTGGGCCCCCGTCAGCAAAGAAAGACTGTTGGGGGGCGCATGATGCCGAGGGGGAGTCGGCATCCCCTCGACACACAACAAATGGGGGAAGGGGTAACAGTATGCTGACGGTGAGTGGGCTCCCCCATCGGCAAATTAACTGGGGCGGGGGCATATGGACAACAAGGTACCACCCTGCAATTATGGGTCACTCCCTCATTGCAGCAGAATGGCTGACACTGCAATGGCAGAACAGCCCTGATTGCAACAGCGAAAATGTTTAAGGTGGTGGCACGTTGGCTGAACTAGTGTCAGCAGCAGTGTGCCACCGCATTGGGGAAAGCAGGCCAAGCCTCTGAAGGTACCGGGGGCATTGGGCACAACAGTTCCGCACCTTCACAACCTGCTTCTACAGCAAGCTGCCGCAACATGTTTCCAACAACATGAAGTCTTGCTGTATTCTGACTATATGCAGTTAGCCCAAGCACTTAAACTCTACCCCGCAGATGAAAGAGTTAACTCTATACTAAGGCACAGAACGTTGAGCTCAAGCTCGGTTTTCAAACCTCTGTCCCAGGTACTCTTTAGTGTAACCGTCAGATTCTTTACTGTGAAGTCGCTCTGGAGATTCTCTCCTTCACTTCGGTTCGATTGTGGTAAAATCGGTCGGTTTAGTAAACTGTTTCTTTATTTTTTCAGTTTTTACATTTCTGTCCCGGTATAGTAAGTGTATTAGTAGGTAGTAGAGTGGTTTAGCAAAAAATTGTTTTTGTTTTCCGGTTTCTTCCCGGTCGGTCCAGTTGGAAACTGAAGCGATTTATTGTTTCTGTTTTTTACAGGTATTTTAGTGTGGTTTCCAGTATCTATCAGTTCCTGAAAAAACGTTGATTTCTCCGTTTCTTTCATCCGACCTGTGACACGGTTGAAACCGATAGGTTTAGTAGTTGCCTCGCTTGAACGCTGGTAAGGGTGACTTTGTATAAAGGCATCTGAGAAACCCAAAAGAAAACCGGGCCCACTGGGTTTCAACACTGCACTGAGTGTGGGGAGGCTTTTGCCAAGGCTGATCCCCATCCCATCTGTGTTTATTGTCTGGGGTTTGACCACCTCAAAGAAGACTGCCAAATCTGCAGGAACTTTCCTAAGGCCACTGCTGAAAAACGTTTAAGTAGGCTGAAGGAAAGGGAGGCTGAAAAATCTGCTGACCCGGATGGCCAGCCCGGTTCGGTCCCGACCTAACCAGAGGGGTGCCCACTGACCTGACGATATTCCTTCGAAAGAGGAGAGCTGATTCTCATGGAATTGGTTCCTACAAAAGAAAGTGCAAGTCAGCTGGTTTGGATCCCGGTTCCCATGGTTCAACCGCTGATGAGATAGCCAAAGCAACCGTTATTGTGCAGTCGCTTTGCCCGATTCCGACGGAGCCAACACCGACACAGAGACAGTCAGTTCAGTCAGACTTGTCTGCTTCTGACTATGACTCTGAAGCATTTTATGAGACGAAGATGATGAGGATGAGGATTATGAAGACCTAGATCAGCCTACTGAGCCCGACATCTCCCCAGACAGGCCTTCTAATTTGTCTCCTCCCAGGCTTTCTGAGTCCCCCTCTCACTTTTACAAGACGGTGGCTGAGACTCTTCAGCTTCCAGTGGAAGAAGCTGAACAGGATCAGGAGGAGCCTGACTATGTTGAGATGATGGATGTCCCAGAGTCAAAAAGGGTGTCTATCCCTCTGCACAAGTCCTTCGGGAAACAGACCAAAAAATATTACAGTTTCCAACATCCATACCTCCTGTGGATAAGAAAATGGACAGGAGGTATGCTCTGTCAGGCCCTGGTATGGATTTCCTTGTTAATCATTGCAGCCATGTTGGGGTAGTGCAAGCTGCAGCCTGTGACAAGGCTAATATTCCCCTGGCATCTCACCCCCAGATAAGGATTCCAGGAAAGTGGATGCCATGGCAAAGAAGCAGTACTTGGCATCCTCTTTGGGACTCAGGCAATCTAATTATATGGCATATACAGCCAGATACCAGAAGTCTAGGTGGGATAAGGTTCTGGAGCTGGCTAAGAATGCCCCTTCCCAGCTGGCCAAGGAGCTGGAGCAGGTGGCTGTGGATGGCATCGAAGCTTCAAAGGTCCAGTCTCATGTTGCTGTGGACTCGAACGATGTTCATTCTAGGGTCATTGCTACATCTGTTTCCATGAGGAGATTTGCCTGGCTCAGGTGTACCAATTTATCTCAGGATACCCAGACCAAGGCCATGGATTTTCCTGTTACTGGTAACTCTCTGTTTGGGGAACAAACAGAGATGACATGAAAAAGATGGACAAATACAGGACCACATACAAGAGTGCCGCAGCCAAAGAAAAGCAGACCACTCCTCAGAGGCAGCAATCCAGGGCTGGCAGGGGCAGGCCTTTTCACAGGCCTTTCTACCAGGCCCAGGCCTCCTCTTCTTTTCAGCAGAGGGGGTTCTTTAAGGGAAGAGGCAGAAGGGGGATGACAAGGGCTGCATCCTCCTCTCAGTCTAAGCCCCCTGCCAAACAGACACCCTGATGTGTCAGTCAGGGTCGCCTCCCCAATCCCTGTAGGGGGCAGACTGGCTCACTTTTTTCAGGCCTGGAAGTCTGTCACTTCAGACAAGTGGGTCCTGGAAGTAGTGAGCCAGGGCCTTGCTCTCAGCTTCAGCAGGTTCCCAAAGTTGAGAGCAAAGGCTTTCTGTCTTTCCTCGGTAGAGGAAATGCAGGCCTTAGAAATAGAAGTCTCTTCTCTACTGCTTCTGCAAGCAGTGGGGAGGGTACCCCTCATTCACAGGGGAAAAGGATTGCACTCCAGGCACTTCCTTACCCTAAAAAGACAGGGTAGTGGCGACCCATCCTGGATCTACGATACCTAAACAAACACATACTAAAACCAAAGTTCAAGATGGTGACTCTGGGAATTATTCTTCCCTCTCTGAGACCAGGAGACTGGCTAGCCTCCCTGGATCTCAAGGATGCCTATTTTCACATACCTATCAGGCAGTCCCACAGAAAGTACCTCCGGTTCAAAATGCCCTCAGGCCATTACCAATTCAGAGCAATGCTTTTCGGCCTAACATCTGCTCCAAGAGTATTCACCAAGTGCCTAGCAGTAGTGGTGGCCTTCTTCAGAAGACAAGGCATCCTACTGTTCTCTTACCTGGACGACTGGCTCATAGTAGGTCAGTCCCCAGACCAAGTCAGATCAGCTCTAGGGGTCACTTAAAATCTTCTACACTCCCTAGGATTCATCCTAAATCTGGAAAAGTCTGTTCTGGAGCCAGTTCAGCTTCTCACATTTATAGGAGTGGAACTGGACACTGTTCAGGCCAGGGCCTTCCTTCCTCCCTCAACGGCCTAATCCCTCATCTCTCTGGCTTCCTCTTTTCGTCCAGTTGTGTCTCGGCCAGCCAGACACTTCTTGCAGTTGCTAGTCCACATGGCAGCCTGCACTGCAGTAGTGCAAGGGGCAAGGTTTCAGATGAGGGATATTCAATTTCACCTAAGAGCCTTTTGGTCTCAGAAAAAAGATTCCCTCTCCAAGTTGGTTCCAGTGTCTCTAACTTTGGTTCAGGCCCTCCAGTGGTGGCTGGAAGAGAACAATTTGAGGCAAGGGTTTCCTTTCCTCAGTCAGGCTCCCACAGTGACTCTCCCCACAGATGCTTCTCTGCTGGGTTGGGGAGCCCACATGGATCAGCATACTGCTCAGGGGACTTGGTCCCATCAGGAGTCTCTTCTTCACATAAATCTTCTCGAACTCAGGGCTGTCTTTCTGGCCCTTTAGATATTTTCAAGTTCAATTCAGAGGAAAGTGGTGCAGATCAGGACAGACAACACCACAACCATGTGGTACATCAACAAGCAGGGGGGCACTCGGTCCTCTGCCTTGTGCACCGAGGCTATGAAAATATGGTCACTAGCTTATTCCCTGCAGGCTTCCGTGATTGCTGTGCATCTCCCAGTGAAGGACAATGTACTTGCAGATGCTCTCAGCAGAATTTCTCAAGGTCACCAAAAATGGGCCCTGAATCCTCTCATTCTTCAGATCATTTTCAAGAGATGGGGCACTCCAGAGATAGATCTCTTCGCAGCCCCGGACAACCATCAGCTCCCTCTATTCTGCTGCAAGCCCCTCTGTGGGGGTCTCTTCCTCTAGATGCTCTCCTGTTGGATTGGACCAACAGGTTTCTCTATGCTTTTCCTCCTTTCCTCTGATATTCAGAGTTCTAGTCAAGATGTGGTCCCAACCCTGCACTGTGATTCTGATAGCCCGGATTGGGCCAGACAGCCTTGGTATCTCTACTGTTGTCACTATCAGTGACAATTCCCTGTGCCTTCCCAGCCAGTTCGACCTCCTTACCTCATCTCAGGAGAGGATATTGTACCCCAATCTTCACACACTCAGGCTCAAGGCTTGGTTCTTGAGGAGCTAGAATATGCAGACCTGCATCTCTCACAATCAGCTCTGGATATCCTTAAGGCTAGTAGAAAACCTTCCACTAGGAAAATGTATAATTCTAAATGGAAGAGGTTTGGGTTCTGGTGTTGCCAGAGGCACATCCAGCCACATTCAGCTGATATTGCCACTGCCGTAGATTATTTGGTATAACTTAACAGTTTAGGCCTTCAGCCTACCACTCTAAAGGTGCATTTGGCAGCTATTTCTGCTTTTCTTTCGGCTGGGAAGGACTCTTCTATAGCTTCCCACCCAGTTTTCAAGAAATTCTTTAACGGTTTGGTTCACATCAGTCCTCCCTTCAGGGACCCTACTCCTTTATGGGACCTGAATATCTGTATTGCACAGCTGATGCAGCCTCCCTTTGAACCCCTTTGCTCAGCTGAGCTCAAATATCTGACCTGGAAAACTGTATTCCTGGTTGCCATTACCTCTGCCAGGAGAATCAGTTAGTTACAGGGTCTATCAGTGGAACCTGATTTCATCTCATTCCACAGGGATAACATGGTCCTTCGTATGAATAGGAAATTCCTTCCTAAAGTGGTATCAGACTTCCATCTGAACCAGTCTATGACACTGCCTGTATTTTTTACTGATCACTCCTCTTCGGGAGAGAGGAGACTACACAGTCTTGATGTAAAGAGGGTTCTGAGTTACTACTTAGAATCCACTAAGCCCCATAAAAACGGCTGCTCCCAGCTGTTTCTCACTCATGGGGAGGTGAGTAGAGGTAAGCCTGCCAGCAAGAGAACTATTGCTAGGTGGATTTTCTCTTGCATACAGTTCTGCTATTCAAAATTGGGGAAAGTGCCACCCTCAGGCCTGAGGGCTCACTCCATCAGAGGTACAGCTGCTTTGGTCGCAGCAGCTAGAGACATACCCTTAGTGGGAATCTGTAAAGCAGCCACCTGGAAGACTGTTCACACATTTCAAGCATTACTCCCTGGACATTCAGGCAAGAAGTGATGCTAGGTTTGGTACTGCAGAGCTTGTTCCCAAAATAGGTTCTGTAGTTCTCTCCTCCTTTGGGGTACTGCTTGGTAGTTTACTGCTTGGTAGTCTGCATATAGTCAGAGTACAGCAAGACTTCATATTGTTTGAAGAAAAAATTACTCACCTTAGTAACTGTATTTCTTCTAATGGAGTCTTGCTGTATTCTGACCTCCCTTCCTGCCTCCCCTCCTGGAACCTAGTTGTTTTGGGATGTGGGTGGGCAGGCACAATGTTGCACCCCAGGGGTGTTCCTGGGTGCCTCTTCTTAATTGAAGTTTTGCCTTGTTTCTTTGTTGTATTATAGTTTATTTATTACCTACTTGGATTCTTTTGGGGGTCTCGACTTGAGTCTTTGGACCCTAAATTTATGTTTATTGACTTTTGGCACAAAAGCTGTAAAAAAATGTCTGGGTTGTTAGTTAGTTAGTATACGGCTCGTAAGACTCTGACGGTTACACTGAAGAGTACCTAGGACAGAGATTTGAAAACTGAGCTCGAGCTCAACATTCTATGCCTTGGCATAGAGTTAACTCTTTCATCTCCGGGCAGTTCAAGTGCTGGGGCTGACTGCATATAGTCAGAATACAGCAAGACTCCATTAGAAGAAATACAATTACTAAGGTGAGTAATTTTTTCTTAGTCATGCTGTGTGAAATATAATAAAGGAATACTGCATACTGCTAGCTTAGAGTGCATGAATGCTGGTACAAATATAAAAAAAAAAATTAAAATAAAGGTTGCTTAATAAACTAAGGCATCCCTCACCTGATTATCATAAATAAGACACCTGTTCTGTCACCAGTAAAACAGAATAACACCCTCCCCCAATGCATAGCTATGGGCACAAATAAGCTGGACACTCTAGTAGCGTCCTAGCTTAGTATCCCATGTTCTGGTTGGGACCCTCATGCAGTGTATCCACCTCCTGGCTCCCAGAGGAACTGGACCCTCAGGTGGCGTCCACTTCACGTCCAGGCAGTAATTACAATGAGCCATATACATGGTGCTCTCAACCAGACAGTCATTGGTCTACAACAGTGCTAGAGCTTTGGACCTGTAACATGCTGCCCTGATTGACTACGGGAATGATCTGTGAATGTGTGGCACATCTAGCAGACCTGGTTTTGATTCCACACAACCTCTACTTACATGCTGTGGACTTCTGACTAGGCACTAAATGGTTAGCTGTATGAGAACCTCATGACTCACTGTGAATTAATTCTTATTCTCCTGTGAGGAGTCTGCAGTCCTTTTGCCTTAGCTGGAAAATATTCTGGCATCCCTTTCCTGTAGCCAAACACCCGTGCAATAGCAAGACCTCCATGTCTTGTGGGCCTTGAGGGGGCCCGGTGCTCATAAATCCAGTTCTACACTGCCAATGTGCTTGGAGCACCTGCATCATACTGGGGATGTCCTCCCCTGTTAGATACCTTCCATGCAGTCTGGAATGCTGGAGTCCCTTGTGAGCACCCAAGATCTTGTGGCTGCCATGTTGGAAATGGCTGGCTATCACGAGAAGGGTGCTTGGTCCTTCCTGGCGATCATCGCGTGCCATGTTGGAGTCCAGTATGTGCTTTCCTGTCTGCACATCAGCAGCGTGCATCACTGATCCCAATGGCACCCCATTTTTTCTGCTCTCGCTGCAGTTTAGGAGGGAACAAGCACTAGCACCCAGAGTACTTGTGAGATGCCAAGTCTCATGAGATAGTGGCCATCTCGCACCATGGTGTTCCCGCAGCGATCTCGAAGGAATGGTGGCCATCTTAGTACAGTTCCAGGATGGTGGCCGTCTTGTGCAGGTAAAACCCACTCCAGCCACTCTTGAGAGAGCCAAGAATTCCCAAAGACAGCTGGATGGAGCAAAATGATGGCCAAATGGAATAGGTCTTCAGGACCTTAGTAGAGTGCCCACTCGGACAACCAGGCGGTTTACCCCTCGGTTCACTGAGCACTTTTCTTATCTGTTGCTGCCTCACTTCTGCATTCACTGTGGTCAGAGGACAGTTCATGTTTTTCCCTTTTAATCTGCGTTTTAAGATATACATATTGTATTTGGGGTGATGGTAGGTAGTAGCATACCTCAAGAAGATGCACACATCACAGTATGCAAATATTCGGTCTGAGTCCTGATCAGAAATGGGTCACACTGGCAGCAAAGACTCCCCCATACCAATCCACTTCCGGTATCTCCCAGGCATTCAGAGGCTCAGATAACACGCAGGGAATGTTTGTGAGTGTGCGCGGTGCTGCACACTAAGTTACTACAAGACTGCAGGCATGGTAATTTGTGCAGTACAAACTACTTGGGCTGTTATAATGCTCACCATGTGAATTAATGTTTCAGATATAGAAAGCCTCACAAGAAGTCCAGCCTTCTGGTGCAGACTTCAGCTTTGCACAATACCGAAGCTTTGGCTATCAGGCACTATAAATTTTATATCTCATAATTGTTTCCCAGCATGTAGTACTCTTCTCCACATGTCCTTGATTCCCAGGACTCCCCTGACAGGAAACCCAGGCTAATGGGGATCTTCCCAACCCATAGGACATGACAGAATTGCCTTGTGACAGCCCAAAAATCTTTACTGACTAAGGCATTGGCTTCTGGGTTGGACAAGGCTCTCCCTTATTAATCCACACATGTAGGCAGTTTAAGGAAGGGGAGGTCGGGTTCAGACCCGAGGATGCCTCGGAATATAGACCCTCATGCAATGTCTAGAATCATTAAATCATAGAATATGTGGGCAAAGAGGACTGGTAGGCCCAGCTAGTCTACCCTACCTTCCTTACCTCACTCTACACTATGGACTCAATTCAGCACAGGTGCCTTTTCTTGATTCTTAGAACTGTGAATTGGTTCAACATGAATTCAGTGCATGTTTGCAGTGCCCCAGGTCTTCGCCCCTACCACTTCATCTGGCAGGCTGTCCCATGAGCTTACCACCCTTTCCATTAAGCAGTAACATCCCTCGTGAACCTGTTTCCCTTTAAGCTTATATAATGCCCCAGTGTTCTGGTGCTCTCCCACATGCAGAAGAGTCATACCTCCTGTACCTGGTGCACCACTGTGAGGTACAACTAGATCTGAGTCATGGCCTAGCTAGCGCTTCCTTCCTTCCTCCAGGGAATGGGTGTTCTTCTCATATGGATCCTTGTGAAATCCCCACATCATGGCACCAGTGCAGCATCACAAGTGGGACATGGGAGGGGACTCTAAGTCATTTATGGTCCCTAATAGAAACAGGTGGACTCCACCCAGCGCAAGACCTCAAGCTCCCCTACAAGGACATTCCTTTCAAAAATTCAAGTTGGTAGCCAGTCAACCAGGTGATTTCCTCACCTCCATTGCCCTATAAAATGCCTACCACCATACCCTGACTCATAGTGCTTGCCCCGACCCTCCATGAGACAGGTTTGCACGTCATTTCATACCTATGTGATTGGCTCAAATGGGCCAAGTCCCCAACTCAGGCACAGAGGGACATGGATGCAGTACTTCACTGCCTACAACAATGTGGCTGGATGACACAATATAATGTAGCAGCTAAGGCCCAGAGCTATGAACCTGGAGACCTGGGGTCTGATCACCACAGCACCTCTGAGTATGGTCAAAAGTCTTTATAAACTAGGTCAAAAGTCAGCTAGTCCCTACACAAGGCATCCCACACCTTGCCGCACAGATAATCTTGCACCTGGGGCCTACTGACCACAACAGAAGAGCAAATCCGCAACCTGATCCAGTTTATTGGGTCATTACGGATGCAACCCCACAGGCAAGTGCATGCATACTTGCCGTTGCTCAGGCACAGGGTGTCAATGGTACCATAGACTTGGCTATGAATGTACCCCTTCCAGGGATGTGTTCTAGATGCATGAGACCAGTCAACCCAGAACTGCGAATACAGACTCACACAATCTTGCTCAAGGTATGCCATTGGCAAGGATGTCTTTGGTATCAATTGTGACAGACGTAATCCTCCTAAGCAGGGAGGCATGCTGGGTGCCAGATCATTCAAGGCAGCTGGTTTCCCAGAGACTCTTGCCTGCCTGTTGACATGTGGGAAATGACACCAGTACACTGCTGCCAGTTATGCTTCACTACTCAGGTCACTGATCAGGCAATCACGATTAGGAAGGACCCCAAGTTACCATGGTGAATATGAACAAACAGAGGGGACTCGGAGCAGGGCAGTGCTCAGAGAGGTGCAAAAACACTAAGATGGGCAGAACACAACCTACTGGTGATCTTGGCTACTTGCCTGGCCAGCAGGCCGAACTGTCATGCAAACTGGCTCAGTCGAAGGCCACCCACACCCAGGATTATGAGAGTGCTTCTCAGGGTCAGGTCCATGAAAGTGACAGTGCGAAAGTTGGCTCATGACTGGTCAACCAGTTTATGGTATTCTCTGCTATGAATAATCATACTCAGTGCCAAGCTGGCATCTTCATCACTACCTGGATCCCCTTAGCCAAGGATCACTGTTTCATCACAATGCTTAGCCTGACTGCATGGATGCTGAAAGGCACAGACTTAAATGCAGGGCTAACGGTTTCACACCTCAGAACAGAGTTGACAATAAAACTTATCATAGGTATTGGCACATCTTCTGTAAGTGGTGTACTGCAATAAGCTTGTCCCCTTCAGCAGTGGGCCTTCACCAATTCTAGAACTTTCTCCAATGAAAGGGTAGACAGAGGTCTATGAGCTGCTCTTTGAGGCTACAGGTTTTGGCTGTTTCTACAGTGTGGGGCTCAGTTCGCACCCTGGGGTAGTCTGGCTGCAGCGGGTGGCACAGTTTACATCTTCCCACACTGGCGCACCTGCCCTCCATGGCAACTAGACCTGGGCTTGGAAAGCCTCTATAAACTTCCTTTTCCATACCTGGTTCTCTGTAATAGATAACTCTCAGCACAGTTTTGCTGATGGCTATGTGCTCCACCAGACAGGTGAGCAAGTTGCAGGCACTATCAGGCTGAGCACTGTTCCTTGCCTTTCATAATGACAGATGGCTCAGAAAAATTCCATGCTTCCCTCATAAGGTGGTATCCTCATTCCACATGGGTCAGGAAATTCCCTACCTGTCATGCCCACGAACCGAGGTGGCACTGATACGGCTCCTCATCTGCTTGACATGGTATCCCTCATGAAGGATCATCTGACCATGTCCAAAAGTTTCCATCAGTCAGATAGGCTGTTCATTTTCCTTAAAGAAAGAAAGTGGGGGTATGCAGTTTCTTAGATGGTATAACATTGCCCCAACTTACAACTGCACAACAAGAGGCACTCAGATCCGAAATTACCGGGTAAGAGATTGGGAGGGCCATTTCCAGGTTAAAACTGTCTGCCTGCCTGCCCTTTAACAGGGCTGCTTCAGCTCTCCCACGGTCGGCTGGCACCCAGCCAGCCACCGACCGAGACCAGGACGCTTGCCTGCAGCTCCTTGGAAGCTGCCTACCCTTGAACAGGGCTGCTTCAGCTACCCCACGGTTGGCCGGCACCCAGCCAGCCACCGACCGAGACCAGGACGCCCGCCTGCAGCTCCTTGGAAGCTGCCTGCCCTTGAACAGGCTGGGCTGCTTCAGCTCTCCTATGGTCAGCCAGCACCCAGCCAGCCACCGACCGAGACCAGGGCGCCCGCCTGCAGCTCCTTGGAAGCTGCCTGCTCTGAACAGGGCTGCTTCAGCTCCCCCACGGTCGGCCGGCACCCAGCCAGCCACCGACTGAGACCAGGACGCCCACCTGCAGCTCCTTGGAAGCTGCCTGCCCTTGAACAGGGCTGCTTCAGCTCCTCCACGGTCGGCCGGCACCCAGCCAGCCACCAACCAAGACCAGGACGCCCGCCTGCAGGTCCTTGGAAGCTGCCTGCCCTTGAACAGGGCTGCTTCAGCTCCCCCATGGTCGGCCAGCACCCAGCCAGCCACCGACCGAGACCAGGACGCCTGTCTGCAGATCCTTGGAAGCTGCCTGCCCTTGAACAGGGCTGCTTCAGCTCCCCCACGGTCGACCGGCACCCAGCCAGCCACCGACCGAGACCAGGATGCCCACCTGCAGCTCCTTGGAAGCTGCCTGCCCTGGAACAGGGCTGCTTCAGCTCCCCCACGGTCGGCCGGCACCCAGCCAGCCACCGACTGAGACCAGGACGCCTGCCTGCAGCTCCTTGGAAGGTACAGGACAGCGCAGCCAATCGGAACACGGGTGCTTCCAGCAAACCCGCTCTGGTTGGCCAGGACGTTTTCCTGCTTCAGCCACCTGGCACTTTACAAATAGAGTTTCGATAGAACTAAGCACATTTCAACTGTGTAATAGAAGTTTTCAACTGTATTAGCTGGATTGTAATTTCTACTAGTGTTTTAAGTGCTTACACCTCTTCTGTCTCAGTGCTCCTCCTGCAGCACCCCGCCATCAAGCACTCTGCCTTGGCGCGAAAAAGTCTAACTACCTTTAGTCTTACTAAACTGCTCAGATCTAACCCATCCTAACCTATATGCTATTTAAGACCTGCTCTTTTTCTTCTCTCCAGCTGTCTGCCCTTGAACAGGGCTGCTTTAGCTCCTCCACGGTAGGCCGGCACCCAGCCAGCCACCGCCGACAACCAGGACGCCCGCCTGCAGCTCCTTGGAAGCTGCCTGCCCTTGAACAGGGCTGCTTCAGCTCCCCCACAGTCGGCCGGCACCCAGCCAGCCACCAGCCGAGACCAGGACGCCCGCCTGCATCTCCTTAGAAGCAGCCTGCCCTTGAACAGGGCTGCTTCAGCTCCCCCACGTCGGCCATCACCCAGCCAGCCACCGACTGAGACCAGGATGCCCGCCTGCAGCTCCTTAGAAGCTGCCTGCCCTTGAACAGGGCTGCTTCAGCTCCCCCACGGTCAGCCGGCACCCAGCCAGCCACCGACCGAGACCAGGATGCCTGCCTGCAGCTTGCCCTGAAGCTGCCTGCCCTTGAACAGGGCTGCTTCAGCTCCCCCGTGGCCGGCGCAGCCAGTCACCCGACCGAGACCAGGATGCCCACCTGCAGCTCCTTGGAAGCTGCCTGCCCTTGAACAGGGCTGCTTTAGCTCCTCCACGGTAGGCCGGCACCCCGCCAGCCACCGACCGAGACCAGAACGCCCATCTGCAGCTCCTTGGAAGCTGCCTGCCCTTGAGCAGGGCTGCTTCAGCTCCCCCACAGTCGGCCGGCACCCAGCCAGCCACCGACCGAGACCAGGACGCCCGCCTGCATCTCCTTAGAAGCAGCCTGCCCTTGAACAGGGCTGCTTCAGCTCCCCCACGGTCGTCCATCACCCAGCCAGCCACCGACTGAGACCAGGATGCCCGCCTGCAGCTCCTTAGAAGCTGCCTGCCCTTGAACAGGGCTGCTTCAGCTCCCCCACAGTCGGCCGGCACCCAGCCAGCCACCGACCGAGACCAGGATGCCTGCCTGCAGCTCCTTGGAAGCTGCCTGCCCTTGAACAGGGCTGCTTCAGCTCCCCCACGGTCGGCCGGCACCCAGCCAGTCACCGACCGAGACCAGGATGCCCGCCTGCAGCTCCTTGGAAGCTGCCTGCCCTTGAACAGGGCTGCTTCAGCTCCCCCACGGTCGGCCGGCACCCAGCCAGTCACCGACCGAGATCAGGAAGCCCGCCTGCAGCTCCTTGGAAGCTGCCTGCCCTTGAACAAGGCTGGGCTGCTTCAGCTCCCCTACAGTCGGCCGGCACCCAGCCAGCCACCACGACCGAGACCAGGACGCCTGCCTGCAGCTCCTTGGAAGCTGCCTGCTCTGAGACAGGGCTGCTTCAGCTCCCCATGGTCGGCCGGCACCCAGCCAGCCACCGACTGAGACCAGGCGCCCACCTGCAGCTCCTTGGAAGCTGCCTGCCCTTGAACAGGGCTGCTTCAGCTCCCCCACGGTCGACCGGCACTCAGCCAGCCACCGACCGAGACCAGGACGCCCACCTGCAGCTCCTTGGAAGCTGCCTGCCCTTGAACAGGGCTGCTTCAGCTCCCCACGGTCGGCCGGCACCCAGCCAGCCACCGACCGAGACCAGGATACCTGCCTGCAGCTCCTTGGAAGAGTGCAGGACAGCGCAGCCAATGCCAGGATCAGGTGCTTCCAGCAAACCTGCTCTGATTGGCTAGGACTTTCCTCCTTCAGCCACCTAGAACTTTTACAAATAGATTTTCGATAGAACTAAGCACATTTCAACTGTGTAATAGAAGTTTTCAACTGTATTAGCTGGATTGTAATTTCTACTAGTGTTTTAAAGTGCTTACACCTCTTCTGTCTCAGTGCTCCTCCTGCAGCCCCCATCCAAGCACTCTGCCTTGGCTCGAAAAGTCTAACTACCTTTGTCTTACTAAACTGCTCAGATCTAACCCATCCTAACCTCTATGCTATTTAAGACCTGCTCTTCTTCTTCTCTAGCTGCCTGCCCTTGAACAGGGCTGCTTCAGCTCCCCACGGTCAGCTGGCAACCAGCCAGCCACCGACCGAGACCAGGACGCCCGCCTGCAGCTCCTTGGAAGCTGCCTGCCCTCGAACACGGCTGCTTCAGCTCCCCCACTGTCGGCCGACACCCAGCCAGCCACCAACCAAGACCAGGACGCCCGCCCGCCGGCACCCAGCCAGCCACCGACCGAGACCAGGACGCCCGCCTGCAGCTCCTTGGAAGGTACGGGACAGCGCAGCCAATCGGAACACGGGTGCTTCTAGCAAACCCGCTCTGATTGGCCAGGACTTTTCCCCTGCTTCAGCCACCTGGCACTTTTTACAAATAGAGTTTCGATAGAACTAAGCACATTTCAACTGTGTAATAGAAGTTTTTCAACTGTATTAGCTGGATTGTAATTTCTACTAGTGTTTTAAAGTGCTTACACCTCTTCTGTCTCAGTGCTCCTCCTGCAGCACCCCGCCATCCAAGCACTCTGCCTTGGCGCCGAAAAGTCTAACTACCTTTAGTCTTACTAAACTGCTCAGATCTAACCCATCCTAACCTATATGCTATTTAAGACCTGCTCTTTTTTCTTCTCTCCAGCTGTCTGCCCTTGAACAGGGCTGCTTTAGCTCCTCCACGGTAGGCCGGCACCCAGCCAGCCACCGACCGAAACCAGGACGCCCGCCTGCAGCTCCTTGGAAGCTGCCTGCCCTTGAACAGGGCTGCTTCAGCTCCCCCACAGTCGGCCGGCACCCAGCCAGCCACCAGCCGAGACCAGGACGCCCGCCTGCATCTCCTTAGAAGCAGCCTGCCCTTGAACAGGGCTGCTTCAGCTCCCCCACCGTCGGCCATCACCCAGCCAGCCACCGACTGAGACCAGGATGCCCGCCTGCAGCTCCTAGAAGCTGCCTGCCCTTGAACAGGGCTGCTTCAGCTCCCCCACAGTCAGCCGGCACCCAGCCAGCCACCGACCGAGACCAGGATGCCTGCCTGCAGCTCCTTGGAAGCTGCCTGCCCTTGAACAGGGCTGCTTCAGCTCCCCCACGGTCGGCCGGCACCCAGCCAGTCACCGACCGAGACCAGGATGCCCACCTGCAGCTCCTTGGAAGCTGCCTGCCCTTGAACAGGGCTGCTTTAGCTCCTCCACGGTAGGCCGGCACCCGCCAGCCACCGACCGAGACCAAGCGCCCTCTGCAGCTCCTTGGAAGCTGCCTGCCCTTGAACAGGGCTGCTTCAGCTCCCCCACAGTCGGCCGGCACCCAGCCAGCCACCGACCGAGACCAGGACGCCCGCCTGCATCTCCTTAGAAGCAGCCTGCCCTTGAACAGGGCTGCTTCAGCTCCCCCACGGTCGTCCATCACCCAGCCAGCCACCGACTGAGACCAGGATGCCCGCCTGCAGCTCCTTAGAAGCTGCCTGCCCTTGAACAGGGCTGCTTCAGCTCCCCCACAGTCGGCCGGCACCCAGCCAGCCACCGACCGAGACCAGGATGCCTGCCTGCAGCTCCTTGGAAGCTGCCTGCCCTTGAACAGGGCTGCTTCAGCTCCCCCACGGTCGGCCGGCACCCAGCCAGTCACCGACCGAGACCAGGATGCCCGCCTGCAGCTCCTTGGAAGCTGCCTGCCCTTGAACAGGGCTGCTTCAGCTCCCCCACGGTCGGCCGGCACCCAGCCAGTCACCGACCGAGATCAGGAAGCCCGCCTGCAGCTCCTTGGAAGCTGCCTGCCCTTGAACAAGGCTGGGCTGCTTCAGCTCCCCTACAGTCGGCCGGCACCCAGCCAGCCACCGACCGAGACCAGGACGCCTGCCTGCAGCTCCTTGGAAGCTGCCTGCTCTTGAACAGGGCTGCTTCAGCTCCCCCATGGTCGGCCGGCACCCAGCCAGCCACCGACTGAGACCAGGACGCCCACCTGCAGCTCCTTGGAAGCTGCCTGCCCTTGAACAGGGCTGCTTCAGCTCCCCCACGGTCGACCGGCACTCAGCCAGCCACCGACCGAGACCAGGACGCCCACCTGCAGCTCCTTGGAAGCTGCCTGCCCTTGAACAGGGCTGCTTCAGCTCCCCCACGGTCGGCCGGCACCCAGCCAGCCACCGACCGAGACCAGGATACCTGCCTGCAGCTCCTTGGAAGGTACGGGACAGCGCAGCCAATCGGAACACGGGTGCTTCCAGCAAACCTGCTCTGATTGGCTGGGACTTCCCTCCTTCAGCCACCTAGAACTTTTACAAATAGATTTTCGATAGAACTAAGCACATTTCAACTGTGTAATGAAGTTTTCAACTGTATTAGCTGGATTGTAATTTCTACTAGTGTTTTAAAGTGCTTACACCTCTTCTGTCTCAGTGCTCCTCCTGCAGCCCCCCCCATCCAAGCACTCTGCCTTGGCGCCGAAAAGTCTAACTACCTTTTGTCTTACTAAACTGCTCAGATCTAACCCATCCTAACCTCTATGCTATTTAAGACCTGCTCTTCTTTCTTCTCTCTAGCTGCCTGCCCTTGAACAGGGCTGCTTCAGCTCCCCCACGGTCAGCTGGCAACCAGCCAGCCACTGACCGAGACCAGGACGCCCGCCTGCAGCTCCTTGGAAGCTGCCTGCCCTCGAACACGGCTGCTTCAGCTCCCCCACTGTCGGCCGACACCCAGCCAGCCACCAACCAAGACCAGGACGCCCGCCCGCCGGCACCCAGCCAGCCACCGACCGAGACCAGGACGCCCGCCTGCAGCTCCTTGGAAGGTACGGGACAGCGCAGCCAATCGGAACACGGGTGCTTCTAGCAAACCCGCTCTGATTGGCCAGGACTTTTTCCCCTGCTTCAGCCACCTGGCACTTTTTACAAATAGATTTTCGATAGAACTAAGCACATTTCAACCGTGTAATAGAAGTTTTTTTTTTTTTTTTAAGTGGCTAGTTTTCCATTAGCAGGTTATAAGACCTGCCACTAGAGGGATTCTTGGTCTTTCTACACAAATCACTGTACTCAGTCATGGGCAATATGGCCAGCATTATCATTCTACTTCTTCCGGGTGCTGCTACAAGGAGGTTGTAGTTTGAGGTTCCCCAAGCTTCACTGAACAGGCTGACAACTTCCTTAAAACTGCCTATGCGACAGCTCTGCAGCTGAAAACAGGAAGCCCTCAGTGTCTGCCATCCACCCTTCAGACTCAAGTCAGATAGACTCTGAGCACCCTATTCTTACCTACGCTATGCTGACATCATCCAATAATAATGCCTTACTTAGTATATGCTTCCTTCCACCCTTCTTGGTGTGCTAGGAACCCAAGTGTCCCTCCCCCTAATAGGGGTGTACTACTTGCCATAATCTACTCACTGACCCTACTCTGGGTGGACAGGCTCATAGAACCATTCCCCAGAACCAGTGAGCAATCTACATATCCCCCACACGACTTCCTTAGCAGCTACCCTATCTCTGAGTATATCTAGTCTCCCTAACAGAGCATGAGATCATAAAAAGGTGTATGCTATGACCTGCTTTGACTATACGAGGCAGGACGCGCCGAAGACACCTCATCTCAATACCTAGCACTAAACTGCTCAGGTTACTAGTCTTGCTACTTCTCCTATAAGGTGATAGCCAACCTAACCCTGGCCCATACGTACCCAATACCTTGGTAGCATCCCCCCAGGACCATCAATGGGTGGCCACCAAGGGTCTGAAGATAGCACATATGAACATATGTAGTCTTAGACCAAAAATACACAAAGTCCAGGCCTGGTTGGACCTCTACAAACCGGATTTACTAGCCATCTCTGAAACCTGGCTAAAAGCCCACATCCATGACCACGAGATACAGGTCGTGGGCTACAATAGCTACCGCAATGACAGAGAAACCAAAAAAGGGGGTGGGGTCCTAATCTATGCTAGGATAACCTCTCCGTGTCACCCCTACCCCTGCAGACTAATCCTACTGCTGAGGGAGAGAGCATATACATCCGGATAACCCTAGGGCACGCCAAATAACTAACAATTGGCTGCATCTACCACCCACAAAAATCAGCCCTCAAATCCCTTGAAGCCATCACAAATGATAAGGCTATCAAGGTAACAACAGAGCAACTAATCCTGGGCAACTTCAACATTAACTGGGCCCAGGACCCTGGTCATGCCTCGAAGTCACTTACCCATTACGCAGGTCTGACGCAGGTTATCTCTGAACCGACCAGATTTAATTACAAAACTGGGAACCACACCACCCTTGACTGGGCTCTGGTGTCTAACCCCACTAATATGCAGAGTGCGGGCACAATGGCAGACTCCCTGAGTGACCATTCCCCAATCTTCCACCCAAGGTCCAACCTAGAATTCTCTCCGCCCATGACTTCTCCAAGTTCTCTGAACTACAATACAATCGCTACCTAGGTAGTCTGGACTGGAACTCCATAAATCTTCTCCCTACTCTTACTGAGGCTGTGCAATACTTCCAGGACGAACTAACCACAGCGGCCAACCTCTTTGCTCCAATGAAGAGAATGAGGGCTAAAGGCAGCTGCTACAAGTGGATCTCTCCCTCCCTCAAAGCCCTAATGACTACTCGGGAAAAAGCCTGGAAAAAGTTTAGGCTCTCCTCTCTCCCTGCAGATCTAGCTGAATACAAAGCCCTGAGGAACAAAGCCAAGAGAGCCATAAAACTCGCTAAGAGAGATTACTTAACACACTTCCAGAAAACCAGCCTGGGCAACCCCAAGCAATTCTGGAATCATACCAATGACCTGATCAAGGGCAGCAAAAAGCCTGAGTCCTGTCCCATGGAGATTAACGGTCAGCTCACAACTGACCCTTCTCAAATATCGGCTGCCCTTAACAGGCACTTCTCAGACCTCGAGGACTACAAGACCTACCTGTCTCCCCAGACTCTCCCCCCTACCTCAGATGAACCACCTCACATGGAAAGACCCCCATTTCACCTGAGACTGGCTAAACACACTGAAGTACTAAACCTCCTAAGGAACCTGAAACTGAAAGGGTCGGGGGACCCGACGGTATCAACCCTCGGCTACTCAAGGCAGGAGCTACCTCCTTAGCCTGGCCTATAACCATGCTCCTCAATTGATCACTGAGGGAAGAAGCAGTCCCTGACCCATGGAAACATGCCAATGTTGTCCCTATTCACAAAGGGGGGCTCAGGGAAAAACTCAACAACTACAGGCCCATCTCCCTCCTCTGCTCACTTGCTAAGGTGCAAGAAAGAGTCTTCTACAATCAACTCAGGGACTACCTGGAAGCTCATCAGCTCCTTGCCCCCTCCCAACATGGATTTAGAACAAACCATGGTACTGACACTGTCCTCATTAACTTCACGGATGAAGTTCTCAGGGCAATGGACAAAGGGATACCCACTGGTGCAGTCTTTAGAGACTTATCCAAGGCTTTCGACCTCGTCGACCACAACTTGCTGCTGCAGAAGCTGCAAAATATAGGCCTAGACAATCATGCCCTGAAGTGGTTTGGGAGCTACTTATCAGGCAGGGCACAGAGGGTCTCATGGAAAGGGACCATGTCTGATCCACTACCCCTAAACCAGGGTGGACCTCAGGGCTCAATTCTAGGCCCCCTCCTGTTTTCCTTGTTTACCAACGACCTGTGTACCCACTGCGGGGAGAGCTCTGTTGTGCAGTACGCGGATGACACTGTCATCTTCCGACCCCTGTGTGATGTGGTTGCCCTAGGCCCTCTACTCCAAAAGGATCTCACTTCACTAGAGACTTGGCTATGTAAGAACAGAATGGTACTAAATGCCGACAAGAACAAGGCAATGCTATTCGGGGCCTAAGATCCCTGGGATTTGACAGGTCCTCATCCCTCTCCTTAACCTCACTCTCTGGTAAAGCCATTAATGTAGTCCCTCCTTAAATACTTAGGTCTCACGTTGGCTCAGAATATCACATAAAGAAACACGTGGACCAGGTCACCAGGACCCTACATCAGAAACTTGGCACCCTGTACCGACTCAGGGACCAACTCATCCCTGAAGCCAGGCTCTCATAGCTACCAGCGTCCTTCTACCCAACCTGACCTTTGCGGCCCCTATCATACAGGGCATGGTTAAACAACAGATTACCAGGATGCAAACCCTATATAATAAAATAGCTCATTTCGCAACCTTAGACCACCCGAGACGTCACCACTGTGACACTTTGGCTGATCTTCGTTGGCCCACATTGGTCGCCCGCCTCCAACACCCCTTGCTTGTCCAGGCCTACAAGCTTCTCAAACCCCACGCTCCGCCAAGCATTGCTGGGACCATAACCCTCAAACACAACCCAAGGAACCTAAGGACCTCAGATAGAACGCTATTAGAAGTCCCTAGGGTAAGGACAAACGCTAGCGGTAGATCCTTTTCCTCCCAAGCAGCCTGCCAATGGAACAAGCTCCCTCCCCAGGTCCAAGCCTCCTCCTCACTCATGAACTTCCGCACCAGGCTTAAGTCCCATCTGCTGACCTCAAGCGCATGCCACTGTCATGGCACTTAAAGCTCCTAAGGTACTCCCCTCCTCTCCAACTCCCGTCTCCTAGCTTAACCTTCCTACTACCTGCCTTATACAGACTGCTCGCCAGAGGGCCACATGTAACCCCTGAATAAACTATATGCAAAGTACTACCAATTGCTTACATGTCATGATGATAACCATGCCTGTACCCATGCCTGCATCCACTGCTTTTCTTTTACCGTGCTTGTAAGCCATGCCTGTATCCACTGCTTTTCTTTTACCATGCCTGTATCCACTATTTTTCTTTACCGTAACCACCTCATGATGTAACTCACAATTCCTCAAATGTTCCTTATGTCCTTGTTCATTCTTATAACTTGTATTGTTATCCCGGGTCGCCCCTGAAAAAGGGACCTTCGAGGCTCAGTGGGCCTACCCGGTCACCAAAATTGAATAAATAAATATAAATAAATAAATAAATAAAACCGGGAAGGCTAGTGGGCTGGATGGATTCGCGCTGAATATTATAAAGAAATGGTGGGCTTCTTGGTGGAATCCCTGTGGGAGCTGTTGAGGGAGGTGAGGGGGTAGGGGCACTCCCGGCTACCCATTACGAAGTGATCATCTACCTGCTATTAAAACTTGGTAAGGAACCAAATGATTGTGCTTCAAACCACCCAATCTCTTTATTAAATTGTGATACGAAGATCATAGCTAAGATCTTGGTGGGGCGTCTAGAGCAGCTGCTCCCAAATTTGGTCCAGTCAGACCAGACCAGCTTTGTGAAGGGACGTCTGCCCTATCAGATTGTGCACAAACTATTGAATGTGGTGTGGTGTGGTGGGCCTTGGGCATCCGGGGCGTGCTGTAAGCTTTCATTCACAAAGTGTTGTGAATGAATGCTTGCAGTACATACTGCAAGCCCGTTGGTCGACAGTGTTGACCAACTGTATAGCAGTTCTTACTGTAAGCTGTTATTCAGTGACAGCTCAGTTGACAGACAACCGTGGAGGTGTGCAGGTGGTTTTTTCTGCCCGCCGGCTTCAATGGCCATACTGGTACTGGGGGAGTGGGGTGGGGTGTGGGGTCCACTGGACTACCAGGGAAATATTGAGGTTACATTTCTGTGTTACTATCGGGGCTGGGAGAGGGCCATTAGACTACCAGGGTATTTCACTCTATGATCATTTTACAGACGAGGTCGGGATGGGGCGGGGGCATCACTAGACTACCAGGGACTTTCACATATGGATTATGTTATGGACGGGGTTCGGGAAGAGGAGTGGACTACAGGAGAATCTTTGTGACACATTTTTGACTATGATTGGGTATAGGGCATGGAGGGGGACACTAGACTACCGGGGATATGGGGTAATTTATCATTTATTCTACATTTGGGGATAGGGGGGCACTGGCCAATCAGGGATGTGTGGGGAAAACATTTTAATACATGATCGGGGAGGGGGGGAGGACAGTAGACTACCAGGGATGTGTGGGGTACATATATTTCTTTTACGTTTGGGGCTAAGGTGGGGAGGTAGCCACCCAGGGGCTGGTGGCTGCTGTGGCCATGCTGTGCAGTACAGCAGCCCTGCTGAGTGGCTATGACTTAAACATGGTTCTTCGATGCCTAACATTGTGCAACATCTCTGAGATGTGAGGGCAGCTGCACCGCACATCTCGGCTGAATATTATGATGTGCCGCATTTGCAGGGAATGCCCCTCCGGATGTGCGCCATACATTATCTTTGTGTTACAGTGCATCTGGAAGCATGTGGTGCATACCTGCCCTTTGAATATAGCCAGGGGCTTTGTTCAGAATGGCGGTGTAACTCAGTTGCACCAGGCACATCTCCTTTGAATATCTGGGCAGAAGTTTACACACACCCTCGGGATTAGATGTTTTCACAAACCCCTCGAACTTCATTCTCGGGGTTTATGTAGCATCTAACCCCTCAGGTATGTGTAAACTTCTCGCTGCACCCTATACTTTATTCTATTTGTTATGAACATAAGTTCAAAATGCAATTGAAATACTTTAGACAGCACTTACCTTTGTTCCTCGGTTCACAGTTTGGCTTTGAAGAGTGCAGATCTGTCTCAGTCCACAGAAGATGACAGCCTATGACCTCCAGTGGTAAGTATAGGGTAAGGGGTGGGGTGGGGTGGTGGATGCTCAGTGGGAGGGTCAGGATGGGGGAGGGGCACGGCGGGGATGACAAGGGACTGTTTTCTTTTTTCAGGTTAAAAAAAAGACATTGAGGAACTGTTTTCTTTTTACAGGTTAATATCAAATAACTATTTTGGGACACTGTGGGTGAGCTCCCCAGTGTCCTACACTGCTGAGGGGGCTTGTAATGCCAGCAAGGGGATTGGGCCCCCCCGATGTGGCACTTTCAATTAAAACAAAGGGGGGGTCATCCGACACCAGAGGTGGGCATCCCGGTTAGAGGTATCGGATAATATAAAAAAATAAACAAGGAACTAGGGGAAGGCAATCAGAGGGTGGGGGTGCCACTAGACACTAGGGAATATATAAGAACAGTGATCGGAGAGTGAGGGGTGCCACTAAACACCAGGGAAACAAGGGGGCTTACAACTGTTCAGTTGAGGCTGCAGAACTAAATAAATGTCAAATGACAATTGGTAAATGCAGAAGTACCATAGTAGACCAAGTATTACAAATGTCACAGACATGCATGGAAACGCAAGTGTTAACACAAACGAAAATGGTTACGCAACCGGAAACATAAACACAAGGGCAAACCTTAACGCAAACACAAATGGTTAAGCAAACAGTAACGAAAATGCAAAAACACAAACAGTAACATAAACACAAATGGTAATGGCAACAGTGAGGTAAAAGAAAATAGCAATCCTAACGGTAACGCAAACGGAAGCGTAAACGGTAACGCACACAGTGACTCAAACGGAAACGATAACGTAAATGGTAAGACAAACACAAGCACAAATGTAAATGCAAACACAAATGGTAAAGCAAATGGTAACGCAAATGCTAATGGCAACGGTAACACAAACGCAAACAGAAATGCAAATGGTAAAGGCAACAGTGACAGAAGGAACAGTAATGCAATCAACAACGAAATGCTACCGAAAATGCAAATGCTAATGCCAATGGAAATGCAAATGGTAACAGACACTCAAACAGTAATGGTAATGCAATTGAAAACACAAACAGTAACGGTAACACCAACGACGACGTGAAAGGAAACAGTAATGCAAACGTAAACGTAAACGGAAGCGCAAACATAAATGCAAATGGTAACACACACAGCGACACAAAAGTAAATGCTAACGAAAATGGCAACGGAAACGCAAATGGTAACAGTAACGTAAACACAAGTGCAAATGCAAAGGGCAACGCACACAGTGACATAAACGCAAACGGTAACGTAAACGCAAGTGGAAATGCTAATGGTCACATTACCACAAACACACACAATTTTTTCCCCAAAAAGGTGCATTCAGAAGCACAGTGAATACAAAGAGTATGTGCATAATCATGGCCCTCGGAGCTGAAAATGAGCACTTGGAATACTAAACTGCTTATATCTCAGGAGCCGTGAAGACGTAGAAAAAAATTAAAATCTCATATCATTTATGATTTTCAGGCTAGTTTTGTACTTAGCCTCCTAGCAGGCCCAAGCATTTTCTGATTTGAAAAGTCCAGACCTCAAGCGTTGGTGATACAGGCCCCAAAAGGTGCAAGGACACCGAATGTTATCCGCGGGCAAAATCGTCAACCACGGAGTGCTGTAACTTTGCAGTCCTGTAATATTTTGTCACATAACCACCAAAAGGCACATCTGTGCAATGTTGGCTTTCTTCCCTGCAAATTTCATCCCCAAAGACCAAACTGTTGTTTTGCTGCAGGGTGGCAAACATTTCCTGTTGTTTTAGCCATAGTATCTCAAAGAAATTTTGCAAATCATGATACTTTCGCAAATAAAATCACGAAAGTGTTGCATATTCAAAAGCACTTTGCGACACTACTGTTTACAACAAGCATTTGTCAATGCCGGACGTTCACTTGCAGGTATTTGCAGTGGTGTTTGGCATGTATGGTGCTTTACCCTAATGCCCTGTGCGATTGCTGGTATTTGCGCTACAAATTTTCAGCATGACCTTTATGTTACCCCCACCTCATAAAAGCATTTGAGACCTCTGCTCATGAACAGTACCACTGTTATTTTGTTAATCTGTCCTGAACGTTGATTTCCCACAGCGACCACACCATTCTGCTCCACATGTGCAAAAACATAGTTTGGGCAGGATGTGAAAAATGACAGCTGTAGCATTCATAGGGAGGTGTGAAAGGAAGACAATGTTGAACATCTGGAGTGAAAATACAACAATTTCTTGAATTTACGAGCACACATGGAAACTGCGCAATGAACGCTCATGACACAATCATTTTGTGGACTTTTGTCACCAAAATTTCAACATAGGCATTTTGGAACCTCTGCTCATGAACAGTGTCACTGTGATTTTCATAATCTGTCCTGAGCATTGATTTCTCACTGTGACCACACCATTGTGCGCTGGATGTGCAAAAACACATTTCAGCCAGGATGTGAAAAATGTCAGCTGTACTGTTCATAAGGAGGTGTAAAAAATGCCAGTGTTGAAAATCTGGAGTGAAAATATTTCAGATTCTCAAAGTTATGAGTGTGCATGGAAACTGCGCAACTGACGCTCGTAACACAGTCATTTTTTGACATTTTTTCACCAAATTTGCAACATAGGCTTTTGAGAGCCCACCTCATTAACAGTGACACTGTTGTTTAGTTAATCAATCCCAAAAGGTGATTTTGTGCAGTGACCATGAAATCACCTTTGGGGACGAATAACTCACATGACAGTAACTGAATTCATGAGGTGGGGTCCTTAGAACTCTATTGAAAATGTGGTGCCAAGAATCAAAAATGCCGAGATAACCACCTAAGTTGAAAAAAAACATTTATGCCATTATACAGCTTACGTCATTTCTTCAGTTTCGTTCAGCTTTCAAAGTGCAGATGTGTTCCCACTCCACTGAAGATCATGCGCCAGGCCCGGAGGTAAGTATGGGGTGAGGGGAGGTGTGGGTGCAGAGGGTGGGTGTGGGTTCGAGGAGGGCACAAGACACAGCGAGGATGGTTTTCTGTTTTCACAGGTTTAAAAAACAAAAGATGTTGGGGACAGTTTTCCCATTTACAGGGACAATGGGCATGCTGGTGGGCTCCAGCATGCCACCTGAAATGTTGCTGGGGGGCCTGGAGACAATGGGGACTGGGCACTCCGTCTGCACATACAATGTGTTTGGTGGGGGCAATAACAGGGAGCAGGAGAAGCGGCAGCAGAGGGAGGAAGTGGGAGGGATTTATTAGCAGCCAGAGGGAAAAGGGTGGCGTCAATATGACACACCGTTACCACCGCTGATTGCAGTGGTGCTTTTCTTTAACTGAAGACCACTGTAGCCAAACTGCTGTCATAGACAGCCTCATGCATCCATTGGTGCAGTAGGGTTACGCATGTACACTGAGCACTGCATTGGACAGGAGGGTCACACACCTTCAAAAAGTTGTACTGTCCCAAAACGTTCCTTGCACATGCATGCAAGCGAATGCAAAAATAAACAAGCATTTGTCAATGCCGAATGCTGCTTGCTTCTATGTGCTGTTTAGGTATTTGGAAGTCATTGGAGTGCAAATATTGAAAATTCGCAAACTTACAAGCGTGCGTAGGAACTGCCCAACGCACACTCGTAAAACAGTCATTTTTAGGAATTTTTTCACCAAATTTTCAACACAGCCATTTTAAGACCTCTGCTCATGAACAGTGTCACTGTGATTTTCTTAATGTGTCCCATACATTGATTTCACACACTGACTGCGCCATTGTGCGCTACATGAGCGGAAACACGTTTTGGGTGAGATGTGAAAAATGACAGCTATACTACTCATAAGAAGGTGTGGTAAAATGGCAATGTCAAAATCTGGGTGAAAATAATGAAATTCGCGAACTACGAGTGCCTGCTAGGAACTGCTGAACGCAAGCTTGTAAAAGCGGTCATTTAGAATTTTTCCACCAAATTTTCAAAATAGGGTTTTGAGAGCCCACCTTATGAATGCTGGCAGTGTTGTTTCGATAATCGGGCCCGAAGGTGATTTCCGCCGCAGTGATCGCGAATCACCCTTCGGGCCCAAATAACGCCATGACAGTGACATCATTCATGACAAGGGTCCCAAAACCCCATGTTGAAAATTTGCTGCAAAATTCCAAAAATGCCTGAGATATGCAACAAAGTTGAAAACCCCATCTAGCCCATTATACAGCTTACCGGCATTTCCTCAGTTTGTGGTCGGCTTTGAAGAGTGCAGACGTGTTCCTGGTCCAGCGAAGATCATCGCGCTGAGCTCCGGAGGTAAGTATGGGGTGAGGGGGTGTGGGGAGGCAGGGTGCGCAGTGGGTGGGTAATGGGTTGTGGGAGGGGGGGAAGACAGCGATGGAACATTTCTTATTTACAGGTTTTTTGCATTCAGATGACACGGGACATTTGCCATGCTGGGGTGGGCTCCCAGCGTGGCAGCAGAGAAAGCTGCTTGGGGAGGCGTGGAGCTGACGGAGGATAGGGCACCCCGTCGGCCAAAACAGGTTTGCCACTGGGTGGGCCTCCAGCGGGCACCAAAGCTTTGGGGAGGCCGTGAGGCACTGCCAGCACACAGCGGTGTGACACGGGATGTTTGCCACGCTGGGGTGGGCTCCAGCATGGCAGCAGGGAAAGCTGTTTGGGGGGACGTGGAGCCGATGGGGGATTGGGCACGCCCGTCGGCCAAAACAAGATTTGCCACACTGGGGTGGGCTCCCAGCGTGGCACCAAAGCTTTGGGGGGGGGCGTGAGGTGCTGCCAGCACACAGCAGTGGTTTTTTGAAGTGAAGACCACTGCTATCATACACAGCACCAGTCCATTGGTGCAGGACCGCCACGCCTGCTCAACGGAGCAGTGGATTGCACAGGACAGTCACACCTCCAAACTGTCCTATTCTCTCAAGGCGTTCCTTGCACTATGCAAAGAGAACGTAAAATAAAACAAAAACATATTTCTGGGGTGTTTTACACCCCAAAAAGACATGGCTAGCATCATCAGGGCTCGACTAGGTCAACACAACAAAATTGTGTCCCTAGAGGGTCCCAATTTAAATGCCAAGCATTTCTGACCACCAACTGAAAGAAAATAGCTGAATCACGAAAGTAAAAGGGTCATTGCGACAGTAAAAACTCCATTGTGACACTGTCAAATATTTTGTTAACTTTTCCATAAACTATAATGGGAACAGCTTTTTTAATAACTTTTGAACCGTTTAATATTTTCACGAAATCTTCATAAGGCACATCGAGGACCCTGGCTGCATGTTCTCTGAAAGTTTTGGACCAATCACGCAAACTGTGCAACCTGTAGGCAAGAAAGAAATGCAAAAACCCACAATTTATGTGTTTTTGGTGCTCTGTAACTCTGCAACCATATAAACGACCATAACGAAACTTGGCAGTTCCAGAGATTTATGGTACCAGACCATACATTCCAAATTTCAGGCACATCCGTCATATGGTTGCAAAGTTATTAAGCTGCCAAATTTCAGATTTAACCTTAAATGGGGTATAAATATATATTAGAGGCAAAAAGCTCCATTTAATGCATCAGTTAGGGTTGTTCCACAGTGACAAAAGTAAGGAAATTCGGTATTAGGGTTGAAACACCCCAGACACCTCCAGCCCGCCCCCCCAACCAGCATCAGGGTGCGCGTTGGGGTTGTCGGCCCTTACTCTCACCCCATCACATGTGTAAAGAAGCAGAGGTATAGGAGAATGGGGGAGAGTTAGGACCGCCGACCCTAAAGCGTACCCCGATGCCGGTTGGGGGGCAGACTGGAGGTTTCAACCCTAACACTGAATTTCCTTACTTTTGTCACTGTGGGACAACCCTAACTGATGCATTAAACAGAGTTTTTTTGGCTCTAAGTTCCCTTTTTTTTTGAGAATGATGACGAGAAACACTGAATGTAATGTGGCGGCGGGAGTGCGGAACACAAGGTGGAAACGCAAATGGTAACTAATGAAAACGCAAGGGCAAATGACAATGCAAATCGTAACACACACGGTGGCGCACACAGGAATGGTAACACTAACAGGTACATAAGCGCAAGTGGAAACAGTAACTGTAACAGTAACAGAAGCGCATACCCTGTTTTTGCTGGACAACTGCATAGAAACACATTGTGTACAAAGAATGTATGCATTGTAATTACAATGGAAGCTTAAGCGAGCATTGGAAGTACTTAGTTGCAATATCTCAGCAACGTGACATGTAGAAAAAATTAAATTTCACAGAAATCATTATTTTCCTGGGTACCATTTTGTATGTAGCCCATGGGGCTATGTAACTCATGACGAAAAATCTGTATCTCGCACCGTTTGAGATACGAGCCCCGAAAGAAGCGGCGTACGCCACCATGATAGTCTATGGGAAAAAGCATCAACTTCGGAGTACCGTAACTTTGGAGCCATACAATATTTTTTCAACAAACCACCAAAAGGCACATCTGTAACATGTTGGCTGCCTTCCCTCCAAATTTCAGGCCAAAAGAGCTAACTGTTCTTTTGCAGCAAGGTGGCAAAGAACTCCTGTCATTTTGGTCATAGTGTTACAAAGTACTTCCGTGATTTGCGAAAGCTTTCGCACAGATTTGCGAAAGTGTTGTGCATGCGAAAGTACTTTGCGAAAGTACTTTTTCCAGAAATTTGAAAAACATATTTTGGGGTGTTTTCCCCAAATTAAGACATGGCTAGCATCCCAGGCTCCGACTAGGTGAACACAAAGAAAATTGTGTCCCTAGATGGTCCCAATTTTAAATGCCAAGCATTTTTCTGATCACTAACTGAAAACAAAATGGCGGATTTGCGAAAGTAGTAGGGGCATTTGCGAAAGTAAAAAGTGCATTATTTGCGAAAGTGTCGAACTTTCTGTTAACTTTTCCCATTGACATATAATGGGAACTTGTTTTTTGAATGACTTTTGAATTGTTTAATATTTTTTCACAAAATCTTCAAAAGGCACTTTGGGCACCCCGACCGCACGTTCCTTGAAGATTTTGGACCACTCGCGCAAAACGTGCGATCTCTATGCAACAGCAAAGAATTCACCAAATAGCGTAAATGTGCACGCAGATCATGCTTAATAACTCCGAGCCGTATAGCTGACCAGTAAAAAAACTTGGCAGATCCCAAGGTGTATGGTTCTTGATCACGCATTCCAAATTTCTGGCAAATCTGTTAAACGGTGCCGAAGTTATTAAGGTGCAAAGTTTGACCCTTTAACCTTAAAAGGGCTCTTCAACCCTAACTATGCTACCATAATATATATACACACACACACACAATGGGGGTGTTGTGTATTCATTGAGAATAAAAGCATGTATTCTCACCCCAGTGAGAATATCGGGTGGTGACATAGCTGAAGTGAAAATAAATCCATTTACACCTATAGTAGCTATGTCATCACCCGATATTCTCACTGCAGCATCAGTTAAGCACTACAAGCTGGAACTTCTTTTAAAACTGAAAATGAAATCAGCAATCTACCTAATTACACACAATCTGCATAATGTGAAACTTGTACTTGCAGTTTCTAAAAAGCCAGAAGCTGAAAGCAGTACACTGGAGCAGTACTCAGCACTGAAAACAAATTACAAAATTTGACTAAAAACAGTATTTCTGTACAATGAGCTTTTCAAAATTAATTCCTAAACATTGAGAAGCACCGCAGATGAAAAAACTAAAATTACATCCACTGAAAACAATGAACCTGGAACAAGAGATTTTCTTGAGCTGTTCTCAGTTCAAGTAGGATAAGGAGCCACTGCCAGACCCATCAGAAAGAAACAAATAATAAATATTCTACCTTCTTTTGCACATACTGACACTACAAGTCTCCTCCCAGAAAGCGTTCAAAGCAGCTCACCAGTGACACAGACTCTGAATAACCAGTGAAGCTCCTCTGTCCCGCAGGTACCTGTTTTTCTCTTGAGCCTTGGATATTTGTGCCTCCATCGATATGTTAATGTTGATATCCCTTCTCAGAAGCTGCGATGCAGAGAGGGCTAAAGAACTAAATTACTGTTGCACTAAGCACTACCAACACAATATAAAATAAAATCTCATAAATAAATAAATGTTATTCACACTGCACCAAAACAATAAGCAGTCCCATTTCACCAATGGTGATGGAAGCACTCTGGAAGTAAACATACCACGCACATCCCAACCACAAACACCAGCAAACCAATGAAATCACTCATTCCTCAACACACACCTAATAGCACCAATGAAAAAATAAACTCCGAATCCACCACCAGCATAACCAAGACACCACTACACACCGTATCAACCAATCACAACAGAGGATTCCAAAGCATCACTAATCCCTATCACACAGCTGAGCAGACTAACACACAGCAGGCAAATCACTGAGTAATAACACCAATTTAAAAAGTAACAACAACAAAACAGACCTCAGACACAATATTTAAATAGCAAAACCATACAGAAACAGTTGTTGCCTATTGTATAAATCGAACATATTGTATGATGGGAAGGAGTGGAATATGGAAAATATTCTCACTCCTGTATAGTGAGGCATGGCTATCCCACTCGTGCCTTCGGCATTCGTGGGATATCCATGCCTCACTCTACAGGAGTGAAAATATTTTCCATATTCCACTCCTTCCCATCATGTATCCCATATATGCCACATTGGGCCAGATATTCAACCGCGCTTCTTAGGCGCAAGCCCTTGCGCCTGCGCAAAATAATTAGTAGGGTGGTTGCGGGCGATATTCAAAGGAGTTGCGCTATTGAGCAACTCCTTTGAATATCACCCCCTGGCCACAGCCACTGTGCATGGCGCAGTGGAACTTGCGCCACCGCAAGTTGTCAGAGTGGAGCATTCAACTTGCGGTGGCGCAAGTACCATTGCGCCATGTGCAAAATCCCGATATTCAAAAGGTGACATGCAAATGGGGCCATAAGTCATGCAAGGCGCAGGGGGGGCCATTTGCATCTGATTATGGCCCCATTTGCATGCCATTAGCATGCAGGTGCACCGATCCCCGAGGACTTGTGCCTGGCGCCCTGCCAGGCAGCAGCCGTCGGGGACCGACGCCCCCTGCAGCCTGATCGCAGGCAAAGAGTGAAATCCCCACCACCACCCCACTGGGCGATTGCGGCAACAGCAGAAATGTCCCCACCAGCCCGATCGCGGGCAGCAATATGTCTCCCCTCCCGAACACATCCCTGGTGGTCCAGTGGACGCAGATCCCGATCACGGGATGTAATCATTAACCCCCAAACATAGCCCTGGTGGTCCAGTGGACCGGAAACTCCCGATCAGGGATGTAATTATTAAACACCCCAACACATCCCTGGTGCCCTGTGTCCCCATCCCACCACCCATGAAGCCCCACCACCGCTCCCCGGCGGCGGCGGGCGGCAGCATCCCCGCCTGCCACCCGCCGCCACCGACTGACTGCCGGTGGGCTGCCGCCCATTGGTGCAGAGCAGAGCCAATGGCGTGCAGCCATACCATAAGACAGTCAGTTTTGTGAATGAATATTCATTCACAAAACTGGACGTCGCTATCTTCTTCATGGCTCTAAACTACAAGAAAGCTGCAACTCCGATGCAGTCGATGCGGCGACATGGGCAGCAGGCGGAGTGGGATGCTGCCCTCCGCCGGCTGCCGGGGGCGGGGTGGTGGGGCTTCATGGGTGGGTGGGGTGGGGGACACTAGGCACCAGGGATGTGTTGGGGGTGTTTAATAATTACATCCCGTGATCGGAGTTTGGTCCACTGGACCACCAGGGATGTGTTGGGGTTTAATGATTACATCCGCGATCGAAATCTACAGTCCACTGGACCACCAGGGATGTGTTCGGGAGGGGAGATACAATGCTGCCCGCGATCGGGCTGGTGGGGTTAACTATGCCCGCGATCGGGCTGCAGGGGGGGGCATACCTCTCAACCTCTCGTTTCATAATTCAGGGACAAGACATTAAATTATCAGGGACACAGACCCCATATCAGGGACACATCTTAAGATTTGGTAGTATACACTCAGAAAGCTGATAGAATTAGGGGGGATTTATGTAAGATGCATTTTCTGAATAGGAAGGAATCTGTAACTTAATATTTAACATTATTTTATGCTTACAATCCCCAGTGTTCTGTCACAAAAATACAATTGTTATGAAGGACAGAGACAAATTCTGAGGCATAATCAGGGATGTTCCTGAAAATCAGGGACAGTTGAGAGGTATGAGGGGGGGCACAGGGAGTGGGTTGGGGGCCAGCCACAGGTGGCAGCTGCTGTGTTGCGCCCTGCAATGCAGCAGCTCACCTGTGGGGGTGGCCCTCAACTTAAGTTTTTTTTGGCTCAAAGTTGTGCAAGCGCAGGTTGGGGGTTGCGCCTGCACAACTCTGCACAGCCCGGCTGAATATCGGGCTGTGCAGTTTATGCATGGTTCCTCCCCCACCAGTTCAGCATGCATTCATTTGCATTGCGCTGTTGCTCAGCCTGTTTTCAGTGGCGCAACTGCCTCCTGCTGAATATCGCAGAATGGAGCAAGTTCGGACTTGCGCAGGCACAACCCTTTTGAATATCTGGCCCATTATACATATTATTCTTGAAGAAATATTTTAGTATGGCCTATACCTGCTGTCCCACAAGGTTTTTCAGCTATCTTCCAGTAAATGACCTGGCCATGCAGGTGATGTTTATTGCTGGTCATATATTTGTCTTCTTGTTTTGTGCATTTAGTGTGTGTTTTATCATTTTCTCTGCTAGGGAAGTTTGTAACTGGACAATGTTATCATGGCTGGGGCTTGGCCTCTGGCAGTCCAGAATTCCGACTGTGCATTAGTCCAATAGTGTCAGTGGCTCAGTAGGTAGCACTCGCCTCTGAGACCAGGAAATCAGAGGGCTATGGGTTCAGTTCCCACATCTGGCACTTGGGTTAATATTCCTGTACTGACACTGTAGTGCAACACAAGAGGGATGCTGCACTTCTGAGGTGCCGTCTTTCGGATGAGACATTAAACTGAGGTCCTATCTGCCTGGATTGGTGATAGTTCAGGTGGATGTTAAAGATCCCATGGCACTTATCAAAAAGAGTAGGGGAAAGTTTTATTGCAACATAAATCGTACATTAATAAACAAAACAGGATTAAAAAAAAAAGAAAACATGGAATAACTAATTTACAAACATTCACGTCACAGCAAAATCAGAGTCTGTTACCCAAGGAAGGACCTTCCAAATTTCCAAAAGTGCCGACTCAGATAAGTAAGTACTGTCTTGCAGATAGATATTCTTCAAGTCTTGTACAATTTTTTTCTCCAACTCAAAATAAGAGCATTCTTTTTGTTGTAATGTAAACAGACACCGTGCCATCCAGATATTCCACTTAATAATAACAAATACAAGATTCAAAGTGTCAGTATGCCAAAAAGACCACTGAGGGAAAAACTCCAAAAACAATATTCAAATAAGAAACCATCTGAAACAAGGGAATATTCCATACATGTGCCAAAAAGACCACCAATTCCTAATGAAAGAACAGTCAAAAAATAGATGAGAAATAGTTTCAGGTTTAGTAATACATAACAATCTAGAGCACATTCGGTCTTGGAATTGCTTGTGTTTATGGTTTGCCTTTACGTTGATTCTTTCGTGGCAAGACAGCCAATGAAAGTCCCACATATGGGCTGGCACCCTCTTACAATGTAACAAAAACAAAAGTGAAGGGATATATTGGCTTGGGCACTTTTCAAAGGGCACCTGTATGGCACAGACCATCAAAATTAAATTATTATATAAGAGTTTATGAGAAGAATTAATAATGTCCGAGCCGATATCTTCCATTGTTTCAGACGTAAGAATATATGTTTAACATATATTGGTATACCAACAGTATGTAAGTAACACAGTCAGGAATTACATTCCCATTGGCTGAAACCACAATCTACAAGAATCATTAAACCAAGGTTCCCACCCCTCTGGGTATTAATGAACAAAGGTCTAAAATCTGCTGTGAGAAAATACATGTAAAAATACAAAGGATTAATCATATGCAAACCACCCTCTTCAGTTGGTAAGTATGTCACATTCCTTTTGATTGGTTCAGCCTACTCCCCAAAATGCCTGAAAAACAGACTCAAGACTGCAGTTTCTAATTGTTTAGGAATAGAGGAATACATAACTCAAATAAAGGAAGGTTGGTATCAAATAAGATTTAATCAAAAAACACGCTTCTTTTCCCAATCTGCCCTCTATTCCAGTAAGCCACCTTAAGTTTACCCTGTTGCAGTTTAACATTCCAATTGTAAAAATCAGAGTCCAATGTCCCCAAAAAACCCCAAAATACAAATAGGGCCTACAACCATAATGTAAAGGACCTATATGGTCTGAAGGGCTAAAGCAGAGCCTAACCGGATACCACACTTTTATTATATTCAAAACTGCGCCAGAAAACATGCCAAATGTAGAACACACCTGAAAAGAGAGATAACCACAGAGGCTCATCAGCTACAAGAAAGCAAACATCATTAGCATACATAATAGCCTTATAAATGACGGCGCAAGGCAGAACTAGAAATAGCATGAATCTGAGGATGGGCATTCAACCGTCGAAGCAAGACGTCTAGAAAAAAAACATACAATATAGGGCTCAAAGGGCAACCTTGGCGAACCCCTCTCTTGATGGGGATCATTGGTCCCACCCAACCATTCACTACTAGTACAACAGTAGCCGTTCTATAAAAACCACGAATCCAGTGAATTAAAACCACTGGTACATGTGACAAACGAAGTGCTTCCTATAAAAAATCATGGTTGACAATCAAAAGCCACTTTCTGGTACAAAGAAACCACAAGTCCGAAACCACATCTGCATAACCATGAGAAAATAATTCTCTAAGGAGAATCAGATGGTCAGAGATTCTTCATTAGGCACGAACATGACTGTGCAGGATGCAAAACCTCCTCTGCTATCATACAAGACGCTTCACAATAATTTCCATCAATACCTTAAAATCAGTATTCAGCATACATAAAGAGCGCCAATTTTCAAGGGAATGTAAATACCCTTTTTGTTTATATATATAAATCAAAGTACCCGTCGTAAAATCCAAAGGAAGAATTTCACATGTTACCAAGGAATTAAACACTGATGTCAGTTCTGGAACCAAGTGGTCACCCAGCACCTTATATAAGGCAGCCGGGAGACCATCCGGACCAGGAGTCCTCTGTAAAGGTAAAGAGGAAATGGCCAATTTCAAGTCCAGCTCTGTTATTGGCAAACATACTTGGTCCAAAATTGACTGTGAAGGGATTGGGATATCAAGATCATTATATAAAATCGCAGGATCAACAGCTACTGCTGGAAGAGAAGAAAATAAAGCTAACGTATGGTCAGTTTAATTTGACAAATATCTGACTGAAGTACATAAATTACCTATAGAATTAACAAGACACGCCATAATTTTCTGGGAAATTTGACGGGAATTTGCCTCGAAAGAGCATACAACATCATGTGTTCCTGCCATACTAAATTTATGTTGATAATAAAGTTGTCGCGATTGCCGGGATTGGAAATTCAACATATCATCCTGCACCAATTTTAATTGCTGAGAAAGGTCTTGCCCTGTCGTATAAGCAATTGTTAATAAAGACTGGAAATAAACTCTCTTTTGCAAATAATCCAAATACTCTCTTCTACATTTCTGGCGGCTATAATTTTTCAAGAAAACGACCAAATCATGCTTTGTATCTGACCACCACTGAATAGGGTCCGTATAACATTTAAAAACAGATTTACAGGCCTAGAGGAATGACAACAGAGACTGCATAAAGGCCGGGACTTGTAACAGGGATGTGTTGAATTTCCAAAGTCCAGGGCCTTTATGAAAAGGAGCAATAGACCCTAAACCAACAGACAACAACTTACGGTCTGAAAATGCAACAGCTTGTACCGTGGCAGAAGCGACATTTAAAGTACGAGAAAAAAACAAAATCAATCCGAGTTGCCAATTTACCCTTCTGAAATGTAGGGGTATGTTGTTTAGTAAAGGACAAATAAGCATCAGTCAAATGGGCAGTACGGACCAATTTCCCTAATTCCTGAGAATCACAAAACAATTTTCTAGTAGTTACAAAAGAACTCTTACCATGAAGACTTAAGCCACAGTTAAAATCACCAGAAAAAATAACTTGAAAAGAAGTATGCAAAAATGGACGAAGTAAAGAAAATAAAGCGATTCGCGCTGTTTTAGTCTGAGGGGCATAAAGATTAATCACCCGATAAGGACAGGGCCCAATCACAAAATCTAGAATGAGCGCTCTACCCGGAGCCACATCATATAATTTTAACAAACGGAACCCCGGGACATTAATCAAAATTCCCAGTCCTGAACAGGAATCCTGGCCTATGGACCAAAAGGAAGTTCCCAGCAACCAGTCCTGCTGTGCATGTCGGATGTCCTGTGAGGTATGAAATTGAGTATCCTGCAATAAAAATTCCAAAAGGCAAAGCGCAGGAAAAGAAAAACAAGTCGCCTCTTTTTGTCATACGCTTACACTGTTTACATTAATAGTATGACAAGCAAAATGAGACATAGCATTTAAGGCAGGCAGAAAACTCATCACGACTTCCTTTTCCCAACCACATTTTTCCCTTTAAGTTTCATTCTGGCCTTCCGCTCTGAGAGAGACCAGTACCAAGTTGAAAATCAGAGTCAGTGGTTCCATCAGGGAGAGATGAAGCAATGGAGGAAGAGTCTGACTCACCTCCAGCATCATCTGAGACAGGTTGAAATAGCTCAAAAGGATTAGACAAAGCCATAGGAGAAGGCTCCAGTACCACTGGAGGGGAAGGTAATACTTGGGAATTGTTCCTCATAGACCTCTGACATCCAATACCGGCAGGTACTCGAGGAGGGGGCATAGTGCTTGGACCTGGAAGAGGGTCAGGCACAGACAGGACAGGCTGGACAGGTATAAAGGTAGCAGAGGTCTTAACCAGAGTACTCTCAGAAAAGGAGGCCACTGAGGGCTCTATGCCTGGTTCTTCAACAGACACAGAGACCTGCGGTGAAGGCTGAAAAACCACTGAGGGCAGTACTGCCAATGTGGCTCGAATACGAGCCCTCTGCACTTGTGTAATAATAAAATGCTGATCAACCCCACCATCATGAGAATCCTGATTGTGAGCAGCCCAGTGACAGTTCTGAAATGTATGCCCCAGTTCATCACAAAGGTTGCATTTGCACTCATTCAAACAATGGGCCCCCACATGACCCAATTCACCACATATATTGCATTTCATCTTGTCACACACATTACTGAGATGTGTGGGGTCACCACACCGGTAACAAGCCTTCGGCTGACCGGTAGAACAGGACCCCCCCATCCCGACCTATAAAGAAAGAATTAGGTAAATGTACAGGACCTGACTCAGTAGTGTTCAACAAAACCCTAATCTTCCATCCCCTGTCCAGATATTTTCAGTATCCAGGATGGCCTCCCTGACCCTGGACATTACAGCGCAGTTTCCAGCCAATAAATAACATCAGCCACATCAACACCCCTCATTTCGGAACGAAACAGTGATGGTCTTAAAAGACGGTTTAGAAAGGGGGATTGCCTGAAACGGGTCCAAAGAGCAGTGTTCCTCAAAGCATGGTATTTCACCAGAAACACTCCAAGCCACTTTGCCGCTTGAAAGCTAATATTAAAAGAAGATTCACCAGAGATGTGAATCATCGCATAGATTTCATGAGAAAAAAATTTTAACGAGTCCTTAAGAAGTGTACGTGCAACATATACACGGTCTGGGAGCTCAGGTAACCCCCCCTTATAAACTAAACAAACTGCATTATGTCTCTTTGCAGCTTGAAACGGGAATTTAAATAAGAATGAAAAAGAGCGACTCGGCTCAGTCTTTTTAGACATTGATTGTAGTAAAACTGTACCCGGAGCCCTCTGGGATGTAACAGTAGAAGAAGCCCATAGTTCTGATCCTTGTAAATGTTCCAAAATAGGGTTTTGAGTCAATTCCAATCCCTGTGTCAAGAGCAAGGGGTCAGGAGAAACTGCAGCCTTGCCTGATCTATGTTGCAACTCGGGAAAGTCGCCAGACAGGGGACCCACAGGAGACGGACCAGAAATCCATTGTTCTGCAACAGGTTGCTGTACCCAGCCAGCACCCCGCAGAGCCGAGCTACAGACCAGGGAAGCATTGCAGGGGAAGCACAACCTGGGGTGTCGCTAAAGAAGGGGGTGAAGCAGCCTCCATATCACAACACATCACCCACCACAAACGACTGGGAGGCAGGGGGCACAGCGGCAACAACCGACACACTCGAAGCCTCCAAACACACCTGGACATCAGCCGATGGGTGAGTCTCCGTAGTTTGTCCTCCGTAACCTCCCGTCGCAACAGGAGGAGAAGTAGTACCCATTTCAGCGTTGTGTTCCCTTAAGTATTGAAGTTCTTGAAGGAGGGTAATCCTAGTGATAGCAAAATTACGTTCTGCTTTAGCCAAACGTTCACGTATCACATTCTCCGCATTACAAGCCACTTCAGATCTGGGAGAAAAAATCTCCATTACGGCCACCATTAGGCAGAGAACCAGAGTCCATGCCAGTATCAGGAGCTGAGGTTCAGGCACCGTATTCTGTACATGTGTTGGATACTGAAATAGTACCATTCTGTTGCAGATCCTCTGTAAATTCAGTTGCAGTCTCCACTAAATCAGAGGTGGGAGCCGAGACCAGAACTCCCACCTCCATAGCTTCCTCCACAGCAGGCACAGGCACGCCTGCCATCTTGAACAGAGAGTTCCCTCTGAAGAGTAGGGAAATTTTATTAGAAACTACATGAACATACATAACAGTATACATTTCACAGGACAATCAGGATACACTACACAAGGTATAATAAAAACAGAAAATTCAAAAAACAAAGCAGAGAATGCACCACTAAAATGAAAACTTAAGGAATTATAACAGAAAGAAAAGAAATCCCAGGAACCCCTACAGTGATCAGACTTCAAGTGACCTTCAAACAAAATCAAAGGCACCCTCCACCAGAATGCCACTAAAGGGGCAGGTAGAAATTTTTTTCTCTGACAATAAATATTCTGAACTTCCTTCCTAATATGTTCCTGCAGTTCAGCTAAAGAAACTCTTGTGTTGTAGGACAAACATACATCGGTTGTGCAGATACACCATTTGCAAACTGCAAACAAAACCCACACAGTGCCCGAAAAATTTTTCCAACTTAATCCAAAATTCCATATACTAATTCTGAATAAGTTAAAGCGGAAAACATGGGCAAATTCCATGACTGACCCAACTGAGACCATAATGGTGCTTATATGCACAGTCAAAAACAGGTGAGACATGATTCTATCATTCCTGTACACGTGTCTCTGACACAGTACTTTTCAGAAACCTGCTTATGAGCTTGATTACCCTTTGACATTTAGCTTGTCATGACAACCCAGCCATAGGTATCCCACATTTTTTCAGGTATTCTATTTTCCAACAATTGTTTTACCACAATTTGAGAGTCGATCACAGTTAAGCAGGGAGACACCAAGAACATAGATTTCAAAACTGAAGAGGTAACAATTTCTATTCCGTATTAGGGTTCAAATACAAGCAAGTATTCCCCAGTGTTTAATCTTCCTGAATACTTCAATGAGATAACCAGATGTCCCAAAAGGAATTTTAGTGAATGGTTTCCACAGGGCCTCCACTTGTCTAAAAAATACAAAGACCGAGAATGGAAACTACAGGCCCAACTAACTGTAGAGTCGGATAAACAAGGAAAAATATTAGCATGAACAAAAATAGAGAAGTAAAACAATACTGATTTATCATCTGTAGACTCCTGCTTAATAGGCCAATATGTAACCTGATCTTTTAACCGGGTTCAGTCTACTACCCCATAGCAACTGAAAAACAAATTATAAAGACGAGCTTCAAGACGTAGAGGAAGGGGAAAAACATAACTAAGTAATAAATAATAGGTGGAATACAAGTTTTAAGCAAAAATAAGTTTTTACGAGACATAGGAACTTTTTCCAGCTGCAGCAATCTTGTCTTCGCCATACCACCATAGTCGTAATCCAATTTTGCTCTGCTGCATCCGATATACCAAAAGAAATACCCAAAATATTAATATTCCAAGTTTGTATACAAATACCCCTAATGTCCTGAGTCATCTCCTGAGGAGAAATATGGACAGCAATCCCTTACTCTTCTGAGCATTCAACTGGGATCCAGAAATAACAGTAAAAGAACGGATGTTGAATTGCTTTCTCACCAGAGTCATGGTCTTAACCAGGATGCACAGGTCATCATGCATATGAACAGCAATAGGAAAACCAGCTCCGTGTCACAGAAATATGTCGGATTGTACTCTTCTCATTCAATTTCCTAAGCAGAGGATCAATGGAAAATACGAAAGTAGTGGGCTCAGGGGATATCCCTCATGCATCTCTCTAATAGGATACGAGACCCATGTAAGCCATTTACCAAAGGTATGGTATAAGCAAACCTGTACAGCATTGAATCCACTCCAGCAACTCAGCCGCACACCATACTTATTTAAAACCGCAAATAAATAGCCATGGGGAATTAAATCAAAAGTTTAGTTTGATCCAAGCTAAGGATATAACCTTGTGTCGATTCCCATCAAAAAATCAAGAAGTTTCAAATTGGAAAGCATGATCGATTTGGGATCACAAGTTTGTGTGGAAGAAATTACTTGAGTAGCAATAGAGGATAATCTATTAGTCACGTATCTTACACAAAATCTGCCAATCCGAGTTGAACAAACTGATGGGACGCCAATTTTCTAAACATTCTTTATCATTCTTCTGCTTATATAAAAATCAAAAACTCTTCAGCTAATCCAAGGGGAAAGGGTAGGAAACCTTGCAAGATAACATTAAAAAACCTTTTGTCAAATATGGTACCAATAAAGACTTAGCTTCTTTATTAAACTCAAGTGTTAGGAATACCATCAGGACTGGCAAC